>CAVLJG010000005.1:1868949-3213399 GCA_963669975.1 Acanthoscelides obtectus
ATCGTAAATTGAACTAAATTAAACTAAACTCTTCAACAAATTTAAGATCACTGCCATTAAATGATTTTAAGGTTCGTATTAAAACTTTTTTGATATAAAATGGTTTTTACAAAATTGATAATCTTATAAATTCTGATTCTAACGTGTTGTGATAGTTTAACACTTTCATGTGTGGTGTACGATGAAAGTCGGTTTCATGTTTTTCTTGTTTTTTGGTGATATGAAACAAATCTGATAATTTCAAGCCCTACTTACGTAATTTCGTTCTTTTGTAAGTTGCCTGTTATGAATACTAGCAGGAAGTTGAGGTAATGGGCGAAGCTTTCCGGGGTTTTAATGTTTAATTATAAAACGGTATGGATAGGCCTTCATTAAATTTATGGCACTTAAGAAACTTTCCGCGACTGCTAGGTACAAAAAACAAAACTTTCCATAGCGAAATAATCCAAGCTGTCTGAAAAATAAATTAATCTTCCTGCCGGTTTCTCGACGCCTGGACTAAGCAAAGGGCAACGCACCGTGTTCCCGTGGGATTGCAGGAAGTAGGCCTTGAAAAGCACACGAATCGGCTGTAAAAACCGTATCATCTGTTCTGATCAATGAACCAACAATATATGGCTCCATTACGAAAAGTTTTACGTATGAGATTGTTTTCTCTTCTGCGTCATTTCGTTTGATATTCGTTATGTGGTTATAGTAGCTTTTTATGTATATCATCAGCGCCAGAGTCCACGAAACCCTATACGAGCTATCTGGAATACAAAATACAAGATACTTTCAAAATAAGTATTCCAGATACCAAATATTTTCTGGCATTGTGTCTGAAATATAATAATACATACATGGTAAGGATATAACAAAAAATCCACTAAAATTCTCCAAACAATTTGATGTCTAGCGATCTTTCGCGTACTCGTTTCAGGATGTTCATCGACTTCGTGCAGCACTGCTTCCTCAATTTCAGGTGTCCTCACACTACCTTCAGATGTTCCTTTTCGGACAGAACCAGTTTCAACAAGACGACGATGAATATTAGAAAAGGTTCGACTATCTGGCAAAGCACGATCGGGATATCTCTGGTGATAAATCCGTCTGGCTCGCTCACCATTACCGTCCGTCGGCAAGGCCATATACGTAATGCATTTACGCCATTTCTGCATTCGAATAATTCACCATTATTAACAAGATTGTAAAAACTAAATAATGAAAAATATGTCACCGCGAACAGATTCGAATAACAGAGACTTGTCAGATGTCAAAAGCCAGTGACATATTCCAGAGCAACTAGATGTTTTTTGCTAAATTGGCGCATCAAAGGAAAGCAACTCAAGACAGATCATTTGTTTTAAATTGAACGGGGAATTCAAAAATTATTTTCGTGGGAGCCGCGTTAAAGGCAGCAAGAAAAGCGCACAAATTGACCATTACCAACCGTCATTCAGCTTAACCAATCCTGGTGACATCCCGAGTCAACCTTCTCGACTACATATTTGTTGCAATATAACGACGTCGCAACTATCATGTCGCTTCAACCAAACTGAAAATTCTGAAGCAAGCACTGCGACCCGTTTACCAGATAACAAAAGTTATATTTCTTATAGCCGCATTTGGAATAGCTCGTAAAGTGGGGCAACGCTGTTACTTATTCAGCGATATTGACCGTAGAGATTCCCGAAATACGCCCTGTTGTCGAATAGCAGGGAAGGGTCACTGAATGGAGATCCTTTCCAAGGACGCCGTCCACCCTTTGCAGGGTGCCGGACAAAGGCAGGGACGGGTAATGAATGGAACCAGCCTAGCCGGCCTGGCGTGCCATTGCTGGGGTATAGAAAGTCATATTGTCTACCTATTCACGCATGATTTACAGAGAGAGTTAGAAAAATGTAGGTGTCCCAAGTTCTTTTTTTGCAATCGCATACCCTATAATTTTTTCACTCACGCGTTACCGACTGACACTGACTGTATACAACTAAATAAATAATTGTAAAAACATCGTTCCAAATTCTTTCGCTTTTTTGTTTCCGATGCGATGAACCGATAAGGCGGATTATATCCGTTGTTGCCAAACACGAGCACATAATATTATTATTGAGACAGGGCGGTATTCAAACTTTCAAAGTGCTATAACTTTGTTACTTTAATTTTACCAGAAAAATGGTAAAAGAAAAAAACATTTCTTTTGATCAGGATGTTCCTTAATGATATGCGAATATTTAAGCGTGTGAATCTACATGAGAAATTAATGTTAGTTTGCTTTATAAACTCTGGTCCAAAAATATTTCCTTACAAAAACTCGGGGTATTGAAGTTTTAGGAAAAAAATTGAAATTAATTAATATTTTCATAACCAGATATTTCACTGATATTTAGTATATAGTGAAAGTTAATAAAGTTGCATATTTTTCAAAGCAAAAATAATTTTTAGCTTTAACAGTGGCGTGCGTACGAGTATTGACTTCGATATTTTATAAGAAAAAAATGGTACGCCAATGGTTTTTTGCCCAATAAAAATTATTTTTGAATTTCCCGTTCAATTTAAAACAAATGATATGTTTTCTTTTTGAATTATAGTGAAGAAGATATAAATCGTAAGCATAAACAATTTGATGCAGATAGATATTTGTGACATAACCTCAAAGTAGAGCGCTGACTCGGAAGAGTAGAAAACTATGAAAATCAAGCAGGCCATAAACGCGTCCTATAATTGTGCAAACGACTGACGATACGACCCTTAATTATATTGATGTTTGTATTATTCTTGTGCGAACGAAAAGCGCAAACGTTTAACTGCGTAGCCCCCAAATTATTTGGTCCTCAAACAGCGCGCGGTGAAGTGCATCCCCATTAATCTGGATTGCCTCTAGATTTATAATTCAGGCGGTTTCAACGAGCGCCCGCCTCCCTGACTGCCTTCTCGATGCGCCTGCCTCTCTGGGCAGTAGCAACGAAATTGTGTTTACACAAACACACTACCCGCCAGCATTCGGAATACGAAGTGGCACCAGGCGGTGGAACAATATGCAAATTTCCTCCTGTTGGCCCCCCGTCGGTTGTACGGAGGTAGAGTGAAAAGTTCTCGACCTGGCAATGAAACACTAAACTAAAACCAAGTCCAAGATACAGTTGAACATACACGCCAATCGTGACATTCACGTGTTCGGCCAGCATCAAGTGGACACGGCAGCGCTCATTGGTCAATTCATTGGCGCGCCGCGGTGCCGCCGTACCGCTGCCGCGTCAGTACGGGAGCAGCCGGAGGACAGGGTCGCAATCAGGCGTTTGCGGCGTGCAGCCTGCTTTTCTGTATTTCTTCATTTCGTGGTTTTCATTTGCTTTTGTTAAGATTTTATTGTATTTGCTGGATTTTTTATAGTTATTATCATTTGTTATTGTTAAACAGGGTGTCCGCAAAGTTGGGGGTTTCCTTTACACGACGTGTAGATCTTGAAAACATAAGCAATTTTTCTTAGTACCATATACACAAATGTCTTAAGGGAACGGAGATAAAGGGCTCTGCAACATCAAAAATATCTGAATACCGTCCTGTAGCCGCGGCCCGCGACATCACCGAGTGGCTCAACCCGACGACAGAACTGGGTCGGCGTCAGTGTGTCAGGTCGGTATGCAACCTTAAACCGACGGTTACAGTCACGCGTGTAGAGGTAATCGCGTAGACGAGAATCCCTCAACAAGCACTAGAGACGTGGCTAGAGAAGTGCAAGTATCAAAAAATAAAGTGTGGTAAAACGCTGCGTGAAGGAGGTGCGTATCCGTTTCACGTCCACCCTGTACAAGCCCTTCAACCTGACGATTTTCCAGCAAGAGTGCGGTTTTGGAGTGGTTGTTGCATCAACATGACAATTATCCGGACTTTTGAAGTGCATATTGGTGACAGACGAATCTACGTTCACGCGTAATGGGGTGAATAACTTCGCAACACTCATGTTGGTCAGTTAGAAAAAATCCGCACGATGTCCGTCGGGCACATTTCAACAAACATTTTCGGCTCATTGGACCATTTCTTCTCCAAATCGTTTTGGACGGATACAATACCTAGACTTTTTACGCAAATTTTGCCTTCTTGTTAGAAGATGTGCCATTAAGTGTAAGACAATCCATGTGGTTTCTGCACGATGGTGCACCGCCCCATTTTAGACGCGAAGTGCGTGAGTTTTTGTATGAATTATTTCGAATAGGTGGATCGGACGTAATGACCCGTAGCGTGGCCTCCGCGATCTCCAGACTTAACACCATGGATTCTTTTCTTTGGGAGAAGAAATGAAACGCTTAGTGTACAAAAGTCGGATGATAGATTTCTTCTTGAAGTATCTCATCCCAGGCTACATGTACCTCCTGCTGGGAGTCTATGCAGCGTGGAGTAAACGGTTGTAATGTTCTTCCCGAAATTTCTACACGTGGTTGTCTTAAAAATGGATCATGGATATTTGCTCTATCTTGTTGTGAAAGTGTTTCGTGCTCTTTTGCAAGCCATCTTGGCGCGGAAATCGTAGCAACTATCCTCTAAGGTCTATGGCGCTCTCTTATTTCGATATCTTAATGAAAATCAAGCAAAAAGTTCACTTTGTCCAAAATGCACGTTCACCCACGCGGGAATAATAGTTATTTTTTTGATTGGAGTGCAGGACGAGAACTTTTCGTTTTACACCTATCTTCGTGGAGAGTACCGACGCGCTGGGTGAGAGTTTTGAAAGCGGCACAATATCGATTGGTCCGGATGCACTCGCTGACACCCGCACCCGCACACTGGGTCAAACACTATTATAGGCACAGAGAACCCGTTGCAGGCCTACACCGTCTATCTACGTGTCGGCCTCACTTCGAGAAACTCCAATAGTACGGTAAAAAACTAGGTTTTCCCAGTAAAAGGCTGTGGGAAACATTTCACTAGCTATTTCGGGATCCAGATACAAGAAAAGTGATGTTATATCGATAATACAGGGTGTCTGCAAGGTTGGGGTTTTCCTTTTATAATAAAGGAAAAAGTACTCACTCTCCAGTTGACGAGAAGGGCTAAGTACGTCTCTGCCCAAAATCATACCGCTCCAACAGAAAATGAAATCAGCTGATGCGCTACCGAGCAGACGACGGCGGTGGTGCCGACCACGAACAGAGGTAACAAATATGAGCATCGTGCAGAAACCACATTGATTGTCTACATTTAATGGCACATCTTCTAACAAGGAAGGCAAAATGTTGCGTAAAAATCTAGGTATTGCATCCCGTCCAATCGATTTGGGAGAATAAATGGTCCACAGTTCACCAGCCCAAACATTCACCGAAATGTTTGTTGGAAAATGTGCCGACGGACAACGTGCGGATTTTCTACTGACCAAACATGAGTGTTGCGAAAGTTATTCACCCCATTACGCGTGAACGTAGATTCGTCTGTCACCAATATGCACTTCAAAAAGTCCGGATTATTGTCATGTTGATGCAACAACTACTCACAAAACCGCACTCTTGCTGGAGAATCAGGTTGAAGGGCTTGTACACGTTGGACGTGAAACGGATACAGCCCCTCTTCACGCAGCGTTTGCCACACTTTAGTTTTTGATACTTGCACTTCTCTAGCCGCGTCTCTAGTGCTTGCTGAGGGATTCTCGTCTACGCGATTACCTCTACACGCGTGACCGTAACCGTCGGTTGAAGGTTGCATACTGACCTGGCACACTGACCCCGACCCAGTTCTGTCGTCGGGTTGAGCTAGTGTCCTAGTACCAGTCGGGGATGTCGCGAGTCGCGGCTACAGGACGGTATTCAGATATTTTTGATATTGCAGAGCCCTTTATCTCGGTTCCCTTAAGACATTGGTGTATATGGTACTTAGAAAAATTGCTTATGTTTTCAGATCTACACGTCGTGTAAAGGAAAACCCCAACTTTGCGGTATATCAGGCAACCAAATAAGTTCGCGCAGTTTTTTAGTAGAAAAATATAATTTTTATTGAGAAACAATAAGACCCTATTTATTCGTCGAAGCAATTACCATCACATTTAATGGCCTTTTGCCAACGTGGGACCAATTTTCGTATGCCGGTATTGTAGAACTCCCTGGATTTGGAGGTAAAAAATGCATTTTATTAGAACATCCATACAATTTAGATAAAAAAAAAATAAAAACGACGCAGTTTGAAGGATTTATTCTTTAATGTTGCATAAAAAGGTCATTGCAATACAGTAGGAGGTTAACACAACAGTAGAAATCCGTGAATTAACATGAGATTTTGGAATATTATACACAAAGGATACTATGAGTACGTAACTAACAATAAATTGATCAAAACACGACACGTCTTGCTTCACAGCTGCAAACCTTGTCGATCATTTCATTGTGATCAAAGGCTTCACAGATTTTATTTTTAATTGAAATAATTGCCATATCTGACAGTCTTTCTTGGCCACATGATGTTCTTAAGTATAATTTTTTATAAGATTCAATTTCGCGAAACTCCTCTCGCCAGAAGCCACCGAAATTGATAGGGTAAGGAATATCCTTAAGGCTATAAATAAATTTGGGAAACAGGACTTAAAATACCTATGAGCGAGTGTGAAATCTTAGTCTGGAAAAATGAGAATTCTGTATGAATTAATTTCATTGTATGTCAAGACCATCAATATATATTTTTCAGAGTAAAATCCAAATTTATACATGACCGTTTGATTACATCAGACTCCACATTCCAGAGATCACTAAACAAACCAAATAAATCATTAAACTTGTCTATTCACTCGAAGCGTCCTTTGTTGAGACTGAATGGTTGTATCCAAAATTGTAAATAAAAACTTATCTTAAATTTTAACTTAGGATCCAAAACTTGTACATCTGTCCCTTCATACGAAAACTGACGCTTCGGCTTCCTTGCGTCAATAAAAGGATATTTGTTTCAATATCATTTTTTTCCGCTTCTGCTACAGCCTCATCCCTAACAATCTCGAAATATTCTTTCAGTAGAATATACAGGGTGTCCGCAAAGTTGGGTTTCCTTTACACGACGTGTAGATCTTGAAAACATAAGCAATTTTTCTTAGTACCATATATCTGAATATCTGAATACCGTCCTGTAGCCGCGACCCAAGACATCACCGACCGGTTACAAGGTCACTGGCTCAACCCGACGACAGAACTGGGTCGCGGTCAGTGTGTCAGGTCAGTATGCAACCTTCAACCGATGGTTACGCTCACGCGTTGTAGAGGTTAAACGAACCCTTATAATCGATTGCGTTTCAAAAAACAAGCACTAGAGACGTGGCTAGAGAACTATCAAAAACTAAAGTGTGGCAAACGCTGCGTGAAGAGGGGCTGTATCCGTTTCACGTCCAACGTGTACAAGCCCTTCAACCTGACGATTTACCAGCAAGAGTGCGGTTTTGTGAGTGGTTGTTGTATCAACATGACAATAATCCGCACTTTTTGAAGTGCATATTGGTGTCGGACGAATCTACATTGACGCGTAATGGGGTGAATAACTTTCGCAACATTCATGTTTGGTCAGTAGAAAATCCGCACGCTGTCCGTCGGGCACATTTTCAACAAACATTTTCGGTGAATGTTTGGGCTGGCATGCTGAACGGTATGCTCATTGGACCATTTATTCTCCCAAATCGATTGGACGGGATGCAATACCTAGACTTTTTACGCAACATTTTGCCTTCCTTGTTAGAAGATGTGCCATTAAGTGTAAGACAATCAATGTGTTTCTGCACGATGGTGCACCGCCCCATTTTAGACGCGAAGTGCGTGAGTTTTTGAATGAATTATTTCCGAATAGGTGGATCGGACGTAATGGACCCGTAGCGTGGCCTCCGCGATCTCCAGACTTAACACCATGTGATTTTTTTCTTTGGGGAGAAATGAAACGCTTAGTGTACAAAACTGAAGTGCATACGGTTGACGAATTCGTCTCAGAATTGAACAAGCTGGTGCTTTCATCCGGGGGAGGGACTCCATTCTCAAGCCTGCACCGATGCTTGGCTACGTCGTGCACGCACCTGTGTTTTTGAATCAAACGGCTATAACTTCGAACAATACCTATAAAGTACGTTTACCTAAAAACTGAAAACGCGGCAACGCCGTCATCTTTGTTACGTCTGTTCGTGGTCTGCACCACCGCCGGCGTCTGCTCGGTAGCGCATCAGCTGATTTCATTTTCTGTTGGAGCGGTATGATTTCGGGCAGAGACGTACTTAGCCCTTCTCGTCAACTGGAGAGTGAGTACTTTTTCCTTATTTTTTTTTACTTGGTCGCCCTCGTTTCACTACACATTACCTTTGTTATTTCAAGGGTAGTTGTTTCTGAAAAGGAAAACCCCAACTTTGCGGACACCCTGTAAAAGACTTTTTATTTCTTTGGGGCATTCATGTAAAGTGGTCTTTGAATTCTGAATAGTTTTACTTACTATATTAATCTTTGATCTCTGCTTTCCCATAGTGTTTCACTCACATTTTCAAAGTTCATTTTGGCACATTCCTTTTAAAGTATTCTTCTGCAGGGTGAAGCGAAAAAAAAATGAACAGCTCCTGAACAGTTGAAAAAGAAACTTTAGCTGCATCATTGACAGTTAAATCCAACGTATGACCTGAACAAGACAACAACATTGCTCTGGTGTTATATTTTTGAATTTGAGCTTGAAGGCCACTGTATCCAACTTAGCGCTCCACTACTCTCATCTAGTCCAGGGTACTGAGGACTATTGATATCTAACATATATCAGGGTACGGAACGGAAAATATTAAATCAAATATTCTGGAACGTGAACAAAATAACCAAGTATTTCCTGCCCGTATTAATTTGGCGCCTGCGTTCGGGCATTCAACCGCATACTCGGTAGGACCGGCCCTGCAGACCTGTACACACAATCATCCAGATGGGATCTTGCTGTTCAACCAAATAACCAACTTTCTTCTCAGAGACTCAGAGATGATTCGCAAAACATATCAACCAACATTGCGTGTATCCGTGCAGTTGAGGCCATTCCTCCGTAGATGGACGCTCGCAACGATCCTAGTGAGCAAACGTGGAACGACTGTTTACACCCTAAAAACTATCTTATAGGTTTTTTTACGTTTTATAGGTTTTTTTGCTAATAAAAAATGACGAACGCGTTAGATACACGTACCTGACGGACTTTTAGTCCATCTAAGAAGGCTTATCTTGCTAATTTAATTCTAGAGTCAGCCCATACTTTAAATTTGTATGTCCTACATTCATCCACGTGTGATACAAGCAATACATTTCTTCCTCATAAAATAATCCGGGCGTCGGCGTGCCGGTTCTTTTAAGATTTGCATATAGAAATATAGTAGGCCGCGCGGATCGAACGTCAGTACTGAATCTTAACCTCACTCTTTAGTAAACTTAAATTTAAACTTTCAAAATCAACCCCGAAAGAATCATCCTCAACCAAGACAATGCAAGCTCGCACACAGCCCAAAACACAAGGCAGCATTTAACGAAAGAAACGTGGAATTATTGGACCATCCTCCATATAGTCCCGATCTAAGTCCAAACTATTTCTTTACCTTCCAGAAAATTAAAACAGACTGCGTGATCAAAGGTTCCAGTCACCAGAGGAGCAGTTGACGCATTCAAAAATGACGTTTGGATCTGCGAACAACGATTGGAATAAGTGCTACGAAAAATTGGTTCGAGCGCATGCAGATGTGTATTAATCTTCATGGAGAATACTTCTAAAAACCATAAAGTCATTTAAAAGTACCTACCGTGTTGTTTTATTTCCATATGCAAAACTTAAAAGACTAAAGGTTTGATAAAGTCTGCCAACAAAAAAGAGGAACTATACAAATAATGAAAGCATCGCCCTGTGTAGATACCTTCCATAAATATAAAGAATATAAAAATATTTTTATCAATCTAGTTAGAGAAGCAAAACGCCAATTCTATCTAAAAAAATTACAAGATTCCAAATCTGATCCAAGAAAACTGTGGTCAGTTGTCGATCACTTAACTAACAAAGACGTTCAAGAAAAGCCAAATATTGATGAAATTAAGAATCGTGATGGAACAATATTAAAGATAACGACAAATATCCGATGCATTCTTAAATTTTTTCACTAATGTTGGAGACAATTTAGCATCCAGTATTAAAAAAATGGTTCGAACGAAAAGTTCACAAAAACCCAACTTCCCAATTCATTCTTTTTAGAAAGCGTTAGTCCGATTGAAGTACAAGTAGCTGTCCTATCACTTAAAACCAAAAAAAGTCCTGGTGTAGATGGTATCAAAGCTGACCATTTAAAAATAATAGCCTGCGACTTAGCCGAACCACTTTCTTACGTCATTAATTGGTGTTTCCAATCTGGAATTTGTCCTGATGCATTTAAAACAACTGTTATTACTCCTGTTTATAAAAGCGGTGACAGAATGGAAACATCAAATTATAGACCCATATCAGTACTATCGAATATAGCCAAAATTTTCGAAAAATTACTACAAAAAAAGGATATTACAATTTTTGACAAAAACAAAATTATATGTTCTGACCAATATGGATTTAGAAAAGGAAAATCTACTACAGATGCAATTTTGGCTGCAATGGATGAAATTAATTCTAATGTCAACAAAAGATACCTACTATTGGTATCTTTGTTGATCTAAAAAATGCCTTTGATACGGTTAACCATGTCGAGCTTCTGAAAGTTATGGAAAGATTGGGATTTAGGGGAGCGTCACAAATCCTTTTAAAAAATTATCTTTCAAGTCGGGCACAGACTGTCAAAATCACTAACACCTACAGTAAAAATGTACATCAAGTGTGGTGTGCCTCAAGGAACAGTACTAGGCCCACTATTATTTAGTCTCTACTTAAATGACTTATTCAAAATTAACACTTCTGGAAAGATTATATGTTTTGCAGATGACACCCTCGTATTATATAAAGCTGATGACTGGAGCACACTGAAGCAAATAGCTGAACAGGATTTTATAAGGATCATTGACTGGTTTGATACTAAAATTTTAACAGTTAACTTCAAAAAAAACAAAATTTATTGCATTTACATCCTATTTAAAAATGTTTACCTACCTTCAAACAAATTTCCGTTAATTATCATGGCCAAAAGACCAAAATCGATAGAGTTAACACTTTGAAATATCTTGAAATATTTATAGACTCAAATCTAAGGTGGGATAACCATATTAAATATGTATCAAAAAAATTAGAAATGTTGCCTATAAACTCAAAATGCTTGCTAACATTCATACAGAAAATTATCTGCGAATCCTATACCATGCCTTAGTTGAAACCCATATAATATACGGCATCACAGCCTGAGGTGCCGCCTGCAAGACATATATTTCTGACCTGAATATAGCACAAAAAACTGTTTTGAAAGCCATTTTCCATAAGCCAAGATTATATCCAACGAACAACTTATATCAAGAAACAGGGATACTTGATACAAGACAACTTTATTTCTTACGTGCCACCACCTTATACCATAAGTATTGTAATAAAGAGAAAAAGTCCTATAAACACGAGCATAACACACGATTTCGAATAGGCTCATCTAATATCCAAAGACCACACAAAACATTATTCAAAAAATCATTTAAATTCTTAGCAGCTAAATTATATAATGTAGTACCAAACGAAATAAAGATACTTAATTTTGGAAAAAAAATTAGAAGAAAATTGAAAGACTGGGTTAGTAATGTGCAGCGAATGACTATACATAATTATATAGAAAACTAAAACTACAAAATTCCAGTTACATTAATACCTTTTAGATTTAACAATAATTGTTATACACATATATGATTGATTGTTAGTTATTAAGATATAAACCACACACAGGCGATGCCTTCTGTGGTTTTTTCATACTTATTTGCCCATTTTTGTGTTTTGGCGAATAAATATTATTATTATTATTATCCCTCGTACCCCAAGCCTGAGTTCTACCCTGTCGAATCCTGCACAGTTTTATGGCCAATGACCGCTCAGGCGGCTGCCGCTTCGCCGCGCCGCATCTTTGTTTTGCCGGGGCGTACATAGACTACGAATAGGGTATAGCAGCCTGATTTATTATCATTACTATTATTATTATGTCATCGTTACTCCGACTTTCAGTTTGTTAACTTGGCCCGTTCTAAAAATAAGTGTGAGCGGAACTTTTCGGATTGCGCATTTTGAAAAGTCCTGAGTTTCCACATTGACCGTATCACAAGCGGTAAGCACGTTCCCAGCTGGGACAGAACGTTGAGCAGTAAAATAGGTGGAGGCGGGGCGAACAGACAGACGAACGACCGACATAGCGAAATGAGGCAGTGGCACAACGCCGGGATAGCCGGCCAAATCGAGAAAAGGAACGAGGGAACTGTGTTGTTTTTAGCGACGGGGACGTCGCGCTGCGCCACCGGTATGCCGCAGGCCGTTGACCTATTTGTTACCTGATCAACTAGTTCGTTCTACAAACAGGTGTAAACGAGTATTTTTTTCGAAGATTCAAATTTCAATTCCTTTATTACGAGTAGTATAGAGGGACACGTCATATATACATATATATATATATATATATACGTATATATTATATATATATAACTTGAGACGTGGTCATTGTCGTCTAAACCAGTTAGGTGAAAAATTAAAGCTTCCGCCTTTTGTTGGGTACTTCGACAAAATTTAAGCAAAGAGGACTCTTTATACTTTTTTTAATTCTCTCTAGCTTTCAATGGACTTTGCCATCATCATCAGGAGCTGCAATTACAATGATAACAGTAGCAACAAAAGTGTAAAATGAATTTAAATTGAATCAACTTACAGTAGTATGTGAGGATGTTGCTAATTGTTGTTTACGTATATATATATATATAGCATCTCATGTTAACACAACAGGGCATTCTATGAATTACACAAGTATCAAAGTTCTTGATAAAGAAAAACACCTTTCCAATCGTTTATTCCTGGAAATGTCCCACATTTTCATGAATAACAACTGTATCAACAAAAAGACAGACATTAAACAACTGAGTGTCATTTACTCATATTTGCTAAACTGCGAAAAATTATAGAACTTACATATCTCCCCAAATTTCGACTTTTCACAACCATAAATATAATCTGTGTTTTGGCCGATTCCACCAACAAATTTCATTCCACTCAAAATCTAATAATTCTCTTCTCACGATTTATTAATAATTGTTAATTTAAATTCCCATTAATTAAAATATAGTTTATTCAACTGCCTCTGGTCGGTTTAACAATTTCTTACATAACATTCTGAAAATCACATCATCTGAAGTGATTTGGCAACGTTTGGCACACGCCCACAATTCGTTCCATCTTTCTACACAGACATTGACAACCTTCAGCCTTCTGTCAAAGGGTTCATCTCACTCATTATTCCATGACCACCATTTTGTGCAATCATCAAGTGGCTTCACGATGTAATGCTCTAATATTTTTTAATAATTTTTAATCTGTTTTTAACTTGTTCTTGTCATATTTTATATAATTTTGACCATTGTACCATCTATCCAGCTCTCACCATGTTACTGGACGTTTCCCTCATCCTATACGTAAACAACAATTAGCAACATCCTCACATACTACTGTAAGTTGAGTCAATTTAAATTCATTTTACACTTTGTTGCTACTGTTATGATTGTAATTGCAGCTCCTGATGATGATGGCAAAGACCATTGAAAGTTAGGGAGAATTAAAAAAGTATAAAGAGACCTCTTTGCTTAAATTTTGTCGAAGAACCCAACAAAAGGCGGAAGCT
This sequence comes from Acanthoscelides obtectus, assembly GCA_963669975.1. Lineage (NCBI taxonomy): Eukaryota > Metazoa > Arthropoda > Insecta > Coleoptera > Chrysomelidae > Acanthoscelides > Acanthoscelides obtectus. The sequence continues at coordinate 1,882,709 of CAVLJG010000005.1, forward strand.
AATTTTTCACCTATATATACAGGGTTATCCAAATTAAGTGTCCACCATTGGTAACTTTGTTATTAGTAAAAATACAAAGTTATTTAAATTAGCAAACTAGTAGCATTTTTAACGCTGGTAAAAATGAGAAATAAAAAAAAACAATTGAGAGTCGTTATTTTGATTTTTTTCAGTAAAATAACATTATTTTAAATGAAAACCCCTGTATATTATATTTTTTTCTGTTAAAGCATCAAATTTTAAACAAAAAAGTTCATAATGACTTTTCCGCTAAAGTCAAAAATAAAGTCAAAATAACGATAAATATCATTTTCTAAGTACTACTTTTAATGATCAGTGGATAGGAACAAATGGCCCAATACAGTGGCCTCCCAGATCACCAGATCTAAACCCACTTGATTACTTCTTGTGGGGTTACTTAAAGAACCAAATTTACAAGGGAAGGTACGATAACCTTGACGCGTTAAAGACTGCAGTTAGGGAAAAGATAACCCAGATAGATGGTAGGACCATACTTAAGACAGTTCGAGCAGTTGAAAAACGTGCCCAAAAATGTATTGAAGAACAAGGTGGTGTTTTCGAGCATCTTCTAAAAAAAAAATTGTTATTGTATTTTGTAAGATTATAAGTTGATGTTGAAAATAAAGTTTGTCGATACAATTTAATTGTTTCAGATTGGAGGCCATAACTTCAACAATTTGTAACCTAGGAGAAAAGTTATTGTAAGCTTTTTTGTTCAAAATTTGATGCTTTAACAGAAAAAAATATAATATACAGGGGTTTCCATTTAAAAAAATGTTATTTTACTGAAAAAAATCAAAATAACGACTCTCAATTGTTTTTTTTTATTTCTCATTTTTACCAGCGTTAAAAATGCTACTAGTTTGCTAATTCAAACAACTTTGTATTTTCACTAATAACAAAGTTACTAATGGTGGACACTTAATTTGGATAACCCTGTATATATATATATATATATATATATATATATATATATATATACAGAATATTTCAAAAAGTAAAGACGAAATAAAAAAACTACAAGAACAAGAAACAAACTGAACACAGACCGTATGAAAAGTGCATGTGAATGCCAAGCTAATGGACCTCCTGACAATTATTTCGGGTCCTTACAAAAACTCGGGGTGTTGAAGTTTTTCGAAAAAAAATTGGAAATTAATTAATATTTTCAGAACCGCTTCAGATATATCACTGATATTTAGTACGTAGTGAAACTTAATAAAGCTGCATATTTGTCAATGCAAAAATAATTTTTAGCTTCAACAGTGGCATACGTACGGGTACTTTTTAAGAAAAAAACGGTACGCCAATGTTTGTTTGCCAAATAAAACTAAATAATGGAAAAGATGTCACAGTGGACAGATTTGAATAGTAGAAACTTGTCAGATGCCAAAAGCCAGTGACATATTGCAGAGCAACTAGATACTTATTGCTAAATTGCATTCTTCAATTACCTATTACATTAATTTTCTCAGAGAATAGAACGGTTTTTATTTTTTTTATCAAAAATGGCGCATCAAAGGAAAGCAACTCAAGAGAGATGATTTGTTTTAAATTGAACGGGAAATTTAAAAATAATTTTTATTTGGCAAAAAACCATTGGCGTGCCATTTTTTTATTAAAAAATATCGAAGTCAATACCCGTACGCACGCCACTGTTAAAACTAAAAATTATTTTTGCATTGATAAATATGCAACTTCATTAGCATTCACTACGTACTAAATATCAGTGAAATATCTGAAGCGGTTCTGAAAATATTAATCAATTTCCATTTTTTCCTAAAACCTCCGAGTTTATAAAGCAAACTAACATTAATTTTTCATGTTGATTCACATCCTTAAATATTCGCATATCATTAAGGAACACCCTGTATAAGCAAAATTGGTTCTTATTCCTCGTGTTATAATCCTGAAAATGCGAGTTTTTTTTGGAAAGTGCATTTGTTTTTGAGTATAGAGTAGTAGTAGTAGTATTAGCAAATAAATTGAGGAGACGGTTAAAAGTTGATATTTCTTAAAATCCAATGACTCTTTTTGTGTGATGAAGACTCTGCCGACAGTTGTGGCCTGTCCCCAGACAAAGATATTATATGACAGGTCCTAGTATACAGGGTGTCCGCAAAGTTGGGGTTTTCCTTTACACGACGTGTAGATCTTGAAAACATAAGCAATTTTTCTTAGTACCATATACACCAATGTCTTAAGGGAACCGAGATAAAGGGCTCTGCAACATCAAAAATATCTGAATACCGTCCTGTAGCCGCGACCCGCGACATCACCGAGTGGTACAAGGTCACTGGCTCAACGCGACGACAGAACTGGGTCGGGGTCAGTGTGTCAGGTCAGTATGCAACCTTCAACCGACGGTTACGGCCACGCGTGTAGAGGTAATCGCGTAGACGAGAATCCCTCAACAAGCCCTAGAGACGTGGCTAGAGAAGTGCAAGTATCAAAAACTAAAGTGTGGCAAACGCTGCGTGAAGAGGGGCTGTATCCGTTTCACGTCCAACGTGTACAAGCCCTTCACCCCGACGATTTTCCAGCAAGAATGCGGTTTTTGAAGTGCAAATTGGTGACAGACGAATCTACGTTCACGCGTAATGGGGTGAATAACTTTCGCAACACTCATGTTTGGTCAGTAGAAAATCCGCACGCTGTCCGTCGGGCACATTTTGAACAAACATTTTCGGTGAATTTTTGGGCTGGCATGGTGAACGGTATGCTCATTGGACCATTTATTCTCCCAAATCGATTGGACTTGGTGGAATACTTAGACTTTTTACGCAACATTTTGCCTTCCTTGTTAGAAGATGTGCCATTAAGTGTAAAACAATCAATGTGGTTTCTGCACGATGATGCACCGCCCCATTTTAGACGCGAAGTGCGTGAGTTTTTGAATGAATTATTTCCGAATAGGTGGATCGGACGTAATGGACCCGTAGCGTGGCCTCCGCGATCTCCAGATTCAACACTATGTGATTTTTTTCATCGGGGAGAACTGAAACGCTTAGTGTACAAAACTGAAGTGCATACGGTTGACGAACTTCGTCTCAGAATTGAACAAGCTGGTGCTTTCATTCGGGGGAGGGACTCCATTCTCAAAGCCTGCACCGATGCTTGGCTACGTCGTGTACGCACCTGTGTTTTTGAATCAAACGGCGATAACTTCGAACAATACCTATAAAGTACGTTTACCTAAAAACTGAAAACGCGGCAACGCCGTCATATTTGTTACCTCTGTTCGTGGTCTGCACCACCGCCTGCGTCTGCTCGGTAGCGCATCAGCTGATTTTATTTTCTGTTGGAGCGGTATGATTTCGTGCAGAGACGTACTTAGCCCTTCTCGTCAACTGGAGAGTGAGTACTTTTTCCTTTATTTTTTTTTTACTTGGTCGCCCTCGTTTCACTACACATTACCTTCGTTATTTCAAGGGTAGTTGTTTCTGAAAAGGAAAACACCAACTTTGCGGACACCCTGTATAAACGCATAGTAGATACTAATTAAGGTTTCACGACTTACTCAATTTCTTAGACTATTTATGACGAAAGCACCTGTATTTAACTGTTTGCAAATCTTGTGGATATGAGTTTCAGAGTGTAGCTGGCAGTCCACCACTAAAGCCAAAAAATCTGTAGACAGAGAAAGCTCGACGTTGTGACTATTAAGGGATAAATTAACATTACACAGATCTTATATTCATAGCTACAGTTTTATCGTGATTAATCATTAGATTGATTGGTTTACACCAGTTAGCAAATTCTCGGAGCACTGTATTCACCTTCAGGTGCAATTCTGTTTCAGACACAGCAGAAACTACTGCAGCAGTATCACGCGCATATAAAAATATTTCAGTAATGTGGTCTGGTAAATCGTCGATGAAAACCAGAAAAATCAGGGTCCAAGAACACTACCCTGTGGGGTACCGAGAAAGAAGAAGACATTCCGTTTTATGCAACAAAATGAGAGAAAATATGCGTTCTCAAGACAAACCCCGAAAACTCGCTTTTTTAGGGATGAATGTTAAACTTCGATAACTTGAGTTATAGGGGATAGATTAAAATACACAAAGAACATAATAGCTTGAGGAATTTGACCACCAACGCTACCCGCCCGTGCTTCCTGCTAAATGATCAGCAATCTCCGTCACACAAATAAAAACAAATCATATTTTGAGAAACATCGACTGACGGAAGAGGATAAAGGGTCTAAGGAAATTGCTTCGTGTGCAAATATGATTTTTTTGTTACGTCGTATTTGGACCCAGATTGTCAACCTTTTGTCCTTCCTCGTATCATTTGATCTGCAATCTCCGTTACACAAACAGGTCAAAATGACGTTCAGGGGATGTTTTTACAGATAAAAGGAGGCATCTCGCGCTTCCAAGCCAATATCAAATTTAGCTCAAAATTTAGTGAAAAATTATTAACGACTTAAAGGTGCTAAAAATCCATTTTTATTATCGATGGCTAAATGGAAGCGAAACTCTGTACGATAAGGTAGTTCGGGGCGCTAAATATGAATATCATAGTGAGAAAATTCTAAACTTTCATCGGACCGGATTTGGTATGGAAAATTGGCAGCTGGAGCTACTTGTGAATCCTAGCACTGAATTGGCACCGCATTTGACACCTACGCGATCGATTTACCTAGAAAATAAGCTTCCATCTAGATCTTAGACGCACAGCAGATATTTTGCCACACCTTTTCTTGGTTAATTAATAAAACACAACGATACAACTATCAGTTGACTAGTGGCGTTCAAAGTTAGGCACTAGCTCAATAAAGCGGAAAGTAGGGGGGGCGGTTAAGAGCGCCAGTGAGTTAGTCGGATTAGTCGTTTTTTGACAAAGTTGAATCCTTGCCAGTATTTTGTAAACGATTATGTGCCTTTTCGGTAATTATACATTAAAATGCTTTAAATCACCTCCTATATTTAACAATTCGATAGACGTGGAATGCTGAACAAGAATCTACATCTCAAAAAGAAAATGTGAAAAGAAACACCACTGATACCCGTTCCCGATGCTGTCGCAAGCTGTACCGCTCTTGATGCACGGTGGTGTAACTCTGGTTGCCTGAACGTCGATACGAGAGCATTACCGCATTATAATCATTTAGGATGTTGTTTTATTCTAAGCGGAACAATATCGAATAATACAAACGATGTTTACTTACTTCCGGTTATGTCTTATTGTTACATCTATACTTAGTGATGCTAGAAGAAGAAAAAAAAATAAATTTCTTAAAATTATTTTTTTTTGCAACATAATGACTATAGTCAACGCCAAACAAAGTGGCGTGCACGTCATCACGATAAAAATTCCCCGACCTAATGCCTAGGTTTCTATCACAAACAATTGCTCTATTGCAGTTTCATATTAATGTGATATATAAATTGTAAAATGGTCATTACTCTCTTATTATGGTTAATAGTCATATAAACATTGTTATTAAAATATCACATAAGTTGCTTTCTGATAAATTTAGACGCATTATGCGAAATAAAATGTTTTGCAAACGCTCCAATCACTTATCGACATGTAAACGCACTAAACCGATTTCGCAGCGTTGACACATTGTCACCTTGAAACTTATTTAAACTGGGAACTGACATTTGTATTAATTTTGACACTGAATCAATTTGTGGCATTTCAAATCTTTATAAATCCTTTGGCCCCGCATACTGTAAATCAACAACTGTTTGTTTCAAAACAAAATTATTCATTTTACGAGTAGATAAAGGCAATTTTGGTATATAAAGATGCCCAAACAGTTAAATAGTCGGTGTAAGGAACTCGTGGCCTCGTTAATGCACTACTTTGAGCAAGAAAGGGACAACAACGGGCCTTTGTTGCCTTTAAATGCTGTTCAAGAGGTAGGTTACTAATAATTATATGTAATGTATATTAATAATAGTGAAATTTTATTTCATTTTTTGTAGCGTGTTGCTGCTGCTTTAAAAATTAGTTTAAGGACAGTTAGTCGTATTTCCGAGGGTGTGAAAAGTGATGCAAATTTAGAATCGCCCAAGAAAAAGCGGAGTTATATTAAACGTGTAACCAACACAGCGACATTGGATACAAGTCCCATTCGAGAAGTGATCTATAATATGTATCACAAAAGTAAGATCTTATTATAATAACTTATCAGAAATTTGCATTAATTTGTTAACTAAATTATAATGTCATATTACACATGGTTTCAGAAGAACAAGTTACGATACAAACTTTATGGTCTCGATTAAGAGATAGGGCATTATTTGATGGTAGTGCCACGTCTTTAAGCGACGAGGGCTCATGGAACTACCAAGTATAGCTTTGAAAAGGGTGGAATTTCTAAGGCAATACAATCAAGCCAAGGTTGAGGCCTTATACCAGTTTGTCTTCCTCGATGAAACTTGGATATTTCAAAATGGGACCATAGGTCGCTCTTGGCAAAACGGAAACCAAAAAAGCGTGAAAGCTATTAAAACAGATGGTAAAAGGTATGTACTTTTACACAATTTGCACTATAAAATTTAAAACTAATATATTTTAGATACATTATATTACATGCTGGAAATGAAAATGGGTTTATTGAGGGTAGTGAAGCGATATTTTCTTCGAAAACAAGATTGAGCGATTACCATGGAGAGACGAACCAGGACAATTTTTTGAAATGGTTTCAACATCAGTTATTAGAAAAATTGGAGAGTCCATCTATGATTATACTGGATAACGCCCCTTATCACAGCATGATATTGAACAAAGTGCCCAACAATGCATGGACAAAAAAAAATATCCAAGACTGGTTGACAAATCAAAACATACCATTTTTAAACACAATGTTTAAAACAGAGCTATTGAGTATTGTTGCTCGGTACATAATGCTTCTTAATTATATATATTTTGGTCGACAGTTTATATTTCTGTTTATTCCTATTCTTAAAATAACTGCTTTTTTAGAAACAAACCACCTAAAATATACGTGATTGATGAATTGGCGGAACAACATGGGCACAAAGTTCTTCGTCTGCCTCCTTACCATTGTATATTTAACCCTATTGAGTTAATTTGGGGCATAGCAAAAGGTTACTATAACAGACATATTGGTAGAGATGGTAACAGTGAAAAAGACTGTTTGGATATGTGGAACGAGGCTCTACAAACGGTTACCCCAGACATGTGGAAAAATAGTGTTCGACATACTGAGCAAGAAATTTTTAAATGGTATGAAAGAGAACGAATTTTTGATCGACCAGACATCGAACCTTTAATAATCAACTTTGAGAGTGATGAAGATTCAGATTCAGACAGCGCTGAAGAAAGAAACTCCGACTAACTTTATTGTACAGAAAAAGCTTACACCAGTAGCTTACCTAATTTTAGAATGCATTTTTCTGTATGAATTCTGTAAAATAAATACCATGCATAAAATTTGGAGGACCCCATTTGGATTTTTATTCAGTACCTTTAAGCTATCAATTAAATATGGTAGTTTCATAGTGTCATCTGATCAATAATTGTCATACTTAATGATTATGCAAGTACAGATCTATAATTTTATTATACTATTATTTTTGTTCTCATTTGAGGTTAATATTGCTTATAAACCTAGATATGTAAATAATAAATTTTATTATTTTACAAAAAGTTTGGCAACAATGTAAATTTTTCAACACACCCACCTGGATGACATGCACGCCACTTTGTTTGGCGTTGACTATATATTTATAGCACGCTGTGGCAACCAGGCATCGATCTTCTCATTTTCTCGATACCTGGACGTATACAGGAGTGTATTTAACTGCTTTTCTTAATACTTGTCAATAAAATGTCGTGAGAATGTTATCGTTCCATTCTTGATGTGAGATTACTTTATTGTTAAAAAATCAATTAGAAGAAATTTTCGTTCTGGGTGTTACACTCCTAGCGTCACTAAGTATATTTACCTCTGAGAAAAATGTCAGGTAGATTTGTATTTTCCGCATTTCAATAAATTACAGCTCTAAAATAGCTGGCGAATTCGAGAAACATGGAAAAATGACCTCCTACATTTCACAGTTCAATAGACCTGGAAAGAATCTAAATCTCCTAAAAAAATGTGAAAAGAAACACCATTACTACCCGTTCCCCTCGATATCGATTTACAATAAGCTGCCATTCTCGCTTGTTAAAAAATTACGCTCCCAGTAAGAAATGTGCTCCATTAGTCTTTTCATCTTCGGTAACGGTTCTTTCTATGGCCTCGCTCCGTCGTCTTCTAACGACTAATACCGTTTCATCCGTTTTAAAAGCAGCCGTTCCTTGGTCTTTGTGAATGGCCTAGCGAATTTCCACATTGTCCCTCGGTTTTCGGACTCTGTATTATGACGATCCGATGGCGTCATGGCTGACAGCATTAATCACCAGCAGTGCCATTATAATTTTTTTGGCATAAACGGCAGCGATTCTTTTTATGAATCGTTTCATACTCCAATCGCTGCTGGTTGATTGATTAGGTTTTGCGACCAGGAGGAGCAACAGCGTCCGATGAAAAATGGAGGAAATCGTCGGGATCATTAGCGTATTTTTACTTCGCGCGAAAAATAGAACTCCAATATGTTATAGAAGGATATAACTATACTAAGTGACATATAAATCCGAACACCCAGTTTAAATGGTTTTATTTTAATAAAAGTTGGTGAATGTATTTATCTTACTGTAAATAACAAGTGAAAAAATTTTCAGCCTTATCAGTTGGACATTCCGGTTTTAATACTGCTTTTTTTTAATTCACAACGCTCTAAAAATGAATATTTCACCCGCACTAAAGAATCAACGTTGGCGGATTTTGGTTCTTGAAATCCTTTACGATCGGTTACGATGCCTAGAGTACGGAGAACTGTACGATTTCGTCAACTTAGTGAGTTTGATAGGGGCCGTATAGTGGGACTTCGGGAAGCTGGACTTTCTTTTCGGGCAATTGCAGTTAGAGTACAAAGAAGTGTAGACACTGTGGTTAGGTGTTGTCAGGTATGGCTTCGAGAAGGCCGTACGCAAAGCGCAAGGGGCACTGGACGCCGCCGTAGAACAACAGACCGTGAAGATCGCCGCCTAAGATTATTGGCCTTAAGGGACCGTTTCTCCACTACCAGGTCGATTGCAAATGAATGGTTTGCAGAACACGGAAGACCTATTGGCATGCGAAGTGTTTACCGACGAATGAGAAGTTTTGGGTCCTCCCTTTAACTCGAGAACACCGACGTAATCGCCTTGAGTGGTGCAGACAACGGTCACTCTGGGATCAGGAATCGAACAGTGTTGTCTTTAGTGACGAGTCTCGATTTTGTTTAGGCATGCACGATGGTCGTGTCAGTGTTAGAAAGCGACGTGGTGAAAGGAGGAATCCACAGTTTTTTGTTGAAAGACATGTTCATCACACTGTTGTAGTTATGGTTTGGGGTGCTATAGCTTATGGTTCAAGGTCACCTTTAATCTTCATCAGAGGTAACATGAACGCGCAGCGTTATATCCACGAAGTTCTAGAACCCCACCTTTTACAGTATCTTGACACCCTGGCAGATCCAACTTTCCAACAAGATAATGCCCGACCACATGTTGCAAGAGTCACAATAGACTTCTTTCAACATAATGATGTCACATTGTTACCCTGGCCACCAAGATCTCCTGACTTATCCCCAATTGAGCACGTGTGGGATATGATGGGTAGGAGATTGCTCAATTTGCAACGTCCTCCTCAGACTCTAGAAGCACTTCGAGAGGAGTTGGTGGTTGCCTGGAATGAGATACCACAGGAGGACATTGACCACCTGATCAGAAGCATGCCTAGGCGCGTTGGAGAATGCGTAGCACATCAGGGTGCATCCACACATTATTAAAGGTCAAAGTGCAATCATTTTGAAATTTTTATCATTTACTTATTATGCTTCATCAAGTACTTATACAAAATTTTATTAAAATAAAACCATTTAAACAGGATGTTCGGATTTATAGTATATCATTTGCCTTGCTGTTAATACAATACAAAGTATTGATAAAGAGATACAATGTTCGGTGTTCTTTATAGAATCACCCTTGTGAATATTTGCGAACGCCATCTCTAATATTCGTTTTCCCTTATGCTCTTGACAGTTGATACATTTGTAGTGCTGCCAAGTTAATAACAGTATATATGAATAATGTGTATTAACACACAAATGTTTGCTATTTTAATTTTTGATCTACGGAAGAACTGAAAAATTATGTATATAAAGAATTTGCTGACTTATTGCGGGTATTAGAGGCCCTTAAAATACAGATCGTATTCTTTTCCGATAGATTGAGAGATGTTTTAGAAAAAAATCAACTTTATTTTATGATCCGGATCGAGAATTTTGATCTCCTGTTAGTAAATCGGGCCTTAATATGACCAAAGGGTATTTGTATGATAGTAAAAAAATCGTGAATAGTAATGGCGCAGAATTTCAGGCAGGGAATTTCCGCTGGACATGCTAGTCTCGATATTTTCTATTCATTTTAACCAAAAAAGACAACGAATTTTCATCCAAATCAAAACACTTCGAACAAAAATAGGCACGCAGGAAAGTAAACGTCAATTTGACATAGACGCCATCTTTGATTTCTGTCACCGACATGTCATTTTGTTAGTTGAATGTTTACCATTGATCGCTATGGAGTCGTATTCGATTGAAGACCGCATTAAAGTTATTCAAGAGCACTACAAAAATGGTGCAAAAATAAAAAACACGTTTCGCGCGCTTCGTGAACATTTCGGTCGCAACAACCGCCCAAACGAAACAACCATCGGTCGTCTGGTGCGTAAATTCGAGGCAACAGGTTCTGTGGCAAATATGCCAGGCTCTGGCCGGCCAAGGAGCGTTCGCACAACGGAAAATATTGCTGTTGTGAAGGAGAGTGTGAGAGACGATCCGAAACAATCAACAACGCGTCGATCCCAAGAATTGGCCATTTCGAGAACCAGTTTGCTCCGCATTCTCCACAAGGATTTGAATGTACACGCCTACAAGATCCAATTGACGCAAGAGCTGCGTCGGGCCGACCATTTTTCGCGCCGAACGTTCTCAGTTTGGCTCCTTGAACACCGCCAAATTGATGTCAATTTTCCATCAAAAATCATGTTCAGCGACGAAGCGCGTTTCACTTTGAATGGGACGGTAAACAAGCAGAACTGCCGCATCTGGGCGAACGAAAATCCCCGTGAGTATCAAGAGCAGCCGATGCATCCTCAAAAAGTGACTGTGTGGTGTGCATTGTGGTCAAAAGGCACCATCGGACCTTACTTTATCGAAAATGCGGCCGGGGACGCCGTTACCGTCGATTCTGAGCGGTATCACGTGATGATAGAGGACTATTTTTTGCCGCAACTTGAAGGAATGGATATGGACGATGTTTATTTCCAACAAGACGGTGCAACATGTCACACAACCAACGTCAATATCCATCGATTGCAGTCCTTCTTCGGTGATCGCGTGATTTCGCGCAGAGGAAATGTGCCATGGCCACCAAGATCGTGCGATTTGACTCCCTTGGACTTCTTTTTATGGGGATATTTGAAAAGCAAAGTCTACGTCAACAAACCAGCCACCCTCCAAGAACTCAAAAACAACATCATTGCCGAGATAATTGCCATAGAACCGACCATGTTGCAAAATGTCATTGAAAATTTCGACCATCGCGTGGACGTCTGTAAATCCAGTCGTGGTGAACATTTGAGCGATATTATTTTTCATACATAAATGGTATAAATGAACCTTCAAAATAAAGTACCCAACTTGATTTGAATATCAATCTTTCTTGTTTTAATATGCGTTTACTTTCCTGCATCCGTTTTGGACAACCCTATTTGGAAAGAAATACAACCGATAAATAAATTCATGATAAACAAAGTGATTATTCGGAGCGTTTCGCATTTAAAGCCAAATCTGACCTCCCACGTGGCGATTGTTGAAGGGTAAGGTTTATTTTATCATCCAGCGTACCATCTGCAGGTGACAGAACAAGAAATACTAGAGGTTGTGTGCGAAATATACTGTAAATCTTATCTCTGGTGGTAGAGATATATTCTCGGCCTTTAAAAGTCCCTGGCCCGCACCCCGGAAAACATGACACTCGTATAACATTAACGGGTTGTGGAGGTCTATAAATTCTTGTGTTATGCTATGGTATATTTTATCTGGAAATCCTTTTTTGTAACTGTTTCACTATACTGGGAGCTGGAACTGGATATCCACATAAGTTGTAAAAGTTGTAGGTACTTTTATATCTACTGTCATTGCCATTAGATACAAACAGTATTAAGCTTCCATCCTATGGCCTTCCAGAGAAGATTTGTAGATGGGCGGCTGACTTTCTCTCTGACCGCAAGGTATCCGTCGTAATTGGCAGAAAAATTAGCTTAAAAAAATAAAAGTTAGAAGTTTTCTTTGGCCTAAATTTTAGGTTAGGAACGAGATATCGAGATGCGGTTTTCACAAGCTTGTTCAGACATCATTTAGCTACTTTTTCGTAAGAAAAAGCATGCCAATGCTTTTAATTTTTTTGAAAAAACTAACCATTTCTGTCGGAATATCGACCACAGTGGCAAAACTTTAAATGTTATAGAATTTGTAGCCCAACAATAGCTCTTTTCAACTAGCTCAAGTTTGTTAAAATCGGCTCAGTCGGTGTTCTTTACAGAAACCCTTGAAACCTCTGACTATCCCCACCAATTTATTTTTAGAGATACATCAAAAATTGTCAAACAAAAAAGGTTCAGGTTATCCTCGAATTTAGAGATCAGGCGTTTCTTTACGTTGATTTAGCGAGACTAAACCGCCAGTTAAGGCTTCTGGCTCTGAGAGACGGATTCAGTAGTACTGGAGCCATCGCTAATCAGTGGTTTGAAGAGCATGGAAGGATGGTTGGAATACGACTGGTTAAGAACGTTTTGGTATATATTGTTAAGCCCTTTGTTTTCCTGATCAATCTGTCTTTCTGTACCGGCTTTTTTCCAGTTAGCTTAAAAATGGGAAAAGTAACTCCCATACACAAGAAGGGAGAAACTTTTAACGCAAAAAATTACAGACCGGTGACGTCTCCCTGTTGTTCTTCCAAAATTTTCGAATAATGTTTCTTGAGCCGCCTGACGCTGTTCCTTGAAAGAAATGAGGTACTAACATCCAACCAATATGGTTTCGGTACCGGTAGGTTAACACTAACACTATCTCATTCTTTCAATACGCTAGTTCAGTACATTGAGGCAGGAGAGTGCCCTCTTGGTATCTTCTGTGATCTAAGCAAGGCCTTCGACTGTGTCAACCATGATCTGATATTAGTAAAACTGGCAACTCATGGAATCGGTGGACCAGCCTACCTCTGGATAATATCCTTCTTAGAGAACAGATCGCATTATGTGACAATAACTCATAACTGCTCAGAACAACTAATACAAGTCAAGATTAATGCGATAAATATGGATGTTTTTGGCGTTCCACAAGGATCTGTGCTGGGGCCTGTTCTGTTTGCATTATATGTAAATACTCTTGAGCAGTCCTTCACCACAGCACACTTTACCTTATACGCGGACGACACATCGATTATTCTATCAAATAAAGATGACGTTATCCTAATTAACGACAGCTTGTTACATAGCATCAATAGCTGGTTCGTGAAGAACCAGCTGCATCTAAACTGTGAAAAATCAATAGCAATAAGATTCCACAATGCCCAAAAATCAATACCTCCCCTGCAGCTTACTGGATCAGTGCGTCAATTTTAAAGAACATTGTGACTACCTGTTAAAAAATCTGAGAACAGTTTTTACACGCGACCAGTTATTGATGTTATATCGCAGTCATATCGAGTCGCGAATGCGGTACGCATTGTGTTTTTGGGGTTCCTCGGTGAATGCTTCAAAGGTACTTCGAAGTCAAAAGAGAATAATAAGGTGCATAGCAGGTGTTGACAGTATATACAGTTGCAGAGACTTGTTCCCGAAATAAAAAATTCTAACACTGCCCCCGTTGTTTCTTTATGAAATGGCAACATATACGTATATTAACAGAGATAATTTCACCTCGAATAGTAATATATACTAAGTGACATATAAATCCGAACACCCAGTTTAAATGGTTTTATTTTAATAAAAGTTGGTGAATGTATTTATCTTACTGTAAATAACAAGTGAAAAAATGTTCAGCCTTATCAGTTGGACATTCCGGTTTTTATACTGCTTTTTTTTAATTCACTAACGCTCTAAAAATGAATATTTCAGCCGCAGTAAAGTATCAACGTTGGCGAATTTTGGTTCTTGACATCCTTTACGATCGGTTACGATGCCTAGAGTACGGAGACCTGTACGATTTCGTCAACTTAGTGAGTTTGATAGGGGCCGTATAGTGGGACTTCGGGAAGCTGGACTTTCTTTTCGGGCAATTGCAGTTAGAGTGCAAAGAAGTGTAGACACTGTGGTTAGGTGTTGTCAGGCATGGCTTCGAGAAGGCCGTACGCAAAGAGCAAGGGGCACTGGACGCCGCCGTAGAACAACAGACCGTGAAGATCGCCGCCTAAGATTATTGACCTCAAGGGACCTTTTCTCCACTACCAGTTCCATTGCAAATGAATGGTTTGCAGAACACGGAAGACCTATTGGCATGCGAAATGTTTACCGACGAATGAGAAGTTTTGGCTTGTTTTCATACCGGCCAAACTGGGTCCTCCCTTTAACCCGAGAACACCGACGTAATCGGCTTGAGTGGTACAGACAACGCGTCTTTAGTGACGAGTCTCGATTTTGTTTAGGCATGCACGATGGTCGTGCCAGGGTTAGAAGGCGACGTGGTAAAAGGAGGAATCCACAGTTTTTTGTTGAAAGACATGTTCATCACACTGTTGGAGTTATGGTTTGGGGTGCTATAGCGTATGGTTCCAGGTCACCTTTAATCTTCATCAGAGGTAACATGAACGCGCGGCGTTATATCCACGAAGTTCTAGAACCCCATCTTTTACCCTATCTTGACACCGTGGCAGATCCAACTTTCCAACAAGATAATGCCCGACCACATGTTGCAGAGTCACAATAGACTTCTTTCAACATAATGATGTCACATTGTTACCATGGCCACCAAGATCTCCCGACTTATCCCCCAATTGAGCACGTGTGGGATATGATGGGTAGGAGATTGCTCAATTTGCAACGTCCTCCTCAGACTCTAGAAGCACTTCGAGAGGAGTTGGTGGTTGCCTGGAATGAGATACCACAGGAGGACATTGACCACCTGATCAGAAGCATGCCTAGGCGCGTTGGAGAATGCGTAGCACATCAGGGTGCATCCACACATTATTAAAGGTCAAAGGGCTTTAAAGCAGTGCAATCATTTTGAAATTTTTATCATTTACTTATTATGCTTCATTAAGTACTTATACAAAATTTTATTAATATAAAACCATTTAAACTGGGTGTTCGGATTTATATGTCACTTAGTATACATACATTCAATACTCGTAGGCAGCACGACATTCATCTACCCTTTGCTCGATGTAAGCTGGGTGGTACATCTCGCTCTATTTTAGGACCAAAGATATTCAATAAGCTGCCTGGGTATATTAAGACAATTGGCTCCTTACATGATTTTAAAGCTGAGTTAAGAACCTACTTTATTAATAAGACTTCTTACGCCATTAGTGACGTTGTGGATATCTTTTCCTATTGCTTGTTATCCACTTATTGTTTGTCCTTTTATACATTTTTATATTATAATTCTGTTAATTTATTAATTTTATCTGCTGGAAAGCTAATCTATTTTATCTGCTGTTGTTTGCCTATGGTGTCCATTTTAAAATATCCAATTTAAGCTATTGTTTGTTGTTGCTTGTCATTTTACTGTTTGTTTTTCTTATATACGTATATACATACTGTAAATTGTTTGGTGACGAACCCTATACATGTTTATACATGTCTAATGTGTAATAAATATTATTATTACTATTATTATTATATACTGTACCTCGCATTGTTAGTTGGCCGCCCCGTACAACCAATTTTCCTTAATACGTCTTCTAACGAATGGATTGAAAATAATACTGGTATAAGGTTACAAAAGCACGAATTCCAAAGAGTAAATCAACCTTACTAAGACGCTGGACCGCATTCCCTGGATAGAAAGAGATTTATAGAGATAAGAGCGTGCTGGAACCCTCAAAAAATATGAAAGTCATATAGCTCTCCACGAGACTCACAATGGACGAGATAAATGTTTGCCTTTTTAGAAAAATTGGATTTCCTCGGGAACTAAGATGCTATTACGGCTGATAGGAATTTTATACATTTATTGAGCTAGGGCCGGATATTTCACAGACGGATTATCAGAGCAATAGGAGCTACTCAATATCAGAAAATCTACTTCATTTAGGTTACAAAATTGCCTGGAAAAGATAATCTATTTTTCTAAGAAAATCCTTAAATCCCGTCTTGCTTCTGATCCCGGTAACAACAAAGAAGTTTAATGATAAGAGTTCTATATACAGGGTTGAGTCATTAATTTTCAGATAATGATTGTAGAAGGAAGATAAACCAAAATATGTATACGTATGTAAAAAAAAATAAAAAAAAATGTTTACCTTGTTTTATAAAGTATCCTCCCGACAAGTATTTCAGTGCGGACCTGTATTTGATCGTGAGGTCTTGGAGCACCGGCATGCCGTCCCCTGTGAGGTCTCAAGTCACCTGATTCACGAGCCCGTTGTACTACATTAACAAAGGCACGAGGGGTTGGTTGCACTCGATTGGGAAACCGATCCGCATAAACATGTGCCATTTTTGATTTCGTTTGAGCCACGCAACAGACACCACTATTCACTCACGCGTTACCGACTGACACTGACTGTATACAACCGAATAAAATAATTGTAAAAACATCGTACCAAATTCTTTCGCTTTTTTGTTTCCGATGCGATGAACCGATAAGGCGGATTATATCCGTTGTTGCCAAACACGAGCACATAATATTATTATTGAGACAGGGCGGTACTCAAACTTCCAAAGGGCTATAACTTTGTTACTTTAATTTTACCAGAAAAATGGTAAAGGAAAAAACATTTCTTTTGATCAGATCTACTCACTGTTAAAATAAATGACTCAACTTCGAAGTCACCCTATATAATCAGTGAGATTAGACGTGTTATACCCAGAAAAAATTATTTCTTCTACTTGGTTTTTTGACAATGAGATAGTCTTACATCAAGAATGAAACGATAACCTTCTCACGAAATTTGATTGACAATAAAAAAATTAATAATGTGTTGGGCGACCCCGCAGCTGAATACACTCCTGTACACGTCTAGGCATCGACAAAATGAGATGATCTATGTCTGGTTGTGGCACCTCGCTGCAAGCGAGTCGAACTTCGTGTTTTAGCTGCGGCAGAGCCTGTGGAGGATGGTGCAAAATGGATAGTATCCTCCCCATCATATGCCACACGTGTTCGATGGGATTTAAATCGTGTGAACGGGGTGGCCACGGCACGTACTTTGCACACGCTTATGCTTAAATCGCGCATTTGATTTTGTAGAGAGAGACAAAAGCAAGCGCGTGCGGCTTGTGTCGAAGTAGTGCACAGACCCTTTTCAAGTGGCCCACGAATAATGTTACGATGCGGTCGCGACGAAAATGACGAGTACGCAATTGGTCGATTATAATGCTGCAAAACAGACTGGACGCGGTGTCTTGCGGGGGCAGGCCGGTATTGTTTCTATTTGTGTGATAACATGGAAAATAAATAATGATCAAACTACTACTGCTTTTTCTGTTAAGACAAAAGTTTTGGCAGTTCTGCGGCTCTGCAGAACTTAAGGGCCAGCCGCCCCTGCTTGTCACCTTCCAGCCATGTGGTATGTGATTCCACGCTAGGCTTTCTCGCTCCTTTAACTGCATCAAATGTTACTATGGTTCTGGCAACCTGCTAGTCTCCCCTGTGGGATCGTTTAACCGTCCGATTCTCCGGGAATTGGCCAGCTAAGTCACCAGATGTTATACTTCCTGGAAAGTGGTTATTCGCAATGTTTCTCCCCAGGACTGTGAGGATGTCGCTTGATCGACCCCAGCTCCTTTCCACAATCCTGGTCGTCGTTGTCACATCGCTACAGGGGAACGTTTAATATGTTATAGCAATATTAGGAGTAAATACCACTTTAGACTTCTGCGATGCTTTTTGCAAATGATGACTGGACTATTTTCACACTAACCTTCGAATTGTATTTCTCCGTCTATGATGACACCGACATACATGAGAAACAACAACAGAAACCTTGTAAATTGAAGTTTGGATATTATCGTGAGATTATTATTTTCATGGGTCAGGTAGTCGTAGAGTTTGAAAATTGATTCAGATGCGGTGAAGCTACGGACAAGAAAATAAAATCGTTGGGACATTGCTACAACGTTTGTAAAAGTTTGTTAGTTGTTATTATGTATATATATTTATATATACAAAGCTTCCGCCTTTTGTTGGGTGCTTCGACAAAATTCAAGTAAAGAGGACTCTTTATACATTACTAATCTGTAGCTTTCAATGGACTTCGCCATCTTCATCAGGAGCTACAATAACATTGAGAAGAAGTAGCAACTATTGCGCAAAATGATTTTAAATTAACTTGCAGTGATATGTGAGGTTGTTGCTAAATGTTATTAACGTTTTGGTTGAGGGATACACCCAGTAACCTGGTGAATGCTGGATACATGGTACAACAGGGCACTCTACGAACTACACGAGTATCAAAGTTCTTGATAAAGAAAAACACCTAT
Organism: Acanthoscelides obtectus; assembly: GCA_963669975.1. Lineage (NCBI taxonomy): Eukaryota > Metazoa > Arthropoda > Insecta > Coleoptera > Chrysomelidae > Acanthoscelides > Acanthoscelides obtectus. The sequence continues at coordinate 1,901,511 of CAVLJG010000005.1, forward strand.
CCAAACGTTTATTCCTGGAAATGTCCCACATTTTCATGAATGAAAACTGTATGAATAAGAGAATATGTATGTATATGTAATAATTGTTTCCAGCTCCAGACGATGAAGACATAGATCTTCGAAAGCTTGAGAGTTTAAGTTATAAGAGCGTACTTTTGCGATACCTTGCCTTCTACCCAAAGAAATTAAAGGCTATCTTCTAACAGTTAAGGCAATTAACTATGAATACTATATATTATATATATATATATACAGGGTGTCCGCAAAGTTGGGGTTTTCCTTTACACGACGTGTAGATCTTGAAAACATAAGCAATTTTTCTTAGTACCATATACACCGATGTCTTAAGGGAACCGAGATAAAGGGCTCTGCAACATCAAAAATATCTGAATACCGTCCTGCAGCCGCGACCCACGATATCACCGAGTGGTACAAGGTCACTGGCTCAACCCGACGACAGAACTGGGTCGGGGTCAGTGTGTCAGATCAGTATGCAACCTTCAACCGACGGCTACGGTCACGCGTAATGGGGTGAATAACTTTCGCAACACTCATGTTTGGTCAGTAGAAAATCCGCACGCTGTCCGTCGGGCACATTTTCAACAAACATTTTCGGTGAATGTTTGAGCTGGCATGGTGAACGGTATGCTCATTGGACCATTTATTCTCCCAAATCGATTGGACGGGATGCAATACCTAGACTTTTTACGCAACATTTTGCCTTCCTTGTTTGAATGCGTCTGCTCGGTAGCGCATCAGCTGATTTCATTTTCTGTTGGAGCGGTATGATTTCGGGCAGAGACGTACTTAGCCCTTCTTGTCAACTGGAGAGTGAGTACTTTTTCCTTTTTCTTTACTTGTTCGCCCTCGTTTCATTACACATTACCTTTGTTATTTCAAGGGTAGTTGTTTCTGAAAAGGAAACCCCAACTTTGCGGACACCCTGTATCAGTTTATCCTGAAAGCGATAGGATGAACTAGTTCATCCTGAAATAAATTAATTATGATTAGGAAAAACTAATTTGTTCTAGTATAAACTGCTGGCGGATTTCTGAAATAAATTTGATATATCTGCGTACAAAAATTGTTATTGGAAGAAGTGGACGGAAACATTGAACGTTTGTTAAGAACCGCAGCATTCAAGCATTCAGTTGGAACAGGCCAAAGTTTCTTTAAGTGCTATTGCACCAAGAAGTGTACGTCAAATCGATGCCTTTGCAAGAAAAATAACGTTCTCTGCAACTCGAAATGCCGCAATAATTTGACACGTAATAACAAGTAAATAATAAACGTTATTAAACATGTTTGTAATAGTAGCATTTTAGTATTTTCTTCGATTAGTAATAAGAACATTACTTTTGTGAAGAGACTGGATGCAGACTAGGACAAATCAATTTTGCCCAATCACGCTTAATTGATTTTAGGACAAATTAGTTTAGACTAAGATAAACTAGTTCATCCTATCGGTCTTCGGATACACTGATTTGACCTACGAAAAACTAGTTTATCCTAATATCGGGTTGGTCCGGTAACATATATATACAGGGTGACTTTGAAGTTGAGTCATTAATTTTCAGATAATGATTGTAGAAGGTAGATAAACCAAACTACGTGTGTAAAAATAAAAAAAAATAAAAAAAAAATTTACCTTGTTTTATAAAGTATCCTCCCGACAAGTATTTCAGTGCGGACCTGTATTTGATCGTGAGGTCCCCTGTGAGGTCTTAAGTCACCTGATTCACGAGCCCGTTGTACTACATTAACAAAGGCACGAGGGGTTGGTTGCACTCGATTGGGAAACCGATCCGCATAAACATGTGCCATTTTTTATTTCGTTTGAGCCACGCAACAGACACTATTCACACGCGTTACCGACTGACCAGAGATAAACCCTTCGACTGACACTGACTGTATGTATAACTGAACTGAATAAAATAATTGTAAAAACATCGTTCCAAATTCTTTCGCTTTTTTGTTTCCGATGCGATGAACCGATAAGGCGGATTATATCCGTTGTCGCCAAATACGAGCACATGATATTATTATTGAGACAGGGCGGTACTCAAACTTCCAAAGGGCTATAACTTTGTTACTTTAATTTTACCAGAAAAATGGTAAAGGAAAAAAACATTCCTTTTGATCAGATCTACTCACTGTTAAAATAAATGACTCAACTTCGAAGTCACCCTGTATATATCTTTGTTGAGAGTGAAAGACCTTCTATACACCGGTTAGATTTATTGTGCCTGACCACGATTCGACTTCGGCTTTTGCAATGAATTGGCTCTTCCCTTTTTTAAAAACCTTCAACGAAGGCTTAGGCAGTATGGAATCAATTTACCATTTTTTTATTTACACGCGGTGTTATGTCATGCACACAATTAATAAAATTACCGCAAAGTTACCACACGGTTTACAATAATTTACATTCATTCTCATGTTAATGAGATCGTTACTCTATAGTTGTATGTGTGTGTGTGTGAAAACCAAGAACACAAAACCCAGATTTAACTTATTCCATATTATGTTGTACGGCATCCTGGGGTCATTGCGAGGAATTCCCCATCATTAGGAAAATCGCGCTTGCTACTGGTTCAGATAAAAACGAATTCAAGTAGAACCGTCAGTCAGTTCCCAGCGTTGTTTCGAAATTCGTAGGAGAGGTTGTAACATCGCGGTATCAACTTGCCACTAGCCAGCGGATCGTTAGTTGATCAACGCGTTCAGTTCGATAAGTTTATCAGTAATGGTGAGTCTCAACTTTATTTTTGCGTGGGTCATTGTCCAAATATTAAACAGACGAAACAAAATCACCAACGCTCAACCCAATAGTTGGCAGGATTTGAGATTCGTGATGCTTTATTGGAAGCAAAGTTTCGAACGATATATCTCATAGGGCATAATTAACACTTACGTATGTTTAATAGTATTCAAGAACTTTTTACATATCGATTTATATTGCCATGAACAAGTGATAAAACGGTCAGGTTTTCCTGTTAAGCTTGTGGTGACTGCTTGTATTGTTTGGAGAGAAGCATTCACTCTTACTCACGAAGCTACATTAGCCTGGAATGAGATACCCAACAGGATATCGACCACCTTATCAATAAGTTTATAAGAAACCAACACATTATTGAACCAGCTTCTCTACAGTTAGAGCTTGGTGGTCTGTAAATAATGCCACTTATGAGTATTTCTTTTTCAAGCTGAATTTTAACCGAAATATGCTCAATTATGTCCTTGCACTCACTCTTCAATATATTAAATTTTACGTTAGATTTTAGATATATTCCAACAACACTCTTGCTCGACAAATTTGTAACCATTTAAGGAAGTAGTATCACTGTCAATATTAGAAGTAAACCAGCTCTCTGTAATGCCAACTATATGATAACACTGATCAACAGCCTAAATAAAATCAACAAAATATTACTATTTTTAATGTGCTAAAACCGGAATGAAACTTATTTTTTCAATATTAGTTCAAGTTTTAGAGATACGGTAATTATATGTGTTCCTGCTGTGACAGTGTTAATATATTGTAATTCACAAGAATGCACGTGCTACATTTTTATATTCGGCAAGGAAAGATGACGTAATCGGCATGATTGTGTTACGTTATACATACGTGTACATTATATTGTTTTATATTAGCCATTTTTTCCTCAGTTGGCTGACAGCGTTCATGCAAGATGTCTCGAAAGTGTGTAAACAATCCAGATCAGTTTTGTTACGTGTGTGGTGATGTGACTTTTGCGTCTCAGAGACGGTATATTACTCCACTAATAACAAAGGCATATCAGCTTTATTTCGGTTGTAAACTAGGTGATCAAGACAAACAGTGGGCACCCCACAACTGCTGTAATACATGTGCTTCAAGTCTGAGGAGCTGGTTAAATGGCAAAAAACGGTCTATGCGCTTTGCTGTCCCAATGGTTTGGAGAGAGCCTACAAATCATATTAATGATTGTTACTTTTGCATGGTACCTTGTGTTGGACAAGCCACAGGTATGTCCAAGAAAAAAAAATCGGTTATTAACTACCCAAACATACCATAAGCGATGAGACCTGTGCCTCACAGTGACGAAGATCCTATTCCAAAACCCCCAGAATCCTACACTTGCGAATCAGAAAACGAATCAGATCATGGCGATCGAGTGATTCGTCAGGAAGAAGATATGCCATCAACGTCAAGAGATCCTGATTTTATACCGAGCACATCATGCTACCAACCGCACAAAATAACACAGTCAGAATTAAATGATCTTGTAAAAGATTTAGAACTTCCAAAATGTAAGGCAGAGTTACTTGGATCAAGACTGCAGCAGTGGAACTTGTTAGAAGACGATGTTTCGATATGTGTTTTTCGTAAACGCCACAAAGACTTAGAACCATTTTTCAATATGGAGAATAACTTGGTTTTCTGCAGTAACATTAACGGCTTACTGGCGGCTTTAAATATAAACTATAACCCAGAAGAATGGAGATTGTTTATAGACAGTTCAACATTGAGTTTAAAGGCATATTGGAAATATTTTACCATCTCTTCCTGTAGGGTATGCAGTTCACATGAAAGAATCATATGACAATATGAAGTACCTATTGACATGCATAAAATACGATGAGCACCAATGACATATTTGTGGCGATTTGAAAGTTGTTGCACTTTTACTTGGGCTGCAGCTAGGCTACACAAATTTTTGCTGTTTTTTGTGTGAATGGGACAGTCGCGCAAAGGTTAAAGAAGGTATTTTTGTTGGGCCACAGATTCGAAATATTTTGGAAGATACACAGTTTGAAAACACTTTAACAGGTATTGAAAAAACTGCTTGGAATGATTTCCGTCTGGTGGTCACTAATTTCTTGGGCAATAGAAAAGCTGACAACTATAAAACCCTTGTTAAAAATATGCTGTCATCATATCAAAAGATGGGCTGTAATATGTCTCTTAAGATACATTTCCTACACTCACACCTGGACTTTTTTCCTGACAATTGCGGAGCCGTAAGTGATGAGCACGGCGAACGTTTTCATCAGGATATTTCAACAATGGAAAAAAGGTACCAGGGAAAGTGGAATCCTTCCATGCTTGCAGACTACTGTTGGATTCTTGGTAGAGATGCTCCAGAAACAATCCATAAACGAACAGCAAAAAGACAGCGCATATAGTGATTCTTATAAGTATATGAATCTGGTTACTTTTTTTAATATATCCTTAAAAATAAAAAGTTTTTTTTCTAAACCGCAACTAATTTTTTTATTTCATTGTCATTTTTGGATTCAGCGCCCCAAAATTAACAAAGAAGTGCACTTTTCCCACAAGATACAATTAAAAAACTAAAATTTGTTGTCCAGTGATAATTACTGTCAAAAACATCCTCTTTAAAACTGCCGAAATTATTTATTTGAGATCTGACATTAATATGTGCACAGCGCATAGAAGGAGTGGTAGAAAGAAAGAAAAACAAAAAGAGGTAGATAGTATAGAAATTAATATAGGTAGACAAATATCTGAAATACTTAGTACACAAAAAAACTAAATAAATAATGTTTGTACCTGCAGCCGTGCAAAACAAGCTTCTTTTTTATATAGCTATAGCAGTGATCTCCACGTCGTCGATCGCGAGCTACCAGTAGCTCGTAAAGGCAATTCTGGTGGCTCACAACACATTTTAAAAAAGTGTAAAAATCATAGAAACTTCCGTAAATTTTGTAAATTCATATAATAAACACAAGCAGCGGCAACCCTGCGGTAAGCGATCTGTTCGAGAACGATCTCGATTACTTTGAAGGCGCGGCGACAGTGCGCTCAGTTTGAAACTAAGCGACACAAAGTCCAGCGGTTGGTTCATAGTTGGCCTACAATAAAAACATTATGAGCCGTAGTAAGAAGATGAAGACATACAATGATTTAGCTTTAAAATCTCAAATTTAGCTATAGCTTCGAAGACAACCAATAATATTGATTGTTCAGTTCCTCTTTTTTGTATCAGGTGCTACCCAAAATAAAACGTCAAGTAGATTGACTATACTTCTTAGACTTGCGCCTTATTTACCGATTTTAATACAATTTGAAATTTAAAAATTAATAGTTTGTTCAAAACAATCAAATGGCATTGAAACTTGATTAAACACTCTCGCGGAATTGAATTACAAGCCTATACATTCCAGACTATAAAAAATGAATCATATTTCTGTTTTAATAACAAAGATATGGAAGTAATTGCATGACTGTTAGGTATGACTCACAGTTTCTCAGTGCTGCGGGAATCAGAAGCTTTTACGTTTCGCGTATACTGGTGACGAAGTACATACTGTAATCATGAAAATTTTTGAAGAGACCTTTTTTAAATCCCTGTCTTTTAGAGCCACAGCTTACTAATAAAAAGAAATTCCAGACGAATCAGCTTGAAAAATAAAAAATCAAGGGACTTCCGTATAAAACTTTCTTGGCCTAAGTTTTAGGTTAGGATCAAAATATCGAGATGCAATTTTCGCGAACTTTTGTCTTCACAGAATATTCAATTGACGTACTTAATTTTACATTTCCACCCAGGTAGAAAATGCATCATGACATACCTAGTCGTGTATTACATCGCACAGACAGTTCCTTTTTTCGTGAATAACACCATTTTATAAATTCAACAAAATAATTGATTTCGATATATAATTACCCAATTTCCCCAAAACATCTCCAATTTCCTCCGATTACGCTACAAAAGAACCAAAACAAAAGCGAACCGTGTTTTCGTTTATTTTTAACAATCCGATTCAAAATCAGTCACGCCGGTCGACGTATCGCGTCTCCAAAATCAACGTAATCGTTAATTGCTTCTCAAGCCAGTCCAAAATTTAACAAGGATTTCCTCTTCAAGATGAATGCTGCCTTCGCGTTGTTTACAAACAACTACTCGGTTGGTGATAAACTCGCTTAACCTGGCATGGTAATTATATCAAAGTTGACCGTGAAAACTCAGATAAGCTGGATGACGGGCAATCACCAAGAAACAGGTCGTAGAGGCAACGGTACAGCGTTGCCAGATTTCGATGATGTTATCACACCTTAAACTTCATACTGCCTGTCGCTAATCAAGCCGGGGCACTCCAGCAGATCCCAAAATTCATTGGCTTTAATTTTAACAAACACAAAATAATATACTAAGTGACATATAAATCCGAACACCCAGTTTAAATGGTTTTATTTTAATAAAATTTTGTATAAGTACTTAATGAAGCATAATAAGTAAATGATAAAAATTTCAAAATGATTGCACTGCTTTAAAGCCCTTTGACCTTTAATAATGTGTGGATGCACCCTGATGTGCTACGCATTCTCCAACGCGCCTAGGCATGCTTCTGATCAGGTGGTCAATGTCCTCCTGTGGTATCTCATTCCAGGCAACCACCAACTCCTCTCGAAGTGCTTCTAGTGTCTGAGGAGGACGTTACAAATTGAGCAATCTCCTACCCATCATATCCCACACGTGCTCAATTGGGGATAAGTCGGGAGATATTGGTGGGCATGGTAACAATGTGACATCATTATGTTGAAAGAAGTCTATTGTGACTCTTGCAACATTTGGTCGGGCATTGTCTTGTTGGAAAGTTGGATCTGCCAGGGTGTGAAGATAGGGCAAAAGATGGGGTTCTAGAACTTCGTGGATATAACGGTGCGCGTTCATGTTACCTCTGATGAAGATTAAAGGTGACCTTGAACCATAAGCTATAGCACCCCAAACCATAACTCCAACAGTGTGATGAACATGTCTTTCAACAAAAAACTGTGGATTCCTCCTTTCACCACGTCGCCTTCTAACCCTGGCACGACCATCGTGCATGCCTAAACAAAATCGAGACTCGTCACTAAAGGCAATACTGTTCCACTCCTGATCCCAGAGTAATCGTTGTCTGCACCACTCAAGGCGATTACGTCGGTGTTCTCGAGTTAAAGGGAGGACCCAGTGTGGCCGGTATGAAAACAAGCCAAAACTTCTCATTCGTCGGTAAACACTTCGCATGCCAATAGGTCTTCCGTGTTCTGCAAACCATTCATTTGCAATGGACCTGGTAGTGGAGAAACGGTCCCTTAAGGCCAATAATCTTAGGCGGCGATCTTCACGGTCTGTTGTTCTACGGCGGCGTCCAGTGTCCCTTGCTCTTTGCGTACGGCCTTCTCGAAGCCATGCCTGACAACACCTAACCATAGTGTCTACACTTCTTTGCACTCTAACTGCAATTGCCCGAAAAGAAAGTCCAGCTTCCCGAAGTCCCACTATACGGCCCCTATCAAACTCACTAAGTTGACGAAATCGTACAGGTCTCCGTACTCTAGGCATCGTAATCGATCGTAAAGGATGTCAAAAACCAAAATCCGCCAACGTTGATTCTTTACTGCGGCTGAAATATTCATTTTTAGAGCGTTAGTGAATTAAAAAAAAATCAGTATAAAAACCGGAATGTCCAACTTATAAGGCTGAAAATTTTTTCACTTGTTATTTACAGTAAGATAAATACATTCACCAACTTTTATTAAAATAAAACCATTTAAACTGGGTGTTCGGATTTATATGTCACTTAGTATATCAAGTTGCCTTTGGAAACAAAAGTTTGTTTGCTGACTTTTACTTTTCGCTTTAAGATGTCGTAAAAATTAAAGTATCTACAAGTTGATTGGGCGGGGACCCAAAGCTGAAATCTGTCAAATATTCCAGAATGAAAACACTTATCGAACAATAGCGAAGTGCGAGCAGGGAATACCATGTCTGAATCTCCCAAAAAGTGGAAGACTTCTTGCATTCACTGCACAAATGTCAGAGAGACTGGGGCGGGTACACTTTGTCAATGGAATAATTTCAGATCATCAGGCAGAATATTCAAATATAAACCTTAGGGAAAAGTTCATCAGAACCTTTTTTTCAGAATCGCAGCAAATCTAAACAAACCTTTTACGGTGTGTAAAAACAATTTTGAGAATATGTTTAAAACAAGCACTCAAATTATTTTTGGTACAGTTGTGAATCTGGCAATAAGCAGATTCGTTAAAGCGGACCTTTTGAATGATATCATCAAAAAACCGAATCAGAATATCTTTCCAGCTGATACGAAGGTACTTACACAAAGAGCATGCGTGTTTTTCGAACATCTTGTCATAAAAAACCTGAAAACCGATATGAAATTTCTATATATTTTGCGTATCTTAACATCCCAAATTTCTTCGGTCAAAACCCGAATTGCATAGCAAAAAAACATGATATCTGGATTTCGGAGATTTTCATATTTCACCTATTGACGTTTGCAGTGAAAGTGGTGGATTTACTGAAAATCTGAAATGGCAACGTTGCAAATTGTTGGTCTGCTTGTGGCCGCGGCTGTGAAGCGATAAATAATTCATCTCTCTGAGATTCTGAGAATCCCAACAGCAAATCTTGATCAGATATCGGCGGTAAAACTTATCGTATCTATCATCTAGATGGCCATGGACCATCCTTTACTTCTATATACGATTCTAGAGAATAATTATACACGGCGTAATGGCTCAGTGGCAAGAGTACAACAAGTCTCTGAAGCCAGCCTCCCGAATTCTAGTCAAAAGAAAACGAGTTTTATTTCATTTTGATTCTTTTTTCCTTCAAAATGTTTTGGAAGCAAATACGCTTTGGAAAAAAATTGACTCGCGTCGGTGATCGCCCCCTCTGACAAAAATCCTGCGTACAACTGTGTGAATTAGTAGAAATAATATAAAATATTGTAAATACCACTATTTCACATTTTGCATCGTCGTTCAACTAATAAACAAGGGCATTTTGCGAATATATTTCCATAGTTGACAATGCAAACTGTAAACAAAACATTGCTTCAATGCGAAGCGTCCACAGACATTATTTTCCTTCCTTCATTATTTCTCAAATCGCTTGAAAAGCAGATAGGTGGCTATGTAACGCTTATCGACATTCGCTACTGTAATCCGGTATGGTCTAGTGGCTAGGATACCTGGCTCTCACCCAGGAGGCTCGGGTTCGATTCCCGGTACCGGAATACTTTTTTTCTTTTAAGATAGATTTTTACGGCTGAGACATTGCTATAAAATTTTTATTTCGCACTATATTCTCATTTTTATTGCAGTAGATTCATTTCAATAGAATTTAGTAGAGTCCTTAATAAGAACATTGACAACCAGTTTAGTTGTAGGATTTATATTGATGTAATACTACGCTTTACTCACATTTAATTGTTTTTGGTTCACGTGAGTTAGAAGAAAAAATGCGAAGTAAGAGTGGAACCGGTCTGTTTCATTGCTTTTCAAATAACAATAATAATCTTTCTGAGAAAACCTACAGACGTTTATAAAAATAAATGGTTCCATGAACAATAACACTAAAATCTTGACACATAACATTAATATATATATATATATATATAACTCGAGACGTGGTCATTGTCGTCTAGACCAGTTAGGTGAAAAATTAAAGCTTCCGCCTTTTGTTGGGTACTTCGACAAAATTTAAGCAAAGAGGACTCTTTATACTTTTTTAATTCTCTCTAGCTTTCAATGGACTTTGCCATCATCATCAGGAGCTGCAATCACAATGATAACAGTAGCAACAATAGTGTAAAATGAATTTAAATTTACTTAACTTACAGTAGTATGTGAGGATGTTGCTAATTGTTGTTTACGTATAGGATGAGGGAAACGTCCAGTAACATGGTGAGAGCTGGATAGATGGTACAATGGTCAAAATTATATAAAATATGACAAGAACAAGTTAAAAACAGATTAAAAATTATTTAAAAACATTAAAGCATTACATCGTGAAGCCACTTGATGATTGCACAAAATGGTGGTCATGGAATAATGAGTGAGATGAACCCTTTGACAGAAGGCCGAAGGTTGTCAATGTCTGTGTAGAAAGATGGAACGAATTGTGGGCTTGTGCCGACGTTGCCAAATCACTTCAGATGATGTGATTTTCAGAATGTTATGTAAGAAATTGTTATACCGACCAGAGGCAGTTGAATAAACTATATTTTAATTAATGGGAAATTAAATTAACAATTATTATTAAATCGTGAGAAGAGAATTATTAGAATTTGAGTGGAATGAAATTTACTGGTGGAATCGACCAAGATACAGATTCTATTTATGGTTGTGAAGAGTCAAATTTGGGGAGATATGTAAGTTCTCCAGTTTTTCGCAGTTTAGCAAATATGAGTAAATGACACTCAGATGTTTTTTTTGGTGATACAGTTGTTATTCATGAAAATGTGGGACATTTGGAAAGGTGTTTTTCTTTATCAAGAACTTTGATACTTGTGTAATTCATAGAATGCCCTGTTGTGTTAACATGAGATGCTAGAGCGCATCTTTCAGGATGAAGCCTAGAATCACTTTTGTGTGATGTAATCCTTCCTTTAAGAGATCTGGAGGTCTGACCTATGTATAATTGGTTGCAGTTGTTGCAATTGATGGAGTAGACTGTGTTGGTTAAGCCAAGCAGCGGGACTTTGTCTTTCATTTTTGAAAAAATGCAGTTTATAGTGAGGACGGATTTGCAAGCAATTCGAAAGTTCAAAGGACTGCACAATCTGATCAGCTTAGGGGTCAGTTCCTTGATATAGGGCAGGACAGCAAAACTAGGTCTATTGAAGTGTATTTTAATACAAAAAAAACATTTAAGGAACGACTTGAAGCGCTTGATGTCAGTGCCCATTTGTTGTGAATATACGGTAACATAAGGTCTTAAGAGCAGTCGTTTCCACGATGCGCTTAGTAGGCAAAAAAAAATGGGCGATTTTGTATGAAATTCTACAATGTCTGCGACAATAAATTTTTTGATGGGGCTGAAGCATTTGTCGCCACTTTGAGAGGCGCGTTTGATCGAAAATCACGAAAACCATCGATTCTATGTGGAAAAGTAATAAAAATAATTTTGTAGGGCATTGAATTCTTTGTCAGTTTATTTTTATAAAAATTTGTCGTACTGTGAAGCGCTGACCAGAAATTTAAATGCAAGGTATACTAAGTGACATATAAATCCGAACACCCAGTTTAAATGGTTTTATTTTAATAAAAGTTGGTGAATGTATTTATCTTACTGTAAATAACAAGTGAAAAAAATTTCAGCCTTATCAGTTGGTTTTTATACTGCTTTTTTTTTAATTCACTAACGCTCTAAAAATGAATATTTCAGCCGCAGTAAAGAATCAACGTTGGCGGATTTTGGTTCTTGACATCCTTTACGATCGGTTACGATGCCTAGAGTACGGAGACCTGTACGATTTCGTCAACTTAGTGAGTTTGATAGGGGCCGTATAGTGGGACTTCGGGAAGCTGGACCTTCTTTTCGGGCAATTGCAGTTAGAGTGCAAAGAAGTGTAGACACTGTGGTTAGGTGTTGTCAGGCATGGCTTCGAGAAGGCCGTACGCAAAGAGCAAGGGGCACTGGACGCCGCCGTAGACCAACAGACCGTGAAGATCGCCGCCTAAGATTATTGGCCTTAAGGGACCGTTTCTCCACTAATCCATTGCAAATGAATGGTTTGCAGAACACGGAAGACCTATTGGCATGCGAAGTGTTTACCGACGAATGAGAAGTTTTGGCTTGTTTTCATACCGGCCAGACTGGGTCCTCCCTTTAACTCGAGAACACCGACGTAATCGCCTTGAGTGGTGCAGACAACGGCCACTCTGGGATCAGGAATGGAACAGTATGGTCTTTAGTGACGAGTCTCGTTTTTGATGGTCGTGCTAGGGTTAGAAGGCGACGTGGTGAAAGGAGGAATCCACAGTTTTTTGTTGAAAGACATATTCATCACACTGTTGGAGTTATGGTTTGGGGTGCATTAGCTTATGGTTCTGGGTCCTCCCTTTAACTCGAGAACACCAACGTAATCGCCTTGAGTGGTGCAGACAACGGTCACTCTGGGATCAGGAATGGAACAGTATGGTCTTTAGTGACGAGTCTCGTTTTTGATGGTCGTGCTAGGGTTAGAAGGCGACGTGGTGAAAGGAGGAATCCACAGTTTTTTGTTGAAAGACATATTCATCACACTGTTGGAGTTATGGTTTGGGGTGCATTAGCTTATGGTTCTGGGTCCTCCCTTTAACTCGAGAACACCAACGTAATCGCCTTGAGTGGTGCAGACAACGGTCACTCTGGGATCAGGAATGGAACAGTATGGTCTTTAGTGACGAGTCTCGTTTTTGATGGTCGTGCTAGGGTTAGAAGGCGACGTGGTGAAAGGAGGAATCCACAGTTTTTTGTTGAAAGACATATTCATCACACTGTTGGAGTTATGGTTTGGGGTGCATTAGCTTATGGTTCTGGGTCCTCCCTTTAACTCGAGAACACCAACGTAATCGCCTTGAGTGGTGCAGACAACGGTCACTCTGGGATCAGGAATGGAACAGTATGGTCTTTAGTGACGAGTCTCGTTTTTGATGGTCGTGCTAGGGTTAGAAGGCGACGTGGTGAAAGGAGGAATCCACAGTTTTTTGTTGAAAGACATATTCATCACACTGTTGGAGTTATGGTTTGGGGTGCAATAGCTTATGGTTCCAGGTCACCTTTAATCTTCCCCAGAGGTAACATGAACGCGCAGCGTTATATCCACGAAGTTCTAGAACCCCATCTTTTACCCTATCTTGACACCCTGGCAGATCCAACTTTCCAACAAGATAATGCCCGACTTTCAACATAATAATGTCACATTGTTACCATGGCCACCAAGATCTCTCGACTTATCCCCAATTGAGCACGTGTGGGATATGATGGGTAGGAGATTGCTTAATTTGCAACGTCCTCATCAGACTCTAAAAGCACTTCGAGAGGAGTTGGTGGTTGCCTGGAATGAGATACCACAGGAGGACATTGACCACCTGATCGGAAGCATGCCTAGGCGCGTTGGAGAATGCGTAGCACATCAGGGTGCATCCACACATTATTAAAGGTCAAAGGGCTTTAAAGCAGTGCAATCATTTTGAAATTTTTATCATTTACTTATTATGCTTCATTAAGTACTTATACAAAATTTTATTAAAATAAAACCATTTAAACTGGGTGTTCGGATTTATATGTCACTTAGTATACTTGTTATGGTATTTTCGTATTATGCCTAACCTAAGAAGCTAACAACATAAAACATTGCTATTTTTTGTAGAGAATAAGATTTGCTACATAGAGCATCTTTTACGTTTTTTTTTTTTTTTTTGCGGCACCTTGGTGGTTCTTGTAATTTACTCAAAATTCGTATTAAAACGCTGGACAAACAGTCAATTACACTTACCTATTTTTAACTGTGAATGCAATCAGGTTTCACCAAATTACTTAGGATTAAAAATTTTCAATAATCAGATAACGTAAAGAGGAGAAATAAACGTGAGCATCTTATAGGTATTTTTGTTTTAAGCGTTGAAAATAATGTTTTTGTTTTTATTGCAACCTGTTTCGTTTTTGTCCCTAGTTTTGTTTTATTCACAATTGCTACATGTTTTTTGAAACATCAACAAGACAATCAACAATTTGAATCTAAAAGTACCACCAAAAAATTTACTGACGCGAAAATATAATGAAAACATAAATTATTTCCTGGCCTTTAACGATAATATTTTGAAAATTTGATTCCAGGAGAAGAAACTGTTATTCTGCGCTATGTTGGTATCTTGGGTCTACGCCCAAAGGCCTTCCTATGCTGGGACCAGCGTTAAAGGGGTCCCGGAATTAGCTAGCCGGTTCAAGGACCCTGCAGATGTCAATGTCGTTAACAGGTAACCATATTTTATTACATTTTTTTTGAGAAATCAACTTCTTTTATAACAGTGCATATGTGGTTAAAATTTGTCGGATAAGTTGTGAAACACCCTGTATATTACTTTAAGATGTTGCTGAAACCGAATCAATGGCTCATTCCGTCCGAAAATGGCTCGTTTTCAAGATACTGGCAAGAATTCAACTTTGTCAAAAAACGACTAATAAAAAATTTCTAAAAACCCTTGCGCGTCTATAACTTGTTTTCTGGGTAAATCGGGTGCGTAGATTCCAAATTCGATGTCGATGTATCACTAGAATTTACGGCTAACCCGGAAAAATAGTTTCTCGTCAACTTTTCACCCTAAATTCCGTCTGATAACACTTAACGAACACTTGCTGTCGGTCCCGTTGGTGTCCTTCCAAAGGAGATTTCACTGTATTTAGAGCTGCTGGTTGAAGATTGGACTTTCTCGTTCCAATTATGACAAACGTATCAGAAAGCCCACCGTACTCCTTGAAAACAAATCCGTTATTGTCATCTTCCCGCGATGTTTGAGTGGCAGGCAATTCTACTTCTTCCCACGTTTTCCACTACTATTATGAAAGTTTTTCCCGACGATGGAGACTTGATAAATGGACTAAAATATTTCCCTGAACTTTGACGTCTGACGTGTCAAGAGGCGATACCGGGTCATCGCGAACTAATTTCAGTTGAAGCCGAACATCGCTTACCCTGGATCGGCAATAATCCGGGTCGAAGAAAATGAGTTTTTCAGGAAGTTTCCCTGATGATTGACAAATGCAATTGGCCTATATTAACCGGACTGGATGTTAGTACGGCTATTTCAGACTCGAGCGTTTTTTGTGGAATAAATAAAAAAGTGTGGATACGACGGATGTCTTTTAAGTTTTGCATATGGCAATAAAACAACACGGTAGGTAATTTTAAATGACTTTGTTGCTTTTCGAAGCATTCTCCACGAAGATTAATACACATCTGCATGCGCTTGAACCAATTCCACTCATCCTCTCCAACGAGAAACTAATTTTCTTACTCCTAATTCTTCATGTAATATTTTTTGAATTGAGGTCTTTGAGATCTTCAAGGACGCCTCAATCTCGCGATATGTCACGTGTCTATCTTCAATGATGAGTTTACGCACATCATCGACGTTTTCCTGGGTGACTGCCGTTTCTGCCCCTGGGATCGTCGCTAAGTCTCACCCGTCCACGTTTGAATTCTCCATACCATCGGGAAATTGCCGACTGATGTGACGCTTCGTTGCCGAAAACAGACAGTAACTCAACAAGGCATTCTTGTTGCGATAATTGTATCTGAAAGTTGTAATAAACACACTTAAATATCTACTGTATTGTGAACTCTGCACGTATTGTTGTGAAACTTTGAATTTAAGTTTACTAAAGAGTGTGGTTAAGATTCAGTACTGAATTTCGATCCGCGCGGCCTACTATGTTTCTATATGCAAAACTTAAAGCACATCCCCCGTAGATTACCTAAAGAAATCCTGAACATACTAATTTGAATATAATGTGAAAACAACTGATCGATACAAAGACGCGTACTGAAAACGATACAATAACACAAAAATTTTGTCAACTTCAGATAAGCGATAAGAGTAGTAAACAAGAAAAGCTAAGATTTTACGCGTTTGTTTTTTTTAATTTTTAATCTTTTATTGTGCGACTTTTACAAGCAGTTAAAATAAATTACTTGACCTTGAGAAATGTCATCAATAATTCGGATTCAGAATTTCCTAAGCAACTTATTACTGACACTTTTTTTAAATATTCCATTTCATAAAAATACTAAAGACTCTTGGAAAAGGATGAATCGGATGAATGTACGGTTGGTTAGACAAAGGTCGGTAGTTTTGCTTTGAGCTTTGGGGAAAATACAGACCTGTTAGAGCCATACAATAATACAAGCGTATTCACGTATAAACTAATACAATTTATTCAAAATATACTAAGTGACATATAAATCCGAACACCCAGTTTAAATGGTTTTATTTTAATAAAAGTTGGTGAATGTATTTATCTTACTGTAAATAAGAAGTGAAAAAATTTTCAGCCTTATCAGTTGGACTTTCCGGTTTTTATACTGCTTTTTTTTAATTCACTAACGCTCTAAAAATGAATATTTCAGCCGCAGTAAAGTATCAACGTTGGCGGATTTTGGTTCTTGACATCCTTTACGATCGGTTACGATGCCTAGAGTACGGAGACCTGTACGATTTCGTCAACTTAGTGAGTTTGATAGGGGCCGTATAGTGGGACTTCGGGAAGCTGGACTTTCTTTTCGGGCAATTGCAGTTAGAGTGCAAAGAAGTGTAGACACTGTGGTTAGGTGTTGTCAGGCATGGCTTCGAGAAGGCCGTACGCAAAGAGCAAGTGGCACTGGACGCCGCCGTAGAATAACAGACCGTGAAGATCGCCGCCTAAGATTATTGGCCTTGAGGAACCGTTTCTCCACTACCAGGTCCATTGCAAATGAATGGTTTGCAGAACACGGAAGACCTATTGGCATGCGAAGTGTTTACCGACGAGTTTTGGCTTGTTTTCATACCGGCCACATTGGTTCTCCCTTTAACTCGAGAACACCGACGTAATCGCCTTGAGTGGTGCAGACAACGGTCACTCTGGGATCAGGAATATTATCTTTAGTGACGAGTCTCGATTTTGTTTAGGCATGCACGATGGTCGTGCCAGGGTTAGAAAGCGACGTGGTGAAAGGAGGAATCCACAGTTTTTTGTTGAAAGACATGTTCATCACACTGTTGGAGTTATGGTTTGGGGTGCTATAGCTTATGGTTCCAGGTGACCTTTAATCTTCATCAGAGGTAACATGAACGCGCAGCGTTATATCCACGAAGTTCTAGAACCCCATCGGTTACCCTATCTTGACACCCTGGCAGATCCAACTTTCCAACAAGATAATGCCCGACCACATGTTGCAAGAGTCACAATAGACTTCTTTCAACATAATGATGTCACATTGTTACCATGGCCACCAAGATCTCCCGACTTATCCCCAATTGAGCACGTGTGGGATATGATGGGTAGGAGATTGCTCAATTTGCAACGTCCTCCTCAGACTCTAGAAGCACTTCGAGAGGAGTTGGTGGTTGCCTGGAATGAGATACCACAGGAGGACATTGACCACCTGATCAGAAGCATGCCTAGGCGCGTTGGAGAATGCGTAGCACATCAGGGTGCATCCACACATTATTAAAGATCAAAGGGCTTTAAAGCAGTGCAATCATTTTGAAATTTTTATCATTTACTTATTATGCCTCATTAAGTACTTATACAAAATTTTATTAAAATAAAACCATTTAAACCGGGTGTTCGGATTTATATGTCACTTAGTATAGGTATACATACGCAAATAAGAATAACTTATTTCTTGTGTGTGGGAAAAAACTATTCATAATAATTTTTGCGTTAAGCATAGTTAATAAATTCAATGTATTAATTTAATCACAACATACGGTAAGTGTTAAAAAATCATATAACTTTCATTTGAGTGAAGATTGCTATTTAATGTCAATTTTTGGATAACAAGAATTTCTTTGTTTCAACTTTAAATCTATTTTTATTTGAAACGGATTTTATGCGGTTTCGCAGAATCTGGTGGAAAGATAACTGAAGCATATTTGACCCACATTTTTTGCTGTAAATGGTGCTCCTGTAATATCCTCGAATTTATTTCTTGTTTCATACTTGTGGTCCAATGAAATGAGGCTTGTTTTATTTTCGAATAGATTAATCACAACATTGTAAAAAAATGCCTAAGATCGAGCTCTCTCGTTTCGGATTTCCCAGCTTCTTAATTTGGTTGGTGAGTGCACCACCCCAAGCCAGTACGGCGTAATTGAGGTGACAATAAGTGCATGATAGAAGACATAACATCTTCATTGGTTCATGGTCTAAATATTCACCAAGGTACTTAAATTTAAATACTAATCGTCTCAAATTAGCTACTATATAATCAATATGGAAATTCCGCTTTAAATAAGGATTCAAATAAACCTATAAATAATTATTATATCAGCTGAATGTACGAGATCTGTAAATGAAGTGACGAGACTGATTTTTTCATATTCATAAATCATTTTTAGAACACAATAGAAAAAACGGACAACCAAATGACTCGGGCGAGTTCAAACTTATACTAAAGGCAGATTACATGTTCCGCTGTCTCCCCGCCAAGCCCGGCCCCTCCAGTGTTGCCAGATTGAGCGCTACGTTGCCAGTCCCATCAATTAATTTACAGACCTCGTATAGAAGAAAGCTATAAACAGAATTTTTCGACAGAGTCGGCGTTGACGATGTAAATGCAGTAACTGAACCCATCCCGGTAGACGCCAGAGGGGACGTCAAGCTAGTCCAAAGGGTAAACACATGGCCAAAGGAGAACAGACCTTTCTGGGTGCTCAACGCTGACCAGATCGAAAGGCACAGGAACACCAGACCTGGATGGGGACTTCAACAGCAACAAGCTACGGGAAACAACTTGGAAGGTGAGAGCTTTCAGTTATGTGAACTCAAAATCCTTAACGTAATGTCAGTTGTTCATAGTGAATACAACAAAATAGTAATAACTTTTGACATATGTATTCAATGTCCCTTACTAGTAAATTTTCAGCTTGGTTCGTCAGCTGACAACAGAATCGATAAAATGTCAACGTATTGATTAAGTAGGCTAATGTACAAATAGTTCATTCCGCGCTGGCTGCAAGTGAGCATGAAGTGAACGATAGCTAGTTCCAAGTTGATGTCTTGTAGAAAAATCTACATAATATACTAAGTGACATATAAATCCGAACACCCAGTTTAAAAGGTTTTATTTTAATAAAATTTTGTTATAAGTACTTAATGAAGCATAATAAGTAAATGATAAAACTTTCAAAATGATTGCACTGCTTTAAAGCCCTTTGACCTTTAATAATGTGTGGATGCACCCTGATGTGCTACGCATTCTCCAACGCGCCTAGGCATGCTTCTGATCAGGTGGACAATGTCCTCCTGTAGTATTTCATTCCAGGCAACCACCAGCTCCTCTCGAAGTGGTTCTAGAGACTGAGGAGGACGTTGCAAATTGAGCAATCTCCTACCCATCATATCCCACACGTGCTCAATTGGGGATAAGTCGGGAGATCTTGGTGGCCATGGTAACAATGTGACATCATTATGTTGAAAGAAGTCTATTGTGACTCTTGCAACATGTGGTCGGGCATTATCTTGTTGGAAAGTTGGATCTGCCAGGGTGTCAAGATAGGGTAAAAGATGGGGTTCTAGAACTTCGTGGATATAACGCTGCGCGTTCATGTTACCTCTGATGAAGATTAAAGGTGACCTGGAACCATAAGCTATAGCACCCCAAACCATAACTCAACAGTGTGATGAACACGTCTTTCAACAAAAAACTGTGGATTCCTCATTTCACCACGTCGCCTTCTAACCCTGGCACGACCATCGTGCATGCCTAAACAAAATCGAGACTCGTCACTGTTCCATTCCTGATCCCACTCAAGGCGATTACGTCGGTGTTCTCGAGTTAAAGGGAGGACCCAGTGTGGCCGGTATGAAAACAAGCCAAAACTTCTC
This sequence comes from Acanthoscelides obtectus, assembly GCA_963669975.1. Classification (NCBI taxonomy): domain Eukaryota; kingdom Metazoa; phylum Arthropoda; class Insecta; order Coleoptera; family Chrysomelidae; genus Acanthoscelides; species Acanthoscelides obtectus. The sequence goes on from CAVLJG010000005.1 coordinate 1,921,889, forward strand.
ATTCGTCGGTAAACACTTCGCATGCCAATAGGTCTTCCGTGTTCTGCAAATCATTCATTTGCAACGGACCTGGTAGTGGAGAAAAGGTCCCTTAAGGCCAATAATCTTAGGCGGCGATCTTCACGGTCTGTTGTTCTACGGCGGCGTCCAGTGCCCCTTGCTCTTTGCGTACGGCCTTCTCGAAGCCATGCCTGACAACACCTAACCACTGTGTCTACACTTCTTTGCACCCTAACTGCAATTGCCCGAAAAGGAAGTCCAGCTTCCCGAAGTCCCACTATACGGCCCCTATCAAACTCACTAGGTTGACGAAATCGTACAGATCTCCGTACTCTAGGCATCGTAACCGATCGTAAAGGATGTCAAGAACCAAAATCCGCCAACGTTGATTCTTTACTGCGGCTGAAATATTCATTTTTAGAGCGTTAGTGAATTAAAAAAAAGCAGTATAAAAACCGGAATGTCCAACTGATAAGGCTGAAAATTTTTTCACTTGTTATTTACAGTAAGATAAATACATTCACCAACTTTTATTAAAATAAAACCATTTAAACTGGATGTTCGGATTTATATGTCACTTAGTATATGTCATAAAAAACCTAATTAATGTAAAAGAACGAATTAGTGTGAAAAAACGACATAATGTCACTTCTCAAGTTACGTAATACCCCTGCCACTCACAGATAGTGTGCAAGTCAAAGCAAGAAACATATCTACAAACTACATTATACGGCAAAACCAACTACATAACCTCAAAAACGCCTTCTCGTTGATCGAGTTCTGTGTCCGAATTAGCAAAATCGGGCCCGATTCTTGAAAAACCTGTTAAACCATAACCTTTTTTCTTTTCAACAACCACGAATACAGTTAACCAAGAGCAAAGAGGCACATTTGTACCAGATCAACGTAGAGAAGCAACGTTAGAGACTGACCAAACCGAAGCAGACTCTAACCAACAACAGAGACGTATTCAACCGGACCAAATCTCGAGCAGAAGCGGAGCCAGTTCGAGAAACTTGGGGGCGGGATATGGCAGAAGGGACAGAGCACTGTTCACTCCCGAGGAAGTACTGTGGGATGCTAGAGAGTCCAGGCTCAGAAACAGGAATTATTAGAAGATATGGTATGATGGAGCTTGAAACGAAACCAAAGCCTTGAAGTTTAGTATATCGAAGCTATCGTTTTTGAGATAGACTGAATACAGAATATTGTTAGCTGTACAATAATAAGTGAACTTTTGTATATTTTATATGAACTTTTATTAAAGAATATTTTTTAGATTATACGCTGAGCCTTACTATCTCACGATAGATACTTAAACAAGCAGCAATGCGATTGCCGTTCTATTGAAGAGGTGTGCAGAGCGTTTCTTGCCTTACGAATCCGGTCCTTCCCAGAAAACTGGAAATTTGCTCTTGTCCAACGCATCCCAAAAATGGGATGGATCCTTACAATTACAGGCCTATAGTTCTGCTTTCTGTTATACACCCAAGTAAGGTTATGGACAGGTCGGTGGTGAATCGCCCCCAGTTGTGGTGCAAGCTCATCCAAATTCAAGTTTTAGGTAATGAATGACACAGACTTGAAATGACTATGTGATTTATTGAAAAGAAAGAAAATGTTGAGGAGAACTCCATCTCAGTAGGTAGAATCAATGAAATACCCAATTAAATTCGAATAAAACTTTAAAATCAAACCCTGGGCCGGCTGTCTAAGAAGGTCACGAAAATAGATTTTTGCAGTTATTCAACAGCAATCTAAAGAGGGCAACTTATTATTCATTTTGTTTGGAATTGCTATCCGAATTGTTAGTTATTTTTATATCAGCTTTTTTTGGTCCTAGTTTCTTTTCAAGATCCTTGCGTTTGAGTCTTTGTTACATCTTAGCGATAAGCGAGGTTGGACTAAGCTTAGAACGCAAATGTATTTAGACCACATATACAGGCCGCTGGGTATTGTGGCTCACTACAGCTGCAGCACATCTTCCATGGTATGACCTCTTCTTGCAATAATTTATTCGCTTACCCAAATGTATTTTGCGATTATAGAGTTGAACTGCTCCACACTATTGTTGACCTCATCATGAATTAAACTCACTGCATTCGTAATTAAACTGGTCGCATATGACCCTTTATTGTTCATTATCAGCCTTGATAAAAAGGGCACTCAAGAACAATCACACGAACAACAATTCAACAACACAATATCGACGAACGGTAACAAGGGGAGAAAAATACTAAATAAAAATTTACCTTGGTATGCACCGGCAGTTATCCTTTCCTCTTTTAAAGTAGCGCCGACGACCATGTAGGCCCAGCCCACCCTCGTTTCCTTTTCACCCCCCGTTACCTCAGCAGATGATGCTCGTGATTGTAGGAGCCCCGTTACTTGGTTGAGCACGATGAACAACTTTAGATAACAAAAATCTATAGTGCTCTACGAAGAACTATGGAAAACGGTTTATCGAGATTTCAATCTATACTTTGAGCATTTGTAGTAATTCTAGTACCTCGACAACTACTCCAACTTGACTAATTTAGAAAAATAATATCTAAAAAAGACAACCGATCTACAAAAGGCATTGCATGTTACGTATAAACTGTTTCTCCAGCTGTTATACGAGTCTGTCAGCTCAGGTCGTTAGGACACATTGCAGGTAAACTGCGGACAATCGCATCGGCAGCAGAACCTGTTTTCAGACTATCTTTTATTTCGTATCCGAAACAGTCTCATTAGGAAAAAGTCGCGAGTGTCGAGCTTTGCGAGCGTCCGGTTTACAACCGGTAAAACTTCACCGCCTGGCGTCGGCTGGCGAACGACAGCCTTTGAGGGCTTGTTAATGAATGGGCGTCAACGGCAAGTACTCATACTCAGTTCCGTTGCGAGTGTACACTTGTGCGACTGCGACCCACCCGGACTTACTGTGCGATCTTATTGCGATACGATTGCTATCTACGATGGCGAGAATCGAGAAGCTGACGAGCCAGCTAAAGCAGAAAGAAGATGCTTTCACCATGCTTGCGGAGCAGATGAAGAACCTGCAAGAAGCTTTCATGCAGGCAAACCAGGAGATAGAGGAAGTCGAAGGGAAACTCCTCAAGGCGAAGAAGACCCTAGCAGAAGAAGAAGACGAGGACCAGAAGACCACATCGGACAATGTGATGGATGTCCAAGAAGTGGACAGCCAGCAACAGGATGACACAGAAGAACAGAAGACGTCAGCCGACAAGAGCGACGCGGACTACAGTGTCGTCACCAGGCGGAAGACGATGCACCCAGGCAGCCAAAGAAGCCAGCTGCCACCCAGAAGAAGAGTCCTAGAGAAGCCAGGACCATCGTAGCCCCCATGTCAGGAACAGGAGTTCCACCAATCAACATTGAGGGCACCGCTGATTGGTCATCCTTAAGCAGGACGATCAACAATAAGGGAATTCAATTCTCTGAGGCAAGGACGGCGGGAAACAGTGTGAAGGTGTTTAACAACACACCCACAGACTACCGGCAGCTAGTTACCCTGCTAGACTCAATGAAGAGGCCCTTCTTCACCTACCAGCTGAAGGAGGATAAGTTGGACCAGAGGGTGATTCGAGGACTTACCAGAGAGATGTCTACCTAAGACATCAGAGAAGATCTAGTGAGCCAAGGGATCGCAGACGCCGAGGTTCAACAGATGAAGACCAGGAACACCAAGCAGCCGCTACCGTTCTTCCTCGTGAAAAGTTGCAGGAGGTCCAGGGGCTGGCCATGCTCACGGTCAGCTTCGAGAAGAAAAAGAGATCAACCGAGCCCAGCCAATGCTACCGCTGCCAGCGGTACGGGCACACGCAGCGACACTGCCGTCTCGCTGAACGGTGCGTCATGTGTGGTGAGGACCACAACAGCACCAACTGCAGTCTGCCGACGCCGTCAACAGGGCAACGAAATGCGAAGTGCTGCCTTTGCGGAGAAGGACACCCAGCCAACTACAAAGGATGTAGTAAGGCCCCGAGGAAAGCTGCTGCTGCCCCCAAAGCAGCCTCCACCTCAAATAGGACGTCTTACGCTGAAAAAGCGAAGAAAACTAAGTCCACTTCTGCCCCAGCAGCCGCCACTGCTACTGGAACTACGGCGCAGAAGCAACACGGCGATGACAGACTGCTAGCTATGATGCAAGCCATCATAACCCGCCTGGATGCACTCGAGGCCAAGATGCAAGACAAGCATTAGACCAACAATGACTACAGGGCAAAACGTGGAACCAGGACCAGGACCAGGACCAACCAGGACCAGGTAACATACAAGTAGTCGAGGACTTGAAACTCTTGATTTTTCGAAAACAAGAGTTTCAAGAGAACATAGCAAACCCTATATCGATGCTCGCTTAACGACATCGATAGAACTGTGCGAGGTAAAGGGAACCAACCCGGCGTTCCCAGAGACTGAAACACATGAGGAGACGTTGTAGCAGACCGCAGGTCACGCACAACACATGGCCTACCGAGACGCTGATGAGTCGGGCCACGCGGAGGTTTAGGGTTTAGTGGGTATTAGGTGGTCTCCTCAAGACAACCTGGAGTCCCACACACGCCGTAGCTCGGGCTATGGTATGGTGCATAAACGCATTCCCCCCTCACCAAAAAAAATAAAAAAAATACTCACACGTCCTGTACGGAGCTCTCGTCGAAACGGTTTCAATATCGTTGATACAATGTAAGGTAACCTAGGCGGCTACGTACTGGTGAAGGTATTGTGACCAATTTTGAAAGTAGAATATAATAAGCATTCGATAGTATTACACATCAAAAATTATTAAGAACCTTGCAAGATTTAGGATTTCGAGGAGTCATTTATCAACTCATGAAACGTTGTTTGGAAAACGGGACAGAATGTGTGAACATCAACAGTTCACTGAGTGTAAATATGATTGTTAGATGCGGAGTTCCACAAGGAACCGTATTAGGACCAATGTTGTTTAATTGATATATTAATGACCTTTTTAAGTTAAAAACGATGGAGAAATTGTTGGCTTCGCAGACGATATGGCAATTATTTACTCAGACAAAGATTGGACTTATTTAAAAAACAAAATTGTATTAGATTTTCAAAAGGTTACAAACTTTTTCACGGAAAGGATTTTAACAGTCAATTTCAACAAAACATACTTTATTACATTTTCTTGCGATAACAGATCTTCCCCAAATTTTGATCAACTCCAAATTAAAACGATGAATAACTGTAGAAACTTACAATCGGTTGATAATTTCACATACCTAGGGTATTCATAGATGACCATCTAAGATGGAATAAACATATTGAAAATTTAGTGAGAAAAATTAATATTTCAGCAGTTTTTTAAACGAAAAATATCCACACATGATGTATCATGCCCTTGTTCAATCATTGTTATCTTACGGAATCCTAGCATGGGGGGAGTAATGAATAATTATTATAAAAAGATTGAAATTACGCAGAAGTGGATTTTGAAAGTTATGTTGCACAAAAAGAAATGTTATCCCTCAGAAAATCTTTACAATGAATCTCAGCTTTTCGACTGCCGGCAAATTTATTTTTATCATACAATAATATATCTAACAAAAAATCCAAAATTGTTACTTTCTATCAGCCACAACCATCAATTCTATTCTATTTTCTATGCTCAAAATTTTATAATGTTATTCCTGCTAATCTTAAACATATAAAATATAAAAAACGTTTAAAAATTGAATTAAAATCATGGATCGTACATCAACCAAGGCTACAAATCCATAAGTTTGTTGACACTAAAAACCTATATGTTATTTGATCATAAAATGATGCAAATTTATACATTTGACTAGTGTACTTAAAGAAAATTTGTTGTATTAATATAACTCAACTTTGGTTAAAACCCAAGCACAAGTGTACACTTTTTTGGGTATATTATGTTTATTGGACATTGCCGTTATTACTTATACGAAAACATTCTAATTGGACCAATAAACATTATTATTATTATCATTATTATTAATATGGCCACTTATAGCTCATTCCACGGTTTTTGGTTGTTACTTCACAATGCCATACGAAATAAGTAAACACAGTGCCTAATACACGTGAAAAAATGCTGAAAGTGAAACCGCACAATTCGCAAGCCGATCCGTAACACAGCTACTACTCGCTCTTACACACACGCACATGCATTTGACTTTCTGAAAATACTTTTAATACAAACTGTCGACAATCTCGTTGTGTAACAGTAACGTAGGTCCGCACCGATAAAAAACGTATAAAACTTTAAAAAAAACCTGTAAGATGTCATCTTGCAAACTAGCTAGTTTTTAGTGCGCAAACATTCATTCCACGTTTGCTCACTAGGATCGTTGTGAACGTCCATCTATGGAGAAATCACTCAACTAAACTGCACGCATTACCGGTTGCATATGTTTTGTGAGAGCGAGTGGTCCTTGTCTGTAGTTTTTATCTCTGAGAAGAAAGTTGGTTGAATAGCAATGAAGTATAGTCAACGCCAAACAAAGTGGCGTGCACGTCATCACGATAAAAATTCCCCGACCTAATGCCTAGGTTTCTATCACAAACAATTGCTCTATTGCGTTTCATATTAATGTGATATATAAATTGTAAAATGGTCATTACTCTCTTATTATGGTTAATAGTCATATAAACATTGTTATTAAAATATCACATAAGTTGCTTTCTGATAAATTTAGACGCATTATGCGAAATAAAATGTTTTGCAAACGCTCCAATCACTTATCGACATGTAAACGCACTAAACCGATTTCGCAGCGTTGACACATTGTCACCTTGAAACTTATTTAAACTGGGAACTGACATTTGTATTAATTTTGACACTGAATCAATTTGTGGCATTTCAAACCTTTATAAATCCTTTGGCCCCGTATACTGTAAATCAACAACTGTTTGTTTCAAAACAAAATTATTCATTTTACGAGTAGATAAAGGCAATTTTGGTATATAAAGATGCCCAAACAGTTAAATAGTCGGTGTAAGGAACTCGTGGCCTCGTTAATGCACTACTTTGAGCAAGAAAGGGACAACAACGGGCCTTTGTTGCCTTTAAATGCTGTTCAAGAGGTAGGTTACTAATAATTATATGTAATGTATATTAATAATAGTGAAATTTTATTTCATTTTTTGTAGCGTGTTGCTGCTGCTTTAAAAATTAGTTTAAGGACAGTTAGTCGTATTTCCGAGGGTGTGAAAAGTGATGCAAATTTAGAATCGCCCAAGAAAAGGCGGAGTTATATTAAACGTGTAACCAACACAGCGACATTGGATACAAGTGCCATTCGAGAAGTGATCTATAATATGTATCACAAAAGTAAGATCTTATTATAATAACTTATCAGAAATTTGCATTAATTTGTTAACTAAATTATAATGTCATATTACACATGGTTTCAGAAGAACAAGTTACGATACAAACTTTATGGTCTCGATTAAGAGATAGGGCATTATTTGATGGTAGTGCCACGTCTTTAAGGCGGTTGCTTAGAGATCTTGGATTTAAGTGGCTTAAGGACAATCCGCGACGAGGGCTCATGGAACTACCAAGTATAGCTTTGAAAAGGGTGGAATTTCTAAGGCAATACAATCAAGCCAAGGTTGAGGCCTTATACCAGTTTGTCTTCATCGATGAAACTTGGATATTTCAAAATGGGACCATAGGTCGCTCTTGGCAAAATGGAAACCAAAAAAGCGTGAAAGCTATTAAAACAGATGGTAAAAGGTATGTACTTTTACACAATTTGCACTATAAAATTTAAAACTAATATATTTTAGATACATTATATTACATGCTGGAAATGAAAATGGGTTTATTGAGGGTAGTGAAGCGATATTTTCTTCGAAAACAAAATTGAGCGATTACCATGGAGAGATGAACCAGGACAATTTTTTGAAATGGTTTCAACATCAGTTATTAGAAAAATTGGAGAGTCCATCTATGATTATACTGGATAACGCCCCTTATCACAGCATGATATTGAACAAAGTGCCCAACAATGCATGGACAAAAAAAAATATCCAAGACTGGTTGACAAATCAAAACATACCATTTTTAAACACAATGTTTAAAACAGAGCTATTGAGTATTGTTGCTCGGTACATAATGCTTCTTAATTATATATATTTTGGTCGACAGTTTATATTTCTTTTGTTTATTGCTATTCTTAAAATAACTGCTTTTTTGGAAACAAACCACCTAAAATATACGTGATTGATGAATTGGCGGAACAACATGGGCACAAAGTTCTTCGTCTGCCTCCTTACCATTGTATATTTAACCCTATTGAGTTAATTTGGGGCATAGCAAAAGGTTACTATAACAGACATATTGGTAGAGATGGTAACAGTGAAAAAGACTGTTTGGATATGTGGAACGAGGCTCTACAAACGGTTACCCCAGCCATGTGGAAAAACAGTGTTCGACATACTGAGCAAGAAATTTTTAAATGGTATGAAAGAGAACGAATTTTTGATCGACCAGACATCGAACCTTTAATAATCAACTTTGAGAGTGATAAAGATTCAGATTCGGACAGCGCTGAAGAAAGAAACTCCGACTAACTTTATTGTACAGAAAAAGCTTACACCAGTAGCTTACCTAATTTTAGAATGCATTTTTCTGTATGAATTCTGTAAAATAAATACCATGCATAAAATTTGGAGGACCCCATTTGGATTTTTATTCAGTACCTTTAAGCTATCAATTAAATATGGTAGTTTCATAGTGTCATCTGATCAATAATTGTCATACTTAATGATTATGCAAGTACAGATCTATAATTTTATGATACTATTATTTTTGTTCTCATTTGAGGTTAATATTGCTTATAAACCTAGATATGTAAATAATAAATTTTATTATTTTACAAAAAGTTTGGCAACAATGTAAATTTTTCAACACACCCACCTTGATGACGTGCACGCCACTTTGTTTGGCGTTGACTATACCTTGGCAGCACTGCCATTCCCCCATCAACTTACCTTGAAAGAAGGCACAAAACGTCGTTTGAAAGCAGTTGTTGTATTGCAGGATATGAGTCAAAAAATGTATAGAATCTGGCTCATTTCTGCAGCTAAGTTCCATATTAATCAAATTTCTGGAAATTGATGAAAACTATGCTCAAGGATTCCATTACATACCTACAAGCGAAGCTAATAAAAGCGTGTTAGAAACAGGATTTTGGGTTGTTAATTCTACCCTTGGCGCTAGCTGGATGGCTTGCAGACGTTACGCTTTTGCTCTGTATTTAGTTTTTGTTTATTTTCGTGGTTTTAATGAATTTTGGGAAACCAGGCGGCATGAAGATTTATTCAACAAACCTAGAAATTGATACTCTCGGCTGACTACAACATTATAATTATTTCTTATTATGAAAAACACCTATTAAGGCGCTCATAAGATAACTAGGGCAGAGTTGCAAGCCAAACTGTATACTGGAGAGAGAAACTGTAGAGCAGCCTCGCGCATCGATGCAGGGTGCAGTGTCCCAAATCTGCGGTGTCCCCGTTGCCGAAATGCATCAGTAGCACGTCCGCGGGGCGGCGGGGGTCCTCGAGGCGCCTGCGTCCCTTCGGTCGACTCCGGGACGACTCCGGCGGAGGATCCAGGACGTCGCCGCGACGCTAGTTTCAGCGCGGACGCCCACACGTCAAGGTTGAACTATACGCGCGACTCTAAAGATCGCTACACACGCAACGGCGGCATGCGATTTTTCGCGCGGAATTATGCAGTGGGATATTGAACGTACAGTGACCGTTGAAAGTTGTGCCAGTGATGTGGATCTGGGAGATTTGAGGTGAATACGAATGCTAGAATTACAAATGGCAATATCGTCATTTCCTATTAAGAAAAATCTCATACGGATTTTAAATCAAAGCTGCAAAACTGCTATAAAGTTTTCACCCTAGTCGTCACGTAAGATTCAAGCACTAGTTTGCATGTTATATTTGACCAAAGCGATCGGTGTAGAGGAAACAGCGTCAAAAGACGAAACAAAAACGGCGTCAGGTAGGTTGACTCTGCATTTCCCGCGAAACGCTGTCATCACTTCTTAAAGGCTCATGTTCGGCCCCTCGCAGAAAAGAGATAGCTACACACATGTATAACTTAAAAAGTAGATTGACTCTTTACTTCCTATGCCTTCGCTGGAGGTTTAAAAGCAAAGGGTTGAGTGAAATGCGAAATCGAATCGTGATTACGTAGGTTTGGTTGCGTGATAAGTATTGAGTCAGTCTACTTGAAGAAAGGTTTAGAGAACCAACATATACTAAGTGACATATAAATCCGAACACCCAGTTTAAATGGTTTTATTTTAATAAAATTTTGTATAAGTACTTGATGAAGCATAATAAGTAAATGATAAAAATTTCAAAATGATTGCACTGCTTTAAAGCCCTTTGACCTTTAATAATGTGTGGATGCACCCTGATGTGCTACGCATTCTCCAACGCGCCTAGGCATGCTTCTGATCAGGTGGTCAATGTCCTCCTGTGGTATCTCATTCCAGGCAACCGCCAACTCCTCTCGAAGTGCTTCTAGAGTCTGAGGAAGACGTTGCAAATTGAGCAATCTCCTACACATCCTATCCCACACGTGCTCAATTGGGGATAAGTCGGCAGATCTTGGTGGCCATGGTAACAATGTGACATCATTATGTTGGAAGAAGTCTATTGTGACTCTTGCAACATGTGGTCGGGCATTATCTTGTTGGAAAGTTGGATATGCCAGGGTGTCAAGATAGGGTAGAAGATGGGGTTCTAGAACTTCGTCGATATAACGCTGCTCATTCATGTTACTTCTGATAAAGACAATACTGTTCCATTCCTGATCCCAGAGTGACCGTTGTCTGCACCACTCAAGGCGATTACGTCGGTGTTCTCGAGTTAAAGGGAGGAACCAGTGTGGCCGGTATGAAAACAAGCCAAAACTTCTCATTCGTCGGTAAACACTTCGCATGCCAATAGGTCTTCCGTGTTCTGCAAACCATGCATTTGCAATGGACCTGGTAGTGGAGAAACGGTCCCTTAAGGCCAATAATCTTAGGCGGCGATCTTCATGGTCTGTTGTTCTACGGCGGCGTCCAGTGCCCCTTGCTCTTTGCGTACGGCCATGCCTGACAACACCTAACCACAGTGTCTACACTTCTTTGCACTCTAACTGCAATTGCCCGGAAAGAAAGTAAAGCTTCCCGAAGTCCCACTATACGGCCCGTATCTAACTCACTAAGTTGACGAAATCGTACAGGTCTCCGTACTCTAGGCATCGTAACCGATCGTAAAGGATGTCAAGAACCAAAATCCGCCAACGTTGATTCTTTACTGCGGCTGAAATATTCATTTTTAGAGCGTTAGTGAATTAAAAAAAAAGCAGTATAAAAACCGGAATGTCCAACTGATAAGGCTGAAAATTTTTTCACTTGTTATTTACAGTAAGATAAATACATTCACCAACTTTTATTAAAATAAAACCATTTAAACTGGGTGTTCGGATTTATATGTCACTTAACAAAAATTTAAGTATTAAAAAATTCAGGAAAATATATTTGTAGATACAGGGTGGACCAGAGCCCAGATCTCAAAATATAAATTATCTTCCCTACGCTTTGTCGTGTTTTTCCTATGATTTTTTAAAATCCGCTCAACTTAATGGCCCACCTTGTATAAAAACGGTCAAGTCACCTTTTACAAAGACATCGTAGAACGCTAAAGTGACACGCACTCCAAATATCCAAATTTTGCTAAAATATATGAATTTTTCTCCTGTAGCGGTGTGTCAGTGACGACACCACCGCAGACCAGTTAGAGGTTGTTATCCATTGCACAGACGGTAGTGGCCTCCACGACGATGCAGCACTTTTATCATTTCATTTTTCCGTTGCTACCGGCATCAGAAGCTTCTTAAATCATAGAACGTCTTTGACCAATACATCAACAACCCCTACAACCCTCAACCCCCACAAAAATTGTTTCGCTACTTTCTCGCATTTAAACCACTTTGTATCTCTTACCGTTAACGAGATCCCAATGGTGAGGATCGAACTATTAAAGGGAATTGTACGTATCTCAATTCCCTTTAATAGCCCAGTTATCATTGTGACCGCTAGAGGCTGGCAATTGTTGCGGTATGGTAGATGCCGTCTGCTCGCCTGTTAAAGAAAATAGTGGTCTGAATCCGCCTACTAAGTCCGTTATGGCTCACATCACTATAGGCGTCCCTCAAGGCTCTATTCTAGGACTTGTGCTAACATCCCCTTAAGTGACCTTGAGTACTATTCCTCTGGAGGTAGATTCATTTTATATGCAGACGATACTTCAATGGTGATATCGAATAAGTGTGAGGCTATCTTAAAGAGTTGTCAGTTGTCCAATTTCAAAACATTCAGAAGAAACCTATGGCATTAAATATCACTTTTAATGGCTCACGAGTGTCCCCTACGCCCTTCAACCCATCATAAAACTTGTGCAAAAACAAACTTTCAAAAAGAGCTCCTATAGCACCCTGGGTAATTATACTAAGTGACATATAAATCCGAACACCCAGTTTAAATGGTTTTATTTTAATAAAATTTTGTATAAGTAGATACTTAATGAAGCATAATAAGTAAATGATAAAAATTTCAAAATGATTGCACTGCTTTAAAGCCCTTTGACCTTTAATAATGTGTGGATGCACCCTGATGTGCTACGCATTCTCCAACGCGCCTAGGCATGCTTCTGATCAGGTGGTCAATGTCCTCCTGTGGTATCTCATCTCATCTCTCAGGCAACCACCAACTCCTCTCGAAGTGCTTCTAGAGTCTGAGGAGGACGTTGCAAATTGAGCAATCTTCTACCCATCATATCCCACACGTGCTCAATTGGGGATAAGTCGGGAGATCTTGGTGGCCATGCTAACAATGTGACATCATTATGTTGAAAGAAGTCTATTGTGACTCTTGCAACATGTAGTCGGGCATTATCTTGTTGGAAAGTTGGATCTGCCAGGGTGTCAAGATAGTGTAAAAGATGGGGTTCTAGAACTTCGTGGATATAACGCTGCGCGTTCATGTTAGATTAAAGGTGACCTGGAACCATAAGCTGTAGCACCCCAAACCATAACTCCAACAGTGTGATGAACATGTCTTTCAACAAAAAACTGTGGATTCCTCCTTTCACCACGTCGCCTTCTAACTCTGGCACGACCATCGTGCATGCCTAAACAAAATCGAGACTCGTCACTAAAGACAACACTGTTCCATTCCTGATCCCAGAGTGACCGTTGTCTGCACCACTCAAGGCGATTACGTCGGTGTTCTCGAGTTAAAGGGAGGACCCAGTGTGGCCGGTATGAAAACAAGCCAAAACTTCTCATTCGTCGGTAAACACTTCGCATGCCAATAGGTCTTCCGTGTTCTGCAAACCATTCATTTGCAATGGACCTGGTAGTGGAGAAACGGTCCCTTAAGGCCAATAATCTTAGGCGGCGATCTTCACGGTCTGTTGTTCTACGGCGGCGTCCAGTGCCCCTTGCTCTTTGCGTACGGCCTTCTCGAAGCCACGCCTGACAACACCTAACCACAGTGTCTACACTTCTTTGCACTCTAACTGCAATTGCCCGAAAAGAAAGTCCAGCTTCCCGAAGTCGCACTATACGGCCCCTATCAAACTCACTAAGTTGACGAAATCGTACAGGTCCCCGTACTCTAGGCATCGTAACCAATCGTAAAGGATGTCAAGAACCAAAATCCGCAAACGTTGATTCTTTACTGCGGCTGAAATATTCATTTTTAGAGCGTTAGTGAATTAAAAAAAAAACAGTATAACAACCGGAATGTCCAACTGGTAAGTCTGAAAAATTTTTCACTTGTTATTTACAGTAAGATAAATACATTCACCAATTTTTATTAAAATAAAACCATTTAAACTGGGTGTTCGGATTTATATGTCACTTAGTATAATTATAAATGTCACGTACTTATTTTCCATATTTTTTTCAAGCTGGCATTGACCAGATAGAACACAATGGATTCAAGGAGCAATAATCGTTTAAATTCTAGAAGTTCCACTATGTTTGAAAAAAGATCAGCCCCAAATATCGTTTGACCTCCCCCTAAATCCGCCCTTGCTTAAATGTGTGTTTTGCCAAGTACGAGTATAAGAACGAAAATACAGCGTTAGTTCTTCAATGGCGATTAGGCCACTCGTACTATACCGCCATAAACATCAGCCTCTAGCGGTCATAGTGAAAATCGATTGCTCTTTAAGCACTGTTATTCCGATAACTAAGTTGTTTCATATTAAGTCTGACTTGACTCATTCAGTAAAAACCAGACTGCCGATTGCCTTTGGAAGAAAAGCGTTTCCTGAATTTTGTTAAATAATAAAATGATCCTACAATAGTCCAAGGAATAACTCGTCGCATGTTTGCATCGTTCTTTGCAAACATACAAAGTTGCTGTTAGTAAGATCGTTTACTTTTCCAGTTGCTGGCTTTAAATTCAACTCCCAGATATAAAAGGTATCACTAATGCGGTGATAAAGCTCGAAGACGCTATCCGAAAAGTATTTTATGTTTATGTATTTCGGTGTGTAATCTCGAGTCGTAAAATTATATACAGGGTGTTTTCAAAGCTGAGTCATTTATCTGGTTGTAGTACTCGTTAGAAGGAGTTGATATGCCAAAAATGTGTGTGTAGTGTGCATCATAAAAGAAATAGTAAAAGAATAAGAATTTTAAAAAAAATCGAATCTAAAAGTAATACAACCTCATATAGCAAAGGATCGACACGAGCTTGTATTATAATTAATTTGGTTTGATTAAGGCCATATTTCTAAAAAGCTAGTAAAATCTGATTCACCCAATAAAGACATTTATTAGCCCTGTATCTGCCTTTGCGCGACACCTTATTCAAAAAATCTAATATTGACATACGTTATCAGTTATGACTTATATACTAAGTGACATATAAATCCGAACACCCAGTTTAAATGGTTTTACTTTAATAAAAGTTGGTGAATGTATTTATCTTACTGTAAATAACAAGTGAAAAAATTGTCAGCCTTATCAGTTGGACATTCCGGTTTTTATACTGCTTTTTTTAATTCACTAACGCTCTAAAAATGAATATTTCAGCCGCAGTAAAGAATCAACGTTGGCGGATTTTGGTTCTTGACATCCTTTACGATCGGTTACGATGCCTAGAGTACGGAGACCTGTACGATTTCGTCAACTTAGTGAGTTTGGTAGGGGCCGTATGGTGGGACTTCGGGAAGCTGGACTTTCTTTTCGGGCAATTGCAGTTAGAGTGCAAAGAAGTGTAGACACTGTGGTTAGGTGTTGTCAGGCATGGCTTCGAGAAGGCCGTACGCAAAGAGCAAGGGGCACTGGACGCCGCCGTAGAACAACAGACCGTGAAGATCGCCGCCTAAGATTATTGGCGTTAAGGGACCGTTTCTCCACTACCAGGTCCATTGCAAATGAATGGTTTGCAGAACACGGAAGACCTATTGGCATGCGAAGTGTTTACCGACGAATGAGAAGTTTTGGCTTGTTTTCATACCGGCCACACTGGGTCCTCCCTTTAACTCGAGAACACCGACGTAATCGCCTTGAGTGGTGCAGACCACGGTCACTCTGGGATCATCTTGACACCCTGGCAGATCCAACTTTCCAACAAGATAATGCCCGACCACATGTTGCAAGAGTCACAATAGACTTCTTTCAACATAATGATGTCACATTGTTACCATGGCCACCAAGATCTCCCGACTTATCCCCAATTGAGCACGTGTGGGATATGATGGGTAGGAGATTGCTCAATTTGCAACGCTCTCCTCAGACTCTAGAAGCACTTCGAGAGGAGTTGGTGGTTGCCTGGAATGAGATACCACAGGAGGATATTGACCACCTGATCAGAAGCATGCCTAGGCGCGTTGGAGAATGCGTTGCACATCAGGGTGCATCCACACATTATTAAAGGTCAAAGGACTTTAAAGCAGTGCAATCATTTTGAAATTTTTATCATTTACTTATTATGCTTCATTAAGTACTTATACAAAATTTTATTAAAATAAAACCATTTAAACTGGGTGTTCGGATTTATATGTCACTTAGTATATTAAACAAAGTCATTTTCCTGCCTTATTTTCTGATCTATCGCTTAAAAATAATCATAAACATAAAGACTCAACCTTCTTTTATACCAACCAAGGCTGATAGAACATAAAAACAAATGATTACTTACCATTTGCAACTAAAATCCCAACTACAGATTCATACGTACACCCAACACCTGTTACGCGGCAACCATACTGAAAATTTTGACTCAACTTTTTATAAACAGAGGTCGCTCATAATATTATTTCCGTTAATGAATAATGTAGCAGGGAGGACGAGAAATTGAGGTTTAAAGATGATGTTGCCTACAGGCTACAGCACCAGATATACAGTATATTCAGATAAGAGATAGACCGGACATAAACAAGACCACGTGATCATCGAACGCTGTAACATTCGGCAGGGACGTATTAAGAGTCACGCAGTACATATTTTAGATAGTAGATGCTGCTTTGCGTAACTTTTTAGTAAATTAGCACAATTCGATGTGTATACGATTGGTGATGGATATAGGATCATGTGGGGGTGGGGTAAGAAATATATAATGATGTAAATATACGTAAGGGTTTCAAAATTTTCGCTTCGATTTCCAGCTTCGGATGCCGCCTGATGTTTGGTGAAATACAGTCGAATATAATCTCAAAATGGCGTTTAAATTAGCCTAAATTAAAAATAATCGTATATCTCTTAAAATTGCTTTTAGAATATTGATTAGTATATTTATTGATTTCTAGGTAAATATGTAACCAAATTAAAACGTTCAAAACGTAAAAAAATGTGCATGGTTGAACATTGTCAAAAAGTAGATTCTTGAATAGGTTTTGCCAAAATGGGTTCAAAAATGTCAATAATTAATTAAAAAATACAGTAGCTTTATAATTACTTATAACTTACCGAATTTGAAGAACGACATCTTTTATTGAAAAGATGAGCTTGATGAGCTTTCATCATCGCTACTGCCTGAAGCACCAACGTCAATAATGAATGGCTCGACTTGTTCCTCTAAAATATTGTCCAGTTCCCACATTCTCTTTTCAACTTTGTCTTTCACGTGCTTAATACAGTTTTCCCATTTTTGCGCTGTTATTAATTCTAGTGCTTCTTTGAAAAGTCCTTTGAGGTCACAAAATTTAAAAGTTGTATTGTGCTTAGCTATATAATTTTTAACCTCTGCCCATATGAGCTCAATGGGATTGAGCTCGCAATGGTATGGAGGTAAACGGAGCGCAGTTTTATTTTGACTTGCTGCCATTTCGTCAATGGCGTATTTTTGATATTCCGCCTTGTGATCCTTGACAATTCTTAATAATTGTACTTTCAGCATTGCTTCTTCAAAGTTGATATTTTTCGAGCGGAGCCAATTTTGAACATCAACTTTCCTTGAAGTCGTTGTTGGGACCTTCTCCATTCTTCGAGAATGATAAGGCGCATTATCCAACACAATTACTGCGTTTTCCTCTAAGTTCGGTAAAATTTTTGAAAACCACTGTTCAAACGATTCGCCATTCATTTCCTCGTGGTAATCTCCAGTTTTCTTAGACTCAAAGCACCACAGACCGTCAACAACAAATCCATCCTCACTGCCAATATGGCAGATAATGAGCCTTTTCCCTTTACCTGGAAATCGAAGTACTAACTGGTGTAGATTTATTTCAATAAGCGAACCTTTTTCAAATGTTTTCATCACATTCAGCGAAAAAACATTGAGACATGAGTATCAGATTGCTATAATTGGGATTATTTAGTCATATTGAAAGAAAGAATATTGAACGTCGTATGATTACTCAGCGCTTCACAATTTAATTTAAAGTTATAAACCTTTAAAAAATGAATGATCAGGAACCTGAAATACGCGCAAATATTAATATTAACAAATTATAACTTTATATATACTTAAAGTATGAATTAAAATGATTAGAAATATTAGGAACGGTACACAATATAAAACTTAGTAACTTTTTTTAAGTTTATAATATTCGACATATTTTAAGATAATATTAAAAAATTATTGAAATATCGAAAACACATAAAAACATGGCTTAAAAAAGTTCTAACAAATGAAAATGAGAATAAAACATCCACGCATTTTATCGAAAGTTATAAAAGTTTTGTTACTTGTAATATGTTTTATCTGCCCCCTGGAATTAATGTTTAGAACCTTGTTCCCAAGGTTTGAAAAACATCCGTTTGTTGTCTATTACTCGTATTTACCTGCTGGATTTTTTAATCCGGTGGACAGTCCATCTAGAAAGGCCCTCCTGGATGAAGTTACAGAATTATCAACCCATACTTTACTTGTAGTGTGTCCTGCGTTTACCCACGTTTCATCAAGGTAATAAATCTTCCTGTTTTGATTTCTATATTTCCCAATTTTTGTTAAATAATCCCTCCTCCATAGCACAATTTCTTCTCTATTCAGTAGTAAACTATAACGACCCCGTTTTTTCCATTTGAAATTTAAATGCTTCAGTAACGCATGGAAAGTTGATCGTTTGAAATTTGGCAACGTTGTATCTCCATTTACTTCCTGCAGTACTTTATCTATAGTAGGTATTTCATTCCTAAAGAAGAATTCGTGCACTTTCCTCCTAATCGCATGCTTATCAGCTTCATCCAATGATTTAACAATACTTTTGCGATGTTTACTGGTCATTGGCTCAGAAAAGGTGTGATTTTTTTTGTATTGTCTTAACACATTAAACACTGATGCGCGACACACCCCAACTTTGTGAGAAACCTTCACAACAATTTCTTTGATGGTTGATGCCTCGTTCTCCTCGCGCTCGATCTTATATATATTCAAAATGACCTCTTTCATTTCTGCACTCAGGTGTCTTTTTTTAGAGCGTTTCCTAGGTGGACTACAGGAGTTTACAACTTCATCGGCAGTATCTGTACTACTGGGCATTTTGCGCAAGCAGTTGATAATAATAACAATCAATAACAAGGTATAACAATAACAACGACAAACTCAACAACTTAATAAGATGACAAACGAAAACGTCCAAAGAAATATCAAATTGCAATGATGCACACGACATACGTAACATGTCTGAACCTGAATGTGACTCTGCCTTGATACGACTGCTCTGCCGCTCGGCATAGGCATTTAATTGCGAATTGACCATCGACCGTCGAGACGGCGGCGTTAGCGTGAAAATCACCCGAACCTTTTGTTTACATCCGGTCTATCTCTTATCTGAATATACTGTAGGGTTAATATTGTATCGGATCTGTTGAGATTTAACTCCTTGGTTGTGTTACGCTGACACTGAAATTTTTCATTTGCCGCGAAAACGTCGCAGCGAAAAAATATTCATATATCAATCCTCGCTGGTAGAGATCCAAACAACAAAAAGAGTTCTTCCAGTCAGAGCGTGACGTGATGCTCTCCGCTGTCGTGCCGGAGCTAATTTTTTACAATTAAGTCTCGGAAATTAATCGGTAACTATACATCAGTCCTTTTTTATGGTGGCATACGTGTAAACAGGCGCATTCATCAAGGGGGAATTGCGACCGGATTCCGGCGGGAGGCTATTCAATGTCGACGGCAATCCTTATGAAAGGCTGCTGGGTTGAGAGAGGGAGAGAGTGAGAAATGGCGGTAAGTAAGGGCTTAACTCAGATTGAGTGACATCCGAGGATAGAAAAATGGTCAGACGTCACAGATATCGAAGTCTTACTTACCTACATCGGAGTTTCTCTGGAGTGGCGGGGTCGGAAAGCAGTATTACCGAGATCAGAAGCTTTTATTCTAATACCGAAGCAGAGGCTTAAATACGCTGAATAACACCGTCTCTTCTGATCCGAACGTTATATCCAGAGTACCACAAGGCTCAATTCTTGGTCTAAATCTATTTTTAATATACACTTCAGGTATACATAATAATAAATCATTCATATGTACAAATAATACCAAGTAATTCATAATTTCAATGCAGAAGATTTACGAACAGCCATGATACAAATCAATAGTGACCTGGCATCTATGAAATACAAATATACTAAGTGACATATAAATCCGAACACCCAGTTTAAATAGTTTTATTTTAATAAAAGTTGGTGAATGTATTTATCTTACTGTAACTAACAAGTGAAAAAATTTTCAGCCTTATCAATTGGACATTCCGGTTCTTATACTACTTTTTTTCAATTCACTAACGCTCTAAAAAAGAATATTTCAGCCGCAGTAAAGAATCAACGTTGGCGGATTTTGGTTCTTGACATCCTTTACGATGTCTAGAGTACGGAGACCTGTACGACTTCGTCAACTGAGTGAGTTTGATAGGGGCCGTATAGTGGGACTTCGGGCAGCTGGACCTTCTTTTCGGGCAATTGCAGTTAGAGTGCAAAGAAGTGTAGACACACTGTGGTTAGGTGTTGTCAGGCATGGCTTCGAGAAAGCCGTACGCAAAGAACAAGGGGCACTGGATGCCGCCGTAGAACAACAGACCGTGAAGAACGCCGCCTAAGATTATTGGCCTTAAGGGACCGTTTCTCCACTACCAGGTCCATTGCAGATGAATGGTTTGCAGAACACGGAACACCTATTGGCTTGTTTTCATACCGGCCACACTGGATCCTCCCTGTAACTCGAGAACACCGACGTAATCGCCTTGAGTGGTGCAGACAACGGTCACTCTGGGATCAGGAATGGAACAATATTGTCTTTAGTGACGAGTCTCGATGGTTGTGCCAGGGTTAGAAGGCGACGTGGTGAAAGGAGGAATCCACAGTTTTTTGTTGAAAGATATGTTCATAACAATGTTGGAGTTATGGTTTGGGGTGCTTATGGTTCCAGGTCACCTTTAATCTTCATCAGAGGTAACATGAACGCGCAGCGTTATATCCACGAAGTTCTAGAACCCCATCTTTTACCCTATCTTGACACCCTGGCAGATCCAACTTTCCAACAAGATAATGCCCGACCACATGTTGCAAGAGTCACAATAGACTTCTTTCAACATAATGATGTCACATTGTTACCATGGCCACCAAGATCTCCCGACTTATCCCCAATTGAGCACGTGTGGGATATGATGGGTAGGAGATTGCTCAATTTGCAACGTCCTCCTCAGACTCTAGAAGCACTTCGAGAGGAGTTGGTGGTTGCCTGGAATGAGATACCACAGGAGGACATTGACCACCTGATCAGAAGCATGCCTAGGCGCGTTGGAGAATGCGTAGCACATCAGGGTGCATCGACACATTATTAAAGGTCAAAGGGCTTTAAAGCAGTGCAATCATTTTGAAATTTTTATCATTTACTTATTATGCTTCATTAAGTACTTATACAAAATTTTATTAAAATAAAACCATTTAAACTGGGTGTTCGCATATTTATATGTCACTTAGTATAGTTCATTCCACGTTTGCTTGCTTGATCGCTCTTTGAGCGTTTAAGCAACACGTACAACTAGCTACAAAATGAGTTCACTACAAGTGTAAAGTGCTAAGTTAAGTTCTTGTAGAAAAACCTACGTTATGTCACAAAAAAACCTACTTTATGTCACAAAAAAACCTACGAAATGTCGAAAAAACCGAAAAAATGTTACTTTTTAAGATATGTACATCATTCCCGTACGGGATGACGCGCAGCATTTGGGTACATCTCACGATAACGCCTAACTGCATCTACATTCCCCATAAATGAGGTGAATGTTGGCGTATTTCTGTGCAACAGTTACAGCCCGGAGATTATGCACAACGACTGAACTTCGCACGTGAGATGGAAGCACTGATCGATCAAAATGAGAACCTCATTTTGTTTATGAGTGACGAAGCCCACTTTCACCTGAACAGCATGGTTAACCAGCAGAATTGTCGTTATTGGGCTAATGAAAATCCGCAACAGTTAGACGAAAGACCGCTGCACAGCCCAAAAGTAAAGGTTTGGTGCGCTGTCCATCCTCTCTGCCGCACCCTGTACTACGTGACTATTTGACTTGCTGTCACTACCTAGAATGACAACTGTCCATCGCTGCGTCTAGTAACGGGAACTAAAAGAGAATCACACGGTGTAGATCTTCCAGATTTTTTCAAAGCATATAATTTGAAAAGTACAGGACTTTTCTGTATTTTCTGATAATTATTGTGCGTTGGCTTATCCCCCGTTTCCAGCTTGACGTCGACTTCTGGGGCGCTTCCATGTTCCTCCCGATTTTCCGAAAATAGCACCATCGTTGTGCATTTAAAATTAGCCCTCATCAGTGATAATTTCCACATGTGAAACGAACCAAGCATGAGGTTTCGTCGAAACAGAAGCACCAATAATGACCTGTGGCCACCCAACGTATAATTCATTACCAACATGCGCTGGCGGATTTAATTAGATTTTAGTCGTTTCCCTCTTATCTCGCTCATCAATTTACAAAACTGAAAAAGGATCTGTCGGGAAATTAAATGTCAAAACACCCTCGCAACCTGTTTCAAACGGCTCGGGTGTAGGTGCGATTTATTTCATTATTCTTATTGCCGTTTGTGTTCTACGACTTCGTGCAGTGTACGAGGGTTGACCTTCATGCTCCGCTCCTGTCTGCATTTTTGACGAATTTGGTTGACAGTAGAGCAACTGATATTAGTAGACAACGTTAAGGAAATATTAAGTACATTAAGACAAATCGCTTTGACGTTACGCATATACGAGGTATGCAAATTAAATGATTTTTTTTTATTCAAATAAAGGGATTTACAAGTCGTGACCAAATCATACCCAGGACCGCATTTTAAGAAGGTCTTCAAAGTAACATTTTTTCCTCTAGGCCTCCATTAAATGGATACGGGGTGTTGAAGTTTAAAAATAAAAAACATGTTTTTTTTTAATATCTTCGAAAACGTCAATGGAACGAACTAAAATTTGGTATGTGGATTAACCTAAGTATTGTCCACATTCAAGAGTCTTTACTTAAAATTAACGTGCACCAGTGGCGGAGATACAGGGGATTAGTGGCATTATTTTTCCAAACAAAAAAGTACGCCACTGTTTTTCAAAATACAATTAGTTTCAAAAAAAAATAGGAAGCCTTGGTTACCAACTTGTCGTTTCTTGGGAAATAGTTATGTGTTGTACGGTTGTTATCCATCAGAATG
This sequence comes from Acanthoscelides obtectus, assembly GCA_963669975.1. Lineage (NCBI taxonomy): Eukaryota > Metazoa > Arthropoda > Insecta > Coleoptera > Chrysomelidae > Acanthoscelides > Acanthoscelides obtectus. The sequence goes on from CAVLJG010000005.1 coordinate 1,945,080, forward strand.
GTGGTCTTTTTGAACATTTATTGAAATAAACCCTTAATTATCCAATTTGTTTCTTTTTATTTTTCACGAAATAAGGGTAAGAAATAAACGCATCTTGAGCTTTATACCAGCCATAGTTTCCGGCGCTCCTCTACCACAATGTAAGCAGGCTCTGGTGCTACTATCCCCGACATCAAGAGACACGGCGGCTGGAAGTCTACGTCTGTGGCCGAATCGTTAGAAAAGAAAAAGGATACCGCCAGGAAAATCCTGGAAAACAACTCACGTTTCACGTCACAAAGCACGGGCAGTTCTGCTTTCAGAACGCCTACAAGTTTTCATAATCCAAAAAAATGTTTTTATACTTTAGTATTGTTGATAATTATTATAAATGTACTATTGATGTTGTTGTTAATGATGTTGATTTTACAATTATTAAATTTCTAATAAAATAATAATAATTATTATTATTCTCAATAAACAGTACATAATAGTTTACAAACAAAAAGCCTTAAGAGAATAAAGGGCTATGTATTTGAAATTCCGCGTTTATCATTTTCTCGCAGTGCGCTGTTACAAAAAATTTTATACCTAACACCTGATAGTGTATTTTCCGCCTTTGACGGATTGCCGACTTTCCGGACTTGTTAGGTAAATAACTATTTCGATTGTCGCAAAATGAGTGTCTTTAAGGCGATTTTTCGACTTCGGGAAGAGAAAAAAGTCACAAGGGCTCAAGTCAGCCGAATTAGGAGGCTGAGGAACCACAGGAATGTTTTTACTCGCCAAAAACTCGTTTATTGACATATACTAAGTGACATATAAATCCGAACACCCAGTTTAAATGGTTTTATTTTAATAAAAGTTGGTAAATGTATTTATCTTACTGTAAATAACAAGTGAAAAAATTTTCAGCCTTATCAGTTGGACATTCAGGTTTTTATACTACTTTTTTTAATTCACTAACGCTCTAAAAATGAAAATTTCAGCCGCAGTAAAGAATCAACTTTGGCGGATTTTGGTTCTTGACATCCTTTACGATCGGTTACGATGCCTAGAGTACGGAGACCTGTACGATTTCGTCAACTTAGTGAGTTTGATAGGGGCCGTATAGTGGGACTTCGGGAAGCTGGACTTTCTTTTCGGGCAATTGCAGTTAGAGTGCAAAGAAGTGTAGACACTGTGGTTAGGTGTTGTCAGTCATGGCTTCGAGAAGGCCGTACGCAAAGAGCAAGGGGCACTGGATGCCGCCGTAGAACAACAGACCGTGAAGATCGCCGCCTAAGATTATTGGCCTTAAGGGACCGTTTCTCCACTACCAGGTCCATTGCGAATGAATGGTTTGCAGAACACGGAAGACCTATTGGTATGCGAAGTGTTTACCGACGAATGAGAAGTTTTGGCTTGTTTTAATACCGGCCACACTGGGTCCTCCCTTTAACTCGAGAACACCGACTTAATCGCCTTGAGTGGTGCAGACAACGGTCACTCTGGGATCAGGAATGGAACAGTATTGTCTTTAGTGACGAGTCTCGATTTTGTTTAGGCATGCACGATGGTCGTGCCAGGGTTAGAAGGCGACGTGGTGAAAGGAGGAATCCACAGTTTTTTGTTGAAAGACACGTTCATCACACTGTTGGAGTTATGGTTTGGGGTGCTATAGCTTATGGTTCCAGGTCACCTTTAATCTTCATCAGAGGTAACATGAACGCGCAGCGTTATATCCACGAAGTTCTAGAACCCCATCTTTTACCCTATCTTGACACCCTGGCAGATCCAACTTTCCAACAAGATAATGCCCGACCACATGTTGCAAGAGTCACAATAGACTTCTTTCAACATAACGATGTCAAGATCTCCGGACTTATCCCCAATTGAGCACGTGTGGGATATGATGGGTAGGCGATTGCTCAATTTGCAACGTCCTCCTCAGACTCTAGAAACACTTCGAGAGGAGTTGGTGGTTGCCTGGAATGAGATACCACAGGAGGACATTGACCACCTGATCAGAAGCATGCCTAGGGGTGTTGGAGAATGCGTAGCACATCAGGGTGCATCCACACATTATTAAAGGTCAAAGGGCTTTAAAGCAGTGCAATCATTTTGAAATTTTTATCATTTACTTATTATGCTTCATTAAGTACTTATACAAAATTTTATTAAAATAAAACCATTTAAACTGGGTGTTCGGATTTATATGTCACTTAGTATGGTTGTGTGACAAGGAGCATTATTGTGACGCAAATCCCAGTTGTTTTTGATCTGATGAACGGTGATGTGAGTCAAATATAACTATTTCTCTTACTCTCAAACGACGATTTGAACGCACAACATTCAGGATTCTATCGATATTTTCATCAGTTTTTGTTCCGCTTGGTGGTTCATCTTCATTGCACTGTGCCCAAGTTTGAAGCAAAGCCCACTGTTTCAAAAAAAGTCGCTACCGACCACCAAATGACTCGATCGAGTTCAAACTTGTACTGAAGGCGCATCACATGTTCCCTGTCTCCCCTCTGAGCCTGGCGCCTTCAGTGTTGCCAGGTCGAACGCTAAGATGCCCGTCTCATTACTTAATGTACAGACCTCGTATCGCACAATCATCATTTTTTTCGTCAAATACAACATAGAAATCAACCCTCGTAGTTTATCCAAAAACGTCTGCAGTTTAATGCCTAGATAATCTCTGGACCTGGTCCGGAAAGGGCAAATTGTTGTTCTAAATGAGACGGGACTTCGAATAATGACTGGGTTTCTAATAAAACAAATGACTCGATCGAGTTCAAACTTGTACTGACGGCGCATCACATGTTCCCTGTCTCCCCTCTGAACCTGGCGCCTTCAGTGTTACCAGATCGAACGCTACGTTGCCAGTCTCATTACTTAATGTACAGACCTCGTATCGCACCGTATCGCACAATCATCATTTTTTACGTCAAATACACCATGGGAATAAACCCTCGTAGTTTATCCAAAAAGTCTGCAGTTTAATGCCTAGATAATCTCTGGACCTGGTCCGAAAAGAGCAAATTGTTGTTCTCAATGAGACGGGACTTCGAATAATGACTGGGTTTCTAACAAAACAAATGACTCGATTGAGTTCAAACTTGTACTGAAGTTGCATCACATGTTCCCCTGCCTCCCCTCTGAGCCTGGTGCCTTCAGTGTTGCCAGATCGAACGCTAAGATGCCAGTCTCAGTACTTAATGTACAGACCTCGTATCGCACCGTATCGCACAATCATCATTTTTTACGTCAAATACACCATAGGAATCAACCCTGGTAATTTATCCAAAAACGTCTGCAGTTTAATGCCTGGATAATCTCTGGATCTGGTCCGAAAAGAGCGAATTGTTGTTCTCAATGAGACGGGACTTCGAATAATGACTGGGTTTCTAACAAAACAAATGACTCGATCGAGTTCAAACTTGTACTGAAGGCGCATCACATGTTTCCCTTTCTCCCCTCTGAGCCTGGCGCCTTCAATGTTGCCAGATCGAACGCTACGTTGCCAGTCTCATTACTTAATGTACAGACCTCGTATCGCACCGTATCGCACAATCATCATTTTTTACGTCAAATACACCATAGGAATCAACCCTCGCAGTTTATCCAAGAACGTCAGCGGTTTAATGCCTAGATAATCTCTGGGCCTGGTCCGAAAAGGGCAAATTGTTATTCTAAATGAGACGGGACTTCGAATAATGACTGGGTTTCTAACAAAACGCAATGGTGTGTAAGATCATCAGTACACATAACGTAACTGCAAACGATGTGGAAAATTAACAAGGATGTAAAAGAGTCGGAGACTGGTTGAAGCTGAAATATACGGAGTGCTGCCACTGAGGACATACAAAACCTAAAGTATGAGCTGACTTTACAAATAAATCAGCAAGACAAGCCTTCTTAGATGGCCTACCCACTGGCCTCAAAATTCCGTCAGGTACGTGCGTCTAACCAATTCGTCATTTGTATGCGTTAACGAAAATCTTATCTCATATGTTCCGGAAATAGCTATACCTACAAACATAAATCCAGCACAGTGGCTATTTAGCCTATTTCGTTAAGAGGATGTTTGTCCTTTGATTATGTCCATTACAAATCATAAATAAGTCCTATAAATGCACCCGCGTTTGGATAACAGGTCACGATATCGATAAAGCGTGGAATATAATATTATTTTCCTGGACATTAAGATATCGCGAATACTCCGTCGTGGCCCATTTTCTTTGATTTGGGAAAGCGGAAAAGCCGTTATTTGTATGCTCAAGGGTGTTGTTAGAAGCTTAGCGATAGCGGCAAGAAAAGTCCTTCCCGATAAGGGGTTAACCTTAGCAAAGAGAGAAAAATTAGGGATATTAGCCCTAGGAATTTGTTATACCACAATTTCTACATGTAAATAATGAATTTCCGAATCGATGGATATGACGCATCGGAGCCATTTCTTGGCCTGCTCGCTCCCCGGATTTAACACATCGCGATTTTTTTCTGTGGCGATATTTGAAAGAGTTGATGGAACAGTAAAAAAACTCTGGAAGAACTTCACCAGCATTTTATTGTCAAAGCTTGTAAATAGTCGTGAAAAACGCAATAGCTTAATTTCGAAACTTTTCGCAATTACAATACCTCCTCGTCAGTTTTTTTGAGCATGCGATATCATCGGTAATTCCGTTCACGAATCCGTTGTCTTAGGGCCAATTTCAGCAACATTAATATCTAACGGTCCCTTGGACGAATAGGAACAGACCTTAACGAAATGCAATTTGACAGAAGCTCTGAATATCAGTATTGAAATGTTGAATAAATTCGTGAAAAAAAAGGGTACATTATGGATGTAATATTATGTCTTATGTCTCCGGGAAGCAAAAGTATCGTTACTTCTACGTGTAGATCTTGAAAACATAAGCAATTTTTCTTAGTACCATATACACCAACGTCTTAAGGGAACCGAGATAAAGGGCTCTGCAACATCAAAAATATCTGAATACCGTCCTGTAGCCGCGACCCGCCGCGATATCCCAGACTGGTACCGGCTACTAGCTGAACCCGAGGACAGAACTGGGTCGGGGCTCGGGGTCAGTGTGTCAGGTCAGTATGCAACCTTCAACCGACGGTTACGGTCACGCGTGTAGAGGTAAACGAACCCGTATAATCGATTGCGTTTCAAAAAAAAAATAATAATGGCACACTCATACACCAATAATGAACTCGTTGATATGTTGTTAATTTATGGCGAATGTCTTCAAAATTCTACAGAGGCTTCGCGAGTGTATGCAGATCGTTTCCCGAGACGACATCATCCAAGGCCCCGCAGATTTGTGTAAACCTGGTCCAGAGTCAGGAATACGGGCCATTTGAAAGAATTTCGAGGTGGGCACAGTGCGAGGCCTAGACAACCACGAATGGTGCAAGTTGAGGAAAAGCTACTGAATCGCGTAGACGAGAATCCCTCAACAAGCACTAGAACGGACTGCTGATTTGACAATCCTGATGAAATCCACCCTTAGACTACTTTCAAATCTCATAGAACAAATAATGAGAAACAAAACCAGTCATCTAGAGTACTCAAATAAATCCAGTTTCATAATTCCCTCTTCCTGGAGAAAATCAAAGTGCGCTACCATCCACTGTAGTGCGCATTAATTCGAAGAGACAATTCGATAGTGCGCGATGAGAGGAAGCAAAATTCAATAAAGGTAAAAGCGTTCGGTCTTCAATGCTTCGGTACTTATCCTCTCCAACCGTCGGCCAACTAACTTTGCAGTAATCGCCTTGGCAAATGCACCCACGTATTAATAGATTTCCCTATAGAAATATCTTCTTAATGCATAAGACGCCTTTGTTGGATTGTCGTTGCCCATTGTCGGCAGATCCGGTGGATTTTTTCATATTTGAGTAGTCACTTAGGCAGCCCCAGAGAGGTTGATTCTTAATGTCGATTTGTACGAGGATTGTCTCAAAAATATAAGCTGTATGATGCTAGGCGAAATCTGGCAACGACGTCGTGCTTGTCGGCTGCTCCGCTACTTCCAAAAAGCTAGTCATGTTTGTTATTTCTCGAATCCAGATAAATTGCGATTTATAACACTGGTTGGAAAGGACTATTACAACATTTTGAATGCATATGATTGCATCAACAATCAAGGAATTGCAAGTGTTTTTGTCTTACATCTAATGTTCCAAAAATATATTTGTCTATGTACATCGATACTCGAACCAGATTTAGATTTTTCACAAATGGGTTGTTGTAGGGCGAAATTCTTAGACTAATAATAATAATAATAATATTTATTCACTCAATGTACAAAGATAACAAACAATATGAGTAAATAAATATAAAATCAAAACAGGCCCAATAGAAGGCATCGCCTGTACATGGACCAATAATTTAAGTTGAAACTGTAGAATGCAAATGACAAAAAAGGACAAAAATTAGCTACAGTAGATTATGTATTTAGTTGATGTTCGTATTTATGAGTTTATGAATTTCAGTCCTAGATATAGAATGTAGCCACTTTTTTAAATTTCTTTTGAAACAATTTCCGAAACGTAAATCTTTTAAGTCTTTAGGTATAATTTCATAAAATTTAGGCGCTAAATAGAGATATGATCGCTGCATTATAGATTTATGTAGTTGAGGAACTACTGTGCCACGAATTTTGTACCTGGTATAATGATTATGTTTAATTTTTTGGTCGGTGTTTACAAATTTATGGTAGTAAGTGATACTGTGTAAGAAATAAAGCTGTCTTATATCATACATTCGAACATCTGCGTATAATTTTTCAGTGGGATAAAGTTTCGGTTTTTTAAATATCATTTTTAGAATACTTTTTTAAAAAACATCTAAATTATAGATATGTGAGGAACATGCAGCTCCCCATGCTAATATAGCATATGTGAGATGAGGCTCAATCAGTGCATGGTATAATGTTCGAAGATATTTTTCTGTCAATATATTCCCAAGGTATTTAATTTTGTGTATCCTACAAATCTAACTTTCTTTAAAATATAATTGACATGGATGTCCCATCGTAAGTGAGGATCCAAGACCACTCCAAGGTATTTTATGTTGGGCACTCTATTAATTTGCATTTTTTGATCATTAATATTGAAGGAGAAATTTGTGTAATTTGGCAGATGTCTAGCATAAGATCCAAATGGTAAAAAATGTGTTTTAGAGTAGTTAATGCTTAATTTTCTACTGTTAAACCACTGAATAATTTTGATAAAATCATTTTCAATTACATTTTTCAGATCAGACCAGTCAGTGCCTTCATATAATATTGCAGTATCATCTGCAAAACTAGTTATTTTGCCAACACAATTAATTTGGAAAATATCATATAAATATATATTGAATAACAGCGGACCTAAGACAGTTCCTTGTGGGACACCACATTTAATATACATTTCTTTACTAAGTGATCCTGATATCTGCACAGATTGTTTTCGATTTGACAAATAACTTTCGATCAGTGAGTACACGTTTCCTCTGAAACCAATTCTCTCCAATGCTTCTAATAATAATTTGTGATTAACTGTATCGAAAGCTTTCTTTAAATCAACAAAAATGCAGATTGAAGGGATTCTGTTATCAATATTTTGATGTATTTGATTTACAATTTTAGTTATTGCGTCCGATGTAGCCTTCCCTTCTGTAAATCCATATTGATTTTCACTTAAAATTTTGAATTTTGTGAGGTATCGAATCATTCTAGTAGATAAAACTTTTTCAAAAACCTTTGCTACACTGGATATTATTGATATTGGTCTATAGTTGTTAACATCTGTTTTTGTTCCTGATTTATGTATCGGTATTATATTACCTTTTTTTAAAATTGAGGGATATATGCCAGATTCAAAGCATTTGTTGTTTAGGTAAGTGGGTGGTTCTGTTATGTCCTCGGCTATAATTTTCAAATGCTCGCTTTTAATACCATCGAACCCAGGACTTTTCCGATTTTTTAAGGACATAACAGTGGTGTATACTTCACATTGCTCGACTACTTAGAATAATGCTACTGCGGCATTAAGGTTGCTTTTTGAAAAAAATACAGCTCATAAAAACTGAAGGAGTGTATATGACTTTAAAGTATAGCCTGAATATACATTTTATGATGAAATATGTACGACGTAACCGACGAGAGAAAGCATATAAATGAAAACAGGTGGCCTGAATAAAAGTTTTGTTTCGAATGGAAACAGCAGGGGAGATGTGTATATACGAAATACATCTTTTTGATGTGCGGTATGCTTTGTATTTTCTTTCAAAATAACTCCCAGCTGGCAGTTATGTGAAACTTCAATTCAAAAAGTGGAACGTTTAATTCATACTTAAATAATCTTTAATAAAATATACTAAGTGACATATAAATCCGAACACCCAGTTTAAATGGCTTTATTTCAATAAAAGTTGGTGAATGTATTTATCTTACTGTAAATAACAAGTGAAAAAATGTTCAGCCTTATCAGTTGAACATTCCGGTTTTTATACTGCTTTTTTTAAATCACTAACGCTCTAAAAATGAATATTTCAGCCGCAGTAAAGAATCAACGTTGGCGGATTTTGGTCCTTGACATCCTTCACGATCGGTTACGATGCCTAGAGTACGGAGACCTGTACGATTTCGTCAACTTAGTGAGTTTGATAGGGGCCGTATAGTGGGACTTCGGGAAGGTGGACTTTCTTTTCGGGCAATTGCAGTTAGAGTGCAAAGAAGTGTAGACACTGTGGTTAGGTGTTGTCAGGCATGGCTTCGAGAAGGCCGTACGCAAAGAGCAAGGGGCACTGAACGCCGCCGTAGAACAACAGACCGTGAAGATCGCCGCCTAAGATTATTGGCCTTAAGGGACCGTTTCTCCACTACCAGGTCCATTGCAAATGAATGGTTTGCAGAACACGGAAGACCTATTGGCATGCGAAATGTTTACCGACGAATGAGAAGTTTTGGCTTGTTTTCATACCGGCCACACTGGGTCCTCCCTTTAACTCGAGAACATCGACGTAATCGCCTTGAGTGGTGCAGACAACGGTCACTCTGGGATCAGGAATGGAACAGTATTGTCTTTAGTGACGAATCTCGATTTTGTTTAGGCATGCACGATGGTCGTGCCAGGGTTAGAAGGCGACGTGGTGAAAGGAGGAATCCACAGTTTTTTGTTGAAAGACATGTTCATCACACTGTTGGAGTTATTGTTTCGGGTGCTATAGCTTATGGTTCCAGGTCACATTTAATCTTCATCAGAGGTAACATGAACGCGCAGCGTTATATCCACGAAGTTCTGGCAGATCCAACTTTCCAACAAGATAATGCCCGACCACATGTTGCAAGAGTCACAATAGACTTCTTTCAACATAATGATGTCACATTGTTACCATGGCCACCAAGATCTCCCGACTTATCCCCAATTGAGCACGTGTGTGATATGATGGGTAGGAGATTGCTCAATTTGCAACGTCCTCCTCAGACTCTAGAAGCACTCCGAGAGGAGTTGGTGGTTGCCTGGAATGAGATACCACAGGAGGACATTGACCACCTGATCAGAAGCATGCCTAGGCGCGTTGGAGAATGCGTAGCACATCAGGGTGCATCCACACATTAATTAAAGGTCAAAGGGCTTTAAAGCAGTGCAATCATTTTGAAATTTTTATCATTTACTTATTATGCTTCATTAAGTACTTATACAAAATTTTATTAAAATAAAACCATTTAAACTGGGTGTTTGGATTTATATGTCACGTAGTATACTTTTGACAGGTCCACAAATAAACCACATGCTGCTCCTTGATTCTATCGATATTCATGGATTGCAGTGGTGAAATCGAACAGTACCGTGTTCACACCTCTACCTTTCAAGAAGCCATGTTGGTTATTGGTGAAGTATTTATTTGAGGGGAAAAATTAATAAGACGGTTGTTATAAGCAATTTCAAAGATTTTTGAAAAATTTATCAGTAAGCTAATAGCACGGTAGTTGTCCGTATCATCAGGATCGCCTTTTTTATAGATTGGTAATACGAAAGCAATTTTTAATGCTTCTGGGAATTCTCCTTCTCCAAGAGATGTATTTAGGATATTAAGGAGAGGGTCAGATATTATGGTTATCATTTTTTTAATGATGAAAATTGGGACGTTGTCATCACCACACCTTTTTATGTTTTTTTGGTTGTATACAATTCTGAGCAATTCGTCATGATCTATTGGAGTTAAAAATATTGTTTTATTTTTTAGTTCTAGGTTGCAGTCATAATTCAAATTTGGTAGTTTTGTGACGAGTTTTGGACCAGCTTCGACAAAGCTTTTATTGAAATGGTTTGCCAAAGGATTTAGATCATTATGTACCGGTAAAACAAACTGATCTGACGACGTTTTGGGTGTGGTAGTTAATTCTCGTACTGTATTCCAAATTCCTTTACTTCTATTGCCATGATTATTTACTTTTTTTAAATAGTATTGCGATTTTGAATCTTTTAAGAGTTTCTCATATGTCTGACTATAACTTTTAAAAGCGTCTTTATATTTTATATCGTTTTGGGAAATCATTTGAAGAGCACTCACCCTGTTCCTGAGTCGATCCAATTCTGGGGTAATCCAAGGAGGTTTCTTACTTCTCGCAGCTCGCTTTTTTATCCTCAGAGGAAAATAGTAATTGAAACTGCTTTGTCGTGTGCCGAACAGACATTCACCAAAACGAACCATCGTATTAAATTTGAATAAGCCCAGGTCATTGCTGACACACCAGCATATCATGCTATATTATACAGGGAGGCTATAGAGATACATAAACACAGGGACAACTTTAACAAAACGGAGTGTTAAAAAACACAAAAACTGCGTCATCCCAATGGCAAAAGCGGGACGTCAGCCGAGGATTCTCGAAGAGCCCTACCCACCACATATAAATATGAGCTAAGACCTTGTGTTGGCGATTCGTCAAGTAAAAATATACTAAGTGACATATAAATCCGAACACCCAATTTAAATTGTTTTATTTTAATAAAATTTTTTATAAGTACTTAATGAAGCATAATAAGTAAATGATAAAAATTTCAAAATGATTCCACTGCTTTAAAGCCCTTTGACCTTTAATAATGTGTGGATGCACCCTGATGTGCTACGCATTCTCCAACGCGCCTAGGCATGCTTCTGATCAGGTGGCCAATGTCCTCCTGTGGTATCTCATTCCAGGCAACCACCAACTCCTCTCGAAGTGCTTCTAGAGTCTGAGGAGGACGTTGCAAATTGAGCAATCTCCTACCCATCATATCCCACACGTGCTCAATTGGGGATAAGTCGGGAGATCTTGGTGGCCATGGTAACAATGTGACATCATTATGTTGAAATAAGTCTATTGTGACTCTTGCAACATGTGGTCAGGGTGTCAAGATAGGGTAAAAGATGGGATTCTAGAACTTCGTGGATATAACGCTGCGCGTTCATGTTACCTCTGATGAAGATTAAAGGTGACCTGGAACCATAAGCTATAGCACCCCAAATCATAACTCCAACAGTGTGATGAACATGTATTTCAACAAAAAACTGTGGATTCCTCCTTTCACCACGTCGCCTTCTAACCCTGGCACAACCATCGTGCATGCCTAAACAAAATCGAGACTCGTCACTAAAGACAATACTGTTCCATTCCTGATCCCAGAGTGACCGTTGTCTGCACCACTCAAGGCGATTACGTCGGTGTTCTCGAGTTAAAGGGAGGACCCAGTGTGGCCGGTATGAAAACAAGCCAAAACTTCTCATTCGTCGGTAAACACTTCGCATGCCAATAGGTCTTCCGTGTTCTGCAAACCATTCACTTGCAATGGACCTGGTAGTGGAGAAACGGTCCCTTAGGGCCAATAATCTTAGGCGGCGATCTTCACGGTCTGTTGTTCTACGGCGGCGTCCAGTGCCCCTTGCTCTTTGCGTACGGCCTTCTCGAAGCCATGCCTGACAACACCTAACCACAGTGTCTACACTTCTTTGCACTCTAACTGCAATTGCTCGAAAAGAAAGTCCAGCTTCCCGAAGTCCCACTATACGGCCCCTGTCAAACTCACTAAGTTGACGAAATCGTACAGGTCTCCGTACTCTAGGCATCGTAACCGATCGTAAAGGATGTCAAGAACCAAAATCCGCCAACGTTGATTCTTTACTGCGGCTGAAATATTCATTTTTAGAGCGTTAGTGAATTAAAAAAAAGCAGTATAAAAACCGGAATGTCCAACTGATAAGGCTGAAAATTGTTTCACTTGTTATTTACAGTAAGATAAATACATTCACCAACTTTTATTAAAATAAAACCATTTAAACTGGGTGTTCGGATTTATATGTCACTTAGTATAAATAGCATTAGATGATGGCCGCGAAAGCCTCTCGCATTTCAACCATCAACCGAGTTTTTAAGAATTGAAACAGCCCCTTTTTAGGCTCTTTCTAACACTGAATTTTATAAAAAGGATGCTAAAGACCTTTTTTGTCAAAAAAAATCAAAACAGACCGTGTTCGGAGCCACCGCCCACCTAGATGCATACTGAAATTTGAGAAAATACTTTGTTCTTCAATGGTCTCACCGGTCTTTTAGAAACAGCCATTATATAGTCAACGCCAAACAAAGTGGCGTGCACGTCATCACGATAAAAATTCCCCGACCTAATGCCTAGGTTTCTATCACAAACAATTGCTCTATTGCAGTTTCATATTAATGTGATATATAAATTGTAAAATGGTCATTACTCTCTTATTATGGTTAATAGTCATATAAACATTGTTATTAAAATATCACATAAGTTGCTTTCTGATAAATTTAGACGCATTATGCGAAATAAAATGTTTTGCAAACGCTCCAATCACTTATCGACATGTAAATGCACTAAACCGATTTCGCAGCGTTGACACATTGTCACCTTGAAACTTATTTAAACTGGGAACTGACATTTGTATTAATTTTGACACTGAATCAATTTGTGGCATTTCAAATCTTTATAAATCCTTTGGCCCCGCATACTTGTTTCAAAACAAAATTATTCATTTTACGAGTAGATAAAGGCAATTTTGGTATATAAAGATGCCCAAACAGTTAAATAGTCGGTGTAAGGAACTCGTGGCCTCGTTAATGCACTACTTTGAGCAAGAAAGGGACAACAACGGGCCTTTGTTGCCTTTAAATGCTGTTCAAGAGGTAGGTTACTAATAATTATATGTAATGTATATTAATAATAGTGAAATTTTATTTCATTTTTTGTAGCGTGTTGCTGCTGCTTTAAAAATTAGTTTAAGGACAGTTAGTCGTATTTCCGAGGGTGTGAAAAGTGATGCAAATTTAGAATCGCCCAAGAAAAAGCGGAGTTATATTAAACGTGTAACCAACACAGCGACATTGGATACAAGTGCCATTCGAGAAGTGATCTATAATATGTATCACAAAAGTAAGATCTTATTATAATAACTTATCAGAAATTTGCATTAATTTGTTAACTAAATTATAATGTCATATTACACATGGTTTCAGAAGAACAAGTTACGATACAAACTTTATGGTCTCGATTAAGAGATAGGGCATTATTTGATGGTAGTGCCACGTCTTTAAGGCGGTTGCTTAGAGATCTTGGATTTAAGTGGCTTAAGGACAATCCGCGACGAGGGCTCATGGAACTACCAAGTATAGCTTTGAAAAGGGTGGAATTTCTAAGGCAATACAATCAAGCCAAGGTTGAGGCCTTATACCAGTTTGTCTTCCTCGATGAAACTTGGATATTTCAAAATGGGACCATAGGTCGCTCTTGGCAAAATGGAAACCAAAAAAGCGTGAAAGCTATTAAAACAGATGGTAAAAGGTATGTTCTTTTACACAATTTGCACTATAAAATTTAAAACTAATATATTTTAGATACATTATATTACATGCTGGAAATGAAAATGGGTTTATTGAGGGTAGTGAAGCGATATTTTCTTCGAAAACAAAATTGAGCGATTACCATGGAGAGATGAACCAGGACAATTTTTTGAAATGGTTTCAACATCAGTTATTAGAAAAATTGGAGAGTCCATCTATGATTATACTGGATAACGCCCCTTATCACAGCATGATATTGAACAAAGTGCCCAACAATGCATGGACAAAAAAAAATATCCAAGACTGGTTGACAAATCAAAACATACCATTTTTAAACACAATGTTTAAAACAGAGCTATTGAGTATTGTTGCTCGGTACATAATGCTTCTTAATTATATATATTTTGGTCGACAGTTTATATTTCTTTTGTTTATTCCTATTCTTAAAATAACTGCTTTTTTAGAAACAAACCACCTAAAATATACGTGATTGATGAATTGGCGGAACAACATGGGCACAAAGTTCTTCGTCTGCCTCCTTACCATTGTATATTTAACCCTATTGAGTTAATTTGGGGCATAGCAAAAGGTTACTATAACAGACATATTGGTAGAGATGGTAACAGTGAAAAAGACTGTTTGGATATGTGGAACGAGGCTCTACAAACGGTTACCCCAGACATGTGGAAAAATAGTGTTCGACATACTGAGCAAGAAATTTTTAAATGGTATGAAAGAGAACGAATTTTTGATCGACCAGACATCGAACCTTTAATAATCAACTTTGAGAGTGATGAAGATTCAGATTCAGACAGCGCTGAAGAAAGAAACTCCGACTAACTTTATTGTACAGAAAAAGCTTACACCAGTAGCTTACCTAATTTTAGAATGCATTTTTCTGTATGAATTCTGTAAAATAAATACCATGGATAAAATTTGGAGGACCCCATTTGGATTTTTATTCAGTACCTTTAAGATATCAATTAAATATGGTAGTTTCATAGTGTCATCTGATCAATAATTGTCATACTTAATGATTATGCAAGTACAGATCTATAATTTTATTATACTATTATTTTTGTTCTCATTTGAGGTTAATATTGCTTATAAACCTAGATATGTAAATAATAAATTTTATTATTTTACAAAAAGTTTGGCAACAATGTAAATTTTTCAACACACCCACCTTGATGACGTGCACGCCACTTTGTTTGGCGTTGACTATAGCTAGTTTGATTTTTTTTTATTAACGTCTTTGGGATTATTATTTATTGGACTGAAAATCCAAGCCTTACAAGACCCAGAAGAGTACCTCAGGATTAGTTGATCTAGATCATTTTTTCCTTTACTTGGTAGGCTAACAAGAGGCGAACTTCTGACATTCGCAGACTGTACAAGCGTATAGAGAAGTGTTAGGACGAAGTGGAACTAATCCCAGTCTATACATACACAGCTTTCGCCTTTCGCTTCGGGCATTTTGCACTGTCGGAGATATACACACGTTACGTTATACGTGCTTTTGCGGACATAACACTGAGGTGGAGTTTGAAATGCTGGACTGTACAACAAAGACACGTATCGTACCGGTTACTGTTAACGTTGTGGGAAATATGGGGAGAGGAATGATGTTGAGCCCACAAAAGGATTTGGAAAAACGTGATTGATTAAATGATTTCTAAAACTTTTCAACGTCCTGATGGGTGGTGGTGAAATGCGCGTGTTAAGTTCCTGTGCCAAATGCTTCCTGCATTTCTTTCATCAGCTTGACCGTGTGTATCCCATGTTGATCCTCCGTGTTGCTGAAAAAAGTTATTGTCGAAAATAACCACTTAAGTGGAGTCTTTGGAGAAATCGGCAAATGGTATGTGAATATAGAGGTAAATACAAGGTGACGCATCGAAAACGAAACAGACGCATTTAGTGGTACCTTGGTACCTACTGTCCAACGGATTCTAAAGGCCCATAGTTTTCATCCGTATAAAATTCAACTGGTACAAGAACTTAATGAAGACGATTTTGATCTGCGATTACAATTTTGTGAAGATATGAGTGAACGAATTATAAACGATGAACATTTTCTATTCAATACTTGCTTTTCCGAAGAATGCTCCTTTTTCTTAAATGGTGTAGTAAATCGTCATAACTGCCGATATTGGTCGGATTCTAATGCCAGAATTTATCATGAGGTTCATACATACACAGCAGCCACAAAAATTAAATGTTTGGGCTGATGTTTTTGGCGATCATTTAGTTGGTCCTTTTTTCTTACCTGGAAATTTGACCGGTGAAATGTATTTGGAATTACTGGAAGACGCCATAGATCCTGCATTAACAGCCATAATTGAAAATCAGAATGATCGACGGTACATTGCGAATAGGTTGATGTTCCAACAGGATGGTGCCACATTACGCATTACGTGTTCGACAATATCTAGATCAGACGTTTCCAGATCGATGGATTGGTAGAAGAGGTGCCATTGAATGGCCCCCAAGATCGCCAGCTTTATCACCTTTGGATTTCTGAATGTGGGGTCATTTAAAAAGCAAAATCTATGCTACTCAGCCAACATCATTACTATGGAACTATGTGAGCGTTTTGAAATTCATAGTTTAGAATACAGAAGGAAAGTTTCATCTGCCATATTCCTTTTTAAACTGCTAAATAGCATTATTGACTCCCCAGTCATTTTGGCACAGATTAATTTCAATGTTCCTTCGTTCTCTTCATGCAACTTTTAAGCTATCAAGGGCTAGGACCAATGTGTTAGTCAAATCTCCTACATATGTTATGTGTAAACATCTAAATTGTATCAGCTGTCATTGTGATATATTTACTTGTTCGCTTAACTCAGTAGTTAGAATGGCTTATTTGTATTTGAAATAACTTTTTTTTTCAACACCACTGAATATTATTTAATTGTGCTTATGTAATTGTCCTATAAATGGGGTAACTGTTGGACAATAAACGCTATTATTATTAATATTAAGACCTGCGACAAAGAATTGTGAATGAGTTCCTTCAAATTATTCCTCAAATATTGCAAAATATGCGGCAAGGTTTTGAGCAAAATCTTTATTATTGCAGGGAGTATCATGGTGGCTATTTTAAACATTTACTTGCCTGACTGGTCAGTTCACTCTTTATTTTTAAATTACTTTGCTGCCAAATGTATTGATCTCCACTAATGATGATGTATTAGTTTTATTTAAGCTTTAAATCAATAAATCTTCAAAACTACTGAACTGAAGTACATTAATTTTATATCATTGTAAAGGGAATTGAAAGACCTTTAAAATGAGGTATCACTCGACCCCCCTTTCCATTTAAGATTTTGGGGGTGGTGTCACCCCCGCTTAGGGGGCAGCACGTGTTAACGTGATTTTTTGCCAAACTTGTGTCCCCCTCGAAAAAAAAATCGACGGGTCTCAGCGTTTTTCCAAAAAAAAACTGAACTGCCAGTAAATGCGTCTGTTTCGTTTTCGATGCGCCACCCCGTATAAATATCATGCTTGCCAGTATATCCAGTGCCGAAGCGCAGTTTTTACCTACAGCAGCCGTGATACCATCTTTACCAGGAATTATTTTGGTGCAAGTTAGCACTTTCCGAATTCAAAATTTCCGAAATTCTATCCATCGAGCTCAGGCGTACGCTGTATCAGACAAAGCTATACCGATTTCACTTCACTATCGACCTGATATGAAAGTCGTTGCACGTTTCCTCCATTTGCCAGATAAAATCAATAGGTCGGAGCCGCAAGTTCCGCCGGCAGAATAAATTCGGAATCGTGATCTTAGAATTTCGGCAATAGGAATCCTTCTTCGGTAAGAGGGCTGCCACTCTCAATATTTGAATCTTACAATACAATACATAGCAATACTTTTTTGGCGTTATTGGACATACTGACACATCACACTCTGTATCAAAACTTGGCCCTACCATGTGTGGACGGAATATTACTTATAAAAAAATACACTTTATGAAAATCTATTCATGGGATGTTATGATATGATATCGTGTGCGTAATTATTTGGACACCTGGAGTAACAATCGTTGGATCGATCGTGATGGGCCTATATCTTGGCCTCCTAGATCACCAGATACGACACTGATGGACTTCTTTCTATGGCGCAACGTTAAGCAAGAGGTTTATAGATATCCATCGTCTACCCCGGAAAATATGGAGGAAAGGATTATGGATGCTTTTCTGATCATAATGGAACACATCCTGAGGGATGTGCAACGGTCATTTATCCAAAGACTACGGCTGTGTATTCAACATGGTGGAAATATTTTCGAGCAGTTTTTGTAGATTAGGTCTCGAGTAGTGATAGTTGCTTGTTTATGTTGTTGTTATAGTGGTTTTTCTCTATTACGCTTGAAGCTGATTTATACTGTTCTGTTGTTATTAGTTTTTACGTCAAATCTATACCCTTAGTGGCAATATGGAACTAGCCCACTGTTTGTCTTTTGTTTCCATGGATGATATGATTTTTTACCTATTTTGGTGTGTTGTTCTATTAAAAGCTTGATAACTCAAAATCTAGTGATTTATCTGAATCAAACTTTATACAAAAAAAGGCTTATAAGAAACTGAATACAAACTTGCACAAATATACAGGGTGATGCATTTGAAATGTTTGAGAAAAAGTACAATTCGCGTTTTTGACCACCCTGTATGAGCAAAAATGAAAATTCGAAAAAGTAATAAATAAGATAAAAGCTAATGTGTGTAAGATATATTTGATACAAAATTCAGCACGCCAAATTCAAAAATGGCGGACTGAGGAGTTGCCGAAGTGGGAGAGTTTTTCTAGACAAAATACCTTATATCTCAGTAGCTAATTACCAAAACCCCATAGTATGTATATCAATTTTCTTCTTATGGATTGGTTCATCCAAATATGCAATAAAATTTGAGGCGTTCCATTTGAAAAATCACAGCTTTGATATGTAGATCGAAATTGGGACACCCTGTACAATAGCTAATATTTTAGAAATGTGTCCTCAACTGTCATGTATAACATCCCATAAATAGATTTTCCTAAAATGTATTTTTTATGGGCCACCCTGTATATATCCACCTCCTCTACCTGATGATAATGAGATCAATTTTCAAAAATTCAACAAAAAAAACTGTCTGATTTTTCGAGTCATATCACATGAACATCATGATTTTATATTAAATGACTTAAAATTTAAACATATACAGGGTGACTTTGAAGTTGAGTCATTAATTTTCAGATAATGATTGTAGAAGGAAGATAAGCCAAAATATGTGTATAGAAATAAAAAAAAAATTAAAAAAAAATGTTACCTTGTTTTATAAAGTATCCTCCCGACAAGTATTTCAGTGCGGACCTGTATTTGATCGTGCGGTCTTGGAGCACCGGCATGCCCTCCACTGTGAGGCCTTAAGTCACCTGATTCAGGAGCCCATTAACAAAGGCACGAGGGGTTGGTTGCACTGGATTTGGAAACCGATCCGCATAAATCCGTGATGCCGCGGCAGCATTTTGTAAAGACTCCCCCCCCGTAAATAAGAATCATGTCCACAAGTTCAGCATTTTCGTAAACATGTGCCATTTTTTATTTCGTTTGAGCCACTCAACAAACACCACTATTCACTCTCGCGTTACCGACTGACACATTGACTGAATACAACTGAATAAAATTGTAGTAAAAACATCGTGATAAGCGTTTCAAATTCTTTCGCGTTTTTGTTTCCGATGCGATGAACCGATAAGGCGGATTATATCCGTTGTTGCCAAACACAAGCACATAATATTATTATTGAGACAGGGCGGTACTCAAACTTCTAAAGGGCTATAACTTTGTTACTTTAATTTTACCAGAGAAAAATGTTAAAGGAAAAAACATTTCTTTTGATCAGATCTACTCACTGTTAAAATAAATGACTCAACTTTGAAGTCACCCTTATATTATTATTATACTTATATAGACTTAAACATTATTAGGCAATTATCACAAATCATATGTATCTATTCATTATTTTACACTTGTCTTATTCATTTTTGAAATTTTATTTTATGGCTGAGTTGCAAAATACCTTAAAATAACACTCAGCCATTTCGATTCTTTAATTTAAAATTTTCAGAACCTCACCTTAGCCGAAATATATGTATTTGTGAAAGAATCGAATAAAGGCATGTTATTATTATTATTACTATATGTTCACGGCATTGCAAAAACTTCTTAGCATACTCAAGGGCTTCATAAATATACGAGCCCCTTCACACTTCAGTTGGCCCAACTATTGAAATCTTAGTTTTTTTCTTATCAAACACAAATAATAAAAATGTAGTGTTATAGAGTTAAAATATTAACAATGAATATTTTGATAATATATAGTAGAAAACACCAACTTTATCACTCCCTAATCAAATTCGTAGCATAAAAATAACACATGTTGCAATTACAGCATATCAACCTATTTTCATTTCAATGCAAAATAAGTCTATAACGCATAGGTGGCTGTGAAAAATAAAAGCCATAACAATTGTTTTTATTAATCACAGCTGTCAGAATACGTTTAAAATAGTTTTGGGTAGTTAAGGTAGAGGTAAGGTAGATAGAGGAAAGGTTATTAGTGAGAAAATTCGGTTACTGATAAGTAAATTTTTTAATTCTGGGAAATCAAACTCAGAAATTGCAACTTTGTTAGACTTATCGCGGTACAGTGTGAGAAATATTGTTAGAAGATATAACGTAACTGGTTCAGTTAATATTAAGCCACGATACGTGAAAAAAAGTAATATCACAAATGCCGACCGAAGAGCATTAAGAAGAATAATCATGAAAAACAATCGTGCCAATTGTTTACAATTAAGTGCTCTGTGGAGTGACGCTGACGGAAGGAGAATTTTGAGGTCCACAACTCATAGACAGGCCCAGAAACTGGGATTTAGCACTTGTAAAGTAAGTTTTCTTATAAAAAAAAAGTAAAGTAAAAACCCTAAAGTTGCACAACTTGTTTATAGGCCAAAGAAAAGCCACTATTAACTCCACTGCAAAAGAAAAATCGGCTTAGATGGGCTAAAAGACATAGACAATGGACACCTCAACAATGGTGTGCAATACAATGGAGTGATGAGGCCCGATTCGAAGTTTGTGTTGGTGACAGTCGCAATAAAGTTATTCGTAAAAAAATGAAGCTTTCCATGTTGACTGTCTGAAGAGAAAAGTGAAATTTCGAGCACCACGCGGAGCACGGGGCTGGTATATTGAAGGCAATGTAGGTACCCTCGATTCTTTAAATGTTTGGTTACAATCCTCAGTTTATTTCATTGAATAAAATCCAAATCGCCCGCCTCTGTGAGGAGAATAACCGATGTCAGTCTGTAACCTGACCCCCAACCAAGATACCATGCGATATTAAAGAGTGGCATAGAGCAAAATAAACTGATTTCAATGAATCACTAAGGTAACCTTCTGAGTAAATAAACGCCTCTTCTTAGCATTTTCCTATTTCATCAATGCGCATGTCCCATTTCAATTTCTCGTCAATGTGTATTCCCAGTAATACTGTGTGTTCTGTATGTATGTGATAAACTAGTTCGCTTAGTTCAGTCATAGGAATCGTTCGGATGACCTAGTTCGTTCACGAACTAAAGTGTATCTAACGAAGCTACAAAGTAATCGTAAACAGTGGTTGATTCGTAATCAACGCGTGATCGGTAGCCATGGCGCTCTGTCGGCCTCTTCCTGATTGGCTTGTAGCGACGAGCCTCCAGACAAAGTCGCACGGTTGCCACGCTCTGCGAGTTTTTGCCAGAGTGGTTGATCACATTCGCATGGATCACAAATCAATCTTTTGGTGCAATACGTGCAATAACTGTTGTAAAGGACATTATATAACAATAAATGGCATCACAAAGGTATATTCCAATTTGATCTGCAGCAAATTATGAACGGCATATACGGAGATGCGAAAACAAGCTCAAAAAGGTGAAGAAAATTTTTGTGCAATCTTTATAGTTAAATTTTTCCTAAGAGATAGCATCAGTGAGGGAATTTTTTTCTATTGTCTTATTTTTCACATTAATGCGATGTCGAGGTATGTGGCCCTATCGCAATTGAAAATAAGGTTTCGATAATCCTTCCATAAAGTTTCGATGAGTACATCTGAAATAACCTTGAGATATTCTTCAGGGAAATACAAAAATCTCCTTTTGTGTTTTTTTGTGCAGATTTATCTATTAAAATCCTATCCGCAATCTATTTTCAGTGCACACACCTTCAACCGAATGTATGCCATATATGATATTACCGTTTCCAACTTTCACCAAGGTCAATAGGAACCATAACAGCTCCCTACCCTTCCCCCCTATAAGAATATCGAATTGTAGCCTCACATTTCAAGGTTAGACTTCTTGTAATGTTTCTGTTCAACATTCGGCGATTTCTGACAATTTTCCCAATAAAACATGATCATTGTAACATTAAGCCTGGCAACGCTGCATAGTAGAGGGAACTCTCAGCGTCACGTTGATGGTTCGTCACCACGCACAGGATTGTAATCAGTTACGGATACCCGTTTATGAGCGCGAACGTTTTATGCACGTCTTGACTTGATTTTTCTTGCGGAAATTTAATATTAGTCTAAAATGTCTGACACAGATACAGCTGATGAAGTGGTTGAAATCAGCTTAACTCCACCCAGCAAAAGGGCTAAAAAGCTTCATCTTAGCGCAGGTGAAAAACAAATTATTCTAAATATCTACAAGAACCAGATGCAAGAGAATAGTGGATTGGCTATAGAAAATATCGTATGTAAGGTTGCTGAAATTTCTGGAGTAGGTCGATCAAGTGTTTACAAAATCTTGAAGGAATATAGACAAAATCACTCACTATCTGAGCCAAAAACATATCCAGCGAGAAAAAAAATCATCGAAAAAATACATGACTTTGACAAAAGTGCCATTAGAAGAAAAGTACATCACTTTTTCTTCAGGAATGAAATACATACAATAGATAAAATATTAAAGCAAATGAATGATGATGAGGATCTGCCAAATTTTAAAAGATCTACGTTCCATAAGCTGTTGAAAGAACTAGACTTTCGATTTTTGAAAAGAAGAAGGAATAGTTTATTGATAGAAAAGGAGGAAATTGTTATCTGGAGGAGAGAATACCTTAGAAAAATTATGCAATTCCGCGCTGAAGGAAGAAAAATTTATTATTTAGACGAAACATGGGTGAACGCGGGGCATACGCAGGGAGAGGTTTGGGTAGACAGATCTGTGAGGTCCTCAAGGCAGGCTTTTTTAGATGGCCTGTCGACGGGATTGAAAAATCCTGCAGGTAAGTTTCGAAGTATATGAACTTTTTTGGATGCAGATAATTCATTTTCTGATCGAATCAATGATTTGGAAGCTCCGAACTCAGTTTTGCTATCTCATCCAAGTTTCTGAGTATTTCTTTCACCCAAAAACTAATCTAAGACCCTATCCTACACTAGCCTAAAAAGAGTAAGTTGCTTAATTTCGTCATTTAGTGCGCTCGCTGAGAAGTAAAATAATTAATTACTTTCAGGCAAGGGAAAACGCCTGATCATTTGCCACATAGGTAGCCTAGATGGATTTGTTCCTGAAGCATTGTGGGCATTTGAATCCAAAAAAACTGGAGACTATCACGAAGAAATGGATGGTAACTCATTTGAAAATTGGTTCAAAAAAATTTTGCCGACACTTGATGATAACGCAATTATTGTGATGGATAATGCCCCGTACCACTCCAGAAAATTGGAAAAAATTCCAACAATGGCCACCAAAAAGGCAGACATTCAACAGTGGCTTGTCTCAAAGAAGATCGACTTCGACCAAACAATGGTCAAAGCTGAGCTGATAAATATAGTCAAGGGACATAAGTATAAATATAATTTAAAAATTGTTGACGAAATGGCCAAAAACCAAAATAAAACGATTCTCAGGCTGCCTCCCTATCACTGCGAACTGAATCCTATCGAGTTGATTTGGGCCGACATCAAGCAATACGTGGCGTCAAATAACAGCACTTTTAAGTTTTCTGACCTTAAAAAACTGTTTGATGTTGGTGTCGATAGAATTAGGCCAGCAAAATGGAGAACATGTATTGACCATGTCCAAGAGAAGGTTGAAACCAAAATGTGGGATATGGACAATATCATTGACACCCAAGTTGAACCCCTTATAATTGACATCAACAATTCTGATGATTCAAGCTCCTCGGAATACAGCATATAAATCGATTGATACCATTAAGACTGGCAGTTTAACGGGCTTTTTGGCAAGACAGGTAAGTTCATTATAGACTGCAATCAAAGTGTAAGTTTCTAGTTATTAATGTGGAAATTCCAAATTTATAATTACACAAAATTAGGGTTAATTTAGGAGTTCCAAAGCATAATAGTGCCATTTTGACCTTCTTCCTATTTCTCATGTAAATTTTAATAGCAATCAAACTAACAAACTTTATGGAGTCTGTAATAAACTTTTGTACTACTACTACTACGTCTGTAGTTTCTATTTGCTCAAAAAAATTTGCTCTGCATTGTGAATAGAAGGTTGATTTGTAAATATTATTGGGTATATATGTAAGTTGATAATAAAATATGAACAATTTCAATTGAGATGGTCCACAAGTTTTTTTCGTGTGCGTTTTAGTAACATTTTGCTGAAATGGTGAATACAGAATTTTTTGCACTGATTCCTAATGTCGAAATATGATTAGAAAGGCGTGGTATATTCCTGATAATTTACTATGCTTTTGATAGAATTTACAGCAACACATATCTTGTACGACATTTTTTGATAGATCAGTCACAATAGCTTGATACGGCCCTGTAGCGTCTCCTACGGTTAAGTTCTTGATCACGTGCAATACGGGTGTATATGTTTGATTTTACTTTGTTTCTTCGATGGATACAGTTTACACGTCATTACCCCCATTATGGAGGGAGAGCCACATATTTTTTTTAAGTTCTGCTGGAAGACCCATCAGCCATGTTTTTCAAATTTTGGCGAGAGAGTCGCCTCTTCCAGCACACCATCCGCTATGTGAGCGTATATAGGGAAAACCAAATTCGTCTGACCGGTTAAGTTCATTGTGTACGACAAAGAAGCGCGAGAACTGTGTATCAACACATGCTAGAAAGAGACAGAAGCCTAACGTTGTCTAGCAACGGTGACGTAGAAGGTCGTGCAATCTGCCGCGTTGCCAATATGTGACACCGTAAAATGATCGCACAGGTTGCTACAATAGATTGGGTTACCGTCGAGTCCATAAAGGAACACTTAATTTGATATTCTGCTTTCATTTATGGAGGTGGAGGCCTTATTGCAGAATCTGTGGCGATCCTGACCTTTCATTCGACCTAAAATGGAGCGCCATTAGAACAGATCGGGAATCAATCCTAAACATCCAAACACTGTCCAAAAATGTGTACGCTCAAAATAAAACCATTATTTGGGCGTCGAGAATAAACTAACGCGTATTGATGAGCTTCGGCTTCTATCTCTTTCCGACATATCGTCGGACATCTGACAATACCTGGTATATGCAGGGGACGAAAGAAACCTTATCAATTTTATACTACCAGCCTTCAGACTCTACAACTTTGGTCACAAAACACATATACTAAGTGACATATAAATCCGAATACCCAGTTTAAATGGTTTTATTTTAATAAAATTTTGTATAAGTACTTAATGAAGCATAATAAGTAAATGATAAAAATTTCAAAATGATTGCACTGCTTTAAAGCCCTTTGACCTTTAATAATGTGTGGATGCACCCTGATGTGCTACGCATTCTCCAACGCGCCTAGGCATGCTTCTGATCAGGTGGTCAATGTCCTCCTGTGGTATCTCATTCCAGGCAACCACCAATTCCTCTCGAAGTGCTTCTAGAGTCTGAGGAGGACGTTGCAAATTGAGCAATCTCCTACCCATCATATCACACACGTGCTCAATTGGGGATAAGTCGGGAGATCTTGGTGGCCATGGTAACAATGTGACATCATTATGTTGAAAGAAGTATATTGTGACTCTTGCAACATGTGGTCGGGCATTATCTTGTTGGAAAGTTGGATCTGCCAGGGTGTCAAGATAGGGTAAAAGATGGGGTTCTAGAACTTCGTGGATATAACGCTGCGCGTTCATGTTACCTCTGATGAAGATTAAAGGTGACCTGGAACCATAAGCTATAGCACCCCAAACCATAACTCCAACAGTGTGATGAACATGTCTTTCAACAAAAAACTGTGGATTCCTCCTTTCACCACGTCGCCTTCTAACCCTGGCACGACCATCGTGCATGCCTAAACAAAATCGAGACTCGTCATTAAAGACAATACTGTTCCATTCCTGATCCCAGAGTGACCGTTGTCTGCACCACTCAAGACGATTACGTCGGTGTTCTCGAGTTAAAGGGAGGACCCAGTGTGGCCGGTATGAAAACAAGCAAAAACTTCTCATTCGTCGGTAAACACTTCGCATGCCAATAGGTCTTCCGTGTTCTGCAAACCATTCATTTGCAATGGATCTGGTAGTGGAGAAACGGTCCCTTAAGGCCAATAATCTTAGGTGGCGATCTTCACGGTCTGTTGTTCTACGGCGGCGTCCAGTGCCCCTTGCTCTTTGCGTACGGCCTTCTCGAAGCCATGCCTGACAACACCTAACCACAGTGTCTACACTTCTTTGCACTCTAACTGCAATTGCCCGAAAAGAAAGCCCAGCTTCCCGAAGTCCCACTATACGGCCCCTATCAAACTCACTAAGTTGACGAAATCGTACAGGTCTCCGTACTCTAGGCATCGTAACCGATCGTAAAGGATGTCAAGAACCAAAATCCGGCAACGTTGATTCTTTACTGCGGCTGAAATATTCATTTTTAGAGCGTTAGTGAATTAAAAAAAGCAGTATAAAAACCGGAATGTCCAACTGATAAGGCTGAAATTTTTTTCACTTGTTATTTACAGTAAGATAAGTACATTCACCAACTTTTATTAAAATAAAACCATTTAAACTGGGTGTTCGGATTTATATGTCACTTAGTATATTTAATGCTGTTTTATCTAAATGAAGCTCTAATTGACAAAATTAGTGCATATAGCTGATATTTCTGCTGACTTTCTTTGCAGTTAGCAGATATTGTACTATGATGCATAGATGGACTGTTAGAAGAACTGTTATTCATTATATCAAATTGAAAGTTTAATGCTTTTACAAATCAAAAATACAGTAGCATGTATTCTCAGTTACACCTTAAATGAACGTTTTCTTGACATATGGCAAATTGTCGTAAAACATGTGACAGCCTTAGATATAACACTTATAATCTGAAAGGACGGGTAGTTGTTTTGGTCTCATAGGCAACTCCTGAGGCCCTACACTCAAGTCTAGTTTCACTTCAATTTTTCCATCGGGATTATAACATTTGACGGCCGTGACTACATTGTCCCTGCCTGGTCTAATTGTTGAGTATCGCTGCACCTCTGCAGCGAGAATAGTCCTTGAAGAAGTCGTAACTCAATCGGATCAGCTCATATGGCTCTGGTTTTGTTCTAGCTTTTTTTGACGCCTTAACATACTCATTCGGTACTTTGATAACTCTATTTCTCAGTTTTCTTTAAATGCAACTGTGTACAGAGTCACATTCCATTTGGGTTTGTCCTTTGGTGAGATATTTCTGAGAAATCGCAACGTGAAGTTAAGAAACATATAGTCAACGCCAAACAAAGTGGCGTGCACGTCATCAAGGTGGGTGTGTTGAAAAATTTACATTGTTGCCAAACTTTTTGTAAAATAATGAAATTTATTATTTACATATCTAGGTTTATAAGCAATATTAACCTCAAATGAGAACAAAAATAATAGTATAATAAAATTATAGATCTGTACTTGCATAATCATTAAGTATGACAATTATTGATCAGATGACACTATGAAACTACCATATTTAATTGATAGCTTAAAGGTACTGAATAAAAATCCAAATGGGGTCCTCCAAATTTTATGCATGGTATTTATTTTACAGAATTCATACAGAAAAATGCATTCTAAAATTAGGTAAGCTACTGGTGTAAGCTTTTTCTGTACAATAAAGTTAGTCGGAGTTTCTTTCTTCAGCGCTGTCTGAATCTGAATCTTCATCACTCTCAAAGTTGATTATTAAAGGTTCGATGTCTGGTCGATCAAAAATTCGTTCTCTTTCATACCATTTAAAAATTTCTTGCTCAGTATGTCGAACACTATTTTTCCACATGTCTGGGGTAACCGTTTGTAGAGCCTCGTTCCACATATCCAAACAGTCTTTTTCACTGTTACCATCTCTACCAATATGTCTGTTATAGTAACCTTTTGCTATGCCCCAAATTAACTCAATAGGGTTAAATATACAATGGTAAGGAGGCAGACGAAGAACTTTGTGCCCATGTTGTTCCGCCAATTCATCAATCACGTATATTTTAGGTGGTTTGTTTCTAAAAAAGCAGTTATTTTAAGAATAGGAATAAACAAAAGAAATATAAACTGTCGACCAAAATATATATAATTAAGAAGCATTATGTACCGAGCAACAATACTCAATAGCTCTGTTTTAAACATTGTGTTTAAAAATGGTATGTTTTGATTTGTCAACCAGTCTTGGACATTTTTTTTTGTCCATGCATTGTTGGGCACTTTGTTCAATATCATGCTGTGATAAGGGGCGTTATCCAGTATAATCATAGATGGACTCTCCAATTTTTCTAATAACTGATGTTGAAACCATTTCAAAAAATTGTCCTGGTTCATCTCTCCATGGTAATCGCTCAATTTTGTTTTCGAAGACAATATCGCTTCACTACCCTCAATAAACCCATTTTCATTTCCAGCATGTAATATAATGTATCTAAAATATATTAGTTTTAAATTTTATAGTGCAAATTGTGTAAAAGTACATACCTTTTACCATCTGTTTTAATAGCCTTCACGCTTTTTTGGTTTCCATTTTGCCAAGAGCGACCTATGGTCCCATTTTGAAATATCCAAGTTTCATCGAGGAAGACAAACTGGTATAAGGCCTCAACCTTGGCTTGATTGTATTGCCTTAGAAATTCCACCCTTTTCAAAGCTATACTTGGTAGTTCCATGAGCCCTCGTCGTGGATTGTCCTTAAGCCACTTAAATCCAAGATCTCTAAACAACCGCCTTAAAGACGTGGCACTACCATCAAATAATGCCCTATCTCTTAATCGAGACCATAAAGTTTGTATCGTAACTTGTTCTTCTGAAACCATGTGTAATATGACATTATAATTTAGTTAACAAATTAATGCAAATTTCTGATAAGTTATTATAATAAGATCTTACTTTTGTGATACATATTATAGATCACTTCTCGAATAGCACTTGTATCCAATGTCGCTGTGTTGGTTACACGTTTAATATAACTCCGCTTTTTCTTGGGCGATTCTAAATTTGCATCACTTTTCACACCCTCGGAAATACGACTAACTGTCCTTAAACTAATTTTTAAAGCAGCAGCAACACGCTACAAAAAATGAAATAAAATTTCACTATTATTAATATACATTACATATAATTATTAGTAACCTACCTCTTGAACAGCATTTAAAGGCAACAAAGGCCCGTTGTTGTCCCTTTCTTGCTCAAAGTAGTGCATTAACGAGGCCACGAGTTCCTTACACCGACTATTTAACTGTTTGGGCATCTTTATATACCAAAATTGCCTTTATCTACTCGTAAAATGAATAATTTTGTCTTGAGACAAACAGTTGTTGATTTACAGTATGCGGGGCCAAAGGATTTATAAAGATTTGAAATGCCACAAATTGATTCAGTGTCAAAATTAATACAAATGTCAGTTCCCAGTTTAAATAAGTTTCAAGGTGACAATGTGTCAACGCTGCGAAATCGGTTTAGTGCGTTTACATGTCGATAAGTGATTGGAGCGTTTGCAAAACATTTTATTTAGCATAATGCGTCTAAATTTATCAGAAAGCAACTTATGTGATATTTTAATAACAATGTTTATATGACTATTAACCATAATAAGAGAGTAATGACCATTTTACAATTTATATATCACATTAATATGAAACTGCAATAGAGCAATTGTTTGTGATAGAAACCTAGGCATTAGGTCGGGGAATTTTTATCGTGATGACGTGCACGCCACTTTGTTTGGCGTTGACTATAGCACGCGTAATTGTCAGATAGCTGGAAATGCCGCTCATTGACCGGCGTGTTGCCAGCGGTAGTTATTGTTTTAGCTGAATAATTCAAAAACTAAATTTTTCTGCAGTTAGCGGACACAATATGCGCTGTAGGTAGACGAAAAAAAATGCATATACCTCAAATTGGGCAAAAACGTCAGATAACAGGTATTGTCAGATGTCCGACGATATCTATCTCAAGTGTATTTACACCCAAGATAGAATGGATGCGTGATTTCCAAAAGCAAGGCGTACAGGGCCGCATTCAGGGCGACCTCCAAATGATGGACCAATGTGTTGTAAAACAAAGATGACAGTATTTAACGAAATTATCTAATATAGTGAAGTAGTTATAGTTAAGGGTGTCGCAAAATCAAATTTTTATTCTTGAAGGGGTGCTAAGTTTTTCTACAGATTTTTCAAACTAGACAACATGGAGAAATACATACCAGAGGTAACCAGCTGCTCACTACGCACAATGAATCCGTAGTCAACGAGGGGTAGAGATGACACTTTTGTACATGGAATAAATATAAGGCTCTTCAATCAATTGAAAATAGATTTTGAAGGTGCACTTCGGACTTGCATTGTCTGTAAGTTAATATTTCACTATAACTAGTATTCCCATAATATGTATTCTGTGACAAAACTAAAACGCGAAACTTACTCAGACTCACTTGAAAAGCTATCGTCATTAATGTTCATGATGATGGATTCAAAATATCCCTCAATTATGTTGTCCAGCTCCCACATTACTATCTCCACTTTGCTTCTGAACATGCTGCACACATTTTTGCCATCTTTCTGGTGTGACCCTCTGTATAGCGATTCTGAACAGCTCTTGCATGTCAGAAAATTTAAATGCTGTATTGTGTGCAGCAAAAAAATTCTTAACATCTGCCCATATGAGCTCAATGGGGTTGAGCTGACAGTGGTAAAGCGGCAAACGGAGTACTGTTTTGTGGTGTGCTTTGGCCATTTCATCTATG
Organism: Acanthoscelides obtectus; assembly: GCA_963669975.1. Lineage (NCBI taxonomy): Eukaryota > Metazoa > Arthropoda > Insecta > Coleoptera > Chrysomelidae > Acanthoscelides > Acanthoscelides obtectus. The sequence continues at coordinate 1,976,095 of CAVLJG010000005.1, forward strand.
ACATATTTATCATGTCTTGGTCTGTGTTGTTTCACAATATCTAATAGTTGTAATTTCAGTAAGGAAGGGTCGAAAGTTATATTTTTGGAACGGAGCCAGCTCTGGATGTCTGAATGTCCTAGAAGCTGAAATTGGGATTTTTTCTATTTTGCGAGAATGATAGGGAGCATTATCCAAAACAACCACAGAATTGTCTCCGAGACGTGGTAAAATGCCTGAAAACCACTTCTCGAATGCTTCCCCATTCATCTCTTCATGGTAGTCAATGGTTTTTTTTGACTCAAAAGATCATAAGCCGTCATCCACGAAGCCATCTACACCCCCTATGTGGCAAATAATGAGCCTTTTTCCTTTGCCTAGAAAGATAAAATCCGCTAAGTACACATGCACGTCTTGTATGTACGAAGATAGAGAGATATTGTGCGCAAAAATTGATACCGTGAACTACTTCGATCTATTTACCTGCTGGATTTTTGAATCCGGTCGACAGTCCATCTAGAAATGCCCTTCTGGATGATGAAGTCACAGTTTTGTTAACACATACCTTCGGAGTAGTGTGCCCAGCGTTAATCCAGGTTTCGTCCAGGTAATAGATCTTCCTGTGCTGATCCCTGAATGATTTAATTTTGGTCAGGTACTCTCTCCTCCACAGAACAATTTCTTCTCTATGACCAACCTTCTCCACTCTCTCAACGATTGGACTCAGTATCTGGACACAAAGACTCCTGTTGATATAATCTACTTAGATTTTTCTAGGGCTTTCGATCGCGTACCACATAGAAGTCTTCTGTTTAAGTTGGAATGTATGGGAATAAGAGGCGAGTTGTTGCTGTGGATTAAGGCTTTTCTCACCGGGAGGACTTTCTCTGTGCGCGTCAGTGATACCCAGTCTCACCTTCATCATGTAGCAAGTGGAGTTCCTCAAGGCTCTGTCTTGGGGCCAGTGCTGTTCCTTCTGTATACAAGTGACCTGCCCGCATTGATTTCCTCCACATGTTCAGCTTATGCCGACGACACCAAGATTTACAATACTGTCGTAAATTCTGCTATGCTTCAACGAGATCTTGATATTGTTTGTCAATGGTCAGTCAGTTGGCTTTTACCCTTAAATCTAACCAACTGTTGTGTCCTTCACCTCGGGAAGACAAATCCGCGATTTACATACAAGATCTCTGACCACAACATCGAAGCAGTTTCCAGCCACACTGATCTGGGCGTTGTAGTCAACGATCGTATTTCCTGGTCAGAACATATTCACCACGTTACATCAAAAGCCAAGAAACTTCTATACATGCTGGAGAGGTCTTTCAAAGGATCCGATGTCAACACTTGCGCCTACATTTACAAGGCATTCGTGAGGCCAATTCTTGAATTCGCTGGCCCGGTATGGGACACTGTGCTTCTGCGCGATAGAAATCTCGTCGAATCAGTACAGCGTCGGGCTACTCGTATCCCTTTTGGAGCACGAAGACCAAGCTATGAAGATCGCCTTGAATTATTCAACCTGACCTCATTTTCTGAGCGAAGACTTCGTGGCGATCTTATAGTTACGTTCAGGATACTTCATGGTTTGATGGGCACCAACCTCATGCATCTATACCATCTGTCGCGCAGCAATCTACGCGGACACAGCTTCAAACTGCATAAGGAGCCATTTAAAACAACAGTCCGACAGTGGTTTCTTCCCAACCGCATATTCAACACCTGGAATAGTTTACCTGAAAGTGTGGTTGGTGCTACTTCAGTTAATAGCTTCAAAGTGCAGTATGATAGCTGGAGGAGTGTACAAACTTTATAGCTATGAACTGTCTTTTTTTATTTTTTTCTACTTTATGTATTTGTGTTACGTGTCCGTACATTATATTTACTGCATGAGCTCATAGTACTGTGTACTCTGCTCATCTCAATTATCATAATAATAATAATAATAATAATAAGTAAGCTGTTACTACCTCGTTTCTTCCATTCGAAATTAAGACGCTTCAAAAGTTTATGAATAGTCGAACGTTTGAAATTTGGTAACATAGCAACCTCGTTAACCTCCCGTAGTACTTTATCAACTGTCGGTATTTCGTTTCTGAAGAAGAACTCGTGCACTTTCCTCCCAATCGCATGCTTGTCAGCGTCATCCAACGATCTTATGATACTTTTGCGATTTTTACCCGTCATTGGCTTGGAAAAGGCATGCTTTTACTTATGTTCGTTCAAAACATTGTACACTGTCGCTCGGCATACCCCAATTTTATCTGCCACATTCAGAGCTATTTTCGGGTTAGTTGATGTTTCGTCTTCCTTCCGCTCTATCTTGAATGTATTCAATATGATGTCTTTCATGTCTACGCTAAGATGTCTTTTTTTATCGCTTTCTAGGAGGGCTACAGCCTCGTCAGCAGTATCTGTACTGGACATGTTCAGGATTGGTTCAAAACAAATAATAACGAGGAATAACAATAACAAACAGAAACTTAACAAATTACTCAAATACACTTAACAACAACAACAGCAACAACCAAGCAAGGTGAATACGAAAACACGAGCACGCAATCATACACGCGACGGTCGGTGGCCTGAATGCAACTCTGGCCGCCCTGCCCCTGCCCCGCGCATTATTCCGCCTGGCGACCGCTTGAAATTTAATGTCGAATTGACCAATAAGAGGCGTTATACCCAGCTGTTATCGAAAGATCATGCGCTGTTATTATTTACATCTCATCTTGAATTTGGATTCAGTTTAGACACTCGCGCAAACAAATTTGGTTCTCAGTGTATAACCCGTTTGCGTGCTGGAGTTTCCTTGCCCGGCCGTCACAACTCTTTTATTATAGAAAATCGTTGGCTGGCCTGCGAGGTCAATGTTTATGACTTTGTAGGTGATTGCTAGCCCCGCTGCGCTAGCCTAGTGACCATCACCATACGGCTGAGGCTGGGCGTTCGGCGGCATTGAGTCGTGCTCCCATTCAAGGCTCCTTGCTGACTCCGTGCTGTGACTGGCGTGCCAGAAACACACGCGGCCACGATTGCCTCTAACGCTTCATTTTGTTTAACGCCAATTAGTACAGTCACAACGGTATCACTTGTTGAAAAACATTTGACGGAGAGCGTCACGTTCACGACACCGTGAGAGTTACGGTGGATACCACGACGATATATTCAGTATGTCGTAAAGCTATCGGCAAATTTAAAACCTGCAGAAAAACTAGAAATTTGCAATATTTTTCTTTTTTCACGAGTACACATTCTAGGTTATATAATTAGACATTATTTGAATCACAGCTGATTATTACATTTCAAAACTCCCCCAACGAGTGACACATGCGTGGGATCCGTCAAGGTTTAATTCCATGCCATTCAATGACAACACGGTGACTTGTGTGGCTGTCAGCGGCCATTTTTTGAGGGTGCGACATGGTTGCCAGATTGTGCATTAATATCCCGTTTCGCCGATACTTTTGCTTCCCATACCCGATATTTTGGATCGATATTTTTATATACGACACTTGTGTGTATCGATACATTTCACGAGTATCGTCATCATTCGATCCGGACTGTGTCAGAAACTGTGACTAACTTAAGATTACTTTTCTTCTTTGTTTCCTTCCGTTGGATATCGATAATTTGATTCCAATATTTTAAAGTATCGATACTTCCTAAAACGATAAGAATCGATACATAACTATACTTTTCGTGGATCTAAACATCTCTCATCTTGACAGCTTGTTGTTTTTGTCAACTGGGCTGCAAGGTTCGGTGTTGCCTTTACTATCTTACATTTTTCTAAAATCTTATGACAAATAAAAGCTTCAAATGAAATATTGGAGAATATGAACGGATTTGCATAGAATTTAGAATATAAATTTATATTGCAAAATTTCAGATTGCCTATGCATGGACTAGAACCGGATTTTTCGGTATTTTTACCGAAAAGAGAATATTTACCGAACACATCATTCTCCACGATTTTTCAACATAATTTAAATACAGCAGACGCTCGATAATGTAAACTAATTTAATCCAAGTGTGGTTCACATTATCGAAATGTTTACATTAGCGAACGTGATTTATATAATATTTGATTTATTAAAAGAAACGTTAAATACATACGATTTATAACAAAATAAACAAATATTCTAACAGCGATAAGTATTTTTTTAGAAGAAAAATAATTAACACTTTTTGTCTGCGTAAATTTGCGCTTAGCATTGTCTTCCAATGCCTGCGCCCGTAATTTACGAAGAACTAAAATATCCGTGTATGAAACTTCTTTTCTTTCAGCCCAATCTAAAGCTTCACAGCTACACTTCTGACTTCAATGGGATCGTTCTCATCATCCTCACTGTCCACATCCTCCTCCTTATCAGCATCATTCGTCTGCTTGTCTTCGATCCATAAATTAATATCAGCAGGAGTACAAACAATGTTGGGATTCACTGTTTTCAATAAATCAACAACATCCAATGACACACTAATAACATTATCATTATTGGGGACATCGTCTTCTTCATCATCTTCATTATTGGTACAAAAGAGGTTGTTCCAACATTTTTGAATAGTTTGCTGGTTAAGTTCATTCCAGGCCACATGTAAATCTAAAAAAGCTTCTCGTAATGTTACTTTTTTTAAGGCCTCAGATAAGTTTTCAGGATTCTTTGATAAGACAGACGAAAGTAGAAACTTCCTATAGTTTATATAGTTTGGTGAGTCTTATTATATTCTGGTCCATCGGTTGAATTAACGGTGTTACGTTGTGCGGCATGTACATGACGAAAATTGACCCATCATTGCTCCTCAGTTGTTGCTCGGGAGGATGACTTGGTGCATTATCCAATAGTAACAACGCTTTTATTGGAAGCTTCTGTTGTTTTAGGAAACCTTTTACCTACAAATTGAAAACACATCTTCAAATTATGAATAGAGCATTTGTGATAATTGATTGTCATACCTGAAGGACAAAGCACCTGTGGAACCATTTCAGGAATACACTGCTAGTCATCCAAGCGGTGTTTGAACAGTCATAATCAACAAGGATATTAACATTTTTAAATGAGCGCGGTTTTTTTTGCTTTCCCAATTACCAGTGGCTTTATTTTGTGTGAACCATTAGCATTAGTGCAGGCTAGAAACGTTATTCGTTGTTTCTCCGGCTTTCTTCCCGGGGCTGAAATGATAAAAATTTGATATTCTATGAAAGTTATCCTAACTCTAAAGTATATAGACATAATATTACATCTATAATGTACCCTTATTTATAAGGCAACCGTTTTTTCACGACTTTATTCATCATTTCAATAGAAATCTCTGATATTCAGAGAGCTTTGACAGCTTCTGTCAAATTGCACTTCGATAAGGTGTTTTCGTATTCGTCCAAGGGACCGTTAAATATTAATGTTGGTGAAATTGTACTATTAATAATAATATTTTGTTTAATAAATTAAAATACGCAACCAACATCTTCTTAGATTGGTGCTGTATTTTTTCCTTCACAGTCTAGAGAAAAGCATCCGTTGCTGGCGGATTGATTTGCCGATTTAGAACCACCGTGCGGAGAGTGTTTACAAAGTTATCGTTAGATAGGATCGGTTAGGCAATTCACGCTATACGTGTCGAAACCTTGCCCTTTTCTTTTCCATTACCGTCCGATACCACGGCTTCCGCACTTACAAAAAAAAAATAGCGGCCGACGTCGGCGTATCCGGGTTCAATCGTAAATTTCCATAATCTTTGTCGACGAAAAGGCGAGGCCTTACTTAGTTGCTTTAGTACAGGCGTTTTATATCAAATCACACGATGTCGTGAACATCTATTATATCTTTTTGAACAGAACTTGTTTTCATCACTAATCTTGACAATCATACCATGCAGGTGCTATGAAAAACTGATCACCAGGAATGAAAAAAAATATATAAAACTTAGATAAATGTATATTCTCAAGTAGGCAGGGGCGGCTGGCCCTTAAGTTTTGCAGAGCTACAAAACTGCCAAAACTTTTGTCTTAACAGAAAAAAGGAGTAGTAATTTGATCATTATTTATTTTCCATGTTATCACACAAATAGAAACAACACCGGCAACGCTGTCCCCGCAAGACACGGCGTCGAGTCTGTTTTGTATTATAATCGACCAATTGTGGACTTGTCATTTTCGTCGCGACCGCAGCGTAACATTCTTCATGGGCCACTTGAAAAGGGTCTGTGCACGACTTCGACACAAGCCGCACGCGCTTGCTTTTGTCTCTCTCTACAAAATCAAATGCGCGATTTAAGCATAAGCATGTGCTGCAAGTTATACAGATCTAATGCGAAGTACGATATCTGATTGGTCGGTCGGTGCTCGGTCCTCGACATTGGCATATTGGTCTTGATAAGATTCGATAGAACTTTTAAAACTAATGCATAAATTCTATATAAACATGGGTCGAAAAATTCGTGGTTTCCGAAATACAGGATGTTAAAATTTACTTTCTAAAATAGTTTTCTTTTTAAAGGTTCGATGCATTTTTAATTATTCATGATAAAATAACGATAAAAAGTTAGTATCTCGATAATTTTTAGAAGTAGACTGTGACTGCAAATATTTTTGAAATTGAAAGCAGAATAAGGTTAAACGTCAATTAGTTGACAGTTAGTTTTGTTATCTGTTGAAACCTGAAATGTTTTTTTGCAATTGTGAATGCACGAAATTTAGTTTCTTTTACCTGTTTTTTTTAAAATGCCATTTTTATTCTCCAATCAAGATTTAGTGGATATTGATTTTGTGATTGATTGTGATTTTGTAAATGGAAACGCAGCAGAAGCAGCCAGAGAATACGCACGAAGATTTCCAAACAGACGACATCCAACTCGCTCAGTATTTGTAAGAGTGCATCGCCAAATAATTGAAAATGGTTTTGGAAATCTCCAAAGGGATCAAAACATAAATTTTCGTCAGCGCAGATTTACCCGTATGATTATGCGTGAGTTTAATAGAGATCCGACCACAAGTGTTAGGAGAGTTTCTGGTGCCTTGGGAATTTCAGCAAGCCATGATCACCGTGTTCTTAGAAGTGACCATAGTCGTCCATACCATTTGCAATCTGTGCAAGAACTACAGCCAGGGGATGGAGAATGAAGAATCACATTTTGTCAGTGGATTCTTGATAGAACTGATAATAATAGGGGGTTTTTAAGTAACGTTTTATGGACCGATGAGTCATGCTTCACTAGACGTGGAGTGATAAATTTTCATAATCAACATATTTGGTCGCATGAAAATCCGCATGCAGTTCGGGAAAGAAATTTTCAGCATGAATTTAGTGTGAACGTGTGGCTTGGTATCTACCGTAATCGACCATTTGGACCCTACCTTTTGCCTGCAAGGTTAAATTCTGCGACCTTCTTGGAATATTTAAAGGCTGAACAAAAAATATGTGGGATGATGTTATGTTAGATTTAAGAATATTGGCCTGGTTCCAGCTTGATGGTTGTCCAGCTCATTATTCGAGAATAGTTAGAAACTGGCTGGGCGAAAATTATCCAGAAAGATGGATCGGCCGTCGCCTGGCCTCCACGATCCCCTGACCTAAATCCATTAGATTTCTTTGTGAGGGGATTTCTAAGAGAAAAAGTGTACCAGACTCCCATAACCACAAGAGATACGCTAATAGACAGAATCAGGAATGCATGTGATGAAATAAGGCCTTATTTGAATAATGCTATACCACGTTCGAACATTCGTAGATGTGAATTGTGTATTGAACAATTGGGTTTACATTTCGAGCAACTACTTTAGATTTTGTATGTTTGTCCTAACTATCCAATAGCATTTTACTTGTAAATAATTAATTTAATATGTTAAAAATAATATTGGTAAATTAAACAAATTAATATACTGTTTTTTTCTGTTTATTTGGAGTTAGGAATTATTGCTGTGTTTAAAAACACAATCTAAGCGATCATCTTAATTACTTGTAATGCCCAAATCGAAAATGTAAAAAAAAATATTATTTTCGTATAAATATTTAAAAATGCATCGAACCTTAAAAATCGAAATATCTCAAAAACGGCTAACTATAACGAAAACTTACAGAAGAGCTTTTTTATGCAGAAAAGTGCGAAGAATCAGTTTCTTTATTCAAAAAGCAAAAAATTGCACTAAAAAAAAATTTTCGGTCATTTTAATACACTACAGGTACAGTAGAGAGCGCCCTCTAGCGGCTACAGTAAAGCTATGCGCATGGTTCGTTTTGTCGTACCAAAAACCCCTTGTATACCAATTTTCACTGTTATACATCAAAAATTGTTCGAAATATTTAAAAAAAACTATTTTAAAAAGTAAATTTCGGAAGCCACGCATTTTTCGTTCGATGTTTATATAGACTTTATGCATTAATTTTAATAGTTCTATCGAATCTTAAAGTTATGCAACAATAAACTGAAACACCCTCTACATATATATTTTTTGTGAATTTTAATAAACATTCGTAGATGTTTACCTTTTTTTGTCACTCTGTATATTTAACGTTCACAAATGGTTTCAAGGTAAAAACCAGGCAACCTACTAACCTTCACAATGCAATAGCTTCTGAACAAAGTACGGATAACGGCCCATGCATCCTTCTAAATACCAGCTTGTTGAACGATCGTCCCTCATTTGGCGAATGAAAATAGTCGGTGGCATTCGGTTTAATGACGGCATTGCTTGGCTTGCTGGCGTGGGTAGAGAATAATTAAATTTGCATAGTTCTCCGCTAGTTCCAGCTCCTAGCTGGCCCTCTTGTCTGCGTCAGATGTTCCAAGCGATGTATTAGCTTCTTGAGACGAAGTTAATGTTGCCTTTACCAGACTGTTTAGGACATACTCCAGCTGTACTTCAATTGTCAGCAGTAGCAATTAGAATGATGGCTACAGAGAAGGAGAATAATTCACTGGACAACAAATTTTAGTTTTTTAATTGTATCTTGTGGGAAAAGTGCACTTCTTTGTTAATTTTGGGGCGCTGAATCCAAAAGTGACAATGAAATAAAAAAATTAGTTGCGGTTTAGAAAAAAAAGCTTTTTATTTTAAGGATATATTAAAAAAAGTAACAAGATTCATATACTTATAAGAATCACTATATGCGCTGTCTTTTTGCTGTTCTTTTATGGATCGTTTCTGGAGCATCTCTACCAAGAGTCCAACAGTAGTCTGCAAGCATGGAAGGATTCCACTTTCCCTGGTACCTTTTTTCCATTGTTGAAATATCCTGATGAAAACGTTCGCCGTGCTCATCACTTACGGCTCCGCAATTGTCAGGAAAAAAGTCCGGGTGTGAGTGTAGGAAATGTATCTTAAGAGACATATTACAGCCCATCTTTTGATACGATGACAGCATATTTTTGACAAGGGTTTTATAGTTGTCAGCTTTTCTATTTCACAAGAAATTAGTGACCACCAGACGGAAATCATTCCAAGCAGTTTTTTCAATACCTGTTAAAGTGTTTTCAAACTGTGTATCTTTCAAAATATTTCGAATCTGTGGCACAACAATACCTTCTTTAACCTTTGCCTCACTTAGTCTTGGAAATTTCTGACGCAGGTATTGAAAAGCTGACCCATCTCTATCTAATGCCTTGACAAAGTTTTCCATTAGACCCAACTTGATATGCAGTGGTGGTAATAAAATTAAATTTTTTTCGAATCTACTAATGGCATATGCTGTACATTTTTTTGACCTGGCTCGAGAAATTGACGAACAGGCCAGTTTTGTCTGGTGTAATGAAGTGCCTTTGCCCGACTGTCCCATTCACACAAAAAACAGCAAAACTTTGTGTAGCCTAGCTGCAGCCCAAGTAAAAGTGCAACAACTTTCAAATCGCCACAAATATGCCATTGGTGCTCATCGTATTTTATGCATGTCAATAGGTACTTCATATTGCCATATGATTCTTTCATGTGAACTGCATACCCTACAGGCAGAGATGGTAAAATATTTCCAATATGCAATAACACTGCCTTTAAACTCAATGTTGAACTGTCTATAAACAATCTCCATTCTTCTGGGTTATAGTTTATATTTAAATCCGCCAGTAAGCCGTTAATGTTACTGCAGAAAACCAAGTTATTCTCCATATTGAAAAATGGTCTTTGTCTTTGTGGCGTTAAAACACATACCGAAACATCGTCTTCTAACAAGTGCCACTGCTGCAGTCTTGATACAAGTAACTCTGCCTTACATTTTGGAAGTTCTAAATCTCTTACAAGATCATTTAATTCTGACTGTGTTATTTTGTGCGGTTGGTGGCATGACGTGCTCGGTATAAAATCAGGACCTCTTGACGTTGATGGCATATCTTTTTCCTGACGAATCACTCGATCGCCATGAACTGATTCGTTTTCTGATTCGCAAGTGTAGGATTCTGGGGGTTTTGGAATAGGATTTTCGTCACTGTGAGGCACAGGTCTCATCGCAGATGGTATGTTTGGGTAGTTAATAACCGATTTTTTTTTCTTGGACATACCTGTGGCTTGTCCAACACAAGGTACCATGCAAAAGTAACAATCATTAATATGATTTGTAGGCTCTCTCCAAACTATTGGGACAGCAAAGCGCATAGACCGTTTTTTGCCATTTAACCACCTCCTCAGACTTGAAGCACATGTATTAAAGCAGATGTGGGGTGTCCACTGTTTGTCTTGATCACCTAGTTTACAACCGAAATAAAGCTGATATGCCTTTGTTATTAGTGGAGTGATAGACCGTCTTTGAGACGCAAAAGTCACATCACCACACACGCAACAAAACTGATCTGGATCGTTTACACACTTTCGAGACATCTTGCATGAACGCTGTCAGCCAACTGAGGAAAAAATGGCTAATATAAAACAATATAATGTACACGTATGTATAACGTAACACAATCATGCCGATTACATCATCTTTCCTTGCCGAATATAAAAATGTAGCACGTGCATTCTTGTGAATTACAGTATATTAACACTGTCACAGCAGGAACACATATAATTACCGTATCTCTAAAACGTGAACTAATATTGAAAAAATAAGTTTCATTCCGGTTTTAGCACATTAAAAATAGTAATATTTTGTGGACTTTATTTAGGATATTTTTTGGCTGTTGATCAGTGATTAGTGTAGGCAAAACGACGGACTTATTACGCATAGAAAATATTAACGGAAACGAAACATCAAAACACAAAGATAACAATTTGAATCATTCATGATTTTTATTTTTGGAAAAAGTAATGACGTACCACATTTTTTTTCAAAAACCTCCAGTGTACATCCCGTACGGATGCCACTGGTAGTAATATTAATAAATATTCTACATCAAAAAAATGCCTGTTAGTGCTTAGTAGGTTCATGTCAAATTTCAGTATTGAACTTATGATAAGAAAACGAATTTTGTCTTAAAACTTTAACACCCTGTAGCTCGAAAGCTAAGAGGTGTAGGACATATGTTCATATAAACTTGTCCTCCTAGAATAAGCTAGGGAATTATCTTGCATCATCAACTACAATTATACTAAGTGACATATAAATCCGAACACCCAGTTTAAATGGTTTTATTTTAATAAAATTTTGTATAAGTACTTAATGAAGCATAATAAGTAAATGACAAAAATTTCAAAATGATTGCACTGCTTTAAAGCCCTTTGACCTTTAATGATGTGAGGATGCACCCTGATGTGCTACGCATTCTCCAACGCGCCTAGGCATGCTTCTGATCAGGTGGTCAATGTCCTCCTGTGGTATCTCATTCCAGGCAACCACCAACTCCTCTCGAAGTGCTTCTAGAGTCTGAGGAGGACGTTGCAAATTGAGCAATCTCCTACCAATCATCCCACACGTGCTCAATTGGGGATAAGTCGGAAGATCTTGGTGGCCATGGTAACAATGTGACATCATTATGTTGGAAGAAGTATATTGTGACTCTTGCAACATGTGGCCGGGCATCATCTTGTTGGAAAGTTGGATCTGCCAGGGTGTCAAGATAGGGTAAAAGATGGGGTTCTAGAACTTCGTGGATATAACGCTGCGCATTCATCTTACCTCTGATGAAGATTAAAGGTGACCTGGAACCATAAGCTATAGCACCCCAAACATAACTCCAACAGTGGGATGAACATGTCTTTCAACAAAAAACTGTGGATTCCTCCTTTCACCACGTCGCCTTCTAACCCTGGCACGACCATCGTGCATGCCTAAACAAAATCGAGACTCGTCACTAAAGACAATACTGTTCCATTCCTGATCCCAGAGTGACCGTTGTCTGCACCACTCAAGGCGATTACGTCGGTGTTCTCGAGTTAAAGGGAGGACCCAGTGTGGCCGGTATGAAAACAAGACAAAACTTCTCATTCGTCGGTAAACACTTTGCATGCCAATAGGTCTTCCGTGTTCTGCAAACCACTCATTTGCAATGGACCTGGTAGTGGAGAAACGGTCCCTTAAGGCCAATAATCTTAGGCGGCGATCTTCCCGGTCTGTTGTTCTGCGGCGGCGTCCAGTGCCCCTTGCTCTTTTCGTACGGCCTTCTCGAAGCCATGCCTGACAACACCTAACCACAGTGTCTACACTTCTTTGCACTCTAACTGCAATTGCCCGAAAAGAAAGTCCAGCTTCCCGAAATCCCACTATACGGCCCCTATCAAACTCACTAAGTTGACGAAATCGTACAGGTCTCCGTACTCTAGGCATCGAAATATTCATTTTTAGAGCGTTAGTGAATTAAAAAAAAGCAGTATAAAAACTGGAAAGTCCAACTGATAAGGCTGAAAATTTTTTCACTTGTTATTTACAGTAATTACAGTAAATTACATTCACCAACTTTTATTAAAATAAAACCATTTAAACTGGGTGTTCGGATTTATATGTCACTTAGTATATTAACTTGTCCTCCTAGAATAAGCTAGGGAATTATCTTGCATCATCAACTACAATTACACCGTGTATTAGGATAGTTTCTCGTAGACCATGTGCAAAGGTGAAGGTTACGATGTCCTTAGACTCGGAAACTTTTCAAAGTTGGTGTTTTAATTGCTTCCGAGACATAAGTAATTAAGCATTCAGAGAAAGCTAAACGTCTCCGTTTTCTGCGTCGTAACAGACACTCTCTCATAAATTATTACGGGCCGTGGAAAGTAACCGGTTCCTGATAGAATCACAAAATATTGAAAAGGCTGGAGCGACCTAAATAATTCACGTGGTATTGAAGAGACAGGGAGATTTTAATAAATGCTATGCATGCTTTCTCTTTAATATCCCTCAAGGCGTATATTTCGTGCCGAGCTAAGAGGCATTGATTTTTATTTCCCTCTACCTACATTTAAATAGGTCAGCGGGTAGTACATTCTTAACATCACCGAGATGAAACTGGAATTCTTTATTGCTTCATTATTTGCTTATTACTTAGAAAAGATTGAATACATATATGACACCTTATATCTAGCTTTACGAAATTATGAAGAACACTCCAATTTGGGGAAAGCATAGCAGTTTCTCCTGCACCAGAGTTGCCTCTTTAAAATGCGACAAGAGGTTGCAATGGTAATGTTATTTCAAACTAGTTCGACTCGACTATGGAATTGTGTGACTCCGAATGGAGAACGGACAGCTCCGAGTAAGAGAGTGAACGGGCATCTAGATCCCTGTTTTCTTTATCGCCAGCTGTGCATAGGTGTTCACCCTTGATTCTCAAGGCCAAAACATACCACGAAGCTAATCGAGGTGATTATTTTTGCCTCCAGGGATATGCTAAGAGGGGCGTGGTTATATTGTGCCTCAGATGATCCTGGAAATTTTTCTATGCATCCTAAAGAAAGCAATTTCTCAAATTTTCCGAAAGTTGGCTATAATTCAAATTAAAGAAATTTAAAAAAAGGCGATGGCTTCGTTTTTACTAATTGCATTCCTAGGGAGCAGTTTTCGAAGTTATTTTTAATAATAATTGGTAAACTTTTCCTGAGTGGTGGTTTTTTTTCATCCAGAAAGCACTTCTTTGCGAGATTTGAAGTGTGCTTCGGGTCATCATCTTGCTGGAAGATTGATCTTAAGGGCATATTGTCTTCCATATAGGGTAACATGACATGCTTTAGTATGTCTTTGAATACAAACGTAACCATAATGCCATCTATTCTATGTAAAGCTCCCATCGTAAAGCCCGAAAAGCACCCCCAAACGATGACAGACCCGCCTCCATGTTTGACACAAAGTGTACTTGGGGTTCAATCTTTACTGAAACATACCCTCTTCCGGTCACAGATGCTGCAATCAAGATGGAACCGTGCAAAGTGTAATCGGTCCTTACGGTTTTTCCTCGAGATTAGCGGCTTGTTACTCAGGCGACGTACAAATAACTTCAAATCATTTAATCTTCTACTTATAGTTTTCGTAGAAACACTGACAATTCCTTTTCTCTCGATTTCGGCTTTCATTTGTCTTGAGGTTTTAAACGGATTTTTGGACGAAATTACTTTTAATAATCTAACCGATCTATCATTTAGTTTTCTAGACCGACCAGTTCACTACACTTAAAATTTTTGGCAATGTCGACTTGACGTTGACCATCTTTGTATAACTCAATGATCTTAGTTTTCACATCGAAAGAAATTTCTGGACCACGCGGAATGGTCTTAAAATCACTCAACTTATTCCACAATACTTGATGAACACAATCTAATCCTCTTCTGACACGAAACGGTACTAAACTAGTATTGAAAAGAATGTGTCTAATGTAAAAACAAGCAGTTTAGTTTTTCTTCTAATAACGCATTTTTTTCTGGAGCAATGAGGTATGAATTCGTTGTCTAAAGGTATTTAGGTAAATATTCATATTTGTCTATATACTTTTGTCCATTACTGTATATTTCATGATATCTTGTGCGTTTTAAAATTTATATTACATACTTAAATACATCGCAAGGGTCCATGTTTCGAATTCACTGGTTACTTTTCCTTAAAAGCTCAAAAAAAATCCGAGTTTCATTTATTAACAACTGCCATCTCCCAAGGCTTACCGCAGTTTTTCTTCACTCTCAGAATCCGTTTGGATACGCCTACTCAACCATATCTTTGTTAAGAGTGACATTTTGAACATAACTCGCTCCGATTCATCTTGATCTTGTCGTTTAGAAGAGCTCAAACAAAACCACTACGATGTATAGCTGAAACTTTCACTATTCCTCAAAAATTAATATGAGACTAATCCAAATCGAGCAACATTTTGAGAACACAGAATGCAAAATATACGTATACTAAGTGACATATAAATCCGAACACCCAGTTTAAATGGTTTTATTTTAATAAAAATTCGTATAAGTACTTATTGAAGCATAATAAGTAAATGATAAAAATTTCAAAATGATTGCGCTGCTTTAAAGCCCTTTGACCTTTAATAATGTGTGGATGCACCCTGATGTGCTACGCATTCTCCAACGCGCCTAGGCATGCTTCTGATCAGGTGGTCAATGTCCTCCTGTGGTATCTCATTCCAGGCAACCACCAACTCCTCTCGAAGTGCTTCTAGAGTCTGAGGAGGACGTTGCAAATTGAGCAATCTCCTACCCATCATATCCCACACGTGCTCAATTGGGGATAAGTCGGGAGATCTTGGTGGCCATGGTAACAATGTGACATCATTATGTTGAAAGAAGTCTATTGTGACTCTTGCAACATGTGGTCGGGCATTATCTTGTTGGAAAGTTGGATCTTCCAGGGTGTCAAGATAGGGTAAAAGATGGGGTTCTAGAACTTCGTGGATATAACGCTGCGCGTTCATGTTACCTCTGATGAAGATTAAAGGTGACCTGGAACCATAAGCTATAGCACCCCAAACCATAACTCCAACAGTGTGATGAACATGTCTTTCAACAAAAAACTGTAGATTCCTCCTTTCACCACGTCGCATTCTAACCCTGGCACGACCATCGTGCATGCCTAAACAAAATCGAGACTCGTCACTAAAGACAATACTGTTCCATTCCTGATCCCAGAGTGACCGTTGTCTGCACCACTCAAGGCGATTACGTCGGTGTTCTCGAGTTAAAGGGAGCACTCAGTGTGGCCGGTATGAAAACAAGCCAAAACTTCTCATTCGTCGGTAAACACTTCGCATGCCAATAGGTCTTCCGTGTTCTGCAAACCATTCATTTGCAATGGACCTGGTAGTGGAGAAACTGTCCCTTAAGGCCAATAATCTTAGGCGGCGATCTTCACGGTCTGTTGTTCTACGGCGGCGTCCAGTGCCCCTTGCTCTTTGCGTACGGCCTTTTCGGAGCCATGCCTGACGACACCTAACCACAGTGTCTACACTTCTTTGCACTCTAACTGCAATTGCCCGAAAAGAAAGTCCAGCTTCCCGAAGTCCCACTATACGGCCCCTATCAAACTCACTAAGTTGACGAAAGCGTACAGGTCTCCGTACTCTAGGCATCGTAACCGATCGTAAAGGATGTCAAGAACCAAAATCCGCCAACGTTGATTCTTTACTGCTGCTGAAATATTCATTTTTAGAGCGTTAGTGAATTAAAAAAAAGAAGTATAAAAACCGGAATGTCCAACTGATAAGGCTGAAAATTTTTTCACTTGTTATTTACAGTAAGATAAATACATTCACTAACTTTTATTAAAATAAAACCATTTAAACTGGGTGTTCGTATTTATGTATTACTTAGTATATCAACAATAGAGCTTTCGTACTTCCTATGCCAAAACTGTCAAGGAGGTATTGTAACTCCACCTAAAATGATTCTCTGAATATTTCGTCTAGTAGTCGGTCGTTAAGTCAGTCTATTATTAAGAAGCCGTTGATCTCCAACGCACGCGTAGGAAGTATAGAGTCAATCTACTAGACGCCGCCTGCATTACCCATACTTCAAATTTTCCATCATTTTTATCTCTACGACCTTAACTGACACGCAACATAAAATTACCGTCAAACTTAAAAATACCGCCCCTGATCCGGCAGTTTTCAATAACAAACTTCGGAAGAATCCGCTGCGAACGATCTTTTTTATTGGGGTTCTCATAAAACGAATGCCTTCGCCCGCCACAGCTGCTGGAATTTGCACGGAAACACTGATTCGATTCTAATAGCAACTGCGCGCAGAGCCAGCTGAATTCAATACTAGAATGTTCTGAAGTACGAAGCTGTTAAAAGTAGAGTAATGGTGGTTTGTTCGATAACTTTTGACATTACTATCACTTCCGACACTCTGAGAGAAAAGCGGGAGGGAGAGGGGGGGTCTTGAAGGTTCTACACGGCGACACAGTGAGAAAGTTTGTCGGAGTTTGCTTGTTTTCAAAGTATCTTTTTCTAGGACGATCGATATAAGAAGCATGCCCGGTGTTTTAGTTTTATTCTGTTAAAAAAGATCTCCGTTTCGTGTAAAACTTGTTGGAGCAGAGAAAGGTAGATTCGTGGGCATTGTGTTCGAGTGTTTTGCCATGGGACTGAAAAACATTTTGAAATCTCCTGATATTACGAACTT
This sequence comes from Acanthoscelides obtectus, assembly GCA_963669975.1. Taxonomy (NCBI): domain Eukaryota; kingdom Metazoa; phylum Arthropoda; class Insecta; order Coleoptera; family Chrysomelidae; genus Acanthoscelides; species Acanthoscelides obtectus. Next base: position 1,993,553 of record CAVLJG010000005.1, read on the forward strand.
CCGGACACCAAATAATACACGCAGCTACCACAAACGCTTGACTGAGAAACCTGACCATTTTATCACTTCCGACACTCTGAGAGAAAAGCGGGAGGGAGAGGGGGGGTCTTGAAGGTTCTACACGGCGACACAGTGAGAAAGTTTGTCGGAGTTTGCTTGTTTTCAAAGTATCTTTTTCTAGGACGATCGATATAAGAAGCATGCCCGGTGTTTTAGTTTTATTCTGTTAAAAAAGATCTCCGTTTCGTGTAAAACTTGTTGGAGCAGAGAAAGGTAGATTCGTGGGCATTGTGTTCGAGTGTTTTGCCATGGGACTGAAAAACATTTTGAAATCTGCTGGATTTACAAACTTCCGGACACCAAATAATACACGCAGCTACCACAAACGCTTAACTGAGAAACCTGACCATTTTATCACTTGTTGTTCATATACTAAGTGACATATAAATCCGAACACCCAGTTTAAATGGTTTTATTTTAATAAAATTTTGTATAAGTACTTAGTGAAGCATAATAAGTAAATGATAAAAATTTCAAAATGATTGCACTTTGACCTTTAATAATGTGTGGATGCACCCTGATGTGCTACGCATTCTCCAACGCGCCTAAGCATGCTTCTGATCAGGTGGTCAATGTCCTCCTGTGGTATCTCATTCCAGGCAACCACCAATTCCTCTCGAAGTGCTTCTAGAGTCTGAGGAGGACGTTGCAAATTGAGCAATCTCCTACCCATCATATCCCACATGTGCTCAATTGGGGATAAGTCGGGAGATCTTGGTGGCCATATTGTGACTCTTGCAACATGTGGTCGGGCATTATCTTGTTGGAAAGTTGGATCTGCCAGGGTGTCAAGATAGGGTAAAAGATGGGGATCTAGAACTTCGTGGATATAACGCATGTTACCTCTGATGAAGATTAAAGGTGACCTGGAACCATAAGCTATAGCACCCCAAACCATAACTCCAACAGGGTGATGAACATGTCTTTCAACAAAAAACTGTGGATTCCTCCTTTCACCACGTCGCCTTCTAACCCTGGCACGACCATCGTGCATGCCTAAACAAAATCTAGACTCGTCACTAAAGACAATACTGTTCCATTCCTAATCCCAGAGTGACCGTTGTCTGCACCACTCAAGGCGATTACGTCGGTGTTCTCGAGTTAAAGGGAGGTCCCAGTGTGGCCGGTATGAAAACAAGCCAAAACTTCTCATTCGTCGGTAAACACTTCGCATACCAATAGGTCTTCCGTGTTTTGCAAACCATTCATTTGCAATGGACCTGGTAGTGGAGAAACGGTCCCTTAAGGCCAATAATCTTAGGCGGCAATCTTCACGGTCTGTTGTTCTACGGCGGCGTCCAGTGCCCCTTGCTCTTTGCGTACGGCCTTCTCGAAGCCATGCCTGACTTCTTTGCACTCTAACTGCAATTGCCTGAAAAGAAAGTCCAGCTTCCCGAAGTCCCACTATACGGCCCCTATCAAACTCACTAAGTTGACGAAATCGTACAGGTCTCCGTACTCTAGGCATCGTAACCGATCGTAAAGGATGTCAAGAACCAGAATCCGCCACCGTTGATTCTTCACTGCGGCTGAAATATTCATTTTCAGAGCGTTAGTGAATTAAAAAAAGCCAGTATAAAAACCGGAATGTCCAACTGATAAGGCTGAACATTTTTTCACTTGTTATTTACAGTAAGAAAAATACATTCACCAACTTTTATTAAAATGAAACCATTTAAACTGGGTGTTCGGATTTATATGTCACTTAGTATAGATAGTTATCTCCGTTAAGACGATCTGGCAAATAATGTGGTTCAATCACATGATTGCCAATTACTCCTGCCCAAACATTCACACTGAATCTTCTCTGAAAAGAGCTTGGTTTTCAAAAGAATTCTAAGAACGTGAACGCTTTTAATTTTTTTTTACAGAAATACAAAATTGGGACTTACATTTTTTTGTTCTTCTTTGTAACCCTTTGTAAGTTTATAATTAAAAAACTACATGCTGCTGGCAAGTAATGTTGATTTTGTAGGATTGGTACAACATCACCCATTAAGATAAATTAATCATTAGGTCGACATACTCTTTATTTTTTTTTATTCCACGTTGTGTATTACATTTTCTAGTTTTTACTAAAAAAAAAATAAAAAATCTACATAATTAATGCCGTTGAGTTAAAAACTGTTTGAGGGACCTGGGGTGATAGCAAAAGACCTCCCCTGTCCGCCATTTCAATTCTGCAAATGATGCACCAAACACCCTATATATCTCCCTATACATAGCAACCACGCATTATTTACTTTCCGAACTAGCCCTAGCCGAAACGTGCAAAGCATTCGCTACGCTTTCCATCACCGCCGACTACCGACCGTTGTTCTAACTCCAACCCAATTAGAAACGAACGGAAATCCAAGCTCTGCGCTCGTTTGTTATCAGTATGCTCTACAAGTATTTGCCGCTTGTCGCACAATAAGCTGGCAAGCAATAGAGCCTCAGCTTCCGTTTTCAGCATCGGAATTGACCCGAAATTTCATGAGGTGGTCACTGGCATCGGGTTGTCACACTCCCTGCACTTTGTAAAGGGAGAATGTGTAGCGGACCAGGATTAAGCCCTTTGTGTATACTGTGGAGGCCGTTCACAGAAGGAACTGACCAGAAACGACAATACTACAGAAATGTAAGATATAATGATGCCAATATTGTAACTACCTGGTAGAATTTTCCTGGTGTGCGGTTTATCCGGTGCTATACTACAACTATTTAAAACTGTAATGACTCATACGCGTGATCAACACGTGATCAGAGCTCGATCCCGGCTTCCTTCCAGTACAGCCGTATAGCGTACGACATATGTCGTTTCTGTGGCTTTGCGGTGGTCAACAGCACAGACAGAGATGGAAATAATGGCTGATTGTTCTCCGCCGGTAGAACCAATGAAATCAAAGACGCGCCTCGACCGGCAGACTCATAGGCGTCGGCAACGCACTGGAACGTGTTTCGTTGAGCGATCGCATATTGTGTGTTTTTATAAGAATTGTTGTGTGATTGTTATTGTTGTGGTTTCTGTGGTTACTGTTTTGGTTATACTTAACCATGGAGAGTACAAATGGCACGAGTGGTAGTACTGAAAGCCAGGGAACAAGTAGACGGCTTCGTAAAGCACTGAAGAGGGACGCGAAAGAAATCGTGCTCAACGTGTTCAATTATCTGAACAGAACTATGTCGCAGGGAGATGCACTCGCGCATTGTGAAAGTATGACAGGCGTTCCAGAGTGGACCATTCGCAGGGTGGTGCATGAAAAGAAGAAAACTGGAGCTACTACTGATCCAAAGTTTAATTTGAAGGGACGAAAGGCCGTTAAATTGGATGACGATAGCAAAATGGCGTTAAGGCGAACCGTACATTCATTCTTCTTTAGGAATGAGATACCAACCCTCAAGGCTGTACATGCAGCGATCAAGGAAAATGAAATTATACCCCAAATGAGCGTCGAGGTAATGAGGAAATCCCTGCACGAAATTAATTTTCGTTACGAAACGCGTAATCGGAAGTCAGTATTGATAGAGAGACCTGAAATAGTCGCGTGGCGTCGAAAATACCTACGCGAAATGATTGAATATAGGCGACAAAGCAGAAAAATCTATTATTTGGACGAGACATGGGTAAATGCAGGTCACACAGTTAAAAAACCTGGATAGACAAAAACGTAGTGAGTAACCGACAAGCAAGCATTGAAGGTTTGTCAACAGGTCTTCGTGGACTGTCAGGGAAGGGTCAAAGATTGATCGTAACTCATATTGTTAGCGATAGTGGCTTTTTAGAAGAGTGTGACTTGATTTTCGTCTCTAAGAAAGGAGGTGATTACCATGGCGAAATGAATGCCAGCTGCTTCGAGAGCTGGTTTCAAGGGGTGCTTCAGCGAGTTGAGCCCAACTCTGTGATCGTCATGGATACTGCTTCCTACCATAGTCGTCGAGCCGAACGTGTACCGACTATGGGATCTCGAAAAAGTGACATGCAGCAATGGTCGCGCGAAAAAGGAATCCCGTTTGACGATTCATGTGTGAAAGCGGAATTGTATGAAAAAATTAAACAGCACAAACCTGCGAACATTAGTGACTGATGAGATGGCCCGTCAATGTGGTGTCACTGTGCTGCGGTTACCGCCCTACCACTGTGAACTGAACCCAATAGAGCTCATCTGGGCTCAAGTGAAGGGTTATATTGCGCACCATAACACAACCTTCAAATTACCAGACGTTAAGGTTTTACTTGAGACTTCCATACAGCTAGTAACGCCCGAAGCTTGGCAGAATGCTATCCATCATGTTGTGAAGGAAGAAACAAAAATGTGGCAGCTTGACCACCACATCGACACCATCATAGAGCCAGTTATAGTCAATTTCAACGAGGAAAGCGATAGCGACAGTTTATTACTGTCAGATGTAAGTGGAAGCGACGATGAATAAAGGTAATTCCCAAATTTTTGACTTACAATATGTTTCAAACCACTCTTCATTAAGCATGTGACAAATCTAGTTCACCCATGTTAAACATTCATACCCCGACTATGAACAGCCGACTACTGTTAGTTAAGTGATGTTCACGTGAACATCGATGAGTCATTACAGTTTTAGATAGTTATAGTATAGGGGTGGAATCTGCCAGGTACTATTATATTCTGTTACTTTACTCGTGCATAGCGGTGGCCGCAGTAGTAGACTCTTCGGTCTCCTGATCAGTCGCCGTGCGCTGTGCGGGTTCGAGTCCCGTCCCAGGAGAAATTTTTCTCCTAGCTATGGATGTTGTGATTGTCCGTACGTGGTAGACGGTCTCTGACTGTCGAACGTGGAGGTACCACCCGGCGGATCTCGTAGGCGGAGCCAGAATGTGTACATGTTGCATGCACACATCTTCCCTCGCTAGAGTCCGTGTGGCGTTCCCCCTTTCCCCTGTATCCCCCTATAGCCCCACGGTCCCCAATGGGTGTTTAAAAAAAATCATAATAACAAAGAATATAATCTGCAATGATGAGTCTATTAACGATCCCCAAGGCATTGTCGATGCTTTTGTCGATTTTTTCTCTAGTGTTTACTTGAAGGATAATAGCGAGGTCAATCATGACTTTAATTTTAATCATAATGCCCTAATTGATATTAGTTGTGAACAAATTTCGGTGGATGAAATTGTTCCTAACTGCAGGACTAGATCAAAATCAATCATCCTTTCTCAAGGATTGTATTAGAATATTGGTATTTGCTTTAATTTCACTCACGGCTACTTTTTCAGGTAAGTGGAAGGCTGCAAAGGTATGCCCAATTCCAAAAATGGAAGAATAATTATAACTTAGTTCGTGATTGCAGGGCAGTGTCCATCTTAAACGATTTTGCAATACTGTTGGATGTCATGTAACATATACTAAGTGACATATAAATCCGAACACCCAGTTTAAATGGTTTTATTTTACTAAAAGTTGGTGAATGTATTTATCTTACTGTAAATAACAAGTGAAAAAATTTTCAGCCTTATCAGTTGGACATTCCGGTTTTTATACTGCTTTTTTTTAATCCACTAACGCTCTAAAAAGGAATATTTCAGCCGCAGTAAAGAATCAACGTTGGCGGATTTTTGTTCTTGACATCCTTTACGATCGGTTACGATGCCTAGAGTACGGATACCTGTACGTTACAGTTACAGTGCAAAGAAGTGTAGACACTGTGGTTAGGTGTTATCAGGCATGGCTTCGAGAAGGCCGTACGCAAAGTGCAAGGGGCACTGGACGCCGCCGTAGAACAACAGACCGTGAAGATCGCCGCCTATGATTATTGGCCTTAAGGGCCCGTTTCTCCACTACCAGGTCCATTGCAAATGAATGGTTTGCAGAACACGGAAGACCTATTGGCATGCGAAGTGTTTACCGACGAATGAGAAGTTTTGGCTTGTTTTCATACCGGCCACACTGGGTCCTCCCTTTAACTCGAGAACACCGACGTAATCGCCTTGAGTGGTGCAGACAACGGTCACTCTGGGATCAGGAATGGAACAGTATTGTCTTTAGTGACGAGTCTCGATTTTGTTTAGGCATGCACGATGGTCGTGCCAGGGTTAGAAGGCGACATCGTGAAAGGAGGAATCCACAGTTTTTTGTTGAAAGACATGTTCATCACACTATTGGAGTTATGGTTTGGGGTGCTATAGCTTATGGTTCCAGGTCACCTTTAATCTTCATCAGAGGTAACATGAACGCGCAGCGTTATATCCGCAAAAAGAAGGAAGGTGTATTCGAGCAGAAAATAGGATATGTAACCCGAGCGATACGTATTTTTGCTGGTTGGCTTCATCAGGCCCGAAATGAATGCACATATGCAACCACGAAACTAGATACACACGCCGATACATCCTGATACGGGCGTAACCTGAGGAAACGAAGATGGAGAGGGGAAAAAGTGACACACGAAGTCCACAACAAGAGCCAACCTACTGTACTAACAAATTAATATCTAGTGTAGACCGTATACCGGACAATGAGGCGCCCCGTATACGTAAACATATGTACCAATAAATCAACAATCCGTTGCAATTAGTCGATTTTGAAAGCAAATAATGGCGGAACGCTCGATCGGTCATTCGGTGTATGCGTGTGTACCCGTTGCTGCGTTAGAACGCAGCACCAATCATTTAGCTGTAATTATTCTGACAAATCTCTGTTTGCAGAATTTACACTCGTCACGAGTTGCAGAAGGCAAATGTAATGCGTGGGTTGCAGCGTACAGAGCGTCCCAGAAGTTGGCGTCAAGTCAAGTCATAATTACAAAATTTAAGGGCAAATTTCACCAACATTAATGTTTAACGGTCCCCAAAGCTCTCTGAATATCAGTGATTTCTATATCTTGAAGCTAGGCTAGGCTTTATCCTGAGAAGTACCCAAATGCTACTCGCCATCCCCGTTCACCCTCAGAGGGATGCTTCCCAAATCAAGCACCGAGATCTGTTGATCATTAGCCACAAAATACTGAGCTCTGGGTGCAAACTAAGAAGTCGATATGAAATAGCCATCATTATAATGTAAGACATCAATTCTGTGTTCTATTACGGTAGATACCCAGGAGAAACATTACGGCTTACGCTTAATTGACTTCTTACGACGATTCAATTACTATTGTGAATCCGACATAGACGGGATAAACATCCATAGTCCAGTCAATTTCGGAATAACCTTTATATCGCCAGACATTGATACGTACTGTGTATAGTCAACGCCAAACAAAGTGGCGTGCACGTCATCAAGGTGGGTGTGTTGAAAAATTTACATTGTTGCCAAACTTTTTGTAGAATAATAAAATTTATTATTTACATATCTAGGTTTATAAGCAATATTAACCTCAAATGAGAACAAAAATAATAGTATAATAAAATTATAGATCTGTACTTGCATAATCATTAAGTATGACAATTATTGATCAGATGACACTATGAAACTACCATATTTAATTGATAGCTTAAAGGTACTGAATAAAAATCCAAATGGGGTCCTCCAAATTTTATGCATGGTATTTATTTTACAGAATTCATACAGAAAAATGCATTCTAAAATTAGGTAAGCTACTGGTGTAAGCTTTTTCTGTACAATAAAGTTAGTCGGAGTTTCTTTCTTCAGCGCTGTCTGAATCTGAATATTCATCACTCTCAAAGTTGATTATTAAAGGTTCGATGTCTGGTCGATCAAAAATTCGTTCTCTTTCATACCATTTAAAAATTTCTTGCTCAGTATGTCGAACACTATTTTTCCACATGTCTGGGGTAACCGTTTGTAGAGCCTCGTTCCACATATCCAAACAGTCTTTTTCACTGTTACCATCTCTACCAATATGTCTGTTATAGTAACCTTTTGCTATGCCCCAAATTAACTCAATAGGGTTAAATATACAATGGTAAGGAGGCAGACGAAGAACTTTGTGCCCATGTTGTTCCGCCAATTCATCAATCACGTATATTTTAGGTGGTTTGTTTCTAAAAAAGCAGTTATTTTAAGAATAGGAATAAACAAAAGAAATATAAACTGTCGACCAAAATATGTATAATTAAGAAGCATTATGTACCGAGCAACAATACTCAATAGCTCTGTTTTAAACATGTTGTGTTTAAAAATGGTATGTTTTGATTTGTCAACCAGTCTTGGATATTTTTTTTTGTCCATGCATTGTTGGGCACTTTGTTCAATATCATGCTGTGATAAGTGGCGTTATCCAGTATAATCATAGATGGACTCTCCAATTTTTCTAATAACTGATGTTGAAACCATTTCAAAAAATTGTCCTGGTTCATCTCTCCATGGTAATCGCTCAATTTTGTTTTCGAAGAAAATATCGCTTCACTACCCTCAATAAACCCATTTTCATTTCCAGCATGTAATATAATGTATCTAAAATATATTAGTTTTAAATTTTATAGTGCAAATTGTGTAAAAGTACATACCTTTTACCATCTGTTTTAATAGCTTTCACGCTTTTTTGGTTTCCATTTTGCCAAGAGCGACCTATGGTCCCATTTTGAAATATCCAAGTTTCATCGAGGAAGACAAACTGGTATAAGGCCTCAACCTTGGCTTGATTGTATTGTCTTAGAAATTCCACCCTTTTCAAAGCTATACTTGGTAGTTCCATGAGCCCTCGTCGCGGATTGTCCTTAAGCCACTTAAATCCAAGATCTCTAAGCAACCGCCTTAAAGACGTGGCACTACCATCAAATAATGCCCTATCTCTTAATCGAGACCATAAAGTTTGTATCGTAACTTGTTCTTCTGAAACCATGTGTAATATGACATTATAATTTAGTTAACAAATTAATGCAAATTTCTGATAAGTTATTATAATAAGATCTTACTTTTGTGATACATATTATAGATCACTTCTCGAATGGCACTTGTATCCAATGTCGCTGTGTTGGTTACACGTTTAATATAACTCCGCTTTTTCTTGGGCGATTCTAAATTTGCATCACTTTTCACACCCTCGGAAATACGACTAACTGTCCTTAAACTAATTTTTAAAGCAGCAGCAACACGCTACAAAAAATGAAATAAAATTTCACTATTATTAATATACATTACATGTAATTATTAGTAACCTACCTCTTGAACAGCATTTAAAGGCAACAAAGGCCCGTTGTTGTCCCTTTCTTGCTCAAAGTAGTGCATTAACGAGGCCACGAGTTCCTTACACCGACTATTTAACTGTTTGGGCATCTTTATATACCAAAATTGCCTTTATCTACTCGTAAAATGAATAATTTTGTTTTGAAACAAACAGTTGTTGATTTACAGTATGCGGGGCCAAAGGATTTATAAAGATTTGAAATGCCACAAATTGATTCAGTGTCAAAATTAATACAAATGTCAGTTCCCAGTTTAAATAAGTTTCAAGGTGACAATGTGTCAACGCTGCGAAATCGGTTTAGTGCGTTTACATGTCGATAAGTGATTGGAGCGTTTGCAAAACATTTTATTTCGCATAATGCGTCTAAATTTATCAGAAAGCAACTTATGTGATATTTTAATAACAATGTTTATATGACTATTAACCATAATAAGAGAGTAATGACCATTTTACAATTTATATATCACATTAATATGAAACTGCAATTGTTTGTGATAGAAACCTAGGCATTAGGTCGGGGAATTTTTATCGTGATGACGTGCACGCCACTTTGTTTGGCGTTGACTATACGTAGATTGTCAGATATAAAGGGTGAAATATCAGTTGCAGTGTTTAAGTTGGTATTATTTTGACAGTTGGTAACACTTCCATGCTCCACATATTGACAGATATATTGTGTCCAATTTCCGCTTGACTTGGGGGCCTTTTGCCCAAAAATTACTGAAGTTTTAGCTGGCAGAAAAGCGAATCTATTTAACAAAAAACGCCAAAGATAGATTATAAAGTTATGAAAGCTACATGAAAAATATAGAAATTAAGAACAAATCATAGTGTTAGATGTTCAGATTGTTAAAGAAGTGCTAATCTAAGTCTTTTGTGTTTGTGAATGGATGCAGGATCATACGTCAACCTGCCTACAAAAATATAAATCTCCCGGTGGCCGACATACTGTTGACTACATTACGTTATTAGTATAGGTGTTATTTTCCATCCTTAACTACACCGATACGATCTTTTACAAATTGCCTTATGGCGAAGAAATACTATTATTACATTGCTTACAAACTAAATAACTGATGCCTCAATCTACGCTTTCTTTAATCTATACAATGCAAGGTATTGTCAATGAACTTCAGATAGTCAGCTGTCATTTCGATTTTTGGTGAACGTGCACACAGGTTACGAGGGATGTCTTTTAAGTTTTGCATATAGAAACATAGCAGGCCGCGCGGATCGAACGTCAGTACTGAATCTTAACCTCACTCTTTAGTAAACTTAAATTCAAAGTTTCACAACAATACGTGCAGTGTTCTCACTACAGTGAATCTTTAAGACCTCAATTCGATAAATTTTACATGAAGAATTAGGAGTAAGAAAATAAGTTTCTCGTTGGAAACCCCACCTGTTGAGCGAAGAGCAGAAAGCAGCCAGGGTTAATTGGTGTCAAAAAACGCTTGACCGTTTCTATTCCGGAAACTCAAAAAACGTGTACAGCATTGTTAGTGTTTCGAAAAAGATGGTCGCGACATTTGTGTCAACAGCGGGTCATATTGCAACAATTCCTCTTAATGAGCAAAGAACTGTTACTGCGGATTGGTATACCACCATTTGTTTGCCAAAATTCATCACCGAGCTTCGAAAAATCAACCTCGAAAGAAGAATCATCATCAACCAAGGCAATGCAAGCTCGCACACAAAACGTGGAATTATTGGACCATCCTCCATATAGTCCCGAAAATTAAAAACCGTGTTGTTTTATTTCCATATGCAAAACTTAATGTATGTCATTGCATCTCTTATTAAAGGATTTGAATGTGAAGTTGCTTGCAATTTGCTTAATGAATTGAGACAAGAAAGAAATATCCAGGTCATGATAGATACATACCAAGGAGCATGCAGTATTGTTCGTAGAATTTTGTTTTGTATCACTTGCAATTTTGTAATGAGCGTCTTGGTAGCAAAGCACCAAGCTACACATGTGTAGGTTATGGTTGGACGTATAATCGATTTGTACGAGTATAATACTAGTTTATTAGTTAAGCTCAGTTTTGTAGTACCCTTGAGCATGCAATTATAGCCCATGTTCTAGTCGATTCTACGTGAGATTTCCAAGTTAGACATGCATCGGTTGTTAGTTCTAAATATTTTGCTTGATATGCCCATGGAATTCTTTGGTTACAAATAACACTGGACAACAAATTTTAGTTTTTTAATTGTATCTTGTGGGAAAAGTGCACTTCTTTGTTAATTTTGAGGCGCTGAATCCAAAAATGACAATGAAATAAAAAAATTAGTTGCGGTTTAGAAAAAAAACTTTTTATTTTTAAGGATATATTAAAAAAACTAACCAGATTCATATACTTATAAGAATCACTATATGCGCTGTCTTTTTGCTGTTCTTTTATGGATCGTTTCTGGAGCATCTCTACCAAGAGTCCAACAGTAGTCTGCAAACATGGAAGGATTCCACTTTCCCTGGTACCTTTTTTCCATCGTTGAAATATCCTGATGAAAACGTTCGCCGTGCTCATCACTTACGGCTCCGCAATTGTCAGGAAAAAAGTCCAGGTGTGAGTGTAGGAAATGTATCTTAAGAGACATATTAGAGCCCATCTTTTGATACGATGACAGCATATTTTTGACAAGGGTTTTATTGTTGTCAGCTTTTCTATTTCCCAAGAAATTAGTGACCACCAGACGGAAATCATTCCAAGCAGTTTTTTCAATACATGTTAAAGTGTTTTCAAACTGTGTATCTTTCAAAATATTTCGAATCTGTGGATCAACAAAAATACCTTCTTTAACCTTTGCCTCACTTAGTCTTGGAAATTTCTGACGCAGGTATTGAAAAGCTGACCCATCTCTATCTAATGCCTTGACAAAGTTTTTCATTAGGCCCAACTTGATATGCAGTGGTGGTAATAATTTTTTTTTCAAATCTCCTAATGGAATAGCCTAGCTGCAGCCCAAGTAAAAGTGCAACAACTTTCAAATCGCCACAAAGATGCCATTGGTGCTCATCGTATTTTATGCATGTCAATAGGTACTTCATATTGTCATATGATTCTTTCATGTGAACTGCATACCCTACAGGAAGAGATGGTAAAATATTTCCAATATGCAATAACACTGCCTTTAAACTCAATGTTAAACTGTCTATAAACAATCTCCATTCTTCTGGGTTATAGTTTATATTTAAAGCCGCCAGTAAGCCGTTAATGTTACTGCAAAAAACCAAGTTATTCTCCATATTGAAAAGTGGTTCTAAGTCTTTGTGGCGTTTACGAAAAACACATACCGAAACATCGTCTTCTAACAAGTTCCACTGCTGCAGTCTTGATCCAAGTAACTCTGCCTTACATTTTGGAAGTTCTAAATCCCTTACAAGATCATTTAATTCTGACTGTGTTATTTTGTGCGGTTGGTGGCATGACGTGCTCGGTATAAAATCAGGATCTCTTGACGTTGATGGCATATCTTCTTCCTGACGAATCACTCGATCGCCATGATCTGATTCGTTTTCTGATTAGCAAGTGTAGGATTCTGGGGGTTTTGGAATAGGATTTTCGTCACTGTGAGGCACAGGTCTCATCGCAGATGGTATGTTTGGGTAGTTAATAACCGATTTTTTTTTTCTTGGACATACCTGTGGCTTGTCCAACACAAGGTACCATGCAAAAGTAACAATCATTAATATGATTTGTAGGCTCTCTCCAAACAATTGGGACAGCAAAGCGCATAGACCGTTTTTCGCCATTTAACCAGCTCCTCGGACTTGAAGCACATGTATTACAGCAGATGTGGGGTGCCCACTGTTTGTCTTGATCACCTAGTTTACAACCGAAATAAAGCTGATATGCCTTTGTTATTAGTGGAGTATTAGACCGTCTCTGAGACGCAAAAGTCACATCACCACACACGTAACAAAACTGATCTGGATTGTTTACACACTTTCGAGACATCTTGCATGAACGCTGTCAGCCAACTGAGGAAAAAATGGCTAATATAAAACAATATAATGTACACGTATGTATAACGTAACACAATCATGCCGATTACATCATCTTTCCTTGCCGAATATAAAAATGTAGCACGTGCATTCTTGTGAATTACAGTATATTAACACTGTCACAGCAGGAACACATATAATTACCGTATCTCTAAAACTTGAATTAATATTGAAAAAATAAGTTTCATTCCGGTTTTAGCACATTATAAATAGTAATATTCTGTTGATTTTATTTAGGATATTTTTTGGCTGTTGATCAGTGTAATTATTTCGGCTGGCAATCAAGCTTCCGCTGTGAGCAATGGATCGTTTTGATCTTGAACACAGGGGAGACATATTGAAGAACTATTTTCAAAGTGAGTGCTGTGTTGAAGAATCGAGAAGACTATTTCGTCAGAATGAAGCTCCTTCCGCGATTGGTATACGAAAATTTGTGAAGAAGGTTCAGAAAGTATGAGCGTGTTCGACCCGTACGTACACCCGAAAACATTGCTGCTGTTGTCCAGAACGCAAGAATTTCAACTCGTCAGAGAGCATAACAAATCAGTCGCACTTCTGTGCGGAGAATATTCTATAACGACCTGGGATTATTTCCTGACAAGGTGCAACTCGTGCAAGAGTTGAAACACAATGACCATCAGCTTCGATATCGTTTCTCTGTGTGGGTTCTAAATCAATTTTAAACGGACGTCAATTTTGGTCGCCAAAATTTCGGACGAAGCTTATTTCCATCTGGGAGGTTAAGTTAACAAGCAGAAGTGTTGGATTTGGGGTTCTGAAAATCCAAACTAATGCATATAAAAAGAGTAACTGTTTGGTGTGGCTTCTGGAGTGATGGGATTATTGGTCCCTACTTTTTTCAATATGAAGATGACAACAGCGTTACGGTAAACAGAGAACACTATAGAGACATGTTTAGGAGTAGGACTATTAGATGACATGCATTTGCACAATCTCTGGTTCCAGCAAGATGGCGCAACATGTCACACCAGCCGTGAAACAATCGATCTAACGATCCTTAAACAATTGATGTTCTTAAAGAAAATATCCGTCGAGCCATCGATGAAATAGACACACAAACTACCGAAAATGTGCTTCAAAGTTGGGTTAAAGGGATGGCCAGGCCAGCCGCGACAGCCATTTAACTGAAATTGTTTTTCGGAAGGCGTCTTCTTCCGAATATAGCAACATATTATTGAAGGATGTAGTTTTAATACCAATTAAAAAAAACCAACGGAAGGCCCACCCTTTAATAAAATCACACTGATTGTGTTTTATAGCAATGGCTTTAATAATTGTCATCTTTTGGAGAATAGCAGAACTAAACGGTAGACTACGCTTATCAAAATGTGACATAGAATTTGCCCTTGTGGCATGCCACTTTTTAAATCGAATATCAAATTAGAAACAATATCCAATTTCTTCACTCGTTGAATATTCTGGATGCGACTTCCAACTGTTTCGCTGGGTATAAAGCGTACGAGGCTACGTAGAGATAGAAGTTACGGTTAATACAATTTGAAACTGGAAGTTTCGAGTGTGAGAAGTAGTTTGATTTTTTGAAGGTCTATCAGAAGAGGATATATCGTGATACGATTCGAAAACATAACAAATTGAAGAAAAAATAAGCAACTTAGGAGACAAAACCATATCACAAGTTACCCTCTATGTGAATAATTCTATTTATATCGCATTGTAGAGGACGAAAATTGGCAACGTTTAATGTGCAATTTTATTTATAGCTTCATCTCAAATGAAGTTGGCAAAAAATAGAAGAGATTTTGATAAAATTCGTGTTTTTTTTGTCTATCTTCGGAAATACTCCAAGTGCCTAAAGGAGCAACTCTGCCCCCATTCAAATGACTTCATGTCAATCTTCCAGATATACTAAGTGACATATAAATCCGAACACCCAGTTTAAATGGTTTTATTTAAATAAAATTTTGTATAAGTACTTAATGAAGCATAATAAGTAAATGATAAAAATTTCAAAATGATTGCACTGCTTTAAAGCCCTTTGACCTTTAATAATGTGTGGATGCACCCTGATGTGCTACGCATTCTCCAACGCGCCTAGGCATGCGGTCAATGTCCTCCTGTGGTATCTCATTCCAGGCAACCACCAACTCCTCGCGAAGTGCTTCTAGAGTCTGAGGAGGACGTTGCAAGTTGAGCAATCTCCTACCCATCATATCCCACACGTGCTCAATTGGGGATAAGTCGGGAGATCCTCGTGGCCATGGTAACAATGTGACATCATTATGTTGAAAGAAGTCTATTGTGACTCTTGCAACATGTGGTCGGGCATTATCTTGTTGAAAAGTTGGATCTGCCAGGGTGTCAAGATAGGGTAAAAGATGGGGTTCTAGAACTTCGAGGAACCATAAGCTATAGCACCCCAAACCATAACTCAAACAGTGTGATGAACATGTCTTTCAACAAAAAACTGTGGATTCCTCCTTTCACCAGGTCGCCTTCTAACCCTGGCACGACCATCGTGCATGCCTAAACAAAATCGAGACTCGTCACTAAAGACAATACTGTTCCATTCCTGATCCCAGAGTGACCGTTGTCTGCACCACTCAAGGCGATTACGTCGCTGTTCTCGAGTTAAAGGGAGGACCCAGTGTGGCCGGTATGAAAACAAGCCAAAACTTCTCATTCGTCGGTAAACACTTCGCATGCCAATAGGTCTTCCGTGTTCTGCAAACCATTCATTTGCAATGGACCTGGTAGTGGAGAAACCGTCCCTTAAGGCCAATAATCTTAGGCGGCGATCTTCACGGTCTGTTGTTCTACGGCGGCGTCCGGTGCCCCTTGCTCTTTGCGTACGGCCTTCTCGAAGCCATGGCTGACAACATCTAACCACAGTGTCTACACTTCTTTGCACTCTAACTGCAATTGCCCGAAAAGAAAGTCCAGCTTCCCGAAGTCCCACTGTACGGCCCCTATCAAACTCACTAAGTTGACGAAATCGTACAGGTCTCCGTACTCTAGGCATCGTAACCGATCGTAAAGGATGTCAAGAACCAAAATCTGCCAACGTTGATTCATTTTTAGAGCGTTAGTGAATTAAAAAAAAGCAGTATAAAAACCGGAGTGTCCAACTGATAAGGCTGAAAATTTTTTCACTTGTTATTTACAGTAAGATAAATACATTCACCAACTTTTATTAAAATAAAACCATTAAAACTGGGTGTTCGGATTTATATGTCACTTAGTATATGAGAGTGGAATCTGTGGATTATACTTTTGAAAATCTTTCCATTATGGCCATTTCAAATAGGGAGAGAAGAGAGAACAAAGGAGTCAAGAATCAAGCTTGGACGTAAATAACGCTATAAAAGCTTATTTAGAACCTATCACAACAATAAATATAGAGGGTATTGTTGTGAGCGCACAATGCCAGGCGAGCGAAACAGGCTGCCGGTGAATGAAAGCAGTGCCGTTCGTGTTTAGGTGATGATTTCCAAATAGATGATGATAACATTACAAGCATTCAATCTACATATGCAGGATTATTCAAAAGGTCATGGCAATGTTTTTAGTCTAGAAAGTGAGTTCAAAAATAACATTGCAAATTCCAATAAACATGAGTCCTGCAACGCCTCGTTACCGAGGTACCGGGTTTTGAGGTTTTAATGTCGAAATAGAAAGAAAATTATACCTCCACAATTTTTGAACTAATGATGAAAGAAAAAGCTAAGCTCCGCGGTGGATAAGAGCTTTTCCTAGTTATCCAATGGTGACCTTGGATTTAACCTTGATGACGACCTTGAATTGAATAATAATAATTTTTGCATGAATAGAGCGGACAATTTGCCGTTCAAATATAAATTTTGACCTTAGGAGGTCAAGATCGGTGATATAACTTGAAACATAGTAGTCGTATCGGGGAACCACCGACATTATTTTCATGATTTTTCCTCGGACATGCAATGCTGACCTTGGATCTTACCTTGGCCATAACCTACAAGGTTATTTGAAGGTCAACTCTCTTTTTTAATGGAACCTATGCGGAAATGGAGAAAGGGGAGAATTTTATGTTCAACTATTTTGGAACTTGACCTTGAATGTCGAAATAGAAAGAAAATTATACCTCCGCAATTTTTTAACTAATGGTGAAAGAAAAAGCTAAGCTCCCCGGTGGATAAGAGCTTTTCCTAGTTATACAATGGTGACCTTGGATTTAACCTTGATGACGACCTTGAATTAAATAATAATAATTTTTGCATAAATAGAGCGGAAAATTTGCCGTTCAAATATAAATTTTGACCGTAGGAGGTCAAGATCGGTGATATGACTTGAAACATAGTAGTCGTATCGGGGAACCACCGACATTATTTTCATGATTTTTCCACGGACATGCAATGCTGACCTTGGATCTTACCTTGGCCATAACCTACAAGGTTATTTGAAGGTCGACTCTCTTTTTTAATGGAACCTATACGGAAATGGAGAAAGGGGAGAATTTTATGTTCAACTATTTTGGAACTTGACCTTGAATGTCGAAATAGAAAGAAAATTATACCTCCACAATTTTTGAACTAACGATGAAAGAAAAAGCTAAGCTCCGCGGTGGATAAGAGCTTTCCCTAGTTATCCAATGGTGACCTTGGATTTAACCTTGATGACGACCTTGAATTAAATAATAATAATTTTTGCATGAATAGAGCGGAAAATTTGCCGTTCAACTATAAATTTTGACCTTAGGAGGTAAAGATCGGTGATATGACTTGAAACATAGTAGTCGTATCGGGGAACCACCGACATTATTTTCATGATTTTTCCTCGGACATGCAATGCTGACCTTGGATCTTACCTTGGCCATAACCTACAAGGTTATTTGAAGGTCGACTCTCTTTTTTAATGGAACCTATACGGAAATGGAGAAAGGGGAGAATTTTATGTTCAACTATTTTGGAACTTGACCTTGAATGTCGAAATAGAAAGAAAATTATACCTCCACAATTTTTGAACTAACGATGAAAGAAAAAGCTAAGCTCCGCGGTGGATAAGAGCTTTCCCTAGTTATCCAATGGTGACCTTGGATTTAACCTTGATGACGACCTTGAATTAAATAATAATAATTTTTGCATGAATAGAGCGGAAAATTTGCAGTTCCAATATAAATTTTGACCATAGGAGGTCAAGATCGGTGACATAACTTGAAACATAGTAGTCGTATCGGGGAACCACCGACATTATTTTCATGATTTTTCCTCGGACATGCAATGCTGACCTTGGATCTTACCTTGGCCATAACCTACAAGGTTATTTGAAGGTCAACTCTCTTTTTTAATGGAACCTATGCGGAAATGGAGAAAGGGGAGAATTTTATGTTCAACTATTTTGGAACTTGACCTTGAATGTCGAAATAGAAAGAAAATTATACCTCCGCAATTTTTTAACTAATGGTGAAAGAAAAAGCTAAGCTCCCCGGTGGATAAGAGCTTTTCCTAGTTATACAATGGTGACCTTGGATTTAACCTTGATGACGACCTTGAATTAAATAATAATAATTTTTGCATAAATAGAGCGGAAAATTTGCCGTTCAAATATAAATTTTGACCGTAGGAGGTCAAGATCGGTGATATGACTTGAAACATAGTAGTCGTATCGGGGAACCACCGACATTATTTTCATGATTTTTCCACGGACATGCAATGCTGACCTTGGATCTTACCTTGGCCATAACCTACAAGGTTATTTGAAGGTCGACTCTCTTTTTTAATGGAACCTATACGGAAATGGAGAAAGGGGAGAATTTTATGTTCAACTATTTTGGAACTTGACCTTGAATGTCGAAATAGAAAGAAAATTATACCTCCACAATTTTTGAACTAACGATGAAAGAAAAAGCTAAGCTCCGCGGTGGATAAGAGCTTTCCCTAGTTATCCAATGGTGACCTTGGATTTAACCTTGATGACGACCTTGAATTAAATAATAATAATTTTTGCATGAATAGAGCGGAAAATTTGCAGTTCCAATATAAATTTTGACCATAGGAGGTCAAGATCGGTGACATAACTTGAAACATAGTAGTCGTATCGGGGAACCACCGACATTATTTTCATGATTTTTCCTCGGACATGCAATGCTGACCTTGGATCTTACCTTGGCCATAACCTACAAGGTTATTCGAAGGTCAACACTCTTTTTTAATGGAACCTATACGGATATGGAGAAAGGGGAGAATTTTATGTTCAACTATTTTGGAACTTGACCTTGAATGTCGAAATAGAAAGAAAATTATATATCCACAATTTTTGAACTAATGATGAAAGAAAAAGCTAATCTCCGCGGTGGATAAGAGCTTTCCCTAGTTACCCAATGGTGACCTTGGATTTAACCTTGATGACGACCTTGAATTAAATAATCATAATTTTTGCATGAATAGAGCGGAAAATTTGCCGTTCAACTATAAATTTTGACCTTAGGAGGTAAAGATCGGTGATATGACTTGAAACATAGTAGTCGTATCGGGGAACCACCGACATTATTTTCATGATTTTACCACGGACATGCAATGCTGACCTTGGATCTTACCTTGGCCATAACCTACAAGGTTATTTGAAGGTCAACTCTCTTTTTTAATGGAACCTATACGGAAATGGAGAAAGGGGAAAATTTTATGTTCAACTATTTTGGAACTTGACCTTGAATGTCGAAATAGAAAGAAAATTATATATCCACAATTTTTGAACTAATGATGAAAGAAAAAGCTAATCTCCGCGGTGGATAAGAGCTTTCCCTAGTTACCCAATGGTGACCTTGGATTTAACCTTGATGACGACCTTGAATTAAATAATCATAATTTTTGCATGAATAGAGCGGAAAATTTGCCGTTCAACTATAAATTTTGACCTTAGGAGGTAAAGATCGGTGATATGACTTGAAACATAGTAGTCGTATCGGGGAACCACCGACATTATTTTCATGATTTTACCACGGACATGCAATGCTGACCTTGGATCTTACCTTGGCCATAACCTACAAGGTTATTTGAAGGTCGACTCTCTTTTTTAATGGAAACTATGTGGAAATGGAGAAAGGGGAGAATTTTATGTTCAACTATTTTGGAACTTGACCTTGAATGTCGAAATAGAAAGAAAATTATACCTCCACAATTTTTGAACTAATGATGAAAGAAAAAGCTAAGATCCGCGGTGGTTAAGAGCTTTCCCTAGTTATCCAATGGTGACCTTGGATTTAACCTTGATGACGACCTTGAATTAAATAATAATAATTTTTGCATGAGTAGAGCGGAAAATTTTCCGTTCCAATATAAATTTAGACCTTAGGAGGTCAAGATCGGTGATATAACTTGAAACATAGTAGTCGTATCGGGGAACCGCCGACATTATTTTCATGATTTTTCCACGGACATGCAATGCTGACCTTAGATCTTACCTTGGCCATAACCTACAAGGTTATTTGAAGGTCGACTCTCTTTTTTAATGGAACCTATGCGGAAATGGAGAAAGGAGAGAATTTTATGTTCAACTATTTTGGAACTTGACCTTGAATGTCGAAATAGAAAGAAAATTATACCTCCACAATTTTTGAACTAACGATGAAAGAAAACCTTAGCTCCGCGGTGGATAAGAGCTTTTCCTAGTTATCCAATCGTGACCTTGGATTTAACCTTGATGACGACCTTGAATTAAATAATAATAATTCTTGCATGAATAGAGCGGAAAATTTGCTGTTCAAATATAAATTTTGACCTTAGGAGGTCAAGATCGGTGATATAACTTGAAAAATAGTAGCCGTATCGGGGAACCACCGACATTATTTTCATGAATTTTCCTCGGACATGCAATGCTGACCTTGGATCTTACCTTGGCCATAACCTACAAGGTTATTTGAAGGTCAACTCTCTTTTTTAATGGAACCTATACGGAAATGGAGAAAGGGGAGAATTTTATGTTCAACTATTTTGGAACCTGACCATGAACCAAAAACAAGTTTACCTTGATTTCTCTCCAAGGTATTTATTATTTTCAAAACCTCACCCGTAGACATAAGAAACGCCAAAGATTTTTGAACAACAAAACTTAAGCAGTTTGTTATAAAGCATTTTTATTACGCTAACTTTGAATGTTGTGTTTTGTAAGGTTTAATTGTTTGTAGATCATTTGTTTGTTTTTTATATTCTTGGAAAGAGCAATAAACTAGTAATACTATTAAAATGGACTCTGCATTAAATTTATTCTAAATCAGAATTTTTAATTGAAATCTGTCACCCAGAAGTTTACTAACTGTGCTGTGAAACTTTAGCGAACAACATCCAATAAAAGTAACATTGATTTAATATATCTGTTTTAGGAAAAACCATCAACCTTAGTGGATATCGAATAAAAAGTAAGTACAATCAATGCTCTTTAAAAATGCATGTTCTCTCAGAGTAGTTTTTTCTCTATCCCTCTAACAAAGAAAAATCTCTCATATCTATTTGTGCAGTGAAATCTGCCGACTATATTTTTTCTATCTTCATGGCATAAAGTGGATGTAACAGATTACAGATCGCAGCAGTCTGATGTAAACAGATAATCCACTGGCTTTCTCCGCGAGAGTGTCACCCTTAATGCATCAGAGACAAAATGACGGGGGTGGATTCAGCATAATAGCACCGAATCAAGTCGGAGTTTATACAGGATGTTGCTTAATGATATGCGAATATTTAAGGGTGTGCATCTACATGAAAAATTAATGTTAGTTTGCTTTATAAACTTTGGTCCAAAAATGTTTCCTCACAAAAACTCGGGGTGTTGAAGTTTTAAGAAAAAAAACAGGAAATTAATTAATATTTATATATATCAGTGAAATATCTGGAGCGGTTCTGAAAATATTAAATAATTTCCATTTTTTTTCCCTAAAACTTCAAAACCCCGAGTTTCTGTTAGGAAACTTTTTTGGATCATAGTTTATAAGGCAAACAAACGTTGATTTTTTATGTAGATCCACCTCTTAAATAGTCGCACATTATTAAAAAACACCTCACGGCTGAATACACTCCTGTATACGTCTAGGCATCGACAAAATGAGATGATCGATGTCTCCTGCTACATAACGCTATAGGTACATTCCTGTGGAAATATAGATTAGTATTATTATTATTATTACTATGATTATACATACATGTATGAACAAAAACAAAAAAAATTGCATGCAAATCATATTCAGTCTGTTTTGAGTAGGTTGACTCTATATTTCACATACAATTCATTTGTAATTGGTTTTTTAATATGGCGCTAGGTTTGGAAATAAACCGGGTACAATCTAATTGGTCACAGATTTACGTGGGAAGTCCAAACTAATTCTGCTTGTCGCCGTGTTTCCACCAACTCTTCATAGATTTTAATTACTTTGCTATTTACAATTCATACCAAAGCTGCGGGAGTGTACCCCGTAGTCTGAACTTCTTAGAACCGCCTTTGAAAATGCTAATAGCAATGAAGTTGCGCGATATTAAAAGCGCCTACGATGTCTGGCATAGAGCTAAATCGCTCCTCGCGGATCTTTATTGATGGTTTAGACGTTTTACGACACGCTTGACGCTCAGACGTAATATTCGTCAAATATCTACAGACACCGAAGATCTGGTGTCACGCATCTGAGCAAAACTAGCTCAAGTTTGGTTTCAGTACCCCATGCGGATTATGGCTAGGTTTGTCAACGCGAGAAATTTAGAAATTGTGATATACAATGCATTGTAAATAAAGCTTTATGCGTCTAGAACACTTCAAAACTTGCATACCAGGTATGCAGTGCTCGTTTGTTCTATTAGTAAACTGGATTTAATTTTAGGAAATATCGAAATAGAAGATAATACACCTTCTGTTGAAGAGGACGTTCATCATCCTGCACTGATCATGGAATTCATTACATCCGGATCTCCAACGAAATTCCCACAGTTTAACTTTCGCAAAGCTAACTTTCCTGAAATGTACACAGCCTTGCAAGATATTAATTGGACGGAGGTGATCAGTGCAGTTAATGTTGATGTCGCTTGTACCGCCTTGTATTCAGGTATCAATAACATCTTTGAGGTCCATGTCC
Source organism: Acanthoscelides obtectus (assembly GCA_963669975.1). Classification (NCBI taxonomy): domain Eukaryota; kingdom Metazoa; phylum Arthropoda; class Insecta; order Coleoptera; family Chrysomelidae; genus Acanthoscelides; species Acanthoscelides obtectus. The sequence goes on from CAVLJG010000005.1 coordinate 2,016,787, forward strand.
CTAAATGTAAAAATAAAATGTTTTCGTATCCCCCATGGTTCACACGTGAAATTATACTTAATATTAAGAAGAAGGACATAGCAAGAAGGAACTGGAAACGTGACGGTACTAAGTTTTCTTATGATCAGTTCAGTAATTTTAGGAAGCTCATTAAGAACCAGATCAGTGTTGCCTACTCCGCTTACGTCCAATCGGTTGAGGATGCCATTGTCAATGATCCTAGCAAATTCTGGTCATTTTCCCAGATCAAAAAACAGCAATCTAGAATCCCCCCAAGGATGACGCTTAACGGCAATGTCTGCGATACGCCTCAGGATATAGTGGACAGTTTTGCTACCTCTCTTTTCAACAGTTTTTATCCTGTCTGGTCTACTAGGGTCATCTCCTCTAACAAATAATTCTACTGATATCATTTCTTTAAAAAATAGAAGTGAAGAAAACATAATTAGGGCTTCGAAAAGATTAAAGAACAAAATGACGTCTGGATGTGACGGTATTCCAAGTTTTTTCGTTAAAGATTGCATTCATATACTAGCGAAACCGCTGACTTCCATATTCAACCTAATTCTAAAATCAGAGACATGTCCAAATATCTGGACGATCTCTAAAATATGTCCTATTCACAAAAGTGGAGATATCTCTGATATTTCCAACTATCGCCAAATAGCAATCCTGTGCAATTTCAGCAAGTTGTTTGAGATCATCGCTTATGAAACGGTTTACTGCTCGGTCAGGGGTGCAGTCTCTACTAATCAGCATGGGTTTATGAGAGGCAGATCTACGGTCACCAACTTGGCGCTAATTACTCAGTACATTTCTGAAGTACTAGACGGTCAGGGACAAGTTGATGTCATCTACACAGATATTCAGAAGGCGTTTGATCAAGTTGATCATTATGCACTTCTGGGTAAGCTTAAAACAGTGGGTATGTCTGATGCAATGCTGTCACTCATGAATTCATATTTGAGGGATAGAAGGTTATTTGTCGAATATGGTGGTCATAGGTCGAGTTACTATCGTGCCACGTCTGTGGTACCTCAAGGGTCAAATCTAGGTCCATTATTGTTTTTAATATTTATTAATGACTTGTCTTTTGAACTGAAGTGTTTCCATTTGTTTTTCGCTGATGACCTTAAAATCTGCACGTCAGTCAAGACAGTCGAGGATTGCGTCATGTTGCAAGATGACTTAGCTCTAATTTCGTCATGGTGTTCACGAAACTGTCTCAGTCTGAATGTTTCGAAATGTAAAGTTATGACTTATACAAGAAAAGTTAACTATTTAATTTATGATAATTATAACATCAATGGTCAGGTTATAGACAGATGCACCTCTTATAGAGACCTTGGAGTCATTTTTGATACCAAGCTAACGTTTACTGAGCATATACTCAATATCTCGTCGGCTGCCACTCGACTACTTGGTTTCTGTATCAGAAACTGGAAGGGTTTCTCCAATGTTTTTTTTTATATATATATATATCGAAACAGCCGCGCAGGCAGAAGCCTAAATGCCGGAACACCGCGGCTGCTATGATGATCCCAAAGAAATTTTGTTAATACGACTTTTGAACTGCCTAAGGTTAGTAGAACTGGGAAAAGCTTCCTCAAGTAGATTGTTCCACAATCTAGACACCCTCGGGACAAAGGAGCGGTCGTATCGGCCAGTTCTGGATGTACGAAATTTGACACGGTTAGGATGGGACGCCGAAGTCAGGCGGGTCTGTCTGGCAGGCACATCGCGCGGCGGCATCATGGAAGAGAGCTCTGAGGAGCAAAACCCGTTGGTGTAGCGATAGAAAAGAGCTAGATCGCCGACGTCCCGCCGGTGCGAAAGAGTCCCGAGACTGTCTGTTAGAGAAGAGTCATCGATCAGTCGGACCGCCCTCCTCTGGACGGCATGGAGCATGGACAATGTAGTCGGGGCGGCAGCACCCCAAATGTGTGAGCAATACTCGAGGCTAGGCCTTATCTGGGCCTTGTATAGAGTGAGAAGGTCATGCGGAGAAAAGTACTTCTTAGCCCTAAACAAATAGCCTAGCTTTTTCCCAGCAGCTGCAGCTATTGAAGAGATGTGTTCGTGCCAGATCAGGTCCTCGGTGATCTGGACTCCGACCAGCCGAAATGAATGGCTCTTTGGTAGAACTTGACCGTCCATCGAAACTGTATGAGCGCTAGGACGCTTTTTGTTCGTCAAAGTACAGTACTGTGTTTTGGAAGCATTGAACTGTACAAGATTGTTGGGTCCCCAAGCAGTGATAGCCTCCAGGTCTCTTGTCAGAGAAGAAGTCGTCGCTAGTCTTCTTTTTTCCAGCTCAGCGGCAGAGATCGGCTTGTCACTCTGAATTCCTGCATGTAGAGTGCTGTCATCAGCGAAGCTGTGGATTGGGTTGATCGTGCAGGAAAGGAGGTCGTTGATATGTAGGAGAAACAGTGTTGGAGCCAAGACCGATCCCTGGGGAACACCCGCGTTGACGTTGTGGGATGAAGAGGAGAATCCGTCAATTACGACGGATATCTTGCGGCCAGAGATAAAGTCAGCCACCCATCTGCAAAGCTTTTCTGGGAGGCCGTAGGATGGAAGTTTGCTTAAGAGGGCAGCGTGCCACAGCTGATCGAACGCTTTCGTGATGTCAAGAGCAACGACATGAGCCTCACCATGAGACTGGATGAGTTTACTCCACAGTTGCGTGACGTAAGCTAGGAGGTCCCCTGTGTATCGTTGGTGCCGGAAACCGTACTGCCTGTCGCTAATCAAGCTGTGACGTTCGAGGTAGTCCAGAAGCTCGCGATTTATGCACCTCTCAATCACTTTACTTATAACAGAAAGCAGAGCTATAGGCCTGTAGTTGTAAGGGTCGGTTTTAGATCCTTTTTTTGGGATGGGCTGTACATGAGCAAATTTCCAGTTTTCTGGGAAGGTGCCGGATTCATAAGATATCTGGAAGAGACGCGAAAGAACTGGAGCAAGCTCCGCTGCACATCTCTTCAGTACAATGGCAGGAATCAAGTCCGGACCAGAAGCTTTGTTGATGTCGAGCGACAACAGCACTCGTCTTACGGTCTTATGCCTGAATGTTACCTCCCGCATAGTGTGGGGAACCCTTTGAATTGACGGCACTTGGGCGTTGGTGAGGACGTCCATGGTGGAGTTGGCAGCAAAGATCTTGGCTAGCACTTCCGCCTTGGCCTTTGAGTCGAATACAATAGTTCCATCCTGACACGTAAGTGGTGGAAGGCTACTGTGTGAGAAGTTCTTTTCAATCTGCTTGGCCAGCGTCCAGAAAGACCGACTGCCATTGCGCTGCGACATTACCCTGTGCCTAACTTTTATATCATGCTGGTTTTTGGCACTGCAAACCGCTTCGTTATATTTGTTTCTGGACTCGACATCGGCTTGTCTGTTCTCTACAGTAGGGTTTTGTAAGTAGGTTCTGTGGGCCTTGATCTTCTGCTGGCGAGCAGTGTCACACGATTTGTTGAACCAGCCGTTGGACCCTGGTTTAGGAACTTTCACTGTGTGAGGGATGTATTCCTCCATTCCGACGTGGATAATTTCGGTTATTGAAGAACAGACAGTCGACGCATCCGCGTCAGTGAAATAGACATCTCTCCAAGGAAAGCTAGAGAAGAAGTCTCTGAGCCCCTCCCAGTCGGCATGTCCATAATGCCAAGTTTTGCGGCCTGTGCGAGTTTCTGCTGCCACAGCGGCTTCTGACCGAAACCTAACCTCCACAACACCGTGATCTGAGTTACCCAGGGGGGACAAGACAGCAGTGCTGTAAGGGGCAGGATGCGTGGTCAGAAAGAGATCCAGCAGGCTACTGGCGTGTGACGAGACGCGGGGGAAAAAAGTAGAGCTCGTCACCAGCTGGGTCAGCCCTTGAGTAAGAGCGAACGCTTCGACTGCACGACCTGCTGCATCGGTCTTATTTGAGCCCAACCAAAGCTCATTATGGGCATTGAAATCACCGAGAAGAACTACCTCTGAAGAGGGGTGATTGATGTTCAGGAAGTCGATCTGGACGGCGAGGTATTCGAGTAGGTCATCCCAGTTATGGTTCGAGGGAGAGCGATAAAGGCAGCAAATAAATTTGGGTGATGTTTTGGAGTTGAGGCGAAGCCACAGAATGTCCTTCCGGTCTGATTCCAAAGAAAGATCCCTGGAGCAGGAAAGACTGCTGCGGACAAAAGCCACAACTCCCCCGTTCTTTCTCAGATTGGAGTGCACCTCGTAGTTTGGGAAGTTGAGATGGTTAATCGGTGCAGTCTCTGAGATTTTTGTCTCCGCCAAGAAAAGCACGGCGGGACGATTGGATTGCATTGGATGCATGTTGATACATTAATGACTTTGTTTTTTACTTTTGTCAGGAGCAAGTTGGAGTATGCGACTCTGATCTGGTTTCCTATATACCAAAATTCTGTCGTGATACTTGAGGCCATTCAACGTAAAGCTTTAAAGTATTTTCACCTTAAATGCACAGGTTCTTATCCAGAAAGAGGTTGTGACCATAGTGCCCTATTAGACTTTTTCAATTTGGATTCACTGTCAACAAGACGAAACATACTTGCTTTGTCGTTTTTGTATGGCCTCATTCACAATAAAATTGACTGTCAAAATTTACTCGAAAAAATATGTTTCCGCGTTCCAAGGCTAGGGAGTCGACAACAAACGGCATTCTATTGTCAAGCTGGCCGTACAAATGTTATGACAAAATCGCCAATTAATCTCATGTGCTGCATCATGAACAGTGTTTCTGATATTTACAGTGACAGTTGTGCATCGATTATTAACTGCTATAGATCATCCAATCTTATTTAGAATGTGTGATACTATAGATTTAAGTCCAAGAACCAGTTCTCTTTAATTGTTATTTTTTCAGCGTTTCCTGCAATTGGGTTTCACCTGTTGGAAATAAATAAATAAATAAATAAACGCACTGTTTTTAATAGGGGACGTAAAACATCAAATTACCGGTTCCTTACTTCCCTTTATTGGACAAGTACTAGCAGTTTTGTTCTATAAAATCCGGGAAGTGAAATTGTCAATGAGAGCGCCAACTGTCTACTGGGATGGCGAATTGTTGCCACTTTTAAATACGCGCAAGTCTAAAGAAGAACGTCGAAGAAATTCGTGGCAATTCCGGAATAAGTGCCGAACGAAAATTGAGAGTCAATCAGCACTTTGGTGGGGATTCTCGCAGGCAACTGCAAAAATCAAGTGAACTCTCCTTTAAAAATGCACGGAGATTCAGTTCGGCGTGCCGCTGAAAAAGTTTCGGTACAAAAGAGGTTATCGATTTCGCATGAGTACGGAAAGTCCGACACGATAACGTGGATTTATTTTTAGATAATTATTTTTACCCATGAGAGTTTACCTCGATTGCGTATAGTTTGCCTTCTTTTTGGGGAACATTAATAACTTTATCGAATGAGATGTTATTTAGAAAAAACGAGCTTTGGTTATCGATGTGGAAACTGAACTATTAGATAATAAAAAAATGGCGTTGATTCTATACTTCCCACGATAAGCTGTCATCAGTTTATTAATAATAGACGTCTTTATTTATCCACAATTACATTGTAGTATAGCCAAATATCAGACTTATATGGCGAAGTTTAGCATGCTGCTACTCTTACAATGATTATTTTTTCACCACTTTGACCACCCTGTATCTTGGTAGCGGAGCATCGTTAGATCCATATTTATGCGAACTTTTTTATCTTTCGTCGTACTTTCTACCATAGAAATTCTAGGAAAGCGTGGGATGCATTTTACTACATTTGAATAACTGTCCCCTCATAGATAGTTGTTTATATAGTGATTGTAGCATTTAATATATCACGCACCCCGCGCTTTTCACTCTTAATTGAATTATTCTATTAATAACTTAAATTTTATTATGATTTTATTTTTAGGTCATTAATTATGATTGATTGTTCGACCATCTATTACTGTAATATAAAGTATTTGTAATTAAAAATTATTTTCCACTTTCTATTTCGGTTAGCTATAAAAGCGTGTTTTTTGGTTCTTTCGGGGTGGATTTCACCAGGGCTGTCAATTCAACAGTCCGTAGTTCTCCACCTATATCAAAATTTAAAAAAATGTATGATTTTTCAATAAAATTCATGTTTTAATTAATATTGTTATTTTTTTGTTCATGTTTATATTATTTTCTTCAATTGATATGCTATTTTACTGATTCAACATCACCTACCGTGTGTTCTTTTCCTGTAAACCTCCTGCAAATAGCCAGTAAGCACCTACTTGATGACACGCTCTACCAAAAAGTTTATAGATGTTGCTCGTTTCCAAACATTAATTCATTTACTTGCCGTTCATCAGAACCATTATGGCACCTTAGATTGATATACCCACAAAACCATTCACGTTTTTTGATATCCATACATCCATAAAATTGAATATTTTTCGTTGTTCAGGAACTAAACAAACATCCACACTATATTCACAGCGATTAAGAAATTCCCAAATATATGCCTTAAAGTTACCAGCAAACCTAAGACCTGAAAAATAACTACAAATTTGCCATATTTTTCTTTTTTCATGAGTACACATTCTAGGTTATAAAATTAGACGTTATTTGAATAACAACTGATTATTGCATTTTAAAACTCCCCGAGTGACACATGTGTGGGATCTGTCAACCCTTGGTCCCAGTCACAAAACACAGATAGATATCCCCGCCAGTCAAAAAGACAAACAATAAACATTACTAACTAACATTTATGATTTTTTGACATGAAAGACATTATTTGTGAAACATTTTTCATAATTTTTTGTCTATGTCCATAGTAATTGCATTATGCATCAGGGAGATGTAGGGATTGACACGTCTTACACATATCATCTGTGTCTTAGGATGGAGAGGACATAATGTTTTTATTGCTTTGAAGAAATTCATTAACCCATAAATTAATAAATGTTTACTATTATGACGTAAAGGAAGATGAGGAATTGGATGGAATGTATTTTATATTCTATTTTCTTGCAAAATACAGACAAATCCACACTATTCAACAGGTATGTGATGATAACTTTCAGTATATTGAAGTTGGTAAATTCGAGAGTGCCATGCATTAACAAACGTCCAAATCTGCTGCCAAATTTAACATTATTATTTGCCGCATTCCCATTCGCTGAAGAGGATAACAGATTGTTAAATGTAAACATATAACATATATCAAAATACATGAAAGTTGTACTGTTTTTTCTGTACAAAAGCATCATGTTGGAATCAAAAACTGGTCTTGTTTATAATACAGTCGAATTTTCACGATTTTATTCAATATTTCAATAGAAATCACTGATATTCAGAGACCTTTGACAGCTTCTGTCAAATTGCATTTCGATAAGCTATTTTCCCATTGGTCCAATATTAATTGGGCCTTAAAGTATTATTTATTATAAACTCCTTAAGAAGCCGCGTTACGCAGGAGTATCGAGCTACTTGATCCAGGTCATTAAGTCTATTATAAGCGCACAGTCGGAGACTGCTTGTGTGATTTCTAAACGTCGAAAATTCTCTAATAAATTGAGCAAGCTTTCTCTATATTCTCTATAAAGATGATTACAGCCAGCCAGCTCTAATTGCTCGTTCCAAACTCCTCGAATGGTAATTGGCTCGTTGCTTTGGCTTGTGAAGTTTTTAATTTGATTTAGGGTCAGGGATAAAACGCAGGGCTCGGGAATGATCGCCGGGCTTTATCCACCGAGCGTAAGCAGAGGAAAACGTTCGAATCAAGCAAAAACGTTTGGCGTTTTAGAAAACAAAACTAAGGAATTTAAGACCGTCTTAACTGTTTTTATTTTACATATACGGGGTAATTAAAAAATTGCAATATTTATCTATTTAAAATAATTTTTAGACGATTGAATCCACTCTCAAGCCGTGTGGCGTATTATAGTTGTCACGGGTTTAAAGAAGCATCTATACGGTTTGAAAGGCACTGAGGATTGGATTTGATTGGCGGTCTAACGTTTTTATAGTAGCAGGGCAAACAAATTGTTGTTCGAACCCTCTATTTTTTTCCATTTGACTCCAACAACTCAACAAATAAATATTATTGCGATCGGAGAACGATCCGACTTTGTATACTAAGTGACATATAAATCCGAACACCCAATTTAAATGGTTTTATTTTAATAAAAGTTGGTGAATGTATTTATCTTACTGTAAATAACAAGTGAACAAATTTTTAGCCTTATCGGACATTCCGGTTTCTATACTGGTTTTTTTTTAATTCACTAACGCTCTAAAAATGAATATGTCAGCCGCAGTAAAGAATCAACGTTAGCGGATTTTGGTTCTTGACATCCTTTACGATCGGTTACGATGCCTAGAGTACGGAGACCTGTACGATTTCGTCAACTTAGTGAGTTTGATAGGGGCCGTATAGTGGGACTTCGGGAAGCTGGACTTCCTTTTCGGGCAATTGCAGTTAGAGTGCAAAGAAGTGTAGACACTGTGGTTAGGTGTTGTCAGGCAAGGCCGTACGCAAAGAGCAAGGGGCACTGGACGCCGCCGTAGAACAACAGACCGTGAAGATCGCCGCCTAAGATTATTGGCCTTAAGGGACCGTTTCTCTACTACCAGGTCCATTGCAAATGAATGGTTTGCAGAACACGGAAGACCTATTGGCATGCGAAGTGTTTACCGACGAATGAGAAGTTTTGGCTTGTTTTCATACCGGCCACACTGGGTCCTCCCTTTAACTCGAGAACACCGACGTAATCGCCTTGAGTGGTGCAGACAACGGTCACTCTGAGATCAGGAATGGAACAGTATTGTCTTTAGTGACGAGTCTCGATTTTGTTTAGGCATGCACGATGGTCGTGCCAGGGTTAGAAGGCGACGTGGTGAAAGGAGGAATCCACAGTTTTTTGTTGAAAGACATGTATAGCTTATGGTTCCAGGTCACCTTTAATCTTCATCAGAGGTAACATGAACGCGCAGCGTTATATCCACGAAGTTCTAGAACCCCATCTTTTACCCTATCTTGACACCCTGGCAGATCCAACTTTCCAACAAGATAATGCCCGACCACATGTTGCAAGAGTCACAATAGACTTCTTTCAACATAATGATGTCACATTGTTACCATGGCCACCAAGATCTCCCGACTTATCCCCAATTGAGCACGTGTGGGATATGATGGGCAGGAGATTGCTCAATTTGCAACGTCCTCCTCAGACTCTAGAAGCACTTCGAGAGGAGTTGGTGGTTGCCTGGAATGAGATACCACAGGAGGACATTGACCACCTAATCAGAAGCATGCCTAGGCGCGTTGGAGAATGCGTAGCACATCAGGGTGCATCCACACATTATTAAAAGTCAAAGGGCTTTAAAGCAGTGCAATCATTTTGAAATTTTTATCATTTACTCATTATGCTTCATTAAGTACTTATACAAAATTTTATTAAAATAAAACCATTTAAACTGGGTGTTCGGATTTATATGTCGCTTAGTATATTTATTAGGTATGTTCTCCGCATGTATAGTATACAATTTCAAGTCGAAATCTTCATCCACTCAAAATATAGTGCTTTTAAAGGAAAACTCTTCTTTGGATAAACTGACAGTCCTAAGAACATTACCACTGCATTTGAATAAGGATTCCTGAGGCACTTTCATAATTAAGAATTACTCAAGTCGTTATAACTGTAGTTGAATACTATTTCCAGTTTGCTGAGAAAACATTCAACAGCAACATTAAAATTAATTAACTTTGAGATATTCAGCTGAAGTTCTCCCAACTTTGCGGCTGTAAGACAATCCTAGAACAACGTTTCATCTTGTATAAAAAACGCTTCACGTTTTTAGCGTCAGCGGAGAAGGAAAAATTACAGACACGTCTGAACACGAAAAGTAGGATAAATTGTTCGAGAAGTTCAGTGGATTTTTTTAATTTGCATAACACGAAAGTTCACAAGCTCTCAGGATATTTCTGGAAGTTCTATCGTGACTGAACGACTTTTTTATATTGCTCTCAAGGCGCTCATTGATAAGTAAGTTTTCAACTGCGCGAATTGGAGGAGAATCGGGCCAGATTGAGTGATACGTATAATGCCTTATACTTTGAAGTTGAGTCATTAATTTTCAGATAGTGATTGTAGAAGGAAGATGAACCAAAATATGTGTGTAAAAATAAAAAAAAATTAAAAAAAAATGTTTACCTTGTTTTATAAAGTATCCTCCCGACAAGTATTTCAGTGCGGACCTGTATTTGATCGTGAGGTCTTGGAGCACCGGCATGCAGTCCCCTGTGAGGTCTTAAGTCACCTGATTCACGAGCCCGTTGTACCACATTAACAAAGGCACGAGGGGTTGGTTGCACTCGATTGGGAAACCGATCCGCATAAACATGTGCCATTTTTTATTTCGTTTGAGCCACGCAACAGACACCACTATTCACTCACGCGTTACACTGACTGTATATAACTGAATAGAATAATTGTAAAAACATCGTTCCAAATTCTTTCGCTTTTTTGTTTCGGATGCGATGAACCGATAAGGCGGATTATATCCGTTGTCGCCAAACACGAGCACATAATATTATTATTGAGACAGGGCGGTACTCAAACTTCCAAAGGGCTATAACTTTGTTACTTTAATTTTACCAGAAAAATGGTAAAGGAAAAAAACATTTCTTTTGATCAGATCTACTCACTGTTAAAATAAATGACTCAACTTCGAAGTCACCCTGTATACACGGCGGCCTAACGAAAACGTCGCATCTCCGTTTGTGGGAATATTTTGAGTAAAATGCTCGGACACGTCAATTTTGATGTCTAGGGCGACGCCTTTTCATCTATCACTGGACAACAAATTTTAGTTTTTTAATTGTGGGAAAATTGCACTTCTTTGTTAATTTTGGGGCGCTGAATCCAAAAATGACAATGAAATAAAAAAATTAGTTGCGGATTAGAAAAAAACTTTTTATTTTTAAGAATATATTAAAAAAAGTAACAAGATTCATATACTTATAAGAATCACTATATGCGCTGTCTTTTTGGTGTTCTTTTATGGATCGTTTCTGGAGCATCTCTACCAAGAGTCCAACAGTAGTCTGCAAGCATGAAAGGATTCCACTTTCCCTGGTACCTTTTTTCCATTGTTGAAATATCCTGATGAAAACGTTCGCCGTGCTCATCACTTACGGCCCGGCAATTGTCAGAAAAAAGTCCAGGTGTGAGTGTAGGAAATGTATCTTAAGAGACATAGTACAGCCCATCTTTTGATATGATGACAGCATATTTTTGACAAGGGTTTTATAGTTGTCAGCTTTTCTAGTTCCCAAGAAATTAGCGACCACCAGACGGAAATCATTCCAAGCAGTTTTTTCAATACCTGTTAAAGTGTTTTTAAACTGTGTATCTTTCAAAATATTTCGAATCTGTGGCCCAATAAAAATACCTTCTTTAACCTTTGCCTCACTTGGTCTTGGAAATTTCTGACGCAGGTATTGAAAAGCTGATCCATCTCTATCTAATGCCTTGACAAAGTTTTTCATTAGGCCCAACTTGATATGCAGTGGTGGTAATAAATTTTTTTTCGAATCTACTAATGGCATATGCTGTACATTTTTTTGACCTGGCTCTAGGAATTGACGAACAGGCCAGTTTTGTCTGGTGTAATGAAGTGCCTTTGCCCGACTGTCCCATTCACACAAAAAACAGCAAAACTTTGTGTAGCCTAGCTGCAGCCCAAGTAAAAGTGCAACAACTTTCAAATCGCCACAAATATGCCATTGGTGCTCATCGTATTTTATGCATGTCAATAGATACTTCATATTGTCATATGATTCTTTCATGTGAACTGCATACCCTACAGGTAGAGATGGTAAAATATTTCCAATATGCAATAACACTGCCTTTAAACTGAATGTTGAACTGTCTATAAACAATCTCCATTCTTCTGGGTTATAGTTTATATTTAAAGCCGCCAGTAAGCCGTTAATGTTACTGCAGAAAACCAAGTTATTCTCCATATTGAAAAATGGTTCTAAGTCGTTGTGGCGTTTACGAAAAACACATACCGAAACATCGTCTTCTAACAAGTTCCACTGCTGCAGTCTTGATCCAAGTAACTCTGCCTTACATTTTGGAAGTTCTAAATCTCTTACAAGATCACTTAATTCTGACTGTTATTTTGTGCGGTTGGTGGCATGACGTGCTCGGTATAAAATCAGGATCTCTTGACGTTGATGGCATATCTTCTTCCTGACGAATCACTCGATCGCCATGATCTGATTCGTTTTCTGATTCGCAAGTGTAGGATTCTGGGGGTTTTGGAATAGGATTTTCGTCACTGTGAGGCACAAGTCTAATCGCAGATGGTATGTTTGGGTAGTTGATAAGCGATTTTTTTTTCTTGGACATACCTGTGGCTTGTCCAACACAAGGTACCATGCAAAAGTAACAATCATTAATATGATTTGTAGGCTCTCTCCAAACCATTGGGACAGCAAAGCGCATAGACCGTTTTTTGCCATTTAACCAGCTCCTCAGACTTGAAGCACATGTATTACAGCAGTTAGTGGGGTGCCCACTGTTTGTCTTGATCACCTAGTGTACAACTGAAATAAAGCTGATATGCCTTTGTTATTAGTAGACGGTCTCTGAGACGCAAAAGTCACATCACCACACACGTAACAAAACTGATCTGGATTGTTTACACACTTTCGAGACATCTTGCATGAACGCTGTCAGCCAACTGAGGAAAAAATGGCTAATATAAAACAATATAATGTACACGTATGTATAACGTAACACAATCATGCCGATTACATCATCTTTCCTTGCCGAATATAAAAATGTAGCACGTGCATTCTTGTCAATTACAGTATATTAACACTGTCACAGCAGGAATACATATAACTACCGTATCTCTAAAACTTGAACTAATATTGAAAAAATAAGTTTCATTCCGGTTTTAGCACATTAAAAATAGTAATATTTTATTGATTTTATTTAGGATATTTTTTGGCTGTTGATCAGTGAACCGGGTGTTCCAAAAATAAGATATTGCGTTATACATTTTTAAATGGAAACCCCATTTTTTTATTTTTAGATTTTCCATCAAGTTTTGTATAATAAAGTGTATACCTATCTTCAATCATTGTAAAGCTATTTGAGTTTATAATAATAATACTGACAATAATGGAATGAAAAACTTTTTCCTTCATTTCACCTACCTAGATGTGATAAATATTGAACAATGACTTATTCAATTCAAGAAAGGGTAGAACTAACAAAACGACTAACAACAATCCCACTTTCTATGAAAGCATAATTTATTCATTCTTGATTAATTACTCAATGTTTTCGATGGAATTCAAACAAGTTAATATTGGTATATGTAATGATATTGATCAATCTATAACTATAAAACTAGCTACAACAAGACGTATTGGCTTCGTATCAGTGAAAATTGGATTCCAATAGCGATAAAGTACAGGGTGCCCCATTCGTTTTTTTTTTAAACACACATTCTTTGTTTTCTACATACTTATACTGATCATTCAGGAAATTTAAAAAAAAAAAACGTTGAAACTAGGTTGGAGATGGAGAAAGTAGTTTCTTTGACCCAAAATTCACTACTACACCTGTCAAGATACCAGATGTGGAGGCTCAAACTTAGCGTTAAAATTCCCAAAAGCCCATAGGTATCACCCTGTATTATTCCAGATTCGAAACACGTCTGTAACAAAGATTCTCTGAAGCATACAACGTGTTCCAGAAGAAGTCGACGTCAAGCGAGAAACGAGGGACAGGCCAGATAATGATAGAAAAATATAAAAAAATGTTAGTAATGTATACTAAGTGACATATGTATCCGAACACCCAGTTTAAATGGTTTTATTTTAATAAAATTTTGTACTTAATGAAGCATAATAAGTAAATGATAAAAATTTCAAAATGATTGCACTGCTTTAAAGCCCTTTGACCTTTAATAATGTGTGGATGCACCCTGATGTGCTACGCATTCTCCAACGCGCCTAGGCATGCTTCTGATCAGGTGGTCAATGTCCTCCTGTGGTATCTCATTCCAGGCAACCACCAACTCCTCTCGAAGTGCTTCTAGAGTCTGAGGAGGACGTTGCAAATTGAGCAATCTCCTACCCATCATATCCCACACGTGCTCAATTGAGGATAAGTCTGGAGATCTTGGTGGCCATGGTAACAATGTGACATCATTACGTTGAAAGAAGTCTATTGTGACTCTTGCAACATGTGGTCGGGCATTATCTTGTTGGAAAGTTGGATCTGCCACGGTGTCAAGATAGGGTAAAAGATGGGGTTCTAGAACTTCGTGGATATAACGCTGCGCGTTCATGTTACCTCTGATGAAGATTAAAGGTGACCTGGAACCATAAGCTATAGCACCCCAAACCATAACTCCAACAGTGTGATGAACATGTCTTTCAACAAAAAACTGTGGATTCCTCCTTTCACCACGTCGCCTTCTAACCCTGGCACGACCATCGTGCATGCCTAAACAAAATCGAGACTCGTCACTAAAGAGAATACTGTTCCATTCCTGATCCCAGAGTGACCGTTGTCTGCACCACTCAAGGCGATTACGTCGGTGTTCTCGAGTTAAAGGGAGGACCCAGTGTGGCCGGTATGAAAACAAGCCAAACCTTCTTATTCGTCGGTAAACACTTCGCATGCCAATAGGTCTTCCGTGTTCTGCAAACCATTCATTTGCAATGGACCTGGTAGTGGAGAAACGGTCCCTTAAGGCCAATAATCTTAGGCGGCGATCTTCACGGTCTGTTGTTCTACGGCGGCGTCCAGTGCCCCTTGCTCTTTGCGTACGGCCTTCTCGAAGCCATGCCTGACAACACCTAACCACAGTGTCTACACTTCTTTGCACTCTAACTGCAATTGCCCGAAAAGAAAGTCCAGCTTCCCGAAGTCTCACTATACGGCCCCTATCAAACTCACTAAGTTGACGAAAGTACAAGTCTCCGTACTCTAGGCATCGTAACCGATCGTAAAGGATGTCAAGAACCAAAATCTGCCAACGTTGATTCTTTACTGCGGCTGAAATATTCATTTTTAGAGCGTTAGTGAATTAAAAAAAAGCAGTATAAAAACCGGAATGTCCAACTGATAAGACTGAAAATTTTTTCACTTGTTATTTACAGTAAGATAAATACATTCACCAACTTTTATTAAAATAAAACCATTTAAACTGGGTGTTCGGATTTATATGTCACTTAGTATACTTAAAATCATGAGCTTTAAAAAATCGGAACAACCGAAAAACTCTACACCCCGTGATGATCTTTTAGTTCCCATTGCTACAATTTCTTTTTGTGAATGAGTACCGTTTACTCTCAGAATATGATTTCCAAATCAAGCACATTGTGAAGGAAGAATTGAGAAGCAAGCGTGGGAGTGCCCGGAATTAATAAAAGTGGCGTTAATATCTGTCTTGCTGTCACTACGTAGAATGACACTGCTCCTCACCGCGTCAAAGAAAAAAATGAAATTTGTAGTAATGGGAATTAATAGATTTTAGACCTAAACTTCAAAAGTACACCACTTTTTCTAATAACTATTAGGACTTCCGTTTGTAGCTTGACGTCGACTTCTGACACACCCTGTATATTCGAAACTCGATTTTACATACCTCCACCTGGCTAAAGGAGACAAGATGCAGGTTATTGCCGATCCGACATCCAGCATCGTGCCAGCAGGTAGCACAAAGTAGAACTTTTCAGACTTGTCTGCATACGGCGCCACGAAAAATAAAAAAAAAACCTGTGAAACTCGACACCGGCGACCGGCTCATTTGCAAGTCAGCTTTTGATGCCGAATGCAGCCGGCTTCCGAGCAGCATATGGAGATTGAATATAAGAAATTGGATGGGTTTGGCTAGAGAGAAAATGTACTCGGGGATCAAAGCTGCGTTTCCAAGACGTTTCCACTTGATTATTCACACCTTTCACAAAGAGAAAAGCAGAAATGCCTGGATTACCAAAGGATTAATAACATCGGCAATAGAAAAAGAAAGACTCTATAATGTAATGAAACTAACGCCAACTACAGAGAATACCGACTGCTACAACCAATATAAAAATAAATTTATAGAGCTTGTAAAGCAAACCAAACGAAAACATTACCTAAATAAATTGAATAATAACTTAAATGATCCTAAGCGGCTTTGGACAACTATTGATGAGATTACTGGGAAAACAAAAGTTAAAGAGTGTGTCACTGAGTTAAATTCAACATCGGGAACATTATTAAAAAATACTCAACAGATATGCGATGAATTTGTACAATTCTTTACTGACATAGGCGAAAATTTAGCAAGTAATATACAAGCAAATGTACAAAACACTCAGCCTCCAAAAAGAACTTTGAACTCATTTATTTTGGATAAAGTCGAGCAATATGAAGTATACACCACTGTTATGTCCTTAAAAAATCGGAAAAATCCTGGGTTCTATGGTATTAAAGGCGAGCATTTGAAAATTATAGCCGAGGACATAACACTTACCTAATCAACAAATGCTTTGAATCTGGCATATATCCCTCAATTTTAAAAAAAGGTAATATACGTTAATACCGATACATAAATTAGGAACAAAAACAGATGTTAACAACTATAGACCAATATCAATAAAATCCAGTGTAGCAAAGGTTTTTGAAAAAGTTTTATCCACTAGAATGATTCGATACCTCACAAAATTCAAAATTTTAAGTGAAAATCAATATGGATTTACAGAAGGGAAGGCTACATCGGACGCAATAACTAAAATTGTAAATCAAATACATCAAAATATTGATAACAGAATCCCTTCAATCTGCATTTTTGTTGATTTAAAGAAAGCTTTCGACACAGTTAATCACAAATTATTATTAGAAGCGTTGGAGAGAATTGGTTTCAGAGGAAACGCGTACTCACTGATCGAAAGTTATTTGTCAAATCGCCCACAATCTGTGCAGATATCAGGATCATTTAGTAAAGAAATGTATATTAAGTGTGGTGTCCCACAAGGAACTGTCTTAGGTCCGCTGTTATTCAATATATATTTAAATGATATTTTCCAAATTAATTGTGTTGGCAAAATAACTAGTTTTGCAGATGACACTGTAATATTATATGAAGGCACTAACTGGTCTGATCTGAAAAATGTAATTGAAAATGATTTTATCAAAATTATTCGGTGGTTTAACAGTAGAAAATTAAGCATTAACTACTCTAAAACACATTTTTTACCATTTGGATCTTATGCTAGACATCTGCCAAATTACACAAATTTCTCCTTCAATATTAATGATCAAAAAATGCAAATTAATAGAGTGCCCAACATAAAATACCTTGGAGTGGTCTTGGATCCTCACTTACGATGGGACATCCATGTCAGTTATATTTTAAAGAAAGTTAGATTTGTATCCTACAAAATTAAATACCTTGGAAATAAATTGACAGAAAAATATCTTCGAACATTATACCATGCACTGATTGAGCCTCATCTCACATATGGTATATTAGCGTGGGGAGCTGCATGTTACTCACATATCTATAATTTAGGTGTTTTTCAATAAAGTATTCTAAAAATGATATTTAAAAAACCGAAACTTTATCCCACTGAAAAATTATACGCAGATGTTCGAATGTATGATATAAGACAGCTTTATTTCTTACACAGTATCACTCACTACCA
This sequence comes from Acanthoscelides obtectus, assembly GCA_963669975.1. Taxonomy (NCBI): domain Eukaryota; kingdom Metazoa; phylum Arthropoda; class Insecta; order Coleoptera; family Chrysomelidae; genus Acanthoscelides; species Acanthoscelides obtectus. The sequence goes on from CAVLJG010000005.1 coordinate 2,034,495, forward strand.
TAAATTTGTAAACAGCGACCAAAAAATTAAACATAATCATTATACCAGGTACAAAATTCGTGGCACAGTAGTTCCTCAACCGCATAAATCTATAATGCAGCGATCATATCTCTATTTAGCGCCTAAATTTTATGAAATTATACCTAAAGACTTAAAAGATTTACGTTTCGGAAATTGTTTCAAAAGAAATTTAAAAAAGTGGCTACATTCTATATCTAGGACTGAAATTCATAAACTCATAAATACGAACATCAACTAAATACATAATCTACTGTAGCTAATTTTTGTCCTTTTTTGTCATTTGCATTCTACAGTTTCAACTTAAATTTATTGGTCCATGTACAGGCGATGCCTTCTATTGGGCCTGTTTTGATTTTATATTTATTTACTCATATTGTTTGTTATCTTTGTACATTAAGTGAATAAATATTATTATTATTATTATTATTTTCTACGCAGAAAGAACCTTTGTTTCGGATAGACTCTCAAGGTTCTTCGTTAGCACGCTCCAGAGGTTCTAAATTTTCATGTTACATCAATGTAAGGATCTTTCAATATGATCTAAGTCATGGCATACACTGTCTTATACAGGGTGACCGAAACCGGAAACGCGGGATAGTTATCACAAAAACGAAAAAACAATCTAAGTCGTGTACTTCTCAAATTATAGGCTTCAAAACAAAAAACTGGATGGAACTTGTGTACATAAATAATATAATGGGTGATTTTTTTGCTAGTATCTTTTTGGCAACACTGTTTTTGACAGATGACGCGTGAATCGTGTCTTGTGTCATTGTCAAACTTGTTCAGTTTGGTCTATAATTCAACCGTGAATCGACTTACGAACGAACAACGCTTGCAAATGATTGAATTTTACTATCAAAGTTCATGCTCGGTTAAGAGAGTACATCGAGCACTGCTTCCAATTTATGGGCAATTTGGTCGGCTTATTGAGGGAGCTATTCGGATGCTTGTGACTAAATTTCGAACCCAGTTTACATTATTTCATATTAATCCACCAACACGTAGACGTAGAGTGAGGACTGAAGAAAATATTGCGGCTGTATCCGCCAGTGTTAGTGATGACCGTCAAATGTCGATTCGCCTCCGTTCGCAGCAATTGAGCCTCTGTTACTTCACTACGTGGAAAATTTTGCGGCAGGATTTGGGTGTAAAACCTTATAAGATACAGCTGGTGCAAGAATTGAAGCCACAACGTTTCCCATTTGGTGAATGGGCGCTGGCAAAGTTGGAGGAAGATCCACATTTTTATCGAAAAATTGTGTTCAGCGACGAAGCTCATTTCTGGTTGAATGGGTACGTTAACAAGCAAAAGTGCCGCATCTGGAGTGAAGACCGGCCAGAAGCATTGCAAGAGCTACCAATGCATCCCGAAAAAATCACTGTTTGGTGTGGATTATGGGCCGATGGCATCATCGGGCCGTACTTCTTCAAAGACGACAATGGCCGGAACGTAACTGTGAATGGCGAGCGCTACCGTGCGATGATAACAAACTTTTTTTTGCCCAAAATGGAAGAGCTGGACTTGGCTGACATGTGGTTTCAACAAGACGATGTCACATTCCACACCGCACACGAAACAATGGCCCTATTGAGAGGCGAGTTCGGTGAACAGTTTATCTCACGTTTGGGACCCGTCAATTGGCCGCCTAGATCGTGTGATTTAACGCCGTCGGACTATTTCTTGTGGAGCCATGTTAAGGCTAACGTCTACAGGGATAAACCAGCAACGATTGACGTACTGGAAGCCAATATTGAAGCATTTGTTCGTGAGATACCGGCCGATATGTTGGAGAGAGTGTACCAAAATTGAACCTTACATGAAATAATCTTTAAACATTAAATTATATCGACCGTTCTATCGACTCAAATAAAGATTTAATCGTTTTTTCAAATCTTTCGTGTTTTTTTTTAAATTAAATCCTATACCTCTTAAAAAATGACCCGTTATTACTTAAAAATTCAAAATTAATACCGTTTACATTCGTCGTTTTTGAAATTGTTCTATTCCGGCTATGAGTTACCGAATGAATAATCGAGGCCTTATTTGTGCTAACGTGTGAAAAGCATGGAACCGAACGCCAGCGAAACGAATTCAATTTGTAGATACTTTTAAAATATTCCATGTACGATGAAATGGTGTGAAATACAAAAAGTCTAAATTGAATATTTTATAGCGATTGTTACTGCCTGACGAATATCCAGTGTTTGATAATGTCATATCGAATGACGCTTTTGTGGATTTTGATATCGAATTTGAATGTTCGTGATATGCGTCGATTAATTCATGTTTTAATTGATTCCCACACGCTGCTGATGAAAAGAACTTTCCATTATCAGAGTTTCTATTCAAATACAATGTCTCAATGTCCTTCATATAGGTCGACGTAGGGTAAGATAAAAATCTCTTCTATGCATATGAAACAGAAAAAAGTAAAACAGGTGCATACCAAAAAATGTCCTTTACATCTTTTTGTAACAGACTCTATAAATTATACTTTTGAAAAGCCTGATCGCTAGCTAAAAAATGTACTCTAACTCAATTTTGACAGAATGAGTCGTTTCTTTTTTTATACCGAAGCAGCTACTCAAAGGAGCTTAAATCAACTTGGTTAATCCGATTCCCGACGGATAAAGGAGCGTCGGATATACAGGGTGTTTCAGTTTATTGTTGCATAACTTTAAGATTCGATAGAACTTTTAAAATTAATCCATAAAGTCCATATAAACATGGGTCGAAAAATGCGCGGCTTCCGAAATTTAAATTTACTTTCTAAAATAGTTTTTTTTAAATATTTCGAATAATATTTGACTTATAACAGTGAAAATTGGTATACATGGGTTTTTTGGTACGACAAATCGAACCATGGGCATAGTTTTACTGTAGCCGCTAGAGGGCGCTCTCTACTGTACCTGTAGTGTATTAAAATTACCGAAAAATTTTTCTTAGTGCAATTTTTTGCTTTTTGAATAAAGAAACTGATTCTTCGCATTTTTCTGCATAAAAAAGCTCTCCTGTGAGTTTTCGTTATAGTTAGCCGTTTTTGAGATATTTCGATTTTTAAGGTTCGATGCATTTTTAACTATTTATGATAAAATAACGTTAAAAAGTCAGTAACTCGATAATTTTTAGAAGTAGGCTGTGCCTGCAAATACATATTTTTGGAATTGAAAGCAGAATACGATTAAACGTCAATTAGTTGACAGTTAGTTTTGTTGTCTGTTGAAACCTGAAACGTTTTTTTGCAATTGTGAATGCACGAAATTTAGTTTCTTTTACCTGTATTTTTTTGTAAGTTTTATAAAAATGCCAAGTAACGTTTTATGGACCGATGAGTCATGCTTCACTAGACGTGGAGTGATAAATTTTCATAATCAACATATTTGGTCGCATGAAAATCCGCATGCAGTTCGGGAAAGAAATTTTCAGTCGCCTGTCCTCCACGATCCCCTGACCTAAATCCATTAGATTTCTTGGTGTGGGGATTTCTAAAAGAAAAAGTGTACCAGACTCCCGTAACCACAAGAGATATGCTAATAGACAGAATCATGAATGCATGTGATGAAATAAGGCCTTATTTGAATAATGCTATACCACGTTCGATCATTCGTAGATGTAAATTGTGTATTGAACATTTTGAGCAACTACTTTAGATTTTGTATGTTTGTCCTAACTATCCAATAGCATTTTAGTTGTAAATAATTAATTTAATTTGTTAAAAATAATATTGGAAAATTAAACAAATTAATATTCTGTTTTTTGTGTTTGTTTGGAGTTAGGAATTATTGCTGTGTTTAAAAACACAATCTAAACGATCATCTTAATTACTTGTAATGCCCAAATCGAAAATGTAAAAAAAATATTATTTTCCCATCAATAATTAAAAATGCATCAAACCTTAAAAATCGAATTATCTCAAAAACGGCTAACTATAACGAAAACTCACAGGACAGCTTTTCTATGTTAAAAAGTGCTAAGAATCAGTTTTTTTATTCAAAAGCACTTAGAAAAAAAATTTGATCATTTTAATACACTACAGGTACAGTAAAGAGCGCCCTCTAGCGGCTACAGTAAAACTATGCCCACGGTTCGTTTTGTCGTACCAAAAAACCCTTGTATACTAATTTTCACTGTTATACATCAAATATTGTTCGAAATATTTAAAAAAAACTATTTTAGAAAGTAAATTTAAACACCCTGTATTTCGGAAGCCACGCATTTTTCGACCCATGTTTATATAGACTTTATGTATTAATTTTAAAAGTTCTATCGAATCTTAAAGTTGTGCAACAATAAACTGAAACACCCTGTAGAAAGCTCGACACGCGTGTGAAACGAATTCAAAAAATCAGACAGTGGGCCGCTGAATTCCTACACGAGGGCACCGGAAATAGCACCAAGCCACATTTAGCTCTCGTATTTATGATCGTCAGAAATTATAATAAATGACCTTTGACGAGATGCAGAGTATTGTTTTTAACCATAACATTTTCAGACCAAGAGAAGTGTTTTGTGATAAAAATAAAACTCGATATTTATTAGAGCCGCTTTAAAATTATTATTCTAAATAAGAAAAACGTTGTAACAATTCGCTTCATCAAGATATAGTTAGTTTTCAGTAGACCATATAAAGAAACTGTAACAATTTTCTTCTATACTACAACTATTTAAAACTGTAATGACTCATACGCGTGATCAACACGTGATCAGAGCTCGATCCCGGCTTCCTTCCAGTACAGCCGTATAGCGTACGACATATGTCGTTTCTGTGGCTTTGCGGTGGTCAACAGCACAGACAGAGATGGAAATAATGGCTGATCGTTCTCCGCCGGCAGAACCAATGAAATCAAAGACGTGCCTCGACCGGCAGACTCATAGGCGTCGGCAACGCATTGGAACGTGTTTCGTTGAGCGATCGCATATTGTGTGTTTTTATAAGAATTCTTGTGTGATTGTTATTGTTGTGGTTTCTGTGGTTACTGTTTTGCTTATACTTAACCATGGAGAGTACAAATGGCACGAGTGGAAGTACTGAAAGCCAGGGAACAAGTCGACGGCTTCGTAAAGCACTGAAGAGGGACGCGAAAGAAATCGTGCTCAACGTGTTCAATTATCTGAACAGAACTATGTCGCAGGGAGATGCACTTGCGCGTTGTGAAAGTATGACAGGCGTTCCAGAGTGGACCATTCGCAGGGTGGTGCATGAAAAGAAGAAAACTGGAGCTACTACTGATCCAAAGTTTAATTTGAAGGGTCGAAAGGCTGTTAAATTGGATGACGATAGCAAAATGGCGTTAAGGCGAACCGTACATTCATTCTTCTTTAGGAATGAGATACCAAGCCTCAAGGCTGTACATGCAGCGATCAAGGAAAATGAAATTATACCCCAAATGAGCGTCGAGGTAATGAGGAAATGCCTGCACGAAATTAATTTTCGTTACGAAACGCGTAATCGGACGTCAGTATTGATAGAGAGACCTGAAATAGTCGCCTGGCGTCGAAAATACCTACGCGAAATGATTGAATATAGGCGACAAACCAGAAAAATCTATTATTTGGACGAGACATGGGTAAATGCAGGTCACACAGTTAAAAAAACCTGGATAGACAAAAACGTAGTGAGTAACCGACAAGCAAGCATTGAAGGTTTGTCAACAGGTCTTCGTGGACCGTCAGGGAAAGGTCAAAGATTGATCGTAACTCATATTGGTAGCGATAGTGGCTTTTCAGAAGAGTGTAACTTGATTTTCGTCTCTAAGAAAGGAGGTGATTACCATGACGAAATGGATGCCAGCTGCTTCGAGAGCTGGTTTCAAGGGGTGCTTCAGCGAGTTGAGCCCAACTCTGTGATCGTCATGGATAATGCTTCCTACCATAGTCCTCGAGCCGAACGTGTACCGACTATGGGATCTCGAAAAAGTGACATGCAGCAATGGTTGCGCGAAAAAGGAATCCCGTTTGACGATTCATGTGTGAAAGCGGAATTGTATGAAAAAATTAAACAGCACAAACCTGCGAACATTAGTTACGTGACTGATGAGATGGCCCGTCAATGTGGTGTCACTGTGCTGCGGTTACCGCCCTATCACTGTGAACTGAACCCAATAGAGCTCATCTGGGCTCAAGTGAAGGGTTATATTGCGCGCCATAACACAACCTTCAAATTACCAGACGTTAAGGTTTTACTTGAGACTTCCATACAGCTAGTAACGCCCGAAGCTTGGCAGAATGCTATCCGTCATGTTGTGAAGGAAGAAACAAAAATGTGGCAGCTTGACCACCACATCGACACCATCATAGAGCAAGTTATAGTCAATTTCAACGAGGAAAGCGATAGCGACAGTTTATTACTGTCAGATGTAAGTGGAAGCGACGATGAATAAAGGTAATTCCCAAATTTTTGACTTACAATATGTTTCAAACCACTCTTGATTGAGCATGTGACAAATCTAGTTCACCCATGTTAAACATTCATACCCCGCCTATGAACAGCCGACTACTGGTAGTTAAGTGATGTTCACGTGAACATCGATGAGTCATTACAGTTTTAGATAGTTATAGTATAGTTCGTTGCACATTTTGTATTTCGAAAGCAACACCTTACCAAGGCACCGCGGCCGCTAATTAGGACCCAAATAAACTTTAGGTTAAGTTAGTAGAACGGAAAAAAGCCCCCTCTTGTCGATTGTTCCACAATCGCGACACCCTCGCACAGGCTTAAAGAAACACGTGTAAGCCTTGCAAAGCCCTGAGGGTTGGATATAATTGTCAATCCAGCGTTTTACGGAAGTAGGCTATCCGTGTCAATATATAAGAGCTTTTACCTCTGCAAATCCAATCGCATTTATTGTCGGTAATTGAGCGAATGAAAAGGATCAGAATCTTTTTTTTTTGTCACAAAGGAAACGTGTACTTGAGACGGAAGAGCTTTTTCTTTTATCTGCCATATCAACTGATTTCCAGCACAGCGGGATATCGCTTTAGCCCTCATCTTAAAGAAAAGACGTAGAAATATAAGCGCAACTTCGAACGTTTCTTTGTTTCGTTGGGAAATAACCCAAATTAGTAAACTTTTGTGTGCCTCTACTAGTGTGTTCCAATAACATCGTGAATGATGTGTAAAGTTACATTTAATGACAGCGTGAGTGGCGGTATACGAGCCCCTTCCGACTTCAGTTGGCCCACTTCAAGATTTGTACCAAAATATGTCTTGATAAACTAAACATGAAACTATTTACTTCTAAAACTTGGTGAATGTATTTATCTTACTGTAAATAACAAGTGAACAAATTTTCAGCCTTATCAGATGGACATTCCGGTTTTTACACTTTTTTTTTTAATTCACTAACGCTCTAAAAATGAATATTTCAGCCGCAGTAAAGAATCAACGTTGGCGGATTTTGGTTCTTGACATCCTTTACGATCGGTTACGATGCCTAGAGTACGGAGACCTGTACGATTTCGTCAACTTAGTGAGTTTGATAGGGGCCGTATAGTGGGACTTCGGAAAGCTGGAGTTTCTTTTCGGGCAATTGCAGTTAGAGTGCAAAGAAGTGTAGACACTGTGGTTAGGTGTTGTCAGGCATGGCTTCGAGAAGGCCGTACGCAAAGAGCCAGGGGCACTGGACGCCGCCGTAGAACAACAGACCGTGAAGATCGCCGCCTAAGATTATTGGCCTTAAGGGACCGTTTCTCCACTACCAGGTCCATTGCAAATGAATGGTTTGCACAACACGGAAGACCTATTGGCATGCGAAGTGTTTACCGACGAATGAGAAGTTTTGGCTTGTTTTCATACCGGCCACACTGGGTCCTCCCTTTAACTCGAGAACACCGACGTAATCGCCTTGAGTGGTGCAGACAACGGTCACTCTGGGATCAGGAATGGAACAGTATTGTCTTTAGTGACGAGTCTCGATTTTGTTTAGGCATGCACGATGGTCGTGCCAGAGTTATAAGGCGACGTGGTGAAAGGAGGAATCCACAGTTTTTTGTTGAAAGACATGTTCATCACACTGTTGGAGTTATGGTTTGGGGTGCTATAGCTTATGGTTCCAGGTCACCTTTAATCTTCATCAGAGGTAACATGAACGCGCAGCGTTATATCCACGAAGTTCTAGAACCCAATCTTTTACCCTATCTTGACACCCTGGCAGATCCAACTTTCCAACAAGATAATGCCCGACCAGAGTCACAATAGACTTCTTTCAACATAATGATGTCACATTGTTACCATGGCCACCAAGATCTCCCGACTTATCCCCAATTGAGCACGTGTGGGATATGATGGGTAGGAGATTGCTCAATTTGCAACGTCCTCCTCAGACTCTAGAAGCACTTCGAGAGGAGTTAGTGCTTGCCTGGAATGAGATACCACAGGAGGTCAATACCTGATCAGAAGCATGCCTAGGCGCGTTGGAGAATGCGTAGCACATCAGGGTGCATCCACACGTTATTAAAGGTCAAAGGGCTTTAAAGCAGTGCAATCATTTTGAAATTTTTATCATTTACTTATTATGCTTCATTAAGTACTTATACAAAATTTTATTAAAATAAAACCATTTAAAGTGGGATTTATATGTCACTTAGTATATTATTCGAAAACAACTTAACCTGCTTTAACATAACGTAACTATTCATCTTTCAAATATGATCGATCATGCAACATAAAAACATTATCTATCTCTATCGGATACATGCAAATTAGCAATACAGTTTATTTAGACAATAAAATTCTCTTTATCTCTGTTTAACATATCTGAAACTTCATTAAGAATATTCACAAATCGCTGACGTAATCGTCATCTTTCGTGTTTCGACTATAAATTCCTGATTATTCATTTATGGCAAAAAGGAACTTTTTACAAAACAACGACAGTTATAAAAATACGAGGTCGAACCAAAAAGTAGTTATTGCGGGAAGTCAAAATTCGATAATTTGAGTTACAGCCAACTTTAGAAAATTTTGAGAAACTTCTATTTTTAGGATAGTTCAAAGGTCAAAAAGATGTATAGAAAAATTTCCAAGATCATAAATTGAGAATATGACGTAGCAACTGTCTGCCAGTTTATATTATGTACTTGAGAATTTTAGAATTTTACACGATCAGCATTTCGTCGATTTATTTAAACGTACTCCCCCCCCCCCCAAATTTCTACTGCAGATATATTGCTATTAATTTTTGAGTTATCATATACAGGGTGACTTCGAAGTTGAGTCATTTATTTTAACAGTGAGTAGATCTGATCAAAAGAAATGTTTTTTTCCTTTACCATTTTTGTGGTAAAATTAAAGTAACAAAGTAATAGCCCTTTGGAAGTTTGAGTACCGCCCTGTCTCAATAATAATACTATTATGTGCTCGTGTTTGGCAACAACGGATATAATCCGCCTTATCGGTTCATCGCATCGGACACAAAAAAGCGAAAGAATTTGGAACGATGTTTTTACAATTATTTTATTCAGTTGTACACAGTCAGTGTCAGTCGGTAACGCGTGAGTGAATAGTGGTGTCTGTTGCGTGGCTCAAACGAAATCAAAAATGGCACGAAAATGCTGAACTTGTGGACATTATTCTTATTTACGCGGCATCACGGATTTATGCGGATCGGTTTCCCAATCGAGTGCAACCAACCCCTCGTGCCTTTGTTGATGTAGTACAAAGGGCTCGTGAATCAGGTGACTTAAGACCTCACAGGGGAGGGCATGCCGGTGCTCCAAGACCGCACGATCAAATACAGGTCCGTACTGAAATACTTGTCGGGAGGATACTTTATAAAACAAGACAACATTTTTTTTTATTTTGTTTTTATTTTTACACACATATTTTGGTTTATCTTCCTTCTACAATCATTATCTGAAAATTAATGACTCAACTTCAAAGTATAGAGCAACAGATCAGGCACATTTATAATTATTACATCTTGCATTCTAGCACGGAGTCCATAGATCTAAATATAGCTTCGCCATAACGCGCGAATAGCGCGAAGTAATAATAATTATGCTGTCAACAGCACTACCATATTCGTTGTGCCTTGTTACGTCAGGGCTGCCGTAACTTGCCGACTGGAAGTTAATGCGAACTAAATGAGGAGATACATTAGATAATTAAGCTTTATTTATATGAACATAACAGTCAAACTTGTGAACTTTTTGGGTGCATTTTGAACTTCAAAAAAGGTGCGAACATAGCTTTATTTTCAACAATAACAGTTTCAGTATTACTGGTATCTACAGGCCTAATCCCACGAATGTACAGGATTTTGTAAACAATTTGGATTCGTATTTGAGAAGTACTGCAAACTGTGACATTTCGTTGTTGGTGGGTGATATAAATATAGACTTATTGAGAGAACATGAATACAGTAATTTAAGATACGTGAATATGTTGCAACAGAACGGGTACATATCTCAGATTAATACACCTACTAGGGTAGATTCTAACTCATCTACGATTATCGACCACATATTTTTGAAGGCAAACAGATTTAAGGTCTCTGAAACAGCAATTGAGTGTAAACCAATACTTTTGGAAAATTGTATGACCGATCATTATCCTGTTTTGTTCAATTTTGGGTATTTGAAAGGAAGTAATTGTATCATTAATAAGAACAGCTATTAATTTAAGAAAATTGATGAGAAAAAGTTGACAGATTATTTACAAGTGGTGACTTGGGACAGTGTTTTTTCAGAGAGTGATGTCCAAAAAGCAACTGATAACTTCTATAATGAATTATATAAAGGCATAGATCATTCAACTTATTATTTAAAAATAAATAGTAAGACCAGAAAACGCAAGCCGTGGATGACTGAAGGTATTCTTACTTCGATCAAGAAGAGAGATGAGTTGAAACAGGGTTTGACGAAAGATAATGATAATTTGATATTGAGACAGTCCTATATCTCCTACAGAAACAGAGTAACTAATCTTATTAAGATCTCTGAAAATCAATATTATACACAAAAACTCATTTTAGCTGGTAATAACTATAGGAAGAGCTGGGATGTTATTAATGAGGTAACTAATGCTGGCAAAATAAAAAAAAAATGACGTAAAATCAATTAATCACAATAATCAGCAGCTGGACGCTCCCACTGATATAGCCTGTGTTTTTAATAAATATTTTGTTGATATAGGTGAGCAAATAACAAGTCAGATTGATCAAAACTCAATTCTTGATACATCAGATCCTCATGTCGTCAACATTGCTCACTCTATGTTTCTAACTCCAGTGGATAACATAGAGTTACAACAAATAGTTTGTAATCTGAAAAATAATAGCGCACCCGGAAAAGATGGCTTACACACTAAAACTATCAAGATGATCATGAAGTATATCAGTCACCCTATAACTCACATTATCAACCTCTGTTTCAAATCCTCAGTAATTCCTCGCCAATTTAAAGAAAGCATAGTGACACCAATATTTAAATCTGGAAGTAAAGACAATATGTTCAATTATAGACCTATTTCAGTTATCAATGTATTTGGGAAGATTTTTGAGAAGTGTTTGAATAACAGACTTTGTTCTTTTCTTGAGAAATATGACATAATATCGAACTGTCAATTTGGGTTCCGCAAAAATTGCAATACAGAGCAATCTCTACAAGAACTTACAGGACAAGTGCTTGAAAATTTTCAAGATGGAAATAAGACTGTTATATACATAAATGAACTACTTCGATGTAATTTCAACTGTAAGATGATATCATATGCAGACGATACTGTTTTAGTTTGCACTGGTCATTCATGGGATGACGCAATACGGAATGCCGAGTTGTCATTAAATAAAGTCAAATGCTGGTTGGATAACAATTTACTTAAACTTAATATCTCTAAAACTAAGTATGTAACGTTTTCTCCAACCAAAGCAGGCATGTCATTACACCACCGAACATTAATTATAAATGATAGTGCTGACACTGTCGAAAGAGTTGAAGTTATTAGATACTTAGGAATCATTGTTGACAGTAATTTAAAATTGCAGAGTCATGCCGAGCTTTTGGCATCGAAATTAAGGAGAATTATTCATAAGTTTTTCATTCTTAGGAATATCTTAAGCAGAAAGAGTCTTCTCTCAATATATAACTCGTTTATGGGGTCTCTACTAACTTACGGGATAAGTATTTGGGGAGCCGCATACACTAGTACTTTAAAAATAGTACAAACCACGCAAAATTATATTGTCAGGACTATTTTTCGTATCCCATGTCGGTCAAGTTGCAGATTTGTTTACATTGAAAATGATCTTTTGAATGTTAGAGGTTTATATATTTTTGCTGCTCTAAAATTTGTTCACTCCCGAAACAATGTTCCAACCAGCCACGCTTATGAAACAAGAACTAAAATAAATATAAGTTACACCTATACCAGAGTGAATAAATCTGTTTGCCAAAAATGCATAAAGTTTGATGGTATTAGGTTGTATAATAAATTACCCCTAGAATATAAAATCCTCTCGAAGTATAGTTTCAAAAAAAGAATTAAGAAGTTCATCTTAAATAACTTTGACATGCTTGCATCGACGGTAGCTTGACTCAACTCAGTAATTTCGTTTCTATCTAATGTTTTTTTTTATTTCTTTCTTTTTATATACATTTGCTCATAATATACCTTATGACCAATAGCCATGCATTGAATTTGTATATTGTATGACACACACAAGCTTATAGCTTAGGTGTCTATTATTTTGTAGTAAATTCTTTTGTAGTAAATTGTAGTACTCTTGTTTCTCTGCTTAACCTTTACGCAAAATTTTTATTGTTTAAACAACATACTTTGACCTTACTCGAAATATCCCTCTATTATCATATTTCAGATATTCATATTTTATGTACTCTATATTTATACTTCTGAGTGTTTTTAGTATGCTTCTGTACTATTGTTATGAATTTTAGATTTGTTTATGCAGAAACGTAATTTAGGATTTGTGACGACAAGATCCAGACAGTTACCCTTTACGAAAGTATACAGAATTTTCACAATTCATATACCGTTACTTGCTGGTTCTAGATCTAGTATCTTTGCTCAGATTTCTGTTGCAATCTTGGTTATTCAGGGTAGCAAGAGCATACAAGCTCATGTATTTTTGAACCTTTTTTTTATTTAAATTGTACTGAAGGTTGTTTTTAATTTGTAAGTTATATTGGTAATTAAAATTTGAAAAAAACATGCTCTATACTCTGTGGATAAATTGAAGGAAACAGAATTGGCAAAGGCCACCATGACTCTCCATGCAATAATAAAGATTTTGCTTAAAACTTTGCCGCACATTTTGCAATATTTGAGGAGTAGGCACTCAATCACAATTCTTTGTCGCGGGTCTTCTAATGATGTTGGCTGAGTAGCATAGATTTTGCTTTCTAAATGACCCCACATAAAGAAATCCAAAGGTGATAAATCTGGCGATCTTGGGAACCATTCAATACTTTGTATAATATTTGGTATGTAGTAGTTCCGATTAAGCCTCTCCGAACAAGGTTATTAGAATATACATGTTCTTGGCCCTCGGATCACGCTGCACGATGGTGGAACCAACTTTACTCTCAGCACACACTTTCCTAAGTGTAACATGTTTTATATCCCCAAGATCTCGAGTAAATTTTGTTATGGTTACGAACGGCTTTCAGGAAAGCAAAACCGTCTTTCGGGCCTCGAAACAAGATTAACTTCGGTTAAGTGGAATATATCCAAGGCTCTTCAGTTTTACTCTTGTAAATAAGGAGGCTTATAACTTGAACGGATAGTGACGGAATTATCGAATAAATATGATATACAGGGTATACAGGGTGTTCCTTAATGATATGCGAATATTTAAGGGTGTGGATCTACATGAAAAATTAATGTTAGTTTGCTTTATAAATTGTGGTCCAGAAATTTTTCCTAACAAAAACTTGGGGTGTTGAAGTTTTAGGAAAAAAATGGAAATTAATATTTTCAGAATCACTTCAGATATTTCACTGATATTTAGTAGGTAGTGAAAGGTAATAAAGCTGCATATTTTTCAATGCAAAAATAATTTTTTAAGAAAAAACTGGTACACTAATGGTGTTTTCCCAAATAAAAATAGTTTATAAAGCAAACTAACGTTAATTTATCATGTAGATTCACATATTTAGAAATTCGCGTATCATTAAGGAACACCCTGTAAAAGTAGGTACCATAAATTTAACCGACAATTCTTTGAGTGATTTTAAAACGAGTAGTTCGTATAGGCATTGTACGCAAATTCTTGGTTCTCAAGATACAGGGTGCTCAAATTTGAAAAAAATGGTTGTATTTCTATTTGCTTAATCGGAAGAAGATAATAAAAACTGCACAAGGTGAGTGGCGCACATTTCTGGTCATAAATATCACTGGACAACAAATTTTAGTTTTTTAATTGCATCTTGTGGGAAAAGTGCACTTCTTTGTTAATTTTGGGGCGCTGAATCCAAAAATGACAATGAAATAAAAAAATTAGTTGCGGTTTAGAAAAAAAACTTTTTATTTTTAAGGATATATTAAAAAAAGTAACAAGATTCATATACTTATAAGAATCACTATATGCGCTGTCTTTTTGCTGTTCTTTTATGGATCGTTTCTGGAGCATCTCTACCAAGAGTCCAACAGTAGTCTGCAAGCATGGAAGGATTCCACTTTCCCTGGTACCTTGTTTCCATTGTTGAAATATCCTGATGAAAACGTTCGCCGTGCTCATCACTTACGGCTCCGCAATTTTCAGGAAAAAAGTCCAGGTGTGTGTGTAGGAAATGTATCTTAAGAGACATATTACAGCCCATCTTTTGATACGATGACAGCATATTTTTGACAAGGGTTTTATAGTTGTCAGCTTTTCTATTTCCCAAGAAATTAGTGACGACCAGACGGAAATTATTCCAAGCAGTTTTTTCAATACCTGTTAAAGTGTTTTCAAACTGTGTATCTTTCAAAATATTTCGAATCTGTGACCCAACAAAAATACCTTCTTTAACCTTTGCCTCACTTAGTCTTGGAAATTTCTGACGCAGGTATTGAAAAGCTGACCCATCTCTATCTAATGCCTTGACAAAGTTTTTCATTAGGCCCTACTTGATATGCAGTGGTGGTAATAAAAATTTTTTCGAATCTACTAATGGCATCTGCTGTACATTTTTTTGACCTGGCTCTAGGAATTCACGAACAGGCCAGTTTTGTCTGGTGTAATGAAGTGCCTTTGCCCGACTGTCCCATTCACACAAAAAACAGCAAAACTTTGTGTAGCCTAGCTGCAGCCCAAGTAAAAGTGCAACAACTTTCAAATCGCCACAAATATGCCATTGGTGCTCATCGTATTTTATGCATGTCAATAGGTACTTCATATTGTCATATGATTCTTTCATTCAATACGCAATAACTCTGCCTTTAAACTCAATGTTGAACTGTCTATAAACAATCTCCATTCTTCTGGGTTATAGTTTATATTTAAAGCCGCCAGTAAGCCGTTAATGTTACTGCAGAAAACCAAGTTATTCTCCATATTGAAAAATGGTTCTAAGTCTTTGTGGCGTTTACGAAAAACACATACCGAAAAATCGTCTTCTAACAAGTTCCACTGCTGCAGTCTTGATCCAAGTAACTCTGCCTTACATTTTGGAAGTTCTAAATCTCTTACAAGATCATTTAATTCTGACTGTGTTATTTTGTGCGGTTGGTGGCATGACGTGCTCGGTATAAAATCAGGATCTCTTGACGTTGATGGCATATCTTCTTCCTGACGAATCACTCGATCGCCATGATCTGATTCGTTTTCTGATTCGCAAGTGTAGGATTCTGGGGGTTTTGGAATAGGATTTTCGTCACTGTGAGGCACAGGTCTCATCGCAGATGGTATGTTTGGGTAGTTAATAACCGATTTTTTTTTTCTTGGATATACCTGTGGCTTGTCCAACACAAGGTACCATGCAAAAGTAACAATCATTAATATGATTTGTAGGCTCTCTCCAAACCATTGGGACAGCAAAGCGCATAGACCGTTTTTTGCCATTTAACCAGCTCCTCAGACTTGAAGCACATGTATTACTATACAGCAGATGTGGGGTGCCCACTGTTTGTCTTGATCACCTAGTTTACAACCGAAATAAAGCTGGTATGCCTTTGTTATTAGTGGAGTAATAGACCGTCTCTGAGACGCAAAAGTCACATCACCACACACGTAACAAAACTGTCAGCCAACTGAGGAAAAAATGGCTAATATAAAACAATATAATGTACACGTATGTATAACGTAACACAATCATGCCGATTACATCATCTTTCCTTGCCGAATATAAAAATGTAGCACGTGCATTCTTGTGAATTACAGTATATTAACACTGTCACAGCAGGAACACATATAATTACCGTATCTCTAAAACTTGAACTAATATTGAAAAAATAAGTTTCGTTCCGGTTTTAGCACATTAAAAATAGTAATATTTTGTTGATTTTATTTAGGATATGTTTTAGCTGTTGATCAGTGATTCGTCCAGATCCCGCTTGAGACGCCACTGGACTTGACAAATTTAATCAAGTCAGGGCTCAATTAGCTCCTTAATGTAATGGATATTACCGCCAAATTACAACACAATTAAGTAAAGGATATACAAGAAATTTACAAAAAACATTTTTTTTTTAAATTTTAGTACTCTGTATCTTGAGGACATACTTAATTAACATCTTGTATACAGATACAATTCTGAAAAAGTTCCTCAAAGAAAACCTTGAATTATCATATAACTTCCCCTTTTCTTCCTTGTCTCGTTCCTGGTTATCCACACCTGGCAGACTGCAAAGACAAACCCTAGGATAAAAATTCCGCAGACTCTCCTGACAAGACTTGACTCATTTTGGCGTTATCTGCTTGGAACTCGAAAACTCTTAGAAATGTACCCTAAGCTCTGCTGAATCGAAAATGCTTCAGCACGTCCATGTTTTCGGGTCGTGCCAGAACCGGTAGACAATGCGGCGTTGTACTCCTTCATTATATCGACCCGACCATTCTGGGACGATATTGCAGCCGAGATGTTCGCATTTTTGACGGTCAGCTTCACAGAATGTGTAAAAGACGACTAGAACAGAGAAATAAAATTCATATCTGCCGATGTGGAACATGACTTCACACTACAGCGGCACAGTAAGGGAAAAATGTGAAAGTTTTGCGTGCATAAAACAAGAAGACCGACGTCATCATTTGCAGAGGATGGAAAACGATTTGGCAAATGGTGAAGCTGTGTACTATATCTTGACACAGACAGCCTCATACAAAAGATCGCAAAGGCTATTCTGGTGGCTTACAACATATTTTAAAAAACTGTAAAAATCATAGCAGCTTCCGTAAATTTTGTAAATTCTCGTAATAAACACAAGCAGCGGCAACACTGCGGCGAGCGATCTGTTCGAGAACGATCTCGCTTACTTTGAACGGAATAAATATGCAAAGCGCCGGGAGAGTGCGCCCAGTTTAAAAGCGAACGGCGCAAAGTCCAGCGATTGGGTTAGAGTTGGCCTGCAATTAAAAACATTATGAGCAGGAGTAAGAAGATGAAGACATTCTACTTCCATTCGGTTTTTTTTTACAGAAGTTAAAGGTAAAAATGTATGTTTGTTATGTAATACATGTTTCCGTTGCTAAGAAAGGGGCACTATAAAACTATACATTCGAATTTTTAGAAATCATCCCCGTTAGGTTTTGCAACCAGAACGGAAAAACTGAAACAATTACAAAATCAGTTAATTGGACAACGGACAATGTTTCTAAAAACAATCGACAAAAGTAAGGCTGCAACTGAAGCATCATACGGGTATCCCAGATATTTACACAAAAGAAGAAACCTTATGAAGACGGGAAAATGATGAAACATGCGTTTTTAGAAGCTGCAGATTTACTATTTGCCAACTTTAGAAATAAAGACGAGATACGAGCCCCTTCCCACTTCAGTTGGCCCACTTCAAGTTTTGTACCAAAATATGCCTTTATAAACTAAACATGACAAAACTATTTACTTCTAAAACAATTTATTTTCTCAAAAACATTTTAGATACACTCTAGTCGTAAAAAATACATATTTGAAATCAGTTAGACGTATAACTAATAGAACATTTGAACAAATAAACAATGTGCGAATAAATGCGCGAAATTAACAAAGCTACAATTGAAAGATTACCATTGGGTAACATCACCTTTATTTTTTATTACGGCTGAATTTTTTGGGGCATAGTGTTAACCAAGTTTTGGCAAAAATTTGGTGTAAAACAATTCCATATTTCTTGAAGCTTTTGTCTCAGTTCGGTGTACGAGCAGGATGTTGTCGTAGAACCTCTTTCATCTCGTGCCACAAAGTTTCAATAGGTGACAGATCTGGACTGCTAGAAACCCATTTCAAAAGTGGTACATTATTTTCTTCCAAATTGCCAAATATTTGTTTGTATCCACATTTCCATAAATAAAATGAGGTTTTCCCACTCCTTTTGATGACATACTGCCCCAGACCATAATGGATACTGGAAATTTCACTTTTCTCTTCAGACAGTCAACATGGAATGCTTAATTTTTTTGCGAATAACTCTACTGCGACTGTCACCAACACAAACTTCGAATCGGGCCTCATCACTCCATTGTATTGCACACCATTGTTAAGGTGTCCATTGTCTATGTTCTTTAGCCCATCTAAACCGATTTTTTTTTGCAGTGGAGTTAATAGTGGCTTTTCTTTGGCCTATAAACAAGTTGTGCAACTTTGGGGTTTTTACTTCACTTTTTTTTATAAGAAAACTTACCTTGCAAGTACTAAATCCCAGTTTGTGGGCCTCTCTATGAGTTGTGGTTCTAGAAATTCTTCTTCCAACAGCGTCACTCCACAGAGCACTTAATTGTAAATAATTGGCACGCCTGTTTTTCACGATTATTCTTCTTAATGCTCTTCGGTCGGCATTTGAGGTATTACTTTTTTTCACATATCGTGGCTTAATATTAACTGAACCAGTTACGTTATATCTTCTAACAATATTTCTCACGCTGTACCGCGATAAGTCTAACAAAGTAGCAATTTCTGAGTTAGAATTAAAAAATTTAATTATCAGTAACCGAATTTTCTCACTAATAATCTTTCCTCTACCCATTTTGAACACCTTAACTACCCAAAACTATTTTAAACGTATTCTGACCGCTATGATTAATAAAAACAATTGTCATGGCTTTTATTTTTCACAGCCACCTAAGCGTTATAGACTTATTTTGCATTGAAATGAAAATCGGTTGATATGCTGTAATTGCAACATGTGTTGTTTTTATGCTGTAAATTTGATTAGGGAGTGATAAAGTTGGTGTTTTCTACTATATATTATCAAAATATTCTTTGTTAATATGTTAAACCTATGACACCCTGCTACTTTTTTTTTATTTGTGTTTGATAAGAAAAAAACTAAGATTTCAATAGTTGGGCCAACTGAAGTGGGATGGGGCTCGTATTTAACAAAGGATATTTTTGTTCCTTGGAAGAAGTACTCTGCAAAGAAATTTCCCATTTGGTTTTCTCCACAACTTAAACAAATGATAATTGAAAAAAGAAACTATACAATAATTATATCAAATCTCACTTGCTAAATGATTATCATGAGTTTTCTATTCTCAGAGCTCAATGTAAGAATCTAAAAAAACAGTGTTCTGGATTCTGTCAATACAACTGAATCTTCTCTTAGAGAAAACGTGAAAAGGTTTTTGGAAATTTGTTAATAGCCGTAAGGATTATCATTACATACCTTCAGAAGTACATTATAATAATGTGAGTAATTCTTCTGATTTAAAAATTACCAACCTGTTTGCAGATTACTGCTCTAAAACTTACAGTGTAGAGAATAGTACTGTTCAGAATAGTAATCTTTCGTACGGGGTCATCAATTTGTTTATCTATGAAATTCCAATAACAGCCATCTATGACAAACTGTCCAAATTAGACGCTAATAAAGAACCTTGACCTGATGGTGTACCTCCGTTGTTGATTAAACATTGTACAGTATATTCAGATAAGAGATAGACCGGATGTAAACAAAAGGTTCGGGTGATTTTCACGCTAACGCCGCCGTCTCGACGTAAAACAGGAGCCCTCATTGGTCAATTCGCAATTAAATGCCTATGCCGAGCGGCAGAGCAGTCGTATCAAGGCAGAGTCACATTCAGGTTCAGACGTGTTACGTATGTCGTGTGCATCATTGCAATTTGATATTTCTTTGGACGTTTTCGTTTGTTATCTTATTAAGTTGTTGAGTTTGTCGTCGTTATTGTTATACCTTGTTATTGATTGTTATTGTTATCAACTGCTTGCGCAAAATGCCCAGTAGTACAGATACTGCCGATGAAGTTGTAAACTCCTGTAGTCCACCTAGGAAACGCTCTAAAAAAAGACACCTGAGTGCAGAAATGAAAGAGGTCATTTTGAATATATATAAGATCGAGCGCGAAGAGAACGAGGCATCAACCATCAAAGAAATTGTTGTGAAGGTTTCTCACAAAGTTGGGGTGTGTCGGGCATCAGTGTTTAATGTGTTAAGACAATACAAAAAAAATCACACCTTTTCTGAGCCAATGACCAGTAAACATAGCAAAAGTATTGTTAAATCATTGGATGAAGCTGATAAGCATGCGATTAGGAGGAAAGTGCACGAATTCTTCTTTAGGAATGAAATACCTACTATAGATAAAGTACTGCAGGAGGTAAATGGAGATACAACGTTGCCAAATTTCAAACGATCAACTTTCCATGCGTTACTGAAGCATTTAAATTTCAAATGGAAAAAACGGGGTCGTAATAGTTTACTACTGGATAGAGAAGAAATTGTGCTATGGAGGAGGGATTATTTAACAAAAATTGGGAAATATAGAAATCAAAACAGGAAGATTTATTACCTTGATGAAACATGGGTAAACGCAGGACACACTACAAGTAAAGTATGGGTTGATGATTCTGTAACTTCATCCAGGAGGGCCTTTCTAGATGGACTGTAATAGACAACAATAGGATGTTTTTCAAACCTTGGGAACAAGGTTCTAAACATTAATTCCAGGGGGCAGATAAAACATATTACAAGTAACAAAACTTTTATAACTTTCGATAAAATGCGTGGATGTTTTATTGTCATTTTCATTTGTTAGAACTTTTTTAAGCCATGTTTTTATGTGTTTTCGATATTTCAATAATTTTTTAATATAATCTTAAAATATGTCGAATATTATAAACTTAAAAAAAGTTACTAAGTTTTATATTGTGTACCGTTCCTAATATTTCTAATCATTTTAATTCATACTTTAAGCTTTATAAAGTTATAATTTGTTAATATTAATATTTGCGCGTATTTCAGGTTCCTGATCATTCATTTTTTAAAGGTTTATAACTTTAAATTAAATTGTGAAGCGCTGAGTAATCATACGACGTTCAATATTCTTTCTTTCAATATGACTAAATAATCCCAATTATAGCAATCTGATACTCATGTCTCAATGTTTTTTCGCTGAATGTGATGAAAACATTTGAAAAAGGTTCGCTTATTGAAATAAATCTACACCAGTTAGTACTTCGATTTCCAGGTAAAGGGAAAAGGCTCATTATCTGCCATATTGGCAGTGAGGATGGATTTGTTGTTGACGGTCTGTGGTGCTTTGAGTCTAAGAAAACTGGAGATTACCACGAGGAAATGAATGGCGAATCGTTTGAACAGTGGTTTTCAAAAATTTTACCGAACTTAGAGGAAAACGCAGTAATTGTGTTGGATAATGCGCCTTATCATTCTCGAAGAATGGAGAAGTTCCCAACAACGGCTTCAAGGAAAGTTGATGTTCAAAATTGGCTCCGCTCGAAAAATATCAACTTTGAAGAAGCAATGCTGAAAGTACAATTATCAAGAATTGTCAAGGCGGAATATCAAAAATACGCCATTGACGAAATGGCAGCAAGTCAAAATAAAACTGTGCCCCGTTTACCTCCATACCATTGCGAGCTCAATCCCATTGAGCTCATATGGGCAGAGGTTAAAAATTATATAGCTAAGCACAATACAACTTTTAAATTTTGTGACCTCAAAGGACTTTTCAAAGAAGCACTAGAATTAATAACAGCGCAAAAATGGGAAAACTGTATTAAGCACGTGAAAGACAAAGTTGAAAAGAGAATGTGGGAACTGGACAATATTTTAGAGCAACAAGTCGAGTTATTCATTATTGACGTTGGTGCTTCAGGCAGTAGCGATGATGAAAGCTCATCAAGCTCATCTTTCCAATAAAAGATGTCGTTCATCAAATTCGGTAAGTTATAAGTAATTATAAAGCTACTGTATTTTTTAATTAATTATTGACATTTTTGAACCCATTTTGGCAAAACCTATTCAAGAATCTACTTTCTGACAATGTTCAACCATGCACACTTTTTTACGTTTTGAACGTTTTAATTTGGTTACATATTTACCTAGAAATCAAAAAATATACTAATCAATATTCTAAAAGCAATTTTAAGAGATATACGATTATTTTTAATTTAGGCTAATTTAAACGCCATTTTGAGATTATATTCGACTGTATTTCACCAAACATCAGGCGGCATCCGAAGCTGGAAATCGAAGCGAAAATTTGGAAACCCTTATGTATATTTACATCATTATATATTTCTTACCCCACCCCCACATGATCCTATATCCATCACCAATCGTATGCACATCGAATTGTGCTAATTTACTACAAAGTTACGCAAAGCAGCATCTACTATCTAAAATATGTACTGCGTGACTCTTTATACGTCCCTGCCGAATGTTACAGCGTTCGATGATCACGTGGTCTTGTTTATGTCCGGTCTATCTCTTATCTGAATATACTGTAGACGGTAAAGCCCAAAAATCCTCTATTGAGCGAACCGGCAAGTCTGGAAGATTATCGTTTTTGGAATCAAAACTCGGTCTACAACATTCGTTACACTTTTCCTTTACAAACTGCTGTCTTGATTCGGGTCTAAAGGCTGTCGTCGGTTGAAATTTCTTCCTAACGTATCGCTAGCACGAGTGGCAAGCTTCTACAGAGGTCCTTCCATTTCCGATGCTGGATGTAGACTGACGATTTCTCTTGAGCAGGTTGTATTTATACCGAAGGGTTGAGTCTGAGGGTCTCTTCCTTCCTGTGGCAGTTATCTGGATGTTTTTGAATCTCGATAGCTTCCCTGACCAGTCTATTGTGATAGTCGTTGGCTGCAACCTGCAGCTCCCAAAATGTATCTTGTGGTGCCCGTTGGTTAGTGCATGTTCAGCAACCTCAGTTTATCAACTGGCCGCGAAAGCCTTAACCAATTTGTCTCCTTTACATAGCTCTGTAAATCTATCGACGTTCTACATTCACTAAGGCATGCAAAGAAAGGAACCTATCAATGGAATTATTTCCAAAGTGCAATATGAGCTTACAGTTAAATAGCTCCATCATCTTCGACTATACGTCTTGCTAGTGCTCTCGCTAATCTATTATACCAACATATCCACTGCCGATACTTCCTTCTAACGGATGCGTGAAGCCGTTCATATGCCACACGACGCGTCTCGTATTGTTACAGCAAAGCATACTCTCTAAGCCGTAATTATGGTGGATCTTATTAGTTCCGACATCTCTTCAGGCGGATCCCAGCGCGCTGGGAAAAGCGGGAGCTTTATTTACTCCTGTCAAGCCAATTTAAAATGGAGATCCGCTAATGCAAATTCACGAACGAATCATAAAATTTCAACGAGACGGAGTCCGTTTCATGAATGGGTGAGTCGCTCTCGCCTCTTTGACTGTAGAGAAAAATGATTATACTGATTGGATGGAATGTAATTCGTATTAGGAAGCAAATAACACGCTTCTTCATCAGCGTCTATACTACAACTATTTAAAACTGTAATGACTCATACGCGTGATCAACACGTGATCAGAGCTCGATCCCGGCTTCCTTCCAGTACAGCCGTATAGCGTACGACATATGTCGTTTCTGTGGCTTTGCGGTGGTCAACAGCACAGACAGAGATGGAAATAATGGCTGATTGTTCTCCGCCGGTAGAACCAATGAAATCAAAGACGCGCCTCGACCGGCAGACTCATAGGCGTCGGCAACGCATTGGAACATGTTTCGTTGAGCGATCGCATATTGTGTGTTTTTATAAGAATTGTTGTGTGATTGTTATTGTTGTGGTTTCTGTGGTTACTGTTTTGGTTATACTTAAGCATGGAGAGTACAAATGGCACGAGTGGAAGTACTGAAAGCCAGGGAACAAGTAGACGGCTTCGTAAAGCACTGAAGAGGGACGCGAAAGAAATCGTGCTCAACGTGTTCAATTATCTGAACGGAACTATGTCGCAGGGAGATGTACTCGCGCGTTGTGAAAGTATGACAGGCGTTCCAGAGTGGACCATTCGCAGGGTGGTACATGAAAAGAAAAAAACTGGAGCTACTACTGATCCAAAGTTTAATTTGAAGGGACAAAAGGCCGTTAAATTGGATGACGATAGCAAAATGGCGTTAAGGCGAACCGTACATTCATTCTTCTTTAGGAATGAGATACCAACCCTCAAGGCTGTACATGCAGCGATCAAGGAAAATGAAATTATACCCCAAATGAGCGTCGAGGTAATGAGGAAATCCCTGCAGGAAATTAATTTTCGTTATGAAACGCGTAATCGGAAGTCAGTATTGATAGAGAGACCTGAAATAGTCGCCTGGCGTCGAAGATACCTACGCGAAATGATTGGATATAGGCGACAAAGCAGAAAAATCTATTATTTGGACGAGACATGGGTAAATGCAGGTTACACAGTTAAAAAAACCTGGATAGACAAAAACGTAGTGAGTAACCGACAAGCAAGCATTGAAGGTTTGTCAACAGGTCTTCGTGGACCGTCAGGGAAAGGTCAAAGATTGATCGTAACTCATATTGATAGCGATAGTGGCTTTTTAGAAGAGTGTGACTTGATTTTCGTCTCTAAGAAAGGAGGTGGTTACCATGACGAAATGAATGCCAGCTGCTTCGAGAGCTGGTTTCAAGGGGTGCTTCAGCGAGTTGAGCCCAACTCTGTGATCGTCATGGATAATGCTTCCTACCATAGTCGTCGAGCCGAACGTGTACCGACTATGGGATCTCGAAAAAGTGACATGCAGCAATGGTTGCGCGAAAAAGGAATCCCGTTTGACGATTCATGTGTGAAAGCGGAATTGTATGAAAAAATTAAACAGCACAAACCTGCGAACATGAGTTACGTGACTGATGAGATGGCCCGTCAATGTGGTGTCACTGTGCTGCGGTTACCGCCCTACCACTGTGAACTGAACCCAATAGAGCTCATCTGGGCTCAAGTGAAGGGTTATATTGCGCGCCATAACACAACCTTCAAATTACCAGACGTTAAGGTTTTACTTGAGACTCCCATACAGCTAGTAACGCCCGAAGCTTGGCAGAATGCTATCCGTCATGTTGTGAAGGAAGAAACAAAAATGTGGCAGCTTGACATCGACACCATCATAGAGCCAGTTATAGTCAATTTCAACAAGGAAAGCGATAGCGACAGTTTATTACTGTCAGATGTAAGTGGAAGCGACGATGAATAAAGGTAATTCCCAAATTTTTGACTTACAATATGTTTCAAACCACTCTTTGTTGAGCATGTGACAAATCTAGTTCACCCATGTTAAACATTCATACCCCGCCTATGAACAGCCGACTACTGGTAGTTAAGTGATGTTCACGTGAACATCGATGAGTCATTACAGTTTTAGATAGTTATAGTATAGCTACGATGAGGGCTTGCCTATGGCGCGTTGTTCAAGGTTGGACAATACATGTGAAACTTTATACAGGGTGATTCACAAGGCGTGACCAAAAATGAAGCATCGTACACAAGACCGTATTTTAAAAATCTCGTATTAGGAAAGCGAGCGCGTGCAAGCGAAACGTCCAAAACGTGCCATTTTCGGCTTCATGACGATCGCTTCATCCAATATTGGATCATACCGAATAGAATTGTCCTTTTTTACGCGTGAAAATAAACATTTTCGAATAGATTCAGAATTTCTATATTCTATAGTCCAAACGGTACCGGACTATACCCATATTCATAATAACAATCTAGTAGGTTGCGATGTTTACAGGCAGTTGGTGTTAGGCTTTGACGTTTAGCGATTCATAGAAGTCATCATCAGTTTAAATACGATAAATATGATTGTAAGACCTTATTACTGCCAAAGATCAATTCCTGAAGAGACCAGAAATCCACAACATAGCAAGACTTTGTACTTATAGCAGTGTATTATTGTCTAGTGATACCAGGTGCCGAGTGTTTACAGTTTTTCGGTTCAGACGAAGTGCCTCAGTGTATATCTATCGCGATAATGTATTTCATCTTTGAAGAAGTTTGAGAGGTGCTCTTATTAATCGATTTAAATTATGTAAAAATAATTTTCATTCCTGTCAAATCAGAAAACATTTACACTGAAGAAAGAACAGTCCCGTGCTATCCTTAGGCGAACACAGTTGACATATGTCAGTGTCAAGCGCCATTTTTTTGCATCCTCACATAAATCTGAGTTTGTCATACAATTTTATAGAGGGCATTAATGCTACATCAAAGATTTTATAATGCCATTGTGAGCAATTAATGGTGGCACATGCGACTTTGCCGGCTCCTCACATAAATCTGAGTTTGTCATACAATTTTATAGACGGCATTAATGCTACATCAAAGATTTTATAATGCCATTGTGTGCTATTAATGGTGACACATGCGACGTTGCCGGCTCCTCACATAAATCTGAGTTTGTCATACAACTTTATAGAGGGCATTAATGCTACATCAAAGATTTCATAATGCCATTGTGTGCTATTAATGGTGACACATGCGACGTTGCCGGCTCCTCACATAAATCTGAGTTTGTCATACAATTTTATAGACGGCATTAATGTTATAACGAAGAGTCTTCTTTGTAAGATTTTCTCCTCGAGGGTTTCACAAAAAATATATGGGGTGTTGAAGTTTAAAAATAAAAAACATTTATAGTTTCAAAATAAAATAGGAGGCCTTGATATCAACTTGACGTTTCTTGGAAGATAGTTTGTCAAAGTTATATGATATACGGTTGTTATCATTACTACTACTATTTTTTTTTAAAAGTCAAGTCAAAAGTTTCTTTTTTCGATTTTTGAGTATTGTGAAATAAAATTTAGCAATGATGAGAATGCCAATATTATTTTTGTGTACGGGTTCTGTAATAGAAATGCTTTAGCGGCTTTTCGGGGGTATCAACGTAGATTTCCTAACAGACGACAACGTACCCCAAAGGGGGTTCATTTCTAAGACTTCGACAATATAGAAATGCGAAACTTCCTGGAATTAAAGGCCATGGTGCCCGACACACTGTTCAAGAGGAACTGGAAGTGGTTAATTTGGCGTTGGATGATCTTAGTACAAGTACTAGAGAAAGCTTAAGAACCCAAGTTAGAATACTATCGCGAGCCCTTTCCATTGAAACTTCCAATGAAGACGTAGGAAGTATGGAGTCCATCTACCAATCTACTATACACTGCTTTGCTACATTTCTCAATCGCAAGGAATAAAAGCGGTCAAAAATAAATGTTTCTTCAGGTACACTCTGTCTTAGTTGCCGCGTTTGTAGTATCAGCCACGAATGCCAGAAAAAAGCTAGCCTTCTATTAGAGTTCGTTCCAATTTATCTCCCTTTTCGCACGCGTCCGTCAAAAGAAGCCTGCAACAAAGCGGAGCAAGTCGGCATACGGAAGAACTAACTCGGAGATGAAATCATGAAAGCCCAGCAAAGCTAGTCGGACCCGATCCGAGCAGAGATCCCCGCTTCCGCTGCCTCTCTTGCGGAAATATTCCCCTCATATACGCGACCGGATTCAGCTACAATTCATCCAGCTTTTATTATGGTCCCTTAACCTAATCACTCACAGCGTCAGAAGAAGTAATATAGCATTTCTTTTTCTAACAATAACGTTGATCCTAATAGTTTTGGCACAAAATGCATTGGCTTCAATTTCCAGCAAACACACATTCTATATTGTGAAAGTGCTTCAAGAAAATGTACTAACGATACATGAGACTGGAGGATGGTCTTTTCGTTATTTCATACCTGAATAATTACAGCCCTAATGTTCTTACCCTATTTGATTATTTTTATTCGGTAAATTACATCGCACTGGTAGTCGCAATTGTTACTTCGTTGCGCGTCTCTAACGACCTGTAAGACACTCATATATATATATATATATATGATTTATTAATAATTGTTAATTTAAAATTCCCATTAATTAAAATATAGTTTATTCAACTGCCTCTGGTCGGTTTAACAATTTCTTACATAACATTCTGAAAATCACATCAACTGAAGTGATTTGGCAACGTTTTGGCACACGCCCACAATTCGTTCCATCTTTCATCACAGACATTGACAACCTTCGGCCTTCTGTCAAAGGTTCATCTCACTCATTATTCCATGACCACCATTTTGTGCAATCATCAAGTGGCTTCACGACGTAATGCTCTAATGTTTTCTAAATAATTTTTAATCTGTCTTTAACTTGTCTTGTCATATTTTATATAATTTTAACCATTGTACCATGTATCCAGCTCTCACCATGTTACTGGACGTTTCCCTCAACCTATCCGAAAACAACAATGAGCAACATCCTCACATACTACTGTAAGTTGATTCAATTTAAATTCATTTTACACTTTTGTTGCCACTGTTATCATTGTAATTGCAGCTCCTGATGATGATGGCAAAGTCCATTGAAAGCTAGAGAGAATTAAAAAAAGTATAAAGAGTCCTCTTTGCTTAAATTTTGTCGAAGTACCCAACAAAAGGCAGAAGCTTTAATTTTTCACCTAACTGGTCTAGACGACAATGACCACGTCTCAAGTTATATATATATATATATATATATATACAGGGTGACTTTGAAGTTGAGTCATTAATTTTCAGATAATGATTGTAGAAGGAAGATAAACCAAAATATGTGTGTAAAAATAAAAAAAAAAATTAAAAAAAAATGTTTACCTTGTTTTATAAAGTATCCTCCCGACAAGTATTTCAGTGCGGACCTGTATTTGATCGTGAGGTCCCCTGTGAGGTCTTAAGTCACCTGATTCACGAGCCCGTTGTACTACATTAACAAAGGCACGAGGGGTTGGTTGCACTCGATTGGGAAACCGATCCGCATAAACATGTGCCATTTTTTATTTCGTTTGAGCCACGCAACAGACACTATTCACACGCAGTACCGACTGACACTGACTGTATGTATAACTGAACTGAATAAAATAATTGTAAAAACATCGTTCCAAATTCTTTCGCTTTTTTGTTTCCGATGCGATGAACCGATAAGGCGGATTATATCCGTTGTCGCCAAACACGAGCACATGATATTATTATTGAGACAGGGCGGTACTCAAACTTCCAAAGGGCTATAACTTTGGTACTTTAATTTTACCAGAAAAATGGTAAAGGAAAAAAACATTTCTTTTGATCAGATCTACTCACTGTTAAAATAAATGACTCAACTTCGAAGTCACCCTGTATATATATCTAAAGCAGCAAAAAGTTCATTCTAGTTTGAATAATTTTTATCTCGTATTTGCTTATATTCCAATAGATTTTCAATGGGGTTTATATTGGAAGACTGTGAAGGCCATTTGAGAACTGGTATTTTTTTTATCTTTGGACGAAATTACTTTTATTAATCTAACTGATCTAGCATTTAGTTTTCTCGGCTGACCACTTCTCTTAGAGGCTTCCGAGATACCTTTTTGTTTATATTTGTTTAATATTGCCCAAACTGCTTTACGCTTCAGCTTCAAATTTTTGGCAATGTCGACTTGACGTTGACCATCTTTGTATAACTCAATGATCTTAGTTTTCACATCGAAAGAAATTTCTGGACCACGCGGCATGGTCTTAAAAGCACTCAACTTATTCAACAATACTTGATGAACACAAACTAATTCTCTTCTGACACGAAACTGTACTAAACTAATATTGAAAAGAATGGGTCTAATGTGAAAACAAGGAATTTAGTTTTTCTACTAATAACGCATTTGTTTTTGGGGCAATGAAGTACGAATTCATTTTCTAAAGGTATTTAGGTAAATTTTTCTTTTTCTATATACTTTTGTCCACTACTGTATATATATTATCGCTAAAAATGAGTCCTTTGTCCTTGACTCCGATTTTCAGAAACGACAAACATGTCTCATTCCTGACATTGACGTAACCTGGTGTGATAATTCAATCAAAATTCGAGCGATTCCTTCCAAGTCATAGACAGATCAAGGATCAGCGAACAGACCGACAAACAGACCAACAGACACAAGTGACATGGTTTTTTGTGGTATACATCGAACGTCCAAAGAACACATTATCTTATTTTCGAATGTTTCCGCGATTAGAATATTTCCTCGCCGGTAGTGTGGGAAGTAAAAATGAAGTCACAAAACTTTGAAAGGAAGACTTGAAGAACGATGGCCTTAATGCTACTTCAACTGCAGACCGATAGACAAACAGACCGTACTTAATAATCATATAAAATCCAAAAAACAAGATACCTCTTTTTCAAAATTAATTAGATACCATTTTACATATTAATGAATTCAAAAGGCGGAATAATTAAAAATTACCTTGTTATTTCTTTCTAAATCGTTGTTCCGAATGACCTGTATTCACATCTACAGCTAATTAAAAAGTATTAGGGATGACTTCTTTCCAAACGCAAGGAAGAAACAGCAATGCCAGCGGCGTTGATTTCATTCGTTCTTTCCTGCTCACCGATTTCACATGAAGGGAAACAAGAAGATCCGTTCCGCCGCGTTAACTCTCCTAAAAGAACAAATCTAAAAGGTAATGAATAAAATTTGCTTTCACCGCCTGGATGCATTTAGCCAGGGAGAATTCCGTCTCCAGAGCTTGTTAGCTGAGAGGACGTTTTGGCACATATAGCCGCTAGAACAAAAACAGCATAATTTAGTACGTTACTGATCAAAGAACACTGAGTCAAGACATTTTAAAATAACTTGCAAATGATGTCACCAAAACTACACATCCGTTCTAAGCAAAAAAGAACACAAATGGCACAATCATACAGTCGTTCATATTATTCTAATCGGTGAGGGACTTCGAAATGCTACCGAGGCTTCGCGAGTGCAAGCAGATCGTTTTTCAAAATCCTTCCTTTCTGCTTAGGCTAATGAACAATACTTACAAGTTGCTGTACTTGAAATATCCCTTCGATAAGCGGTGGGTACTTTCTCAATGATTATTTATTTTTTCGCTTGAATTACCGAGTAGCCGTCTAGATTTGCTGGACTATAACGGTATTTACATTGGATGAAGTAGGATATAGGGGAATCAAGGAAATAAATATGGACCACAGAGGCAGTTTTTCAACATGAAAAATGGCCGTGTGCCAGCAAGACAGGTCTAACAGGTCAGGAAATGAATAAGGAAGAACTCGTTCAAGGTAATTTTGGTTGACGTAACATGCAAGGGTAAATTTTGAGGGGTGGCTTTATTGCAAGAAATCAGGTCTATCAGGTTAACAAATGTCATGTTGGCTGACATTAAATGTAGGAATGGATTTTAAAGGCAAATTAGTGTCAATGTCTTTTATGGAGAAAGATGAAACATTTTGTTTTTCAGAAGGTAAGTATTGGAATACTGATAAAGTAGGAGGTTAAGCGAAACGTAATCCGATATATAGTTTGCTCATGATTAGATAATGCTCGGTATGATGTATCTATTCAAACAAACGAAAAGGGTAAAACAATTTTTCCGAAATCGAACCCAGAACACTTTAATATTAATCCGACCATCCAACCACTACACCAAACAGTCGATTAGCCGTAGCGTCAAGACCGACGGACACTGCAACAGCGCAACTGTGCGCCAGTTGGGGATATTTCAGCAGATCTGCTACTTTTGTCAATGTTGCAGTTAAGAATGCGGGGTTATTCCCTATAAAGGGAATTGAAAGACCTTTAAAATAAGGTATCACTCGATCCCCCTTTCCATTTAAGACTTTAGGGTTGGTGTCACCCCCGCCCAGGGGGCTGCACGTGTTAACGTGATTTTTTGCCAAACTTGTGTCCCCCTCGAAAACAAAATCGACGGGTCTGAGCGTTTTTCAAAAAAAAAAAACTGAGCTGCCAGTAAAGCTGTACAAACAGATAGAGTGGCTATCAGGTTCAGTGATGAAAATTGTAGTTTTAAAAGTTTCATTCCACAATACTTACTAATCAATAACATTCACGTGGATACTTTAATGAATTTTATCAATAACAGATTTATACAATATGAGCTTTTTGCAAATCATTCGGTTAGTGTTTTTGTTTTAGTTAGTGTAGGTGGTTTTCGAGCCAACCATGTGCACTCGACAATAAACAATGCTTCAAGCAGACCAGGGTCGAACTGAAATTCGGTGTTCTTATACGAATCCCGAAAGCTGCATTTTAAATCGAATACAGAGGAAAAAAGTATACTAAGTGACATATAAATCCGAACACCCAGTTTTAATGGTTTTATTTTAATAAGATTTTGTATAAGTACTTAATGAAGCATAATAAGTAAATGATAAAAATTTCAAAATGATTGCACTGCTTTAAAGCCCTTTGACCTTTAATGATGTGTGAATGCACCCTGATGTGCTACGCATTCTCCAACGCGCCTAGGCATGCTTCTGATCAGGTGGTCAATGTCCTCCTGCGGTATCTCATTCCAGGCAACCACGAACTCCTCTCGAAATGCTTCTAGAGTCTGAGGAGGACGTTGCAAATTGAGCAATCTCCTACCCATCATATCCCACACGTGCTCAATTGGGGATAAGTCGGGAGATCTTGGTGGCCATGGTAACAATGTGACATCATTATGTTGAAAGAAGTCTATGGTGACTCTTGCAACATGTGGTCGGGCATTATCTTGTTGGAAAGTTGGATCTGCCAGCGTGTCAAGATAGGGTAAAAGATGGGGTTCTAGAACTTCGTGGATATAACGCTGCGCGTTCATGTTACCTCTGATAAACCATAACTCCAACAATGTGATGAACATGTCGTTCAACAAAAAACTGTGAATTCCTCCTTTCACCACGTCGCCTTCTAACCCTGGCACGACCATCGTGCATGCCTAAACAAAATCGAGACTCGTCACTAAAGACAATACTGTTCCATTCCTGATCCCAGAGTGACCGTTGTCTGCACCACTCAAGGCGATTACGTCGGTGTTCTCGAGTTAAAGGGAGGACCCAGTGTGGCCGGTATGAAAACAAGCCAAAACTTCTCATTCGTCGGTAAACACTTCGCATGCCAATAGGTCTTCCGTGTTCTGCAAACCATTCATTTGCAATGGACCTGGTAGTGGAGAAACGGTCCCTTAAGGCCACTAATCTTAGACGGCGATCTTCACGGTCTGTTGTTCTACGGCGGCGTCCAGTGCCCCTTGCTCTTTGCGTACGGCCTTCTCGAAGCCATGCCTGACAACACCTAACCACAGTGTCTACACTTCTTTGCACTCTAAATGCAATTACACGAAAAGAAAGTCCAGCTTCCCGAGGTCCCAAAATCCGCCAACGTTGATTCTTTACTTCGGCTGAAATATTCATTTTTAGAGCGTTAGTGAATTAAAAAAAAACAGTATAAAAACCGGAATGTCCAACTGATAAGGCTGAAAATTGTTTCACTTGTTATTTACAGTAAGATAAATACATTCACCAACTTTTATTAAGATTAAACCATATAAACTGGGTGTTCAGATTTATATGTCACTTAGTATATTTGAATATCGCTGTTTTGAATACATCGATTGTTTTTTAATATTCCGTCTAAAAAAAATCAGATCTCTACTTCGAACTTGACTTCGACGACTCTTTACAAGCTGCCACCGCCGCTGAGCGAAAAGTATAAAAAACGGCGCGAGAATAGTAAGATTTATACGCGCGAAAAGGATTCAGGATTTATCGTTTTTTTATTGTTATTTGCATTTAAAGGGCTTTAAGAAAATCAGCACGTTGCAGGAAGGGCGCCGGTGGCGGCGAGGCGAGCGAGGCAGGGATGATCGCTTTAGCGAAATGAATAAGAATCAGAATTTCAACGCAACAGAGAAATTTATGTGTCTAGATGGTTGTAGGAAAGCGGCTAGTATCAATTTATTGCGTTGG
Organism: Acanthoscelides obtectus; assembly: GCA_963669975.1. Classification (NCBI taxonomy): domain Eukaryota; kingdom Metazoa; phylum Arthropoda; class Insecta; order Coleoptera; family Chrysomelidae; genus Acanthoscelides; species Acanthoscelides obtectus. The sequence continues at coordinate 2,068,724 of CAVLJG010000005.1, forward strand.
AGTTGAAGATAAAAAAGCTCCACCCACTTTTATAATTAAAGGAAATCTAAACGTATCTGGGAAATATGCGAATTGAGTAGTTATATGATTTCTTGAATAAAAATAAAGGGATGAACAGCAAGCGATAGTCAAAATGTCAAATATACTAAGGGTGGATTTCACAATTTAACAAACCATTATTCTGCACCAATAGGGTACGAGTACCAAACAGTCCGTTAATACCCAATCAGCCTCAAGATCTCTCCGTCAAATTTTTGGCAGCAAATAGCATCAAGGTAAAATATATATATAAAATATAAATGCTTGCCATTGAAATCTTTTCAGTTTATTAAATATTATCAAATTATGTAAAACTGAGCCAAAATTTTTAAAAATGCTTGATGTCTGAGTAAAATCTATTTTTTCAGATTAGCTGAAGGTTTTCCCATGTTCATTGCAACTTTTGCAATCCATATGTGATTATATCATCTACTGTGTGCTTATAGTTTATCCTACATTTGCAAACTTGCACTTCCAAATCCTTACATGAAAAAGCCTTCTCACTCAAATTTTTGTTAGGTGCTGCATTTCAACACATTCATACACTTCTTTCCAGTTCCTCAACGATATTTTAACCCCACTGGTCCGAAACTGTTCAACAGTTTCAACATTCATACATATGGGGTTGTCCAAAACGAACGCAGGAAAGTAAACGCATATTGGAACAAAAAAGATTGATATTCAAATCAAGTTGGGTACTTTATTTTGAAGGTTCATTTATACCATTTATGTATGAAAAATAATATCGCTCAAATGTTCACCACGACTGGATTTACAGACGTCCACGCGATGGTCGAAATTTTCAATGACATTTTGCAACATGGTCGGTTCTATGGCATTTATCTCGGCAATGATGTTGTTTTTGAGGGTGGCTGGTTTGTTGACGTAGACTTTGCTTTTCAAATATCCTCATAAAAAGAAGTCCAGGGGGGTCAAATCGCACGATCTTGGTGGCCATGGCACATTTCCTCTGCGCGAAATCACGCGATCACCGAAGAAGGACTGCAATCGATGGATATTGACGTTGGTTGTGTGGCATGTTGCACCGTCTTGTTGGAAATAAACATCGTCCATATCCATTCCTTCAATTTGCCGCAAAAAATAGTCCTCTATCATCACGTGATATCGCTCAGAATTGACGGTAACGGCGCCCCCGGCCGCATTTTCGAAACAGTAAGGTCCGATGATGCCTTTTGACCACATTCACTTTTTGAGGATGCATCGGCTGATCTTGATACTCACGGGGATTTTCGTTCGCCCAGATGCGGCAGTTTTGCTTGTTTACCGTCCCATTCAAAGTGAAATGCGCTTCGTCGCTGAACATGATTTTTGATGAAAGATTGGCATCCATTTGGCGGTGTTCAAGGAGCCAATCTGAGAACGTTCGGCGCGAAAAATGGTCGGCCCGACGCAGCTCTTGCGTCAATTGGATCTTGTAGGCGTGTACATTCAAATCATTGTGGAGAATGCGGAGCAAACTGGTTCTCGAAATGCCCAATTCTTGGGATCGACGCGTTGTTGATTGTATCGGATCGTCTCTCACACTCTCCTTCACAACAGCAATATTTTCCGGTGTGCGAACGCTCCTTGGCCAGCCAGAGCCTGGCAGATTTGCCACAGAACCTGTTGCCTCGAATTTACGCACCAGACGACCGATGTTTGTTGTTTGGGCGGTTGTTGCGACCGAAATGTTCACGAAGCGCGCGAAACGTGTTTTTTATTTTTGCACCATTTTTGTAGTGCTCTTGAATAACTGTAATGCGGTCTTCAATCGAATACGACTCCATTGCGATCAATGGTAAACATTCAACTAACAAAATGATATGTCGGTGACAGAAAACATAGATGGCGTATATGTCAAATTGACGTTTACTTTCCTGCGTCCCTATTGGACAACCCTTTACAATTGCAGTTGCAGTTTTTTGTTTTAATTTCAGTGTATAATCAGTCGCACGATCGGTGACGGTACATGGTACATTCAACATAACCACGTATTTAGGGGTTAGTGCAGATTTAACGTGTACACGACAGTGTAATATGTATTTCTTCACAAAACAATCTTGGAGCACTTTTATACGGAAATTTGTTGTTAAAAAATTCCATCGTCCACACAAACATAGAATGGAGAAGGAGAATAGACCAAAGGAGATCGGAACAGTGTTGCCAGAGCCCACATTGAAAATTCCGCTACTGATAACGAAAAACTCCGCTACTTTCCGCTACCCCGGGGGATTATCGTCGGGGGAGGGGGGTTGCGCATCATAAAACACTGGGCACTTATTATACAGGTTGTGCCAAAAAAGAAAAACAAAAACCAAACAGCGTGATAAAATATAACATAAACTGTAATAAAAAAACATTTAACTATAAAAACCAATACAATATTACAAATAACTGTCAAACAACAGAACATTTATCACGCAGTCATATTAAAAAAAGGAAACAGAAAAATAAAAAGCAAATGACTAAAGGCCGTTTCTGTTTTGCATAAAAAAAATTGAAGTTTTTGAGTTACTTAAACTTAGTCACTGTCTGTATCAGATTCTTCTTGTTGCATTTCTGTTCTCTCTATACTATATAAATTATTTTGGTATTTTTTAAAATGTTTTTCACCAAACTCGAAGTCTAAGCTGCAACATTTTTATGTATTGTATCCAGTTTGATAAGGATCGCCCACAAAGTTGAAGGTAAAATACGATTCCTTTTCTTTGTTTTGATTATGAGAATGTCCACTCGACATCTGCATTACCATGTGGCAAATGTTAAAATTGTGTCTCAGTTGAATAAGAATTACCGACCGGTGGTTACCACTGTCGATTGGAAAGATATCTGTATTTAGATTTAGTTACTAACTGCACTCAATGTTTTTTTCTGGTAAAAATATCCGTCATGCGTACCTAAATTGCAAAATTCCGCTACTTTTAACAAAAAATCCAATTCCGCCGCTACGCCGCTACCACTTGAAAGTTCCGCTACTTCTGGCAACACTGGATCGGAATTGACATTTGAAATTAGTGTCTCATAATGTTAGTGATGGGAGAATACATTTGCGATCAGTGGAATGTATTTCAACGGTTAAAAAATATGAATTGAATCGTTTTTACGTTATCTCGGTTATATTTATACTAAGTGACATATAAATCCGAACACCCAGTTTAAATGGTTTTATTTTAATAAAAGTTGGTGAATGTATTTATCTTACTGTAAATAACAAGTGAAAAAATGTTCAGCCTTATCAGTTGGACATTCCGGTTTTTATACTGCTTTTTTTTAATTCACTAACGCTCTAAAAATGAATATTTCAGCCGCAGTAAAGAATCAACGTTGGCGGATTTTCGTTCTTGACCTCCTTTACGATCGGTTAGGATGCCTAGAGTACGGAGACCTGTACGATTTCGTCAACTTAGTGAGTTAGATAGGGGCCGTACAGTGGGACTTCGGGAAGCTGGACTTTCTTTTCGGGCAATTGCAGTTAGAGTGCAAAGAAGTGTGGACACTGTGGTTAGGTGTTGTCAGGCATGGCTTCGAGAAGGCCGTACGCAAAGAGCAAGGGGCACTGGACGCCGCCGTAGAACAACAGACCGTGAAGATCGCCGCCTAAGATTATTGGCCTTAAGGGACCGTTTCTCCACTACCAGGTCCATTGGAAATGAATGGTTTGCAGAACACGGAAGACCTTTTGGCATGCGAAGTGTTTACCGACGAATGAGAAGTTTTGGCTTGTTTTCATACCGGTCACACTGGGTCCTACCTTTAACTCGAGAACACCGACGCAATCACCTTGAGTGGTGCAGAAAACGGTCACTCTGGGATCAGGAATGGAACAGTATTGTCTTTAGTGACGAGTCTCGATTTTATTTAGGCATGCACGGTGGTCGTGCCAGGGTTAGAAGGCGACGTGGTGAAAGGAGGAATCCGCAGTTTTTTGTTGAAAGACATGTTCATCACACTGTTGGAGTTATGGTTTGGGGTGCTATAGCTTATGGTTCCAGGTCACCTTTAATCTTCATCAGAGGTAACATGAACGCGCAGCGTTATATCCACGAAGTTCTAGAACCCCATCTTTTACCCTATCTTGACACCCTGGCAGATCCAACTTTCCAACAAGATAATGCCCGACCACATGTTGCAAGAGTCACAATAGACTTCTTTCAACATAATGATGTCACATTGTTACCATGGCCACCAAGATCTCCCGACTTATCCCCAATTGAGCACGTGTGGGATATAATGGGTAGGAGATTGCTCAATTTGCAACGTCCTCCTCAGACTCTAGAAGCACTTCGAGAGGAGTTGGTGGTTGCCTGGTGGATCAGAAGCATGCCTAGGCGCGTTGGAGAATGCGTAGCACATCAGGGTGCATCCACACATTATTAAAGGTCAAAGGGCTTTAAAGCAGTGCAATCATCAAATTTTTATCATTTACTTATTATGCTTCATTAAGTACTTATACAAAATTTTATCAAAATAAAACCATTTAAACTGGGTGTTCGCATTTATATGTCACTTAGTATATTAATGTTGGCGAAATCGGCCCTAAGTGACATATAAAACAACCTATCAATCTTGACCCATTGTCATTTTCGTTATCCCCGCTATTTCGGAGCGTATAACACCGAATAAAAAGCTGGTGCGTGAGGAGGCAGTGGATTGCAGGAATGAGTAGCTCAGGTGGATGACAGTCTAGAGCACTGGAACGGTGAGCACACACAACACAAACGAGCCGCTGGAAAGCAGCTCTGATGTGACTACGACGTATTCAATATTTTCCAAGATGCTCAACAGTAATTCGAGCGAAAGAACTCTCGCCGCCGGTAGACTGACAACCTCGACAAAAACCTTCATGTAGCAAATTAGTTTCCAGCGCAAAACCTCTCAAATTGCACCGTCACTCCAGTTCACATTTAACGGGTATTTGAGTTGAGTGGCAGCAAAAGCCAGCTTCCTCTCAAGAAAATTCCTCGGCCGACGGTCACCAACAGCAGGAGACTTGCCGACATAATAGGTGGATGTCTATGAAACAGTAATTCTTCTATTACTGTAGAACGGTCAGGCTCTACGAGAGATGTCTTTTAAGTTTTGCATATAGAAACATAGTAGGCCGAGCCGATCGAACGTTAATACTGAATCTTAACCTCACTCTTCAGTAAACTTAAATTCAAAGTTTCACAACAAGACGTGCATTGTTCTCACTACAGTGCCTTAAAAATTGATTCAAGCGCATGCAGATGTGTATTAATCTTCGTGGAGAATACTTCTAAAAACAATAAAGTCATTTAAAACTACCTACCGTGTTGTTTTATTTCCATATGCAAAACTTAAAATACATCCCTCGTACTCTTAGAGGAAAGTAGATGATGAAAAGATTTAAAAACCTTATTATTACTTGATAAAAATATGAAAAAAATCAAGATACAGGGTGTTACATTAAAAAAAATATCAATATGTATATGTTAAAATGCTTTAAATGCGGTTCGAATGACCCTTATTCCACGTATTTTGGGCTGTCCATATCGAATCCGAGGTCGTTTTATATGTATGTGATTCCGTTTATGATGTAGATCTAATTACTTAGCGAAAAATTGCAAAACTAGGCGTTTTTTGCGACTTTAAGGTGCTAAAAATCCATTTTTACTATCGACGGCTACATGAGAGCGGAGCTTTGCACAATGAGGTAATTTGGGGCGCTGAATATGAATATCACGGTGAAAACTCTCTTAAGTGTTATCAGATGGAATTTAGGGTGAAAAGTTGACGAGAAACTATTTTTCCGGGCTAGCCGTAAATTCTAGCGATGTATCGACATCGAATTTGGAATTTAAGCACCCGATTTACCCAGAAAACAAGTTTCCATCTCGATCATAGACGCGCAAGGGTTTTTAGAAATTTTTTATTAGTCGTTTTTTGACAAAGTAGAATTTTTGCCAGTATCTTGAAAACGAGGCATTTTCGGACGGAATGAGCCAAGGATTCGGTTTCAGCGACCCAAAAAGCGTATTATAAGATATGTTGCGTTCACGTTCCCGACTGCATTTTAACACTATGGTATAGGATTCGGCACCAGCCTTAATTTTATTGGTCAATTTCAATTTATTCAACCAATAACAAGCTGGGCGCCGAAATCACTACCCGAATGTTAAACAGTGCTGAAAACAGTGTCAGAATGTTATCAATTTAAATTGCTTCTACTAATATATATATATATATATATATATATATATATATATATATATATATATATATATATTCGAAGTTGAGTCATTTATTTTAACAGTGAGTAGATCTGATCAAAAGAAATGTTTTTTTCCTTTACCATTTTTCTGGTAAAATTAAAGTAACAAAGTTATAGCCCTTTGGAAGTTTGAGTACCGCCCTGTCTCAATAATAATACTATGTGCTCGTGTTTGGTCCATCGCATCGGAAACAAAAAAGCGAAATAATTTGGAACGATGTTTTTACAATTATTTTATTCAGTTGTATACAGTCAGTGTCAGTCGGTAACGCGTGACTGAATAGTGGTGCCTGTTGCGTGGCTCAAACGAAATAAAAAATGGCACATGTTTACGAAAATGCTGAACTTACGCGGCATCACGGATTTATGCGGATCGGTTTCCCAATCGGGTGCAACCAACCCCTCGTGCCTTTGTTAATGTAGTACAAAGGGCTCGTGAATCAGGTGACTTAAGACCTCACAGGGGAGAGCATGCCGGTGCTCCAAGACCGCACGATCAAATACAGGTCCGCACTGAAATACTTGTCGGGAAGATACTTTATAAAACAAGGTAAACAAAAATTTTTAATTTTTTTTTATTTTTACACACGTATTTTGGTTTATCTTCCTTCTACAATCATTATCTGAAAATTAATGACTCAACTTCAAAGTCACCCTGTATATATATATAATATATAGACACTAGCTTTTTGTTTTTCCCATATCCCGACACCAACACCCTGGGTGTTTCTTTAGTAGCGCTCTCCTTCCGATTCGTGTTTTCCAGAGCTGCAAAACTAATTTACATACGGAAACTTTTCTGCTTTCCCGTTGCTGCATCCTTCGGACTGTTCTTGCCGGGAAACAATACGTTATCATCAGCTGCTTTGAAATTCAACTCAAATTCGCGGATCGAAGAAGAAGGAGGAATTTCTTTCGGCGACGCGGCTGGCCTGAATGAATAACGTGCTCAGACTGAAGCACAGGGACGCCTGAACGGGGACATTTAGGTAATGGAGGGCACAAGCTATTATAACTTTTCTAAACAAATAATGAGCAAACGTGATATACAAATTAAGTTATACTAAGTGATATATAAATCCGAACACCCAGTTTAAATGGTTTTATTTTAATAAAATTTTGTATAAGTACTTAATGAAGCATAATAAGTAAATGATAAAAATTTCAAAATGATTGCATTGCTTTAAAGCCCTTTGACCTTTAATAATGTGTGGATGCACCCTGATGTGCTACGCATTCTCCAACGCGCCTAGGCATGCTTCTGATCAGGTGGTCAATGTCCTCCTGTGGTATCTCATTCCAGGCAACCACCAACTCCTCTCGAAGTGCTTCTAGAGTCTGAGGAGGACGTTGCAAATTGAGCAATCTCCTACCCATCATATCCCACACGTGCTCAATTGGGGATAAGTCGGGAGATCTTGGTGGCCATGGTAACAATGTGACATCATTATGTTGAAAGAAGTCTATTGTGACTCTTGCAACATGTGGTCGGGCATTATCTTGTTGGAAAGTTGGATCTGCCAGGGTGTCAAGATGGGGTTCTAGAACTTCGTGGATATAACGCTGCGCTTTCATGTTACCACTGATGAAGATTAAAGGTGACCTGGAACCATAAGCTATAGCACCCCAAACCATAACTCCAACAGTGTGATGAACATGTCTTTCAACAGAAAACTGTGGATTCCTCCTTTCATCACGTCGCCTAACCCTGGCACGACCATCGTGAATGCCTAAACAAAATCGAGACTCGTCACTAAAAACAATACTGTTCCATTCCTGATCCCAGAGTGACCGTTGTCTGCACCACTCAAGGCGATTACGTCGGTGTTCTCGAGTTAAAGGGAGGACCCAGTGTGGCCGGTATGAAAACAAGCCAAAACTTCTCATTCGTCGGTAAACACTTCGCATGCCAATAGGTCTTCCGTGTTCTGCAAACCATTCATTTGCAATGGACCTGGTAGTGGAGAAACGGTCCCTTAAGGCCAATAATCTTAGGCGGCGATCTTCACGGTCTGTTGTTGTACGGCGGCGTCCAGTGCCACTTGCTCTTTGCGTACGGCCTTCTCGAAGCCATGCCTGACAACACCTAACCACAGTGTCTACACTTCTTTGCACTCTAACTGCAATTGCCCGAAAAGAAAGTCCAGCTTCCCGAAGTCCCACTATACGGCCCCTATCAAACTCACTAAGTTGACGAAATCGTACAGGTCTCCGTACTCTAGGCATCGTAACCCATCGAAAAGGATGTCAAGAACCAAAATCCGCCAACGTTGATTCTTTACTGCGGCTGAAATATTCATTTTTAGAGCGTTAGTGAATTAAAAAAAGCAGTATAAAAACCGGAATGTCCAACTGGTAAGGCTGAAAATTTTTTCACTTGTTATTTACAGTAAGATAATTTAAACTGTGTGTTCGGATTTATATGTCACTTATTATAGAATACTCTACTTAATCGATTTTCAATTTCATCATAGATCGTATTTTAGAACCCTGTTGAAACAGGTGAGCCGCTGCCAATGGCTAATGACCTAATTCTACGATTTTGTATAGGTGAGTTCGTCTTGAGTCCTATTTACGTTTGATATAAAACCGGCCGATTTTGTGCACGCTTCGACATGCGACCGGAATATATTCCGGATATTGAGCGATTTGCTTTTCACACTACTGCTAGCACGGATTTGCCTTATTCACACTTAAGTTGTAGAGGATTTGCGATCGCAGTGGGTGAACTTCGTCCAACATTCGTTTCTATTTTGTCTTCGATATGTCTGTACAGGGTGATTCACAATTCGTTACCAAAGATGAAGATATGGGATGTTGAAGTTTAAAAATAAAATCGATTTTTTCAAACGGAATGAACTAAAATTTGGTATGTGTCTACATTCAAAAGTCTTTACTTAAAATCGTGCACCAGTGGCGGAGATACAGGGGATTAGTATCACTATTTTTACCAAGTAGTTTTTTCCGAAACGTGCAATTTTTCGAATAGTGGATCCTGTTAGCGCTGTTTCCGTCCGGTTTGCATTTCCCTCTGTCGGAGGGGTTGGACGTAATCTACTTTCTCAGTTACGCGGAGAAAACTCATTCCTGAAATTGAATTAAAGGGGAAAGTTGAAATTTCCACGCGGAAACGCGAAATTGCTTTCGTTGATCGCGCGTACACCGCGCACTTGTTTTCATGGCCGGCCACTTCAAGTCAACATTGAAAACAATCTGCTTCATTACAGCAAAAAATGAAAAGTATACGATTGGATTAAAGAAATGGCGTCAAGTCGATTGACTCTATACTTCCTACGCCTTCGTTGGAGGTTTCAAACATGCCATCGAAGGCACTAAGTTTTCTCCATTTAACCTTTGCTGTAGGTATAACAGACGTAGGGAAAATATGTGTGACTTCTTAATAATATCTACAGGGTGTCAAAGATATAAGAAGGTGATTTTAAAAAATTTCGACTTTGGCATGACTTTTATGTGGGTTTATCGCGAGCTTGAAGAAAAATAATTCTGGATCGGGTGAATTGCTTAATTCTGCGCGTTTGAAAACAAATCTGATTCAAAAAAGTAGATATTTGTAGTAATGACACAGAATTTTACCGATTTTTTTTTTTAATTGAATGCTGAAAATCTCCTTTGGACGGACAACAACGTGACCGACTGAGAATGTCCGTATAAAAGAAATACAACAAAAATCGTGTTTTCAGAAACTGAATATATTAAATAAACAGGGACATTTAGAACGTATATGCATATAAATTGTTTTTAAAATGAACAAAAAAAATTGAACTTAAAAAAGGTTTGTTACCTTTAGATATACATATACAAAGTATGTAATATACACTAATAGACAAAAGTATATAGACACATTAATATTGTGCTGTATTCCTTTTTTAACTCCCTTCAATAAAAAAATAAATTGAAAAAACTGGAACCATGAAGGACAAAAATATATAGACTTAGCAAAACAATTATAGAAAAAAGAAGCAAATTATAGAAAACCAACCATGTTTGTGTCAATATTTTGGTCTCGGCATGGATTGATATAAGATTCATCAATCTGTCTCCACTTTTGCTCTAAAGCGGCAAAAAGTTCATCCTAGTTTAAATAATTTTTATCTCGTATTTACTTATCTAAGTATTCCCATAGATTCTCAATGGGGTTTATATAGGGAGACTGTTGTATTTTTTCATCCAGATAGAATGTCTTTGCTAGATTTGAAGTGTGCTTCGGGTCATTATCTTGCTGGAAGATTGATCTTAAGAGTATATTGTCTTCCATATAGGGTAACATGACATGCATTAGTATGTCTGTGTATACGAACTTATCCATAATGGCATCTATTCTATGTAAAGTTCCCATCCCAAACCACGAAAAGCCCTCCAAACCATAACAGACCCGCCTCCATGTTTGACAGTGGGCAAAGTGTACTTGGGGTTCAATCTTTGTCCACTACAACGTCTAACGTAATGATCACCATCTGATCCAAACATATTGAACTTGGATTCTTCACTGAAACATACCCTCTTCCGGTCACAGATGCTCCAATCAAGATGCAACCGTGCAAATTGTAATCGGTCATTACGGTTTTTCCTCGAGGTTAGCGGCTTCTCACTCAGGCGACGTGCAAGTAACTTCAAATCATTTGATCTTCTCGTTATAGTTTTCGTAGAAACACTGACAATTCCTTTTGTCTCGATTTTGGCTTTTGTCTTGGGTTTTAAACGAATCTTTGGACGAAATTACTTTTATTAATCTAACTGATCTAGCATTTAGTTTTCTAGGCCGACCACTTCTCTTAGAGGCTTCCAAGATACCTTTTTGTTTATATTTGTTCAATATTGCCCAAACTACTTTACGCTTCAGCGACTTGACGTTGACCATCTTTGTATAACTCAATGATCTTTGTTTTCACAAAGAAATTTCTGGACCACGCGGCATGGTCTTAAAATCTCTCAACTCATTCCACAATACTTGATGAAAACAAACAAATCCTCTTCTGACACGAAACTGTACTAAACTAATGTTGAAAAGAATTTGTCTACATATTTTTCTCCCTCATAAAAAAGTGCTTATATTTAGACTTGTGTGCATTGCAGATAATGTAAAAACAAGGATTTTAGTTTTTCTACTAATAACGCATTTGTTTAAGGAGCAATGAAGTATGAATTCGTTTTCTAAAGGTATTTACGTAAATATTCATATTTGTCTATATACTTTTGTCCATTACTGTATGTAGTAACACAAAACAATGAAATAAAAAGTCACTTTCAGGTCACAGATATTCATATATTGTCGTTTGGCTCGTCTTTTTCTTTGAAATGGCGTCTTCCTAATTTATAAAGAAGCTTCAAAGACTCGGTATCGTATTTCGGGACACCCTGTACATGAATCTCACATTTCAACATCCCTAGAATGGAGGGTTTGACCATGAAACATGAAGCGCATTTCCATAAAAAAGGCGCGGCGAAAAGCCTTCTAGCCCTGCCGTACATTTATCTTGAAGCACGCACAATATTTCACAGTCGCGGCAAGCTAGAAAACACTCGGCAAGTTCGAAGGGCGTTACCGCCGCCGTATATTCTCTTTTGAAAAAATCCAAACAACCACCGAAACCCTTCACGGTATAAAAAGCAGTTTCAATTTTTCATTGCCACTGCACTGAATGTAGAATTACCCACAGAATCGGCTATTTATAATCTCACTCTTTTTATCTATTTTAGAATTGATATGTAAACAACGCTACATCCTTTAGGCAAAATGGGATTTTGATTATATATATATATATAACTTGAGACGTGGTCATTGTCGTCTAAACCAGTTAGGTGAAAAATTAAAGCTTCCGCCTTTTGTTGGGTACTTCGACAAACATTTAAGCAAAGAGGACTCTTTATACTTTTTTAATCTCTCTAGCTTTCACTGGTCTTTGCCATCATCATCAGGAGCTGTAGTGACATTGAGAAAAGTAGCAACAATAGTGCAAAATGATCCATCTCGTCAATAATACAGTTAGTTCAACTGCCTTTGGTCGGTTTGACAATTTCTTACTCAACATATCTTGAAAATCACACCATCTGAAGTGATTCGGCAACATAGCACATGCCTTGCAAAAGAATTTTCGGTCCATTCTTCTACACGGACACAGCTAACCTTCTGCCATCTGTCAAAAGGTTCATCTTACTCATGATTCTATGCCCACCATTTTGTACAATCATCAAGTGGTTTCACGATGTAATGTTTAACTTTCGTCTTAAATATTTTTAATCTGTTTTTAATTTGTTCTTGTCATACAGCTGTGTCTGGTTTGTATAATTTTGACTATTGTACCATGTATCCAGCTTTCACCATGTTACTGGGTGTTTCCCTCATCCTTAACGTAAATATCATTTAGCAACATCCTCACATACTACTGTAACTTAATTTAAATTCATTTTGCACTATTGTTGCTACTTTTCTCAATGTAATTACAGCTCCTGATGATGATGGCAAAGACCGTTGGAAGCTAGAGAGATTAAAAAAGTATAAAGAGTCCTCCTTGCTTAAAATTTTTATCGAAGTACCCAACAAAAGGCGGAAGCTTTAATTTTTTACCTATATATATATATATATACGTATATTATATATATATAGGTGAAATTGAGCAATCTCCTACCCATCATATCCCACACGTACTCAATTGGGGATAAGTCGGGAGATCTTGGTGGCCATGGTAACAATGTGACATCATTATGTTGAAAGAAGTCTATTGTGACTCTTGCAACATGTGGTCGGGCATTATCTTGTTGGAAAGTTGGATCTGCCAGGGTGTCAAGATAGGGTAAAAGATGGGGTTCTAGAACTTCGTGGATATAACGCTGCGCGTTCATGTTACCTCTGATGAAGTTTAAAGGTGACCTGGAACCATAAGCTATAGCACCCCAAACCATAACTCCAACAGTGTGATGAACATGTCTTTCAACAAAAAACTGTGGATTCCTCCTTTCACCACGTCGCCTTCTAACCCTGGCACGACCATCGTGCATGCCTAAACAAAATCGAGACTCGTCACTAAACACAATACTGTTACATTCCTGATCCCAGAGTGACCGTTGTCTGCACCACTCTTTCGCGATTACGTCGGTGTTCTCGAGTTAAAGGGAGGACCCAGTGTGGCCGGTATGAAAACAAGCCAAAACTTCTCATTCGTCGGTAAACACTTCGCATGCCAATAGGTCTTCCGTGCACTGCAAACCATTCATTTGCAATGGACCTGGTAGTGGAGAAACGGTCCCTTAAGGCCAATAATCTTAGGTGGCGATCTTCACGGTCTGTTGTTCTACGGCGGCGTCCAGTGCCCCTTGCTCTTTGCGTACGGCCTTCTCGAAGCCATGCCTGACAACACCTAACCACAGTGTCTACACTTCTTTGCACTCTAACTGCAATTGCCCGAAAAGAAAGTCCAGCTTCCCGAAGTCCCACTATACGGCCCCTATCAAACTCACAAAGTTAAACTGGGTGTTCGGATTTATATGTCACTTAGTATATATATATATATATGAAAAAGAACGCATTAGTACAAGAAACCTTATCCAAAAAATAATATGCATATAAGTTGGGTGTTCAAACACTTTTGAGCTGTAGTGTATCTTCGGATATCACATTCTTTTCATCTTCATTCTTTTTGTGACTTGTCATTTGAACCATGTGTTTGTATGTTAGCTGAATAAAAACTACTACCACTACAAGATAAGCGTAACTTCTACCATTTTGCCTACACGTCATTCTAACCGAAACATTATTACTGTTCGACGTTTTCCTCTTTTCACAGCTCGCTAATAAACGTTTCATTCGACAGTTATTTAATTACTCAACTGAATGTTATCATTTCAAAACAAGCTCTTTTCCTGTTATACGACGGCCACGCTATATATTTTGAGATACACGAAAACTAAAAACTATTTTCTGAAAACTACTTTATTTACGTTCAAAGTATTCTCAATGAACTTCTGTAGCCTCACCTTCCACAAATGAAATGCTTCTAACCAGTCAGTTTTTGGAATGCTTTCAACAAACTGATCAATTGCTTGATCGATTTCCTCTTTGGACGAAAATTTTCGACCACGCAGATTTTTTTCAAATTCTTGAAGAGCCGGAAGTCACTCATTTCCTAATCTGGCGAAGAATGTGGAAGTCTACAGTTAGTTGGACAGTGTGGCAAGAGGCAATGTCGTGATACAGAATTGCACCTTTCCACTTTTTTTTTGAATGAAGATGATCATGCAAAATGGTGTGCACTGAGTTGCGGATCCTACCGCAAGAATTGGCTCTATAGTCGCATATGTGCAGCGAGACTCTTCTTCAATTAGCCGCTGAACTTTAGCAATGTCACACTAGAACATGGCCTACGACTACGTTCTTCATCAGCCAATGAAACACGCTCTCTTTTAAATTCGGCAGACCAGCGAAACACACTTGGCCGGGACGGAGCTTCATTACCAGATGGCTCTCGAGACAACTCCATGTTTCGCCTCAAATTTGTTTACACCACGTGCACTGTAAGACGTTTGCAAGTGCACTGAATGTGGGCGACTTGCTAATAAAGGATTGTTGCTGGTTTTAACTAAACTGTATCCATCGAAGAAACAAAGTAAAATCAAACATATACACCCGTATTGCACGTGATCAAGAACTTAACCGTAGGAGACGCTACAGGGCCGTATCAAGCTATTGTGACTGATCTATCAAAAAATGTCGTACAAGATATGTGTTGCTGTAAATTCTATCAAAAGCATAGTAAATTATCAGGAATATACCACGCCTTTCTAATCATATTTCGACATTAGGAATCAGTGCAAAAAATTCTGTATTCACCATTTCAGCAAAATGTTACTAAAACGCACACGAAAAAAACTTGTGGACCATCTCAATTGAAATTGTTCATATTTTATTATTAACCTACATATATACCCAATAATATTTACAAATCAACCTTCTATTCACAATGCAGAGCAAATTTTTTTGAGCAAATAGAAACTACAGACGTAGTAGTATTAGTACAAAAGTTTATTACAGACTCCATAAAGTTTGTTAGTTTGATTGCTATTAAAATTTAGATGAGAAATAGGAAGAAGGTCAAAATGGCACTATTATGCTTTGGAACTCCTAAATTAACCCTAATTTTGTGTAATTATAAATTTGGAATTTCCACATTAATAACTAGAAACTTACACTTTGATTGCAGTCTATAATGAACTTACCTGTCTTGCCAAAAAGCCAGTTAAACTGCCAGTCTTAATGGTATCAATCGATTTATATGCTGTATTCCGAGGAGCTTGAATCATCAGAATTGTTGATGTCAATTATAAGGGGTTCAACTTGGGTGTCAATGATATTGTCCATATCCCACATTTTGGTTTCAACCTTCTCTTGGACATGGTCAATACATGTTCTCCATTTTGCTGGCGTAATTCTATCGACAGCAACATCAAACAGTTTTTTAAGGTCAGAAAACTTAAAAGTGCTGTTATTTGACGCCACGTATTGCTTGATGTCGGCCCAAATCAACTCGATAGGATTCAGTTCGCAGTGATAGGGAGGCAGCCTGAGAATCGTTTTATTTTGGTTTTTGGCCATTTCGTCAACAATTTTTAAATCATATTTATACTTATGTCGCTTGACTATATTTATCAGCTCAGCTTTGACCATTGTTTGGTCGAAGTCGATCTTCTTTGAGACAAGCCACTGTTGAATGTCTGCCTTTTTGGTGGCCATTGTTGGAATTTTTTCCAATTTTCTGGAGTGGTACGGGGCATTATCCATCACAATAATTGCGTTATCATCAAGTGTCGGCAAAATTTTTTTGAACCAATTTTCAAATGAGTTACCATCCATTTCTTCGTGATAGTCTCCAGTTTTTTTGGATTCAAATGCCCACAATGCTTCAGGAACAAATCCATCTACGCTACCTATGTGGCAAATGATCAGGCGTTTTCCCTTGCCTGAAAGTAATTAGTTATTTTACTTCTCAGCGAGCGCACTAAATGACGAAATTAAGCAACTTACTCTTTTTAGGTTAGTGTAGGATAGGGTCTTAGATTAGTTTTTGGGTGAAGGAAATACTCAGAAACTTGGATGAGATAGCAAAACTGAGTTCGGAGCTTCCAAATCATTGATTCTATCAGAAAATGAATTATCTGCATCCAAAAAAGTTCATATACTTCGAAACTTACCTGCAGGATTTTTCAATCCCGTCGAAAGGCCATCTAAAAAAGCCTGCCTTGAGGACCTCACACATCTGTCTACCCAAACCTTTCCCTGCGTATGCCCCGCGTTCACCCATGTTTCGTCTAAATAATAATTTTTTCTTCCTTCAGCGCGGAGGTCCTCATCATCATTCACTTGCTTCAATATTTTATCTTTTGTAGGTATTTCATTCCTGAAGAAAAAGTGATGTACTTTTCTTCTAACTTTTTTTCTCGCTGGATATGGTTTTGGCTCACATAGTGAGTGATTTTGTCTATATTCCTTCAAGATTTTGTAAACACTTGATCGACCTACTCCAGAAATTTCAGCAACCTTACATACGATATTTTCTATAGCCAATCCACTATTCTCTTGCATCTGGTTCTTGTAGATATTTAGAATAATTTGTTTTTCACCTGCGCTAAGATGAAGCTTTTTAGCCCTTTTGCTGGGTGGCGTTAAGCTGATTTCAACCACTTCATCAGCTGTATCTGTGTCAGACATTTTAGACTAATATTAAATTTCCGCAAGAAAAATCAATTCAAGACGTGCATAAAACGTTCGCGCTCATAAACGGGTATCCGTAACTGATTACAATCCTGTGCGTGGTGACGAACCATCAACGTGACGCTGAGAGTTCCCTCTACTATGCAGCGTTGCCAGGCTTAATGTCACAATGATCATGTTTTATTGGGAAAATTGTCAGAAATCGCCGAATGTTGAACAGAAACATTACAAGAAGTCTAACCTTGAAATGTGAGGCTACAAATCGATATTCTTATAGGGGGGAAGGGTAGGGAGCAGTTATGGTTCCTATTAACCTTGATGAAAGTTGGAAACGGTAATATCATATATGGCATACATTCGGTTGAAGGTGTGTGCACGGAAAATAGATTGCGGATAGGATTTTAATAGATGCACAAAAAAACACAAAAGGAGATTTTTGTATTTCCCTGAAGAATATCTCAAGGTTATTTCAGATGTACTCATCGAAACTTTATGGAAGGATTATCGAAACCTTATTTTCAATTGCGATAGGGCCACATACCTCGACATCGCATTAATGTGAAAAATAAGACAATAGAAAAAAATTCCCTTACTGATGCTATCTCTTAGGAAAAATGAAAACTATAAAGATTGCACAAAAATTTTCTTCACCTTTTTGAGCTTGTTTTCGCATCTCCGTATATGCCGTTCATAATTTGCTGCAGATCAAATTGGAATATACCTTTGTGATGCCATTTATTGTTATATAATGTCCTTTACAACAGTTATTGCACGTATTGCATCAACAGATTGATTTGTGATCCATGCGAATGTGATCAACCACTCTGGCGAAAACTCGCCGAGCGTGGCAACCGTGCGACTTTGTCTGGAGGCTCGTCGCTACAAGCCAATCAGGAAGAGGCCGACAGAGCGCCATGGCTACCGATCACGCGTTGATCACGAATCAACCACTGTTTACGATTACTTTGTAGCTTCGTTAGATACACTTTAGTATAGTTAATGCGCATCTCAAAACATACAGCGTACCCCTCGTATATATACTGGAAATAACGCGGAAGCGTCCAACAGTCGGGACGAGTAAACCGCTACTGCATCGAGCAGTCCTTCATCATCTAATTGTCGACTTTCAGCACGGCTATCTAGATCGCGACGGGCACTGAAGGTGCTCTAATTGTGCAGGAATCAAGGCCGAGGACACAGCGATGATAGATGACGGGTCCGTGCTCGTGGATGAGATAATGCAGCGATGATATAGTACGGAAAACATAGTCAATCAGCAGTTACATATTATTTCTCGTCAACGAAGGCATAGGAAGTATAGCGTCAGTCTACTTGACGTCGTGCCTTTGCCGGTTTCCTGTCATTTCAGACAAAACTTGTAGATTTTTAATTATTGGGTATCTTAGTAACCTGAGTACATTGAACTTTGCCCTCCTATCAGCAGTGAAAACTGATAAGAAAAGTAATATACTTATCTTCAAACGTAATCTTGCAGTAATAAAGTTCTTCGTAATTGAGGTATCAATCAACTGTTGTAGAGATAGGAATCTACTTTGCATTAGTAAACGATCATGTTATCAGCACTCCGAGTAGTGAACCACGAAAGAGGCAGCTTGACAAATAATAGCTGGTGAGTGACTGACAACAATTGCTTTACCTCTGTTATAGTTTTCAAGATCACAACAGAGCACGTGTAACCGAATTTGGATAAGCTCTTTCCGTGCTAGGCACTGTCACTTATCCAGTCCATATTTTATATTAAAATGTATGCGTTTGTGAATGACGTCGGTATATATATATATATATATATATATATATATATATATATATATATATATATATATATCCTTTAATTTCTTTGGATAGAAAGGAAAGTATTGCAAAAGTACACTCCTATAACTTAAACTCTCAAGCTTTCGAGGTTCTATGTCTTCATCGTCTGGAGTGAGTCGGCGAATTTGTTGCTGAAATTGTTTTTAAACTACAGTGAAGGGAACACATAGTCGACGAATAAAAAACTGGACTGAAGAAATTGCAACTATATATATATATATATATATATATATATACAGGGTGTCGCAAAGTTGGGGTTTTCCTTTTCAGAAACAACTACCCTTGAAATAACAAAGGTAATGTGTAGTGAAACGAGGGCGACCAAGTAAAAAAAAATAAAGGAAAAAGTACTCTCTCCAGTTGACGAGAAGGGCTAAGTACGTCTCTGCCCGAAATCATACCGCTCCAACAGAAAATGAAATCAGCTGATGCGCTACCAAGCAGACACAGGCAAACAAGGAAGGCAAAATGTTGCGTAAAAAGTCTAGGTATTGCATCCCGTCCAATCGATTTGGGAGAATAAATGGTCCAATGAGCATACCGTTCACCATACCAGCCCAAACATTCACCGAAAATCTTTGTTGAAAATGTGCCCGACGGACAGCGTGCGGATTTTCTACTTACCAAACATGAGTGTTGCGAAAGTTATTCACCCCATTACGCGTGAACGTCGATTCGTCTGTCACCAATATGCACTTCAAAAAGTCCGGATTATTGTCATGTTCATGCAACAACCACTCACAAAACCGCACTCTTGCTGGAAAATCGTCAGGTTGAAGGGCTTATACACGTTGGACGTGAAACGGATACAGCCCCTCTTCACGCAGCGTTTACCACACTTTAGTTTTTGATACTTGCACTTCTCTGGCCACGTCTCTAGTACTTGTTGAGGGATTCTCGTCTAAGCGACGACCTCTACACGCTTGACCGTAACTGTCGGTTGAAGGTTGCATACTGACCTGACACACTGACCCCGACCCAGTTCTGTCGTCGGGTTGAGCTAGTGTCCTAGTACCAGTCGGGGATGTCGCGGCTACAGGACGGTATTCAGATATTTTTGATGTTGCAGAGCCCTTTATCTCGGTTCCCTTAAGACATTGGTGTATATGGTACTAAGAAAAATTGCTTATGTTTTCAAGATCTACACGTCGTGTAAAGAAAAACCCCAACTTTGCGGACACCCTGTATATATATATAATCAATCAACGCTGTTTTAAAAAAAACCTTTCAAAATGATTTGCCATTTAATAATAAAATAATTCCGTCCTAATCGAACCTCATCAGTCCAGTTTTTTATTCGACTATGTGTTCCCTTCACTGTTGTTTTAAAAACAATTTCGGCAACAATCTCGCCAACTTAGTAAGTAAATATTTCTCTCCTAATTGCTATTTGTTGCTATTGTTAATAATTGTTTCCAGCTCCAGACGATGAAGCCATAGATCTTCGAAAGCTTGAGAGTTTAAGTTATAAGAGTGGCAATACCTTGCGTTCTACCCAAAGAAATTAAAGGATATATATATATATATATATATAACGAGAGAAAGAGAGAGAGAGAGAGAATGATCATGCGGAGAAAGGTACATAACAAATAAAATGGACAAAATCCGCAAAAAGAAGGAAAGTGGATTCGAGCAGAAAGTAGGATAGGTAACCCGAGCAGTACGTATTTCTGCTTGTTGGCTTCATCAGACGCGAAATGGATGCACATATGCAACCACAAAAGTAGATACACGATACACATGCCCAAACATTCGGATACGGGTGTAACCTGGGGAAACGAATATGAAGAGGGGAAAAATGACGCAGGAAGGTCCCTCAAGAGCCAACCTACACCTGTAGTATAAAATGGCTAGAAGATCTCGAATTTTCAGGGCGATATCTAACCACTAACCACAACCACGCAGCCGGGTTACCTATCCTATTTTCTGCTCGAATTCACTTTCCTTCTTTTTTCGGATTCTGCCCATTATTTTCCTATTTTTTATTATATACCCTTCTCCGCATGATCATTTTCTCTTTGTAGATCCTTTGGACTTGAAGTACCTCAGCAAGTGGCTATAACCGACCGCGTGATTGTGGTTTGATGTCGCCTTGAAAATTCTAGGTCTTCCAGGCATTTTATACTACAATGGGTAGGTTTTCTCTTGTTGTATGTCATTTTTCCCCACTCCATCTTCGTTTCAGGATGTACGGGCATGTGTATCTATTTTTGTGGTTGCATATGTACATTCATTTCGGGCCTGATGAAGCCAACCAGCAAAAATAGGTAATGCTCGGGTTATCTATCCTATATTCTGCTCGAATTCACTTTCCTTCTTTCTGCACATATATTATATACATATTCAAGTATCATTATTTACTTAATGGTTGGAGCTAGAATATATTCAGTTTAATTTTTTATAGACGACAATAAAAAATATATTCTACAGCAGTAGGTACAACGAACTTGAATAGGATTAGGTACGAAGCCGGGCCAAGGAGTTCAAGATACTCTTACGAATTTTTGTCTGCTTTATTGTGCCCAATTTATTTCATAACGAAGAGATACGATGTGAAATTAGCATTTTAAAGTAACTCGTTAAGCACTGTGATACAAAGTAATGAAACAACTTTTTGTTTCTAGGCTTACAAATGTTTACAACCTCCAACCTCTTAGAAGATGTCCTTTGTTTTTCATGGTGTACAAAATTGAACAGACACAGCGCCGACTGCGTTAGCATGAAGTTAATGGAATATATATTTGACAGGATTTATGTTGGATGACGATAGCTTTTCATTTTTTTTTTGTATAGGATGTGGGTTGAAATTAATTAAACCGCTGTAAATGGATGCGGACATTCACGACAAAAGGGATGCTACTGATAACTGGATACGAGGCATCCGAAAACCACAGCTGAACTCTCACGAATAAATACATAAAATAAGCTGCTGTTAGCATAGCTGCGGGCCGCTTAAAAGGAACATAATACGTAATGCAATCTGCATTTTATGATTTGGATGGCAAGATGTGGCAACTTACAATTTTCATTCCCTCTAAAGAATGTCTGAAAATTAGCAGTAATCCTGAAAACGTTGAAGCACTGTGTTCCAGCGATTTTTATCCGTCGCTTCTGAAACAAAAACTACGACTACCTAAACGACGGAAGTATTAGACCCTTTCCTTACGAATAATTTGACATAACACACCTTTATTTTATTTGCACTATTTTTCTGAATAATCGTACGAAACGATCATACCTAACAACAAACAATACGTATCTGCATTCGGTATACCTATGCGCCAAGTAGCATAAGTTATTCATCCGTTTATATACAGGGTGACTTTGAAGTTGAGTCATTAATTTTCAGATAATGATTGTAGAAGGAAGATAAACCAAAATATGTGTGTAAAAATAAAAAACAATTAAAAAAAAATTTTTACCTTGTTTTATAAAGTATCCTCCCGACAAGTATTTCAGTGCGGACCTGTATTTGATCGTGAGGTCTTGGAGCACCGGCATGCAGTCCCCTGTGTGGTCTTAAGTCACCTGATTCACGAGCCCGTTGTACTATATTAACAAAGGCACGAGGGGTTGGTTGCACTCGATTGGGAAACCGATCCGCATAAACATGTGCCATTTTTTATTTCGTTTGAGCCACGCAACAGACACCACTATTCAAACGCGTTACCGACTGACACTGACTGTATACAACTGACTAAAATAATTGTAAAAACATCGTTCCAAATTCTTTTGCTTTTTTGTTTCCGATGCGATGAACCAAACACGAGCACATAATATTATTATTGAGACAGGGCGGTACTCAAACTTCCAAAGGGCTATAACTTTGTTAGTTTAATTTTACCAGAAAAATGGTAAAGGAAAAAAACATTTCTTTTGATCAGATCTACTCACTGTTAAAATAAATGACTCAACTTCGAAGTATATATAATTATCGATCATTCAAGTACCAATTTCGCCAACGTGTTTACGTTGACGACCAGAATCGAAGATTAACTTATTGCAACTGGTTTTTGATTAAATATTTGTACAGAGAAGATGTACGTTGTTCGCTTAAAATTATTCATTAAAAGTCGGTTTACCAACTTGGGTACAACCAATAATGAATGTGGTGCAAGCAACGACTGATAAAGTTGAACTTTGCCGTGATCAAGGAGGACGCCATTTTGAACTCTTAGAAGCTTGATGGCATATTTTTGAATTTTATTTTTTGTTTTGATGTAATTGAATTCATTTATATAGTTTACTCCAACATAGGCCAACACGCCTATTTCTTTTTCTTCACTGACGGTAAAGTTATTCGCACTTTCTTCTGGTTCGATGCATATTTTTTGTATTTCGAAAGCAACACCTTCAATTTTTTATCACGGAAAAATACAATAACGAACAATACAAGGACTTAGTGCATAGATATACCGAATGCAGATACGTAATATTTGCCGTTTCTTACAATTACCCAGAAAAATAGTGAAAATAAAATAAGAGTGTGTAGTGTCATATTATTCGTAAGGAAATGGTCTCTTGGAAAACGCCGACGAGCCACCTATTAGAAAAATCAAGTAAACTGAAAAAACTGTTGTTTGTAACATTAAGAAAATGTTTAAAATGACAGTAAGGTCGTTTGCCTGGAAATCGTATTCTTCCCGTATTACTTGATCAAAAATGAAGCTGTTAACAGGATCCATGGCATGCTAAATCGAAAAATAAAAATTGCTAGATAAAAATGACTTCGTCAAGTGAGGCGTTTGTGAGTTCACAATGTCATTATCGATCCAAGTAAGCAAAAAAATATAGCGTGCTCCATTTAAAAATCGAATGTTGGAGTCGCTTCCAGTCAAACCGCTAGTACGTCAAAGCAAGTGAATATGTAAAAATGATCAGCGACCTCTCGAACGTCAAAAAACGAAGTCTGAGCGATTTTTATTTTTCGTGTTTTTGTCCCTAGATCAGCCACCATTAGACCGATTTTCAAAAACCGTAAGGCCTTTTCATCGCTCAATCTTTTGGTTGGGATTCTCGCAATTAACAAAACATTAGCCAGTAATTGGAGAACAGAAATAACCTTGGCCTTGTGCTTCAGTTGTGATTGGACCAGTCCCATAAACCACCTCTTTAAGTTCTCCCCAATACCAGAAATCCATCGGATTGAGGTCGGGAGATCTTGGTGCCCATTTTCGAGAACCAGGAGCATTTCCACCGATCCAGCGATTTGGATAATGTTCATTCAAATACTGAATGACGCCTCTAAAAATGTGTTGTGGTGCCCCGTCATGAAGAAACCACAAATTCTGTCTCCGTTGTAATGTTGTCTAAGGTCTGTTCCAAAAGTTCAGGTAGGTTATTGGCTAGAAAGCTTATGTATCCGTCTCCTGACAACTTTGGGGGTAACTCGAAAGGGCCAATTACCCGATCGTCAAGAATATCCGCCCAGATATTTATTTTAAAACGTTGTTGGAAATAACGAACGGTATGAGGATTTTCTTGGGCCCACGTGTGAGTATTATGGAAATTTAATATCCCGTCTCGCGTAAAAGTACATTCGTCCGTCGCTATTTGTAAATAAACACGATGACGTACGCGAACAAAAACAAAACAACACGCCCGATTCTCTGCTCGACAAAACGATAAAGTAATTCATCTATGCAAAACGATAACTAAACGCTGTTACCGTTTGCGATCGATTGCCGGTTCGATAATAGTCATGAAAGACCGACACGCTTTTGTCATGTGTGTTTTAAATATTTAATTTCATGAAACTTACTTACTTATTGACTACAAAATTTGGCTTAACTTAGATAAACTTAATGTCATTTATTTGTTAATTACCCAATTTAGAAACGTCTTAGATTAGATCATAAAAATTAGTAACTCTTGGACCATGGGTCATATGAACTGTTTGACTTTTTGACCGCCTTATTACCCATTTCAATACTGACTACCATAACGTTTACACCCTGCATGTTACGTACCACGTTACCTGATCTATATTGACGAATTATATCTACAACCAGTCGACCAAACGTGCAGAACAGACAATGTTAACGGAACGTGAGCAAAACGAACTATCAAGCCTCAAAGAGCAAAGGGAGTTCAGCTTTTCCATGATTTTCCACTCAGTTTCACAAAGAGCACGCAAAGGCTTAAGCTCTGCTTACATACAGCTAATGCGCCATAGAGAACTTGCAACATGCAATGCTTGGAAATTGGCGACAAGGTAATTGCAAAGGGACCCGAACTCTACAAAATATAATGCTTTCAACAAGCCCATTTTCCCAGGACAAATATACATATTTTCTGCTTGGCGTACGTACAGTTCGCATCTAGCTCGGCAACTATATTACCTTCTTTTTCTTGGTCTCAGAAATGACGACATTTGCATCACCCGAGTTTACGCTGGCACTTCTACGTTTTGAGTATTCCCGTAGCCAATTGAATAGTATAAAGGATCGTTTCACGCTTATAAGTTTCTTTGTGTTCGTTTAAAATCTCAATAGGGACACGCATAATGGTGTTCTATATTATATATTTCTCGAGGTAATGGCTCGAAGGTAAACAACAAAGGCTACCTGCAGATAGTCCGGGATTCCGGGAGGATATGTCAACACAAGATGCCATGAAATTAGTCTCATCAGAAATGAGTCAGTGGATTACAACTTGCGTTGGATAATACATGATAGGACAAAATCGGTTGCTTTTGACCTAATCTATCACCCCTTAACAGGAATACGTGATATTACATGTGACCCTGTATAAGTCTTCAAACAGAGCCGTTACAAAATACCTCTTCTAAACCTTAAAAGTGTCATCTCAATGTAAGCCATTGTGAAGCAAAAATTCTCAGCCAATATTACACCTTACGTCCTAGCTTGTATCCTTATCTGTCAGCCAAGCCGTGGTATAAGTGTAGTAATAAAAACGCTCGCAACGAATTTTCAAATAATGGATTCCGACGTCACATCACGTATTTGATAAGTGGCAATATCGACGGAGGTGACAGCAGCAGCCCATCTACGCTTATATTGCACTTTTAGAAGAGCATCGGCAGACGCGAATATATGACTATCACCGATTCGATAAAAGTTTACAGCGAATATCAGTGCAGGGATAAAAACGATTTCAGAAGTGGGATCTAGATTTCCCCCCCTGCTTCACGCGATAGGCGACAGGTCCTCAAACAGACAAATTGAGTTACGTGGACTGATTTTATTTTCTCACGTTTTGTTTTATTGTATTCTGTTCCCTTAACCGCTTGTTTTCCCAGGTTTTAGCGATCTCATATTTGAAGAAGTACAAAATATGCCATTTTCGATCCTGGAAGACAATATAAAAAAACGAAAAGGTTGATGTTGTCGTATTTAGCCATCCATCAACCATCCTTTCATGCTGGTGTGGTGGTGCCCCGTCATGAAAAAAACACAAATTCTGTCTCCGTTGTAATGATATGTTGTCTAAGGACTTCTGGTAACAAGGCCTGCAGTCGTACATGGTAGGGATAAAGAAAATTTTCCATTGTCTTCAAAAAGCATAAATCCTGTGTGTAAAGTGTATTGCAACAACGATCTCACGATGAACAGGCAGATATCTAACAGCTGCCTTTATAATTATAATCTAACTGAGCTGTAGTGTTTACAAATGCAATCCTGTTCTGTGGAAATAAGCGGTCAGACAAAGTTAGTACGCCCTCAGCAAACATGTAGATGCTAAAGCGAACTGAGAGACGTAACAGTAAAAAGGATTTACTAGTTAAGTTTAGGAGGACATGTTGATGTTTATTCGCTGTAAAAGGCCAGTAACGAATGCTACAGTCCTCCTTCAGCTTTTATTTACATTTTACATCGCAGTTGAGGATGATGGTTATGAGGTTCCTAGCAACATGATGGCAAGTATATCGTTAGACTTTCAAATAGGCTTCTCATGAATTTAGAAATGATCAAATGTAATGTTTTTTGTTGTCGTGTTTATTCTTAGTAGCTGTATTTATTTATCTCAAACATTTTCTTTATCAATTAATGTTGTAATAAGATAATATAGCTTTCTTCACATGTCACATAGTGGGTAGGATTTTACCTCTGATATTCAAACCTATCAAAGTTTATGGAAAATTGAACGCTATTCAATGGAATGCATCTTTAGATTAATATTTATACGAACTTTTTACTGCTAATTTTGAATGTACTTTCTATCACCACAAATATTGGTATAAGTAGCTATTATTCTAACATCGCTTTGCTTGTTTTAGGCAAAATGACGGAAGAGGTATGGTGCACGCATCAGGAGGTATCGCCCCTGCCCCTGCAGCCACTACTCTCACCATCGCCGACCCCGCATCGACGCTAACTCGACCTTAATTCACGTTGTGGCCGACAGATGGCAGTGGCTTGACAGCGCCAGCCAGCAGCCATGATAGTGAATGGGATGGCTTCATTTTCGGCGACCCTCACCACTGCTTCTAGTATGATTTACAATAACACCAGGTCTAATGTGACCAGTCATGAGCAGCCTCATCCCGATTGGACTGACCTGCTCGTCTTGATCATCAAAGGATTTATATTCGGTAAGGATCAGCAGATGGTCCATAAATTTGTTCCCAGCTTCGTGCTATAATGATACTGACATGCGAGTTGCTCAATTTTACAATTCGGCCACGGCATATAAATATACTAAGTGACATATAAATCCGAACACCCAGTTTAAATGGTTTTATTTTAATAAAATTCTGTATAAGTACTTAATGAAGCATAATAAGTAAATGATAAAAATTTCAAAATGATTGCACTGCTTTAAAGCCCTTTGACCTTTAATAATGTGTGGATGCACCCTGATGTGCTACGCATTCTCCAACGCGCCTAGGCATGCTTCTGATCAGGTGGTCAATTCCTCCTGTGGTATCTCATTCCAGGCAACCACCAACTCCTCTCGAAGTGCTTCTAGAGTCTGAGGAGGACGTTGCAAATTGAGCAACCTCCTACCCATCATATCCCACACGTGCTCAATTGAGAATAAGTCGAGAGATCTTGGTGGCCATGGTAACAATGTGACATCATTATGTTGAAAGAAGTCTATTGTGACTCTTGCAACATGTGGTCGGGCATGAAGATTAAAGGTGACCTGGAACCATAAGCTATAGCACCCCAAACCATAACTCCAACAGTGTGATGAACATGTCTTCCAACAAAAAACTTTGGATTCCTCCTTTCACCACGTCGCCTTCTAACCCTGGCACGACCATCGTGCATGCCTAAACAAAATCGAGACTCGTCACTAAAGACAATACTGTTCCATCCCTGATCCCAGAGTGACGGTGTCTGCACCACTCAAGGCAATTACGTCGGTGTTCTCGAGTTAAAGGGAGGACCCAGTGTGGCCGGTATGAAAACAAGCCAAAACTTCTCATTCGTCGGTAAACACTTCGCATGCCAATAGGTCTTCCGTGTTCTGCAAACCATTCATTTGCAATGGACCTGGTAGTGGAGAAACGGTCCTTTAAGGCCAATAATCTTAGGCGGCGATCTTCACGGTCTGTTGTTCGACGGCGGCGTCCAGTGCCCCTTGCTCTTTGCGTACGGCCTTCTCGAAGCCATGCCTGACAACACCTAACCACAGTGTCTACACTTCTTTGCACTCTAACTGCAATTGCCCGAAAAGAAAGTCCAGCTTCCCGAAGTCCCACTATACGGCCCCTATCAAACTCACGAAGTTGACGAAATCGTACAGGTCTCCGTACTCTAGGCATTGTAACCGATCGAAAAAGAATGCCAAGAACCAAAATCCGCCATCGTTGATTCTTTACTGCGGCTGAAATATTCATTTTTAGAGCGTTAGTGAATTAAAAAAAAGCAGTATAAAAACCGGAATGTACAACTGATAAGGCTGAAAATTTTTTCACTTGTTATTTACAGTAAGATAAATACATTCACCAACTTTTATTAAAATAAAACCATTTGAACTGGGTGTTCGGATTTATATGTCACTTAGTGTATGTTATCCTAGGTTTTTCTCTCTTTTGAAATTAGTTCTTTCAGATGTTTTATTGAAATTTTATTGGATAATCCAGGTTTTGCTACAAGTACGGAAAACTCACTTCCTTTGGCACCTAATTTCCAATCTAAAACAGGTATTTTTACTTACAGGAGGCACCAACAATTAGTCCTATCGGTTTCGGTCTAAGGCTGTATCAAAAGCCTCATATCGCCATAGGCTCTAGCATGTCAAATCTGTGGCTAATAGTGCATCAACCAATTTTACATATTCCCTCCACGTTGTTTTTAACAGTGATGTATTATCAAAACTATTACAAAATAAAAGCTTCTATTAATAGTTTGCTGATGAAGCCTATATATTCATCTGGTCCATAGAAAGTGTTGATAATCATCAAAACTGCTGCAAAATTCAGAAAAGCGTACAAACAGCACTCTATTTAATTAAACCTATTTAGGATAATTCTAAATTATTCACCCTGCAGGCAGGCAGTTATTCAAATATTTATCCCGCCTTGATTGAGCTACTTTCCATACAACGTTACCACATGCCACAAAATCCCTCGAACCAGAGAGTTTCAAATGACCTTGAAGATTGCCAAATTTAAGAAGCCACCTTCTAATGTACAACGAATTATTTCATTCACATTTAATAGTATGGAAGAGCAAATTACCATCCTTCAGCTTTTCTGGGTATATGGTTCTATTTGCGCAAAAGTTGCTCGAAACAGGATATTCTCTAATTCCTGACGAAATCTTCTGCAGTCCTCGCTCTGTTTCATTTATATAATTAGCATCCCTTCACGCACAGACCCTGGCGTACGGGGGTCACACTTTTAGTATTTTTAAAAGGTAAAAGGCGTATTTTTTTACTTAAATTACTATTTTTTGTTCAGGATATATGATATATCAGAAGCGTATATTTATAGCAAATACTAAAACCACATTAAGTAGGTCGAGGCTAACATCAAATGTGGAACTTTTTTACAACAAAAAAATTGCTTCTTAGGGTGGTAAATAAGGAAGAAAGGTTATAGCCTAATGGTAATCTTGTTTTATATGAGGCTTTCTTATATTACCGTTAGTAAACAAATCTTATGTTGCTGTTTTAAACGTGGATACACGAAACATAATCGATTGGTCCTTGCAAATCTTTAACAATAAAACAGTAATGAAGTCTTGAAGCTAGAGATTATATGTTGAACTTCCATTAATTAGATTTGGCAACATGTATCAGATAGTACCAGCACTCCCGAAAGATATCAACTTTGTTCAAAATAACGTCTATCTGGTATCAACTAAAACATTCACTAAACTATTGCTATCAATGGAGTTAACCTTCCCCTTATTCACTTCATAGCCCTGGTATCCCTAATCCGTTGGAAAATGTTTCCAGTTCCTGCCCTATATAGTCGAAATCCCTTCTCGCTCGAGAATTGTCATATAATCGCTCAGTTGCGTTCAGAAGGGAAAATTAGTCCTCGGGAGTTTCCGAAAGTTTACAACCTTAATTTATCGCCAACTTCTCTCATTAATTCGCCGCTATTAGGAAAATTCTGATGCAAATGTAACAGTTCATTTTAAGGAAATAAGGGCTGCTAAACTAGTTTGCCGACAGGGGGAGGGTTATGGGGGGAAGATGGCTAGTACGTTCTGGCTTCTGGAAATAATAATTAATATGGATAGTTACACGTGTCAATGTTAGTCTAACTTCCTCAAAGTTATTATAATCTATCACGCTCCAACTAGCAAATTATACAGTATATTATACACTACTATACAGTGACACCGACTCACTGATTCATCTTGACACAGGCAAGTAAAGGGTTGCCAGAGACAACGGAAATTTGACATTAAAATTGGAATTGGATTGTAGATGTCGGTAAGAATTATACCTGTTTTCAGTAGGTTGGGGTTAACATCAAATTTGAGTCAATAAAGTAGCAGTGAATTCTTGGAGTTAGAGACTATATTTCGATCAATAACTTCCATAAATTAGATTTGGCAAAAGGAATTAGATAGTAATATTTAATACCGAAAGATATCAACTTTGCTTAAAATAACACAACCTAAATTTATCGCCAGCTTCTGTCATTAATTCGCAAATTTTGGCTTTTGGCTTTTGAAAATAATTATTAATATTTTATATATATATATATATATATCGACAGTTACACGTGTGAATGTTAGTGTAACTGCCTGATAGTTATTATAATGCATCACGCTCCAACTAACAAATTATACAGAATATTATACACTACTATACAGTGACACCGACTCACTGATTCACCTTGACCCGGCAGAGACGGCGTATAGATTGGATTTGGATTGTAGATGTGGATGAAAATTTGCTGCTAGTACCCTTTGAATCTACACCGTACATAAGTATATGAAGTTATGATACGCATGTGATTTGATCATCTGTTGCAGGTACAATAATAGTGATGGCAGTTCTCGGCAACGCGTTGGTGATCATCAGCGTGCATCGCCACCGCAAACTGCGCGTAATCACCAATTACTACGTAGTCAGTTTGGCGATGGCAGATATGTTGGTGGCCCTTTGTGCGATGACCTTCAATGCTAGCGTCGAACTGACAGGTGGAAAATGGCTCTTCGGATACTTTATGTGCGACGTCTACAACAGCCTGGATGTGTACTTCTCTACCGCGAGTATTTTGCATCTGTGCTGTATCAGCGTAGACAGGTGAGCTGTTCTAGAAACTTGACTATATTTCTTCGGGTCATAACGGAAAAACCGAAAAAAAAACTATACGGAGTGACGAAAAAAGGTAAGCACCTACGTATGTTTATTCGATTTTAATAATTTTTGGAATGTATGTTCAGTGTCCCTTACAAGTAAAATGATTAAATTTTCCGCTTGATTCGTCAACCGACTGCAGAAGCTGGTACAACATTGTGTTGAGGATCCATAAACAAATAAATCACCCCTCTTGAGAAATGTTTGTCAAATTACACTTTTGCACGAGAAAAGTTTGATATAAAAAATGGTAACTATGTATATCATTATTCCGTGTCGTCAGTCTCGTAACAACAATATTAGTATATTTATGACATATTTTCAGGAATTTGTTTTGTTGTTTTGGGATATACGTTCTGCTCTAAAAGTGTTGTCATTGTTTTTCAAGTATAGCTCTATACACTACTATATAACGACACCGACTCACTGATTAAACTCAGTTGAAATCAAATAGCCTTATAGAGAAATTTGTTACTAAAGGGAGACGCTAAGATTGCAACAAAGTCCTGCCCTTTGTCATTTGAACTGTTTTGTCGTAGTATTAGTCATTGTTGAGACGTATTATAGATTTCAAACAACAACAACTTTTCATAAACACTAGCTAGAAACGTGTTATTTGTAGCCTAATTGGGTGTTTATTCCAATCAAAATCGTAATCTGTTTACGACTATCTAGACAATTCTATTGTAAGTCGGTGCTAACGTTACGAAGCTTTTACAAGAAAGCTAATATTCGTGCAGGCAAAAAAGATACGTGTGAAAAACACAGACATATTCGGGTCGACCTCGATCCACCCAATTTCAATAGTTAATGCCTTGTCCACACAACTGTCCTTAAGCTATCTAGACAGAACAAAGGCCATGTTTGCTTTGTTAATGAAACTTGATAGCGTGTCTGCGCACATTCTGATATTCTTTAACGGTATTACCCTCTTACGAAGGGCACACAATGTGAACATACGAGGTACGTCCAAGATTTTCGTTCACGATTAGGCATAATAGAGAAGTTTCGTTCCTTTTTTGTCAATCAATTTCAAAGAAGCCGATTTTTTTCAGATACTACGCGATAGTTCGTCCATTGGAGTATCCCATAACTATGACCCACAAGACTGTCTCCTTCATGTTGGCCAACGTTTGGCTGCTACCGGCACTGATCAGCTTCACGCCCATCTTCCTCGGCTGGTACACTACGGAACAACATAAGGTATAGCCACTTATACGCAATTGGAAAAACACAAAAGTTTTTCCTATATTTTAAATCATATTTGTCATTTTAATATCCGCAAAGGCATTCGGATATCCATACTTTAGTTATTTTGTTATAGTAATAATGAAGATAGTGGTGCTTTTGATAACCTTTAATTTTGAACATTGGACCAAATGTCACTGCGTAGGAGGCTCAAAATCAACTTGGTGGTCGATCTTTTTTATAATTTAAGTTAAGTGTGGTGTTTTATCAACACATAGTAGATTTGATGTATTGATTCTCGCTCTCACAAATTGTATCCATATGCCGGTCTCCGAAAGCTCAAATGTCGTTAGCCAGGTGGCTTTCAACCTCAATGAGGGTTAAATCGGTGCCCGGTAGTTTAACCTTTGACCTCTGGAAATCAGTGTTGTTCGGCTCGTCGAACAAAAATGTCCAGCCCAGTTTAATCCCACGAAATGTTAGGACGGTTCAAAAGGGGACAGGTACAATTCCACTTTGGCCCTTTTTACTAAATTATTAATGCACATTATAAATTTGCCAGAATACACATTTCAGGTGTTTACACGTGTTTCCAAAGTTTGTGACGATTGATATCCGATTGCCTCTCATCCATTCTAAGATCTGCTGTTCTAATTGATGTTTTTTCCTTTTTAGGAATTCCGTCTAAAAAACCCGAACGCGTGCATATTCGTAGTGAACAAACTGTACGCAGTGATCAGTAGTTCAATCAGCTTCTGGATCCCCGGAATAGTGATGGTGACCATGTACTACCGGATATACAAGGAGGCGGTGCGACAACGTAAGGCGTTGACTCGAACCTCCTCAAACATCATCCTGAATTCCATCCATCAACATCGGACGTCATATCGAGAGCGGTACGGTAATGCATATAGGTAGAGTCACTTTATTGTTTTTTATGGTGATCGTTTCTTGAATAATATACTCACCGGGCGAGTCAGGTTAGCTTCAGTCCTATGCACTTTCGTAGAAAATTATTCGCTCGAAAACTGGGCATTGTCTCAATAAATGTGTAAGTGTATAGATGTATATCCAACAGTAATCTTCGCACTCTCAAAATATCTGAAATATGGGTTCGTCAGGGTTCTATTTTGGATCGAGTGTTGTTCTTCCTAAATATCAACGATTTAGAACATTGCTTTCTTGAAGGCGGGTTCACCCTTCTTGGCAAGCAGTTACAATCGTTCATTCCTGACACGTAGTTGAGCACAAATTTTAATTCTCAGTAACGCGTTTTTACCACTTTTTCTCTATTTTCTGCGGAGCCCAATTTATCGTGTACGTATAGTTACAGCGTTGCCGTTTTTCGTTCTCAAAACCAAACTAGGAAAGCGTTCCTTCTCATCTTGAACAGAGATTCTCAACGATTGAAATTCCAAATAAATGTTTCAAATAGACTAAAAGGTATTGGATGGAAAAAGAACAATAAGACCCGAAAATAATGAATAGTCGTTTTCACCTTTCTTCTATCGTAGGTATGGCGATCACTACCTTCATCCTTCCGATGGTGAATTGACAACCATCGGACAAATCAACGGCCGCAGGAGTACCAGCACAGGTTCAGCAGTGTCGTACGGGACGACTGTTACAGAGTTCAACACGGCCATGAACAGTAGATCGGACAGCAAGGCTGCCACAGAACTCAATGTCAATGGTGAGTGTCCCACAATGCATGAACTCTTAGTACAGTATTGTAGGAAAACAGTCTTTTTCAAACTGCATAGGATAAGCTCCTTCTTTTCAACTTTCAACATTCAAATTTCGAACTTTCGAGTTTCGATGTTCGACTTTAGACTTTTGACTTTCGACTTTTGACTTTCGACTTTTGACTTTCGACTTTTGGCTTTCAACCTTCGACTTTCAGCTCTCAACATTCTATTTTTAACTTTCAACTTTCAACTTTCAACTTTCAACTTTCAACTTTCAACTTTCAACTTTCAATTTTCAACTTTCAACTTTCAACTTTCAACTTTCAACTTTCAACTTTCAACTTTCAACTTTCAACTTTCAACTTTCAACTTTCAACTTTCAACTTTCAACTTTCAACTTTCAACTTTCAACTTTCAACTTTCAACTTTCAACTTTCAACTTTCAACTTTCAACTTTCAACTTTCAACTTTCAACTTTCAACTTTCAACTTTCAACTTTCCGCTTTCCGCTTTCCACTTTCCACTTTCCACTTTCAACTTTCAACTTTCAACATTTAACTTTCAACTTTCAACTTTCAACTTTCAACGTTCAACTTTCAACGTTCAACCTTCAACTTTCAACTTTCAACTTTCAACTGTCAACTTTCAACTTTCAACTTTCAACTTTCAACTTTCAACTTTCAACTTTCAACTTTCAACTTTAACTTTCAACTTTAACTTCAACTTAACTTTCAACTTTAACTTTCAACTTTAACTTTCAACTTTCAACTTTCAACTTTCAACTTTCAACTTTCAACTTTCAACTTTCAACTTTCAACTTTCAACTTTCAACTTTCAACTTTCAACTTTCAACTTTCAACTTTCAACTTTCAACTTTCAACTTTCAACTTTCAACTTTCAACTTTCAACTTTCAACTTTCAACTTTCAACTTTCAACTTTCAACTTTCAACTTTCAACTTTCAACTTTCAACTTTCAACTTTCAACTTTCAACTTTCAACTTTCAACTTTCAACTTTCAACTTTCAACTTTCAACTTTCAACTTTCAACTTTCAACTTTCAACTTTTAACTATCAACTTTCAACTTTCAAGTTTCAACTTTCAACTTTCAACTTTCAACTTTCAACTTTCAACTTTCAACTTTCAACTTTCAACTTTCAACTTTCAACTTTCAACTTTCAACTTTCAACTATCGACTATCAACTATCAACTTTGAACTTTCAACCGTCAACCGTCAACCTTCAACTTTCATGTTTCAACTTTCAACATTCAACTTTCATCTTTCAACTATCAGTCTCAACTTTCAACTTTTAAAATCAACGTTCAACTTTCAACTTTATTAATCGTCTATCAGACCTGGTTAACAAGTATTGGAACAAGTCAATAATTAAAATTCAAGTTCGAATTAGTCAAAGAGTGTGTCATCTGCAAAGAACAACAATATATACATTAAAAATATACATGTCCAAGCTGCGAATTTACGTGCTGTTGAGAAACTTGTTAAAACTTGCTGACTTGCTGAAGTATTGGGGAAAACCTTGAATGTGGCTAAATCATTTCTACTTTTCCCTGACTTTATTTTACAAAATATAAAAAAGTAATGGAACTTTTTCAATGGCACCCATGAAAGTGTTTTTAAACTTTGTGCCCGTCGTTTTGTTTTTCATTTTTTATATGGTCCGAAAAAGTACGCCCTGTATCACATGTTGCATTCATTTTCTTTGTTATAATGAAAAATTCGTTTTTCTGATTTTTGTTTAAGTTCGTTTAAGTAGGCGATGGAAACCAATGCTGGACTTAAAATGAAGTATCTGTCATCGAGTATTATTGTTATTCTGAATTGTTAATATTGCTTTATTATCGTCCAGGGGGTCATTTCAGAAATGAAGAAAAGTTTGACATTTCAGCATTTCTGCGTCTTTCGTTTTCTCTAAATCGATCATAATCATTCGTTTCTATGAAATTATTATCCGTATCCGGTTTCATATCAAGGACGTATCAAAATTGTCTGAACCGAAAAATCATTAGTTTGACCCATATTTCAACTAATAACTTTAATTAATATCTCTAAGCTCGTCAAAATAATAAGCAAAACTTTGAGCCGTACTTCTGCAGGAAGAAACTTCCAAGTATCGATTATCTCCCAATAGAGATTTCAGGTTAGTTCCTTATACGGAAGTTGGGAAACTTGCATAGAGTCACTCCAGAGCACTGATTATCTTCATGGCAGATTACGAAAGTTCTTCGGATATATCTTGAATTATATATTATCCAAGGGTGTATCTACTGTACCTGCGAGAGTGGCTTCACTTGAATCCACTGTGAATTTTGAATAAGCTAGTGTAATAACGACGTTAGTCATTCACTTTAAAAAATTCCCAAAAGTAGTTATAGTACTTGAAAGGTAATGTCTTGCCTTGTCCTTAGTATGACGAGGAGCCATTCTTTGGGAGAACTTTCTGTACAAGCAACAAAAATATTTGGGCTCTACGAAGGATTTCACAACGGTGATTTATGCGGAGTTATGGTAAGATATGAGGAATTACAGTGAAGTACTAGGAATTACGATGAATTATGAGAAACTACGGTGAACTACGTGTTGCAAAGGATTGACAGGTATTATTGTAAATTATGGGGAATCACGGTAAACAATAAGGAATTGCGGTGAATTATTTGAACTGCAATGAATGACGCATTACAGGAATTTTGGTGAGTTGAGGGGAAATGCCGTAAAATATGAGGAATTACGATGAATTTTGAGGAATTACGATGAATTATGAAGAATTACGATGAATTATGGGGAACTACGGTGATTTGAGCATTATATGAATTCCGGTGAATTATGGGGAATACCGTCAATTATGAGGAATTACGGTGAATTTTGAGAAACTACGGTGAACTGCGTGTTGCAAAGGATTTACCGGTATTATTGTGAATTATGGGGAATTACGGTAAACTATAAGGAATTACGGTGAATTATTAGAACTGCAATGAATGACGCATTACAGGAATTTTGGTGAGTTAGGGGGAAATACCGTAAAATATGAGGAATGACGATGAATTTTGAGGAAGTACAATGAATTATGAAGAATAATGTAGAATTATGGGGAACTGCGGTGAATTAAGCATTATATGAGTTCTGGTGAATTATGGGGAATACTTGTCAATTATGAGGAATTACGGTGAATCATGAAGAACTACAGTGAATCACGCATTACAGCTATTCTGCTGAATTATGGGGAACTGCGGTAAATTATGAGGAACTACGGTAAATTTTGAGGAACTACGATGAATTTTGACGAATTACGATGAATTATCGGGAACTCCGGTAATTTATGTATTACAGGAAGTCTGGTGAAGTATAGGGAAATACGGTAAATTATAAGCACTTACGGTAAATTTTGAGGAATTACGATGAATTATGAAGAATTACGATGAATTATGGGGAATTACGGCGATATAAGCATTATATGAGTTCTGGTGAATTATGGGGAATACTGTCAATTATGAGGAATTACGGTGAATTTTTACGAACGACTGAATTATGAGGAACTACGGTAAACTACCCATTACGAAGGATTGACAGATATGAAGAATTACGGTGAATTATGAGGGATCATGGTAAAGTATGAGGAATTACGGTGAATCATGAAGAACTACAGTAATTCACGCATTACAGCAATTCTGGTGAATTATGGGGAACTACGGTAAATTATCAGGAACTACGGTAAATTTTGAGGAACTACGATGAATTTTGAAGAATTACGATGAATTATCGGGAACTCCGGTGATTTACGTGTTACAGGAATTCTGGTGAAGTATGGGGAAATACGGTAAATTGTAAGGAATTACGG
The DNA here is from genome assembly GCA_963669975.1 of Acanthoscelides obtectus. Lineage (NCBI taxonomy): Eukaryota > Metazoa > Arthropoda > Insecta > Coleoptera > Chrysomelidae > Acanthoscelides > Acanthoscelides obtectus. Next base: position 2,107,015 of record CAVLJG010000005.1, read on the forward strand.
TGAATTTTGAGGAATTGCGATGTATTATGAAGAACTATGTTGAATTATGGGGAACTACGGTGAATTAAGCATTATATGAATTCTAGTGAATTATGGGGAATACCGTAAATTAATAAATACCGATGAATTTTGAAGAATTACCATGAATTATCGGGAACTCCGGTGATTTACGTATTACAGGAATTCTGGTGAAGTATGGGGAAATGCGGTAAATTATTAGGAATTACGGTGAATTTTGAGGAATTGCGATGTATTATGAAGAATTACGTTGAATTATGGGGAACTACGGTGAATTAAGCATTATATGAATTCTAGTGAATTATGGGGAATACCGTCAATTATGAGGAATTACGGTAAATTTTTAGGAATTACGATGAATTATCGGGAACTCCGGTGATTTACGTATTACATGAAGTCTGGTGAAGTATGGGGAAATGCGGTAAATTATTAGGAATTACGGTGAATTTTGAGGAATTACGATGAATTATGAAGAATTACGATGAATTATGGGGAACTACGTTGAATTACGCATTACGAAGAATTGACAGGTAGGGAGAATTACGGTGAATTATGAGGGATCACGGTAAAGAATGAGGAATTACGGTGAATCATGAAGAACTACAATGATTCACGCATTACAGCAACTCTGGTGAATTATGGGGAAATATGGTAAATTATGAGGAACTACGGTAAATTTTGAGGAACTACGATGAATTTTGAAGTATTACGATGAATTATCTCAAACTCCGGTGATTTACGTATTACAGGAATTCTGGTGAAGTATGGCGAAATGCGGTAAATTATAAGGATTTACGGTGAATTTTGAGGAATTAAGATGTATTATGAAGAATTACGTTGAATTATGGGGAACTACGGTGAATTAAGCATTATATGAATTCTAGTGAATTATGGGGAATACCGTAAATTATGAGGAATTACGGTAAATTTTTAGGAATTCCGATGAATTTTGAAGAATTACGATGAATTATGGGGAATACCGTAAATTATGAGGAATTACGGTAAATTTTTAGGAATTACGATGAATTTTGAAGAATTACGATGAATTATCGGGAACTCCGGTAATTTATGTATTACAGGAAGTCTGGTGAAGTATAGGGAAATACGGTAAATTATAAGCAATTACGGTGAATTTTGAGGAATTACGATGAATTATGAAGAATTACGATGAATTATGGGGAACTACGGCGATATAAGCATTATATGAGTTCTGGTGAATTATGGGGAATACTGTCAATTATGAGGAATTACGGTGAATTTTTACGAAGGACGATGAATTATGAGGAACTACGGTAAACTACCCATTACGAAGAATTGACAGATATGAAGAATTACGGTGAATTATGAGGGATCACGGTAAAGTATGAGGAATTACGGTGAATCATGAAGAACTACAGTAATTCACGCATTACAGCAATTCAGGTGAATTATGGGGAACTACGGTAAATTATGAGGAACTACAGTAAATTTTGATGAATTACGATGAATTTTGAAGAATTACGATGAATTATCGCAAACTCCGGTATTTTACGTATTACACGAATTCTGGTAAATTATGGGGAATACCGTGAATTTTGAGGAATTACGGTGAATGTTGAAGAATTAAGATGGATTATGAAGAACTATGGTTAATTACGCATTACGAAGAATTTACAGATACTATGGACAGTTACGGTAAATTATTAGGAATTACGGTGAAGTATGAGGAAATGCGATGAATTTTGAGGATCTACGGCGAGTTAGGTATTACCAAGAGTTGATATATATTATGGTGGATCATGGGAAATTATGAAGAGCTACCGTGAATAAAGCATTACCAAGATTTGACAGGTATTGTGGTGAATTACGGTAAATTGTGAGGAATTATGGTGATTATGAAGAATTACGTGAATTACGCATTACGAAGGATTTACAGGTATTATGGTTAATTATGGGGAATTACGAGGAATTACAGTGAATTACGCATAACGAAGGATTGTGAGGTATTATGGTGAATTATGGGAAACGACGGTGAAATATAGGGAATCTTTGCATGAATCTTTAGTCCTTCAACATGTTCCATTATAAACATGGTCCAAAAAACAACAATGTTACTTGTTGTTTAAACCTTTTCCTAATTACATCCAAAATTGAATCAAATCCTTTATAAAGTATTTTTATGAGTTTGTTAAAAAAGCATCGTAGTTAAGCTAACAAGCTTTATCAACGCGAAAGTCCGGTATACCCGTGTGATTAAAATAATTGTTTGCGCGGCAACTTTTAATGAGGGTAAATAGCCTTGCATCATGGCTCTCCTTTGTCCTCGGTAATTTGTTTATGGTAGCCGCCCGCGTTAAAATGGTGCTACTGGGGTTTGCTTATGTTTACCGATCTAACTCGAGCTGGACGGATACAAATTCAACGGCGTATCTTCCTAGCAGCTACCCGTTTATATAGCAATTGAGCTTATAGCGAAATACAGGGTCAAACAATAAAATGTCAATATAATTTCCCGTAAAGAATATTCTGTGAATCTCTTCTAAATGGGAGGAAAACGTTATTGTTTATTGAAAATCCAAGCAGAGACATTTCTCAAATGGATTCTCAAAGGCCGTCTATAAATGTGTCACACTTAAGATAGACTTTTTGAGCAATTTAAATCAATATAAACGGTTCATTTTATCGAAGTCAAATAAAAATACATTTCAGGCAAAACAAATGGTAGCTAGAGATAAATAATGAATGATTCATTTTTCAGGTTTTTGAGGTGAATGAAGATTTTTTAACAAAAATCGAACTATTTTGAAGCTTACTGCATGAGATAACGTCAATAATGTACATTTGAGTATCAATTTTCGTATTTTAGAATATTTTTTTGTAAAACAAAAGAAAGAACAAATGACACACCCAATTTTCAAGTTTTATGACTTGGTTAACGTATAAGGGACGTTAATTTTATAAAATCTTAAAAACTAGTATAATTCGAAAACGGCTAATTTTCGGACAGTACTTCCTATAGTAAAATCGACTCAGATTGGCTTGCACTATCTCCACCCAGCGGCTCCGCGTCTATCTTCCCGTCACCCTGTATAACACTTCACCAATGGTTCCCTTACGGCGAAAATTAAACCAGTAGGATTTTCTAATTTAGTCTTATCCAGGATTGCTTACGATACCTGCTGACCTGCGGGTTTCTGTCGTCTCTTTCCGAACTTTCAGTAAGTTTTCCTTCCAAGAATGTGTCAGCGAAGGAGAGAGTGTAATGCCTCTCAGCTTGGTAAATTAACTATCGTATATCATCCGTATTGTTGTAATAAACATGGTCGTATATCTTGGAAATGCCACAGCTTGGTCGGCGGCGTTTACCCCCCCCCCTCCCTTCACGACATAGCTCAATTTGTGGAGACCCTCCAAGGGTATCAATCTTCCGTTCGAGGTTATCGTCCTTTGCTCGCATTTGTTTCAAGTCTTGACGCACATTTATCATCCAAAGAAGTTTTGTTGGGAATAAAAAGGTTTATGAGAGTTAGTTGTATTTCGCGATACTGCAGTACCCCACCTGTTAGAACCGTTCAAACTAATTAACAACAGCGCTGCTTTTGTTAGAAAGGCGGCGTTCGCTGAACAAATGCATGGATTTTTTTATTTCCCAGAAACATAATGCTGTTCAATTAACGCATCGCAATCAACGTTGCGGTAAAGTTGGCAAGCGAATAAATGCTATAGTAAAAGTTTTGTGAATTTGCAAATCAAATGTTGTGTACCCTGAAGCTGAGGCGAACTGTGTCCTCCCAGCTTTACGTCAATCATTCTGAATACATGTTCGGAGAGTTTCGAACAAACTAGCAACTGTTAAATTTCACAATACACCGAATAATTGCCGTTCGGACGATAAACGAGGTCTGCGAATTAAGTGATGAGGCCGGCAGCGTAGCGTTAGGTGTGGCAACACTGCAGGCGCCGTACTTGGAGAGGGGACAGGGGAACATGCGATCCGTCTTCAGTACAAGTTTGAACTGGCTCGAGTGATTTCTGTTGTGTTCTAAAATGAGTGACATCAATTCCAAGCAACACAAAATAGCTCGGACATTATCTAATTTTATCTTGAAGATTGCTTATTTTCTTTAAGATTACAAAATATATTTCTTCTCATTTATAAGACATTGAAATATGTTGTTTGGACATCATATTACAGAACTCGTACAACACATTCCGATAGTCTGAATAATAAAGCTCGATCATGGACCACAACTATATCTGCGTTTGGATGTCCTTGGTTAGGCTTATTCCTCAACCATCAGGAGCTAATTATAAAACGAATTTTTTCCAATATATTCTTTGCACTACACCACCCAAATAATTTGAAATAAATACATTACAGGATTTGAAAGAAAATTTAGTACCCATTCATATTTTACCTAATTATTCATACATATACTAAGTGATATATAAATCCGAACACCCAGTATAAATAGTTTTATTTTAATAAAATTTTGTATAAGTACTTAATGAAGCATAATAAGTAAATGATAAAAATTTCAAAATGATTGCACTGCTTTAAGGCCCTTTGACCTTTAATAATGTGTGGATGCACCCTGATGTGCTACGCATTCTCCAACGCGCCTAGGCATGCTTCTGATCAGGTGGTCAATGTCCTCCTGTGGTATCTCATTCCAGGCAACCACCAACTAATCTCGAAATGCTTCTAGAGTCTGAGGAGGACGTTGCAAATTGAGCAATCTCCTACCCCACATATCCCACACGTGCTCAATTGGGGATAAGTCGGGAGATCTTGGTGGCCATGGTAACAATGTGACATCATTATGTTGAAAGAAGTCTATTGTGACTCTTGCAACATGTGGTCGGGCATTATCTTGTTGGAAAGTTGGATCTGCCAGGGTGTCTAGATAGGGTAAAAGATGAGGTTCTAGAACTTCGTGGATATAACGCTGCGCGTTCATGTTACCTCTGATGAAGATTAAAGGTGACCTGGAACCATAAGCTATAGCACCCCAAACCATAACTCCAACAGTGTGATGACCATGTCTTTCAACAAAAAAACTGTGGATTCCTCCTTTCACCACGTCGCCTTCTAACCCTGGCACGACCATTGTGCATGCCTAAACAAAATCGACACTCGTCACTAAAGACAATAGTGTTCCATTCCTGATCCCAGAGTTACCGTTGTCTGCACCACTCAAGGCGATTACGTCGGTGTTCTCGAGTTAAAGGGAGGACCCAGTGTGGCCGGTATGAAAACAAGCCAAAACTTATCATTCGTCGGTAAACACTTCGCATGCCAATAGGTCTTCCGTGTTCTGCAAACCATTCATTTGCAATGGACCTGGTAGTGGAGAAACGGTCCCTTAAGGCCAATAATCTTTGGCGGCGATCTTCACGGTCTGTTGTTCTACGGCGGCGTCCAGTGCCCCTTGCTCTTTGCGTACGGCCTTCTCGAACCCATGCCTGACAACACCTAACCACAGTGTCTACACTTCTTTGCGCTCTAACTGCAATTGCCCGAAAAGAAAGTCCCACTATACGGCCCCTATCAAACTCACTAAGTTGACGAAATCGTACAGGTCTCCGTACTCTAGGCATCGTAACCGATTGTAAAGGATGTCAAGAACCAAAATCCGCCAACGTTGATTCTTTACTGCGGCTGAAATATTCATTTTTAGAGCGTTAGTGAATTAAAAAAAAGCAGTATAAAAACCGGAATGTCCAACTGATAAGGCTGAAAATTTGTTCACTTGTTATTTACAGTAAGATAAATACATTCACCAACTTTTATTAAAATGAAACCATTTAAACTGGGTGTTCGGATTTATATGTCACTTAGTATATTCGTGCTTTCTGAAACGGAATGTTTTTGGGTATGGTAGATAACCATTTTTATGAAAAATGAAAAGAAAAACGTCCATTTCATTTATTTGACCAAAAATAATTCGATGAAAGCATTTATTAAAAATCATTTGCACACATTGAATTGCAAATACTGGGAAAGATTATATATTGTACTCAATGAATAGAAAAATGTTCAACTTTCAAACAAACTAGCAGTACTTAGAGAGTCCACCTTATAAACTAAGCAACATAGATATTACTTTGGAGTCATATTACTTTTCACTTATCTTGAAAGTATCACAAAAAAGATACCAACGCGAAATAAGTCAATTTTCCTTATAACAACAATTCATTGCAGCTTGTGAAAAACCCTGAATGAATAATTCAATTTTTATAAACATGTTCTGACCCCCTTGCCCCCCCTGGGTGTGCCCTTGAGCTGAATTTATTGAGGCTATTGACGGTACGGTTTATTTTGAGGCCTACCTTAATGAGATGACCAGTCCATGCTGCACCTAAATGCGGATAATTCCTGTGAAACCTAATAATTACGATTTATCGAATACACTGCCACCGATTTTATAACAGGATTTACAGTTACAAATTCTATAAATGAAAATGCGCGTATTGAACCGTTCACCCGAAACATTTAGAGAATAAAGCATTTGTAGCTATTTTTGAATCAAGGGCTCGAATTGGAACAGTCGAGTCAGGAAGGTAACTCTAAATGTTGAAGCATCGTGACTTCTATAAAAATATTTTTGAGCTGGCAATAATTGGAACTGGAAGGTTTTTGCTTTTTTTCGAAGATATTTTAATTTTTTGCTGTATCTACCGTGTGAGCTATAGTCCTTCTTTTTTGCTCTGTAAATGGTATTCAGTGTTGAGCAAAAAACGCATTATTATTTATATCCTAAAAGGTAATCTTGTAATATTTCTGGATATTTTCTAAAACGCTGTGATGGTTAACCTCAATAATCTCAGTTTTTCTGCGACTCCGTTCGCTCCATCTCTCCTTAAACGAAGTGTAAATTACGTTCCATTAGAAGCGGTACGAAGTTCTACCGACTTCCGCCTTGGCCGATCCCCCCACAACTAAGTGAAACGCTCAACGCCTCGCTCCCGCACCTCGTCTATAAAAAACACTTACCCTTCTGGCTTTTTTCGGAGATGCTTCCTGAATCCCGAACGGCCACATCCGTAATTGCGATAGACGAAAGTAGCCGTTCCTCATCCGCCGGAACGGATGTTCTCGCCTTTTTTTGCTTGATACGCCTTTTTACGTTTAACGACGGATACACCGCAAAATAAGATGTCGCCCCAACCTTCAAGGATCCAATAATCAAGTTAATGGGATGACGCAACTTGTGAAGCTTATCATGTATACTAAGTGACATATAAATCCGAACACCCAGCTTAAATGGTTTTATTTTAATAAAAGTTGGTGAATGTATTTATATTACTGTAAATAACAAGTGAAAAAATTTTCAGCCTTATCAGTTGGACATTCCGGTTTTTATACTGCTTTTTTTTAATTCACTAACGCTCTAAAAATGAATATTTCAGCCGCAGTAAAGAATCAACGTTGGCGTATTTTGGTTCTTGACATCCTTTACGATCGGTTACGATGCCTAAACTGTATCCATCGAAGAAACAAAGTAAAATCAAACATATACACCCGTATTGCACGTGATCAAGAACTTAACCGTAGGAGACGCTACAGGGCCGTATCAAGCTATTGTGACTGATCTATCAAAAAATGTCGTACAAGATATGTGTTGCTGTAAATTCTATCAAAAGCATAGTAAATTATCATGAATATACCACGCCTTTCTAATCATATTTCGACATTAGGAATCAGTGCAAAAAATTCTGTATTCACCATTTCAGCAAAATGTTACTAAAACGCACACGAAAAAAACTTGTGGACCATCTCAATTGAAATTGTTCATATTTTATTATTAACTTACATATATACCCAATAATATTTACAAATCAACCTTCTATTCACAATGCAGAGCAAATTTTTTTGAGCAAATAGAAACTACAGACGTAGTAGTAGTAGTACAAAAGTTTATTACAGACTCCATAAAGTTTGTTAGTTTGATGGCTATTAAAATTTACATGAGAAATAGGAAGAAGGTCAAAATGGCACTATTATGCTTTGGAACTCCTAAATTAACCCTAATTTTGTGTAATTATAAATTTGGAATTTCCACATTAATAACTAGAAACTTACACTTTGATTGCAGTCTATAATGAACTTACCTGTCTTGCCAAAAAGCCCGTTAAACTGCCAGTCTTAATGGTATCAATCGATTTATATGCTGTATTCCGAGGAGCTTGAATCATCAGAATTGTTGATGTCAATTATAAGGGGTTCAACTTGGGTGTCAATGATATTGTCCATATCCCACATTTTGGTTTCATCCTTCTCTTGGACATGGTCAATACATGTTCTCCATTTTGCTGGCGTAATTCTATCGACAGCAACATCAAACAGTTTTTTAAGGTCAGAAAACTTAAAAGTGCTGTTATTTGACGCCACGTATTGCTTGATGTCGGCCCAAATCAACTCGATAGGATTCAGTTCGCAGTGATAGGGACGCAGCCTGAGAATCGTTTTATTTTGGTTTTTGGTCATTTCGTCAACAATTTTTAAATCATATTTATACTTATGTCGCTTGACTATATTTATCAGCTCAGCTTTGACCATTGTTTGGTCGAAGTCGATCTTCTTTGAGACAAGCCACTGTTGAATGTCTGCCTTTTTGGTGGCCATTGTTGGAATTTTTTCCAATTTTCTGGAGTGGTACGGGGCATTATCCATCACAATAATTGCGTTATCATCAAGTGTCGGCAAAATTTTTTTGAACCAATTTTCAAATGAGTTACCAACCATTTCTTCGTGATAGTCTCCAGTTTTTTTGGATTCAAATGCCCACAATGCTTCAGGAACAAATCCATCTACGCTACCTATGTGGCAAATGATCAGGCGTTTTCCCTTGCCTGAAAGTAATTAGTTATTTTACTTCTCAGCGAGCGCACTAAATGACGAAATTAAGCAACTTAATCTTTTTAGGTTAGTGTAGGATAGGGTCTTAGATTAGTTTTTGGGTGAAGGAAATACTCAGAAACTTGGATGAGATAGCAAAACTGAGTTCGGAGCTTCCAAATCATTGATTCGATCAGAAAATGAATTATCTGCATCCAAAAAAGTTCATATACTTCGAAACTTACCTGCAGGATTTTTCAATCCCGTCGAAAGGCCATCTAAAAAAGCCTGCCTTGAGGACCTCGCAGATCTGTCTACCCAAACCTTTCCCTGCGTATGCCCCGCGTTCACACATGTTTCGTCTAAATAATAAATTTTTCTTCCTTCAGCGCGGAATTGCCTAATTTTTCTAAGGTATTCTCTCCTCCAGATAACAATTTCCTCCTTTTCTATCAATAAACTATTCCTTCCTCTTTTCAAAAATCGAAAGTCTAGTTCTTTCAACAGCTTATGGAACGTAGATCTTTTAAAATTTGGCAGGTCCTCATCATCATTCACTTGCTTCAATATTTTATCTATGGTAGGTATTTCATTCCTGAAGAAAAAGTGATGTACTTTTCTTCTAATGGCACTTTTGTCAAAGTCATCTATTTTTTCGATGATTTTTTTTCTCGCTGGATATGTTTTTGGCTCAGATAGTGAGTGATTTTGTCTATATTCCTTCAAGATTTTGTAAACACTTGATCGACCTACTCCAGAAATTTCAGCAACCTTACATACGATATTTTCTATAGCCAATCCACTATTCTCTTGCATCTGGTTCTTGTAGATATTTAGAATAATTTGTTTTTCACCTGCGCTAAGATGAAGCTTTTTAGCCCTTTTTCTGGGTGGCGTTAAGCTGATTTCAACCACTTCATCAGCTGTATCTGTGTCAGACATTTTAGACTAATATTAAATTTCCGCAAGAAAAATCAAGTCAAGACGTGCATAAAACGTTCGCGCTCATAAACGGGTATCCGTAACTGATTACAATCCTGTGCGTGGTGACGAACCATCAACGTGACGCTGAGAGTTCCCTCTACTATGCAGCGTTGCCAGGCTTAATGTCACAATGATCATGTTTTATTGGGAAAATTGTCAGAAATCGCCGAATGTTGAACAGAAACATTACAAGAAGTCTAACCTTGAAATGTGAGGCTACAAATCGATATTCTTATAGGGGGGAAGGGTAGGGAGCTGTTATGGTTCCTATTAACCTTGGTGAAAGTTGGAAACGGTAATATCATATATGGCATACATTCGGTTGAAGGTGTGTGCACGGAAAATAGATTGCGGATAGGATTTTAATAAATAAATCTGCACAAAAAAACACAAAAGGAAATTTTTGTATTTCCCTGAAGAATATCTCAAGGTTATTTCAGATGTACTCATCGAAACTTTATGGAAGGATTATCGAAACCTTATTTTCAATTGCGATAGGGCCACATACCTTGACATCGCATTAATGAGAAAAATAAGACCATAGAAAAAAATTCCCTCACTGATGCTATCTCTTAGGAAAAATTTAACTATAAAGATTGCACAAAAATTTTCTTCACCTTTTTGAGCTTGTTTTCGCATCTCCGTATATGCCGTTCATAATTTGCTGCAGATCAAATTGGAATATACCTTTGTGATGCCATTTATTGTTATATAATGTCCTTTACAACAGTTATTGCACGTATTGCACCAACAGATTGATTTGTGATCCATGCGAATGTGATCAACCACTCTGGCGAAAACTCGCCGAGCGTGGCAACCGTGCGACTTTGTCTGGAGGCTCGTCGCTACAAGCCAATCAGGAAGAGGCCGACAGAGCGCCATGGCTACCGATCACGCGTTGATCACGAATCAACCACTGTTTACGATTACTTTGTAGCTTCGTTAGATACACTTTAATAATCAAGTTAATGGGATGACGCTACTTGTGAAGCTTATCATGTATACTAAGTGACATATAAATCCGAACACCCAGCTTAAATGGTTTTATTTTAATAAAAGTTGGTGAATGTATTTATCTTACTGTAAATAACAAGTGAACAAATTTTCAGCCTTATCAGTTGGACATTCCGGTTTTTATACTGCTTTTCTTTAATTCACTAACGCTCTAAAAATGAATATTTCAGCCGCAGTAAAGAGTCAACGTTGGCGGATTTTGGTTCTTGACATCCTTTACGATCGGTTACGATGCCTAGAGTACGGAGACCTGTACGATTTCGTCAACTTAGTGAGTTTGATAGGGGCCGTATAGTGGGACTTCTATTAAAATAAAACCATTTAAACTGGGTGTTCGGATTTATATGTCACTTAGTATAGTTTTCATGTCCATCGAAGTCTATCATCTGGACGAATCAAAACCTTGTATACGAATGGGATATCGGAAGCGCCGCTTAGAAAGTTTCGAAATCCAAAGTGATTCCTAAGAGAGTAAAAGAAACTGAATTGACCCAAAATCATTTTAATTTTTTCCTGACTCTATTTGTAGTGGGATCTCAGAGTTAATTGCACATTTATATTGCCATATTGCCTCTTCCAGTTAGGGTCGAGATTGCATCCGGAAGCAGTCCTTAAGAAGGCAAGCAAGTTGATCGACTTCCTCAGGAGATTGGAGCTACTGGGGGACATATAAATAGGTATGAGCCACAATAGACCAAAGAGTCGCAGTGGAGGCTTGTTATTGATGCACTCACAAGAAACCTAACCTAACCTAACCTAGGGGGTCGAGATTAAAGACTTGTCGTATGGAGCTACAGCTCACACAGGTCATCATTCAAAGAACGTTTTGAGAAGAATGGTTCCAGGACCAAGTCAGGTTGGATGTCGATGTGAGATGGCCTGCACGGCCAACAGATTTAAGCAAAACTTGATAAATATAAAACGGTTTAAGATGGTCACCTTATTTTGTTTCTATAGATCCGCTTCTTTACAATACTTTGAAACTGCTAAGTCGGTTCTGCCTCACCCCGTATCAATTTTCCGCTCTCAACCTCAATTGATCCTCGGCAAAGATCAAATTCGCAAATAATAAAACCCATTTTTTTACACTTCTACAGGAAAACAGTAAATTTCCCAAAGCGAGAAGTTGGCTTCATGTCTGAGCAGTCAGATCCAGATGCTATTATTTATACTTTGAGGCAACATAAATAATTTCATAGCATCATTAGTCGAGGAAATGGGGTGTAAAATTGAAAACATTAATAAGTACCTTCATTTTCGGGGTAAGTTAGCTATGACCTATATAGTAAATCACTGTGAAAGGTCCGGATAGCTACGTCGAGAAAAAGGATCGCTATGGAATCATAATAAATATCGTTATTTTAATTGTAAAATATAGCTGGTATATACAGAGTGCCTTAGAATAACGTCTTAATCTACCGCGTACATATAGAACACATTAAGTAATTCCACGCCATGTATAACAATGGCACCAAAAATAATATTTTTGGAAAGTCTGACGCATTAGCTGATACTAGAAAAAGTCGCCTACAAATTTTTCGTACAAAACAATTAGAAAACATCTACGTTTCATTACCTTTCAAATGAGGTATAAAAATCACAAATCGATTAAGAATTGGCAAAAATATTACTATATAGTGTGAAACTTTCATCAGAATCCGAACATCCAAAAAACATAATATTTCAATTTTGAAATTTTTCGCGATTATAATACGTTCATGGCTGAGGGATAGTGTTCATTGCAAAGCAAACTGCATTTAATCAAGGTGCTCTTGATATTACAACACAAAGGACAATCCCTACAACCGTCACGCTCATAAAGCCGTCGTTCGTTTGCGAGAAAAGTTAATCACAAAGGCATAGTTAATTATCAGATATAGCACCGAGTCTGGTGTTTTCTTAATTAAAGCCAAGGCCGGCTACGATGCTGGCTTCATTCGAAGACTCGCCTTCATTAACTATTTTGATAGCTTATAAAATAGCGAATAAACACAGGTAGCTGAGAAATAGTTAATTATATTTCACACCGCCAGCGCATCAGCACTAAAAGATAAATAAAATTAGAAAAAAATTGATTTAGCACCCTGACGAGATGTAATAAGGTATTATCAACTATTTTCACTAACACTTTGTTCCATATTCGTTGTGTAGTGAAAAGAAGCCGCCTACGGAAAAATACGTTGAAAGGAAATAGAAAAAACGACACCAACACGGATATTACGAGAAATTTTGTCGGTTTTTTTGACATTTTATAGGTTTTTTGTGACATAACGCCCAACTAACATTTATCACTCCTATTAGAGTTGCAAGAATGATTATACAGTATTCCTTACACAGCATTGTATACTGTAAGAACATTGGCAAAACCCTCTTAGAACAGCTATGCAAGCGGAATGGGCACACCTAATAGGATACTTCAGTCATTTAAGAGGTTGTATAAGGGCTGTAGGTAACAGTTATACAACAAAAGTGTAAGCCTCTTGCAGCCGCTATAGCAGATTTGCGTCAGTGCAAGATTCAGTTTTTGTCAACTATACAACTATTCTGTTACGTGATTCTACTTTATTGCAAACTATTTCTTATGTATTGTATAGACGAAGTGAAGAATATATAACTAACATAATACAGTCAGCTTGTTTACTTACATATCGGCCATTGTGAATTTCATACACAGGTATATGATAAACTTCTACACTGTGATATAGGGCTATTGAATTACTTGCGCAACAAATTTTATTGTGATTATCGTGCAAAGCAGTTACGCAATTTCTACGGGCTTCGTATTTGATTCATATTTTGATAATGATCAAAAGTATGTCTAGATTTTTAAGATGGATTTATTTTTGATGATAGATAATCGCAATGTCCTTTGAAGTTGAGACATTGGTCTAAGTGGAGCCCTAAAAACTTAGTGCTTTTATCACTCTGCAGTGCTGAACCGTTCAGAACAAGCTGAATCGCTGGTATCGACTTTTGAATGTTATGGAACCTTATAACTGTGGTCTTCTCGCTATTAAGAAGTAACTGATTTTCTTCAAACCAGCTATTGATGTTGTACACTAAGGTGTTACATTTATTTATTAAATCAGCCTCGTCTTTATTTGATATAATGATGGAGGCATCGTCTGCATACAACGTGAAATGTGCTTCAGGGAAACATTGCGCCAGGTTATTTATATAAAGGGAAAACAGCACTGGCCCCAATATAGATCCTTGTGGTACGCCTATATTTATGTTAACCATACCCGATTTGACCTGCTTCAGTTGACCAGCGTTGTTGTGTGTTATTGCCACGAATTGTGACCTATTCTGCAAGTACGATTTTATCCACAGGTAGGCTGAACCGCCAATTTCATAGTCTGTTAGTTTGGCTAATAGTATGTCATGACTGACACAGTCGAACGCCCTACTGAGGTCACAAAATATCCCAACCGGGCATTCTCCTGACTCAATACAGTAGACTAACCTGTTGATAAATGAATGATATGGAAACCATGTTGATTGGATGATAGGGTGTCATTGCTTTCCAAGAACAGCAGAAGTCGATCTAAAAAACAATACTCAAGAATCTTGGAAAAACAGCATGAAACAGTCACCGGTCTGTAATTGCTAACCAAAGAAGTATCTCCTTTCTTAAGAATTGGAGTTACTTTTCCTGTTTTCAGGTTGTTTGGAAATACACCAGTGCAGAATGATAAATTAACTAGAAAAACAAAAGGTTTGATTATGTACAATAATATTTTCTCTACTAAGAAATTCGGAACTTCATCGGTGCCTGAAGAACGCTTGTTTTTTAACTTATCATTAATTAGTTTATAGAATTCTTCCTCCAAGAACGGGTATAAAAACATAAAAGATTTTTGGTCGCAGGTACGATCACTTGGAACTGGATTTGTATCCTTAGATATTTTTTGAATAATATCCAAAGAAGCCTGTTTAAAATAGTAGTTAAAATAATTAGAAATTTCTTGTGGATTTCTAATGGTTAATCCATTATCAAGCAGTACAATGTTCTTTGATACCCTATTTCTTCCGTTTATGTCAGAAACCACATTCCAGGCAGCCTTCATCACGATGTGCAAATATGCCGTACAAAATAGTTGTATAAACGTTTATGCAACAGTTAAAAGTTTGTCTTATAAGGTGTTGTGTAACTATGCTATAAGAATATTTTAAACCCCTCATTTTAGAGCAAATATGTTGCAGAAAGCAAATTTGCATTCCACACAACATTAAGCCAGCATTTTGGTGTTCAGGCAACAACAATAGAGAGCTTTTATGGCTGAACGGTTCTTTTACCAAAAGCGTATAGCACTACCTTGCTAGTTGGGCGTAGGTTTTTCTACAAGATGTCAACTCAACACTCAACACTGTCTGTTGTGCACCTGTTGTGAACTCGTTTTGCAGCTGTACGAGTACATGTTGCCTAAACGTGATGATGCTTCAGCTATCAAGGTTTGGCTTTGATGTGATGTAACGTCTGCTTTAGAGATCTGAGCTGCTAGTTGAATACTATAGCTAGAAGGAAACGGCAGTGCATAGTTGCATTGCGAGCATTTGTGTGCTCATTAAAATAAAATAATAATGTATGAAAAGAAAATCCCTGGTTGGTGATCTAATCAACATACCTACTGCCACATTTCAAATTTATATTCACTGTACACTGTCGAATTACATACAACACTTTTCCTTTGTATTCGCATTTTGACTATTCGAATACAATTTTAAATGTAGTATCCAAGTTTTCGACCTCAAGTTTGAGTGAGAGCCGCGTGCTTTCTGCCTGAAATATCTTAGTACCATCAATCTGAAAATGTTGAATGTTGAAACGGATTACTAAAGACCCCGATAACTAAGAAGCCAGACGTGGTATCGGTCCCAGCTTGAAGGCTGGCTACAAATCTCTTCGGAATCCTCTTTAAGTCTGCGGATCCATTGTAATAAATGCTGACCGTAAGTAATACCCTTCTCATGCTTTTAAACAGCACTTAATCATTAGTTCTGGTATAAACAAGCCTTTGTCTTTTGTGTATTTTGCTTTGCCCTTTTGATTTTGGTATGTGAGACCCTTTGTATTTTGGGGATGAGGATTCTGGAAATAAATCACAAATAACAAACAAGATTTAGTGGAATAGGATAAGCCTCTTGTTCATGATTTTTACTTCTCGCGCTACTGACAAGGAAGCATTGAGCCGTATTCACAAAACAAAGGATATCCTTGTACTTGCAAATTTTGAGGGAAATCCTCCAGATGGTATTTATGATAATTTGAAGTAAATGCTTTTGCTTATCCTTCAAAGCAATGACATAAGTAGAAAGATATTCATTATGTTCACCGGTTCGACGAAGCAAATGTATGACGGCTTGCGGACAGATTTTTAGTTTGGAATGAGGAAACTCGAGGAGGAGAACTTTCATGTATTCATAAAATGAAGATATGTCTACGCCATCTCGGTGACCATGGATATCAACAAGGTATTGGTCAGGAACTTGGTGCTATTCAAGCAACGGTATCTCGGACTGTGGATAGAGTTGTGAACAGCATAGTTGCACAGTCGAACGAATGGATCAAGTTTCCAACTACCAACCATGAATTGATGGATGCCAAGCGAATATGACTGCTTTAAAGCCCTTTGACCTTTAATAATGTGTGGATGCACCCTGATGTGCTACGCATTCTCCAACGCGCCTTGGCATGCTTCTGATCAGGTGGTCAATGTCCTCCTGTGGCATCTCATTCCAGGCAACCACCAACTCCTCTCGAAGTGATTCTAGAGTCTGAGGAGGACGTTGCAAATTGAGCAATCTCCTACCCATCATATCCCACACGTGCTCAATTGGGGATAAGTCGGGAGATCTTGGTTTCCATGGTAACAATGTGACATCTTAATGTTGAAAGAAGTCTATTGTGACTCTTGCAACAGGTGGTCGGGCATTATCTTGTTGGAAAGTTGGATCTGCCAGGGTGTCAAGATAGGGTAAAAGATGGGGTTCTAGAACTTCGTGGATATAACGCGGCGCGTTCATGTTACCTCTGATGAAGATTAAAGGTGACCTGGAACCATAAGCTATAGCACCCCAAACCATAACTCCAACAGTGTGATGAACATGTCTTTCAACAAAAAACTCTGGATTCCTCCTTTCACCACGTCGCCTTCTAATCCTGGCACGACCATCGTGCATGCCTAAACAAAATCGAGACTCGTCACTAAAGACAATACTGTTCCATTCCTGATCCCAGAGTGACCGTTGTCTGCACCACTCAAGGCGATTACGTCGGTGTTCTAGAGTTAAAGGGAGGACCCAGTGTGGCCGGTATGAAAACAAGCCAAAACTTCTCATTCGTCGGTAAACACTTCGCATGCCAGTAGGTCTTCCGTGTTCTGCAAACCATTCATTTGCAATGGACCGGGTAGTGGAGAAACGGTCCCTTAAGGCCAATAATCTTAGGTGGCGATCTTCACGGTCTGTTGTTCTACGGCGGCGTCCAGTGCCCCTTGCTCTTTGCGTACGGTCTTCTCGAAGCCATGCCTGACAACACCTAACCACAGTGTCTACACTTCTTTGCACTCTAACTGCAATTGCCCGAAAATAAAGTCCAGCTTCCCGAAGTCCCACTATACGGCCCCTATCAAACTCACTAAGTTGACGAAATCCTACAGGTAACGTTGATTCTTTACTGCGGCTGAAATATTCATTTTTAGAGCGTTAGTGAATTAAAAAAAAGCAGTATAAAAACCGGAATGTCCAACTGATATTTAAATAAAACCATTTAAACTGGGTGTTCGGATTTATATGTCACTTAGTATACTTATTTGGTACTGCGGTAATAGCACTAGACGTTGCAGTTCCTTTGAAGTTAACCTTTTGGTTTCCTCAGTTTCGTATTTCTCTGTTGCTAATTTTCTTTTTGGTGGCAATGTCTTCTGAATTGCTTTATTACCAGTTTTTTTCAGATCTGTTTTTTCTTCAATCTTGATTTCATGTTGGTGTTTTTTTTTAATAAGCCTTTGGTATCTAATGGTTTACCGAATGTTGATTCGTATTTTTTCAACATCTTCTTCAAGGCATCGCCCTTTCTCATTTTTATTTTTGGAACTTGTGACTTTTGCAAAGTATTGGGAGCAATGGCAATTTCATCTGCGATGAACTGCATGTCGTTGCCATCATTTTATATAGTTTCCTCACCATTTGAGGATGTCTTGCTTATTAATTTAATAAAAAACTGTATCCAGTAAAAATACGGAACGGTCTGTGTAAGCTCTGGTGTACAACTGTCAGTGATGCTGAGTGAACGAACTCCCACGTCAACTAAAAGCTGGAACCAGTCAGGACATGTCGCTCAAGATACAAATAAAAGTCAACCTTTTACTTCTTCTTGGCGGATATCGTCGCGAGTATAAGGTAATCATTATGAATATGAAAACAAGGATATGCGTTCTACCTTTTCATCTTATGCTTCCGAGAATATGCTTCTCTTTTATGAATACGGCTCATTGTATAGCGAAAAATATCGATATCGGGATGTTATGTCCCTGCTAAAACTCAAGGACTCTTCTTAATTCTCTGTTCTCAATTACGTACATTGTGTTATGCACAGGGAGAGTCGCGGCTGAGGTATGTAAGGAGTAATACGGTGCATAGCCCGAATAGCTTTCCGTACTAGCTGTAAGGATATTTTTAGGGAATATTAGATTTTAACATTGCCACTTTTTATTTTTGAACTATGTGTATACATTTTCAAAAAGACAGAGTTTTTGGCCTTAACATTGATATTCAGTAATGATTTTCCCTCACAGCAAATATCATTGATTTTATACACATGCAGACCAATACACATAATCATCCAGATGCCATCCTGCTATTCAACCAACTTTCTTCTCAGAGATAAAAACTACAGACCCTTGCAACACTATGCAACCAATAATGCGTGCAGTTTAGCTGAGTGATTTCTCCATAGATGGACGTTCACAACGATCTTAGTGAGCAAACGTGGAATGACTGTTTGCGCCCTAAAAACTACCTAGTCCGCAAGGTTTTTTTTTTGACGTTTTATAGTTTTTTTACACGATACCCGTTGGTAAAAAAAATCGAAAAGAGCCCTTCGCTTCAACGGTACGCCACTGATTGTGAACCTAGTAATTCCGCCCACGATTTCGCATCGTCCTTGTATAAGTAACCTTCTTGGAGACTATTTAATTTGAAGAAAAAGCTCGTTTCTGTATAAAAGTTGAAACGGCTGCTACTGTTATATTTCAGGATTAATGTCGCAAAAAATGGAATCCCAGAGAAAGACCCGCGAAAGCTTGTGCCGGTTCAAAACTTTTCGGATAAGGCCATCCATATTTCATGCAGGCTGGCAGATACAATTTAGCCATCGTCCTATGTACGTAGATCAGGATATAAAAACTATATTATGTTTTTTGTCGATAAAACGGCGGCGGCGTCTCGGAAATCTCTGCATATTAATATGAAAAGAGCCATCGCTAGAAAAACGGGAAAGGAGAATGAGACATACATGAGCCTGATTAAGTACCGGAATACGTATGAAAGACTCGGAACGAAGCTTTTATCTTCTGGAATATCCCATATTCGAAGGTTAAAATGTTTAGTTTTTTACTGAATCATAAAATGGACTAAGAATGCGAGGAACTTCTCAAATGACCGCTAGGGGGCGTAATTGCAATCGTGAATCTAAAAAAGTGATGTTTCTGTGAATTCCGATATACTAACCTGAAAAAAATACCTGATCTTTAAATTCGAGGATAATCTGAACCTTTTCGTCTCCGTAAAAACACCCTGTATCTTCGAAACGGCTGAGCCGATTGCAACAAACTTGGGCTAGTTGAAAACAGCTATTCTTGGGCTACAAACGTCATAATATTTGAAGCTTTGGTAGTTTCACATTTGGCCGCTAGAGGGCTTTTTCTAGATGCCGACAAAAATAATTGATTTATATTAGCCATTTTTTCCTCAGTTGGCTGACAGCGTTCATGCAAGATGTCTCGAAAGTGTGTAAACAATCCAGATCAGTTTTGTTACGTGTGTGGTGATGTGACTTTTGCGTCTCAGAGACGGTCTGTTACTCCACTAATAACAAAGGCATATCAGCTTTATTTCGGTTGTAAACTAGGTGATCAAGACAAACAGTGGGCATCCCACATCTGCTGTAATACATGTGCTTCAAGTCTGAGGAGCTGGTTAAATGGCAAAAAACGGTCTATGCGCTTTGCTGTCCCAATGGTTTGGAGAGAGCCTACAAATCATATTAATGATTGTTACTTTTGCATGGTACCTTGTGTTGGACAAGCCACAGGTATGTCCAAGAAAAAATAATCGGTTATTAACTACCCAAACATATCATCTGCGATGAGACCTGTGCCTCACAGTGACGAAAATCCTATTCCAAAACCCCCAGAATCCTACACTTGCGAATCAGAAAACGAATCAGATGATGGCGATCGAGTGATTCGTCAGGAAGAAGATATGCCATCAACGTCAAGAGATCCTGATTTTATACCGAGCACGTCATGCCACCAACCGCACAAAATAACACAGTCAGAATTAAATGATCTTGTAAGAGATTTAGAACTTCCAAAATGTAAGGCAGAGTTACTTGGATCAAGACTGCAGCAGTGGAACTTGTTAGAAGACGATGTTTCGGTATGTGTTTTTCGTAAACGCCACAAAGACTTAGAACCATTTTTCAATATGGAGAATAACTTGGTTTTCTGCAGTAACATTAACGGCTTACTGGCAGCTTTAAATATAAACTATAACCCAGAAGAATGGAGATTGTTTATAGACAGTTCAACATTGAGTTTAAAGGCAGTGTTATTGCATATTGGAAATATTTTACCATCTCTTCCTGTAGGGTATGCAGTTCACATGAAAGAATCATATGACAATATGAAGTACCTACTGACATGCATAAAATACGATGAGCACCAATGGCATATTTGTGGCGATTTGAAAGTTGTTGCACTTTTACTTGGGCTGCAGCTAGGCTACACAAAGTTTTGCTGTTTTTTGTGTGAATGGGACAGTCGGGCAAAGGCACTTCATTACACCAGTCAAAACTGGCCTGTTCGTCGATTCCTAGAGCCAGGTCAAAAAAGTGTACAGCATATGCCATTAGTAGATTCGAAAAAAATTTTATTACCACCACTGCATATCAAGTTGGGCCTAATGAAAAACTTTGTCAAGGCATTAGATAGAGATGGGTCAGCTTTTCAATACCTGCGTCAGAAATTTCCAAGACTAAATGAGGCAAAGGTTGAAGAAGGTATTTTTGTTGGGCCACAGATTCGAAATATTTTGAAAGATACACAGTTTGAAAACACTTTAACAGGTATTGAAAAAACTGCTTGGAATGATTTCCATCTGGTGGTCACTAATTCCTTGGGAAATAGAAAAGCTGACAACTATAAAACCCTTGTCAAAAATATGCTGTCATCGTATCAAAAGATGGACTGTAATATCTCTCTTAAGATACATTTCCTACACTCACACCTGGACTTTTTTCCTGACAATTGCGGAGCCGTAAGTGATGAGCACGGCGAACGTTTTCATCAGGATATTTCAACAATGGAAAAAAGGTACCAGGGAAAGTGGAATCCTTCCATGCTTGCAGACTACTGTTGGACTCCTGGTAGAGATGCTCCAGAAACGATCCATAAAAGAACAGCAAAAAGACAGCGCATATAGTGATTCTTATAAGTATATGAATCTTGTTACTTTTTTTAATATATCCTTAAAAATAAAAAGTTTTTTTCTAAACCGCAACTAATGTTTTTATTTCATTGTGATTTGTGGATTCAGCGCCCCAAAATTAACAAAGAAGTGCACTTTTCCCACAAGATACAATTAAAAAACTAAAATTTGTTGTCCAGAGACCTTTGACAGCTTCTGTCAAATTGCATTTCGATAAGCTATTTTCCCGTTGGTCCAAGAGACCGTCAAATATTAATGTTGGCGAAATTGCGCCTTAGTGGATTAAATTCAAACAGTTCCTGTACTGTATTTTATTCTGTACATACTTAGATTGTACAATTCGATCCATTATCATCATCAGCAGGTTCGTTCGTCTCCAAATTGTTCTCCTTGAGCAACGTATCAAGTTGTACTTTTTGTTTTGCTGTCAAATTTATTTTCTTGAACAAAGCCAAACTATCTTCCAAATACTGAACCTGTCGCTCTAGCTCGAGAAGCTCTGTGGAACAGTACATTACTATCAAGATAGTTGTTACTTAAATCTATGAAAACTGAAACTATACAGGGTTATCCAAATTAACTGTCCACCATTAGTAACTTTGTTATTAGTGAAAATACAAAGTTGTTTGAATTAGCAAACTAGTAGCATTTTTAACGCTGGTAAAAATGAGAAATAAAAAAAAACAATTGAGAGTCGTTATTTTGATTTTTTTCAGTAAAATAACATTTTTTTAAATGGAAACCCCTGTATATTATATTTTTTTCTGTTAAAGCATCAAATTTTAAACAAAAAAGCTTACAATAACTTTTCTCCTAGGTTACAAATTGTTGAAGTTATGGCCTCCAATCTGAAACAATTAAATTGTATCGACAAACTTTATTTTCAACATCAACTTATAATCTTACAAAATACAATAACAATTTTTTTTAAAGAAGATGCTCGAAACCACCACCTTGTTCTTCAATACATTTTTGGGCACGTTTTTCAACTGCTCGAACTGTCTTAAGTATGGTCCTACCATCTATCTGGGTTATCTTTTCCCTAACTGCAGTCTTTAACGCGTCAAGGTTATCGTACCTTCGCTTGTAAATTTGGTTCTTTAAGTAACCCCACAAGAAGTAATCAAGTGGGTTTAGATCTGGTGATCTGGGAGGCCACTGTATTGGGCCATTTGTTCCTATCCACTGATCATTAAAAGTAGTACTTAGAAAATGATAAGTACCTCTGGAGTTGTGGGCAGGTGCGCCATCTTGCTGAAAATGCAGATGATGTCTACTTATAAGATCCAATTCGTCTAAGAAATTAGTCAGAATTTCTGACATAAATTCCACATATCTTTCACCAGTTACGGTTCCCTCATAAAAGAACGGGCCAACAATTTTTGAACCAATTATACCGCACCAAACGTTGAAACTGAAACGGACTTGTGGGCCTCTTGGATGTACTAACAAAAGATTTTCTCTTGACCAATAATGGTGGTTTTTTCTATTAAACATTCCAGAATTTGAAAAATTTGATTCATCTGTCCATAAAAGGTAACGAAAGTTATTTACATTTTGGCGACAGAAGCTAAGATACCAATGGCAAAAAACAAGTCTTCTCTCTGGATCCCCTGCCAAAAGCGTTTGAACTGGTCGGTACTTATACGGAATAAATTTGTATTTTTTTAAAATCCTTTGAACAGTACCATAACTGAAATTAGAGTCCTTGAGAATATCTGCTATTGAATTCTCACGATAAGCTTCAAAATATCCAATAACTGCAATTTCCGTGGCCTCGCTTATTATGAATTCTTTTTTTGCACTTGTTTCAGCAAAAACATTTTCGTTGCCCCTAAATTTTCGATAAAGTCTCAGAAAATATCGTTCATACGGTTGAATGCGAGCGGGATATAATTCACTGTAGTATTCTCTTGCTCTCAAGGAGGATTTTCTGCACACTAAATAGCATTTTAACATATCACACTTTTCTTCATGGGAGAACATTTTTCTTTAAATTAATGACACAATAAAGCTTATAAACAAGTATTTACACTAATGTTTGACATTATTTGATTTTATCATTGTTTTCCAAAGCCTTCTAGTTGCGAGTATGTCCAGTTTAACAATTTGTCGCTTATCTTAATGCTGTCAAATCGCGAACGCCATGTTGTTTTCATAGCTGTCTTAATATTATAATACTGCAAATAATTAAAAATATTTATCGTTATTTTGACTTTATTTTTGACTTTAGCGGAAAAGTCATTATGAACTTTTTTGTTTAAAATTTGATGCTTTAACAGAAAAAAATGTAATATACAGGGGTTTCCATTTAAAAAAATGTTATTTTACTGAAAAAAATCAAAATAACGACTCTCAATTGTTTTTTTTTATTTCTCATTTTTACCAGCGTTAAAAATGCTACTAGTTTGCTAATTCAAACAACTTTGTATTTTCACTAATAACAAAGTTACTAATGGTGGACACTTAATTTGGATAACCCTGTATACGTAGCAGTAGTAGTAGTTTGCAGATTACATTTCGGAATAAGACATCAAGGAAAAAACTGCAAAACCTACAACCACGAGTATTCTCTGTTGATTAACGTTTACCGGAGCGATCCGTAGAACATTAGCTTTTGATTTAACTTTTGTAAGGAGGAAGCGTGGGCAAGAACTCGAGCATGTCCAACTTAATGCGGCCCAAGGGCCACCTCAAAAAAAAATGCAGTTTGGAGGGCCGCATTATAAAATCTTTCTATACAACATTATTATAGAGTTAATGTAAGAATTGTGCATATTCGGTATATGAGAGTAATTTATACATGTGATATATACATGAGTTCGCGGGCCGTATGTTGGACAGCCCTGTTTTAAACTGATCCAGAAAATCTTTAAACTTTGTTGATGTTCCTAATAGAGTAGTTTTCATCCTGCACGGTTCACTAACCGACATTTTTGTTGTACACCATAGTGTTGACGAGCACGTCCATAGGTATGAGCTTCTCCAGACATATGCCTTGCTTATTTTTGGCCGCGTACTCCAAAATGTGCTGTCTTCTTTCTTCGACGATGTCACACCATGCTCTGAGGTCAGTCGAGGACGGGTACCTCTTCATGCGAGCCTCAGACCGGGTGGGGACCAAGACGGTACCCGATCCCTCGCTGAACACGCGTTGTCTTTTATTCACGTAGGACATTTTCAGTGAAATCTGAACAGATCGGATGTAGAAGTTGTATGTCGGATTTGATTGACAGCCCACGACATGGCAGCGATGTTATGACAGTCACGTGGATTTTTAGGCAGTCAATAAGCGCGTTTACATCTTAGTAGGCGTAGGTAGTCTATAGTCAAAATCACGAAAGATGACTACTACGTCATACCATAAATTGTACTGAAGCAATCAATGTATAGTCAACGCCAAACAAAATGGCGTGCACGTCATCACGATAAAAATTCCCCGACCTAATGCCTAGGTTTCTATCACAAACAATTGCTCTATTGCAGTTTCATATTAATGTGATATATAAATTGTAAAATGGTCATTACTCTCTTATTATGGTTAATAGTCATATAAACATTGTTATTAAAATATCACATAAGTTGATTTCTGATAAATTTAGACGCATTATGCGAAATAAAATGTTTTGCAAACGCTCCAATCACTTATCGACATGTAAACGCACTAAGCCGATTTCGCAGCGTTGACACATTGTCACCTTGAAACTTATTTAAACTGGGAACTGACATTTGTATTAATTTTGACACTGAATCAATTTGTGGCATTTCAAATCTTTATAAATCCTTTGGCCCCGCATACTGTAAATCAACAACTGTTTGTTTCAAAACAAAATTATTCATTTTACGAGTAGATAAAGGCAATTTTGGTATATAAAGATGCCCAAACAGTTAAATAGTCGGTGTAAGGAACTCGTGGCCTCGTTAATGCACTACTTTGAGCAAGAAAGGGACAACAACGGGCCTTTGTTGCCTTTAAATGCTGTTCAAGAGGTAGGTTACTAATAATTATATGTAATGTATATTAATAATAGTGAAATTTTATTTCATTTTTTATAGCGTGTTGCTGCTGCTTTAAAAATTAGTTTAAGGACAGTTAGTCGTATTTCCGAGGGTGTGAAAAGTGATGCAAATTTAGAATCGCCCAAGAAAAAGCGGAGTTATATTAAACGTGTAACCAACACAGCGACATTGGATACAAGTGCCATTCGAGAAGTGATCTATAATATGTATCACAAAAGTAAGATCTTATTATAATAACTTATCAGAAATTTGCATTAATTTGTTAACTAAATTATAATGTCATATTACACATGGTTTCAGAAGAACAAGTTACGATACAAACTTTATGGTCTCGATTAAGAGATAGGGCATTATTTGATGGTAGTGCCACGTCTTTAAGGCGGTTGCTTAGAGATCTTGGATTTAAGTGGCTTAAGGACAATCCGCGACGAGGGCTCATGGAACTACCAAGTATAGCTTTGAAAAGGGTGGAATTTCTAAGGCAATACAATCAAGCCAAGGTTGAGGCCTTATACCAGTTTGTCTTCCTCGATGAAACTTGGATATTTCAAAATGGGACCATAGGTCGCTCTTGGCAAAATGGAAACCAAAAAAGCGTGAAAGCTATTAAAACAGATGGTAAAAGGTATGTACTTTTACACAATTTGCACTATAAAATTTAAAACTAATATATTTTAGATACATTATATTACATGCTGGAAATGAAAATGGGTTTATTGAGGGTAGTGAAGCGATATTTTCTTCGAAAACAAAATTGAGCGATTACCATGGAGAGATGAACCAGGACAATTTTTTGAAATGGTTTCAACATCAGTTATTAGAAAAATTGGAGAGTCCATCTATGATTATACTGGATAACGCCCCTTATCACAGCATGATATTGAACAAAGTGCCCAACAATGCATGGACAAAAAAAAAATATCCAAGACTGGTTGACAAATCAAAACATACCATTTTTAAACACAATGTTTAAAACAGAGCTATTGAGTATTGTTGCTCGGTACATAATGCTTCTTAATTATATATATATGTATTTTGGTCGACAGTTTATATTTCTTTTGTTTATTCCTATTCTTAAAATAACGGCTTTTTTAGAAACAAACCACCTAAAATATACGTGATTGATGAATTGGCGGAACAACATGGGCACAAAGTTCTTCGTCTGCCTCCTTACCATTGTATATTTAACCCTATTGAGTTAATTTGGGGCATAGCAAAAGGTTACTATAACAGACATATTGGTAGAGATGGTAACAGTGAAAAAGACTGTTTGGATATGTGGAACGAGGCTCTACAAACGGTTACCCCAGACATGTGGAAAAATAGTGTTCGACATACTGATCAAGAAATTTTTAAATGGTATGAAAGAGAACGAATTTTTGATCGACCAGACATCGAACCTTTAATAATCAACTTTGAGAGTGATGAAGATTCAGATTCAGACAGCGCTGAAGAAAGAAACTCCGACTAACTTTATTGTACAGAAAAAGCTTACACCAGTAGCTTACCTAATTTTAGAATGCATTTTTCTGTATGAATTCTGTAAAATAAATACCATGCATAAAATTTGGAGGACCCCATTTGGATTTTTATTCAATACCTTTAAGCTATCAATTAAATATGATAGTTTCATAGTGTCATCTGATCAATAATTGTCATACTTAATGATTATGCAAGTACAGATCTATAATTTTATTATACTATTATTTTTGTTCTCATTTGAGGTTAATATTGCTTATAAACCTAGATATGTAAATAATAAGTTTTATTATTTTACAAAAAGTTTGGCAACAATGTAAATTTTTCAACACACCCACCTTGATGACGTGCACGCCACTTTGTTTGGCGTTGACTATACGTACGTCGATGATAAAATCACGATGTCAGAAATATAATGAAAACAAATTTATATTATGATTTTGCGAAGTTAAGTTATTTCACCGATTATTTTTATTTTCATTTTATTTCATGGTTTTGAGTGATGCCTTAATAATAATTTTAGTGGGGGGTTTTTGTTTAAAAAAAACAGTTATGAGTAGAATACCTTAAGACAGGAACACCAAAGACCAAAGTATTATTCGAAAACAACCTAACCTGGTTTAACATAACCTAACTATTCGTCTTTCAAATATGATCGATCATGCAACTGTTCGGGTTTTTACTGTTACTGTTTCTAGAAGAAAAACTACTGCACTTCCTCAGTGAACTTTTATTAGTTCTAAAACACAATGACAACTACACCAGGGGCGGCTGGCCCTTAAGTTCTGCAGAGCTGCAGAACTGCCAAAACTTTTGTCTTAACAAATTTGATCATTATTTATTTTCCATGTTATCACACAAATAGAAACAATACCGGCAACGCTGCCCCCCGCAAGACACGGCGACGAGTCTGTTTTGTATTGAGAAAGCAGTATAATCGACCAATTGTGTACTTGTCATTTACGTCGCGAGCGCGGCGTAACATTATTCATGGGCCACTTGAAAAGGATCTGTGCACTACTTCGACACAAGTCGCACGCGCTTGCTTTTGTCTCTCTCTACAAAATCAAGTGCGCCGTTTAAGCATAAGCATGTGCTGCACGTTATACAGATCCGTACAAATCTAATGCGAAGTACGATATCTGATTGGTCGGTCGGTGCTCGGTATAAAGTTTTGCGGAGCATTTGAATTGGCGCTACGGGGCCCTGACGAAATCCCAAAACCCAGAAATATTACGTGGACTGATTAATTTTTCTGCTGAGCTTGATACAACCTCAAGCGAACACATAAAAAATGCTTCAATATTTAAAGGAACTTCGAAAGAAATACAAAACGATCTACTGGATTGTATTCTTGAAGTTTGTCACGAAGGAATAATAAAACAGATTAACAAAGCCTCGTATTTGGCGATAATAGCAGATGAAACAACGGACATTGCGGGGAAAACCCAACTGGTAACAATTTTCAGATACGTATTTAACGGCGAACCAGTAGAACGTTTTTGGAATTATATGAATCCCGAAAAATGTGACGCTCTTTCTATTACATCTCCTCAGAGATGTACTCTGTAAACTAATCTCGCCATTCTGCAACCAACAAAGCATGCTGGCGAACTGATGCAGCATGCTCGTTATAATACAATCAGTGACAATAGAAGTGTTACGTCCAGGAAAAATAATTTCTTCACCTTGTTTTTTAGGAGCATAATGACCATATTTAAAGCATGCTGTGGCAACCATCTCAACATTTTTGTTTACCTTTGTTTAAATGTTGTCTTTCAAGTTTTTCCTAATATCCAAATTACGCGGTTTCATAAATGAACGAACATGGATAGAAAAAAAGCAAAGCGCTCTCTACGTAGAACCTATTTCCATACGTTTGCATTTTTTTCCACAAAACAGGAAATAAAAATGTCACCACGTCGACTTCCCAAAGGGTAAAAAAGCGTACCCGCTTAATCAGAAAACACAAACACATTCATGTCGGTGTTACTATCAGCATAGTCTGGGAGATAGTTCCAGTTTTATTTTTTAATTAACCGACCTATCAAAGAACAAACGAAGTGTCACCTGGACGATAAGTATTGTCAAAAATGGCATGTACTGAAGCAGGTCACCGTTGTGACAAATATACAGGGTGGCGCATCGAAAACGAAACAGACGCATTTACACACACAAGTTTGGCAAAAATCACGTTAGCACGTGCAGCCCCCTAAGCGGGGCTGACACCACCCCCAAAATCTTAAATGGAAAGGGGGTCGAGTGATACCTTATTGCAAAGCTCTTTTAATTCCTTTTATAATGATATAAAATTAATGTGCTTCAGTTCAGTAGTTTTGAAGATTTATTGATTTAAAGCTTCTAATGATGTTGCCTGAGTAGCATAGATTTTGCTTTTTAAATGACCCCACATAAAGAAATCCAAAGGTGATAAATCTGGCGATCTTGGGGGCCATTCAATGGCATCTCTTCTACCAATCCATCGATCTGGAAACGTCTGATCTAAATACTGTCTATTTAAAATAAGTACGAGATATTTCCTTATCTTTCTTCAAGAAATAACTTTTTTGCCACAAAAAAACGCTGAAATAGCTATTTTCAACAAAATGATAAACAAACCATGGGCGTAGTGAAGAAAAGCATTTACTTATTAAGTAAATTCTTTTAGTCAAATTTCTTCTGAAAGTAGTACGAACTAATCTGATGTACCTATTAAAGTCTACTTTAAGCTTTAAATCAATAAATCTTCAAAACTACTGAACTGAAGCTCATGTATTTTATATCATTGTAAAGGGAATTGAAAGACCTTTAAAATAAGGTATCACTCGACCCCCCTTTCCATTTAAGATGTTAGGGTTGGTGTCACCCCCGCCCAGGGGGCTGCACGTGTTAACGTGATTTTTAGCCAAACTTGTGTCCCTCTCAAAAACAAAATCGATGGCTCTGAGCGTTTTTCCAAAAAAAACTGAGCTGCCAATAAATGCGTCTGCTTCGTTTTCGATGCGGCACCCTGTATGTGGTTTCATTGCCCAAACAAACCTGTAGAATTATAAGCATAAGAATTTATACAGCTTGTTATAACCATAGTTATAAGCATATGCAAACGTCATTTTGCTCTGTGTGTCAAGACTGTCAGATGTGTTCTGTCAAGTGTCAACGGTTTGTGGCTTTTCGATGTTTTGCGGTTTGTTATCGTCGTCGTTATCCCATTTTGTTTTTGATTTTCGCCGTGATGCCGTGTACTTGTTCCATTTTAGCTTTTTTTTGTTTCTACTGTTGTTAGAATTGACGAACAATGAGGGGCCGTAAGGCTGTCATCTGTCAAAATCACAGACGGACAACTGTTCATGACTATGTTCAACATAGATGTGACCAAAAGGACTTTGAGGTTATTTCAATGAGACCCAACTGTACAGATTTTTTTCATGTGTCTCTATCTCTCTGACTATCCAGATCATTACTATGGCATAATGAAAGCAACGTATGAGCTGTGATTTTCTTTTTACAAGGTGGGATTAACGTGAAAGCTCGAATTGAGGCAGCCATGAAATATTTAGAGTTAAATTCACCGCGGTAAACGTCGACTCGCTTATGGATTGATTTTTAATATGAATTTTGAAATAAAATCCAGGAAATAATGCGCTGTGTTCAGTTAGGTGGAGATTTTCAAAGCAGATGGAGTACAAATTCGTTAGGGCAGTTCACGTTTTTATTTCCTTTCCTATACCTCATACACGCAATCAAGAAACTAAAATGATTGAGCTTCAAGATCTTAGTCTCAAATACAAAGTGTATGTCGCATACAAAAACATGTGTGTAGGTATAATTTCATTTAAGTTGGTTCACATCGCTTACGCTCAGTTTATTCCAAAATTATCAAAGTAGCTCAACACACTGAAAAGGTTGGCGACCACCGACCTAGAGCAACGAAAAACCACTGCAAAATAGGAAAATCTGTACTTTTTACTGCCGCATAGAAGTGTACTAGTAAAGGAAGTCATTAATAAAACTTCATTCATTAGAAGGATGCAGTGATAGATAGCTTCATATGGCAAGCTGATCTGGTGATTACATCTCGGATGTTAACTTTATCGTTTAACCCGAACTTTGATATGTTTACATGTCTACGACTTTGACCGAGTTACCAGCACCACTTCTGGGATCGCACTGCAATTCCGTCCATATTCACGATTAATCTGTTTTGCTGTTGCAGCTGATGAAGCGATGTGTCCGATAATCTACTTGCGAATTCGTTGCGAATACGAGGGATCGTCCGAATATCCATATTGGTTACATCAGGAGTGCCCCAAGGTTCTGTTCCTAGTCCATTAATATTTTTAATTTCCATTAATGACATTGTGACGCACTTGCGTCGCGAGAACTTGCTTTATGCTGACGACTTGGAGATTTTTATTAGCGTGTGTGCTTGGAAGATAGTTTTAAGTTACAGGCTGATTTGTATACTGAGTAACAGAAAACGGTAAACACCTAGGTATGTTTATCCGATTTAAATACTTTTGGTATATATACTAAGTGACATATAAATCCGAACACCCAGTTTAAATGGTTTTATTTTAATAAAAGTTGGTGAATGTATTTATCTTACTGTAAATAACAAGTGAAAAAATTTTCAGCCTTATCAGTTGGACATTCCGGTTTTTATACTGCTTTTTTTAATTCACTAACGCTCTAAAAATGAATATTTCAGCCGCAGTAAAGAATCAACGTTGGCGGATTTTGGTTCTTGACATCCTCTACGATCGGTTACGATGCCTAGAGTACGGAGACCTGTACGATTTCGTCAACTTAGTGAGTTTGATAGGGGCCGTATAGTGGGACTTCGGGAAGCTGGACTTTCTTTTCGGGCAATTGCAGTTAGAGTGCAAAGAAGCGTAGACACTGTGGTTAGGTGTTGTCAGGCATGGCTTCGAGAAGGCCGTACGCAAAGAGCAAGGGGCACTGGACGCCGCCGTAGAACAACAGACCGTGAAGATCGCCGCCTAAGATTATTGGCCTTAAGGGACCGTTTCTCCACTACCAGGTCCATTGCAAATGAATGGTTTGCAGAACACGGAAGACCTATTAGCATGCGAAGTGTTTACCGATGAATGAGAAGTTTTAGCTTGTTTTCATACCGGCCACACTGGGTCCTCCCTTTAACTTGAGAACACTGACGTAATCGCCTTGAGTGGTGCAGACAACGGTCACTCTGGGATCAGGAATGGAACAGTATTGTCTTTAGTGACGAGTCTCGATTTTGTTTAGGCATGCACGATGGTCGTGCCAGGGTTAGAAGGCGACGTGGTGAAAGGAGGAATCCACAGTTTTTTGTTGAAAGACATGTTCATCACACTGTTGGAGTTATGGTTTGGGGTG
The DNA here is from genome assembly GCA_963669975.1 of Acanthoscelides obtectus. Taxonomy (NCBI): domain Eukaryota; kingdom Metazoa; phylum Arthropoda; class Insecta; order Coleoptera; family Chrysomelidae; genus Acanthoscelides; species Acanthoscelides obtectus. The sequence goes on from CAVLJG010000005.1 coordinate 2,139,440, forward strand.
CTATAGCTTATGGTTCCAGGTCACCTTAAATCTTCATCAGAGGTAACATGAACGCGCAGCGTTATATCCACGAAGTTCTAGAACCCCACCTTTTACCCTATCTTGACACCCTGGCAGATCCAACTTTCCAACAAGATAATGCCGGACCACATGTTGCAAGAGTCACAATAGATTTCTTTCAACATAATGATGTCACATTGTTACCATTTCCACCAAGATCTCCCGACTTATGCTCAATTGGGCACGTGTGGGATATGATGGGTAGGAGATTGCTCAATTTGCAACGTCCTCCTCAGATTCTAGAAGCACTTCTAGAGGAGTTGGTGGTTGCCTGGAATGAGTTACCACAGGAGGACATTGACCACTTGATCAGAAGCATGCCTAGGCGCGTTGGAGAATGCGTAGCACATCAGGGTGCATCCACACATTATTAAAGGTCAAAGGGCTTTAAAGCAGTGCAATCATTTTGAAATTTTTATCATTTACTTATTATGCTTCATTAAGTACTTATACAAAATTTTATTAAAATAAAACCATTTAAACTGGGTGTTCGAATTTATATGTCACTTAGTATATGTTCAGAGTCTCTTATTAGTAAAGCGATTAAATTTTCAGCTTGATTCGTCAAGTGTCTGCAGAAGCTGGTTCAATAATGTGTTGAGGATCCACGATTTCTTATACACCGATTGACAGGGTTAGGCATAGTGCTTGTAAGGTGATCGACATGTTGAGTAAGAGCTGCTTGAGCCTGTGGGGGCTGTTGCAAATTGAAGAGCCTTTACATTTAACTGACACCGTAAATGTACGTAAACTGAATGCATATTTATCACCAAACAGTACACGCAGACACCACGAAACCTTAACAGAAAAACCTGGACAATTTTATCAATTGTTGTTCGTGGCAAGATAAAAAGTTATGTAAAAAGTTCTTGGATTCTAATATGCATACTAGGTGTTTACCTTTTTTTTGTGAATCAGTATAAGTCTTTCCACATCCTCTGTTTAGAATTCATTATGAGCTTTTCTAGGTCTTTTTTGGCATATTGATGTTGTTTTCTGTACTCAAGTATCAGAACGCTATTCCTTGGTACTATCGTACTTTTAATTTTCTCTTGATATTCTACGTCTGACAGTTAGGCATTCTTTTCTTTTTTGTGCTAATAATAACCTTGATAGGTTTCTAGGATTAATAATAATAATAAATGGGCTTAATTTCGTACAAAAGTATGTGTCGCTAGGAGGAGCGATTTCCAACTTGACATTTGAAACGAAAAAAAAAATGTAATACCGAATTAAGGCGGCTCCGACGCAGTGAGTTTCAAGCCATTTACAAAGGTTCGGCTGCTTCGAAACTGACACTCCATTCTTCAATATTTTTGAATGAAATTCATACAGTATGTTGAGAAGATAATTGTCCAGGGCGCTATAGGAGCACTTTTTGAAATTTTGTTTTTGCACAAGTTTTATCGTCGGTTGAAGTGCGCACTTTTTCTGTTCAACTTCGCGATTTTTCCAAAAAGAACCTAGTGGAAAAAATGAAAAAGTGGCTCTATAGCACACTGTGGAGTTTTGTTTTCAGCACTCTGTGAAAATTCCATCCAAAAATATCAAAAAATAACGCGTCAATTTCGAAGCGCGCAAACCTCTACAAATCGTATTTTGGACGAATTTTGTCTACTGTTTCGTGCTGGCAACTCAAGCGTTGCGGCGCAATGTACGGACTAAGAAAGGACGTATTCAGATAATTTGGAGGCCCTACTTCATATAATATCGCAGTCATCCTTTCTTCTTTTAAAGTAGCACCGACGAGCGTCTAAGGCCAGCCTACCTTCGTTTGCTTTTCACCCCCGCGTTACCTCAGCAGATGGTGGTCGTGATTGTAGGAGCCCCGTTAATAGAAATGTTTACACAATAATAGTGATTTTTTTATTAAAACCTTCCAGTTTGAGATTGAATTGTTGATCTGCGAGTATCAGTTACATATTGGACAGACCCGGTATTCATCGCAATGCCGTTTATAACGTACTCCGATCTGAATGGCAACATTTATTAAATGTCACAACGGAGAATCGGCCGTTAGTCAGATTATACTTTGTATACGGTGCTGATGATTGATGGATTGCCCAATCAGAAGTCAAAAAGGCCGTACTTTGATGAATTGTTGCATGTCGCCGTCATTGCGTATGCAATATTAGCTTATTTCGAATAGCGAAAAATTGCCCACGACCAATGACGACGGACAATTTCCTGTTTTGTTGACCATACTGTAACGAGGTGTTTTTAGTCGTTTCAGAGTCTTCTGATCATGGGCGAAAAAGTTTTTGTAAGGATTGAAAATGGGGGATTGGGGACTGTAGGGGGAAATAAAAAGGGGTATAAATTATTATACATGGTGTTTCAGAAAGGCGTGCCAATATTTCTAGTCTAGCAAGTACGTCCAAAAATAAAAAAGGTTCCTATAGATATTTGACCGGTGAAATCATTCTGGCCTTGCTTTCGAGATCCGCCGGGTGGTATACCTGGTACGACAGTCAGAGAGAAAAATTTCTCTTGGGACGGGATTCGAACCCGCACCCGTCTACTACTGCGGCCACCGCTGCTGCCTCGATGCGGAAAGCTTTCATTTGAGAAATCATCCGGTCCCACGGATGTTTGTAATGTGTTCTTGTAAGGCGTTACTAGATACAACACAGTAAACCAGTCAACAAAGCGTATCGGTTGTAAAGCGACGGGGAACTATTACTTTATAGAGCGTCTTCCGGAATTCTAACCATGACTAAATTGCTTTTCAACTAAGGTCTTGCACTAAAGGAAATGCAAATTAAAGCCGCAGTAAAGACACCCACTTACGCTTTAGAGCATGTCTGGTGCTTAATGCGCGCCAACTCCAGTAACTCTACGAAAAGTTTACGCTGAGAGCGATACAAATTGGGTGCATATGGGTCTGTTTCGAAGTACTTAGACTCATGTTTGTGTAGTTGGTATCTCGTGAACTGCCTTGTAAGGCTATGAAAGTAAAGAGTGAAGGAGCGGTTGTACTGTTAAGTGCTTCACGCAAATAAGATGAGTCTGTCTAGAATCGAGCGAAGCTATAAACCCCATCCCAAATTCTTACTCCTCAAAAAGTTTTTCAAAAACGAGTAGGGAGCCTTGAAACGTCTAAATACGAAGTTGAAGCGGTTTTAATTTTTCTCATTTTTCAACTGAATCTAATTTCAAAACTCACAAAGTTTATTTGTTCTTGACAAGATAGTATTTTTGTGTCAAAATTTCACCATTCACCATTTAAATTTCGAGCCAACTCTAAGAAAACCGACTTACAATGCAGCCTTTTTACGGGAAATTTAACAAGATACATGTCTGCATATTTTTGTAGCACAAAATGTAGCACGTCAGTATGACGAACTTTGCTTCATTGCTAAAATGGCCTGGCCTAGCAGCTCAGACAATAATAAAGCAGTATTAACAATACACAATAATAACAATAGTCGGTGACAGGTATTAAAGTCAAGTCAAGCGTTTGTTTGCAATGCCTGCTTCAAAAAATAAAAAAATCAGAAAAACGCATTTTTCCTTATAAGGCCGTTCAAGTATTACGTAAGCAGATTTATTACAATTATTTACCCCCCATCCCCCTTGTCAGCAAAAGCAAGCAAAGGTCTTAACCTCTCCCCCCATGCTTATGTAAACATTTGTCAATTAATGTATTGTTTTTTTAATATTATAATTATAACGTTATAATTATAATTTGATGCTTTATACTTCGAATAGCGATGTATGTTGGTCCAGAATATCCAACGGCTTGCGGTTGTCCTAGCATATTGGAAGTGATTTTGATACCGGCATAAACAGATGGTATTAATTTATGACTCTCAGCGATTACCCAATCGTGATCAGGCAATTTGATTCTATATTCCATGTGCACTAGAAGAGGTGCTTGCTTATTTGCCGCAGTTACGCCAATAGGGACTCGAGCTTTATCATCTTGAGATATGAAAATACTTGATCTGGTCCAAGTATGGATGCTATCTTCTCTAAAGAATGGATTGATGTTTCAGCGAACTTGCTATCTAAGTGGCTCTTGTGGTGATCGGTTTGAGCCCGAATGAGCTTAACAGGGACTGTCGATACATGTCTTCGTCCCTCTGCAGAATTAGATTTTCTGGGAAACAAACGAAGATATGTCCCACTGCGACTAATGTTAAATCCTATTTTATGTAATTCTTGTGTGAGTTCATCAAGAGCTTTTACGCTGCGAATTGATTCCGTTCGTCTTCTATCATCTGCTACACTCCCAAATACAGCTATATCCGCGATTATTTTCAATAGTGAATGTTGATTGCTTTCAAGATTAGGACGTACCACTGAATCCCTCAGAGAAAGTCTTTTTTTATTTCTGGATTTTCATGACAAATATCTTATAACTTTCTTTTCATACCATCCCTGTGCTTCTTTATCAACCTCAGCACGGCTTAGCATAGTATCTCTGGCAGCATACAAAGCATTCAGATTTTTTTCGAGTAGAGCGATCTTATTTTACATACCTTCCTGAGAAGGTTTTGCTCTCTGTTTATCTGTATTTTCATTAATTTCGCATTGCTGTTGTGATTCATTACCGGGTTCTATTTTATCTTCTTCCTCTTTCTTAATATTTGAAGCTGACTGTATAATTTGTGTTTTTTCTGCAGGTTTACAGGTTGCCTAAAAATAAAAACTTTCTATGGCTTCTGTTAAAGATTCTCTTATTAAGCTACATAAATACAAAGTATGGCAATATATATGGTAAATACAAAACCCTATGGCTTTAAATCTAATATGTTTAAACGAGCAATTCGTTCCGGTCACAAAATACAGGACATCCTGTACTTTGTGACCAATTGACGGAATCAATCATAAGAAATAAATCTATAATATAATGAATATTACCTCTATATTTTGAGATAGGCCAAAATATTTTCTAATCAGTAAAGAGAATCTTTTCGGCGATTTCTATTATTTCTAGTACTCATAGGTACCTAAAATGATTTCGTCACTCAACTTAGAAAATATATTTAGTAGATTGGATACAATAATATCTAGTTCCTTGTTGGATTTTGCTTGTAATTTGTAATTTCCCCACACTTCGTTAACTAACGTTTGTACATTTTGTACTTTCGTACTATCAGATTTTTTAAAACTTTCAAACAATTTGTGGTATAACTTGGATTTGTCTATGTGAAACGACATCTTATTTAAACATTAAACTTTGGCTAATGGTAACACAAATGTTAACTTGCTTTACTATGCTTACAATACGTCTACTCGCTATAGTATTCAAACGAAACAATACACTGATAGAGGAAATTTAGACAAGTGAACACCGCGCGGTAATTCCCCTACTCGGTTCTAAAGCGAGTAGGGGAATTACCGCGCGCTGTTCACTAAACGTATGCATTATTTGCGGGAATCCCCGAAAATGCGTTTCGTTTTCAAGCAAAGACAATGTGAGTGTTGCCATTCGTGTAAAAAAGTAAATAACTACCGATGACGTAATCATCATCCAGACTCCCCTACCCCCCATGTCATCCAAAATAAGCAAAGCAAAGAACCCCCCGCCCCCCATAGTGATCACGTAATACTTGAACGGCCCCTAACCAAGAAAATGAATGTAACATGTAACCGTATAAAAAATGCTATTAGATACAGAATTTACTTTGTTTCCGGTCCATACAAAAAATAAAGTCTGTATCATTCACTATGAGCTTCAGTCTACAATAAGGGTCTGACGAATTACCCTTTCCACCTTCTTATGCGATCTCCGACATTTTTATTCCCTTGTGCGTAAGGTTGATCATTAGTAACTGTTCCCCGGTTGCAGTGTATAAAGTGGGAAATTAATTTCACTTTCTAGGTGAGCTAGGAAATTAGAGCAGAGAGCAGCTACCAGCTAACATCGGCATTAATCAGTTTCACTAGTAAGTCAGCAAGAAGCAGAGCGTGATTTATACGAGCTGCAAGCCACTTCTTACGACTTTGCTCCAAACTTGTGTCGAACAGATCGTTAGCAATTGTTTTCATGCGGACGAGATTTCAGTAAGGTGCTGATGTACCTCAACAATAACTTATTGATGATAATAAATGTTCAGGATGTAAAAACCTTTCGAATCAACCCCTATATGTGCGGTCCGAAATTTTATAGTTCAGGAACTATACTAAGTGACATATAAATCCGAACACCCAGTTTAAATGGTTTTATTTTAATAAAAGTTGGTGAATGTATTTATCTTACTGTAAATATTAAGTGAAAAAATGTTCAGCCTTATCAGTTGGACATTCCGGTTTTTATACTGCTTTTTTTTAATTCACTAACGCTCTAAAAATGAATATTTCAGCCGCAATAAAGAATCAACGTTGGCGGATTTTGGTTCTTGACATCCTTTACGATCGGTTACGATGCCTAGAGTACGGAGACCTGTACGATTTCGTCAACTTAGTGAGTTTGATAGGGCCGTATAGTGAGACTTCGGGAAGCTGGACTTTCTTTTCGGGCAATTGCAGTTAGAGTGCAAAGAAGTGTAGACACTGTGGTTAGGTGTAGTCAGGCATGGCTTCGAGAACAAGGGGCACTGGACGCCACCGTAGAACAACAGACCGTGAAGATCGCCGCCTAAGATTATTGGCCTTAAGGGACCGTTTCTCCACTACCAGGTCCATTGCAAATGAATGGTTTGCAGAACACGGAAGACCTATTGGCATGCGAAGTGTTTACCGACGAATGAGAAGTTTTGGCTTGTTTTCATACCGGCCACACTGGGTCCTCCCTTTAACTCGAGAACACCGACGTAATCGCCTTGAGTGGTGCAGACAACGGTCACTCCGGGATCAGGAATGGAACAGTATTGTCTTTAGTGACGAGTCTCGATTTTGTTTAGGCATGCACGATGGTCGTGCCAGGGTTAGAAGGCGACGCGGTGAAAGGAGGAATCCACAGTTTTTTGTTGAAAGACATGTTCATCACACTGTTGGAGTTATGGTTTGGGGTGCTATAGCTTATGGTTCCAGGTCACCTTTAATCTTCATCAGAGGTAACATGAACGCGCAGCGTTATATCCACGAAGTTTTAGAACCCCATCTTTTACCCTGGCAAATCCAACTTTCCAACAAGATAATGCCCGACCACATGTTGCAAGAGTCACAATAGACTTCTTTCAACACAATGATGTCACATTGTTACCATGGCCACCAAGATCTCCCGACTTATCCCCAATTGAGCACGTGTGGGATATGATGGGTAGGAGATTGCTCAATTTGCAACGTCCTCCTCAGACTCTAGAAGCACTTCGAGAGGAGTTGGTGGTTGCCTGGAATGAGATACCACAGGAGGACATTGACCACCTGATCAGAAGCATGCCTAGGCGCGTTGAAGAATGCGTAGCACATCAGGGTGCATCCACACATTATTAAAGGTCAAAGGGCTTTAAAGCAGTGCAATCATTTTGAAATTTTTATCATTTACTTATTATGCTTCATTAAGTACTTATAAAAAATTGTATTAAAATAAAACCATTTAAACTGGGTGTTCGGATTTATACGTCACTTAGTATATTTGCAATGTTGTGAAGTTTGGAAAAAAAAACGGGATAATTATCTTTCAATCGCAAAAACAACTAAACCATTAGATTATTAGACCGGTTTTTTGTCATTTTGAATAATAGATTAACTGCTTTCTTATTGAGCTGAAATTAATTGGGTACACAATTTTGTTCTTTAGGAAATTCATGTCACGATACGAAATTTTCTGATAAATTTTGCACTAAATTTCGTACAAAATTAAGGATAGTGTCAGACAGCATTTAGTACATAATTTTGTATGAACAAATTTAGTGCTAAATAGTGCTGCATTGTATGTTTTCAGCAAGGACAAGATAAACACATTACAAAACTGCAAAATAGGGAAATACAGAGGAATTCAAGACATATTAAGTACTCTACAGTGGTCTGTAAGCCAAAATCTTCACTTGAAGACCGTGGCATTTACAGGGTTTGTCCGAAAAGTGATAGGACTCACTTCCTAATGTTAGTTTGCTTTATAAAGTTCATAAAGCAAACTAGCATTAACTTTCCATGTAGTCTCCCAACCTTAAATATTCGCATATCATTAAGGGACACCCTGTATAAGTTTTATAAGTTTCAGTAGTAACTGTAAAAGCTTGCCATATTTATTTTCTCTGATTACGCTTTGGTTATAGAACCCAATCACGTTTATTTTGTGTTATTATCAGGACAAACAAAAACGGTATAACGATATTTATGCGCAGTTCCATGGATTTCTGCATAAAACGAAAACGGCTATATCTCAGTAACCCTAGCACTGAGAGCCTTGAGATTTTCAATAACAATCACCAACTAGTATCTACAGCTACTTAACAAAATGCGTAGTTCTCTGTAGGAAATAGACTGTATAAAAAAATTCGGACGCCTAGCGACGATGGACGTATAAAAACCGTTCCACATCAAGCCAGACACTGAAACTAATGGACTTCCATTAAAATGGATTGTATAACATTATATAACGACCTATGTGGGTGTTTGTAATTTCCGGCATCCGTTCAAACATGGTAAAGGTGAGTATTTCGCGGCGAAGCGCAGGACGTCCCGAACGGGGTCCCGGTCCCAGAAGACCGAAAGCGCTCCGTCGCATATTAAAATTTCCCTCTTCTCTCTATTCTGCGATGCATCCGGAGCGTCTCTTTTGTGACAAGGATTCACTTCCCACGTTCCCGCAGGTACGAAGATGCGATGCAAATCACGCGAGGACGAATGTTCAGTGGCAGCGTTGCAGACTCAAAGCATCAAATTGTCGATACAAAACTTCCTTCTAATGGACATGTACTAGAACATTGATTCCCAAATTGGTCTATATCGACCCCCAGGGGTCTATGACAACCTGCAAGGGGTCAACGTCAGCGAAAAAAAAATGGGGGTCCATGAAATGAATCTCAACACATACACTGATAGTACCTATTTACTTACATCATACTATCTTATAATATCAAAACATATACATTATTTATAAAAGTACCTATGAATTAAAAAAATTATTATATATGTTTATAAAATTGTGTAAGTTGTAGGATGTTGGTATTCGCTTTGTGGTCGCAATACATTTTGAACTTGTAAAAACCTGAGAGTCGCAGTCTCAGAGCTTCGCTACCTTGCACTGACTTGTTCAATTCGTCACTCTATAAATACGAACGTGCGACAAATACGTTTATTCGTTTCCTGAATCTTGAAAAGGAAAGTGCTAAGAGCATATTTTAAAAAATATAAACAGATAGTATATCACACAAATTATAGTGAGTCAGTGTTATTTTGTTTGAGAGTGCTGGAGAAAAGTAAGTACATTATTTTTTATAAAATTTTAGTTTTGTACTCGTAGTTAGCAAAGATAGATAAATTACGCCAATCATGACTTTAGTTATTAGTAGTTAAATATTCAATCATGCAAAATTACACGAGTACTCCTCAATAGTTTCTTTTTGAAAGTTTTAGCAATCGGTAATATAATTACAGTGCAATCTCCGTAATTCGAGCTAATTGTTGCAAGATGTTCGAATTATGGAAAGTTTTCGGAAAAATCAAAAAATATTTTTAATATACAGCTGCTGGATTTTCTGTCTTATTTAATTTTGCCCACAGATGACTGATGCCATGTCCGAATCTAAAAAGAAATGTAGACAGTACAGTGTTGATTATTTGAAATTTGGCTTCATTCCATCATTGCCGGACAAACAATCGCCTATGTGCCTTTTATGCAACAAAGTTTTGGGCAATGGCGCTATGAAATCATCTAAACTGCAAGATCATCTGAGAAGATGCCACCCTGATAAAACAGAGAAAGATTTGAAATACTTTCAAACACTCAAACATAAATTTCAGAAGAGACCTACACTGGACAGAATGTTCGCTTCGACGTCACAAAGAAATGATGATGGTTTGCGGGCGTCTTACAATATCTCGTTACTTATAGCAAAATCCGGAAAACCGCATACTATCGGAGAGAAGTTAATTTTGCCAGCCGTTGAAGACGTTTTAAAAACTTTTACACAAACCTGCATCTGATATCATTAAAAGAATTCCCTTAAGCAACAATACTGTTGAAAGACGTATTGATGAAATGAGTTCTGATATTGGAAGCTTATTATGTAATTATTTGCAAACGACCCATTTCTCTATACAACTGGACGAGTCAACTTTACCTGATTATTATTGGCATATGTTCGTTTTATTATGAATCAAGAAATCTACGAAGAACTGCTCTTCGCAAGAACTTTGATAACCGACACTAAAGGTGAATCAATATTTCATGTTTTGAAGGATTACTTCATTGAAAAAGCAATTCCTTTATCAAATATAATATCAGTAGCTACAGATGGAGCACCTGCCATGGTTGGACGTTATCGTGGATTTGTAAGCTATTTAAAACAAAATGTGTCAGGGGTGTTAGCAATACATTGCGTCATCCATCGACAACATTTAGTTGCTAAAAAATTGAGTGTTAGATTGCATGAATCACTTCATTTAGTCATTGATGCAGTAAACCGAATCCGAAGCAACGCGTTGAATACGCGGTTATTTGCGCAGTTGTGTGAAGAAAATGACGAACACTTTCATCAATTACTCCTTCACACTGAAGTACGCTGGCTGTCGAAAGGCTTATGTTTGACAAGATTTTTTCCACTTAGTGAGACTATTTTAGAATGTCTGGATACTAAAGATAAAATTTTAAAAGAAAATTTAATGAAGAGGAATACAGACGTCGCATATTTAACAGATTTGTTTACAAAATTTAATATGGTTAATTTGCAATTACAAGGCGACAGTTTAAATTTGATTAAAACAAAGTCCATCTTATCAGCGTTTTATGCCAGAGTTAAACTAATGAAGCAAAATATTGGACGAGGCGAATTTTCTCAGTTCCCCAATTTGTCACAGACAAGCTGCCAGGAAGACGACGTTTCAACTTACGTTCAACATTTAAATACCCTCTATTCAGATTTTGAATCTAGGTTTGAGGATATTTTGACTATGGTAATACCATCGTGAATAATTAATCCATATGGTGACATAGAAGAAACAAATGTCATAATACAAGAGGAACTGACTGAAGTAAGTACAAACGAAGAACTTAAGGTTCAGTTTAAAAACGGATATCAGCAATTCTGGCTGCAAAACAACATACCCGTTACTTTTCCCGTATTATGGAATATAGCGAGGAAATTTTTAATTTCCTTTCCATCGTCATACCTAGTGGAAAGGGGGTTCAGCTCTGTTACCAATCTCCTAACGAAAAAAAGAAACAGACATCATTAGCCGAGGAGATTTAAGATTAACCCTTACAAAATTGACGCCAAATGTTGATAATTTATTATTAAAGCATCAGGTTCATCCTTCTCACTAAAAATATTGACTTATTGCTTATGTTATTTTATTTATAGTTTATTTTATGTTTATTGGTGTCTGACCAATAATATAGAAAATATAGAAAATATTTTTTTTAAATTATTCTGAAAATTCAAAGATAAAATTCGTTAATTTTTTGCCTATTTTTAGATAACTTGAACGTATAAGAAGCGGAATTTAATCAAACTAACAGTGAAATTATTGTAGAACATACATTTATGTTATAATTAATAAACGAACTCGCTTATTGTACTATTTTAAGTAAAAACTTTTTTTTATTATTTTTCACTTTTTTTTATTTTATGCCTATTATTTTTTTTTCAATGCGGGCACTTATTCCCAATGCGGGCACTTATTGGTCAGACACCTGTTTAGTGAATGTTACGTATATTTTACATAAAAGATACAAAATTTTATTTTGAGTAGTTTTAATTTAAATTCAATTGATAAATGTATAAATTAACATGTGTTTTTACTTTAAGTTTTTAACACTAAACTTCACTACAGTTAGAAATTTACAGGAAATCAATATCAACACGGAAAAACATGGCAAGGGGTCTAAGACACAAAAAAGTTTTGAGAACTCTGTACTAGAAGTTTTGTTCTACGAGGGCGTTTCAATAAGTACCCGTGTTATAAATGAAGACACCAAAACATTTCTTTTTAGCTTCCAACGTAATCCCCTTTTTAATCTGCAGCGTCCACAGCGCCAGCGCCAGCGTACAGTTATACGTCGTACGACTACGATGTAAATACGCTAGTTTGCAACCTAACCTAGACGCCGGTAGATTTGAAATGAATCATTTCCGAATAGGTGGATCGGACTTAATGGACCCGTAGCAGAAACTTAAAAAATGCTTACTTTTGCTTGCCATCATCACGTCTACGAATTGGAGTTAAAAGGCGTGTTTTAATGAAAGATCTAACTGACCACGGAGGGGGGACAATTTATAGCGAGACACGCCGTACAACTTTTTCATCTTCTTTCTATTTCAGTTGCGTCTCTGAGCGAGTCGTAAAGCAGATTGTTTGCAGAAACAAAAGCCTTGGCACCATACAGTTTCGCCTCGACTTTCGCATTTCACAATTTCATATTTCAGTGGCACTGTTGCCGAAACGGTAACTGCAACAGCAGCAGATTCAAGAGAATAAATTGCACATAAAGCGGCGCGTAGCAACGCTCGGTTCGCCATAGGGAGCACCTAAAAATGATGTCATTGCCGACGAACGTTTTTGCCACCGACATCGGTGACAACGTGAACAGTTCACTTCGATACAAAATGGCAAAAATAAATCTTCGAGTCGGCATCCGGTAACTGTTTAGTTAACCGCACTTCATGATGGTTGGAATTCTATACCGGGCGTTTCAAGTTCGCCCTCACCGTTGGGATCTCGATAAGAGATACGTCGCTTGAATGAATAGGGTTTTTAATTCTGATTCCAAAAAGACGAGGGTTTTTGTTGAAATTATCATAGCATAGCATTATTTTAAGACCCCAATCGACCGGATTATAATAAAATTCACTTTTACTTATGAGTGTATATTGAGTCAAAAGCATTACTATCGATTGAGTGCAGATTTGAGCGTAATCCTCTTACTGGGGCAGCTTTCTTTAATGCAGATTTCCCAAGAGAGGATATGCGGTTCCGATGCGATATTCTTTTCTTGCTTGGATTATTTTCCATTGCGCTATCCACCTGGAAAAAGTTGTAATAGCAGAATGAATAAGATGAATTTTCTAGCCAAAGAAAACTGCAGTGCGTTTCCTCGATGAGAAATTGGTTACTTCAATAGAAGTTTCGATTTTTGGCAGTGCTCAGCCGGGGATATCTACGAAACAAACGTCACTAATTTCCATGGGGGGGATATATCTTAATTTGCTTGTCGTTAGAATGTTTATACGCCAAGCCTGGTAATTTTAAACAGTTATTAGACATATTTACACGTCCTAGATTTCAACGTGCATTTACCCTTAAATCTTAATAGAGATATATTTTCAACACACGCGTAGCAGCATGTAGATATACCCACTGCTGTATTCAGATTCCTGATTTATCATAATGCGTTTTTCTTTGTACAGAGTGTCGCATTGAAAATGGAAAGAAGTTTTATGCAGAAGATTTGAAAAATCTGTTTTCGTGGTAACCTTGATATTTTAATATACAGGGTGGCCCATCCATGCGTGAACGGAGAATTACTCAGAAACAAATACATTTTGGGAAAATTTATTTATGGGATGTTATACATGACATTTGAGGGCACATTTCTAAAATATTGGCCATTATACAGGGTGTCCCAATTTCGACCTACATATCGAAGTTGTGATTTTTCAAATGGATAAACGTTTGTAGTTTTACTAAACAATTTCAAATGCATAATCCTGTATATTTTTGCAAGTTTGGATTCAACTTTTTTGAAATTTTTGAGAAAAAGTACAATTTGCATTTTTGACCACCCTGTATGAGCAAAAATGAAAATTCAAAAAAGTAATAAATAAGATAAAAGCTAAGGTGTGTAAGTTTTTTTTGATACAAAATTCAGCACTCCAAATTTCAAAATGGCGGATTGAGGGTTTGCCGAAGTGGACGGTTTTTCTGGACAAAACACCTTACATCTCAGTAGCTAATTACCAAAACCCCATAGTATGTTATATCAATTTTCTTCTTTTGAATTGGTTTATTCAAATACGCAATTAAATTTGAGGCGTTCCTTTTAAAAAAGCACTACTTTGATATGTAGGTCAAAATTGGGACACCCTGTATAATTACAAATACTTTAGAAATGTGCCCTCAAATGTCATGTATAACATGCCTAAAATAGATTTTCCCAAAATGTATTTGTTTATGAGTAATATTCCGTCCACACATGGATGGGCCACCCTGTATACATACAGGATATTTTATTGCATATTTGAATAGGAACTTTTTTTGCTATGCGGTTTATAAAACCTTTTTCCAAATGTTTTTGAGTTATTTCTATTAGTTTTAAGAAAAAGCATGTTGTCCAATAGGGACGCAGGAAAGTAAACGTCAATTTGACATAGACGCCATCTTTGTTTTCTGTCACCGACATGTCAATTTGTTAGTTGAATGTTTACCATTGATCGCTATGGAGTCGTATTCGATTGAAGACCGCATTAAAGTTATTCAAGAGCACTACATAAATGGTGCAAAAACAAAAAACACGTTTCGCGCGCTTCGTGAACATTTCGGTCGCAACAACCGCCCAAACGAAACAACCATCGGTCGTCTGGTGCGTAAATTCGAGGCAACAGGTTCTGTGGCAAATCTGCCAGGCTCATACATAAATGGTATAAATGAACCTTCAAAATAAAGTACCCAACTTGATTTGAATATCAATCTTTCTTGTTTTAATATGCGTTTACTTTCCCCATACATCTCGTATTTAAACATAAAATCAAATCTTCTAACAAAAAATAACTTTTATTGACACAATAAAACTACTCTCACCCTAAGGTAATCAATGGTTAAAAAAATTTTGATTTATATCCTCGGATGATTTGAGCAGACAAGAAATACTAAATTTTCAGACAAATCTACTGAGACCCATTTTCCATATGTTCCTTTGTCACCTATCTCCAGGGAATCGGAAAGTTCGTAACGCCTCACGTGTTGTACAACTTTATACGGTTCTGTCTCCGGCTTCTAGTAGCACCCGTTGAAATATCGAAGAGCAAAAAGCAGTTTCAGCTGCAAGCTTTTCCGAGCTAGCGCAGCTCCGCCACGATCCGCACCTTTTTTTTTCTTCGGCGTCCGACCTTCTGTTCACGGCTGCGTTTCTGTTATTTATCACCCTGTAAATCTGCATCCGAGCAAAAATTGGAAAAGGCCGGGAATTCACAGAATGCAATATATCATTCAGCCGTGGAGGTTTTCATATTTTCTTCTTCAAATGAGTTTTGCGCGCCCGCTGGTTCGCTATAAGAATGCTAGGAATACGGAGGCGTATTTCAATTCTGCTGTTCATTATCAGATCGCCTTGAAAGAAGAATTGGATATTGTCCTTCAGTCGTTCATACTCGTTTTGCTGAAGCAACGACAACTGACGTGTGTTAATTTGCGATACAGACCGTTTAAAAAAACGCTAACTAAAAAGTAGAAAATACTGACCGTCAAATATTAATGTTGGTGAAATTGGGCCTAAATGTTACAATCATTCTAATAGACGCCATCTTTGTTTTTTGTCACCGACATGTCATTTTGTTAGTTGAATGTTTACCATTGATCGCTATGGAGTCGTATTCGATTGAAGACCGCATTAAAGATATTCAAGAGCACTACAAAAATGGTGCAAAAATAAAAAACACGTTTCGCGCGCTTCGTGAACATTTCGGTCGCAACAACCGCCCAAACGAAACAACCATCGGTCGTCTGGTGCGTAAATTCGAGGCAACAGGTTTTGTGGCAAATCTGCCAGGCTCTGGCCGGCCAAGGAGCGTTCGCACACCGGAAAATATTGCTGTTGTGAAGGAGAGTGTGAGAGACGATCCGAAACAATCAACAACGCGTCGGTCCCAAGAATTGGGCATTTCGAGAACCAGTTTGCTCCGCATTCACCACAAGGATTTGAATGTACACGCCTACAAGATCCAATTGACGCAAGAGCTGCGTCGGGCCGACCATTTTTCGCGCCGAACGTTCTCAGATTGGCTCCTTGAACACCGCCAAATTGATGCCAATTTTTCATCAAAAATCATGTTCAGCGACGAAGCGCATTTCACTTTGAATGGGACGGTAAACAAACAAAACCGCCGCATCTGGGCGAACGAAAATCCCCGTGAGTATCAAGAGCAGCCGATGCATCCTCAAAAAGTGATTGTGGTCAAAAGGCATCATCGGACCTTAGTTTTTCGAAAATGCGGCCGGGGACGCCGTTACCGTCAATTCTGACCGATATCACGTGATGATAGAGGACTATTTTTTGCCGCAACTTGAAGGAATGAATATGGCCGATGTTTATTTCCAACAAGACGGTGCAACATGCCACACAACCAACGTCAATATCCATCGATAGCAGTCCTTCTTCGGTGATCGCGTGATTTCGCGCAGAGGAAATGTGCCATGGCCACCAAGATCGTGCGATTTGACTCCCTTGGACTTCTTTTTACGGGGATATTTGAAAAGCAAAGTCTACGTCAACAAGCCAGCCACCCTCAAAGAACTCAAAAACAACATCATTGCCGAGATAAATGCCATAGAACCGACCATGTTGCAAAATGTCATTGAAAATTTCGACCATCGCGTGGACGTCTGTAAATCCAGTCTTGGTGAACATTTGAGCGATATTATTTTTCATACATAAATGGTATAAATGAACCTTCAAAATAAAGTACCCAACTTGATTTGAATATCAATCTTTCTTGTTTTAATATGCGTTTTTCAGGTTCCTGCTTGATATTGCTGCTTCATTGTTCACCCATTTCTTTGTATTCAATTTTTTAAAGCGTTTTAAAAGTGGAAAATTCGTGTTAAAGTGATGTAATGTTATATCAAAAAAAGTTGTGAACGCTGCATCTACACAGATTGAGTTATTATACACTTCCAACCAACTCTCAGATATTAAATTGCACAAGTTTTTAACCGCATTTTCATCGAATTTACGAGAATGATAGATTTCGTAACCTAAATCATTGTCAGGGGAGAAAATATTCAGTTCAAGGTGGTCAGATACAGTATTATCAATGTCGCAGTTTGCACCATATTCCTGAAAATTTAGAAATATCTGGTCAATGGCTGTTAATGATGATTGCGCAATTCTTGTTGGCCATTTTATTATTGGATGCAAATCAAAGTCAATGAAACGCTTAAAATCGTAATCTGGTTTGTAAAAGTCAATATTAAAATCACCACATAGTATAGTTTTAAAATCTGGTTTATATAACGAGTCCAACGCACTGTGTAGCTGATCGTAAAAAACAGATAAATTGCCACAAGGTGGACGATAACACAAGACTAAAACAGTATTATTAAAAGGAATAGCACACATTTCAATTTCCTTTTCAATACAGAATTTTGATATTTTTATTATTTTCTACTCAATGTGACTTATAGTATATTCAGATAAGAGATAGACCCGATGTAAACAAAAGGTTCGGGTGATTTTCACGCTAACGCCGCCGTTTCGACGTAAAACAGGAGCCCTCATTGGTCAATTCGCAATTAAATGCCTATGCCGAGCGGCAGCAAGGCAGAGTCACATTCAGGTTCAGACGTGTTACGTATGTCGTGTGCATCATTGCAATTTGATATTTCTTTGGACGTTTTCGTTTGTTATCTTATTAAGTTGTTGAGTTTGTCGTTGTTATTGTTATACCTTGTTATTGATTGTTATTGTTATCAACTGCTTGCGCAAAATGCCCAGTAGTACAGATACTGCCGATGAAGTTGTAAACTCCTGTAGTCCACCTAGGAAACGCTCTAAAAAAAGACACCTGAGTGCAGAAATGAAAGAGGTCATTTTGAATATATATAAGATCGAGCGCGAGGAGAACGAGGCATCAACCATCAAAGAAATTGTTGTGAAGGTTTCTCACAAAGTTGGGGTGTGTCGCGCATCAGTGTTTAATGTGTTAAGACAATACAAAAAAAATCACACCTTTTCTGAGCCAATGACCAGTAAACATCGCAAAAGTATTGTTAAATCATTGGATGAAGCTGATAAGCATGCGATTAGGAGGAAAGTGCATGAATTCTTCTTTAGGAATGAAATACCTACTATAGATAAAGTACTGCAGGAGGTAAATGGAGATACAACGTTGCCAAATTTCAAACGATCAACTTTCCATGCGTTACTGAAGCATTTAAATTTCAAATGGAAAAAACGGGGTCGTAATAGTTTACTACTGGATAGAGAAGAAATTGTGCTATGGAGGAGGGATTATTTAACAAAAATTGGGAAATATAGAAATCAAAACAGGAAGATTTATTACCTTGATGAAACGTGGGTAAACGCAGGACACACTACAAGTAAAGTATGGGTTGATGATTCTGTAACTTCATCCAGGAGGGCCTTTCTAGATGGACTGTCCACCGGATTAAAAAATCCAGCAGGTAAATACGAGTAATAGACAACAATCGGATGTTTTTCAAACCTTGGGAACAAGGTTTTAAACATTAATTCCAGGGGACAGATAAAACATATTACAAGTAACAAAACTTTTATAACTTTCGATAAAATGCGTGGATGTTTTATTGTCATTTTCATTTGTTAGAACTTTTTTAAGCCATGTTTTTATGTGTTTTCGATATTTCAATAATTTTTTAATATAATCTTAAAATATGTCGAATATTATAAACTTAAAAAAGTTACTAAGTTTTATATTGTGTACCGTTCCTAATATTTCTAATCATTTTAATTCATACTTAATATTTGCGCGTATTTCAGGTTCCTGATCATTCATTTTTTAAAGGTTTATAACTTTAAATTAAATTGTGAAGCGCTGAGTAATCATACGACGTTCAATATTCTTTCTTTCAATATGACTAAATAATCCCAATTATAGCAATCTGATACTCATGTCTCAATGTTTTTTCGCTGAATGTGATGAAAACATTTGAAAAAGGTTCGCTTATTGAAATAGATCTACACCAGTTAGTACTTCGATTTCCAGGTAAAGGGAAAAGGCTCATTATCTGCCATATTGGCAGTGAGGATGGATTTGTTGTTGACGGTCTGTGGTGCTTTGAGTCTAAGAAAACTGGAGATTACCACGAGGAAATGAATGGCGAATCGTTTGAACAGTGGTTTTTAAAAATTTTACTGAACTTAGAGGAAAACGCAGTAATTGTGTTGGATAATGCGCCTTATCATTCTCGAAGAATGGAGAAGGTCCCAACAACGGCTTCAAGGAAAGTTGATGTTCAAAATTGGCTCCGCTCGAAAAATATCAACTTTGAAGAAGCAATGCTGAAAGTACAATTATTAAGAATTGTCAAGGATCACAAGGCGGAATATCAAAAATACGCCATTGACGAAATGGCAGCAAGTCAAAAAAAACTGTGCTCCGTTTACATCCATACCATTCCGAGCTCAATCCCATTGAGCTCATATGGGCAGAGGTTAAAAATTATATAGCTAAGCACAATACAACTTTTAAATTTTGTGACCTCAAAGGACTTTTCAAAGAAGCACTAGAATTAATAACAGCGCAAAAATGGGAAAACTGTATTAAGCACGTGAAAGACAAAGTTGAAAAGAGAATGTGGGAACTGGACAATATTTTAGAGGAACAAGTTGAGCCATTCATTATTGACGTTGGTGCTTCAGGCAGTAGCGATGATGAAAGCTCATCAAGCTCATCTTTCCAATAAAAGATGTCGTTCATCAAATTCGGTAAGTTATAAGTAATTATAAAGCTACTGTATTTTTTAATTAATTATTGACATTTTTGAACCCATTTTGGCAAAACCTATTCAAGAATCTACTTTCTGACAATGTTCAACCATGCACATTTTTTTACGTTTTGAACGTTTTAATTTGGTTACATATTTACCTAGAAATCAAAAAATATACTAATCAATATTCTAAAAGCAATTTTAAGAGATATACGATTATTTTTAATTTAGGCTAATTTAAACGCCATTTTGAGATTATATTCGACTGTATTTCACCAAACATCAGGCGGCATCCGAAGCTGGAAATCGAAACGAAAATTTTGAAACCCTTATGTATATTTACATCATTATATATTTCTTACCCCACCCACACATGATCCTATATCCATCACCAATCGTATACACATCGAATTGTGCTAATTTACTACAAAGTTACGCAAAGCAGCATCTACTATCTAAAATATGTACTGCGTGACTCTTAATACGTCCCTGCCGAATGTTACAGCGTTCGATGATCACGTGGTCTTGTTTATGTCCGGTCTATCTCTTATCTGAATATACTATATATAGCTACTCCACCACCTTTAAACTGGCTTCTGCAATAACAGTCACATAAATGGAATGCCTCGATTTTGTAGCATCAGCGAAGACCTCGACCTTGTCCTCTATCCTGGAGACTATGCCCCCAGGACCGTGGATGTGCGCGGGTTGTTGTCGCTTTCCGTTTCTGAGCGACTTCGCCACTATCCAGAGACGAGTACTTGAGTCAAGCATCCCCGCCAGAAAGTCGCTCCATTGCTCATTGCGGAATTCCTGGCGAGCATTTCTTACTTCATGAACAATATTCGTCGCTCTGCGAATGTCATCAGGATGATTTTGCAAGGACCTTCTACTCTAAGTTATTCTGAATCATCCTGTATACAAACTCCTTTCTATATATATAGGAAAAAGGAGTTCTGGAGAGCCTTAAGAATATACTTGAGTTAGTATAAAACCTTCGTATCTCGTGCATACGACCCTACGCAACGGCGAATCATAAAACCGAATCCCCCCATAATGGAAACATAGTAAAATTCTCCGTTAACGTGCTTGTGAAAGCGAAAGCACCGCTTCATACACAAAAGCCAGAATGAAGCTCGAAAAAGCGTAGCTTATCGACTATCGCGTTACATCTTTTCTAAGTCATCTATTATGTATTCGTCAGAAACGTTCGATTAAGCTGTCCTGGGGGATTTTTCCGATCAGTATCGACCACCACGGCATTATCCTAAGGGAATTAACTTTAGAAAGGTTTTATTCCGATAGAGGTGAGGGTGTTACATACCGGGTTAGGTCTCTGTGTGCTCAGGGCTTCTGTTCGTCGTAATCTTGTTGCAAAACAGAGGTAATCCCCACCTACGTTCTCTTAAATTGTCAATGCTTTGGTGTAAACGATTTGATCAGCAGCGAAATCTGTTGTAACCCATACGTGTTAACTGACCTTTATGCCTTTACATTGATTATACTTTATTTTGTCGTTATTGAGCCGTATCCATAAAAGAGAAGCATATCCTCAGAAGCGTAAGGTAAAAGTGTAAGGTCTTGCTTCGGAGAAAAGGTTAGAAGTATAAGCATATTCTTATTGTCATATTCATAATGATTACCTTATACTCGCGAGGATATCCTCCAAGAAGAAGTGAAAGGTTGACTGGTATTTGTATCTTGAGCGACATGTCCTGACTTGTTCCAGCTTGTAGATGACGCGGAAGTGCGTTCCGGCGATTCAGTTGGCCGAAACAGCGTTCAATTATAAATCTTTCTTGTTTTAAAAGCTTATTATAATTTATTTCTGCACCTGGAGTAGGATTTCTGGCTCAATACCATAACCGTCATCGCCAAGTAGTACAACATTTGCTTTATTTATTAGTTGTGATCTAGTCTGTGAATTTCTCCACATTCTGGAATCATGCACTGATCCAGGCCTAGTGACATCAACATATCTCTGGCATCACAAGTGGCTCGCACATTTAAAGTAGGTTGATATACTCATCTCCTTGGCGATTTGGTTTCAGGATTCCTATACACCTTAGGAAAAACCATTGTTATACATGTGAAATCATTTCTTGGCAACAGCGGATCGGCTCGTCTACTTTCATCGCTATTCGTACATATTTCCTACCGTTAACCGCAGACCTGTATCACGAATGAGAATAATAGGCAGATACGCTGTGTTGCCAATTTGAGTAGAGCTTCCCGAATTGTGGGGAATTTAGAGTTAAGTGTTGATTCATTCAAGCTTTTAATCAGCATGGCCTAGACGTTAGAACTTCATAAAGATAACATTGAAGCTGAATGCTGCTAGAGTATAGTGTTTCGAATATTCAAAGCGGAGCGGGACACTATACTCGTTCAATGGGTCATCAAGCCACAGTCTTTTCAACAAAGAAATTATTTTACAAAAATGCGTTATATTTTTACGATTTTGTCGTCACCAAATCTCTGTTTCTCAAAATGTACGTCTATTGTAGAATTTTCAGCAAATTAAGCAAGAAACGTGATCTAGTATTTACTCAACATTACGGATTTCTCGAAATACATTAAAAAATGTGACCTAGATACCTAACTGCCCCAAGCTCTTTAAATATAACACCTTAAACCAGGGTTACCAGGTGCTCAGTCACGTTGATTGTCATGTTGTACTGCGCAAGTCAGCAAACAATCTGGCGTAATAAACGTTAGGAATCATCAGGTATTGCCAGATTCCGGAATACCGGGCACCATAGTAACCGTTATAGTTGTCCTTCAAAGTTGTCAAATCGCCCCTATGGCGCAAATTCGCCACACCAGGCAACTGTGCTATAAACAAACCCTGTTTATCACTACTATTTGATAGTCATATGGTAGTTGTAGCCCTATCTAGCGGTCCATGATTTCTCTCAATACT
Organism: Acanthoscelides obtectus; assembly: GCA_963669975.1. Classification (NCBI taxonomy): domain Eukaryota; kingdom Metazoa; phylum Arthropoda; class Insecta; order Coleoptera; family Chrysomelidae; genus Acanthoscelides; species Acanthoscelides obtectus. Next base: position 2,162,160 of record CAVLJG010000005.1, read on the forward strand.
GTTGTATCTCTACTGGCAACAAGAATAGGGATTACAAAATCATTTATACAACAATATACAAACATGAAAAATATGATTTGAACCATGAAACATTAATACAATTTTAATAGTTTGAACTTTTTTCATGTTTGGAATACTCTTATGTGGAATCCGCAGCTATTTTTCCCGAAATTTGGGTAGACTTGGATTTCTTAGAAATATGACATATTGGTATCGGCAACTCTGCGAATGGGAGAAACAAATCGCATTTGTTGAGCGCTTCCGTCTAAGCGGTAGGCGCCAGCGCCCGTTCTGCCATCTCTCTCTTTTATCACTCTTCTACTTTACCCCGTTGTCCGTCACACTCCGACGCTGCCACATAGGATCCTACAATCGAGTGTCTTCCTCATCATAATGTATAATAATGTTTTTTCCCAAGGTGTATGTGTACAATCAAGTACACCAATTGCTGTCAGAAATTCATACATGCTTTGTCATGTGCGATTGGCCTCCATCAGTTCATGGTTGGTAGTTGGGAACTTGATCCATTCGTTCGACTGTGCAACTATGCTGTTCACGACTCTATCCACAGTCCGAGATACCGTTGTTTGACTAACACCAAGTTCCTGACCAATACCTTGTTGATAGCCAGGGTCACCGAGATAGCGTAGACATATCTTCATTTTATGAATACATGAAAGTGCTCCTCCTCGAGTTTCCTCATTCTCAGTTAAAAATCTGTCCGCAAGCCATTGTACATTTGCTTCGTCGAACCGATATAATTTTTTGAAGTCACGCCCAAGTTGAGTCTGCTACCGAAAACACTCAGAATTTTTTTTGAAGAATATGCTCCCTATGCCATGTATAAGGTGAAGATTCTGAATATCCTTTTATTTATGTCACTGCTTTGAAGGATATGCTTATACTCAAAAAGCAAAAGCAATTACTTCACATTATTAAAAATACCATCTGGGGGATTTCCTTCAAAATTTGCAAGTACAAAGATAACCTTTGTTTTATGAATACGACTCATTGTATACCAGTATTAATTTTCAAAAAAATTTCGGTTTATATACATTTTGATTGTTAAGGCGGTTAGGTGATAGATATAAATGTCGCCCAAAAACGAACAATTATTGCCCCTAGCTCTGCCGCTACTAGACCGATTTTCAACAACTACAAAGATTTTTCATCCTTGGCATAGTAGTAGCTTTGTGTGAAAATTTCATCAAAATCCGAGCGATGCTCCACAAGTTATAGACGGTTATAAAATTAGCGGACCGGCAGACAGATAGAATGACGGATATGAGAATAACACCTCGTTTTCGAAAACTTTCGTGGTATAATCTGGCCTCAGGTTATCAGGTATCTTCGCATGCAATTTTTGTTGATAAAAAGTGTTATTTCAGAAAAAAGTCTGTTTACGCTGTATGTCTTAGAAACGTCCTATATACAGGGTTATCCAAATTAAGTGTCCACCATTGGTAACTTTGTTATTAGTAAAAATACAAAGTTGTTTAAATTAGCAAACTAGTAGCATTTTTAACGCTGGTAAAAATGAGAAATAAAAAGAAAACAATTGAGAGTCGTTATTTTGATTTTTTTCAGTAAAATAACATTTTTTTAAATGGAAACCCCTGTATATTATATTTTTTTCTGTTAAAGCATCAAATTTTAAACAAAAAAGTTCATAATGACTTTTCCGCTAAAGTCAAAAATAAAGTCAAAATAACGATAAATATTTTTAATTATTTGCAGTATTATAATATTAAGACGGCTATGAAAACAACATGGCGTTCGCGATTTGACAGCATTAAGATAAGCGACAAATTGTTAAACTGGACATACTCGCAACTAGAAGGCTTTGGAAAACAATGATAAAATCAAATAATGTCAAACATTAGTGTAAATACTTGTTTATAAGCTTTATTGTGTCATTAATTTAAAGAAAAATGTTCTCCCATGAAGAAAAGTGTGATATGTTAGAATGCTATTTAGTGTGCAGAAAATCCTCCTTGAGAGCAAGAGAATACTACAGTGAATTATATCCCGCTCGCATTCAACCGTATGAACGATATTTTCTGAGACTTTATCGAAAATTTAGGGGCAACGAAAATGTTTTTGCTAAAACAAGGGCAAAAAAAGAATTCATAATAAGCGAGGCCACGGAAATTGCAGTTATTGGATATTTTGAAGCTTATCGTGAGAATTCAATAGCAGATATTCTCAAGGACTCTAATTTCAGTTATGGTACTGTTCAAAGGATTTTAAAAAAATACAAATTTATTCCGTATAAGTACCGACCAGTTCAAACGCTTTTGGCAGGGAATCCAGAGAGAAGACTTGTTTTTTGCCATTGGTATCTTAGCTTCTGTCGCCAAAATGTAAATAACTTTCGTTACCTTTTATGGACAGATGAATCAAATTTTTCAAATTCTGGAATGTTTAATAGAAAAAACCACCATTATTGGTCAAGAGAAAATCTTTTGTTAGTACATCCAAGAGGCCCACAAGTCCGTTTCAGTTTCAACGTTTGGTGCGGTATAATTGGTTGAAAAATTGTTGGCCCGTTCTTTCATGAGGGAACCCTAACTGGTGAAAGATATGTGGAATTTATGTCAGAAATTCTGACTAATTTCTTAGACGAATTGGATCTTATAAGTAGACATCATCTGCATTTTCAGCAAGATGGCGCACCTGCCCACAACTCCAGAGGTACTTATCATTTTCTAAGTACTACTTTTAATGATCAGTGGATAGGAACAAATGGCCCAATACAGTGGCCTGCCAGATCACCAGATCTAAACCCACTTGATTACTTCTTGTGGGGTTACTTAAAGAACCAAATTTACAAGCGAAGGTACGATAACCTTGACGCGTTAAAGACTGCAGTTAGGGAAAAGATAACCCAGATAGATGGTAGGACCATACTTAAGACAGTTCGAGCAGTTGAAAAACGTGCCCAAAAATGTATTGAAGAACAAGGTGGTGTTTTCGAGCATCTTCTTTAAAAAAATTGTTATTGTATTTTGTAAGATTATAAGTTGATGTTGAAAATAAAGTTTGTCGATACAATTTAATTGTTTCAGATTGGAGGCCATAACTTCAACAATTTGTAACCTAGGAGAAAAGTTATTGTAAGCTTTTTTGTTTAAAATTTGATGCTTTAACAGAAAAAAATATAATATATAGGGGTTTCCATTTAAAAAAATGTTATTTTACTGAAAAAAATCAAAATAACGACTCTCAATTGTTTTTTTTTTATTTCTCATTTTTACCAGCGTTAAAAATGCTACTAGTTTGCTAATTCAAACAACTTTGTATTTTCACTAATAACAAAGTTACTAATGGTGGACACTTAATTTGGATAACCCTGTATACTAAGTGACATATAAATCCGAACACCCAGTTTAAATGGTTTTATTTTATTAAAATTTTGTATAAGTACTTAATGAAGCATAATAAGTAAATGATAAAAATTTCAAAATGATTGCACTGCTTTAAAGCTCTTTGACCTTTAATAATGTGTGGATGCACCCTGATGTGCTACGCATTCTCCAACGCGCCTAGACATGCTTCTGATCAGGTGGTCAATGTCCTCCTGTGGTATCTCATTCCAGGCAACCACCAACTCCTCTCGAAGTGCTTCTAGAGTCTGAGGAGGACGTTGCAAATTGAGCAATCTCCTACCCATCATATCCCACACGTGCTAAGTCGGGAGATCTTGGTGGTCATGGTAACAATGTGACATCATTATGTTGAAAGAGGTCTATTGTGACTCTTGCAACATGTGGTCGGGCATTATCTTGTTGGAAAGTTGGATCTGCCAGGGTGTCAAGATAGGGTAAAACATGGGTTTCTAGAACTTCGTGGATATAACGCTGCGCGTTCATGTTACCTCTGATGAAGATTAAAGGTGACCTGGAACCATAAGCTATAGCACCCCAAACCATAACTCTAACAGTGTGATGAACATGTCTTTCAACAAAAAACTGAGGATTCCTCCTTCCACCGTCGCCTTCTAACCCTGGCAGGACCATCGTGCATGCCTAAATAAAATCGAGACTCGTCACTAAAGACAATACTGTTCCATTCCTGAACCCAGAGTGACCGTTGTCTGCACCACTCAAGGCGATTACGTCGGTGTTCTCGAGTTAAAGGGAGGACCCAGTGTGGCCGGTATGAAAACAAGCCAAAACTTCTCATTCGTCGGTAAACACTTCGCATGCCAATAGGTCTTCCGTGTTCTGCAAACCATTCATTTGCAATGGACCTGGTAGTGGAGAAACGGTCCCTTAAGGCCAATAATCTTAGGCGGCGATCTTCACGGTCTGTTGTTCTACGGCGGCGTCCAGTGCCCCTTGCTCTTTACGTACGGCCTTCTCGAAGCCATGCCTGACAACACCTAACCACAGTGTCTACACTTCTTTGCACTCTAACTGCAATTGCCCGAAAAGAAAATCCAGCTTCCCGAAGTCCCACTATACGGCCCCTATCAAACTCACTAAGTTGACGAAATCGTACAGGTCTCCGTACTCTAGGCATCGTAACCGATCGTAAAGTCAAGAATCCGCCAACGTTGATTCTTTACTGCGGCTGAAATATTCATTTTTAGAGCGTTAGTGAATTAAAAAAAAAGCAGTATAAAAACCGGAATGCCAACTGATAAGGCTGAACATTTTTTAACTTGTTATTTACAGTAAGATAAATACATTCACCGACTTTTATTAAAATAAAACCATTTAAACTGGATGTTCGGATTTATATGTCACTTAGTATACAAGCACAAATCTCATCAGCACTCGAGGAAGTTTCAATCAACACAACTCGTTACAAAACACCATTGTTCGCTAGGTAATAAACGTGCTGGTGTATCAATTAGCAGATTAAATGCCCCGGGAACCATAACTCATGGTGAGTTGTTGTTTATAAAGTCATCATCCGCCGATTCTCATCCTGAAGCTAATCGCCCCGTAGGAGAAGGCTTTCCGGCACGTCAGATGTATCTTGATTTATCATCCGTGCTAGCGTGATATTGACTTTGTGCTGCTGTTTGTGACTGCTAATCGATACCTTGCGAAGCTTCAGCTCGGATCATGGTCTTTGAAGCTGGCGGTGAAGCTGCTCGCGCCTTGCCAGCGTGACACGTCAGAGATTATCAGACCTTTTTTTATCGTTTTGCATAATCGATTAACTGCTGTCTATACGATTCTACCTTATTGAGCTGAAATAAATTACGTAAGTAATTTCAGGATTGTGAATGTGATAAATTCCGTACAAAATTGGGGATAGAGTCAGACAGTATTTAGCACATAATTTTGTATGAACAAATTTAGTGCTAAAAAATTGCATTTTTCTACATTTTCATGACTCTCCTCTCATAATATGGTCGGTTCTATGGCATTTATCTCGGCAATGATGTTGTTTTTGAGTTCTTGGAGGGTGGCTGGTTTGTTGACGTAGACTTTGCTTTTCAAATATCCCCATAAAAAGAAATCCAAGGGAGTCAAATCGCATGATCTTGGTGGCCATGGCATATTTCCTCTGCGCGAAATCACCGAAGAAGGACTGCAATCGATGGATATTGACGTTGGTTGTGTGGCATGTTGCACCGTCTTGTTGGAAATAAACATCGTCCATATCCATTCCTTCAAGTTGCGGCAAAAAATAGTCCTCTATCATCACGTGATATCGCTCAGAATTGACGGTAACGGCGTCCCCGGCCGCATTTTCGAAAAACTAAGGTCCGATGGTGCCTGTTGACCACAATGCACACCACACAGTCACTTTTTGAGGATGCATCGGCTGCCCTTGATACTCACGGGGATTTTCGTTCGCCCAGATGCGGCAGTTTTGCTTGTTTACCGTCCCATTCAAAGTGAAATGCGCTTCGTCGCTGAACATGATTTTTGATGAAAAATTGGCTCTTGCGTCAATTGGATCTTGTAGGCGTGTACATTCAAATCCTTGTGGAGAATGCGGAGCAAACTGGTTCTCGAAATGCCCAATTCTTGGGATCGACGCATTGTTGATTGTTTCGGATCGTCTCTCACATTCTCCTTCACAACAGCAATATTTTCCGGTGTGCGAACGCTCCTTGGCCGGCCAGAGCCTGGCAGATTTGCCTGCAGAACCTGTTGCCTCGAATTTACGCATCAGACGACCGATGTTGTTTCGTTTGGGCGGTTGTTGCGACCGAAATGTTCACGAAGCGCGCGAAACGTGTTTTTTATTTTTGCACCATTTTTGTAGTGCTCTTGAATAACTTTAATGCGCTCTTCAATCGAATACGACTCCATAGCGATCAATGGTAAACATTCAACTAACAAAATGACATGTCGGTGACAGAAAACAAAGATGGCGTCTATGTCAAATTGACGTTTACTTTCCTGCGTCCCTATTGGACAACCCTTTATGACTTAACCAAAATATTCCCAGAAGCCAAATCGGAGTATCTTCGAGCGAAAAAATTGCATCAGAATCTGGTGGCCGCAGCCAAAAGAACTTACTATCAAAACAAAATCAGTAAGGCGACTTGGACCGTAGTTTCTGAAATAACTCGAAAAGAAACAACAATACGTCTTAAAAGCAAATGAAGCTTTTATAACTGATCCACTGGATATATCAAATCATTTCAGTTCGTACTTCGAAAATATATCATCGCAGTTCATTAAAACAACAGTATCTCGGTGCAGCTTCGAAAAATCACATGATACAGCGAACGAAATGTTTCTATATCCGTTCAACGAAGTTTTTAAACCTGTTAAAAGATAAATTCAAGAGTAAGAATTCAACTGGTCCAGATGAAATTCCTGGATTTCTCTTGAAACAGGCATTACACACTATTAGTAAACCCCTGGTACATCTGATTAATTTGTCTTTCTGCCTAGGAAAATTTCCAGAAGTTCTGAAGAACGGGAAGGTGGTACCAGGAGATCCATCAGACATGGGAAATTTCAGGCCAATAACGGTACCATTTCAGGGCTACCTCCGAATGATGGGCTACCAACAACGTGTTGTAAAACAAAGATGACAGTATTTAACGAAATTATCTAATATAGTGAAGTAGTTATAGTTAAGGGTGTCGCAAAATCAAATTTTTATTTTTGAAGGGGTGCTACGTTTTTCTACAGATTTTTCAAACTAGACAACATGGAGAAATACATACCAGAGGTAACCAGCTGCTCACTACGCACAATGAATCCGTAGTCAACAAGGGGTAGAGATGACACTTTTGTACATGGAATAAATATAAGGCTGTTCGATCAATTGAAAATAGATTTTGAAGGTGCACACTTCGGACTTGCATTGTCTGAAGTTTATCTGTAAGTTAATATTTCACTATAACTAGGATTCCCATAATATGTATTCTGTGACAAAACAAAAACGCGACACTTACTCAGACTCACTAGAAGAGCTATCGTCATTAATGTTCATGATGATGGATTCAAAATCTCTCTCAATTATGTTGTCCAGCTCCCACATTGCTACCTCCACTTTCTCCTTAACATGCTGCACACATTTTTGCCATGGTAGTCGGTCGTTCTTTTTGACTCAAAAGACCATAAACCGTCATCCACGAAGCCATCTACACCCCCAATGTGGCAAATAATGAGCCTTTTTCCTTTGCCTAGAAAGATAAAATCCGCTAAGTACACATGCACGTCTTGTAGGTACGAAGATAGAGAGATATTGTGCGCAAAAATTGATACCGTGAACTACTTCGATCTATTTACCTGCTGGATTTTTCAATCCGGTCGACAGTCCATCTAGAAATGTCCTTCTGGATGAAGTCACAGTTTTGTCAACCCATACCTTCGGAGTAGTATGCCCAGCGTTAATCCAGGTTTCGTCCAGGTAACAGATCTTCCTGTGCTGATCCCTGAATGTTTTAATTTTGGTCAGGTACTCTCTCCTCCACAGAACAATTTCTTCTATACCCATAAGTAAGCTGTTACGACCTCGTTTCTTCCATTCGAAATTAAGACGCTTCAAAAGTTTATGAATAGTCGAACGTTTGAAATTTGGTAACATAGCATCCTCGTTAACCTCCCGTAGTACTTTATCAACTGTCGGTATTTCGTTTCTGAAGAAGAACTCGTGCAGTTTCCTCCGAATCGCATGCGTCATCCGACGATCTTATGATACTTTTGCGATTTTTACCCGTCATTGACTTGAAAAAGGCATGCTTTTTCTTATGTTCGTTCAAAACATTGTACACTGTCGCTTGGCATACCCAAATTTTATCTGCCACTTTCAGAGCTATTTTCGGGTTAGTTGATGTTTCGTCTTCCTTCCGCTCTATCTTGAATGTATTCAATATGACGTCTTTCATGTCTACGCTAAGATGTCTTTTTTTTTATCGCTTTCCAATAGGGCCAAGGGAGTAGCCTACAGCCTCGTCAGCAGTATCTGTACTGGACATGTTCAGAATTGGTTCAAAACAAATAATAACGAGGAATAACAATAACAAACAGAAACTTAAATTACTCAAATACACTTAACAACAACAACAGCAACAACCAAGCAAGGTGAATACGAAAACACGAGCACGCAGTGATACACGCGACGGTCGATGGCCTGAATGCAACTCTGCCTGCCCTGCCCCTGCCCCGCGCATTATTATTTACATCTCATCTTGAATTTGGATTCAGTTTAGTGTGAATGGTGCTCCTCATAGGTGGCTCAACTCATACCTAGTTGATAGGAAATAATATGTTTCTCTACTTCTTAAAATTGAACAAATGTTACATCGAGTCCAATCCAGTGAAGTCACCGTCGATATTGGGGTTCCTCAAGGTTCCATTTTAGGGCCTATTTTGTCCATCCTATATATCAATGAGATTGAGTCAGTGTGTGAGGACGCGCTGTTCACACTATATGCAGATGATGCATCAATGTTAGACTCGAGCAAATTGGAAAATATCTTAAATGAATGAGAGTGATTGATCAGTTGTTTTTGAATACTGACAAGATCAATTTAATTAGGTTCCATAACCCACAAAGAAAGACAAATATCCTTGACGTTAAACATAAGAATGCGCAATTGAACTTCACAACTGATGTTAAGTTTCTGGGAATATTTCTGGACGATACATTAAATTTCAGAGTGCATTGCGGTCACCTGGTTTCGCAACTTAACTCTATCTCTTAGTTGTTTAAAAATTTAAGCTTGGTTTTCTCTGAAAGTCAGCTGGTCGGAATATACTACGGCCTTGTGGAATCCAGACTCGGATACGGTATTTGTCTTTGGGGCTGCTCTGCTACTGCACAGCGGGTTTTTATTGCTCAAAAGGGAATTGTTAGATCAAGACATTTTTAAAAATATAAAATCTGAACAGTACCTGCCCTGGCGATTTGGAATTACTGGAAGACGCCATAGATCCTGCATTAACAGCCATAATTAAAAAAAAACTGAGCTGCCAGTAAATGCGTCTGTTTCGTTTTCGATGTAATGTTCCGCTTGACGCTCAATGCACGACCGCGTTAAATAAGATCCCCTCCTTAAACGCGTAATCCCTGCAGAATTATAATAAAGCAGCGGTTCGGTAGATGAACCTACGAAATTGCCAGAAAGCAGCGCACCTCCATCTCCAAACCTGATTCATTCGGGATTGCCGCCGGTGCATGCAGCTCATTTCGAAGATATAACGCGCTGCATTTCATATTAGCCAAAGAAAACGACATCTAGAACGTTCAACATTCACCTAGCGCGTTTGAATCTCATTAGCACTCTATCTCATCTCATTTTGGATATGTATAGTATGCACTTATAGGGATATGTGAGTTTTAACTTGGAAGATAGTCATTTTATACTAGAGCGAGTGCTGAGAGGAATTAGGTATGCAAAATGTGATTGCTTCATGCACGCCTACTGGAGGTATTGTCATCGAGAAAAAAATTGAAAATGAGGTAATATGATTTTTAGATGGTAAAATAACAAACAAACAGAAAATCAAGTAGCCAGGTAGCGAAGTCTGGCCTATTGTGAGGTTATGTTTTCTTTATGAATTGTAGGAAATTTCAGACTGATGAAACAGATGATAAGAATGAAAAGCACGAACAATTTGCTCAAAATAGAGCGCTGACACGGAGTAGTAGAAAACTATGAAAGGCCACAAAGGCGTCCTACAGTTGAGTGAACCACTTACGATACGGCAGTAAGCCAAACAGTCGGTTGCGAATCGGTCTCGGAAATATCTAGACAGCCATACTGAACCGTGGCCAACTAGATTATCCTGAGGCGATCGAGTGCGCTGCTGAGGCTGAGATGAAACGGCTAACGAATAGTTCGATTTTGCGCGATGTGAAGAACGACCGGCGAACACTGCAACAGCGCAATTGTGCACCAGTTGGGGAGATTTCAGCAGATTTGCTACTTTTTCCAATGTTGCAGTCAAATTCGAACAAATAAGAACAATATGGTGGCAAGTAGATCGACTCTGCACTTCTCACGCAATTCTGGACTAACGAACTATGCATTGATGCAACATGAATAGTATATGAATCAATTTTTGTACGAATTAGTATCTTTATTGTTTGACGGCTATGAAAAGTATTGCACATGGTCGTAGAGTAAAATGAGTGTCAGTGAAAAAAAAAATATTTTCTATAGCCCCACAGTACCCATGCGTGTTTAGGCCTTAGGCCTTCGTGGTAGCTGGAGTATGAAAAAAACATTGAGATTATGAGCTTTGGATACAGATGATGTTACAGTATATGAATCAACATTATTTTTACTAATAGGCGGCTATGGAAGCTTTTACATCCGGTTATATAGTATAATGAACAATGAAAAACTATTGTGAGATTTTTTTTTAATAATCATACTCCCTGGTATTATTTACTAGACATATTTCTAGATCGCAACGTTGCCAAAAGAGAACTAACTAACTCTATGGGCCTGTTTGACTGACTTGATCCATTTATTTTTTTGTCATAAGTGTCCGTAGTTAATTTTTTTATAGCGCCTGATGATAACGCTAACTTAAACATGCTGCTGTCGTCAGTCTAACCAAAGATAGCTTGGATATAAATATGACATTTTTAAAAATGTATTTTTAACCTATTTTCTGGTCGAATCAACGTAACTATAACGCCTTGAATAATCCAAATATCCAATTTTGACGGAGGACGAGAATTGAATCATGTCACGCCTGAATACTTCAGAGACTGACAAACTGCTAGAACTGATCCAATTGATTTCGTCCGTTGGTGTCTTGATCTTATACAAGTTATTTATATCTCCAGTTCTCCTTCCAAACTCGATGAGCTAATCCTTTGGAAGGAACTTTTGAATTTTAATTAACTATTATAACCAGTTCAATTCAATTTCATCCTTGATAGTTTCCCGTTTGGTAGACAGAGTCTGACTCACCTAAGCAACTCAGTATTTTCTTCGTTAAGCAAATCTTTTCGGTTTTATTTTATCTTAGATAGTTTAATAAACGGGTATAAAGTGGTGAAATTGTACCAGTATGTAAATGAATCGAAAGTTCCTCAGGGTTCAAACCTTGGTCCTTTATTGTTTACCTTATTTATCGATATTATCCAAGTTGTAATAAAGTCCCGTTTGGTTTAAAATTATTCGGGATTATTGATTCCGAGACTGATTGTATCTCACTTCAGGGGATATTGAGGATTTACTAGCTTGGTGTGACGAGAATAATTTATTTCTTAATGCGTATAAGTGTAGTATAGTAGGTTTTTCTAGGAAAATGTCTGTTTATCCGTTACCCGTTTATCCATTTATCTGTTTATCCGTTTATCCGTTTATCCGTTTATCCGTTTATCCGTTTATTCGTTTCTTCGTTTATTCGTTTATTCGTTTATTCGTTCGTTCGTTCGTTCGTTCGTTTGTTCGTTCGTTCGTTCGTTCGTTCGTTCGTTCGTTCGTTCGTTCGTTCGTTCGTTCGTTCGTTCGTTCGTTCGTTCGTTCGTTCGTTCGTTCGTTCGTTCGTTCGTTCGTTCGTTCGTTCGTTCGTTCGTTCGTTCGTTCGTTCGTTCGTTCGTTCGTTCGTTCGTTCGTTCGTTCGTTCGTTCGTTCGTTTATTCGTTTATTCGTTTATTCGTTTATTCGTTTATTCGTTTATTCGTTTATTCGTTCATTCGTTCATTCGTTCATTCGTTCATTCGTTCATTCGTTTATTCGTTTATTCGTTTATTCGTTTATTCGTTTATTCGTTTATTCGTTTATTCGTTTATTCGTTTATTCGTTTATTCGTTTATTAGTTTATTCGTTTATTCGTTTATTCGTCTATTCGTTTATTCGTTTATTCGTTTATTCGTTTATTCGTTTATTCGTTTATTCGTTTATTCGTTTATTCGTTTATTCGTTTATTCGTTTATTCGTTTATTCGTTTATTCGTTTATTCGTTTATTCGTTTATTCGTTTATTCGTTTATACGTTTATTCGTTTATTCGTTTATTCGTTTATTCGTTTATTCGTTTATTCGTTTATTCGTTTATTCGTTTATTCGTTTATTCGTCTATTCGTCTATTCGTTTATTCGTTTATTCGTTTATTCGTTTATTCGTTTATTCGTTTATTCGTTTATCCGTTTATCCGTTTATCCGTTTATCCGTTTTTTCGTTTATCCGTTTATTCGTTTATTCGATTATTCGTTTATTCGTTTATTCGTTTATTCGTTTATTCGTTTATTCGTTTATTCGTATATTCGTATATTCGTTTATTCGTTTATTCGTTTATTCGTTTATTCGTTTATTCGTTTATTCGTTTATTCGTTTATTCGATTATCCATTTATTCGTTTATCCGTTTATGCGTTTATTCATTTATCCGTTTATCCGTTTATCCGTTTATTCGTTTATTCGTTTATTCGTTTATTCGTTTATTCGTTTATTCGTTTATTCGTTTATTCGTTTATTCGTTTATTCGTTTATTCGTTTATTCGTTTATTCGTTTATTCGTTTATTCGTTTATTCATTTATTTATATATTTATAAAACACCTTAATTGTAATATTATCGATCACAACAGGTGCCATATTCCATCCACTGTAGTGTGGGAAGTAATGAGAAATCGTAGACTAACCTACAATCACAAAAGCGACATAAGAGCCTACGGTGTGAAAATAAACACATATAGGCGTGCATCTGAGTTGAGTCCACCCCTGGGGAATAGTATAGCGTGCCGACACGATATTTCACCGAGCAATTTTGACTAAAAATAGAAACGGGTGGCTAGCAGCATTCTGCGAGCTCCACTTTAATTGCGGTTCTGGGTTTAGTCGCGTGATTATACATTTCGTTCGTTTTATCAAGATGAACAAATGATTCCTGCCTTCTGTTTACAATCTATACCGTACATAATCTACTCGGCACTTTATTTATAGGACTTTTCACGGTTTTTAGCAGTTCACAGTAAAACTACATGAATTATAAATGTATTAAATTATAAAACCCTAAGGACTTTCAAAGTGCAATATCAGAAAGATTTATTTAATTGTTGAGAACAGTGATTTGAGGTCTGCTGATAAAATAAAATAACTCAAAATTCCTAATTTCAATTTAGTAATGTGAATATTGACACCGCCGTTAGAATCATTCAATTTTTTCCCAACGATACTCAGATTTTGTATTCATTTAGGAGTAATGACTTGGAAATAGCTAACAATAATCAAGATCTTGCTAAAATAGAAGCAAGAGTGGCGATGAAAAAGTAAAATTTTACGATACTTTGCATTTTTTCTCAGAAACTAAAGAAATATTGGAATACGGTTAAGAAGCGCTTCAATACTTTGCAAAACTGCAATAGAAAGTATGAAAAAACCGAAAGCAAAGAAGGTCATGTGGCATTCTGTCAACAAACCTTAAAAAATCAAAAGTTTTGAACGGAAAGGAATAAAGAAATAAATAAGCCGCGTTCCAAATGTCCGATGTCTGGGCTTTCTAACGAAAAAAATTCTAAGTACGTTGCCCCGATATCTTCAGAGGAGATAGATGTTGAATATCGAAAAGCACATTTGAGGCCCAAAAAAAAGACAATTTTCCAACGTTTGAAGATTTTTTATTCAGAACGGGTGCTCCAAATGGAAAAACTCTTTTCTGGTAATTTATAGTATTCGGCGAAATGTACAAAATGCGCTACGCGACATTTCTTTTTTCTTTACCGTCGAAAAGTTATCGGCTTTTTAACGAAAAGTGGTCATTGATTAGGTAATTTTTATTTTGAAAATTTCTAGAAAAAAACTAAGATGCAGATCAAAATTCGACACGCTCATCATTTAGTTATCTAAGGCGATAGATCTCGAGTCGACATTTTGAGAAATAACGGAACAGCAGTGAAAATCGTTCGGGTACTATGCGAAAAACCACCGAAAAACCGCACCGACGCGACGTCGAAACGCCCCGATCCAGACTCGAAAGGGGAGGTGGAGGAAAAAACAAAAGATCACCGCTTAATATTATTATTGATATACAAATCGTGTATTTTTTTGCTAGTTTCACAGATACTTTAGAAGAAATCGACTGTATTCATTTGATCTATTACTAGAAAATCGGGCCTAAAAACTTCAGGGCTGAGACAGATTGTTGATCGTCTTAGGGTGTAAAGTAATAAGTGCACAACAGATGATGCCATTAATAAAGATTCTCTTCAACGGCGAAAATACGATCCTTGAATGCAGAACGTTCAACAAAACGTTATTCGAGCAGTCTCAGCATCGCGGAAGGTGATCTTTGTTGATTCGTTTCAGTTCCGGCATCGACAGATGCATTTGTTTGGAGCTCATCGGCAAGTAATATCCTTAGGCGAGATAAGCGGGGAATGAAACTGAAAAGGACCCGTTGTTGCAGGATCTCGATAAATTTTACAGACAGAAACATAAATCCTCCGTCATGATACCAGCCTGATTAAGAGGACACTTTACTTTTTCGACTGAAAGAATCGTCATTATGCTCAAGGATCGCTTGCAAAATAGAAAGCAGATAACGATAGGCTTTGGAGGAATGTGAAAGAGACCTTGACATCCCTTACCTGAGGGATCAAACAACAAGCGCAGCTACGTTATAGTCAAGCGGAATCGCATAGCAACACTTTGTTCCCGAGTCAGTAGACTACACAGTCGAGCAAGTTCGCAAGCACCCAAAAATTAAAACGTGCGACTTTAGGTCCAAGCAATATTTTAATTATGATCTTTCTTCAACGGCTAATCCCTAAATTAATTTTAGGATCAATTAAAAATTCCCAAATACTTATTTCCCTTTGCTGTCCCTCCTTCCTTCCTTTCTCTGACTATGTGTGGTATCTCATAAAGTTCCAGCTAACACAGACCTTTCTAATCTTGACCCTAAGTATTTCATATCTTTCCCATTCTGAACCCACCGTACAAATCTCCGCAGCTTGGCGGCAAATATTGACACGAAAAGCCGACGTCGGAAGCGTCGTGACGACAAGCGCCAAATTTAGAATCTATCCTGAAGTGGACCACAAAAGTACAAAGGAGGCGAGCACGGTCTCCCTCCTCACACAGCTCTGGTCATCCCTAAGGTTGACTCCTTAAGGGCCTCCCACGTCTTACGAATGTTTTGCTTTGCGCCTGAGACGACAGCCTTCAGGATGAAGGTGAAAGTGCGGACGGTTTAACAAGTGGAATGTTGATTTTGAAAAAGACATGAAAATGACGTTTTACATCGTTAGAAGTTCTACTAGAATAATTTATTCGATTTTAGTGATCAACAATAAATTTGTGTTCAGGCTTCCTTAAAAATGTGTCTTCGAGCTTGAGCTAGAGTACGAAATGGTAATGGAAGCGCTAAAGCATTAAAAAAGCGCACCTAAGTTACTGTTAGCCACCATGTGAGAAAGAAACTACTGCTTCAGGGTAACTGCATCATTTAGAAATGCGTGGCTCTGCTGCTATTTTAATACATAATATACTAAGTGACATATAAATCCGAACACCCAGTTTAAATGGTTTTATTTTAATAAAATTTTGTATAAGTACTTAATGAAGCATAATAAGTAAATGATAAAAATTTCAAAATGATTGCACTGCTTTAAAGCCCTTTGACCTTTAATAATGTGTGGATGCATCCTGATGTGCTACGCATTCTCCAACGCGCCTAGGCATGCTTCTGATCAGGTGGTCAATGTCTTCCTGTGGTATCTCATTCCAGGCAACCACCAACTCCTCTCGAAGTGCTTCTAGAGTCTGAGGAGGACGTTGCAAATTGAGCAATCTCCTACCCATCATATCCCACACGTGCTCAATTGGGGATAAGTCGGGAGATCTTGGTGGACGTGGTAACAATGTGACATCATTATGTTGAAAGAAGTCTATTGTGACTCTTGCAACATGTGGTCGGGCATTATCTTGTTGGAAAGTTGGATCTGCCAGGGTGTCAAGATAGGGTAAAAGATGGGGTTCTAGAACTTCGTGGATATAACGCTACGCGTTCATGTTACCTCTGATGAAGATTAAAGGTGACCTGGAACCCTAAGCTATAGCACCCCAAACCATAACTCCAAAAGTGTGATGAACATGTGTTTCAACAAAAAACTGTGGATTCCTCCTTTCACCACGTCGCCTTCTAACCCTGGCACGACCATCGTGCATGCCTAAACAAAATCGAGACCCGTCACTAAAGACAATACTGTTCCATTCCTGATCCCAGAGTGACCGTTGTCTGCACCACTCAAGGCGATTACGTCGGTGTTCTCGAGTTATAGGGAGGACCCAGTGTGGCCGGTATGAAAACAAGCCAAAACTTCTCATTCGTCGGTAAACACTTCGCATGCCAATAGGTCTTCCGTGTTCTGCAAACCATTCATTTGCAATGGACCTGGTAGTGGAGAAACGGTCCCTTAAGGCCAATAATCTTCACGGTCTGTTGTTCTACGGCGGCGTCCAGTGCCCCTTGCTCTTTGCGTACGGCCTTCTCGAAGCCATGCCTGACAACACCTAACCACAGTGTCTACACTTCTTTGCACTCTAACTGCAATTGCCCGCAAAGAAAGTCCAGCTACCCGAAGTCCCACTATACGGCCCCTATCAAACTCACTAAGTTGACGAAATCGTACAGGTCTCCGTACTCTAGGCATCGTAACCGATGTCAAGAACCAAAATCCGCCAACGTTGATTCTTTACTGCGGCTGAAATATTTATTTTTAGAGCGTTAGTGAATTAAAAAAAAGCAGTATAAAAACCGGAATGTCCAACTGATAAGGCTGAAAATTTTTTCACTTGTTATTTACAGTAAGATAAATACATTCACCAACTTTTATTAAAATAAAACCATTTAAACTGGGTGTTCGGATTCATATGTCACTTAGTATAGTTACTGACTACTCACACCACTTCTATATTGCGATACAGACAGCCTAATTTCTAACAAAAATCTCGAACAATTTCAGAAACTTTCCTGTAGTGGATTACAAAAGTACAAAGTACACGAGCGCGGTCTCTCTCCCCATACAGCTCGAGTCATCCCTGAGGTTGTTGTTGTTCTAATCGACTTCGGAGAAAGTGGTAATACGTTTATGAATGGTTTCCACATCCTTGCTAAAGCCTCCCGTTTACATGTATATTCTGGGTAACAGATGTTTTATTTACCATACTTTCTGCAACAAAGGGCTGGGTGGTAGTACAAAGCTATAGCCAAGGGGATCGATCCCGAAATCCTTTGTATCGCAAAAAGCGGAAAAAAAGAATGTGCTGTTTGCTTTTTCATCTCGCCAAACACGCAAAAAGGCGTCGCATTGTTCGCTTCGACTGCTCGTCAACAGACTCGAACGAACCTGCTACGTTCGAGTTACGTATGAAAAAATAAAGAAAACAGACCGATCGGATTAAAAATGATACATCAGGCATACAAAACATGTTCCTGCAAAATGTAGTCGACAAATTAGGATCGTTACACCGTCCGTAACGTCACTTTTGTCAGTGGTAGCGAATAACAATAGACGAAAAAAAAAACTGTTACCAGATATCGATTACATCCTTTTGCATTTGGACGTAAGCAAATAAATCTTCGAATACAATCCAACTTCTCTGAAAGTTGACGGTCGAAGCATGCGTTTGTTTTTTGCTATAGCTTGGAATCAGATCGTCATTTGTTTCCAGCGCGGCCTATACACTCACTTGATTTATCATGCGCTAGCATAAAATTTGAGCACTGCTTAGCTACAACTGTAGGTGGCCGTTGTGGTGTTTTTTCAATTTCATTTCATTGCTTCGATGTTTCCTCCTGGGGTTATTTTTTTTTATTGTCCCGAATATAAACATTTCACGACAAATATTTGGATATTCGATTAAGGATAGGCTTGAAATCAGCTATAAAAAGCGGAGCTGTATACCAGAGAATAAAAGAAACCTGATAAAGATACAGTGCTCATAAAAGAGGATACTTCAATTACCACGTGTTTCACCTTTCTAGCAAAGTGTTTGTTAAAATATGCGACAAGAAAATTCAGAACAATTAAACTTTGTTAAATGCTAATCCTAATTAAACAAATACACTACTGAATTATAATAGCTTGTATCTATCAGCAAATAGAATCCTTGTGTCCACGAATTACATCACAAGCATTAGTGCGCTGTTGAAGTTCTGCTCCATCATGATACGACCAACTCTTTCAAATAGCCGCACCGGAAAAAATCGCAAGGTTTTAAATCCGGGGAGCGAGCAGGCCAAGAAATGGGTACATCGCGCCCTATCCATCTATTCAGAAACTCATTATTAGATGTTCATGAATTTTTCGTCTAATATGTGGTAGAGCCCCATCATGTAGGAACCACATATTCTGTCTGACATTTGGAGGAACATCTTCTAATAATTGTAGCAGAGTGTGTTGAAGAAAATCTAAATAAATTTCAGCGGTCAGTCGAGGTGGATTTTCTACTGCCCAAACATGAGTGTTGTGGGAATTGTGCACTCCATTTCGTGTAAATGTCTGTACACAAACTTAATTATGTAAAATCTTCATTTCTGTCGAACTTTTCTAAAAGCAAATGGCAAAATGTAACTCTTCTAGGATGATCTTCAGGTATGTAAAGCTTGTACTCGATAATAATAAGAATTATACTCATTGTTTCCGTAAACTTGGGCCATTTATTCGCACACAAATAACACTGGAAAACAAATTTTAGTTTTTTAATTGTATCTTGTGGGAAAAGTGCAGTTCTTTGTTAATTTTGGGGTGCTGAATCCAAAAATGACAATGAAATAAAAAAATTAGTTGCGGTTTAGGAAAAAAACTTTTTATTTAGCATCTCTACCAAGAGTCCAACAGTAGTGTGCAAGCATGGAAGGATTCCACTTTCCCTGGTACCTTTTTTCCATTGCTGAAATATCCTGATGAAAACGTTCGCCGTGCTCATCACTTACGGCTCCGCAATTGTCAGGAAAAAAGTCCAGGTGTGAGTGTAGGAAATGTATCTTAAGAGACATATTACAGCCCATCTTTTGATATGATGACAGCATATTTTTGACCAGGGTTTTATAGTTGTCAGCTTTTCTATTTCCCAAGAAATTAGTGACCACCAGACGGAAATCATTCCAAGCAGTTTTTTCAATACCTGTTAAAGTGTTTTCAAACTGTGTATCTTTCAAAATATTTCGAATCTGTGGCCCAACAAAAATACCTTCTTTAACCTTTGCCTCACTTAGTCTTGGAAATTTCTGACGCAGGTATTGAAAAGCTGACCCATCTCTATCTAATGCCTTGACAAAGTTCTTCATTAGGCCCAACTTGATATGCAGTGGTGGTAATAAATTTTTTTTCGAATCTACTAATGGCAGATGCTGTACATTTTTTTGACCTGGCTGAAGGAATTGACGAACAGGCCAGTTTTGTCTGGTGTAATGAAGTGCCTTTGCCCGACTGTCCCATTCACACAAAAAACAGCAAAACTTTGTGTAGCCTAGCTGCAGCCCAAGTAAAAGTGCAACAACTTTCAAATCGCCACAAATATGCCATTGGTGCTCATCGTATTTTATGCATGTCAATAGGTACTCCATATTGTCATATGATTCTTACATGTGAACTGCATACCCTACAGGAAGACATGGTAAAATATTTCCAATATGCAATAACACTGCCTTTAAACTCAATGTTGAACTGTCTATAAACAATCTCCATTCTTCTGGGTTATAGTTTATATTTAAAGCCGCCAGTAAGCCGTTAATGTTACTGCAGAAAACCAAGTTATTCTCCATATTGAAAAATGGTTCTAAGTCTTTGTGGCGTTTACGAAAAACACATACCGAAACATCGTCTTCTAACAAGTTCCACTGCTGCAGTCTTGATCCAAGTAGCTCTGCCTTACATTTTGGAAGTTCTAAATCTCTTACAAGATCATTTAATTCTGACTGTGTTATTTTGTGCGGTTGGTGGCATGACGTGCTCGGTATAAAATCAGGATCTCTTGACGTTGATGGCATATCTTCTTCCTGACGAATCACTCGATTGCCATGATCTGATTCGTTTTCTGATTCGCAAGTGTAGGATTCTGGGGGTTTTGGAATAGGATTTTCGTCACTGTGAGGCACAGGTCTCATCGCAGATGGTATGTTTGGGTAGTTAATAACCGATTTTTTTTTCTTGGACATACCTGTGGCTTGTCCAACACAAGGTACCATGCAAAAGTAACAATCATTAATATGATTTGTAGGCTCTCTCCAAACCATTGGGACAGCAAAGCGCATAGACCGTTTTTTGCCATTAAACCAGCTCCTCAGACTTGAAGCACATGTATTACAGCAGATGTGGGGTATCCACTGTTTGTCTTGATCACCTAGTTTACAACCGAAATAAAGCTGATATGCCTTTGTTATTAGTGGAGTAATAGACCGTCTCTGAGACGCAAAAGTCACATCACCACACACACAACAAAACTGATCTGGATTGTTTACACACTTTCGAGACATCTTGCATGAACGCTGTCAGCCAACTGAGGAAAAAATGGCTAATATAAAACAATATAATGTACACATATGTATAACGTAACACAATCATGCCGATTACATCATCTTTCCTTGCCGAATATAAAAATGTAGCACGTGCATTCCTGTGAATTACAGTATATTAACACTGTCACAGCAGGAACACATGTAATTACCGTATCTCTAAAACTTGAACTAATATTGAAAAAATAAGTTTCATTCCGGTTTTAGCACATTAAACATAGTAATATTTTGTTGATTTTATTTAGGATATTTTTTGGCTGTTGATCAGTGTAATCAGACAAATAAAAGTATACGCACTATTAAAAGATCGATACAACTGATCGAACTAAAGACTCTGAAGACTACTGAAAACCATACAATAACACTAAATTTTTTACTTCGCTTTGCTTGTTATGTGATATGTACGATATGTAAATTAAATAGAGACTGATTTTTTTATTTTCTTTCATTCAAATATAATTACAATTTTGAAAATAACTTCCTTCAGCTGGTCGCTTACAGCAGTTTGAATGTTTTCGACTGTCTCAAAATGAGGTGATTTTTCAACTCCGGGAAGAGAAAAAACTCAAGTCAGGCGAAAAAGGAGCCACAATAATATTTTCACTAGCCAAAAACTCGTCGGCGCCTGCGATGTTTGTATTGTACAGAAAGTCGTTTGCCTGCTGATAAATGGATTTATTTCCAAAGCAAAGCTGGGTAATTGTTCGGGAAACCTCTACGGACGTGACCGTTAGCTTTAAGTTCCCCTTGGGAGGCGTTCTCTATCGCAGTGCCCTTCAAACTAAAAATAATCCGCCTTCGGGCCTGCTTGCCGTGGAGCAGTGAGTGTAATCAGCCTGTAACCGAAGTGCTTTTAAATTTGTGCCTAGATGCACTCAAGCCAAACCGAGGAGGATAAATGGTTCAACTTAGTTTGAGTTATTCAACGAACTTAGAAGGAACACGCAATACGGATTTGCAGTCGGGGGTTTGAAGAGGAGCAAATTAAAGGGGTCCTCTTTGGGTTAAACGTCAATGGGGATAGGCTCGTCTAACAGGTATGCCCGTGAGCCAAGCAAGCGCAATATCCAGAAAGGTACTCAATGTATTTCTCGTGAAACCTGTCAAAAAGTGATGGAAATCATAACCAAAAGTGGCGAGGAAGGAAAAAAGTACCTGATACGGATAATCTGAACCTTTTTGTGTGACAATTTTTGCTGTATCTCTAAAGGTGGTGGGTGGTATTCAAAGGCTTATGTCCAATCGGTTGAGGATGCCATTGTCAATGATCCTAGCAAATTATGGTCATTTGCCCAGATCAAAAAACAGCAATCTAGAATCCCCCAAGGATGACGCTTAACGGCAATGTCTGCGATACGCCTCAGGATATAGTGGACAGTTTTGCTACCTTCTTTTCAACAGTTTTTATCCCGTCTGATCTACTAGGGTCATCACCTCCAACAAATAGTTCTACCGATATCATTTCTTCAAAAAATATAAGTGAAGAAAACGTAATTAGGGCTTCGAAAAGATTAAAGAACAAAATGACGTCTGGATGTGATGGTATTCCAAGTTTTTTCGTTAAAGATTGCATTCATATACTAGCGAAACCGCTGGCTTCCATATTCAACCTAATTCTAAAATCAGAGACATATCCAAATATCTGGAAGACCTCTAAAATATGTCCTATTCACAAAAGTGGAGATATCTCTGATATTTCCAACTATCGCCAAATAGCAATCCTGTGCAATTTCAGCAAGTTGTTTGAGATCATCGCTTATGAAACGGTTTACTGCTCGGTCAGGGGTGCAGTCTCTACTAATCAGCATGGGTTTATGAGAGGCAGATCTACGGTCATCAACTTGGCTCTAATTACTCAGTACATTTCTGAAGTACTGGTCGGTCAGGGACAAGTTGATGTCATCTACACAGATATTCAGAAGGCGTTTGATCAAGTTGTTCATTATGCACTTCTGGATAAGCTTAAAACAGTGGGTATGTCTGATACAATGCTGTCGCTCATGAATTCATATTTGAGGGATAGAAGGTTATTTGTCGAATATGGTGGTCATAGGTCGAGTTACTATAGGGCCACGTCTGGGGTACCTCAAGAGTCAAATCTAGGTCCATTATTGTTTTTAATATTTACTAATGACTTGTCTTTTGAACTGAAGTGTTTCCATTTGTTTTTCGCTGATGACCTTAAAATCTGCACGTCAGTCAAGACAGTCGAGGATTGCGTCATGTTGCAAAATGACAGCTCTAATTTCGTCATGGTGTTCAAGGAGCTGTCTCAGTCTGAATGTTTCGAAACGTAAAGTTATGACTTATACAAGAAAAGTTAACTATTTAATTTATGATAATTATAACATCAATGGTCAGGTTATAGACAGATGCACCTCTTATAGAGACCTTGGAGTCATTTTTGATACCCAGCTAACGTTTACTGAGCATATACTCAATATCTCGTCGGCTGCCACTCGACTACTTGGTTTCTGTATCAGAAACTGGAAGGGTTTCTCCAATGTTGATACATTAATGACTTTATTTTTTACTTTTGTCAGGAGCAAGTTGGAGTATGCGACTCTGATCGGGTCTCCTATATACCAAAATTCTGTCGTGATCCTTCTGGTCATTCAACGTAAAGCTCTAAAGTATTTTCACCTTAAATGCACAGGTTCTTATCCAGAAAGAGGTTGTGACCATAGTGCCCTATTAGAGTTTTTCAATTTGGATCCACTGTCAACAAGACGAAACATATTTGCTTTGTCGTTTTTGTATGGCCAAACGGCATTCTATTGTCAAGCTGGCCGTACAAATGTTATGACAAAATCGCCAATTAATCTCATGTGCTGCGTCATGAACAGTGTTACTGAATCGTGTGATATTTACAGTGACAGTTGTGCATCGATTATTAACTGCTATAGATCATCCAATCTTATTTAGAATGTGTGATACTATAGATTTAAGTCCAAGAACCATGTCTCTTTAATTGTAGTATTTTTTTCAGCGTTTCCTGTAATTGGGTTTCACCTGTTGGAAATATATAAATAAATAAAGGTTTACGGAAAGAACACCCTGTATCTTCGAAACGGCTGATTTTAACAAACTTGGGCTAGTTGAAAACAGCTATTTCGTAAACGCATTAGGTAAGCCCAAAAATTGCCCAAAATAACGCGAAACTATTAACAAATGTTTTGATTAGGTATTTGTTATGTTGTATTCCATGGTCTGCTTCTGTTGATTGTCTTTTTCTTGTATACCCATAGTGAATATGCATTTAAACAAAAAATATGCCTTTTGTTATTTACATCACTTACCTTTTAGCGATATTTTGTAATATTTTCAGAAAGGGTGATTTTATTCTGATGAATAAAAAAGAATTCCAGAAAAATTAGTTTTAAAAAATAAAAATATAAGAGATTTCCGTATATTATTTTCTTTGACCTAAATTTTAGGCTAGTGACAAGATAACTAACTGCGGTTTTTGTGAGCTTGTTTTGACATCAGTTAGCTACTTTTTCATAAAAAATAATGCCAGTGCATTTAATTTTTTTGAGAAAACCATTTCTGTGCGAATGTCGAAAAAATTCCTCTAGCGGCCACATGTAAAACTAACAAAACCCCAAATATTATAGCGTTTGTAGCCCAAGAATAGCGCTTTTCAACTAGCCCAAGTTTGTTAAAATCGGCTCAGCTGTTTCGAAGATACAGAGTATTTTTTACGGAAACCATAATTTTCAGAGATACAGCAAAAAAGGTTGAGATTATCCTCGGTATCCTCAAATCTAAAGATCAGATATTTTTTTGAAGTCACATAAACATCACTTCTGATTCGAGAACATTGTAAATAAACACGACGACGTACGCGAACAAAAACAAAACAACACGTCCGATGCTCTGCTGGACAAAACGATAAAGTAATTTATCTATGCAAAACGATAATCACTGTTACCGTTTGCGATCGTTTGCCGGTTCGATAAGAGTGATGAAAGACCGACGCGCTGTTGTCATGTGTGTTTTAAATATTTAACTTAATGAAACTTACTTATTGACTACAAATTTTGGCTTAACTTAGAAAAACTTAATGCCATTTATTTGTTAAAAACGTTTTAGATTAGATTATAAAAATTAATAAGATTGTGGTGATTGTGGTCGATACTAAGTTGTAAACTACGAAGCCATCTAGACAAAAATCTATTGACTTTTGGATCATGGCTCATATGAACTTTTTGACTTGTTTTGACGCCCCCTATTACCCATTTTAATAATGACTACCATAACGTTTACACCCTGTATAAAAAACAATATCTCAGAAAATGTTTCTCGATTACAATACTCGCTCGCTAGTCTTGGCATAGAAAATAAAAAATGTATCCTTTTCTCATAACAATTATTCCTATAATCATTTCACTGAAACAAAACAGTTACGTCATATTTAATAAATTTGAATGCCAACCTAATGCAGAATAGATTCTAAATTGGTACGTATAGTTTGAATTTCCCTGGTACATTTATGTTGGTAACAGTTTTGTCTGTTGTAACATTGACGCAAAGATTGTCAGATCACTGATC
Organism: Acanthoscelides obtectus; assembly: GCA_963669975.1. Classification (NCBI taxonomy): domain Eukaryota; kingdom Metazoa; phylum Arthropoda; class Insecta; order Coleoptera; family Chrysomelidae; genus Acanthoscelides; species Acanthoscelides obtectus. Next base: position 2,187,620 of record CAVLJG010000005.1, read on the forward strand.
AACAGTCAAAAAATATCCTAAATGAAATCAACAAAATATTACTATTTTTAATGTGCTAAAACCGGAATGAAACTTATTTTTTCAATATTAGTTCAAGTTTTAGAGATACGGTAATTATATTTGTTCCTGCTGTGACAGTGTTAATATACTGTAATTCACAAGAATGCACGTGCTGCATTTTTATATTCGGCAAGGAAAGATGATGTAATCGGCATGATTGTGTTACGTTATACATACGTGTACATTATATTGTTTTATATTAGCCATTTTTTCCTCAGTTGGCTGACAGCGTTCATGCAAGATGTCTCGAAAGTGTGTAAACAATCCAGATCAGTTTTGTTACGTGTGTGGTGATGTGACTTTTGCGTCTCGGAGACGGTCTATTACTCCACTAATAACAAAGGCATATCAGCTTTATTTCGATTGTAAACTAGGTGATCAACACAAACAGTGGGCACCCCACATGTGCTGTAATACATGTGCTTCTAGTCTGAAGAGCTGGTTAAATGGCGAAAAACGGTCTATGCGCTTTGCTGTCCCAATGGTTTGGAGAGAGCCTACAAATCATATTAATGATTGTTACTTTTGCTTGGTACCTTGTGTTGGACAAGCCACAGGTATGTCCAAGAAAAAAAAATCGGTTATTAACTACCCAAACATACCATCTGCGATGAGACCTGTGCCTCACAGTGACGAAAATCCTATTCCAAAACCCCCAGAATCCTACACTTGCGAATCAGAAAACGAATCAGATCATGGCGATCGAGTGATTCGTCCGGAAGAAGATATGCCATCAACGTCAAGAGATCCTGATTTTATACCGAGCACGTCATGCCACCAACCGCACAAAATAACACAGTCAGAATTAAATGATCTTGTAAGAGATTTAGAACTTCCAAAATGTAAGGCAGAGTTACTTGGATCAAGACTGCAGCAGTGGAACTTGTTAGAAGACGATGTTTCGGTTTGTGTTTTTCGTAAACGCCACAAAGACTTAGAACCATTTTTCAATATGGAGATAACTTGGTTTTCTGCAGTAACATTAACGGCTTACTGGAGCTTTAAATATAAACTATAACCCAAAAGAATAGAGATTGTTTATAGACAGTTCAACATTGATTTTAAAGGCAGTGTTATTGCATATTGGATATATTTTACCATCTCTTCCTGTAGGGTATGCAGTTCACATGAAAGAATCATATGACAATATGAAGTACCTATTGACATGCATAAAATACGATGAGCACCAATGGCATATTTGTGGCGATTTGAAAGTTGTTGCACTTTTACTTGGACTGCAGCTAGGCTACACAAAGTTTTGCTGTTTTTTGTGTGAATGGGACAGTCGGGCAAAGGCACTTCATTACACCAGACAAAACTGGTCTGTTCGTCAATTCCTAGAGCCAGGTCAAAAAAATTTACAGCATATACCATTAGTAGATTCGAAAAAAAATTTATTACCACCACTGCATATCAAGTTGGGCCTAATGAAAAACTTTGTCAAGGTATTAGATAGAGATGGGTCAGCTTTTCAATACCTGCGTCAGAAATTTCCAAGGCTAAGTGAGGCAAAGGTTAAAGAAGGTATTTTTGTTGGGCCACAGATTCGAAATATTTTGAAAGATACACAGTTTGAAAACACTTTAACAGGTATTGAAAAAACTGCTCGGAATGATTTCCGTCTGGTGGTCACTAATTTCTTGGGAAATAGAAAAGCTGACAACTATAAAACCCTTGTCAAAAATATGCTGTCATCGTATCAAAAGATGGGCTGTAATATGTCTCTTAAGATACATTTCCTACACTCACACCTGGACTTTTTTCCTGACAATTGCGGAGCCGTAAGTGATGAGCACGGCGTACGTTTTCATAAGGATATTTCAACAATGGAAAAAAGGTACCAGTGAAAGTGGAATCCTTCCATGCTTGCAGACTACTGTTGGACTCTTGGTAGAGATGCTCCAGAAACGATCCATAAAAGAACAGCAAAAATACAGCCCATATAGTGATTCTTATAAGTATATGAATCTTGTTACTTTTTTTAATATATCCTTAAAAATAAAAAGTTTTTTTCTAAACCGTAACTATTTTTTTTATTTCATTGTCATTTTTGGATTCAGCGCCCCAAAATTAACAAAGAAGTGCACTTTTCCCACAAGATACAATTAAAAAACTAAAATTTGTTGTCCAGTGAATTAGAGCAGATTTTGTAAAACATCCTAGGATGTAGTAGTTTTAATTAATGTGGCAACAATGTGCGTCACTGTCATTATATGACGTTGTGACGTAACTGCTTTGATTGAGTGAATATACTGTACCAACTGTTCGAAAAGCAATAAGTGAATAATAATATAACCTCGTCTTCCACTTCCAGGAATCCAACAAAACGTCCATATTGTATAATGGTACAATACGTTTAATTGCGATCTATTTCTTAGAAAACCCTTATAACGGAAAGGATATGAAGCGCATTCTACCATGATTCCGTTTTAATATGCACGTGTATATAGACAGACATGCTCTCGCTTGTGCGCCTTCGCTTTCCAGACAATACAAACATTTCTCAATTTCGCCTATGCCTATGTTTAGACATTCGTGATTCTCCTCTGCCACGCGAGGTCTAAAAATATAGAACGCCGGAATTGATCGATCGTGTCCTTCTCAAGTGATGGATTGTACCAAGCTAGTAGAGCCTAAATTGTAGGACGCCTTCATGGCCTCCTTGATTTTCATAGTCTTCTCTCTCATTCAGGAAGGCTAGGATGTTTCTAGGTTCCTACTGTCCTGTGCCAGCGTCAGCCTTCTCCTCCTTGGAAGCTATATTTTCTTTTTTGACTTGTAGAAAATTTCAGGTTGATATGAATCAAAAGAATTGACAATTTGACGCAAATAGATATTTGTGACATAACCTCAAAATAGAGCGCTGACACGGAACAGTAAAAAACTATGAAAATCAAGGGAGCCATAAAGGCGTCCTACAATTGTAGGAATGACTGACGACACGGCCCTTATGCCGGGTCCAACAAGACATACACAAACAAGGAACAAAATAGGAACGCAACAAATGAGCAACTTTTTGGAAACAAAACAAAATGAAAACTTATGTCCACATTGCCAACAGACAAAAAATCATTCATTCATATGTCACAGTGTTTGTGCACTGATTGCAACGGTTAGATGATACCAAAAATATTTTCATAAATAGATCTTTCCCATTCCGGATCGAACAATCTACCAAAGATGCTTATAATCATGATACCTAGTAAATTTTCACGAAATAAATCAAAACCAGCAAATGTAAAAGATTCATTTCGCACCCTCCACCACGGGACGTGATCGTCGTTAGACTTGGCAAGATAGATATCCCCGCCAGTCAAAAAAGAAAAATAGACAAACAATAAAAATTACTAGTTTTTTTGATTTTTGGACTTAAGACATTATTTGTGAAACATTTTTCATAATTTTTTGTCGATGTCCATAGTAATTGCATTATGCATCAGGGAGATGTAGGGATTGACACGTCTTACACATATTTATCTGTGTTTCAGGATGGAGAGGACATAATGTTTTTATTGCTTTGAAGAAATTCATTAACCCATAAATTAATAAATGATTACTATTATGACGTAAAGGAAGATGAGGAATTGGATGGAATGTATTTTATATTCTATTTTCTTTCAAAATACAGACAAATCCACACTATTCAACAGGTATGTAATGATAACTTTCAGTATATTGAAGTTGGTATATTCGAGAGTGCCATGCATTAACAAACGTCCAAATCTGGTGTGGTCTTGTTTATAATACAGTCGAATTTTCACGATTTTATTCGATATTTCAATAGAAATCACTAATATTCAGAGACCTTTGACAGCATCTGTCAAATTGCATTTCGATAAGGTATTTCCCCATTGGTCCATAATATTAATGTTGGTAAAATCGGCCCTTAATGTAGTTTTCGCGGGAGAAGCCTATACTTACTATATGACGTAGAAGATTCACTGGTTGCCTATACGTGCATGACTGAGATACCATATTCTTCCACCAAAGAGAACCCTATAAAGTATATCTATCTAGCGACTAGCGGTACTAAACCTCAAAATCTTATCTAAGATTCAAAAATTATAGTGATACTCTTCCCATGCGCGAAGTAAAAACGTTCGTAAATACGATTGCGCAAAAAATCAAAAGCCCTCGAATTATTTTTATTGCACCTTCAAATAATTATAAACTTGTTTAAGCAGAATCCTTGTCGCGAAACTAAATCTTATTTGATCCTGTTTCGTAAAATGAAAGATATAACGATCTATTAATGATGATGCAGTTGTTATCCGGATTTTAATGATCGCTGCTCCCTATGAGTTTTAGCGCCGTTAAAAATGAGAGCGAAGCTGCTGTCAATTGATTTGCAGAATGGTTGCAATTAAACGTGCCGAGGTGCTACCAGGACAGCTGAACAGAGTTGAAACGAGCAGAAATTGTGAAAAGACCTCTGCAAACACCGGCAACAGAGGCGACCGTTTTGCTGTTAGCTAGGAATGGGCAAAACTAACCGGTTTATTGGATAAGTAGTTTTTGTAAATTCATTTCACAATGACCATAAAATTAAAGTACGTCCTAAAAGTTTTGTCACAAAATATTTATCGGATTTTTTTAACGAAGAAATATTTAAACACAAACAAGTTATCATAAATTAAAACGCAATACATAACTAAAGTATACTATCGAGTTACGGAATTCAGATCAAGGTTTCTAAGTTTTTCGTAAATTCGCAGTCTGAATTGTTCATCTTTGGTTCCCAGCCTCCGTGATAAACCTTCCTAGACAGTAAAAAACAAGAATCCTGCAGCAAGTTTGTAGGATTATCGTTTTTGGTAGCAAAAGGCCAGCCAGTTTTGGGTAACGAAGAAATTTATTTAAACCCAAACTAGTTATCATAAATTAATACGCAATACTTAACTAAAGTATACTATCGAGTTACGGAATTCAGATCAAGGTTTCTACGTTTTTCGTAAATTCGCAGTCTCAATTGTTCATCTTTGGCTTCCCAGCCTCCGTGATAAACCTTCCTAGACAGTAAAGAACAAAAATCCTGCAGCAAGTTTGTAGGATTATCGTTTTTGGTAGCAAAAGGCCAGCCAGTTTTGGGTAACGAAGAAATTTATTTAAACACAAACTAGTTATCATAAATTAAAACGCAATACTTAACTAAAGTATACTATCGAGTTACGGAATTCAGATCAAGGTTTCTAAGTTTTTCGTAAATTCGCAGTCTGAATTGTTCATCTTTGGCTTCCCAGCCTCCGTGATAAACCTTCATAGCCAGTAAAGCCCAAAAATCCTGCAGCAAGTTTGTAGTATTATCGTTTTTGGTAGCAAAAGGCCAGCCAGTTTTGGGTAACGAAGAAATTTATTTAAACACAAACTAGTTATCATAAATTAATACGCAATACTTAACTAAAGTATACTATCGAGTTACGGAATTCAGATCAAGGTTTCTAAGTTTTTCGTAAATTCGCAGTCTGAATTGTTCATCTTTGGCTTCCCAGCCTCCGTGATAAACCTTCATAGCCAGTAAAGCCCAAAAATCCTGCAGCAAGTTTGTAGGATTATCGTTTTTGGTAGCAAAAGGCCAACCAGTTTTGGGTAACGAAGAAATTTATTTAAACACAAACTAGTTATCATAAATTAAAACGCAATACTTACCTAAAGTATACTGTCGAGTTACGGAATTCAGATCAAGGTTTCTAAGTTTTTCGTAAATTCGCAGTCTGAATTGTTCATCTTTGGCTTCCCAGCCTCCGTGATAAACCTTCCTAGACAGTAAAGAACAAGAATCCTGCAGCAAGTTTGTAGTATTATCGTATTTGGTAGCAAAAGGCCAGCCAGTTTTGGGTAACGAAGAAATTTATTTAAACACAAACTAGTTATCATAAATTAAAACGCAATACTTAACTAAAGTATACTATCGAGTTACGGAATTCAGATCAAGGTTTCTAAGTTTTTCGTAAATTCGCAGTCTGAATTGTTCATCTTTGGATTTCCAGCCTCCGTGATAAACCTTCCTAGACAGTAAAGAACAAGAATCCTGCAGCAAGTTTGTAGTATTATCGTATTTGGTAGCAAAAGGCCAGCCAGTTTTGGGTAACGAAGAAATTTATTTAAACACAAACTAGTTATCATAAATTAAAACGCAATACTTAACTAAAGTATACTATCGAGTTACGGAATTCAGATCAAGGTTTCTAAGTTTTTCGTAAATTCGCAGTCTGAATTGTTCATCTTTGGATTTCCAGCCTCCGTGATAAACCTTTCTAGACAGTAAAGAACAAGAATCCTGCAGCAAGTTTGTAGTATTATCGTTTTTGGTAGCAAAAGGCCAGCCAGTTTTGGGTAACGAAGAAATTTATTTAAACACAAACTAGTTATCATAAATTAATACGCAATACTTAACTAAAGTATACTATCGAGTTACGGAATTCAGATCAAGGTTTCTAAGTTTTTCGTAAATTCGCAGTCTGAATTGTTCATCTTTGGATTTCCAGCCTCCGTGATAAACCTTCCTAGACAGTAAAGAACAAGAATCCTGCAGCAAGTTTGTAGTATTATCGTATTTGGTAGCAAAAGGCCAGCCAGTTTTGGGTAACGAAGAAATTTATTTAAACACAAACTAGTTATCATAAATTAATACGCAATACTTAACTAAAGTATACTATCGAGTTACGGAATTCAGATCAAGGTTTCTAAGTTTTTCGTAAATTCGCAGTCTGAATTGTTCATCTTTGGCTTCCCAGCCTCCGTGATAAACCTTCATAGCCAGTAAAGCCCAAAAATCCTGCAGCAAGTTTGTAGGATTATCGTTTTTGGTAGCAAAAGGCCAACCAGTTTTGGGTAACGAAGAAATTTATTTAAACACAAACTAGTTATCATAAATTAAAACGCAATACTTAACTAAAGTATACTATCGAGTTACGGAATTCAGATCAAGGTTTCTAAGTTTTTCGTAAATTCGCAGTCTGAATTGTTCATCTTTGGCTTCCCAGCCTCCGTGATAAACCTTCATAGCCAGTAAAGCCCAAAAATCCTGCAGCAAGTTTGTAGGATTATCGTTTTTGGTAGCAAAAGGCCAACCAGTTTTGGGTAACGACGAAATTTATTTAAACACAAACTAGTTATCATAAATTAAAACGCAATACTTACCTAAAGTATACTGTCGAGTTACGGAATTCAGATCAAGGTTTCTAAGTTTTTCGTAAATTCGCAGTCTGAATTGTTCATCTTTGGCTTCCCAGCCTCCGTGATAAACCTTCCTAGACAGTAAAGAACAAGAATCCTGCAGCAAGTTTGTAGTATTATCGTATTTGGTAGCAAAAGGCCAGCCAGTTTTGGGTAACGAAGAAATTTATTTAAACACAAACTAGTTATCATAAATTAAAACGCAATACTTAACTAAAGTATACTATCGAGTTACGGAATTCAGATCAAGGTTTCTAAGTTTTTCGTAAATTCGCAGTCTGAATTGTTCATCTTTGGATTTCCAGCCTCCGTGATAAACCTTCCTAGACAGTAAAGAACAAGAATCCTGCAGCAAGTTTGTAGTATTATCGTATTTGGTAGCAAAAGGCCAGCCAGTTTTGGGTAACGAAGAAATTTATTTAAACACAAACTAGTTATCATAAATTAAAACGCAATACTTAACTAAAGTATACTATCGAGTTACGGAATTCAGATCAAGGTTTCTAAGTTTTTCGTAAATTCGCAGTCTGAATTGTTCATCTTTGGATTTCCAGCCTCCGTGATAAACCTTTCTAGACAGTAAAGAACAAGGATCCTGCAGCAAGTTTGTAGTATTATCGTTTTTGGTAGCAAAAGGCCAGCCAGTTTTGGGTAACGAAGAAATTTATTTAAACACAAACTAGTTATCATAAATTAATACGCAATACTTAACTAAAGTATACTATCGAGTTACGGAATTCAGATCAAGGTTTCTAAGTTTTTCGTAAATTCGCAGTCTGAATTGTTCATCTTTGGATTTCCAGCCTCCGTGATAAACCTTCCTAGACAGTAAAGAACAAGAATCCTGCAGCAAGTTTGTAGTATTATCGTATTTGGTAGCAAAAGGCCAGCCAGTTTTGGGTAACGAAGAAATTTATTTAAACACAAACTAGTTATCATAAATTAATACGCAATACTTAACTAAAGTATACTATCGAGTTACGGAATTCAGATCAAGGTTTCTAAGTTTTTCGTAAATTCGCAGTCTGAATTGTTCATCTTTGGCTTCCCAGCGTCCGTGATAAACCTTCCTAGCCAGTAAAGCCCAAAAATCCTGCAGCAAGTTTGTAGGATTATCGTTTTTGGTAGCAAAAGGCCAGCCAGTTTTGGGTAACGAAGAAATTTATTTAAACACAAACTAGTTATCATAAATTAATACGCAATACTTAACTAAAGTATACTATCGAGTTACGGAATTCAGATCAAGGTTTCTAAGTTTTTCGTAAATTCGCAGTCTGAATTGTTCATCTTTGGCTTCCCAGCCTCCGTGATAAACCTTCCTAGACAGTAAAGAACAAGAATCCTGCAGCAAGTTTGTAGTATTATCGTTTTTGGTAGCAAAAGGCCAGCCAGTTTTGGGTAACAAAGAAATTTATTTAAACACAAACTAGTTATCATAAATTAAAACGCAATACTTAACTAAAGTATACTATCGAGTTACGGAATTCAGATCAAGGTTTCTAAGTTTTTCGTAAATTCGCAGTCTGAATTGTTCATCTTTGGCTTCCCAGCCTCCGTGATAAACCTTCCTAGACAGTAAAGAACAAGAATCCTGCAGCAAGTTTGTAGTATTATCGTTTTTGGTAGCAAAAGGCCAGCCAGTTTTGGGTAACGAAGAAATTTATTTAAACACAAACTAGTTATCATAAATTAATACGCAATACTTAACTAAAGTATACTATCGAGTTACGGAATTCAGATCAAGGTTTCTAAGTTTTTCGTAAATTCGCAGTCTGAATTGTTCATCTTTGGCTTCCCAGCCTCCGTGATAAACCTTCCTAGACAGTAAAGAACAAGAATCCTGCAGCAAGTTTGTAGTATTATCGTTTTTGGTAGCAAAAGGCCAGCCAGTTTTGGGTAACAAAGAAATTTATTTAAACACAAACTAGTTATCATAAATTAAAACGCAATACTTAACTAAAGTATACTATCGAGTTACGGAATTCAGATCAAGGTTTCTAAGTTTTTCGTAAATTCGCAGTCTGAATTGTTCATCTTTGGCTTCCCAGCCTCCGTGATAAACCTTCCTAGACAGTAAAGAACAAGAATCCTGCAGCAAGTTTGTAGTATTATCGTTTTTGGTAGCAAAAGGCCAGCCAGTTTTGGGTAACAAAGAAATTTATTTAAACACAAACTAGTTATCATAAATTAAAACGCAATACTTAACTAAAGTATACTATCGAGTTACGGAATTCAGATCAAGGTTTCTAAGTTTTTCGTAAATTCGCAGTCTGAATTGTTCATCTTTGGCTTCCCAGCCTCCGTGATAAACCTTCCTAGACAGTAAAGAACAAGAATCCTGCAGCAAGTTTGTAGTATTATCGTTTTTGGTAGCAAAAGGCCAGCCAGTTTTGGGTAACAAAGAAATTTATTTAAACACAAACTAGTTATCATAAATTAAAACGCAATACTTAACTAAAGTATACTATCGAGTTACGGAATTCAGATCAAGGTTTCTAAGTTTTTCGTAAATTCGCAGTCTGAATTGTTCATCTTTGGCTTCCCAGCCTCAGGGTTAAACCTTCCTAGACAGTAAAGAACAAGAATCCTGCAGCAAGTTTGTAGTATTATCGTTTTTGGTAGCAAAAGGCCAGCCAGTTTTGGATAACAAAGAAATTTATTTAAACACAAACTAGTTATCATAAATTAATACGCAATACTTAACTAAAGTATACTATCGAGTTACGGAATTCAGATCAAGGTTTCTAAGTTTTTCGTAAATTCGCAGTCTGAATTGTTCATCTTTGGCTTCCCAGCCTACGTGATAAACCTTCCTAGACAGTAAAGAACAAAAATCCTGCAGCAAGTTTGTAGTATTATCGTTTTTGGTGGCAAAAGGCCAGCCAGTTTTGGGTATCTCTTGAGTAATGGCATGATGCTCCTTCTGGCCAACACATGATATGGTCATTAGCATGATGTTCGTGGACAGGCAGTTATCAATAGCAAAACCTACTTGAAGCACCACAGAAGTCATAAGATGGAAGATAGTTGAGATGTTTTTAGCGATCCAGAGTCGATTCGACAGATTTCATTCTTGGGATTGTCCGTTGAAACTTTTAAACTACCGGGAATAAAACCGATCGGAGAAAATCTATCTTACGGCTTTTTCGGTGGAAGCGGTCTGCGAAGAGCACTTCCCGCAAATTCCCTGTCGAACAATACCAACTGACATTAAATAAATATGAAAGGCGTCGTACCAGCAAGAACGCATTGTACTCCCAAGAGTAAATGTTCCTGCTTTGTGGATTTCGGAAGAGATGAGTGCGCAGATAAATTGAAGAAGTAGGTTTTACGAACTGAGTTACCGACTCTCAGATTGAAATGGGTAATAGGGGAGAGTCAAAATAAGTCAAAAAGTTCATATGACCCATGGTCCAAAAGTCAATAGATTGTCTAAATGGCTTTATAGTTTACAACTTTATATCGACCACAATCACCACATTCTTAGTAGTTATAATCTAATCTAAAACGTTTTTAAATTGGGTAATTAACAAATAAATGGCATTGAGTTTTTCTAAGTTAAGCCAAAATTGGTAGTCAGTAACTAAATAAGTTTCATTAATTTGAGTACTTAAAACACACATGACAACAGCGCGTCGGTCATCATCACTCTTATCGAACCGGCAATCGATCGCAAACGATAACAGTGGTTAGTATGTTGTTTCGTTTTTGTTCGCGTACGTCGTCGTTTTGATTTACAATGTTCTCGAATCAAGAGTTCGCCGACATGTTGTTAGTTTACGGTGAAGCTCGTCAGAATTCAAGACTTCGAGATACAGGAAGTGTTCAGCCCACTAATATTCGCACTCGTGAAAGACAGGTCACTGCAGAGCAGGAGGGACAAATTTTAAATATCGTGGAAATCAATGCAGATATCAGCACTCGGGAATTTTCAGCCTTATCAGTTGGACATTCCGGTTTTTATACTGCTTTTTTTTAATTCACTAACGCTCTAAAAATGAATATTTCAGCCGCAGTAAAGAATCAACGTTGGCGGATTTTGGTTCTTGACATCCTTTACGATGCCTAGAGTACGGAGACCTGTACGATTTCGTCAACTTAGTGAGTTTGATAGGGGCCGTATAGTGGGACTTCGGGAAGCTGGACTTTCTTTTCCGGCAAATGCAGTTAGAGTGCAAAGAAGTGTAGACACTGTGGTTAGGTGCTGTCAGGCATGGCTTCGAGAAGGCCGTACGCAAAGAGCAAGGGGCACTGGACGCCGCCGTAGAACAACAGACCATGAAGATCGCCGCCTAAGATTACACTGGACAACAAATTTTAGTACAGTATTGTCTTTAGTGACGAGTCTCGATTTTGTTTAGGCATGCACGATGGTCGTGCCAGGGTTAGAAGGCGACGTGGAGAAAGGAGGAATCCACAGTTTTTTGTTGAAAGACATGTTCATCACACTGTTGGAGTTATGGTTTGGGGTGCTATAGCTTATGGTTCCAGGTCACCTTTAATCTTCATCAGAAGAACCCCATCTTTTACCCTATCTTGACACCCTGGCAGATCCAACTTTCCAACAAGATAATGCCCGACCACATGTTGCAAGAGTCACAATAGACTTCTTTCAACATAATGATGTCACATTGTTACCATGGCCACCAAGATCTCCCGACTTATCCCCAATTGAGCACGTGTGGGATATGATGGGTAGGAGATTGCTCAATTTGCAACGTCCTCCTCAGACTCTAGAAGCACTTCGAGAGGAGTTGGTGGTTGCCTGGAATGAGATACCACAGGAGGACATTGACCACCTGATCAGAAGCATGCCTAGGCGCGTTGGAGAATACGTAGCACATCAGGGTGCATCCACACATTATTAAAGGTCGAAGGGCTTTAAAGCAGTGCAATCATTTTGAAATTTTTATCATTTACTTATTATGCTTCATTAAGTACTTATACAAAATTTTATTAAAATAAAACCATTTAAACTGGGTGTTCGGATTTATATGTCACTTAGTATAATTTGAAGAAAATGGTTTTGCTTTTTGAGTATAAGCATATCCTTCAAAGCAGTGACATAAGTAAAAGGATATTCATAATCTTCACCTTATACTTGGCTTAAAAAATTCTGAGTGTCGTCAGTAGCAGACTCAACTTCGTAAAGAAAGGTGGTCAAGCGATGATGGCGGAAATTGTGGATGTTAGGGATGTTAAAACGTACAAAACTCGTTTACCTTCACTTGGTCGTGAAAATTATATCGGTTCGACGAAGCAAATGTACAACGGAAACTCGAGGAGGAACACTTTCATGTATTCATAAAATGAAGATATGTATAAGCGATCTCGGTGACCCTGGATATCAACAAGGTACTGGTCAGCAACTTAGTGTTAGTCAAGCAACGGTATCTCGGACTGTGGATAGAGTTGTGAACATCATAGTTGCACAGTCGAGCGAATGGATCAAGTTTCCAACTACCAACCATGAACTGATGGAGGCCAAGCGGATATGTCAAAGCATGTATAAATTTCCGACAGCAATTGGTGTCATTGATTGTACACATATAGGAATCCTGAAACCAAACCGCCATGGAGATGAGTATATCAACCGAGTTAGGAATTATTGCTGTGTTTAAAAATACAATCTAAACGATCATCTTAATTACTTGTAATGCCCAAATCGAAAATGTAAAAAAAATATTATTTTCCCATAAATAATTAAAAATGCATCGAACCTTAAAAATCGAAATATCTCAAAAACGGCTAACTATAACGAAAACTCACAGGAGAGCTTTTTTATGTTTAAAAGTGCGAAGAATCAGTTTTTTTATTCAAAAAGCAAAAAATTGCACTAAGAAAAAATTTTCGGTCATTTTAATACACTACAGGTACAGTAGAGAGCGCCCTCTAGCGGCTATAGTAAAACTATGCCCATGGTTCGTTTTGTCGTACCAAAAAACCCTTGTATACCAATTTTCACTGTTATACATCAAATATTGTTCGAAATATTTAAAAAAAACTATTTTAGAAAGTAAATTTAAACACCCTGTATTTCGGAAGCCACGCATTTTTCGACCCATGTTTATATAGACTTTATGCATTAATTTTAAAAGTTCTATCGAATCTTAAAGTTATGCAACAATAAACTGAAACACCCTGTATAATCTATAAAAGATCGAGACTTATTTTCTAGGTAAATCGGATGCGTAGATCCCGAATTCGATGTCAATTCAGTGGGTAGCCCAGGACAACTAGTTTTTTATAGCCATTATGACTTGGCCTATCCTCCCTTCCAGGCTTGACGACGACTTCAGGGCCACCCTGAATATTAGGTTACAATTAAGCATCAGATGGTATCATATACCGTCTAATTAATGGATATCAGCTTAAAAGCAAATTGTCGGATGATGCTTGACTCGGTAACTGAGTATGTACGGCTGCGAGCTAAATTTACCCGCGGGGATAGATGTCAATCATGTCGACCTGAGACGATACAGCTGCTGCTGCTTGTTAGTTGTCTGTTCGCGTAGCGGGAATATCGGAGATGAGACGGAAGGCGTAGACCCGCGTTAAAGATCATCACTACGTTGACGTCATTCATTATGTACAACAGCTGCTGCTTCCGAAGCGATTAGCAATCAAAGTTTATATGAACTACTAGGGCAGTTGCGATCGTCGATTTAATTTGGACGGCTTTTTGCAGAAAGGAACCAACCCAGAAACAGTTATTGAGCAGTTAGCCTTTACAGTTTTAACCAAACACGATTTTAATTCAGTCCCTGGTAAAAATTCTGGATAAGTCATTCGACTCTGTCGGTATTTCGTTTAAGACATCTGTCAGATTGTTGTATAACACCTGCAGGCAACACCAAAATATTCTAATAAACTGAAGACAACATGGACGATGCCATGATTATACACAACCACCAGCCATATTGAGCAAACATTTATTCCTCTATTTAATATTAAATAATTATGTTTCAGTTCGAAATTACAGATATAAAGTGATAAACATTAGTGTAATTGTGTCTAAATATAGGATTTGTGGAAGATTTAACGCAGATAAGTTCAGTTTTCCATCTTAAAAATCTAGACATACTTTTGATCATTGTCAAAGTATCTATCTATCTATCTATGAATCAAATAACAAGCCCGTAGAAATTGGGTACATCACAATAAAATTTGCTGCGCAAGTAATTCAATAGCCTTATATCACAGTGTAGAAGTTTATCATATACCTGTGTATGAAATTCACATTGGCCGATATGTAAGTAAACAAGATGACTGTAATGTGTTAGTTATATATTCTTCACTTCGTCTATGCAATACATAAGAAATAGTTTGGTTGCAATAAAGAAAATCACTAACAGAATAGTTGCATAGTTGACAAAAACTGAATCTTGCACTGACGCAATGTCCTATAGCGGCTGCAAGGGGCTTACACTTTTGTTGTATAACTGTTACCTGCAGCCCTTATACAACCTCTCAAATTACTGAAGTATCCTATTATCTTTGCAACTCTAATAGGAGTGATAATTGTTAGTTGGGATGGTACGGGTGGGGCTCGTTTTCTTGCGCACCCCCAAGCTTGCTTTTATTCAACGTATTGAAGTACCCGAGTGTTCTTCGACTACTCCTAGTACGATGTCCTGCTTGATTTGAGAATCGCCCCTCCGAGAGTAAACACAGAAGGGAAAGTGATCTCTCATTGAAAACGCTCGAAAGGCAATCAGAAATTCCAAATTAATCCAGATCATAAAGCAAACAAAGACCGCTACGATCCGAATTGGCAGCCCTCGGTATTAATTATACCATCAGTGGTTTTAATGAAGCTAAAATTACAGTATGCTCCACTTTGTAACTTTTCAATGTACAGGGTGGACAATTTTGATACACGCATTTCAGTAGATGGCGCCGCAGCAGTTGTTTAAAGTACATGTGTCCAATTCATCGCACAACGCGTTGCAACGATTCGTCACTTGGTGCGGAAAAATTGAAAATACAGGTGAATTTAAGGAGTTGCCAAGGCCGGGCCGTGTTCGAACTGTTCGTGCTCTGGAAAATATCGAGAGAGTTCGTGAAGGTGTAGTGGAATATTTATCAAGAGTTTCTGGATGTCTGAGTTCATATAGCAGAAAAATTATCTATAATACCATCATTCTTCCAAATTTCTTGTACTGTTCGACTATTCTATATTTAGCAAATAATTCCATTTTTGAAAGACTGCAAATTTCACAAAATAAGTGCATGAGAATAATACTGAATAAAGATAAATATACTCCAATTAGGCAAATGCTTAGCAAATAAAAATGGCTCAATGTAAAAAATTTTATCAAATATCTTGAAACGATATTCTTATATAAAGTAAAAAATAATATATTTAACCAATTTAACATCATCAAATGTCGACCATCATTTACATAATACCAGAAATAAAGATGACTTCCATTTAATGACCAAAAAGCACAACATATGCTACAAATCTGTATTCCATCTAGGGTTGATTAAATATAATAAATTATACACAGAGATAAAAGACCAGAAAACTTTGACAAAATTGAGAAATCACTTGTTAAATCTACAATTATAGGTTGTCCAGCATTTACACCATACATCATATGGCTTGAATTTATGGATCAACTTGTGACACAGCTAGAGAAACAATGAATCTTTTGTGAAAAATATTTCCGGGACGTTTAATTTCTCGATTTGGTGACGTCAACTGGCCACCAAGGTTACCGGATTTAACGCCTCTTGACTTTTTTTATGGGGATTTTGAAAAATAGGGCTTATACCAACGAACCAAGTACTGAAGAGCAGCTGAAAAACGATATTCGGAAGCGATTGAAAATATTCCTCCCGAAACCTACCAAAAACTGACGGGAAATATAATCAAGAGGACTCAGGCTTGCGCGGCTGCTAGATGCGGACATTTGTCTGATAGTACTTTTCATGCATAATTTCTAAGTTTCAACAAAAGATTAAGATGAAAAAAATGGAAGATACAAACCAGTCAGTTACATATCGGCCACCCTGTATTTAGCACTTTACGAAATCGTATAATGAGCTTAGATTTATAAACGTTTCCTTCTGCTTGACCTGGCAGCAATATTAGCGGCAACAATAACCGGCGCTGTCCCGGACATTTGGAAAGTTTATTAAAACTTGACCCGTAAAACGACTGAAAGTTTACTCGTTTTCTCTGCGTTTAACGTTGCTACACGCCCGAGTTCAATTTGCATTTTAACGTTGCGTTTACCCTATAAATGTCCTACGTTGTTGAAAGTTTTAAACTGTTTTTAGGTTTAATCTGTTACAGCACCTTTTGCAGACAAACCTTGCCGGTTCAAGCTAGTTGTGCATGTCCAAATTTAAGTTATATAAAACGTTATGGGGTTTGTTCTCGAACGCGCAAACATAGAGAAAGGTGCTTGCTTTCAATGGCTCTGTATCTTCTGATATTTCATTATTGCCAGGTGTAAATAGTCTTAGTATAGCGAACTCATATACAGCGTGATCCGATGAATATTAGAAAAGCTTCGACTATCTGGCAAAGCACGATCGGGATATCTCTGGCTTGCTCACCATTACCGTCGGCAAGGCCATATACGTAATGCATTTCCGCCCTTTCTGCATTTGAATAATTCACCATTATTAACAAGATTATAAAAGCTAAATAATGAAAAAGATGTCACAGCGAGCAGATTTGAATAACAGAGCTTGTCAGATGTCAAAAGCCAATGACATATTCCAGAGCAACTAGATCTTTATTGCTAAACTGCATTCTTCAATTATTACATTAATTTTGTCGGACAATAGAACGGTTTTTATTTTTTTACTCAAAAATGGCGCATCGAAGTAAAACAATTCAAGAAAGATCATTTGTTTAAAATTGAACGGGGAAGTCAAAAATAATTCTTATTTGGCAAAAAAACCATTGGCGTACCGTTTTTTTCTTAAAAAATATCGAAGTCAATATCCGGAAGCACGTCTCTGTTAAAGATAAATATTATTTTTGCATTGAAAAATATGCGACTTTATTAACTTTCACTACGTATTAAATATCAGTGAAATATCTGAAGCAGTTTCGACAAATATGATAATTTACCCCTAAAGCAGAAGACCTAGCTCAGCTAGGAATGTAACTTAATTGATGATCACGAGTTTTTAGCCAGTAAAAACGTTCCTGTGACCCCTCAGCCTCCATGTTCGCCTTATTTGAGTCCTTGTGACATTTTTCTCTTCCCGAAGTTGAAAAATCACCTCATTTTCCGAGAGTCGAAAACATTCTAACGGCTGTAACCTACCAACCGAAAGCTATTCCAGTATCGGAGCCCCAGCACTGCTATGAAAAATGGAAGAACAGACTCCAGCGCTGTGTGGCTTCAGAAAAAAGTTATTTTGAGGGTATACAATAAAAAGTTGTAATTATGTTTTAATACAAAAATTTAAAAAAGTCAGACTCATCGCTTAATTTGCAGACCTTGTAATGGGTGATTTTTTTGCTACTATCTTTTTGGCAACACTGTTTTGGACAGATGACGCGTGAATCGTGTCTTGTGTCATTGTCAAACTTGTTCAGTTTGGTCTATAATTTAACCATGAATCGACTTACGAACGAACAACGCTTGCAAATTATTGAATTTTACTATCAAAATTCATGCTCGGTTAAGAGAGTGCATCGAGCACTGCTTCCAATTTATGGGCAATTTGGTCGGCCTACTGAGGGAGCTATTCGGAAGCTTGTGACTAAATTTCGAACCCAGTTTACATTATCGGACATTAAACCACCAACACGCAGACGTAGAGTGAGGACTGAAGAAAATATTGCGGCTGTATCCGCCAGTGTTAGTGATGACCGCGTGAAATGTCGACTCGCCGCCGTTCGCAGCAATTGGGCCTCTGTTACTCTACGTGGAAAATTTTGCGACAGGATTTGGGTGTAAAACCTTATAAGATACATCTGGTGCAAGAATTGAAGCCACACAAAAATTGTGTTCAGCGACGAGGCTCATTTCTGGTTGAATGGGTACGTTAACAAGCAAAATTGCCGCATCTGGAGTGAAGACCAGTCAGAAGCATTGCAAGAGCTACCAATGCATCCCAAAAAAATCATTGTTTGGTGTGGATTATGGGCCGGTGGCATCCTCGGGCCGTACTTCTTCAAAGACGACAATGGCCGGAACGTAACTGTGAATGGCGAGCGCTACCGTGCGATGATAACAAACTTTTTTTTGCCCAAAATGGAAGAGCTGGACTTGGCTGACATGTGGTTTCAACAAGACGGTGCCACATGCCACACCGCACACGAAACAATGGCCCTATTGAGAGGCGAGTTCGGTGAACAGTTTATCTCGCGTTTGGGGCCCGTCAATCGGCCGCCTAGATCGTGTGATTTAACGCCGTTGGACTATTTCTTGTGGGGCCATGTTAAGGCTAATGTCTACAGGGATAAACTAGCAACGATTGACGTACTGGAAGCCAATATTGAAGCATTTATTCGTGAGATACCGGCCGATATGTTGGAGAGAGTGTGCCAACATTGGACCTTGCGCATGGGCCATCTAAAGCGGAGCCGCGGCCAACATTGACATGAAATAATCTTTAAACATTAAATTATATCGACCGTTCTATCGACTCAAATAAATATTTAATCGTTATTCAAATTTTTTGTGTTTTTTTTGAAAATCAAATCCTATACCTCTTAAAAAATCACGCGTTATGTATGACATTTCAAGCCGTACTCCTCGGGTTTCTAATAAGTATTTGTGGGTAGTTACAATCATAAAAAATTGT
The DNA here is from genome assembly GCA_963669975.1 of Acanthoscelides obtectus. Classification (NCBI taxonomy): domain Eukaryota; kingdom Metazoa; phylum Arthropoda; class Insecta; order Coleoptera; family Chrysomelidae; genus Acanthoscelides; species Acanthoscelides obtectus. Next base: position 2,206,637 of record CAVLJG010000005.1, read on the forward strand.
TTTTACTGGGCTGCTAAAGGCTGTGAAAGCTAAGGTTATGGATTTAGAATCAGAAGATAAGATTGGAGAAAGGCTGGAAAGTTATAACTATATGTTCTGTATTCTTGCTTACGATTGAAGTTTCAGTTGACAATTTTCATGACCAATTTTTATCCGGATAGTTAGAAAAGGCTCAGGAATTACAAACCACGTACTCGTATACCACTTTAAATATACTAAGTGACATATAAATCCGAACACCCAGTTTAAATGGTTTTATTTTAATAAAATTTTGTATAAGTACTTAATGAAGCATAATAAGTAAATGATAAAAATTTCAAAATGATTGCACTGCTTTAAAGCCCTTTGACCTTTAATAATGTGTGGATGCACCCTGATGTGCTACGCATTCTCCAACTCGCCTAGGCATGCTTCTGATCAGGTGGTCAATGTCCTCCTGTGGTATCTCATTCCAGGCAACCACCAACTCCTCTCGAAGTGCTTCTAGAGTCTGAGGAGGACGTTGCAAATTGAGCAATCTCCTAGCCATCATATCCCACACGTGCTCAATTGGGGATAAGTCGGGAGATCTTGGTGGCCATGGTAACAATGTGACATCATTATGTTGAAAGAAGTCTATTGTGACTCTTGCAACATGTGGTCGGGCATTATCTTGTTGGAAAGTTGGATCTGTCAAGATAGGGTAAAAGATGGGGTTCTAGAACTTCGTGGATATAACACTGCGCGTTCATGTTACCTCTGAAGAAGATTAAAGGTGACCTGGAACCATAAGCTATAGCACCCCAAACCATAACTCCAACAGTGTGATGAACATGTCTTTCAACAAAAAACTGTGGATTCCTCCTTTCACCACGTCGCCTTCTAACCCTGGCACGACCATCGTGCATGCCTAAACAAAATCGAGACTCGTCACTAAAGACAATACTGGTATGAAAACAAGCCAAAGCTTCTCATTCGTCGGTAAACACTTCGCATGCCAATAGGTCTTCCGTGTTCTGCAAACCATTCATTTGCAATGGACCTGATAGTGGAGAAACGGTCCCTTAAGGCCAATAATCTTAGGCGGCGATCTTCACGGTCTGTTGTTCTACGGCGTGCTCTTTGCGTACGGCCTTCTCGAAGCCATGCCTGACAACACCTAACCACAGTGTCTACACTTCTTTGCACTCTAACTGCAATTGCCCGCAAAGAAAGTCCAGCTTCCCGAAGTCCCACTATACGGCCCCTATCAAACTCATTAAGTTGACGAAATCGTACAGGTCTCCGTACTCTAGGCATCGTAACCGATCGTAAAGGATGTCAAGAACCAAAATCCGCCAACGTTGATTCTTTACTGCGGCTGAAATATTCATTTTTAGAGCGTTAGTGAATTAAAAAAAAGCAGTATAAAAACCGGAATGTCCAACTGATAAGGCTGAAAATTTTTTCACTTGTTATTTACAGTAAGATAAATACATTCACCAACTTTTATTAAAATAAAACCATTTAAACTGGGTGTTCGGATTTATATGTCACTTAGTATATCCATAAAATGAAAAGTATTCTATTTAAAAAACCTATTTGCACTGGCACGAAGCTACGAAACACCCTGTATATATAAAAATAATTTTATAATATGCATCAGTAACATATAAAAGTCGTCTCGAAAATGGATTTGCTCATACAACGACTTTCCATTTCCGTTTGGACACTCTGTATGTTTTAACAATCAATATCAAAATGGCAGTTCATTATGGAGCATTTCAGTATAGGTTCCTAACTCCCAACTCATTTTATCTTTGGATAAAGGCGCGTCACCGTTCCAAACATCTTTCGTTTTTGACGTACATCGCGGAAAGTTTGCAATCAGGCCGCAGCGTCTTACGCTTCTGAAATATTGTAACAAGCCGAGTTTTCTATTACGCTTGGGACTTACTTCCAGTCACGTTAGAGTTGCTTAAGCAGTTAGGCAAGTTTGCGGTGCAACTTATAAGTTTACACCGGCCATAATGGCTCTTCTTCCGTATATGGGAAAGTTCAGCATCGTATGAGGTTATATCGGATGATGGTATTCCGCCGTGTTGTCGTCGACAAGATGTTGCCGGGTGGCGTGGCGTGAAATCTCTTTGGTAGGATTATCTGTTGACTGAAAGTTTCACCGAAATCCGCACGAGTATCACGCATCTTGAAAAGTGACATTATGCCGATTTTTTTTGATATTATGCTGGTTTTTTTTTACATTATGTACGTTTTTCTAAAAGATGTGTTAACTTAGCACTTAGGCCCGTATCGTCAGTCGTCCCTACAATTGAAGGGCGCCTTTATGGCCTCTCCCTGATTGTCATAGTTTTAGGTTATGTCACAAGCATCTATTTGCATCAAATTGTACTTGCTTGTGAGTTATATCATATTTTATCAGCCTGAAATTTCCTGCAATTTAAAAAGAAAACATATCTTCACGATCGCGTACCACATAGAAGGCTTCTGTTTAAGTTGGAATGTATGGGAATAAGAGGCGAGTTGTTACTGTGGATTAAGGCTTTTCTCACCGGGAGGACTTTCTCTGTGCGCGTCAGTGATTGCCAGTCTCACCTTCATCATGTAGCAAGTGGGGTTCCTCAAGGCTCTGTCTTGGGGCCAGTGCTGTTCCTTCTGTATACAAGTGGCCTGCCCGCATTGATTTCCTCCACATGTTCAGCTTATGCCGACGGCACCAAGATTTACAATACTGTCGTAAATTCTGCTATGCTTCAACGAGATCTTGATATTGTTTGTCAATGGTCAGTCAGTTGGCTTTTACCCTTAAATCTAACTAAGTGTTGTGTCCTTCACCTCGGGAAGACAAATCCGCGATTTACATACAAGATCTCTGACCACAACATCGAAGCAGTTTCCAGCCACACTGATCTGGGCGTTGTAGTCAACGATCGTCTTTCCTGGTCAGAGCATATCCACCACGTTACATCAAAAGCCAAGAAACTTCTATACATGCTGGAGAGGTCTTTCAAAGGATCCGATGTCAACACTTGCGCCTACATTTACAAGGCATTCGTGAGGCCAATTCTTGAATTCGCTGGCCCGGTATGGGACACTGTGCTTCTGCGCGATAGAAATCTCGTCGAATCAGTACAGCGTCGGGCTACTCGTATCCCTTTTGGAGCACGAAGACCAAGCTATGAAGATCGCCTTGAATTATTCAACCTGACCTCATTCTCTGAGCGAAGACTTCGTGGCGATCTTATAGTTACGTTCAGGATACTTCATGGTTTGATGGGCACCAACCTCATGCATCTATACCGTCTGTCGCGCAGCAATCTACGCGGACACAGCTTCAAACTGCATAAGGAGCCATTTAAAACAACAGTCCGACAGTGGTTTCTTCCCAACCGCATATTCAACACCTGGAATAGTTTACCTGAAAGTATGGTTGGTGCTATTTCAGTTAATAGCTTCAAAGTGCAGTATGATAGCTGGAGGAGTGTACAAACTTTATAGCTATGAACTGTCTTTTTTTATTTTTTTCTATTTGATGTATTTGTGTTACGTGTCCGTACACTATATTTACTGCATGAGCTTATAGTACTGTGTACTCTGCTCATCTCAATTATCATTTAAATAATAATAATAATAATAGGAGAGCGCTGACGCTGACACGGGACAGGTGCAATCTAGAAATTTTTGAAGGAGAGAAAGCAGTATGACAATCAAGGAGCCCATAAACGCGCCCTACAATTGTAGGAACGACTGACGATACGGGCCTTAGTTGTACGTGTTGCCTAAACGGCATGAGGCTTGTTATCAATCTTTGGCTCTGATGTGATGTAAAATCTGCTGCAGAGATGGCATTACTGGAGGTGTAAGTTGTATGTGTTTATTATAATTTCATTTGATTCTTGTCTCAAATAGGCTTGAGATTCAAAGCTAGAAATTAGTTGCGCATCCACTTTTTCTTATTCATGCTGGAAATTACATGTACAAATTTGCTGAATTTCAAAAATGAGAGAGATAAGAAATAATTATATTCACTGTACACTGTCGAATTACAAGCCACAACAGTAATTATACTCAACGCGGGCGCGGTGATGATTTCCCGTAATTCTCCTAAGTTTTTCGTAATTTATAACTTTGAACATAACCTCTCTTCAGAAAGCACAACATATAAATAACCCGTCATATTCAGCATATTCAGTAATGATTTTCTCACGCATCAAATATCACTGATTATAGACATGCAAACCAATACACATAATCATCCAGATGCGATCTTGCTATTCAACCAACTTTCTTCTCAGAGATAAAAACTAGTTACAAGAACCATTTGGCCTCACAAAATATATGCAACCAATATTGCGCGTAGCTTAGTTGAGTGATTCCTTCATAGATGGACGTTCACAACGATCCTAGTGAGCAAAAGTGGAATCGCTGTTTGCGCCCTAAAAACTATCTAGTTTGCAAGATGACATCTTAGAGGTTTTTTGGAGGTTTTATGAGCTTTTTACATGATACCCATGCCGAGTCGTACTTCTAAAGTCATAGACGGTTACCGATAGACCGACTGACACGAGTGACATGGATTTTTGGTGGCCAACTAAAAGGTATTGTATCTACGCCTGCCACTCCTTTTTTTTTGGTTAATTAATAAAACACAATGATAAATACTATCTATCGGTTGGTCTAAGCAAAACAGTTGTCTAGCGGCGTGCAAATTTAGGCACTACCTCAATAAAGCGGAGAGTAATAAAAGGTGCCATGTAGGCAATGCCCCCATATTTTAATACGTAGAATGTCCAATAAAATCGAGAGGTCTCTAAGAGTTTCAATAAGCAATAATAAATGTATAAGGATCTATGAAATTGTTAATTAGAATGATATTTTACCTGTTCACATCAGGTTTTTTTCAATGGGATGGCTCAAACCAATTTGCAAAACTGCAACAAGATGCAACCAAACAGAAGAAAAACGATCATGATTCTCTACTGTTTCTATTGACTAAAAGAACTTACCGCTGAGGGTTAAAATCTCATAAAAAAAATGGAATGCGTAGCACCCAAACCAAAATGACTAAACTTAAGTTACACAAAATAATATCCGGAAGATGACGAAACGACCCTTGCACCACGACCTCAACGGAAATCATTGAAAAGGGTTTGGCTTAGGATTGGGCACTGTATTATCAATGGAGAGAAATTCAAATTACGGATAAGTGATAAATAGGAAAAAAAGGTTACGGGATTTTGGCACGTGACTGAACCTATCCATCGTAGAGGCTTATTATTTTCATTAATATTTTCAAGTTTCCGAAATGGCCGCTAGGGGGCGTAACTGCAATCTTGAATCTGAAAAAGTGATGTTTCTGTGAATTCCGCTGTATTCAAAGGTTTCCGAAAAAAACACCCTGTACCTTCGAAACGGCCGAGTGGATTTCAACAAACCTGGGCTAGTTGAAAAAAGCTATTCTTGGGCTACAAACGTTATAATATTTGAAGTTCTGTTAGTTTCACATGTGGCCGCTAGAGGGCTTTCTTCGACATTCCGACAACAGAAACGGTTGATTTTCTCAAAAAAAATTAAATGCATTGGTATCATTTTTAATGAAAAAGTAGCTAAATGATGTCTACACAAGCTCGCGGAAACCGCATCTCGATATCTTGGTCCTAACCTAAAATTTTATACGAAAATCCCATAAACTTTTATTTTTTGAAACTATTTTTTCTGGATTTCCTTTTATTATTAAGTTGTGTCCCTAAAAACAACCGATTTAAAAAGAAAGGTTTTTAATGCGTCCGTAAATGCTCACGCTCTATGGGTAGACAAAACTGCAGCTTCAATTTCTGCTCTCAGTACGTTTCGAATAGCATCACGAATCCGTACGAGTATCATGTAAAAAACCTATAAAACGTCAAAAAAAAACAATAAGATGTCAACTTGCAGACTAGAAAGTTTTTAGGGCGCAAACAGTCATTCCACGTTTGCTCACTAGGATCGTTGTGAACGTCCATCTATGGAGGAATCGCTCAACTAAACTACATGCATTACTGGTTGCATACTTTTGTGACGTTGAGTGATCCGTGTCTGTAGTTTTTATCTCTGAGAAGAAAGTTGGTTGAATAGCAAGATCGCATCTAGATGATTATGTGTATTGGTCTGCATGTGTATCAAATCAGTGATATTTGCTGGGTGAGAAAATCATTACTGAATATGCTGAATATGACGGTTTATTTATACGTTGTGCTTTCTCGAGAGAGGTTATGTTCAAAGTTACAAATTACGAAAAACTGAGGAGAATTACGGGAAATCATCACCGCCCCCGCGTTGTGTGTAATTTCTGTTAGCATGTAAATGACTTGTAATTCGACAGTGTACAGTGAGCATAATTATTTCTTATCTCTCTCAGTTTTTCAATTCAGCAGAGCCAAAGATTGATAACTGACACCTCATTACGTTTAGGCAACACATACAACTAACTGCTAAGGCCCGTATCGTCATAGTTTTCTACTTCTCCGTGTCAGCGCTCTATTTTGAGGTTATGTCACAAACATCTATTTGCATCAAATTGTGCTTGCTTTTGAGTTATATCATGTTTTATCAGCCTGAAATTTCCGACAATTTAAAATCTTAACAATAGGAGAGCGCTGACGCTGACACGGGACGAGTGTAATCTAGAAATTTTTGAAGGAGAGAAAAGAGTATGACAATCAAGGAGGCCATAAACGCGCCCTACAATCGTAGGGACGACTGACGATACGGGCCTAAGTTAACATCTTGTAGAAAAACCTACGAAATGTCAAAAAACAGCATAATGTCAAAAAAAACGGCATAATGTCACTTTTTAAGATACGTGATCCCGTTTTTCATATCTTCTCTGGTTGTCGGTTGAATCTGAAACACGATGTCCTTTAATCAACAAGTCTGGTAATCGCGTAGGCCATGGAAACTGTTGACGAATTCTGTAACACTTTTTCTAAAGAAAAATCGCTCATTCTTTGGAGAACTATCTCTGTTAACAATGTGTGAATAATATTGAACTTGAACGGCTTCAACTGAATTGCCGAATGAAAGAAAATTTATCAATGTGAAAGTAGACCGAGTAAACGAAAAAATGCAGCGCTGGCGGTCATCCTTCCAAACTAGCCCAGTCCTCGTGTGAGACGGAAGAGCAATTAAAAACTCAAAGTGGTGGTAGTAAAGGTTCAAGCAAACTTCGTTAGGGAGCGAGAAGTACGCTTATTGCAAGCTTGTCACCGATGCGTAAATTTTAATTACTTGATGAGACTTTGAAGATCGCTGCTTCGAGGTTCCTTGATAATTCAGAGTTCATTCAAATGTGGGCAAGAATTCATTATATTTGAATGTTCGCTCAGTTGCGTCCTTAGAATCGGGAGATATAGTGTGATATAATAATAATAGCATTTATTACCCAACAGGTTTTTTATAATTAAATTTACAGGACAAAGAATTGAAAACTGGCATATCAATAAAAAACAATACTAAATTGTTCGAATTTAAGGGAAGAAACCAACAATAATAAATCATAAAAACCTCTTGAGCTGAGGAAGACTCTCACATGAGATTATAAAGCCAAGTTGGTACTTCCACGGGTGCAAAAAAGAAGATTCTGTCTCTAGAACGTCCTTGGAACTATACATTGGCGCAGGGATAACAGGTCTGAATAATCAACAACACCATGTAAAGGTTTATCTAAGAAGATGAAGGAGTTGAGTTTCCTACGCTCACTTAAGGAGGCAACTTGGAATCTTTCCAACAACACTTGATAGCCCGCGGCCCACGTTGAGGATAAACCGAATCAATCTTGGAAACCAGATACTGCTTGACCATCCACCTTACTCACCAGATCTAGCACCAAGCGACTTCTTTTTATTCCCTCATCTAAAAATTGCTTTCGGAGCGCAGAGATTTTCGTCAAATGAACAGGCAATCACCTCACTTAAATAACAAGTGAAAAAATGTTCAGCCTTATCAGTTGGACATTCCGGTTTTTATACTGCTTTTTTTTAATTCACTAACGCTCTAAAAATGAATATTTCAGCCGCAGTAAAGAATCAACGTTGGCGGATGTTGGTTCTTGACATCCTTTACGATCGGTTACGATGCCTAGGGTACGGAGACCTGTACGATTTCGTCAACTTAGTGAGTTTGATAGGGGCCGTATAGTGGGACTTCGGGAAGCTGGACTTTGTTTTCGGGCAATTGCAGTTAGAGTGCAAAAAGTGTAGACACTGTGGTTAGGTGTTGTCAGGCATGGCTTCGAGAAGGCCGTACGCAAAGAGCAAGGGGCGCTGGACGCCGCCGTAGAACAACAGACCGTGAAGATCGCCGCCTAAGATTATTGGACTTAAGGGACCGTTTCTCCACTACCAGGTCCATTGCAAATGCATGGTTTGCAGAACACGGAAGACCTATTGTTTACCGACGAATGAGAAGTTTTGGCTTGTTTTCATACCGGCCACACTGGGTCCTCCCTTTAACTCGAGAACACCGACGTAATCGCCTTGAGTGGTGCAGACAACGGTCACTCTGGGATCAGGAATGAAACAGTATTCATCAGAGGTAACATGAACGCGCAGCGTTATATCCACGAAGTTCTAGAACCCCATCTTTTACCCTATCTTGACACCCTGGCAGATCCAACTTTCCAACAAGATAATGCCCGACCACATGTTGCAAGAGTCACAATAGACTTCTTTCAACATAATGATGTCACATTGTTACTATGGCCACCTAGATCTCCCGATTTATCCCCAATTGAGCACGTGTGGGATATGATGGGTAGGAGATTGCTCAATTTGCAACGTCCTCCTCAGACTCTAGAAGCACTTCGAGAGGAGTTGGTGGTTGCCTGGAATGAGATACCACAGGAGGACATTGACCACCTGATCAGAAGCACGCCTAGGCGCGTTAGAGAATGCGTAGCACATCAGGGTGCATCCACACATTATTAAAGGTCATAGCAGTGCAATCATTTTGAAATTTTTATCATTTACTTATTATGCTTCATTAAGTACAAGATTTTATTAAAATAAAACCATTTAAACTGGGTGTTCGGATTTATATGTCACTTAGTATATTTTGCAGGGAAAAACGCCGAGTACTATTTGGACGGATTACAGAGATGGGAGAATCGCTAAGAGAAGAGTGTAGGGTTACAAGAAGACTATGTTGGACAATAAAAAAATCATAAAAGATGTCTTGTACCTTTGTTAGGACGGAAACTTTTCAGACCACACTCGTATAACGGTTATAAAAAGGGATCCAAATCAACGAAGCATTTTCCAATTTGAAACGTACACATACAAAGCATAACGTTTTTAATGCAGTCAAGTGTAAGTTTACAATTTGAGTAATGTGATAGTCAAAATTCACACTACTGTCAAATGTCACGCCTAAATCACAAACCGTTTTGTGTCGACTGATTACATTTCCTCCGATGAAAATTACTGTTGGTTGTTTTCGACAATTTATTCAATTGACACCAATCTGCCAACATAGATAATATTGACACTGTACACACTCATAATCAGTAACGTCGTTTCAAAGAACAATTTCAACTCATCAGAAAATACTAATCTTTCATGACGAATACTGCTACTTTATCGTTCACAAAGAGCAAAAAAAGCAATAGTCCCAAATTCGAACCCTGTGGTACTCCTGAAGGTGCTGTATAGCGAAAAGACTCGCGGCCATTGTATGATGTGAGTAGCTGACGATTATGTAAATAGGACTAAATGACATTTTGGCAAAAAGTATGTTATGATCAACTTCATGAAATGCATTTTCAAAGTCCCGACGATCCAAAATGTTGACGCTAATCGAGTGGAAATCGCTAAGTGGGTCACAGTTTATCTACCATTCATTGAAACATGTTGACATTCAGATATACAGGGTGTAAACGCTACGGTAGTCATTGAAATGGGTAATAGGGGGGTCAAGTTCGTATGGATGGCCAGCAAGATCTCCTGACCTCAATCCGATGGATTTCTGGTATTGGGGAGAACTTAAAGGGGTGGTTTATTGGGCTGGTCCTATAACAACTTCGCGAAAAAAAATTTAATGCGGCTGAAATAACGAATTGACAACTACGAGGACCTAGAGTAAGAAGAAACTAATGAAGCTTGTGTGGATTTTACCAGTACATTATCAAATAATGAAATAATATCTAAGAGCCAAGAATAATTTGCACCTGGCATTGCGGCGTTGTCAGATTTTATTTTACTTTCATCCCCCATCTTATATGAAACTTTTTGCTTCTTTCAACCCCCTCTATCACCCATTTAAATAACGACTATCATAACGTTTACACCCCGTATGTTTTCGACTTAAAAGGTAAATCTGGTTATAAAAAATTATTTTTAAAAGTTAAGCAAAATTATCAATCGATGATTTATAATTGTACCTCCGCCACCCGATTTGCAACTGGGACGCGCTCTGGAATGCTCCTTTTTTACGTTTCATGTTGTTCTAGATAATAAAAGTTCCGTTTGTTCCAGGTACAACAATACGACAGCAGTCGAAAAGCTGGCGAGCAGAACACAAGGCGGCGCGAACCCTGGGAATCATCATGGGAGCCTTCTTGTTCTGCTGGTTGCCGTTTTTTCTGTGGCAAGTATCGTGAATGAACACAATGAATTTTATTTTATAAAAAAGACAATTTGCCTGGATTATCAGAGCTATAAAAACAGGAGTTATCTTTCGGCAACCGTACGAAATTAAGTCTTTTCCATGCTTTTTTTTTCTGCCAACGACCTCTTATCAGCGACCACGTGGGGAATGTGGAAAACCGATAAGAGCATTAAACTTTATAAGTCAGAATACGCAAGACAGACCTTCTAACACCCAAATCTGATCACTGCTCAGATAAAGCTATATTATGGGGGACCAGTGGCGGACCTAGAGGTAGGCGCGGGGAACGCCCCCCCCCCCCCCCTAGACGTCTGACACTTGCTTTTGTAATCTAACACCATTGTGTTGCTTTCTGACACATCCTGATTCCTCAATATCAGTCTGGTTTCCGTACAGGGCATAGCGCAACAACATTACGGAAGATATCAACAAAAATGTAGATGATCAGATAGGAACAGCTCTGATTCTGCTAGACTTCTCTAAGGCCTTTGATATGGTATACTTTATCTGAAGTCACTTGAAACACTGTGAAATACCGGGTGCGTTTTATATATCTATATTTAACACGCTCTGTTGCTGCAAAAATCGCCAAATTTCGCAGCAAATATCCCAAATATAAGATCAAAGGGAGTTTCACCGGTCCACGTGGAGTAAAGCACGCCTATGCGTGGACACATAGCCAATGAGAAAGCGTGTATTTCAGAGCTCCGAACAAGTGCAGGTGGCTACTGAAAATTGAAACAGTTTAGCCAGTGCCGTGTAGCGGTGAATAAACGTGTTTTCTTTAGTCTGTCCGTGTTTTTTCATAGATTTTATTAGTTTGTGTGTTTTTGACTTTTGAATACTCAGTTTACTTGTTGATTTAATTGTTGTGTTGATTGTTCTTGTGTGTCCTAAATATGGCTCTTTGGAGACCTTGGGAAAATGCTCCAAGCCACGAGGAGATGGTTGATGAACCTGTGCAGGCAGAATTCTTTCATAAAGATTTAGAGGAACAGACCCAAAGAGTAATCCTAAATATGTATGATTGTCTGAAAAACGAAAATCCAGATTCCTCGCAAAATCAAATTTTAAACAGAATTTGTATCCTGACAAAAATCAGTCGGTCTACCATTTATCGGGTTATAAAAAGGGGAGATGTAGTCAACCATTCCTTCCACAGAAAGCGCATAGGGCAAAAATTAAAAAGAATAGACGTGGGTTTTCAGGAAGATATTCGTCGTATAATATACGGATTTTATAAAGAAAATTTGGTGCCCACGTTGGAAATGATACGGGATAAATTAAAAGATTATTCTGAAGATTTTTATAATTACAAATGCTTAGACTCACTGCACTGTATTGTAAAACTGTGTGGTTTTCAATACAAAAAATTAGATAAAAGAATGGTGATTATGGAGTCGTCTCGAATCGTTGAATTGCGCCAAGAATTTTTGCACAAAGTTAAAATCTATAGAGAGCAGAAAAGAAATCTGATTTACCTGGATGAATCGTGGTATGATACCCATGATGTTGTGCAGTACGGCTGGGTTGACGACAGCAACAAGTGCATTTTAAATGCACCATGCAACCGTGGAAAACGAATCATTTTTCTCTATACTGGCAGTGAAAATGGATTTATACCTAATGCCTTGCTGTTATCTGCCAAAAATATCAAAGAATCATGTGCCGACTATCATGAGGACATGACCTCCGACTTATTTAAAAAGTGGATAGAGCAGCAGTTAATACCAAACATTTCCCCAAATTCAGTGATTATTATGGACAATGCGCCATACCATTCCCGACAGAAAAACAAAATTCCGAATACAGGCACAAAAAAACAAGACATTATTGATTTTATGAAGGATAAGGGAATGGAAATACCACAAAAATCAACCAAAGCCATATTATTGGATCTTATTAAAAGACAAAAATTTGAAAAAGAGTATGTTGTTGACAATCTGCTTCAGCAAAATGGCCATGAAGTATTACGTCTACCTCCCTATTACTGCATTTTTAACCCGATTGAGTTGGTCTGGGCTGCTTTAAAAAAAAAGTAAGAAAACATAATCAGACCCCTCAATTAAGTGAATCGCTATTGGCCACAATAAGAGATGCAGTATCTCATATTGCTGCCACAGCCCTATGGAAGCAGTGTTCTAGGCATATTATTGAAAAAGAAAATGAATATTGTGTTTTGCCTCCTGTAAATCCCGTTGTAATTCCTCTACAAGGTTACTCTAGCGACAGCTCCGAAGGCGAGGATGATATATAAATACCTATAATGTAAGTCTTTATATACCTTTTCATATACCTACCTGCTATGTAAATATTTGCCTATGTCACACGTTGGAATTCTGTAATTTTTCCATTTCTTAACTTTCAGTCAACATAAATTAAACTCCCAATATAAGTATTTTTTATCCCAAATCAAAAAAATAAGAAGATAGTAGAATCCATTTATTGTGATATAAAAACATTATTATTATCGTTCTAAATAAATGACCGCACGCCTATGATACGTCATGAAATTACAAAGGACGCGCCGACCAAAGGTTTTTATGCTATTTCAAGTGACTTCAGATAAAGTATACATCATGGTATTCTCTTGAGTAAGCTCAAATGGTATGGTCTTTCTGACAAGCCACTACGTTTCTTCGATTCGTATTTGCGCAAGCGTACCCAGAAGGTGAAAACACGTAAGGGATTGTCTTCGGCAAAGAGTGTTGCATCTGGCGTACCTCAAGGCTCTGTGTCGGGACCATTACTCTGCTTAGTTTATACTTTTGATCTGCATACTTGCCTTCAGCACTGTAATATTCAAACGTATGCAGATGACACGCAGCTAACTCTGTCTTTTGATTATTTGGACATGCATGAAGCATCATATAAATTGAACTTAGATCTAGTTGACATTGAAGAGTACTGCAAAAGACATTGTCTGAAGATCAATGCTTCAAAATGTTCTACCAAAACAGTTAGTACAACGGTTAGATGGCACAATTGTTCCTAGTCATAACGAAACCCATATTCCTATAGTAGACCATGCGAAGAATTTAGGGATCATCATGGATTCAGATTTGAGGTTTAAGCAACATGTTACGCATTTATCTCGCTTAACATACATGCGTTTGAAGATATTATACACCAATCGCCATATTCTGAATTTCAAGACTCGCAAAAAACTGGCTGAGACTCCGGTTCTATCTTTGATAAATTATTCAATTGCTTGTCTTGATTACCTAAAAATGTTCGCTTAGCAACCTCCAAATCAATGTAGTTAATGTCAGGTTTTCGATTGAATTCGCCATAACACTATTCATTTTCTTTGGAATTGCTATCCGAATTGTTAGTTATTTTTATATCAGCTTTTTTTGGTCTGAGTTTCTTTTCAAGAAAAATACTAAATGATCACATGCCGAGTACCAAAATAAGAAACGATTTACATTCTAGATCGCTAATCGAAATCCGACTCTGTTATGATAAAAATTTACCTTGGTATGCACCCGCAGTCATCCTTTCCTCTTTTAAAGTAGCGACGACGACCGTCTAGGCCCAACCCACCCTCGTTTCCTTTTCACCTCCCCGTTACCTCAGAAGATGGTGCTCGGGATAGTAGGAGCCCCGTTAACGTAACCTCCCAGATGGAAATGGGCTTGTTGTTCAAGATTAAAACGATCCATTGTTATTGCCACAATATATCGGTCAATCTGTTGCGCATGGAACAATTACCAACTGTCAAAATAATACCAACTAAAAAAACCAACTGATGACCCACCGCTACCGTATAAAAAATTTTAACTCATTCTATTTTGAAAATACGTGTGAAGTTTAATATCGAAATTTGATTGTAGAGTGTTAAGAGAGTAATCTCATCATAGCACTAGTCATGTTTTGTCCTTACTAGGTATCATCAATAGCGTTAAAAGCAATACCCTGGCTTTCAAAGCAAAGTGCCGTCATGTCAGTTACACAAGCATGTAAGAGTATATTTAGAAAATGGGCCGACAGGATCGATAACACTGAATAAAATAGTGATCTGTGGCGGTTCCAAGAAGATATTTTGTTTTGTCACAGACAGGCATACATAATAAATTGAGTTTGTTATGTTGCGTTCTAGGGTAAATGGCATTTAAACTATTTGCCTTTGCTTTTAGCGGCTAGAAATTATACAAAACACAGCCGTGAAACCGTTTGGCTTGCAGAGTTTCACTCACCAAGGACATGCTTAGGTACAAATAACGTATGTCCTAAAAGTTTTGAGAGTCACATTCAGGTTCAGACGTGTTACGTATGTCGTGTGCATCATTGCAATTTGATATTTCTTTGGACGTTTTCGTTTGTTATCTTATTAAGTTGTTGAGTTTGTCGTTGTTATTGTTATACCTTGTTATTGATTGTTATTGTTATCAACTGCTTGCGCAAAATGCCCAGTAGTACAGATACTGCCGATGAAGTTGTAAACTCCTGTAGTCCACCTAGGAAACGCTCTAAAAAAAGACACCTCAGTGCAGAAATGAAAGAGGTCATTTTGAATATATATAAGATCAAGAGCGAGGAGAACGAGGCATCAACCATCAAAGAAATTGTTGTGAAGGTTTCTCACAAAGTTGGGGTGTGTCGGGCATCAGTGTTTAATGTGTTAAGACAATACAAAAAAAATCACACCTTTTCTGAGCCAATGACCAGTAAACATCGCAAAAGTATTGTTAAATCATTGGATGAAGCTGATAAGCATGCGATTAGGAGGAAAGTGCATGAATTCTTCTTTAGGAATGAAATACCTACTATAGATAAAGTACTGCGGAAGGTAAATGGAGATACAACGTTGCCAAATTTCAAACGATCAACTTTCCATGCGTTACTGAAGCATTTAAATTTCAAATGGAAAAAACGGGGTCGTAATAGTTTACTACTGGATAGAGAAGAAATTGTGCTATGGAGGAGGGATTATTTAACAAAAATTGGGAAATATAGAAATCAAAACAGGAAGATTTATTACCTTGATGAAACGTGGGTAAACGCAGGACACACTACAAGTAAAGTATGGGTTGATGATTCTGTAACTTCATCCAGGAGGGCCTTTCTAGATGGACTGTCCACCGGATTAAAAAATCCAGCAGGTAAATACGAGTAATAGACAACAATCGGATGTTTTTCAAACCTTGGGAACAAGGTTCTAAACATTAATTCCAGGAGGCAGATAAAACATATTACAAGTAACAAAACTTTTATAACTTTCGATAAAATGCGTGGATGTTTTATTGTCATTTTCATTTGTTGGAACTTTTTTAAGCCATGTTTTTATGTGTTTTCGATATTTCAATAATTTTCTAATATAATCTTAAAATATGTCGAATATTATAAACTTAAAAAAAGTTACTAAGTTTTATATTGTGTACCGTTCTAATATTTCTAATCATTTTAATTCATACTTTAAGCTTTATAAAGTTATAATTTGTTAATATTAATATTTGCGCGTATTTCAGGTTCCTGATCATTCATTTTTTAAAGGTTTATAACTTTAAATTAAATTGTGAAGCGCTGAGTAATCATACGACGTTCAATATTATTTCTTTCAATATGACTAAATAATCCCAATTATAGCAATCTGATACTCATGTCTCAATGTTTTTTCGCTGAATGTGATGAAAACATTTGAAAAAGGTTCGCTTATTGAAATAAATCTACACCAGTTAGTACTTCGATTTCCAGGTAAAGGGAAAAGGCTCATTATCTGCCATATTGGCAGTGAGGATGGATTTGTTGTTGACGGTCTGTGGTGCTTTGAGTCTAAGAAAACTGGAGATTACCACGAGGAAAGGAATGGCGAATCGTTTGAACAGTGGTTTTCAAAAATTTTACCGAACTTAGAGGAAAACGCAGTAATTGTGTTGGATAATGCGCCTTATCATTCTCGAAGAATGGAGAAGGTCCCAACAACGGCTTCAAGGAAAGTTGATGTTCAAAATTGGCTCCGCTCGAAAAATATCAACTTTGAAGAAGCATTGCTGAAACTACAATTATTAAGAATTGTCAAGGATCACAAGGCGGAATATCAAAAATACGCCATTGACGAAATGGCAGCAAGTCAAAATAAAACTGTGCTCCGTTTACCTCCATACCATTGCGAGCTCAATCCCATTGAGCTCATATGGGCAGAGGTTAAAAATTATATAGCTAAGCACAATACAACTTTTAAATTTTGTGACCTCAAAGGACTTTTCAAAGAAGCACTAGAATTAATAACAGCGCAAAAATGGGAAAAACTGTATTAAGCACGTGAAAGACAAAGTTGAAAAGAGAAAAGAGAACAATATTTTAGAGGAACAAGTTGAGCCATTCATTATTGACGTTGGTGCTTCAGGCAGTAGCGATGATGAAAGCTCATCAAGCTCATCTTTCCAATAAAAGATGTCGTTCATCAAATTCGGTAAGTTATAAGTAATTATAAAGCTACTGTATTTTTTAATTAATTATTGACATTTTTGAACCCATTTTGGCAAAACCTATTCAAGAATCTACTTTCTGACAATGTTCAACCATGCACATTTTTTTACGTTTTGAACGTTTTAATTTGGTTACATATTTACCTAGAAATCAAAAAATATACTAATCAATATTCTAAAAGCAATTTTACGAGATATACGATTATTTTTAATTTAGGCTAATTTAAACGCCATTTTGAGATTATATTCGACTGTATTTCACCAAACATCAGGCGGCATCCGAAGCTGGAAATCGAAACGAAAATTTTGAAACCCTTATGTATATTTACATCATTATATATTTCTTACCGCACCCCCACATGATCCTATATCCATCACCAATCGTATTCACATCGAATTGTGCTAATTTACTACAAAGTTACGCAAAGCAGCATCTACTATCTAAAATATGTACTGCGTGACTCTTAATACGTCCCTGCCGAATGTTACAGCGTTCGATGATCACGTGGTCTTGTTTATGTCCGGTCTATCTCTTATCTGAATATACTGTAGATCGGTATTTTTGAAGTAACCCTAGCAACACCTTCAATTGTTTGTTACGGATAACTAGAATAATAGAACTTGGTGCATAGGTATACCAAACGCATCTACGTATTATTTGTTGATAGGTATGATCGTTTGTTACAATTATTTAGGAAAATAGTGAATATAAAACAAGAGTGTGTAGTGTCAAATTTTTCGTAAGAAAATAGTCTCTTAGAAATAAGGTGACGAGCTATCCACTTTTTATTTGAAAAAATCAAGTAAACTGAAAAATTAGTGTTTGTGACTTTTAAATCGTATTTTTCCCGTGTTACTTGATCAAAAATGAAGCGATTTACAAGATCCATGGCATTCTAGATCGAAAAATAAAAATTGAAATAAAAATGACTTTATTTGTCAAATATTGACAAGTGATGCGTTGTTGGGTTCAGAATGTCATTCTCGATTGAAACAAGTAAAAATGTATAGGGTGTCCCATTTAAAAATCGAAAGTTTTCTATCTTCAATAATAAAAAAAGTTATAGCGGTGAGCCACCTTGACAACTTACTTGAGTACAATCCTCTCTCACCTCCGATTATCAGCATGAACAAATCTGCTACCATGTAATCCGTCGCGAAACTTCATACAAGGCACATAATAACAGGATTTGTGTTAAACTTCCAACCAAACTCCATACTCCATGTTTGCTAACTTTTTCGCATTCATCACCTGAAAACTTCGCTGCTTTCAACAACGCTGCGGCTTTGAACATTGTTCCTTGGAATATGTACCCTTTTATATTTTATACAGCGGCTGGTTCATCTTGCTTTTATATTCTTTAGGAATTCTTCGTGCTCTTATGTGGCTTAGTTATGTTATGTATAAGAAAGGCCGTTGGATTTAAATCAAAAAATCTTCAAAACTACTGAACTGAAGCTCATGTATTTTACATCGTTATAAAGAGAATTGGAAGACCTTTAAAATAAGGTATCACTCGACCCCCGCTTCCATTTAAGATTTTAGGGTTGGTGTCACCCCCGCCCAGGGGCTGCACCTGTTAACGTGATTTTTTGCCAAACTTGTATCCTCCTCGAAAACAAAATCGACGGGTCTGAGCGTTTTTCCAAAAAAAAATAAGCTGCCAGTAAATGCGTCTGTTTCGTTTTCGATGCGCCACCCATACTAAAACTGATATCGGGTGTCTGTCTTATCACTAATTTTACGTAGGTAAATCGGAGCTGAATGCAGAAAATTTTGGAAACATTGTAGCGTGATACAAATTACATGTTTCCTGTTTATACAGCTGTTGCAATATTTGTAATTCGATAAATGGTGCATTTGGGAATGAACATAATTCTACGGTCGCTTTGCAAAATATCAATTAGTAAGCTCCGTTATATAATCCGATAAATCCTCTGCGGAACATCAGCCATGTTTGGCGATAACCCACATCCGAATTTTTAAAATCAATTTATCCCATCTCATTGGGGGCGAACATCAAAGTATGGATGTCTCTTGTAAAACCGCTGCCACACGATATGGCGAATGCCTCGTGGCATTGGACACATGGCCATTCGCCACATCATGTGTCCAACGTTCGCCACAAGGCACGTTCGGCCTCGTGTCGGTAAATTTGACCGGCGATAAAGGACGTTACAACGTTGGAAGCATAGTTCGTTACGCTCCCGCACAAGATATCATGTATTTGAGGTTTTAAGTTAGAGCCAGTAGCAGCGAAAAACATTTATTTGTTTGCTAAGACTATGGTGAAGTAGTGGTATGTGTTCTGTAACTAACTTTTGAGGAGAATGAATTAAATTAGTATACATACAAAGCGTAGGCTACCATAACAACACTTTTTTCACGATTGCTAATATTTTGTACGTTTCGCAGGTGAGTTATGGCTGACCTAAGGATATGTATTTTAATAAATTATACATTTTATCAAGTGCTTACAGTTGTTTCGTTATAATGTCCTGTTACGATGCAAGACTAGTTGAGAAATATAGGGTTGCCCAATAGGGACGCAGGAAAGTAAACGTCAATTTGACATAGACGCCATCTTTGTTTTCTGTCACCGACATGTCATTTTGTTAGTTGAATGTTTACCATTGATCGCTATGGAGTCGTATTCGATTGAAGACCGCATTGAAGTTATTCAAGAGCACTACAAAAATGGTGCAGAAATAAAAAACACGTTTCGCGCGCTTCGTGAACATTTCGGTCGCAACAACCGACCAAACGAAACAACCATCGGTCGTCTGGTGCGTAAATTCGACGCAGCAGGTTCTGTGGCAAATCTGCCAGGCTCTGGCCGGCCAAGGAGCGTTCGCACACCGGAAAATATTCCTGTTGTGAAGGAGAGTGTGAGAGACGATCCGAAACAATCAACAACGCGTCGATCCCAAGAATTGGGCATTTCGAGAACCAGTTTGCTCCGCATTCTCCACAAGGATTTGAATGTACACGCCTACAAGATCCAATTGACGCAAGAGCTGCGTCAGGCCGACCATTTTTCGCGCCGAACGTTCTCGGATTGGCTCCTTGAACACCGCCAAATTGATGCCAATTTTTCATCAAAAATCATGTTCAGCGACGAAGCGCATTTCACTTTGAATGGGACGGTAAACAAGCAAAACTGCCGCATCTGGGCGAACGAAAATCCCCCTGAGTATCAAGAGCAGCCGATGCATCCTCAAAAAGTGACTGTGTGGTGTGCATTGTGGTCAAAAGGCATCATCGGACCTTACTTTTTCGAAAATGCGGCCGGGGACGCCGTTACCGTCAATTCTGAGCGATATCACGTGATGATAGAGGACTATTTTTTGCCGCAACTTGAAGGAATGGATATGGACGATGTTTATTTCCAACAAGACGGTGCAACATGCCACACAACCCACGTCAATATCCATCGATTGCAGTCCTTCTTCGGTGATCGCGTGATATCGCGCAGAGGAAATGTGCCATGGCCACCAAGATCGTGCGATTTGACTCCCTTGGACTTCTTTTTAAGGAGATATTTGGAAAGCAAAGTCTACGTCAACAAACCTGCCACCCCCCAGGAACTCAAATACAACATCATTGCCGAGATAAATGCCATAGAACCGACCATGTTGCAAAATGTCATTGAAAATTTCGACCATCGCGTGGACGTCTGTAAATCCAGTCGTGGTGAACATTTAAGCGATATTATTTTTCATACATAAATGGTATAAATGAACCTTCAAAATAAAGTACCCAACTTGATTTGAATATCAATCTTTCTTGTTTTAATATGCGTTTACTTTCCTGCATCCGTTTTGGACAACCCCATATATCCACTTGCATTTCATAACTAACGAAAAAGATTAAATAAATGATAACTCTGAAAGTACTCTCAGGATTTTGATGAAATTTTGCCTCTAGGTTACTACTATGAAAATGACGAAAAAGCTCCGCAGATTTTGGAAATCGGTACAATGGCGGAGGAGTTATCGTCGAAAAACAAACAAAAAAACTGTCAAACTCCGTTTTTGGACAATTCTGAAAAGGTTCAAGCGCGCCACTGACACCGATAATAGTCATTGGCGCCACCACGCGTCGAAGACCGAGACTAGAAAGTTCATCCCATCGTGTAGGAGACACACTTGCCAATTGTGGGGTGTCGAACGTTGTATACAACGTTGGAAGCATCGTGTGGGACCCGCATTAGCGTACCGCAACCGTTCTGAACGCTTCCGAATTCTATTAAATCTGTGCAACGCCATTTTAACGTTATAATTACTTTGAGCAGACTCAATGAAGTTCTGAACTTCTCAGAACGGACTAATTAGGTGATGTTTTAATGTAAGCTGACTGAGCAGCACGCTCACAATGTCACTTTTCACTCGGGAGAAAAGACTTCCAAGTGAATGCATGCATCTTGTGCTAAACTTTATAAATGAAATTTCTCAAGGTGGGGAAAGGAAAGTCTTACGTACCGCGTCCCCCTCGTCAAATGAATTCTAACGCATGTCAATTTGAGTTTTAACTTGATTGGAGGCTTTTAAACACTGATACCAAAGTATACCACCAGAGGGGATGAATTCAATTTGGGAAGCCATTCATTGTCGATTTCAATTAAGATTTCTCTCAATATGAATGTTAGGGTACCTAAGCAACAATCTGTTGAATTTTTCTCTTGTAAGCATTTTTAATGTTTAAAGTGTGGAAAAATTGTTTTTGTCACCAGTTTTATTTCATTTTACGGTTGTTTTACTGTTATTTTGTCCATAGTTTTAAGTTTTATTGACAAGTCGTATATGTTTCTTGTGAAATCAACAGGAAAATAAAGAATATGAGTTTGGTTATTTGTCAAAAAGTATGCTGAGAATAAATACAAAGTAAGAAATAATACTGGTCGCGCCATCTGTTGCCATGCCATGTAAACACCACTAAATGTAGGCATGTACGTGGTGTTTAGTCGTAGTGTACTCGATGTAACTTCAAGTTTGAAGTTTGAAAGATGACAGTTCAGTTGTTGCGTAGAACGAATAAGATTCACTGAAGAAACGTGGCGCGGGTATTATAAAACGTCAAAAAACCAATAGAATATCCTCTTGCGGACTAGATAGTTTTTAGGGTGCAAATAGTTCATTCCACGTTAGCTCGCTATGATCGCTGTGGGCGTCCATCTATGGAGGAATAACTCAACTACACGCATTGTTGGTTGCATATGTTCTGTGAAGCTGAGTAGTCTGTAGTTTTCGTCTCTGAGAGGATGTGAAACAAAGAAAGTTGGTTGAATTGTTGAATAGCAAGTTCACATCTGGATGATTATGTGTATTGGTCTGCATGTGTATGAAGACAGGTTATGTTCAAAGTTATAAATTACGATTTTTCCCGCTTTTTGTTTTTTCAAAAGCTTTGACAAGAAATCGCCACTGCGCCCGCGTAGTAACATTTTTGCAATGCCTCACATCTAGGCGCTGATTTGTATTTTCTATTGACATCGCAAAATAAATTTCTATAAAATTTAAATGACTGGAAATAATGTACCAGCTTGTACCCAAAAATAATCGGAATAGCATGACAGTGGGCAGTTCTTATCATCAGAGCCAAACATTGATAACTAAAGCACCATGTCGTTTAGGCAACACGTACAACAAATCGCCATAATGCCACTTTTCAAGATACGTAATACTCGTGCCGTAGTTTTTCTGTAAAAACTGTAAAACCAGAACAAAACCAACCATTCGAGTTTGTAAAGCTTATTAGATCATTTTTATTTATTATTATTATTAGATCAAATTAAAATGTGTCTTGAAATCACGGATTTATTTGATAAAGTATCGAATTCGTATTTAACCAAAAAAAGCTGACAAGCTCAAATGCTACAACCCCATACAAGTCGTAATTTTAGTACGAGGAATTTTTGTTTGCCCTGGTCTAAATGGGATCATAAATCTTTCTGTCTCCTCAAGGGTTTACCATTCCCTCCGTCCAGGTGAACAATTCATCTGCCACAATAGAACTGGAAAAGTTCTTTACGGCTTTGTCTCGGAAATTACAAACCTTGGCAAAGTTTGGATCATTAGCAAAAAGGACTGTTTCGAAAGAACTGCGAAACACAGGGCAAGATAACAACGCCGTAAGGGCCGTTTAGCTTTTTACTGGTCCGAGTGCTTTTTTTTGTTTTCTAAACGTGTTCAAAAACATAGACGTCCGCCGATATCATCAAATCATCAAGTGACAGTTTGTGTAGAAAAGTGGCCCTACATCAGTATTGTGTCAGTGACGACACCACCGCAGACCAGTTGGAGTTTGTTAAGAAGAAGCTTCTTAATGATACAGCGTCTTTGGCTCATACTAAAGACGTTACATTTTCAATCGTCTACTCCTACAATCCCAGTTTCAATCCGCAAAAAGTTTTACGAAAATGATCAGACGTCAAAAAACAAAGTTTAAGCGATTTTTATGTTTTTCGTGTTTTTGCTCCAAGCTCCGCCACCAATAGAGCCATTTTCAGCTTCAGACCAAATATTATCAAATTCATCTTGAGATTGTACTGGAGGACACTCTTAAAAATGAAGAGTTCCTTCTTAAAACTCTTCCAAGGTTGTCACGCACCAAGTAAGACCTAGCGCTATCACATTTACCTTCTATACTAAGTGACATGGCTTCGAGAAGGTCGTACGCAAAGAGCAAGAGGCACTGGACGCCGCCGTAGAACAACAGACCGTGAAGATCGCCGCCTAAGATTATTGGCCTTAAGGGACCGTTTCTCCACTACCAGGTCCATTGCAAATGAATGGTTTGCAGAACACGGAAGACCTATTGGCATGCGAAGTGTTTACCGACGAATGAGAAGTTTTGGCTTGTTTTCATACCGGCCACACTGGGTCCTCCCTTTAACTCGAGAACACCGACGTAATCACCTTGAGTAGTGCAGACAACGGTCACTCTGGGATCAGGAATGGAACAGTATTGTCTTTAGTGACGAGTCTCGATTTTGTTTAGGCATGCACGATGATCGTGCAAGGGTTAGAAGGCGACGTGGTGAAAGGAGGAATCCACAGTTTTTTGTTGAAAGACATGTTCATCACACTGTTGGAGTTATGGTTTGGAGTGCTATAGCTTATGGTACCAGGTCACCTTTAATCTTCATCAGAGGTAACATGAACGCGCAGCGTTATATCCACGAAGTTCTAGAACCCCATCTTTTACCCTATCTTGACACCCTGGCAGATCCAACTTTCCAACAAGATAATGCCCGACCACATGTTGCAAGAGTCACAATAGACTTCTTTCAACATAGTGATGTCACATTGTTACCATGACCACCAAGATCTCCCGACTTATCCCCAATTGAGCACGTGTGGGATATGATGGGTAGGAGATTGCTCAATTTGCAACGTCCTCCTCAGACTCTAGAAGCACTTCGAGAGGAGTTGGTGGTTGCCTGGAATGAGATACCACAGGTGGACATTGACCACCTGATCAGAAGCATGCCTAGGCGCATTGGAGAATGCGTAGCACATCAGGGTGCATCCACACATTATTAAAGGTCAAAGGGCTTTAAAGCAGTGCAATCATTCTGAAATTTTTATCATTTACTTATTATGCTTCATTAAGTACTTATACAAAATTTTATTAAAATAAAACGATTTAAACTGGGTGTTCGGATTAATATGTCACTTAGTATATCTCCCCTGGTACCCAGTATTTTTCTCGATCTGACCTGATCATAACCCTGTCTCCTCCCTTGAAGTCTGACCTATATTTTGCAGTTTTATCATAATGAATGTTGTTTTTAAATATTTTTTCAGCAAGCCTCTGACTATCATTCTTTAGAGTTGGTTCTAAGTGCTTATTTGATACAGGCAAGTCAGTTGTCTGTTATAAAATCATTTCTGCTGGAGATATATTGGAGCCTGCTAACGGGGTATTTCTATATTCTAACAGCGCTATAGAAATGTCCGTTTCTGATTCCTGTCAAATATTAAACTTTTTGAAGATTCCCTCCATTTTAATTTTTAGGTTATCTTCTTACTTTTTAGGTTACGATTTTTACTTACTGTTATTACGACTCTGATGCAGTACATTAAAACCTGACACCATGGCTTATATGCTTGTTATCAGCATATTAATAAACACTCCTTGTTTTAATTATAATTTGAGTTTATTCTTAATACGTACATGCACCAGTGACGTCTAGATTTTAACAGGGCCAGAGACCTCATGCGGCGCTTCAACAAACTATCTAAAGCTGTGAGCACTAAGTTAAGGCTGTATGAGACAACATCCACATAACTTCTCGTGCGTGGGAAGTAACAAACGACAAACAAGAATACTTAAGACACAAGCAAGTAGAAGATCCAATTACAGATGCACAAGAATCCTTCCGTATGCATTACCATCTACAATCCCCATGACGGATGTGTAGTTCAGTTTTGACTTGAATCGGTTGAGAAATCCCAGCTTGTTTAAACTTCCATCTTCGGAGTAGACGGAAACTTTCAGTTGAAGGAACGTCTGCGTTTTCGTTGCTCGCAGCTCGTTACTCACACGTGACAGAGAGAAATGTCGGGATGTAGATATGAACAGATCACTTGAGCACAACTCATGAATTTCATATGAAGAGGAAGTGATTCGGTGCGTTTGATACATTGCCGCAGTCAATTTTTAGCCAGGGATGATTTTGCGAAAGGTGGAAACAGATGCTCGGGATATATAACGTATCAATCTTTCAGCTTGCCAGTACGGCTGAGACGATGTTTATAAAGTTGATAAGGAGTTGGTATATCATTTATGCTTTTCGATGCCTTGTATAGAGTAACGAGGTGTCGAAGTAGTGCACAGACCCTTTTCAAGTGGCCCATGAATAATGTTGCGCTGCGGTCGCGACGAAAATAACAAGTACTCAATTGGTCGATTATAATGCTTTCTCGATACAAAACAGATTCGACGCCGTGTCTTGGAAAAGAAATGATGATCAAATTACTACTGCTTTTTTCTGTTAAGACAAAAGTTTTGGCAGTTCTGCAGAACTTAAGGGCCAGCCGCCGCTGGTTTATTGATTAATCGTATTTTCTTCCTTCAGGTACGTGATAACGACACTTTGCGGTGACGACTGCCCCACCCCGGACTGGACGATCGGGATGCTGTTCTGGATCGGCTATTTCAATTCTGCGTTGAACCCGTTGATCTACGCCTACTTCAACCGGGACTTCCGGGAAGCCTTCAAGGACACTCTGTTGTGCGCGATGCCGTGTTGTTTCTCGTGCTGCTGGAAGACGCCGGCCAGGTACCTTTAGCCGACCAATCAGCAAACGAGAGAACCACGTGGCAGCGCCGCAAGAGACTCGTCTAGTGCCGGGTACTGCTACTAGGGCGAGCGGCTGTGATATGAGGACGAGGAAGGGGTCAAGGTAGCTATATACTATAGTCAAAATCACGAAAGATGACTATTACGTCATACCATAAATTGTACTGTAATCAATGGACGTACGTCGATGATAAAATCACCATGTCATGAATTAATATTATGATTTTGCGATGTTAGGTTATTTCACTGATTATTTTTATTTTCATTTTATTTCATGGTTTTGAGTGATACCTTAATAATAATTTTAGTGGGGAGTTTTTGTTTAGAAAGAAACAGTTATGAGTAGAATACCTTAAGACAGGAACACCAAAAACCAAAGTATTATCCGGAAACAACCTAACCCGCTTTAACATAACCTAACTATCCGTCTTTCAAATGTGATCGATCATGCAACGTGAAAACATCGTCTAGCTTTGTCGGACACATGCAAATTAGCAATACAGTTTGTTTAGACAATAAAATAACATATCTGAAACTTCATTAAAGATATTCACAAATCGCTGTGGTTTGTCTTTACTACAGACTAAAATGATGACGTAATCGTCGTCTTTCGTGATTTCTACTATATGCTCTACAAGACTATCCGTAGCAAAATTTTTCCCGAAATCGTTGCAATACATTTCAAAAAAATGCAAATCAAAATTGGAAGATTGGATCCGAGTAAAGATAACATGGCCACGCAAGAACACTGTCGAAATGTATTCTACTAGACTCTAGAACAGGAGTTTCCAACCAGGGGAAAGCGTTTGCATTTTAGAAAGAAAAAACAAAAAAAATAAACAAATAACATAACAATGTTTACGTTGACCGGGAGCAGACGCGCGGAGCGGGAGCTGGAAAGGGGCGTAGCGGCCATGCCGTATCGCCACAGCGAGGTACAGCACTCACACGCAACAGTCGACGCAGCGGAATGTCTACGCGTTCACACCTACGTGCAAAGCTCTATTCGGTTTAGCTACTTTTTTCAGTAGTTGGTGTTCACTATAGGGTTCTCGATTATCTCTCAGTATTGCTTTGGTGTTTTAGTGCTGTGACGTGGGTGTCAGGTGTATCCAAAGTGGAAATTAGGTCTACCTCCAACTCTTCTGAGGGAAACAGGATATCTGCGCAGCAAACTAGGTGAGCCTTGCATACTCATCTACTTGTGTGTAAGGGTTGACATCCTATGTTTTTTTAAATAAATTGCGCACATTGCATACACTGAGAGATTAGTCATATACTGAGGTATATCTCAATCACCAGATCAATATCATCAAGAATCACTTCCAAAGCGACACATTTTCACTACATAAGCCGACTAGCACTGTTTAAAAACAATATTACAAAATTTAGCTTAGCGGCGTTTTCGCATAAACCCTTACTTCGACGCTATTTTCTTTTAGGTTAATAACTGTGACATGCTGGCGATTTACGATTGTACAAATGAAGCCAGAATTGTGGAACGATTTTTCTTCAGCTGATATAATTAATCGTAGCAGTGACGGTTAAGGTTTTCTAGGGTTTTCCTCGCCCAAGTGTGAATGCAGTCACTAAAAACCATATTCTCCTACTAAATAGTATAGAAAATGAAAATCGTACTTCTCCTATTAATGATCATATAATTTTGTAATTTTAGATCAAATACTTAATAAATATATTTATATAATAAAAACATGTTTTCTTTTCCAATCCTATAAAACTGGGCATTTATAAAAGTGTTCAGAGACAGAGACAGATGCAAACAGCTTTTTTTAGTTTTTTTGGCGAATATTGCTACGCCTCAAATTTTATACATGTCCACTGGTATCCCTCAATGTTTTATTCAAAGCTTCTTTTTTATATAACATTCTAGCAAAATAGCAGAGGTAGCAAAATTCTCCGACGAGCTGGCATCGCAGCAATTTAGGTGACAAGAATGACAAGGTCAACTGCTAAAACGTATGTCTATCCCGGGGTAACAACAGAGTCATATAGCACGTCAAAGCGACAGTTTTCCAATCTTCATTCGCATTTTTTGTGCAGCGAAAGGGAGAAAAATTTCGCTACGGATAGTCTTCTAGAAGTTTATCAAGGATCTTAAAGCTAACATTTTGCGCAACATGCGCCATCTAACTACTCCCGTAACTGGAAACTGTCAAGGAAGGGGAAATTCCATCTGTTCCCGCTTCGGTTCACTGCGGGATCTCGCGAAAAGATCTCTTATATTCAAGCACAGCCGACGTCAACTACGAGCCGTGATGAAAGAAAGGCAACACCGCGCTCGGACGGCATGGTAGTGCTACCTGTGAACGTCGGCCGCCAGCGGCTGTGTGCTCCGTCTCCGTGCAACGTTCAAGAACTAAATTTAATTTTGGAAAAGAGGACAGTTCGATTCGATACAAATCGTCTGAATATGAAATAGCTCTGAAAAATTTAAAAATACGAAATAATCGTGATATATATGAGTCGCTAATGCAGTTAACCTAATTAAAAGTATTTAGTTTACGTTTTTTGGTGTCAGCACACTGTGTTCCAACAGGCCCAGCTTGGAAATGTGGAGTTACCTATTTGTTTTTAATACATTTACTTTCAGTTTTACTGTTATTTTTCAATTTTACATAATCATTCAAAATTATGTTTGAAAAAATAGACAAAAGCTTAGATAAAATATCTGCATAATTGCGGCCACAGATGCAAGTTAAAGAAAATTCACTGTATA
Source organism: Acanthoscelides obtectus (assembly GCA_963669975.1). Classification (NCBI taxonomy): domain Eukaryota; kingdom Metazoa; phylum Arthropoda; class Insecta; order Coleoptera; family Chrysomelidae; genus Acanthoscelides; species Acanthoscelides obtectus. The sequence goes on from CAVLJG010000005.1 coordinate 2,235,730, forward strand.
TAAAGTCAGACTGAATGCTGAGCAAGGTTAACTGACACAAAATAAATTTTTGATTATTGCTTTTCAAGAAGAAAATTTCCAATCTATCTACATTAATAATAGATTCAAAAATAGCATACATATGGTAGAATATGATTGGTACATAACTGGTTGGAATTGACAGTCCTCCTCTTTGCAAATGATCAAAATAAACATTTGTTGTTAATGAACCTTTTTCTTTAACTATTAGCGATTTGCATATCTCGCAGCTTAGGTTTTTAGAGATAGCGTGTGAAGCATATCCAGATATATAAGTCTTAGTACTGTCCTCGTATGTCACAATTGGCTAAGTAATTTGTCTCAAATACTTCATTGCTATATTCGAAAGGTGGTGTTCATTATTCCTATCATTTTTTGGAGATATATCCATACTTGAGGAGATATGTTGTAAGTATCGCTTACTTGGCAAAATAAAACATCTTTTAATTAAATTATATGTTGATGATGAGTGGTTATAAAACGTAAAAGCCATTATTATTGAAAGTGATGCATATCTGTTTTTCCTGTTTTGAATTTGTCTCAGCTGATCAGCAATAATCTCTAGATTTTTTGTATATGGAAACATAACTGAGTCATTATTAATTATGGAAATCGCTGTTTCAAGTTGTTCCAATGCATTCATGATGCAAATTTCAACAGAGTTTTTATGTTGGTTCTCAGAAAAATAGAAAAAATACTTACCTATGTATCAGGTTTTCTAATTGGGACCATCTGGTAATTTTGAGATCATATGGCAAAACCCACTTCAAGTCACTAAAAGAAAGCTTACATCATTTATGAACAACCTGAACTTGAAAATCCAATTTATAAAAATATAGCTTTCCATCAGATAATTTATTATTCCATTTCTGTGAGGCTTTAATTTTTGAAAATGAAGAATGTAATTCTTGAAAGTCTTTGATCTTATCCATATCATCGAAATTCTGGATAGCTTTTTCATGTTTCTCAATTAATTTTTGTTTTCTTTGCATTGGGTCAGTTCTTTTGGGTGCTTCAGTTTTTTAAAGATATGATGGCAAGTTTGGGAAAATGGAGGGAACAGCATTTTCTTTCAATTTTGGATATTTCAAAGGTATATTATTTTGGACTGTTCCATCCGCCAAAACTATATTTTCTGTCCTGATGATATCCGATTCTCTAAAATGACGACTGCACACAGCTGAATATTTTGAAGGTGTCCAATTTTTTCTGGGAATTGCCATAAGCCATTTGTTTTTCAGACTTTCGGTACTTGGGAAGCGAAAAGTTGAAACATAACTTTCTGTTTTCAAAGCAGAATTATAGTTTGCATTGCATAAAGGAACACAGCAACAACGAGGCATTTGTCTGCGTCAAATACTTGATAAATGAAAAAAGAAAAATACAACCTGAATTTGCACGTTTCCAATAGTTGAAATCCTTAGCGTCCTGAGGCGCGAACAGCCACAGTCACACTTCTTAGTTTATTTTTAAAGCACAGAACCACTACAACTGGAGTCTATCTCTCATATATTATAGTCACCGATCACTTTGAACACATACACACACTTTGAAGCTTAGAAAACAAGCTTATCTCTTAATTACAGCCTCTAGGATTCCCAAATCACAAATTGAAAAGGTTATGTTTTCTCAGCGTTTTGAGCACGAGTTGCGTCGATGCAGCAAACAGCGGCGGGAGTAACACCACCACCTACGTTGCCAGATTTCTTTGTTCACGGCTCGTAGCTGACGTCGGCTGTGATTCAAGATTACAGTTGCGCTCCCTAGCGGCCATTTCAGTAAGTTGAAAATAGTTTCCAGGTTTTTCTCTTCGCAGTTTTAGTGATAACTGTTTTTGCCGCAAGCCTCTACGATGGATAGATCCCAGATTCAGCACTTCGCATTCTTAGTTGGCTACCCTGTGCAACTTGCACTTGTATAGCTTTTCTATCATAGCAGGGGAATATTGATGGGGCACCCTGTATATGGTTTTCGCTGGATTACAAGGTGTTAAAGTGGCGTCCTTCAGAAGCCTGTATCTTCAAAACAAATTCGGCAATTGGCAAAATAGCCAAAATGATCCAAATAATCACCTCTTGATTGTTTGCTCCATATTTTGAAAACACTGTATAGTTAAATTTTCTGATATATCTAGATGATGTTAGCACATAATTTTACGACGACTGATATGTTCATTTCTTTTCAGGAACCACCTATCTGCACTAAAAGGATTCGTACCTTGCAAATATATACCCCGAAGAACGCATTTAGGCCGTTCCTAAAAGCCTGCCAGTCCGCATATTTTGGAGAGAGGCTGTGATTCTGAATAAATTATACATAAAGACGCATTTAAATATATATTCTAGTTATCTGCATAACACACACCATCGTAGGGTGACATTTGTCTGAAAGAGAAGGGTTTACCCTCCCAGATTTAAAAGGCACTTCTGCTTCCCTTTGGGTCGTGAGGCGCATATCTACCGGTTTAAGTGATTTTCCTCTAGACAAGACTCACTTTGATACTCAGATTTACGTATCAAGTTGTATTTTATTTGTTATTATATGTGGTAAGCAAAAGTATAGGAGTTACTTGTATTTAACTTCACATTACATAGTTTGATTACAGAGGTTACCTGTATGTAAACGTATGCAACCCGTCATGTAATGACTCGAGTGCCCGGTTGCCTATAGATCAGCAAATGTTTTCGCTTCATCCAAACATTCAAACTTCCTTTCTAGTTCTTGTCGACGGAAGAATCATGCATCGGTAATTATCAACAAATGTCATTTCTGGTCATCTCAACTAGCTTAAACGACTAGAGCTATGTCACTTGATTTCTGTTAGGCCCGAATCATAGCTATAAAATGTATGGATGTGAGGTCATTATCCCAAGCTTTATTATTTTCTCATCCTGTTTACATTTCTTGTCGATATACTCGTAAATTCATCGGCAGGTTAATCAGGAAACCAATCAAATCGGGGCTAGTTGTTATACCTCGTACATCGTTTATAATGCATAACAATTTCATTAAGCTGCCCTCTCGAAACCGATAACACGTTTATGTTATATTTTTCGCATTATACGAGTAAATTGATTAACTGGGTCGTGCTCGTTCGGTAGTTAACAGGGCCGTATTTACAGAGATCTATTCACATAAACTAAAAAACTAGATGATTATGACAAATAACAAAATACTTTTTGATATAAAAAGGCTCAATTGAAACCCGCTACCCCGTACATACAATTTTAACGTCAAACTTCATAAACTGCAGTGTATTTTCAAAGCAGATCGGCGTTTTATGATATGAATTTTACCTCAAATATGCAGCTCAATTTAATTATAATTTTATTATATTATTTTATTTTTTTCCAACAAACTACCAACTTTTTATCACAGCTTGTATTATGATCAATATCAAAAATCGGTAGATTGGGCAACACTGGCAACATCTCTGTCTCTCCTGCAAACCGGCGCCTCCAATGTTGCCAGATTGAACGCTATGTCGCTGGTCTCATCACTTAATTTACAAACCTCGTATACGGTTCTGTCCAAATGCTATGAAAACCGTGAATATAATATTACAATAAATTGTAAACAATTTTGTTAATATATGTGTGTAGGCTGGTAAACAATATACAGTTTGAGAGATTTCACCCGCAAATCCAATAAAAAACCTTCAAATCCTGATTACATCGCGCATATTATTCTGATATTTTGACAAACAATTATTTCGTCCTGCTTTGCTACCGAAACTAATAATAATCATGTGTAATTATTTATTAATATTAAAATTAAACTGCATTCTCCTTCACATATTAACTACGTTATTTTAAATAAAACATGTTTTGTGGGTACTTGCACCAACAAATAGAAATAAACTGTCATTCAATAATATTTTGTTTTTGAAAGGCACATTTTCCACTAAAAGGTAGGAACTGAAATCGTTTACAGTCGCGTGTTTGGGTAACGTAAAAAAAGATACCATCGATGTGAAGCTTTTTATTAGTAATGTTCGGAAATGAAGCGCATTCATATTTAATAAGCAATCAGTTAAAAAGTCCGTTGCAATGAGCTAGCAGGAATCAAGTAGATATCGGCAATTTATTCCATTAGCAAAAAAAAACTGCCTGATGTCCATCTACGTATTGAATGTATTTTAACTGATTAACACGTTATAGTACAGGAGCTGGCAATCTCTTAGATACATGACAGTTATATTTATAACAACTAAATTTTTGTATAGGCATTATACAGGGTGTCCCAATTTCAAATCAGAATCGTCAGGAAAGTTGCCAAAAGTTCTGCTATAATTTATATCTAGGTGGGGGTAGTTTTCACCACTTAAGAGTTTTTCCTATAAGTCAAGTCAAGTTTCATTCAAATCAGACTATCGATTCTTAGAATATCTTGAAAAATGTTTTAAAATAAAACTTTGTCGCTATCTAACCGACAAACGAAACACTTTTGCATAGAGGAAAATCATCGACTTATTATGAGACTAAAGATACGTGATACTTCTACGTCTACGCAATGTTGGGACACCCTGTATCTTTCTGAAATATTTTTGTCAGTAGATCTAATATTACCCTCATTTTACAGTTAAAAATAACGATTTTTCATACATCAGAATAAAGAAATTCGTGGCTATCTCCGAAATTGTCAGTTCTGTTTTTTTTTTTATTCCAAATAGAATTTAAACAACGATGAATGGCATAACATTTTGTTATCCACATAGTATTTCCTCTGAATATTTAAGAAACACATATAATATAGTGCAAGAGTTTCAAAATGGTATACATCAAGCATAAGATACCGGGTGTTTTCAAAGTCAAGTCATTTATTTTAACTGCTTGTAGGATTCGTCACCTATACAAAAGTTGCATAATATAAGAAATATTGAAAGATTAGAAATTAAAAAAAGAGTCGTAGATTCGCCGGGCATGATTTTGCGTTACTGAAACAAATGGGTACAATATTTAACTTGATAATTATTTTATTTTTTTTTAATAATTATTAATGATGTAAACGAGTTCTACAAGCTGTTAAAATGAATGACTCATCTCTGAAAACACCCTGCATAGATCCACAAACGAAGGAAGAATGTTAAGCAGAACAAGTAGTATGAATAAAGTATTTAAGTAACCTCCGTTTTGAGACAGTGGTTAAAACATATACTGCGATAAAACGGCTGTGTTTGGTAGATACGAATCAGGGCAGAAGTTTCTCAAGAAATTATAAAACTTCGTCTACCTTTCTAGATCAGAAGAGAGATAGTCCCAGCACTGAGAAGGTAGCATTATCTGATGTAGAGCTCAAAATAAATTATTCGCTTTTGCAATCATGTCACCCTCCCTTTAAAAAATTAGATGACGTTGGATTATCGTTAGAGTGTCCATGGAAAAAGTTAATCTTTAAAACAGTTGCCGAGGAAAGAAAACTGAGATGAAACCATTTCCAAACTCAAATGTAACACTACAGCAATAATTTAAGACTTGTTTCTCAAGCACTAGATTATATTTCTTATAAGGAAATCGCAGTCAGATGTACGATAGTGATACTGCCAGTTCTCTATCAGTAAAGCAATGTGTTGCTGGATAACTTCTGTTTGTGATTTCCTAAAAGTTTTACTTGATTCTGTGATATTTTATTATTCAACTATAAAATACGTATGTTAAGTTTGTAAATAATTGCGAGTAATAATGAAGTATTGTGTGATAACCAATTTGTATACTTATTTTCCGGCGTAGCTACTCAAAAGTTTGATGTCAACAATGTAAGTAAATGTTTGTATATACCTATATGTGTCGACCGCAATAGCATGCCATATTCAACGTGTATAATATGGAGGTAGATAACATTTATATACGTATATTTATTTTTATGATGAAGAGAACAATTATTTTGAAATGAAGGAATCACCTATTAATGTAACGAATATTATTTCCCTAACAACCTGTATCGCAGGTACTCGTTGATTCGAGAAGGTTCCGGTGAGCCACATAGCGGCAGTCCAGAATCTTCGAGGTCACTTCGCGTCGATCTCGAAGGAAAGTTTGCGCGGTCCCCAATAGGTGGCGTCAACAGTACTATTCATTCTTGTTACAATATGACAAACTTTTATTAAAGCAAAATAATAAAGTATTCAATTCCCAACGATAAAACGCGTTCACCAAAATGGCGGATACTGTCTCAATTCCACGTTTTAGCAGAAATTTGAATCATCAGAAAGCAATAGTCTAATGATATCAGTAAAAACATGTTCTGTTGAACTTAATATTAAAAATATATCCCGATTAGTTTTTTTAATGTGTCAGATTTGTATTGTTTTTGTTTCATCTGAACCATAATCGTCTTTTTTTTTTCGTTGAACAACTAGCGTATTATGGAAGGTGTTGTGAACTTCTTGTAAAAAGATGAGACAATCTGTTAGTCCTATTTCATAGAAAATGCATTTGAAGAGAAAGTGTAAAGTACTACTATATCATTCATGTTGATGTAAAATGTACACAAAATGACTACAAATAAATATATTGTTTGTTGAAGTGTTTGTTTTCATAATTTGTACTTCCTATATTGTAATAGCAAAAAAATGTCTAAATCGAGGTATTACTTTTTTTTTGTTTAACGGCGGAAAAAACGAAGAAAAATCAAAATCGCATAAATTTCATTTTTTGACTTTTCAGAGACTCCTGACCATATTCAGAAAAATTAACGTCTTTAATATTAGTCAAAGACGTTCCATCATTGCCGACTGTGCAATGGGCAACTGGTCTGCGGTGGTGTCGTTGCTGACACAAGCGGTTTAGCAGCAATCAGATCTATCTAAATTCTGAAGAATTTCATAAGATCTAGAAAAAACCTATGGCGTTAAACATCACTTTTAATGGCTCAAAAATGTCCCTTGACAAGGCAAGTAAAGTTCTTGGGCTTGCATCTAGATACAGGTTCAAATTTTATACAGGGTGACTTCGAAGTTGAGTCATTTATTTTAACAGTGAGTAGATCTGATCAAAAGAAATGTTTTTTTCCTTTACCATTTTTCTGGTAAAATTAAAGTAACAAAGTTATAGCCCTTTGGAGGTTTGAGTACCGCCCTGTCTCAATAATAATATTATGTGCTCGTGTTTGGCAACAACGGATATAATCCGCCTTATCGGTTCATCGCATCGGAAACAAAAAAGCGAAAGAATTTGGAACGATGTTTTTACAATTATTCTATTCAGTTGTATACAGTCAGTGTCAGTCGGTAACGCGTGAGTGAATAGTGGTGTCTGTTGCGTGGCTCAAACGAAATCAAAAATGGCACATGTTTATGCGGATCGGTTTCCCAATCGAGTGCAACCAACCCCTCGTGCCTTTGTTAATGTAGTACAAAGGGCTCGTGGATCAGGTGACATGCCGGTGCTCCAAGACCCCACGATCAAATACAGGTCCGCACTGAAATACTTGTCGGGAGGATACTTTATAAAACATTTTTTTTTTTATTTTTACACACATATTTTGGTTTAACTTCCTTCTACAATCATTATCTGAAAATTAATGACTCAACTTCAAAGTCACCCTATATATTGCTTCAAAAATAAACACCCAAGTTGAGACATATTTTTCCTAGATCTGTGATGGAAACAAATACGACAGATTTGCTTTATCTAATTTGATATGCAGAGGTCGAAGATTCATCGTAATTAAGTGAACCTACCTAATCTTGATTCGATTACCTTCTCCTTTGAAATCTCTAATGAAGGCGTGGGAAGTATTGAGTCAACCGGCTTGACGCCTTTTTTTTGTTTGGGAAATGAAAGGCGTTGTTCTTAAAAACATATTTTATTAAATATTCTGATTAGAGCAATATATTTGTGTTTAGAACGTACTTGTGTTTTTTAAAAACATACCATTTTTTATACATCGCTAATACTATATAGAATTTATTATTTACATATAATACAAGGTATAAAATCACGATTAATATTAGCTACAGTAAAAACGGCCTCAACTAATATAGTTGAGATACAAATATACATAATATAGCTCATACAACCTCTTGCTGATCTTTCCGATACTTTTTTTATTTTTTAATTCGAAAGAATTGAACAGAAGAAATGTAAGATTCATTTTATAGGAAATGGATATTGCACTATACTTTCAGAAATTGTATTTCTAAGATTTTTCTGCTGTTTTCATCGAATATTTTTTTTTTGTGAAAAGTATCAGTAGATCATGCAACAAATTCCATAGTTCAAAAAAGTTTTTTTTCCATGAACAATGATATAAGTCAAGGAATTAATGTTCTTAGAAAGTTTTGCTAGCAGAGATTTGTGTATGTAGACATTAAATGTTGCCCAAAAAGGGAATAGAGTCAGTTCTTTGTTACAAAAACATTGTTTTAGAGTTTTTCTAAGGAAAAAACGTCTAATTTATTGGTTATTTTTTGTGAATTTTCTCTTCAAAAAAACAACCCTAGCGCCTAAAATAGCATATGCTGCACCCTTTTACAAAGGCTATCGATGAAACTACAGATAAAAATTGCCCTGAAAGGTATAAAAAAATCAATCATTCCAAATTAAGGTATATTCGATCAAATCACCTTAGCCAAAAACGTGTTTTTTCGAATATAATTTTTTACACGGACAATTTTGCTCGAACAAATTTGAAAAAATCACCGATGCTTCATTGTTATATCCTACATAACCATATTTTTTATAGATTTCTGGAACTTTTGTTCGTGAGTTTGTGAGTTTTTTTTAAATCTTTTGAGCTAGGTAATGAAACTTACCGTGTCAGTGCTTTCTTGTGTTCTTTTCAGATCCACTAAAAAACATGAATTTTTGCCTGGAGGATCGCCAAGAATCGGACAAAACGGATTTTCACCGATTTTTTCAATTATCTCATAACTTAAGAAAATGCAGTTTTTCCTATTTTCAAAATTTTCCGGTGGACGAAACTTTGATTGTGCAGCCTGAAAGAATGAACAAAAATGCATGTATGTTGAGTTTTTGAGTTAGCGAAGTTATTCTAAATAACTCTGAAGATGTCTAAAATTGGAAAAATGGATGAAAATTCGGTTTTTCCGATTTTTGGCTATTTTCCAGGCAAAAATTTATATAGATTTTGACAGTGGATCTGAGAATAATGCAAGAAAGCAATCCACGTATATGTGTACGTTTTTAATTAGGGCAAGCATGCTTTTTTATACTAAGCCTAAATGACAAAAATTGAAAAAAATCAGAGAAAATACTGCTTTTAAGCAAAGATGCGCGCCCGTAAAAAATTTTTTGGAAAAAATCCGTTTTAAAAGTCGAAATTTTGAAAATTGAAATATCGGTGAAAATGTGGTTTTTTTCCTCATTTCGCCGATTTTCCGGAAAACAATCAAATTATTTAGATAAAGGATCTGAAAATATTCCAAGAAAGCACTGATAGTCGTTGGTTTTGAAATGAGAAACATTCTGAAAGAGAATTAAAAAAAAATATTTTTCTAGAACCACAAATCTATAAAAATCACAGTTAAATGGGATATAACAATGTAAGATCGATTATTTTTTCATTTTTTTAAGCAAAGATACGCCCGGAAAAAGTTATTTTCGAAGAAATACGATTTTGAAAATGAAATTTTGAGCATTTTCCGGGTGACGAAATTTTGTTTGTGGAACCTGTGAGAATCGATAAAAATACTTTTGTATGTTGAATTTTAAACTAAGCGAAATTATAAAAATGTCTAAAATTGGAAAATCGGTGAAAACGCGGTTTTTCCTATTTTCGACGATATCCCGGGCAAAAATTCTTTATTTTGATAAGGAATTTGAAAATAACGCAAGAAAGCAATGATAGTGATTGGTTTTCAAATTTGCGAAATTCTGAAAAAAATATTCTTCTGGAACCACAAATCTATGAAAAATCAACAACGATGTAGAATCAGTTATTTTTTTTTAAGCAAAGATGCGCCCGTAAAAATTATTTTTAAAAAAAATCGTTTTTCAAGTAGAAATTCTCCAGGTGAAATTTTGTTTGTGGGACCTGAAAGAATCGACAAAAAGTCTGAAAGTGAAAAATCGGTAAAAATGCGGTTTTTACTGTTTTCTCCGATTTTCCGGAAAACAATCAATTATTTAGATAAAGGATGTGAAAATATTCCAAGAAAGCACTGATAGTGGTTGGTTTTCAAATGTGCGACATTCTTAAAAAGAAATTCAAAAAAAAATATTTTTCTAGAACCACAAATCTATAAAAATCACAGCTAAATGAGATCTAACAGTTCGATTGTTTTTTCATTTTTCTTAAGCAAAGATGCGCCCGGAAAAAATTATTTTCGAAGAAATACGATTTTGAAAATGAAATTTTGAACATTTTCCGGGTGACGAAATTTTCTTTGTGGAACCTGTGAGAATCGATAAAAATACTTATGTATGTTGAATTTTAAACTAAGCGAAATTATAAAAATGTCTAAAATTGGAAAATCGGTGAAAACGCGGTTTTTCCTATTTTCGACGATATCCCGGGCAAAAATTCTTTATTTTGATAAGGAATTTGAAAATAACGCAAGAAAGCACTGATAGTGATTGGTTTTCAAATTTGAGAAATTCTGAAAAAAATATTCTTCTGGAAGCACAAATCTATGAAAAATCACAGATAAGATATAACGATGTAGAATCAGTTATTTTTTTTTCAAGCAAAGATTCGCTCGTAAAAATTATTTTTGAAAAAATTCGTTTTTCAAGTCGAAATTCTGAAAATTTTCCAGGTGAAATTTTGATTGTGGGACCTGAAAGAATCGACAAAAAGTCTGAAATTGAAAAATCGGTGAAAATGCGGTTTTTCCTATTTTCTCCGATTTTCCGGAAAACAATCAATTATTTAGATAAAGGATCTGAAAATATTCCAAGAAAGCACTGATAGTCGGTTTTCAAATGAGAGACATTCTGAAAAAGAATTAAAAAAAAATATTTTTCTAGAACCACAAATCTATAAAAATCACAGTTAAATGGGATATAATAATGTAAGATCGATTATTTTTTCATTTTTTTAAGCAAAAACGCGCCCGGAAAAAATTATTTTCGAAGAAATACGATTTTGAAAATGAAATTTTGAACATTTTCCGGGTGACGAAATTTTGTTTGTTGAACCTGTGAGAATCGATAAAAATACTTATGTATGTTGAATTTTAAACTAAGCGAAATTATAAAAATGTCTAAAATTGGAAAATCGGTGAAAACACGGTTTTTCCTATTTTCGACGATATCCCGGGCAAAAATTTTTTTGATAAGGAATTTGAAAATAACGCAAGAAAGCACCGATAGGGATTGGTTTTCAAATTTGCGAAATTCTAAAAAAAATATTCTTCTGGAACCACAAATCTATGAAAAATCACAGATAGGATATAACGATGTAGAATCAGTTATTTTTTTTTCAAGCAAAGATTCGCCCGTAAAAATTATTTTTGAAAAAATTCGTTTTTCAAGTCGAAATTCTGAAAATTTTCCAGGTGAAATTTTGTTTGTGGGACCTGAAAGAATCGACAAAAAGTCTGAAATTGAAAAATCGGTGAAAATGCGGTTTTTTTCTATTTTCTCCGATTTTCCGAAAAACAATCAATTATTTAGATAAAGGATCTGAAAATATTCCAAGAAAGCACTGATAGTCGGTTTTCAAATGAGCGACATTCTGAAAAAGAATTAAAAAAAAATATTTTTCTAGAACCACAAACCTATAAAAATCACAGTTAAATGGGATATAACAATGTAAGATCGATTATTTTTTCATTTTTTTAAATAAAGATGCGCCCGGAAAAAATTATTTTCGAAGAAATACGATTTTGAAAATGAAATTTTGAACATTTTCCGGGTGACGAAATTTTGTTTGTGGAACCTGTGAGAATCGATAAAAATACTTATTTATGTTGAATTTTAAGCTAAGCGAAATTATAAAAATGTCTAAAATTGGAAAATCGGTGAAAACGCGGTTTTTCCTATTTTCGACGATATTGCGGGCAAAAATTCTTTATTTTGATAAGGAATTTGAAAATAACGCAAGAAAGCACTGATAGTGATTGGTTCTCAAATTTGCGAAATTCCGAAAAAAATTTCTTCTGGAACCACAAATCTATGAAAAATCACAGATAGGATATAACGATGTAGAATCAGTTATTTTTTTTAAGCAAAGATTCGCCCGTAAAAATTATTTTTGAAAAAAATCGTTTTTCAAGTCGAAATTTTGAAAATTTTCCAGGTGAAATTTTGTTTGTGGGACCTGAAAGAATCGACAAAAAGTCTGAAATTGAAAAATCGGTGAAAATGCGGTTTTTCCTATTTTCTCCGATTTTCCGGAAAACAATCAATTATTTAGATAAAGGATCTGAAAATATTCCAAGAAAGCACTGATAGTCGGTTTTCAAATGAGCGACATTCTGAAAAAGAATTAAAAAAAAATATTTTTCTAGAACCACAAACCTATAAAAATCACAGTTAAATGGGATATAACAATGTAAGATCGATTATTTTTTCATTTTTTTAAATAAAGATGCGCCCGGAAAAAATTATTTTCGAAGAAATACGATTTTGAAAATGAAATTTTGAACATTTTCCGGGTGACGAAATTTTGTTTGTGGAACCTGTGAGAATCGATAAAAATACTTATTTATGTTGAATTTTAAGCTAAGCGAAATTATAAAAATGTCTAAAATTGGAAAATCGGTGAAAACGCGGTTTTTCCTATTTTCGACGATATTGCGGGCAAAAATTCTTTATTTTGATAAGGAATTTGAAAATAACGCAAGAAAGCACTGATAGTGATTGGTTCTCAAATTTGCGAAATTCCGAAAAAAATTTCTTCTGGAACCACAAATCTATGAAAAATCACAGATAGGATATAACGATGTAGAATCAGTTATTTTTTTTAAGCAAAGATTCGCCCGTAAAAATTATTTTTGAAAAAAATCGTTTTTCAAGTCGAAATTTTGAAAATTTTCCAGGTGAAATTTTGTTTGTGGGACCTGAAAGAATCGACAAAAAGTCTGAAATTGAAAAATCGGTGAAAATGCGGTTTTTCCTATTTTCTCCGATTTTCCGGAAAACAATCAATTATTTAGATAAAGGATCTGAAAATATTCCAAGAAAGCACTGATAGTGGTTGGTTTTAAAATGTGCAACATTCTGAAAAAAAATTCAAAAAAATATTTTTTTGAAAATGAAATTTTGAACATTTTCCGGGTGACGAAATTTTGTTTGTGGAACCTGTGAGAATCGATAAAAATACTTATGTATGTTGAATTTTATACTAAGCGAAATTACAAAAATGTCTAAAATTGGAAAATCGGTGAAAATGCGGTTATTCGTATTTTTCGCTTATTTTTCGATTTTTTTAAGCAAAGTTGCGCCCGTAAAAAAATATTTTCGAAAAAATACGTTTTTGAGATTAGATCTAAAAACGGCATTTTGGCCCAATATACCTCAATTTAAATTGATTCAGATTTGGATACCTCTGAGTTTAATTTTCATATGTAGTTTCACCTGTAGCCTTTGAATTCGATGCGAAAACGTCGATAGTTATAAATAGTAAGAAAATTAAAAAAGTAACTAACTTTAAAAAAGGTATGGTAACAAGGTTAAAAAAAGATTGTACTAAAATAATATGTATCAACATTGATATACATAAATAAGAGGACGCAAGAAGTGCGCAATTTTTTAAATTCGTCTAAATAAAAAAATTGCTCCTAAGATATAGTACAAAGCGTTACGCGAACGTTCTGAGTATTTCAAATATTAAAAAAGGAAATGATCAGATCTCAAGGCACTGAATCACATAGTTGAAAGCTATAAATAGGGAAATCTGAAAATATATATATATATCATCTATATCTTTGCGAATAACATCCATACTAAATAATAAAACACCTATAGGATAATATATAATATAAACAAATTCACAGTCCAACGCATCTTGATATAATTAATATGTAATAAGAACACTTTATATGACGCCACCTCGTTAACAATTCCTTCAATTGGCATCCGAATTGGAAAGTATAAAAACATTCACAACGATTCGAGGGCAGATCGCTGCAAAATGTATGATTTATCCTTCTTAGAACCAGCTCAAGGTAATTTCGTTGCAAGTCTCACATTTGATTGATCGACGCCTTTTGACAGCCTAAGTAAGGATATAATACTATGAAAACTACATTCGCTTGGTCTTAGACGTCTTATTTTAACTGGATCGAATCATACCTATCGAACAGATGAAAATTGATAGATTAATGTCTGATAGAAACCCATTTTACCTTGGTGTACCGCAAGGATCAGTGTTGGGACCGTTGTTATTTATACACTTCATAAATGACCATTTCGAAGGGTAAAGTCACAACGTTTGTCGATGATACTACACTCACGGTTTCTGGCAGTTCCGTTGAAGAACTTTATACATTTTGACAGTTTTTGATGAGATGGAGGCTTGGTGTGAAAGGAATAAGTTAAATTATTCCTTCAGTCACCACACAGTTCCAAATAATCAACTTGGATTGCAGCTGGTTAGATAGTGGCTGGATATGAATTTTGAATCTTGGAAAAACAATATTTGCTGCAATTTAAATAAAACTTCTTTGCATTATTTCATATGAAACAATATTTAATGTAATATTCTATGCTGTAGTTAGCGAGTTTGACTCCACTAAAAGTCATGATTTTAAATTCCTCAAAATAAATAAATCGTTTTTAAATCTTAATTAAATCCCGAAAAAAGCCCTCAAAGGCACAAAGTGTGGCCCATTAAATTTATAACAACATCTAGAAAAATGAGTGTTTGTCGCTTGTACATTCTTGCAAGCGTCTCGCCCTCTTTGATCATTCCACGTTCCATCCTAAATAAAAAAAAATATCTAATCACACTAAACCTCGACGCCCATTTCTCTGTCTACGACGTAGTTCAACGCTTTTTTATCGCCATCGTTGGCGTCTTCAGTCTGTTGGCACGTTGCGTCCACGCCGCTGTTGTTGCTCGACAAATAGGGCACTGTCGTGCTGGGACGCGTGAAAAAGGCCATTTTCTCTCTGAAAAACAAAAGAAGTAACTGGTAAACAATATATTTTATTTCATGAGAAATGCCTGTTAAAAAGCTACTATGCCTTAGATGTTAAGGAGGGAGCAGCTGCCCACCCTTTTCCCTAGTTAAATAGAGAGTTTTTACAAAAATTAAATTTTTCATGTACATGGTACAGGGCTCTTCACAAGCTGGATCAACTATAAGACAAATTACTAGGATCTATGTTAGATATAAACTTAATTTTGCTGAAAGCACTATACGATTTTGGTATGTGGATTTACGTGCTCCAGTGGCGGAGATACAGGAGATTAGTGGCAGCATTTTTCCAAATAAAAAAATACGCAACTGTTTTTTTTTTTTAGGAACGCGCAATTTTTCGAATTTAACCATTAATTTGCTAGAAATAATTATTCTTGTGTTTTTTCCTAGAGTCCAGTTTTCGTAAAAATAAAAAAAACAAATTAGATAAAGCTTTATTTCAATAAATGCTCAAAAAGACCACAATTCTGATGGTGCGGCATCTTTTTAATAAAGAATAAAGAAAAACAAGTTTTCCATCTAAACTTTTTCAATTCGTTTGGGTATTTGTTTGTTGAAGATTTATTTAGCATTAATGCTACAATGTCAATTTTATATAATGATTCGGTTACATATTTTTTATCAATCCATTTTCTGTAATTTTACATTCTTTTCTATTAAAATTACGTCACTATGTATTTTG
This sequence comes from Acanthoscelides obtectus, assembly GCA_963669975.1. Taxonomy (NCBI): domain Eukaryota; kingdom Metazoa; phylum Arthropoda; class Insecta; order Coleoptera; family Chrysomelidae; genus Acanthoscelides; species Acanthoscelides obtectus. The sequence continues at coordinate 2,251,482 of CAVLJG010000005.1, forward strand.
ATTATTCATAAAGTGATTTTTTAATTTTACCTTAAACATTTTTAAATTCGAACTCTGTTTAATATCATTATTCAATTTATTAAATTCAAATACTCCCTTTTGAAATATAGATTTACTAGTTATGCTACTATTACAATTTTGCAGATGAAAATCTATACTGCCTCTAGCTATGATAATGACTATTTAATTTTGTGAGGTTCTCTAAATGTGGTGGTAATAAATGATTTTCTAATTTGAATATGAAAACGAGAAATAAATAATATATGTAATTTTTCACATCCAACCACTGCAGTTCTTCTAACATAGACTTAATCCTAGCATATTTGTAATTTTGAAAATATGTTTTCATTTGTTGTAAACAAGATGGTTGAACAATATAAAAAATGGGGGAAAATTATAGTGTTATACACAATTTTTTTGGAATACATACTAAGATTATGGGAAAGTAATTTATCTAATATTTTTAATATTCTAAATAATTATTTTCTTTCAATTTTCCAGACAGCTGCAGCTGATCCAAATTTGATTGATAGTGTCTCTAACTCTTATAGCGATAGACGCCATACACCGGATGCACCTCTGTTTGCTTTTAAACTCCTTACTCAGCAAGACATCGTCAATATAATCTCTCACATTAAGTCTACGGCATGTGGCTCTGATGGTCTAACTTTAAATATGGTTTGCTTATGTTTGCCTTATACCATACACCATATAACTCACATTATTAATGTCCGTCTCGAAACAGGTTACTTTCCTGCCAGTTGGAAAAATGGTATTATTATTCCAATAGCTAAAACTAATCATCCAGAACAATATTCGGATCTCAGGCCAATTACCTTATTATGCTTTCTATCAAAAATACTCGAAAGAGCTGTCTACTCACAACTTGTGGAGTTTTTCGAACAAAACCACTTATTTCCTCTACATCAGTCAGGTTTCAGAGCTGGTGACAGCACTACTTCGTCTTTATTACATCTTACTGATTCCATCATTCACAATTTAGATAATCGCATCAACACCGTCTTGGTACTGTTAGATTTCTCGAAAGCCTTTGATATGGTCAATCGCCAGATACTACTGAGTAAGTCTCATTATGGAATGTCAGATATAGTTCTAAGGTTGTTTGAGTCATACTTGCTAAATCGTCAGCAAACAGTGAAAACTGATCAGGGAATTTCCTCCTTTGAGCCAGTTCCTTCAGGAGTTCCTCAGGGCTCAGTATTAGGTCCCTTACTATATCTGATTTATACGATCGATCTACAAGACTGTTTAGTCCACTGTAGTATGCAAACTTATGCAGATGATACTCAGTTAGTGTTTGGTTTCGATCCATCAAAGGTTGATGAAGTTTCTTTTAAAGTTAATTTAGATTTGGCTAACATCGGTGATTACTGTAACAAACACTGCTTGAAGATCAATCCTAATAAAACTACTGCAATGTTGTACTGTTTGAAAAACTCCTACCATGAAATGAAGCAGAGGATTTGTGTTTTTTTGGAGGAGACACTCATCCCTTTTGTGGATTACGCCAAGAATCTCGGTGTTACCCTTGACTTAAATATGAGATTCGATCGGCATGTCTCTTTCTTATCTAGAGTAACGTATATGCGTTTGAAACTCCTCTATTCTAATCGATACATCTTGAATTTTAAAACCCGAAAAAAGCTCGCTGAAAGTCTTGTGTTGTCTGTCATTTCTTACTCTCTTGTTCTGTATTACCCATGTTTAGACTACGTCCACAAAAGGAAACTCCAGAAAATTCAGAACAGCTGTTGTAGGTTTATTTTTGGATTGCGCAAGTTTAGTCGCGTCTCAGATAAAATCAAAGAACTCAACTGGTTGCGAATTGATAAGTTATTTTTATATCTTTTGACCGTCTTCACGCATAAAGTTCTATTATCTAACAGACCAGCTTACCACGCTAGCAAATTAGTTCACCGAGGTAGTTTTGTTACCAGAGCTCTTAGATTTAATGCTAATTTTAACATGCCTCCTCACAATACCTCGGACTTTGAAAGAAGTTACACCTATAATGCTGTCAAGCATTACAATGCAGTCAACAGTAGCTATCGATCCAAACAGGTTGTTTCTTTGATGAAAAGTCAGCTGCTGGAGTCCATTTAGTTCAGTTTTTCTTGTGTTCATGTGATTTTTTTGTCTTTTTTTTTCTTGTTTGACTACTTTCTACTATTTTTGTTTCAAATTTAAAACTCTCGCAATACTATCTGCATTTGTCTCGTGCAATCAATGTTGTCATTCTTATGAATTGTATTTTTTTTTTTGGTATGTTATTATTTTGTATTTAATTTAAGTTTATTGACATTTAACCAATTCATAATTTTTTCAATATCACTATTTAACAGTTCTAAAGCAGTGTCCAAATGCTTATGTGCTATATACAGGGTGACTTTGAAGTTGAGTCATTAATTTTCAGATAATGATTGTAGAAGGAAGATAAACCAAAATATGTGTGTAAAAATTAAAAAAAAAAATAAAAAAAAATGTTTACCTTGTTTTATAAAGTATCCTCACGACAAGTATTTCAGTGCGGACCTGTATTTGATCGTGAGGTCCCCTGTGAAGTCTTGAGTCACCTGATTCACGAGCCCGTTGTACTACATTAACAAAGGCACGAGGGGTTGGTTGCACTCGATTGGGAAACCGATCCGCATAAACATGTGCCATTTTTTATTTCATTTGAGCCACGCAACAGACACTATTCACACGCGACTGACACTGATTGTATGTATAACTGAACTGAATGAAATAATTGTAAAAAACTCGTTCCAAATTCTTTCGCTTTTTTGTTTCCGATGCGATGAACCGATAAGGTGGATTATATCCGTTGTTGCCAAACACAAGCACATGATATTATTATTGAGACAGGGCGGTACTCAAACCTCCAAAGGGCTATAGCTTTGTTACTTTAATTTTACCAGAAAAATGGTAAAGGAAAAAAACATTTCTTTTGATCAGATCTACTCACTGTTAAAATAAATGACTCAACTTCGAAGTCACCCTGTATATGAGTGTATCGTCCGCAAATATTTGAATTTTGCAGTATTCTAAAATGTCAGAAATATTATTTAATAAATAATAAATAGTAACGGCCCTAATTTACTCCCTTGTGGCACCCCTACTGATATATTTTTGAACACTTGACATAATATTTCCAACTTTAGTTTTTTGACTTCTATTTACTTAATAATTTTGTAAAATGTGTAATACTGATCCTTTAAGGCCATAGTGACGCAATTTCATTAACAATTTTTCCCTATCTATAGTCTCAAATGCCCTTTTAAAGTCTAAAAATATTGTTACATATATTCTTTCTCATCTATACTTTTTCTCCAGTCTTCCACCACCATCAAAATTTTGGTTTCTTCAATGAATTCTATATTATCCCTTCAACAGCTTCTCGACTTCACGCAAAGACATTAATCGGTCGCATGTCTGCATACAGCTGAGAATTTTGAACTTTCAGCACAGGAACACTTTAATTTTATGAAAAATCGGTTTCAACTTACTTGAATGAAATGAGGTCCGGTTTTCCGTTGCCCGCCTTCGATTTCCTCAACTTGTATATCTCCTTGCTGACTTTCCTCAGCATTTTCTCGACTTTCCTCTCCTCCGGCGTTTTGCTCGCCGCTCTGCTCTCCGCATGCGCCATCAATCGCTGGAACTGCTCGTCTTCCAAAAGGTAAGCGGCCACTTCCGTGTCGCCGCGTTCTTTCGCTTCCTCGAGTCGCTGCTTCAGCTCGCGCAGCCTGTCCAGTTCGGAGTTCAGCATCTCCAGTCGCGTATGTTGCGCCTGAAACAACACACAACTATTATACAGAGTTTGTCCGCTTTTCGTGATTTTTTCCCGCAAACACTGTATTTTTAGCAGTTATTTGCCTCAAGAATATTAAGGCAGCTCAAAATTTGAGAGACAAACAATACAATAAATGTATATTCACAAAATCAAATGATGATTGGGAGGTATATAAAACTCTTAGGAATAAATGTGTATGTGTAATTAGAGAAGAAAAAAGGAAATTCTACGATAAACAAATCGATAATAACAAGTGCGACAGTGTAAAGATGTGACTTTAAAAAGACTGATCAATTCGAAGCCGCATGATTGTGTAAATCAAGTTCAATTCGAAAACGGTACCGAAACAAATTCTTTGGTGATTGCAAACAAACTAAATGAATATTTTGTAGAAAGTATTGTTGATATTATGGGTACTACCAATGCTGCACCTGACTATATGAAAATCAGTTTCCAGGGGGGAAATGTTGCATACACTTTCAAAATTTCACAGCGTATCATTGAATTATCTAAGAAAAAAAGTAAACAGTTTAAAATCTGTGCCGAAATCACTACTAAAAACGTGCTGAAAAACTGTTTCGAAATTTTGGGATATCCTGTATTAAATTGGATCAATTGTTCACTGAGAAGCAGTTCTTTTCCTGAAAATTTGAAATGCTCTACAATAACACCAGTTCCCAAAATAAAAATTTCTAAAAGATGCAGCGATATGAGACCAGTAAATGTGTTACCAGACATTGAAAAATTATTAGAGTCCATAGTGCATGAGCAATTAATGCAGTTTATAGAAGAAAACAAAATTTTAGTGGAGGCGCAAGCAGGCTTTCGAAAAAAATATTCCACAGAAACGGCTTTCCAGTTGGTAACTGAGAATTGGAGAAGAGCCATAGACTCAGAAGAAGTTGTCATAGCAGTATTTTTGGATTTGAAGAGGGCATTTGAAACGATTGATAGAGATATTTTGTTAGGTAAATTGAAGGCATATGGTATAACAGGAAGTGTTTTAGATTGGTTTAGAAATTATTTGTCTAAAAGGATGCAAGTTACAAAAGTTAATGACACTATTTCATCAAAAATTGAAAATACGTTGGGTGTTCCACAGGGCAGTATCCTGGGACCACTTCTTTTTATTTTATACATAAATGATTTACCTGCCATAGTCAAAACATGCAAAATTCAGATTTTCGCCGATGACACTATGATTTATATAAGTACTAAAAATATTCAGTCTGGTATCTCTTATATAAATGAAGACTTGAAGCTTGTCTCAAAATGGTTAGCATCTAACAGACTAAAATTAAATGCAAGCAAAACGAAAGCCTTGTTAATCGGATAAAACAATGTACAAATGTTCAACTGAATATTGATGGTGAAGATATTGAATTCGTAGAAAATTTTAAATACCTGGGGGTTTTTGTTGATTCTCGATTAATTTTTGATATTCATTATGAAAAAGTTATAAATAAGATTAGTAGTAAAGTGGGATATTTATCGAGAGTTTCTGGATGTCTGAGTTCATATAGCAGAAAAATTATCTATAATACCATCATTCTTCCAAATTTCTGGTACTGTTCGACTATTCTATATTTAGCAAATAATTCCATTTTTGAAAGACTGCAAATTTTACAAAACAAGTGCATGAGAATAATACTAAATAAAGATAAATATACTCCAATTAGGCAAATGCTTAGCAAATTAAAATGGCTCAATGTAAAAAATTTTATCAAATATCTTGTAATGATATTCATTTATAAAGTAAAAAATAATACATTTCCATCAAGTCTAACTAATTTAACATCATCGAATGTCGACCATCATTTACATAATACCAGAAATAAAGATGACTTCCATTTAATTACCAAAAAGAATAACATATGCTACAAATCTGTATTCCATCAAGGGTTGATTGAATATAATAAATTATACTCGGAGATAAAAGACCAGAAAACTTTGACAAAATTTAAAGTAAAATTGAGAAATCACTTGTTAAATCTACAATTATAGGTTGCCCAGCATTTACATCATACACCGTATGGCTTGAATTTACTAGTTCTAAGTTGTTTACAATTACAGTGAAAGCTCTCCTTGCGGACAGCTCCTATAAGCGGACATCTCTTTTAACCGGACAAAGTTCCTGGAACCGAATTTCAGCCATCAATTTTCAATGTTAAATGCATTCCGATAAACGGACGCTCTTATAAACGGACGCGGACACTAGATTTTCCTGTATGTGATCAAAAAATCTCCCATAAGCGGACGCGAAACTCTAATACCCGGACGATTTTTTAGTTCCGCTTATTGCAATGCACATATCTACATACATAAAATTCGGTAATTCCCCGATTTATATTAGGTGATTCCCCATTTACGCATTTCGTTGGGTAGCCTGTATGTAATCTTGTGGCTTGTCTTCAGTTCAGGCAAATTCGTAGTTGATTGAGTTACGTATTTTATTATTGTAACTGTAAAATGGCACCAAAAAAAAGGATGCTCTCGTTAAAGGAAAAGATGGAAGTTGTTAACGTATTAGACAGAGAAAGTGTTTCAATTCGTCATTTGGCAAAGAGGTTTAATATTGGGAAAACGCAAGCAGCTGAAATTGCCAAAAATAAGGAAGATATCAGGAGTAAATGGCAATCAGGAACTAATATAAATCAAAAAGATTTTTTAAGAAAGGAAGGTTTTGCTATAGACAAAACATGTTTTGAGTGGTTTGTGAAAGCTAGAAGTCAGAACATTCCAATCTCACGGCCGTTAGTGAAAATGAAAGCTAAAGAAATCGCCACTACTTTGGGCTATAATAATTTCAGTGCGTCCGACGAGTGGCTGCAAAAGTGGCGCAAGAGACATAGTGTGAGTTTCAAATGCATATCTGGCGAAGCTGCTGCAGTAGATCAAGTTGATGTGTCACAATTTTTGGAGAAACTTCCGTCCATGTTGCTTGGCAACAAACCAGAAGATGTGTACAACGCAGATGAGAGTGGACTTTTTTTTCGCGCATTGCCCGACAAAACTCTGTCCTTTAAAGGAGAAACATGTGTGGGTGGAAAGTTGTCTAAAGATAGACTAACCATTTTATTCTGTGCAAATATGGCCGGTGAAAAATGCGATTTGATTGTGATCGGGAAAGCGGCTCGTCCCCGTGCTTTAAAAAACGTTGCTATTAAGGATCTACCAGCGACTTGGAAATCCAACAAAAAGGCATGGATGACCCGAGAAATCATGTCTGAGTGGTTAGTCGAATTCGACCGGAAAATGAGAATCCAAAAAAGGCAAGTTCTTTTATTTTTAGACAATGCATGCTCTCATCCTCGTGATATGAAAATGAAAAATGTGAAAATTATATTTTTACCGCCAAACACAACTTCTGTTTGTCAGCCCATGGATCAAGGTGTCATACAGAACTTTAAATTTTATTATCGGCACTTGATTTTAAAACATATTTTAACAAAAATTGACGATGGTCAAAGCTTGTCTGAGCTTACAAAGTCTATCAATGTGTTAGAAGCTTTGTATTTTATAAAAACAGCATGGAATAAAGTAAATTCCTCTACAATTAAAAACTGTTTTGGCAAAGCTGGATTCAGAAAATGTGAATGTAGCTCAGAATTTGCTGAGCAAAATTATTGCGATGCTGAAGACGATCTGCCCTTAGCGACACTTGCTCAGTTACTGCGACATGCCAAACATTTAGTAGTAGCAGATCCCCAGAAAGTAGATGATTTCCTGGCCATAGACAATAACATAACAACAGAAGAAAATGCCATTGGCAACTTTTCGAATTTGGATGTAGAAAGCCCAGGCCAACTTGAATATGGTAGTCCAAACGACTCAGAAGAAGAAGTGGAACTGGTGGACTCACTAAGCGGTTCAAAAACGATAAATTCATATGAGGAAGCTCTAAATCATATTTCTATATTGAAAAAAATTGCTAAAGATGATTTCACTGCATTTCAACATTTGAAAAATTTAGAAAGTTATTACGAAAATTGTCTCCTTCAGCAAAAGATGGTGAAATTTCATCAGACAAACATTTTAAACTTATTTCAACAAGCTAAAGAATAATGTTTTTTTTAAATTCTCGTACCATGTATTGAAGCATTTATGTTTTTGTATGCGTATATGTACATATATTATATAGATATATAGCATAAACACATACTTTAAAAATGTGGCGAGTTTCTGTTTCATTTTTCTCATGATTATAATACCTCATTTCCTCATGATTATATACCCCGTTATTTATACTCTATACTTACATACTCTCTTTTAAACGGACACCTCCCATAAGCGGACAAAAGTTACGGAACCGTGAGTGTCCGCTTATGGGAGCTTTCACTGTATTCTGTTTATTTAGCCAAATGTGCTAAATAAATATTTCTACTACTTCTACTACTACTACTACTACATTATTCCCACCGCCATCTGCCATATGACGTTGACGTCTGTGGATATGTCATATATGAGAGACGCTAGCCTGCGGTGTTGCCGGATTGGGCTCCCGATTTAGGGAAAAATATGGAAAGGGGAAAATTTATATACATTTTTAATGAAACACAAAAGTAAAAAACTGAAACAAACAACAGTAGCAAAAAAACAAAAAATAACAGTAATAAAAAATAACTTCATCATTTGCCAAGCTGTAATTAAAAGTAAAGGAGGACATATTGATGAGTCAAAAATATGATGATTTTGATTATAAATAGTTGTACGTTGTTAAGCGTTAAGAAAATAAATGTTTCATACAGATACTGTAATGTTTTCTTTAATAACTTCCATCAGTGTCTATGTTGTCTGGGTGTTCAAATACTTTTGAACGGTAGTATACATGTCATATAACATAAAAACAATAATCTCATTATCGAAATTGTTCGCGATTGCAATACTTCCTCGCCAGTAGGAGTGGAAAGTAAAAACGATGATAAAATGCATTATAATTGGAAAGTGAATATAACAAATTTGTTTCAGCAACGAAAAATGAAATTTTGTAGAAAATATGCCATTGCAAAAGTTGCTTTTATTTGACTATTATTTTGACCCTACTTTTAAGTTTCATTGACAATTCCAAAATGTTGTTACAACAGGAAAAAATAAAGAATATGAATTTGCTTTTAAAATAAAGGGTTGTCCAATAGGGACGCAGGAAAGTAAGCGTCAATTTGACATAGACGCCATCTTTGTTTTCTGTCACCGACATGTCATTTTGTTAGTTGAATGTTTACCATTGATCGCTATGGAGTCGTATTCGATTGAAGACCGCATTAAAGTTATTCAAGAGCACTACAAAAATGGTGCAAAAATAAAAAACACGTTTCGCGCGCTTCGTGAACATTTCGGTCGCAACAACCGTCCAAACGAAACAACCATCGGTCGTCTGGAGCGTAAATTCGAGGCAACAGGTTCTGTGGCAAATCTGCCAGTCTCTGGCCGGCCAAGGAGCGTTCGCACACCGGAAAATATTGCTGTTGTGAAGGAGAGTGTGAGAGACGATCCGAAACAATCAACAGCGCGTCGATCCCAAGAATTGGGCATTTCGAGAACCAGTTTGATCCGCATTCTCCACAAGGATTTGAATGTACACGCCTACAACATCCAATTGACGCAAGAGCTGCGTCGGGCCTACCATTTTTCGCGCCGAACGTTCTCAGATTGGCTCCCTGAACACCGCCAATTTTTCATCAAAATCATGTTCAGCGACGAAGCGCATTTCACTTTGAATGGAACGGTAAACAAGCAAAACTGCCGCATCTGGGCGAACGAAAATCCCCGTGAGTATCAAGAGCAGCCGATGCATCCTCAAAAAGTGACCGTGTGGTGTGCATTGTGGTCAAAAGGCATCATCGGACCATACTTTTTCGAAAATGCGGCCGGGGACGCCGTTACCGTCAATTCTGAGCGATATCACGTGATGATAGAGGACTATTTTTTGCCGCAACTTGAAGGAATGGATATGGACGATGTTTATTTCCAACAAGACGGTGTAACATGCCACACAACCAACGTCAATATCCATCGAGTGCAGTCCTTCTTCGGTGATCGCGTGATTTCGCGCAGAGGAAATGTGCCATGGCCACCAAGATCGTGCGATTTGACTACCTTGGACTTCTTTTTATGGGGATATTTGAAAAGCAAAGTCCACGTCAACAAACCAGCCACCCTCCAAGAACTCAAAAACAACATCATTGCCGAGATAAATGCCATAGAACCGACCATGTTGCAAAATGTCATTGAAAATTTCGACCATCGCGTCGACGTCTGTAAATCCAGTCGTGGTGAACATTTGAGCGATATTATTTTTCATACATAAATGGTATAAATGAACCTTCAAAATAAAGTACCCAACTTGATTTGAATATCAATCTTTCTTGTTTTAATATGCGTTTACTTTCCTGTGTTAACTGTTCATCAACCAAGTAGCTCATCTTAATCGCCTTACTGACTTTTTTACTGAAGATAAAAATGCAATAGAACTGTTTTTAAATAAAAATACCTCATAGTTCACTTTCGCACTAAACTGCGAATATAACACGATAAAAAGCGAGAATTATAAATCCTAGACTCTTATTGATACACAGATTGACCAATACCTGTTTAACCAATCCGAACAAATACCTGAAAGGATTACTTTGCAAAAAAAACAACAAAAAACGCAAGACCGAGCGTAAAGATAAGAAATTCTCGTCCGTACAGAAGATGTTTTATTTTTACTGGTCGACCGTCGACCAATACGATCATCGTTTGCAAAATACATGCGCCTCTCTTGTTTACGTCTAAAACGGATGGGAGTGTCTTTGTTTTTTCTAGCTCGCTGGATTTGTATTGGCGGGTTAGGATGACGAATCGGTATAACATATGAGAAAGATTAATAAGGAATTAGATCAAGGTCATCTGCTATCTTGTTTTAACGGTTAGAACATAAAAAAGTGATTCTTAATAAAATGTTCGTGAAGTTCTTGATTACAACACATCCAATAAGTCTACAAGATGTTTCAGTTTATTGTTGCATAACTTTAAGATTCGATAGAACATTTAAAATTAATGCATAAAGTCTATATAAACATGGTTCCAAAAATGCGTGGCTTCCGAAATACAGGGTGTTTAAATTTACTTTCTAAAATAGTTTTTCTTAAATATTTCGAACAATATTTGATGTGTGACAGTGAAAATTGGTATACAAGGGTTTTTTGGTACGACAAAACGAACCATGGGCATAGTTTTACTGTAGCCACTAGAGGGCGCTCTCTACTGTACCTGTAGTGTATTAAAATGACCGAAAATTTTTTCTTAGTGCAATTTTTTGCTTTTTGAATAAAAAAACTGATTCTTCGCACTTTTCAACATAAAAAGCTCTCCTGTGAGTTTTCGTTATAGTTAGCCGTTTTTGAGATATTTCGATTTCTAAGGTTCGATGCATTTTTAATTATTTATGGGTAAATTTTTTTTTTTTTACATTTTCGATTTGGGCATTACAAGTAATTAAGATGATCGTTTAGATTGTGTTTTTAAACACAGCAATAATTCCTAACTCCAAATAAACACAAAAAAACAGAATATTAATTTGTTTAATTTTCCAATATTATTTTTAACAAATTAGGACAAACATACAAAGTCTAAAGTAGTTGCTCGAACTGTAAACCCAATTGTTCAATACACAATTCACATCTACGAATGATCGAACGTGGTATAGCATTATTCAAATAAGGCCTTATTTCATCACATGCATTCCTGATTCTGTCTATTAGCATATCTTTTGTGGTTACGGGAGTCTGGTACACTTTTTCTTTTATAAATCCCCACACAAAGAAATCTAATGGATTTAGGTCAGGGGATCGTGGAGGCGTTTAACCTTATTCTGCTTTCAATTTCAAAAATATTTGCAGCTCAGCCTACTTCTAAAAATTATCGAGATACTGACTTTTTAATGTTATTTTATCATAAATATTTAAAAATGCATCGAACCTTAAAAATCGAAATATCTCAAAAACGGCTAACTATAACGAAAACTCACGGGAGAGTTTTTTTATGCAGAAAAGTGCGGAGAATCAGTTTTTTTATTCAAAAAGCAAAAAATTGCACTAAGAAAAAATTTTCGGTCATTTTAATACACTACAGGTACAGTAGAGAGCGCCCTCTAGCGGCTACAGTAAAACTATGCCCATCGTTCGTTTTTTGTCGTACCAAAAAACCCTTGTATACCAATTTTTACTGTTATACATCAGATATTGTTCGAAATATTTAAAAAAAACTATTTTAGAAAGTAAATTTAAACACCCTATATTTCGGAAGCCACGCATTTTTCGACCCATGTTTATATAGACTTTATGCATTCTTTTTAAAACTTCTATCGAATCTTAAAGTTATGCAACAATAAACTGAAACACCCTGTATACATAGTACAGTTAAAATTTTTAGATCAATAAATGCCACCTTGCAACACTGAAAATTTCTATTATTTTCAAGCATCTTCGATACATAAGATGTTCATTTAAATAAATAAATAGGTAATGATAATGACGAAGACAGTGCCTTTATCTCAGATTCTTACCTGTAGATCGAGCTCAAGGTCCAAGGATGTCCTAGCGGTGGCAGGCGCGTTGGATTTGGCTTTGGTGCTGCACAGCTGCACGCTGGATCCCGGCCTCCTGAACCTCAGCGACCTCCTTTCCACGGCGTGCCTCTCGAAAGGTTTGCTGCCCCGCCTGTACAAGGGCATCGCGCTGTCGCTATCGCTCCGGTTCAACTTGCAGATGTACTGGTTTTTAGATACCTGCAAACGAAATTGTATACGGTTACTATAAGACTGTTGGCCGCATGTTGAGACATGTCCATGAGTGCATAGTTAATCACAAATTATTATTAGAAGCATTGGAGAGAATTGGTTTCAGAGGAAACGCGTACTCACTGATCGAAAGTTATTTGTCAAATCGCCCACAATCTGTGCAGATATCAGGATCATTTAGTAAAGAAATGTATATTAAGTGTGGTGTCCCACAAGGAACTGTCTTAGGTCCGCTGTTATTCAATATATATTTAAATGATATTTTCCAAATTAATTGTGTTGGCAAAATAACTAGTTTTGCAGACGATACTGCAATATTATATGAAGGCACTGAAAATTAAGCATTAACTACTCTAAAACACATTTTTTACCATTTGGATCTTATGCTAGACATCTGCCAAATTACACAAATTTCTCCTTCAATATTAATGATAAAAAATGCAAATTAATAGAGTGCCCAACATAAAATACCTTGGAGTGGTCTTGGATCCTCACTTACGATGGGACATCCATGTCAATTATATTTTAAAGAAAGTTAGATTTGTATCCTACAAAATTAAATACCTTGGGAATATATTGACAGAAAAATATCTTCGAACATTATACCATGCACTGATTGAGCCTCATCTCACATATGGTATATTAGCATGGGGAGCTGCATGTTCCTCACATATCAATAATTTAGATGTTTTTCAAAAAAGTATTCTAAAAATGATATTTAAAAAACCGAAACTTTATCCCACTGAAAAATTATATGCAGATGTTCGAATGTATGATATAAGACAGCTTTAATTTGTAAACACCGACCAAAAAATTAAACATAATCATTATACCAGGTACAAAATTCGTGGCACAGTAGTTCCTCAACCACATAAATCTATAATGCAGCGATCATATCTCTATTTAGCGCCTAAATTTTATGAAATTATACCTAAAGACTTAAAAGATTTACGTTTCGGAAATTGTTTCAAAAAAAATTTAAAAAAGTGGCTACATTCTATATCTAGGACTGAAATTCATAAACTCATAAATACGAACATCAAGTAAATACATAATCTACTGTAGCTAATTTTTGTCCTTTTTTGTCATTTGCATTCTACAGTTTCAACTTAAATTTATTGGTCCATGTACAGGCGATGCCTTCTATTGGGCCTGTTTTGATTTTATATTTATTTACTCATATTGTTTGTTATCTTTGTACATTGAGTAAATAAATATTATTATTATTATTATTATTATAGTAGCCGCCAGCAGAGCGTCTATTGATTTAGCTGTTCATTCGTATTGACAGTGTACAGTGCGGACTATGGCATCGTGCGCAAAGGGCAGTTTAAGCTTAGAAGAAAAGAAGCTTGCATTAAAGAACGATTGTCCTCAACGTACGACTATATTCAGGTGGTACAGAGAGTTCCCGCGCCCCAATTCTAAATCCGCCAGTGTCTCGTTATGTGAACAGCATCGTGATAGATCACAAGATTTGGCTCTATTATTACGATTAGCCGACCAAGGCTCAAAACAAAGTTTGGGTCTTTGATGATGACACACCCGTAGCTGTCAAAAAGTCTCGATCTGTTAAGAAAAAAATGGTAGCTGTATTTTTCAAATCGGGCGGGATTGTGGAGCGTGTCGTGTTGGACACACAGAAGACAGTCACTCATTTATTTTTTTTTATTTATCAACGAGCGACTGCCAAATTAAAGTACAACATAGAAAATCCAATGTAAACCTAACCCTACTTTGACTTAGCTATTTAACACTTAAAACAATCCCAAACACCTTAAAATCCAGATCATTTCTAAATTGAAACGAATTTAATTAAAATATAAATATATGGGGAAATCAAATATTAAATATTACAGACAGGAACCTAATTGAATTTTGAATGTTTTCTGACTTCTGAAGAAATCCAACTTATTAGAATATTGCTAACCTTGACGATCTAGACAGGAAGGAATTACTAGCATAATTAGTACGAAATGATCTCACATGGAATGGTTGATACTGTCTTGTTTGGCGAGAAGGCACATGGAGATTAATATTTTTCAAAAGTTCTGGAGCAAAACTAAGAGAGTGCAAAATATTATAAAATAGTGACAGGTCCCTCTGATTCCGTCTTACCTGAAGGGTTGAGATATTGAGAGAGCTTTCAATGACGGAATAGATGATATCTTCAACCATAATGTTTTGTTTGAATGAAATGAATCTTAAGAATTTATGTGACACTCTCTCAATTGCCTGAATATGAACATTATAGTTGGGTGACCAAACACAAGAACAATACTCCAGATGGGGCCTCACCAATGAACAAAACAACGTTTTAAATGATTGAATATTATGAAAGTTGAGATTTTGAAACAATCATATTTATATGGGTAATAAAAGATAATTTTGGGTCAAGAATTACCCCTAAATCCCTAACTTGGGATACACTCTTTAGAGGACAACCTTTCATGATATCAGTATGATCAATGGGATCCCTGTTAGGGCTGAAGACCATTAAATGACATTTTTCCACATTAAGTTCCATTCTATTCATTTTACACCAGAGACTTAATGAATTCAAATCATTTTGGATATTTCAATAATCATTATTATATTTGATTTTTAAGAATAATTTCAAATTATCTGCAAACATCAGAAAACTAACAGACTTAAAACAGTATATAATATCATTCACGTATACAGGGTGACTTTGAAGTTGAGTCATTAATTTTCAGATAATGATTGTAGAAGGAAGATAAATCAAAATATGTGTAAAAATAAAAAAAAATTAAAAAAAAATTTTTACCTTGTTTTATATAGTATCCTCCCGACAAGTATTTCAGTGCGGACCTGTATTTGATCGTGCGGTCTTGGAGCACCGGCATGCCCTCCCCTATGAGGTCTTAAGTCACCTGATTCACGAGCCCTTTGTACTACATTAACAAAGGCATGAAGGGTTGATTGCACTCGATTGGGAAACCGATCCCCATAAATCCGTGATGCCGCGGCAGCATTTTGTAAAGACTCCCCCCGTAAATAAGAATCATGTCCACAAGTTCAGCATTTTCGTAAACATGTGCCATTTTTGATTTCGTTTGAGCCACGCAACAGACACCACTATTCACTCACGCGTTACCGACTGACACTGACTGTATACAACTGAATAAAATAATTGTAAAAACATCGTTCCAAATTCTTTCGCTTTTTTGTTTCCGATGCGATGAACCGATACGGCGGATTATATCCGTTGTCGCCGAACACGAGCACATAATATTATTATTGAGACAGGGCGGTACTCAAACTTCTAAAGGGCTATAACTTTGTTACTTTAATTTTACCAGAAAAATGTTAAAGGAAAAAACATTTCTTTTGATCAGATCTACTCACTGTTAAAATAAATGACTCAACTTCGAAGAGGGCCCAGACGGGAACCTTGAGGTACTCCAGACGGCACATTAATCTCTTTTGATTGAAAGCTTTGTATACGCACTATTTGTTTTCGGTCAGTGAGGTATGACTTCAGCCATGATAAAAGATCCCCGCAAATTCCTAGACAATGTAATTTATACCATGGTTGACCTTATCGAATGCTTTAGAAAAATCTGTATAAACTACGTGAACAGAATAACCTTCATCTAAGGATTCCAAAACATAGTTTGTGAATGATAAAAACAATAGCTCTGTGGAGCGTTTTGAAAGAAATCCAAACTGTTGGCTTATAAAACTACTTTGCAAATTTGCGGATAAACTTGACCGCTACTGGACTGAAACTTATTCAGGACCCTCCTTACAGTCCAGATCTTACTCCGTGCGACGTTGCACTATTCCCGCGTGTGAAAGTGAAGCTAAAAGGAAAACGTTTTCTAGCGATAAGGACCTTCTTTGGCAGAGCTGGCTAAAGGACTGGTTTTGTCAATAAATAAAGCTGTAGTATTTCAACACTTTTATAGTACCCGTACCTGTGCACTTGGCGAGAACGTCTGCGACCTCTTGATCGCCCCCCTATCCTCGACGACAGTCGCCGCGCCGTTCGCTCCAGCCGCTTGCGCCTGCAACTT
The DNA here is from genome assembly GCA_963669975.1 of Acanthoscelides obtectus. NCBI lineage: Eukaryota > Metazoa > Arthropoda > Insecta > Coleoptera > Chrysomelidae > Acanthoscelides > Acanthoscelides obtectus. The sequence continues at coordinate 2,268,115 of CAVLJG010000005.1, forward strand.
CATCTGCTTCGCGTGCTCCGGATAGAACGTGCACTCGGTGTTCGTCTGTTTGTCCGTGTACTCCGGCGGCTCCTCCTCTTCGGCGAGATGCTCCGCCCTCTCGTGAACGACGTCCAATCGTTCGCCGGCGTTCGGGCGGAACTCCACCGTTATCCCCTCCTCTTCCTCCTCTTCGACGTCCTCGTCTTCGTCCTCCTCGTCGTCCTCCTCGTCGCATTCGTCCAGGTCGTCTTCGGACTCGCTCACGTATCTTGAAAAAAAACACGTCATCAGAAAAACTGTAAGTAACTATATGAATCGAAACACAAACTCATAGGAACTGTTTTTCAATCGCAAGTCAAGAAAGCTAACTTGTAGTTGCTTGTAAATATCGGCTTTTACTTTACTTTATACTTGTTACTGGTAGAATTTCCTCGCAAATATTCTCGAAATATTTAATAAGATCAAGATGTGAACATGTATCATTTTTCTTACCCTTTGGTGTTCCTCAGGCAGTTGTACAGCTCGCTGAGGTTCAACTGAGGGAAGATGGTCTCCTGACCGCGCGTCAACGTTGACGTTTGCGATATGGTGGAGTCGTCCGAATTTTCCAGCAGGCTGATCTGCGGAAAGACGGCTTGGTTCCTGGTTAACGTCGACGTTTGGGAGATCGTCGAATCGTCAGAATCCTCGGGTCCGCTTTGCTTGGATACGTCGGACTCTTGCTTCGCGTGTTGACTCGTCGTCTGTTTGTCTGTCGGCCGAGGCATCTCGTCTTGCAAGCTCAGGATGTTGTACCATTTCTGCGAGACGCTGTTCACGTTCAGATCGGCCAGGCTCACTTGCGCACATCCCTAATGATAATTATAATTATCACTGATCAACAGCCAAAAAATATCCTAAATAAAATCAACAAAATATTACTATTTTTAATGTGCTAAAACCGGAATTTTTTCAATATTAGTTCAAGTTTTAGAGATACGGTAATTATATGTGTTCCTGCTGTGACAGTGTTAATATACTGTAATTCACAAGAATGCACGTGCTACATTTTTATATTCGGCAAGGAAAGATGATGTAATCGGCATGATTGTGTTACGTTATACATACGTGTACATTATATTGCTTTATATTAGCCATTTTGACAGCGTTCATGCAAGATGTCTCGAAAGTGTGTAAACAATCCAGATCAGTTTTGTTACGTATGTGGTGATGTGACTTTTGCGTCTCAGAGACGGTCTATTACTCCACTAATAACAAAGGCATATCAGCTTTATCTCGGTTGTAAACTAGGTGATCAAGACAAACAGTGGGCACCCCACATCTGCTGTAATACATGTGCTTCAAGTCTGAGCAGCTGGTTAAATGGCAAAAAACGGTCTATGCGCTTTGCTGTCCCAATGGTTTGGAGAGAGCCTACAAATCATATTAATGATTGTTACTTTTGCATGGTACCTTGTGTTGGACCAGCCACAGGTATGTGCAAGAAAAAAAAAATCGGTTATTAACTACCCAAACATATCATCTGCGATGAGACCTGTGCCTCACAGTGACAAAAATCCTACACTTACGAATCAGAAAACGAATCAGATCATGGCGATCGAGTGATTCGTCAGGAAGAAGATATGCCATCAACGTCAAGAGATCCTGATTTTATACCGAGCACGTCATGCCACCAACCGCACAAAATAACACAGTCAGAATTAAATGATTTTGTAAGAGATTTAGAACTTCCAAAATGTAAGGCAGAGTTACTTGGATCAAGACTGCAGCAGTGGAACTTGTTAGAAGACGATGTTTCGGTATGTGTTTTTCGTAAACGCCACAAAGACTTAGAACCATTTTTCAATATGGAGAATAACTTGGTTTTCTGCAGTAACATTAACGGCTTACTGGCGGCTTTAAATATAAACTATAACCCAGAAGAATGGAGATTGTTTATAGACAGTTCAACATTGAGTTTAAAGGCAGTGTTATTGCATATTGGAAATATTTTACCATCTCTTCCTGTAGGGTATGCCGTTCACATGAAAGAATCATATGACAATATGAAGTACCTATTGACCCGCATAAAATACGATGAGCACCAATGGCATATTTGTGGCCACCACTGCATATCAAGTTGGGCCTAATGAAAAACTTTGTCAAGGCATTAGATAGAGATGGGTCAGCTTTTCAATACCCGCGACAGAAATTTCCAAGACTAAGTGAGGCAAAGGTTAAAGAAGGTATTTTTGTTGGGCCACAGATTCGGAATATTTTGAAAGAGACACAGTTTGAAAACACTTTAACAGGTATTGGAAAAACTGCTTGGAATGATGTCCGTCTGGTGGTCACTAATTTCTTGGGAAATAGAAAAGCTGACAACTATAAAACCCTTGTCAAAAATATGCTGTCATCGTATCAAAAGATGGGCTGTAATATGTCTCTTAAGATACATTTTCTACACTCACACCTGGACTTTTTTCCTGACGATTGCGGAGCCGTAAGTGATGAGCACGGTGAACGTTTTCATCAGGATATTTCAACAATGGAAAAAAGGTACCAGGGAAAGTGGAATCCTTCCATGCTTGCAGACTACTGTTGGACTCTTGGTAGAGATGCTCCAGAAACGATCCATAAAAGAACAGCAAAAATACAGCGCATATAGTGATTCTTATAAGTATATGAATCTTGTTACTTTTTTTAATATATCCTTAAAAATAAAAAGTTTTTTTTCTAAACCGCAACTAATTTTTTTATGTCATTGTCATTTTTGGATTCAGCGCACCAAAATTAACAAAGAAGTGCACTTTTCCCACAAGATACAATTAAAAAACTAAAATTTGTTGTCCAGTGTTATTGGTGTTGTACAGGGTGGCCGATATGCAACTGACCGGTTTGTAGCTTGAATATTTGTGAAATGTGCAATTTTTTCATCTTAATCTTTTATTGAAACTTAGAAGTTACGTATGAAAAATAATATCAGACGATCCTGAGCCCTCTTGATTACATTTTCCATCACATTTTGGTGAGTTTCCGGAGGAATATTTTCAATTGTTACAGTAATTTCTGTAGAAAATACATACATTTTTTTAATTTTGAATCATACGAAATCAAAGCAAACCAAGATCGAACAATCTTCATATATTTAAACAAAAATGCAAAATAATATAGAGGAAAGGAACAAAATTTGTGTGTATCTTTGTAGCACCATCTTCTAGTAATACCAAAAAGTCGTGAACTAAGACGCAGTAGTATCGTACATGTGTTTACAGTTTAGTTTTGCACATTATTTAGAACAAACAAAAGTTCAACAGTTTTTAAGATGGAGAAAACCACTTGTATTATGTCTTACCGAAACACATGCTACAGAAGACATCACTGATGGTGAATTACAAATTACTAATTATAAAACCTACAGATGCAACTCCAACTCCAGACATACTGGAGGTGTAGTGATTTATGTTTACCACAAAATACAGATCACATTATTCGATTGTACCACTTTAGACTATGCATACTGGTATGCACATATACAGTTCAAATTATTTGGGAAACGTTATGATCTTTGTACTTTTTACCGTTCACCAAACAGTGATGCAGATACATTTTTAACGTTTTTTGAAGAAAAATGCGAAGAAATGTGGAATTTTAGGAACAATATAATACTTTTAGGTGATTTTAATTTAAATTATTATGGTAAAAGCATGAAAACAAGAAAATTGAAAGAAACCATAAACAACTATGGGTTCAAGCAAAAAATTGAAGAGAGTACCAGAATAACATCATTATCAGAGACTTTGTTAGATCTTGTTATTGTAAATTTCGAATGTGCAGGGATTAAAGCTGTACATACATCTACAGTTAGCGATCACAGTTGGACAATGCTGTCCTTGGTAGGGCATTTTTCTGATACAAAAATTAAGAAAATCGTAAATACTATTAAGTACGAAAAACTTGAACGAGAACTTGCTGGCTGCTATTGGAATTTTGGTGAGAATATGGAAAAAATATATGACAACATAATAGGAAATATAAAAACTTGTTTAGATCTTGCAACTGATAAAAAACTGATTTGCTCGACAAAAAATACACCCTGGTATAACAAGAATATTAAGGCAGCTCAAAATTTGAGAGACAAACAATACAATAAATGTATATTCACAAAATCAAATGATGATTGGGAGGTATATAAAACTCTTAGGAATAAATGTGTATATGTAATTAGAAAAGAAAAAAGAAAATTCTACGATAAACAAATCGATAATAACAAGTGCGACAGTGTAAAGACGTGGAAGACTTTAAAAAGACTGATCAATTCGAAGCCGCATGATTGTGTAAATCAAGTTCAATTCGAAAACGGTACCGAAACAAATTCTTTGGTGATTGCAAACAAACTAAATGAATATTTTGTGGAAAGTATTGTTGATATTGTGGGTACTGCCAATGCTGCACCTGACTATATGAAAATCAGTTTCCAGAGGGAAATGTTGCATACACTTTCAAAATTTCACACCGTATCATTGAATTATCTAAGAAAAAAAGTAAACAGTTTAAAATCAAATAACAACTGTGCCGAAATCACTACTAAAAACGTGCTGAAAAACTGTTTCGAAATTTTGGGATATCCTGTATTAAATTGGATCAATTTTTCACTGAGAAGCAGTTCTTTTCCTGAGAATTTGAAACGCTCTACAATAACACCAGTTCCCAAAATAAAAAATTCTAAAAGATGCAGCGATATGAGACCAGTAAATGTGTTACCAGACATTGAAAAATTATTAGAGTCCATAGTGCATGACCAATTAATGCAGTTTATAGAAGAAAACAAAATTGTAGTGCAGGCGCAAGCAGGCTTTGTAAAAAAATATTCCACAGAAACAGCTTTCCAGTTGGTAACTGAGAATTGGAGAAGAGCCATAGACTCAGAAGAAGTTGTCATAGCAGTATTTTTGGATTTGAAGAGGGCATTTGAAACGATTGATAGAGATATCTTGTTAGGTAAATTGAAGGCGTATGGTATAACAGGAAGTGTTTTAGATTGGTTTAGAAATTATTTGTCTAAAAGGATGCAAGTTACAAAAGTTAATGACACTATTTCATCAAAAATTGAAAATAGGTTGGGTGTTCCACAGGGCAGTATCCTGGGACCACTTCTTTTTATTTTATACATAAATGATACCTGCCATAGTCAAAAAAATGCAAAATTCAGATTTTCGCCGATGACATTATGATTTATATAAGTACTAAAAATACTCAGTCTGGTATCTCTTATATAAATGAAGATTTGAAACTTGTCTCAAAATGGTTAGCATCTAACAGACTAAAATTAAATGCAAGTAAAACGAAAGCCTTGTTAATCGAAAAAAAAACAATGTACAAATGTTCAATTGAATATTGATGGTGAAGATATTGAATTCGTAGAAAATTTTAAATACCTGGGGGTTTTTGTTGACTCTCCATTAATTTTTGATATTCATTATGAAAAAGTTATAAATAAGATTAGTAGTAAAGTGGGATATTTATCGAGAGTTTCTGGATGTCTGAGTTCATGTAGCAGAAAAATTATCTATAATACCATCATTCTTCCAAATTTCTTGTACTGTTTGACTATTCTATATTTAGCAAATAATTCCATTTTTGAAAGACTGCAAATTTTACAAAATAAATGCATGAGAATAATACTAAATAAAGATAAATATACTCCAATTAGGCAAATGCTTAGCAAATTAAATGGCTCAATGTAAAAAATTTTATCAAATATCTTGTAATGATATTCATTTATAAAGTAAAAAATTATATATTTCCATCAAGTCTAACTAATTTAACATCATCAAATGTCGACCATCATTTATATAATACCGGAAATAAAGATTACTTCCATTTAATGACCAAAAGGTATAACATATGCTACAAATCTGTATTCCATCAAGGGTTGATTGAATATAATAAATTATACTCGGAGATAAAAGATCAGAAAACTTTGACAAAATTTAAAGTAAAATTGAGAAATCACTTGTTAAATCTACAATTGTAGGTTGCCCAGCATTTACATCATACACCATATGGCTTGAATTTACTAGTTCTAAGTTGTTTACAATTTTTCTGTTTATGTAGCCAAATGTGCTAAATAAATCTTTCTACTACTACTACTAATTATTTAGAACAATTGTCTGATATAAATTTAGTAGTTTACAAATACCTTATTTATTTTCTTTTACAATATTGTGAGTTTATACCTGTATAACCTAAATATGCTTGTATAAACTTTTTAACGGAAAATTCCTAATTTGCGATACCAAGTTTTCCTAACTTGAGACTACCTCAAATTAGAGCCCCTGTATCAAGATGCAGATGCCTGGAAACGCAATAGCAAGGATTTGGATTATTTAAAAGCCTCAAAAGGATTCGGATAGATACCTTCACCCTCCAGTTCAAGTACAGAATCCAGCGGAAAAGTTGGATGATTCATTTTCAGACGAAAGCAACATGAAAGGGATGCTGAATGTTTATTTCGTACGGGTCGATTTTCCGAAGATAAGAAGGGTGAAAATGGGCAAAATACAGCCATTGTAGTAGATGGGCACATAAAGATTACCAATAAAATTTTCATTTGCACTTTCTGCAAAAAAAAGGCATTTTTCGAATTGTATCTCAAATTAGGGAACCAGAACAGAAATATTTACTTTTTTTAAAATATACTTTTTGTCTGTAAAAAAATACGTTTAATATTATTTTTTTATTTTGGAGTATGCTAGGAGCATCAAATCGCAAGTTTATTTAAAAATATACGTTCGTTTAAAACAACAAGTACTTTATTTTGCCTTTTCAAAAACAGTATCTCAAATTTGGTTCCTTGCGCATTGAGCAGATAAGATTTACTCACCACGCATTTTTCTGTATCTTCGATCTTGTTCCAAACGTTGACTTGCAACGTCTTCGAGAAGATTTTATTGGCAGGTACTGAGATATTGAAAATGTCGCCGAAAATGGCCTTCCTCAAATCCTTCACGCATTTCGTGGTGAATACTGATTTATCCGGATTCGCCGGAAGCAGCGCCGTCTTTATATACCTAAAACAAATAAAAAAGATCAGTCTTTTAGTATCGAAATAGTCGCGCAGGCAGAGGCGCTATAATGAACTTAAAGACCCCTTCTCGAATCGCCTACGGTTAGTAAAAGTAGTAGGGGGCCTAGAATTGAACTAGGACAAACAGAAATAGAAACACTTACACTTGCGTATCGTTAGGCACGAAGAGCGCGTCGAGGTTCCTGGCCTTTTCGATAGTGACTATCAGCATGCTGTCGCTAGTGACGTACTTTAGCTTGATTTGTACTTGTGCCGTGTCCGCGTCAACTTCAACGCCGAGTTGAGCAACACCTCCACCTGGCGCCCTCTTGCGGTTGGACGCTTCGAACACGCCGCTGTCGCCGGCCACCGATTCGTCGCTCACCGCGGCTGATACTGACCTAAAAACGAAAATATTCAACGTTCAAGTAAAGGTTAAATATATATACTTTATCTGAAGTCACTTGAAACACTGTGAAATACCGGGTGCGTTTTATATATCTATATTTAACACGCTCTGTTGCTGCAAAAATCGCCAAATTTCGAAGCAAATATCCCCCGTATAAGATCAAAGGCAGTTTCACCGGTCCACGTGGAGTAAAGCACGCCTATGCGTGGACATAGCCAATGAGAAAGCGTGTATTTCAGAGCTCCGAACAAGTGCAGGTGGCTACTGAAAATTGAAACAATTTAGCCAGTGCCATGTAGCGGTGAATAAACGTGTTTTCTTTAGTCTGTCCGTGTTTTTTCATAGATTTTATTAGTTTGTGTGTTTTTGACTTTTGAATACTCAGTTTACTTGTTGATTTAATTGTTGTGTTGATTGTTCTTGTGTGTCCTAAATATGGCTCTTTGGAGACCTTGGGAAAATTCTCCAAGCCACGAGGAGATAGTTGATGAACCTGCGCAGGCAGAATTCTTTCATAAAGATTTAGAGGAACAGACCCAAAGAGTAATCCTAAATATGTATGATTGTCTGAAAAACGAAAATCCAGATTCCTCGCAAAATCAAATTTTAAACAGAATTTGTATCCTGACAAAAATCAGTCGGTCTATCATTTATCGGGTTATAAAAAGGGGAGATGTAGTCAACCATTCCTTCCACAGAAAGCGCATAGGGCAAAAATTAAAAAGAATAGACGTGGGTTTTCAGAAAGATATTCGTCGTATAATATACGGATTTTATAAAGAAAATTTGGTGCCCACGTTGGAAATGATACGGGATAAATTAAAAGATTATCCTGAAGATTTTTATAATTACAAATGCTTAGACTCACTGCACTGTATTGTAAAACTATATGGTTTTCAATACAAAAAATTAGATAAAAGAATGGTGATTATGGAGTCGTCTCGAATCGTTGAATTGCGCCAAGAATTTTTGCACAAAGTTAAAATCTATAGAGAGCAGAAAAGAAATCTGATTTACCTGGATGAAACGTGGTATGATACCCACGATGTTGTGCAGTACGGCTGGGTTGACGACAGCAACAAGTGCATTTTAAATGCACCATGCAACCGTGGAAAGCGAATCATTATTCTCCATGCTGGCAGTGAAAATGGATTTATACCTAATGCCTTGCTGTTATCTGCCAAAAATATCAAATAATCATGTGCCGACTATCATGAGGACATGACCTCCGACTTATTTGAAAAGTGGATAGAGCAGCAGTTAATACCAAACATTTCCCCAAATTCAGTGATTATTATGGACAATGCGCCATACCATTCCCGACAGAAAAACAAAATTCCGAATACAGGCACAAAAAAACAAGACATTATTGATTTTATGAAGGATAAGGGAATGGAAATACCACAAAAATCAACCAAAGCCATATTATTGGATCTTATTCCCACATTTCCACACCCTATTACTGCATTTTTAACCCGATTGAGTTGGTCTGGGCTGCTTTAAAAAAAAAGTAAGAAAACATAATCAGACCCCTCAATTAAGTGAATCGCTATTGGCCACAATAAGAGATGCAGTATCTCATATTGCTGTCACAGACCTATGGAAGCAGTGTTCTAGGCATATTATTGAAAAAGAAAATGAATATTGTGTTTTGCCTCCTGTAAATCCCGTTGTAATTCCTCTACAAGATGACTCTAGCGACAGCTCCGGAGGCGAGGATGATATATAAATACCTATAATGTAAGTCTTTATATACCTTTTTATATACCTACCTGCTATGTAAATATTTGCCTATGTCAAACGTTGGAATTCTGTAATTTTTCCATTTCTTAACTTTCAGTCAACATAAATTAAACTCCCAATATAAGTATTTTTTATCCCAAATCAAAAAAATAAGAAGATAGTAAAATCCATTTATTGTGATATAAAAACATTATTATTATCGTTCTAAATAAATGACCGCACGCCTATGATACGTCATGAAATTACAAAGGACGCGCCGACCAAAGGTTTTTATGCTATTTCAAGTGACTTCAGATAAAGTTTACCTATATCTATATCTTGATAAAGTAAATTATTACAACGTTTTTCTTATTTCGAATAATAAGTTCTTAAAAAAATTCAATTTTATTTTTATCGCAAACGCAAAAGACTCCTCTTGTTCTAATGTTGGAGGATCGTACTATACTCTCCATCTCTTCAAAGGTCATTGCAGGGATGTGGTTTGATGTTTCTGTTCGACAATAGAGGGCGTGCGGTATGGTCAACGCAGGATAGCCACGGAACGGGAATTGTTTCGTTATAGAATTGTCGTCGTGAGGTTAAAACTCATTTTTTTCGTAATTTCAGTCGACCTTAAATACGTGAGCTGAACGAGACTTGGTGCCATTTCCGGTGCTCTCGTGTAGCAGTTCAGCGGCCACCAGCTGCGTTAGTGACGCAATTTCGCACTCGGTGCTCGAGATTTGCCGGGTTGTGGAGATTTTGATAGAAATTGCTGTCGGGGCCCTTTTCTCACCCTCCTGGGGATTTAGCCGTTGTTGCAGCTACACTTAAACCATCGAACCGTCTCCATTATCACTCCGAAACAATCTACTGGGTTGTCCAATAGGGACGCAGGAAAGTAAACGTCAATTTGACATGGACGCCATCTTTGTTTTCTGTCACCGACATGTCATTTTGTTAGTTGAATGTTTACCATTGATCGCTATGGAGTCGTATTCGATTGAAGACCGCATTAAAGTTATGCAAGAGAACTACAAAAATGGTGCAAAAATAAAAAACACGTTTCGCGCGCTTCGTGAACATTTCGATCGCAACAACCGCCCAAACGAAACAACCATCGGTCGTCTGGTGCGTAAATTCGAGGCAACAGGTTCTGTGGTAAATCTGCCAGGCTCTGGCCGGCCAAGGAGCGTTCGCACACCGGAAAATATTGCTGTTGTGCAGGAGAGTGTGAGAGACGATCCGAAACAATCAACAACGCGTCGATCCCAAGAATTGGGCATTTCGAGAACCAGTTTGCTCCGCATTCTCCACAAGGATTTGAATGTACACGCCTACAAGATCCAATTGACGCAAGAGCTGCGTCGGGCCGACCATTTCTCGCGCCGAACGTTCTCAGATTGGCTCCTTGAACACCGCCAAATTGATTCCAATTTTTCATCAAAAATCATGTTCAGCGACGAAGAGCATTTCACTTTGAATGGGACAGTAAACAAGCAAAACTGCCGCATCTGGGCGAACGAAAATCCCTGTGAATATCAAGAGCAGCACCCTCAAAAAGTAACTGTGCGGTGTGCATTGTGGTCAAAAGGCATCATCGGACCTTACTTTTTCGAAAATGCGGCCGGGGATGCCGTTACCGTCAATTCTGAGCGATATCACGTGATGATAGAGGACTATTTTTTGCCGCAACTTGAAGGAATGGATATGGACGATGTTTATTTCCAGCAAGACGGTGCAAAATGCCACACAACCAACGTCAATATCCATCGATTGCAGTCCTTCTTCGGTGATCGCGTGATTTCACGCAGAGGAAATGTGCCATGGCCACCAAGATCGTGCGATTTGACACCCTTGGACTTCTTTTTATGGGGATATTTGAAAAGCAAAGTGTACGTCAACAAACCAGCCACCCTCCAAGAACTCAAAAACAACATCATTGCCGAGATAAATGCCATAGAACCGACCATGTTGCAAAATGTCATTGAAAATTTCGACCATCGCGTGGACGTCTGTAAATCCAGTCTTGGTGAACATTTGAGCGATATTATTTTTCATACATAAATTGTATGAATGAACCTTCAAAATAAAATACCCAACTTGATTTGAATATCAATCTTTCTTGTTTTAATATGCGTTTACTTTCCAGCGTCCGTTTTGGACATCCCCATATAAGTAGGATTCACGTCTACGAGGAGCTCATTGTTCGAGGGTTCTTATTTACATCTGGGACTTCCTACCCTTGGTTACCTTTGCTTAGCCAAGCACCTACGAAGGTGATTTTTTTAATTTTGCTTTTGCTGGAAACCACTTAGCTGGGGGGTAGTACGAACTAACTTCTTTTTGCTGGTCTCCCAGGACTTCTATTACAGCAGACGCTCGATAATGTAAACTAATTTAATCCTAGTGTGATTCACATTATCGAAATGTTTACATTAGCGAACGTGATTTATATAATATTTGATTTATTAAAAGAAACGTGTAATACAACTATTTATAACAAAATAAACAAATATTCTAACAGCGATAAGTATTTTTTTAATTAGAAGAAAAATAATTAACAATTTTTGTCTGCGTAAATTTGCGCTTAGCATTGTCTTCCAATGCCTGCGAACGTAATTTACGAAGAACTAAAATATCCGTGTATGAAACTTCTTTTCTTTCAGCCAATCTAAAGCTTGGTTAAAAACTTATAAAGCTTGCGCGTCAGTCACTACACTTCTGACTTCAATGGGATCATTCTCATCATCCTCACTGTCCATATCCTCCTCCTTATCAGCATCATTCGTCTGCTTATCTTCGTTCCATAAATTAATATCAGCAGGAGTACAAACAATGTTGGGATTCACTGTTTTCAATAAATCAACAACATCCAATGACACACTATTAACATTATCATTATTGGATCGCAAACGTTCTCTAATTACGCTTAAGGGGACATCGTCTTCTTCATCATCTTCATTATTGGTACAAAAGAGATTGTTCCAACATTTTTGAATAGTTTGCTGGTTAAGTTCATTCCAGGCCATATGTAAATCTAAAACAGCTTCTCGTAATGTTACTTTTTTTAAAGCCTCAGATAAGTTTTCAAGATTCTTTGATAAGACAGACGAAAGTAGAAACTTCCTATAGTATAGTTTGGTGAGTCTTATTATATTCTGGTCCATCGGTTGAATTAACGGTGTTACGTTGGGCGGCATGTACATGCCGAAAATTGACCCATCCCTGCTCCTCAGTTGTTGCTCAGGAGGTGCATTATCCAATAGTAACAACGCTTTTATTGGAAGCTTCTGTTGTTTTAGGAAACCTTATACCTACAAATTGAAAACACATCTTCAAATTATGAATAGAGCATTTGTGATAATTGATTGTCATACCTGAGGGACAAAGCACCTGTGGAACCATTTCAGGAATATACTGCTAGTCATCCAAGCCGTTTTTGAACAGTCATAATCAACAGGGATATTAACATTTTTAAATGAGCGCGGATTTTTTGCTCTCCCAATTACCAGTGGCTTTATTTTGTGTGAACCATTAGCATTAGTGCAGGCTAGAAACGTTATTCGTTGTTTCTCCGGCTTTCTTCCCAGGGCAGGTTTTTCAAATGATGCAGCATAGGTTTTCTCTGGTAACATTTTCCAATAAAGGCCACTTTCATCTGCGTTGTAAATTTGTTCCATTCTTGAATCTAGCTCGGTAATTGTTTTCATCAATTTTTCTTTGAATGGTTGCACTAATTGTGGTTGTGCTGATAATTTTTCACCAGATATAGACAGCAGTCGAATTCCATATCTTGTTTTGAATCGTTGAAGCCAGCCATCACTAGCTACGAAATTTTCGGTTTCTTTCAGTTTTTCATTTAACAGTCTCGCTCTCTGTTTAAGTACTTCGCCACTAACTGGGACATGATTTTCCCGTTGTTTTAAAAACCACTTATACAGGGAATTTTCCATTTTAGGCGCCTTCGCATTTTTTAAAGTTTTTCTTTTTCCCGGACCTCCAAATGTATTGCACGTTCTTTGTAAAATTTGAGTTTTCATACGCTTAATTTTACAGATTGTTGCTTTCGATACTCCATATTTTTTTGCTAACTGTGTCACTCCCGCACCTAGTGCAACTTCGTGTATGATTTTCACTTTCTCACTCAACTTTAAACACTTTCTTTTATAGGATGTGGATGCCATAGTCGTAAAATATATTAACGCGTGCAACGTATTCACTTAAGTTCAAAAATGAAATACATACGTACGCATAAACGTATCCTAAACGATCATACGACTGACCGAGTTTGTCGTATTTTATCGCACAGGTGAATCCCCTACACTCTACATCATACATCGGGGACTCCCCGACGCCCGACATAAATCATCGAAGCTTCAGCATTTTACCGTCGCGCTGTTTCCGTGCGCCGAGAGTTGTTTACGTTATCGAGCGTACACATTGTTTACGTTATCGCGCGTTCCGTTTGATCCCATAGAACGAAGTTTGTGTTTACATTAGCGCAAGTTTTCATTATCCCGTGTTTACGTTATCGAGCGTCTGCTGTATTTTTTTTTTTGTTCAATAACGGTTTGCGTGCCTTGTGAATTTTCGTTTCCTCAAGCTCCAGAGACCCATTTTACGTTTTGATAGGCCCAAAGGCACTTCTTGTTATTTTTTTTCCTAGTTCTTGGTGCTAGGTGGCGCCTAAACCTCAACCATTTGTATCAAAGACCAAAGTACAAAGAACCTCACTCCGACGCCGCATCATCTACCAACTGAGTTATTTCTCCCCAAATAATAACTAGAAATATAGACAAGATAAAACAGTTTTTAATGAAGTTCCCCGTTCATACCTCGTGTTGGTGCCCGACGAAGAAGTCCTGGATAGCGCGGCAGCCGCTAGCAGAACGTCATCGTGATGGTGGTGGTGGTGGTGCTGAGCCTGCGGGGGCGGCGTTTCCGAAATCGGCGACAAGGGCGGCTCGCAGTCGTACGAATAGGGGCGGGCGGTGGAGGGAGACGGCCGCCCTAGGCCGCTGCCCTGCGACATGTTCACTTGCGCTTCCAGCAGGTCGGTTAACGGCGACAGGCTCGGCACGGAAACACGTTGCGACGACGGAGGGAAACTGCTATAATGTTGGTGTTGCTGGAAGTACTCGCTATTGGTACCGCTTCCTACGTTGGTGCTACTAGCGTTCTGTCTGAGAAGAAAGCGGGGAACGTTATCGTTTCAGGCAGGCAGTGTCAAAATTAAAAACTAGATAATAAGATAGCTCACCTAAAGTCTTGTTCGTTTTGTTGCATCATCAACCTTCTGTCCCTTTCGACCTGTTCGTAGGCGGGGGGCGGCGGTTGCTGAGCGGCAGCCGCCGCGGCGGCGGCCATCATGGCGGCGTTGCAAGGCAGGTTCTCGTACATCGGAGACACCGGTGGTGACACGGATGACAGGGAACTGCGGGGCGACAGGGAAGGTTGGGACCTGTACGAGATGCAAAAATAAAGGTTCCTTCGATTTTTTCACGCTATAAAGCATCGGTGTTTATAATTACATTGTTTATGGTGAAGACGTTGAGAAGTGTACGGATATTCATAAATATTATTTTACTTTAAATCATGTATGGTGTTGTCCAAAACGGAAGCAGGAAAGTAAACGCATATTAAAACAAGAAAGATCAAGTTGGGTACTTTATTTTGAAGGTTCATTTATACCATTTGTGTATGAAAAATAATATCGCTCAAATGTTCACCACGACTGGATTTACAGACGTCCACGCGATGGTCGAAATTTTCAATGACATTTTGCAACATAGTCGGTTCTGTGGCATTTATCTCGGCAATGATGTTGTTTTTGAGTTCTTGGAGGGTGGCCGGTTTGTTGACGTAGACGTTGCTTTTCAAATATCCCCATAAAAAGAAATTCAAGGGAGTCAAATCGCACGATCTTGGTGGCCATGGCGCATTTCCTCTGCGCGAAATCACGCGATCACCGAAGAAGGACTGCAATCGATGGATATTGACGTTGGTTGTGTGGCAAGTTGCACCGTCTTGTTGGAAATAAACATCGTCCATATCCATTCCTTCAAGTTGCCGCAAAAAATAGTCCTCTATCATCACGTGATATCGCTCGGAATTGACGGTAACGGCGTCACCGGCCGCATTTTCGAAAAAGTAAGGTCCGATGATGCCTTTTGACCACACAGTCACTTTTTGAGGATGCATCGGCTGCTCTTGATACTCACGGGGATTTTCGTTCGCCCAGATGCGGCAGTTTTGCTTGTTTACCGTCCCATTCAAAGTGAAATGCGCTTCGTCGCTGAACATGATTTTTGATGAAAAATTGGCATCCATTTGGCGGTGTTCAAAGAGCCAATCTGAGAACGTTCGGCGCGAAAAATGGTCGGCCCGACGCAGCTCTTGCGTCAATTGGATCTTGTAGGCGTGTACATTCAAATCCTTGTGGAGAATGCGGAGCAAACTGGTTCTCGAAATGCCCAATTCTTGAGATCGACACGTTGTTAATTGTTTCGGATCGTCTCTCACACTCTCCTTCACAACAGCAATATTTTCCGGTGTGCGAACGCTCCTTGGCCGGCCAGAGACTGGAAGAGTTGCCACAGAACCTGTTGCCTCGAATTTACGCACCAGACGACCGATGGTTGTTTCTTTTGGGCGGTTGTTGCGACCGAAATGTTCACGTAGCGCACGAAACGTGTTTTTTATTTTCGCGCCATTTTTGTAGTGCTCTTGAATAACTTTAATGCGGTCTTCAATCGAATACGACTCCATAGCGATCAATGGTAAACATTCAACTAACAAAATGACATGTCGGTGACCGAAAACAAAGATGGCGCCTATGACAAATTGACGTTTACTTTCCTGCGTCCCTATTGGACAACCCTTTACTTCCATCGCTACGAAGAATGATGCTTCTTCATCCGATAACGTATACTTTTTGTAGGATAGCACGTCCCTTTTTTCGCTTTTTTTTTTCAACTACCTGTTCGCAACAGTCTTCTAAATCCTTGTCATCTAAGTGCTTCATGGTGTGTATAGAGATGACTAAAAACAATGTTTTCATTTTTTTTTGTCAAAAATGCATTTTTTCTCCAATCGGAACTTTTTAACAAATATATGTAAGTACAACTCTGAAATTGTGTGTGAACATTCCACTTTCATGGCTGAATGACACAGGTGATTACTTTTATTGTTATCACTTTTTCTTTTCGAAAAATCTTTGCTTTTCTTGAAAACCCAACTTGCTGCGAGTCGAGGCTTCACGAAAATCAAAGTTTTTTCGAAAAGGAAAACTGATAAGAACAAAAGCAATCACTTGTTTCCTTCATCCATTAAAGTGGAATATTCACATACAATTCCAGAGCCGTACTTATATTTGTTAACAAGTTCCGATTGCAGAAAAAATGCACAAAAGATGCATTTTTTTGACAAAAAAAAAATAAAAACATTGTTTTTAAGTCATCTCTATACACACCATTAAATTATCAGATAAAAAGGATTCTTTCTGAATATTGCCGAAAACTGAGACGTCCACAAATTGTATTTAGTAGTAGTAGTAGAAAGATTTATTTAGCACATTTGGCTACATAAACAGAACAATTGTAAACAACTTAAAACTAGTAAATTTAAGCCATATGGTGTATGATGTAAATGCTGGGCAACCTATAATTGTAGATTTAACAAGTGACTTTTCAATTTTACTTTAAATTTTGTCAAAGTTTTCTGGTCTTTTATCTCCGAGTATAGTTTATTATATTCAATCAACCCTTGATGGAATACAGATTTGTAACATATGTTATACTTTTTGGTCATTAAATGGAAGTCATCTTTATTTCTGGTATTATGTAAATGATGGTCTACATTTGATGATGTTAAATTAGTTAGACTTGATGGAAATATATTATTTTTTACTTTATAAATGAATATCATTACAAGATATTTGATAAAAATTTTTACATTGAGCCATTTTAATTTGCTAAGCATTTGCCTAATTGGAGTATATTTATCTTTATTTAGTATTATTCTCATGCACTTATTTTGTAAAATTTGCAGTCTTTCAAAAATGGAATTGTTTGCTAAATATAGAATAGTCGAACACTACAAGAAATTTGTAGAATGATGGTATTATAGATAATTTTTCTGCTATATGAACTCAGACATCCAGAAACTCTCGATAAATATCCCACTTTACTACTAATCTTATTTATAACTTTTTCATAATGAATATCAAAAATTAATCGAGAGTCAACAAAAACCCCCAGGTATTTAAAATTTTCTACGAATTCAATATCTTCACCATCAATATTCAGTTGAACATTTGTACATTGTTTTTTTCCGATTAACAAGGCTTTCGTTTTACTTGCATTTAATTTTAGTCTGTTAGATGCTAACCATTTTGAGACAAGCTTCAAGTCTTCATTTATATAAGAGATACCAGACTGAATATTTTTAGTACTTATATAAATCATAGTGTCATCGGCGAAAATCTGAATTTTGCATTTTCTGACTATGGCAGGTAAATCATTTATGTGTAAAATAAAAAGAAGTGATCCGAGGATACTGCCCTGTGGAACACCCAACGTATTTTCAATTTTTGATGAAATAGTGTCATTAACTTTTGTAAGTTGCATCCTTTTAGACAAATAATTTCTAAACCAATCTAAAACACTTCCTGTTATACCATATGCCTTCAATTTACCTAACAAAATATCTCTCGTTTCAAATGCCCTCTTCAAATCCAAAAATACTACTATGACAACTTCTTCTGAGTCTATGGCTCTTCTCCAATTCTCAGTTACCAACTGGAAAGCTGTTTCTGTGGAATATTTTTTTTCGAAAGCCTGCTTGCGCCTCCACTAAAATTTTGTTTTCTTCTATAAACTGCATTAATTGCTCATGCACTATGGACTATATTTGTGCAAAAAGTTTCCTTGTTTATTGATATAAAAACATCGTAACAGATCTGATAATTTTATGGTACCTTCCGGGTGAAGAGCCGCTATCTCCTGCACCGGTACTGCCACCTCCTCCCGCAAGAAGTCTTTCTACCCTCCTATGCAGGTCAGCCATGTCTATCGGCTTCTCGCAGGTGGCGGGACCCGTGCATTGGGGACCGCCGTAGATGTCCGTGAAGCTCAAGCCGGAGCTCAGCGAACCTGAAAAATAAAAACACATGAAAGTCTCTAGAGACACGTTCGCGACGTAGCCGATTTCGCATGGTGTTGAAGCACAGCCGTAATAGTTTGCATAGACATCGATATCTTTGTCGCAATAACATACCTTTGCTGCTGGTGGTGGACAACGATCCAAGACTAGAACTGCTGCTGACCGACAACGTGCTGGCGGAGAGCGTTTTCAGCTGCGATTCCAGCTGCGTCATCTGTCGCAGTCCGTCTTTCAGCTGCTGCAATAACAGCTGCTTCTCCTCGTGCAGCCTCAACCTGTCCGCTATCGCGCGATTCGACATCTCCAACGCCTTGTTCAGGTCTTGCTCCAACCTTTTGCACTCCATCTGTATCCCGCTCATCTCTTCCTTCGACCTTGAGAAAAATACGTTAATATAAAAAAAAATTATTTAATCAATCGAAGTCAAAGAACTAAAACTGGCAATGCATTATCGAACATTAAAAACATTTCGGTAGGTGTGCCACAGGGTAGCAAATTAGGTCCATTTGGCATAATAGTTGTTATTTTTTCTCAATGTTATTGCAGCTCCTGATGAAGATGGCAAAGTCCATTGAAAGCTAGAGATTAATAAAGTATAAAGAGTTCTCTTTGCTTGAATTTTGTCGAAGTTCCTAACATCAGGCGGAAGCTTTATTTTTCAACTAACTGGTCTAGACGACAATGACCACGTCTCAAAAAAAAAAATATATATATATAATATATATATATATATATATATATCAAATAAAAACATTGAAACTGCAATATAGCTGTTAAATAATGATATGAAAAACGTAATAAATTGGTTAAATGTAAATAAACTTAAACTAAACACAAACAAAACAAAATATATGCTAATAGGACAATCTTTAAATCAAAATACGATAAATCTTACAATTAATCGTGAAAAAATTGTGTCAATCGAATCATTTAAATATTTGGGCATATACGTAGACAGTAAATTAAAATTTTAAGGGCACTATGAATATATTATTTCAAAAATATCCAAGAAAATAAATTACTTTTATAGAATTTCTAAAAAATTGTGTGCAACACTATCATTCTTCCTCATTTGTTATGTTGTTCGACTATTTTGTTCACTGCAGATGAAACTATATTTTCAAAATTACAAATATTAAAAAATAAAGCTACGAGAATCATCTTAAATAAAAATATATTTACTAGAATAAATTTTATGCTGAAAGAACTACAACGGTTAAATATCAAAAATTTCATTTTCATATTCAAATTAAAAAATCATCTACCACATCACTTAGAAAATTTTATTGTATTGAACAAAGAGTGCCACAATTACTCTACTAGAGGAAGTATAGATTTTCATTTACAAAACTGCAGTAGCAATATAACGAGCAAGTCAGTATTTCAAAAGGGATTGTACGAATTTAATAAATTAAGTAATGATACCAAGATGTGTGTCAGTTTGAAAATGTTCAAAGGGAAATTGGAAAATATCTCATGGAAAACCAGAATTCATAGTAGCGAAATCTTGTATAAAAATATGTAGTCTTGAAGACATAATATACGTATATTTTGTGATATACTGTGCAATATGGATATTGTAGCATTAATGCTAAATAAATATGAAATAAACAATAAATGTCTATTTAATGCAGCATGTTTTGAAGGACCAGGCACAAATCATATTGAAAAAAAAAATCAGTATGATACATTTGTTGCATCCCTGAACAAAAGTGTCCATGAGACCGAAGCAATCCTATGAGTTTCTGATAAATAGGCAGATAAAGTTTGTCTGATTTGCAATAATTATGAATATGCCTATTGCAGTTCTAAGACGAAAAACTCGAAGGATCAGTATACTGAAAGAAATATTTCATTAAAAAACCTTGTAAGAAGGTGTTATGTTGATCGTTACCATGATACTTACAAGTCAGTTTCAAGGCAAGTTTAAAGGACAGATAGCTTTTACTGATTTTAGTGAAATTGGTCAAAAACTCACCTCATTCTTGGCGTGATACTCCTCAATTCCCTCAGCAGTTGCTCCTTCTCTTGGAACAGCAACAGTCTGTCCCGATCCGACTCCACTTGACCGGGTTGCACCTTCTCCTCTAAATCGGCTAATTTCTGTTGAATATGTTGTACTTTTTTCCTAGCTTCATCATACTCCAACCTGACAAAAAAATGCTCTTAGTTACGTCAACATTTAAAAAAAATAGCTTTCAGAAGAACGAGTCATTGATGCTTATGTTGCTTGACAGTAAAGTTAACCAGGCACACTGTTAAAGGCTGTACATATGCTAAATATGTTGGTATACAACTTCACCATAACCTAACTTTCTGCTGTCATATGTTTGTTAAAATGCCATAACCAATGTTTTAAGACAAACAACGCATGCATATTGGTTAAAAAGGTTTTATCAACTGTTCAAACAGAAGATATAGATCTGGTACAAATTCTGGGTAAATCATTCGACTCTGTCGGTATTTCATTTCAGACATTTGTCAAATTGTTGTATAACACCTGCAGGCAACACCAAAATATTCTAATAAACCAAAGACAACATGGACGATGCCATGATTATGCACAACCACCCGCCATATTAGTCAAAAATTTATTTCTCTATTTAATATTAAATAATTATGTTTCAGTTCGAAATTACAGATACAACGTGATAAACATCAGTGTAATTGTGTCTAAATATAAGATTTGTGGAAGATTTAACGCAAATAAGTTCAGTTTTCCATCTTAAAAATCTAGACATACTTTTGATCATTGTCAAAGTATCTATCTATCTATCTATCTATCTATGAATCAAATAGCAAGCCCGTAGAAATTGGGTACATCACAATAAAATTTGCTGCGCAAGTAATTCAATAGCCCTATATCAAAGTGTAGAAGTTTATCATATACCTGTGCATGAAATTCACAATGGCCGATATGTAAGTAAACAAGATGACTGTAATGTGCTGGTTATATATTCTTCAATTCGTCTATACAATACATAAGAAATAGTTTGGTTGCAATAAAGTAGAATCACGTAACAGAATAGTTGTATAGTTGACAAAAACTGAATCTTGCACTGACGCAAATGTCCTATAGCGGCTGCAAGAGGCTTACGCTTTTGTTGTATAACTGTTACCTGCAGCACTTATACAACCTCTTAAATGACTGAAGTGTCCTATTAGGTGTGCCCTTTCCGCTTGTATAGCTGTTCTAAGACGGTTTTGCCAATGTTCTTACAGTACACAATGCTGTGTATGGAATACTGTATAATTATGCTTGCAACTCTAATAGGAGTGATAATTGTTAGTTGGGACAGCACTACCTTGCTAGTTGGGTAATACGAGTACAAACTCCCTTTTGGGCATGTTGTGTTTTGTCTGGACGTAAATGGACTACGAATTGGCACGGGTATGTAGAATCTGGAATATGAAGACTTTGAGCAAATTTCCTAACCTCATCTTGGCCATTTCGGCCAGCCTCGTGCCGATAGGCACCAAATCGCACGACAGGTCCGTCTGCGAAGCCGTGCTCAGCTTCTCCTGGGGCAAACTGAAAGTAGATACGTCCAGCGAACTCTCGCTCAGCTGCAGCCTCGTCAGGTCGTCCTTGAGCTTCGCCAGCGATTGCATCAAGTCCGCCTTTTCTTTCTCGCCGGAAGACAGCGATTTCTGGATGTTCCTCAGTTCGGCCATTATCGCTTGGGCCTCGGATATGTTGTAACAGGCGCCTTGTTGCGTGCTCAGTTTCTGTTCGACGCTGAAAAGACAACGAAAAAATCATGTAAGAAATTGTGATTCCGCCTGTACTTCCTGTGATCAACAAATACGTGTTTTATGTAAACAAAACTGTGACTGATAATGAGGAAGTCTGAAATTTACTACAGATCTCCAATTAAGTGACATATAGAATGCAACACCCAGAATTATTTATTGAATTTTGATAAAAACTTGCAAATATATTTCCTATCATGATAAAGGCATTCTGAGCCGTTACTTTTTTTTGTCTTATCATGATTCAAAAATGTTGTTTCATTGTTGTTTCATTGCATTATCGTGCCTAGAGTTCGCAGACTGACCGAGTTTGAGAGGGGTCGGGTTAAGTGAAGCTGAATTTTCTTTTAGGGAAATCTCTAATCGGGTGAATCGAAACGAAGCTACTGCAATGAGATGTCAAGCGTGGTTCCAAGAAGGCCGAAATCGACGAGTTAAAGTCAAAGACAGACCAGCACTTGGAGATCGATTTTCCACAACACAAGTGCAGTTGCGAACCAGTGGTTTGATGCTGTTTTACAACCACATCCTTTTTGGAAACATTGCAAGATCCAGGACAATGCACGACCTGATGTCGCACATGTTAGTTTAGACCTTTTAGAAGCGTTCGGTGTCAATCTGTTTCAGTGGCTTCCTCGATCTTCAGACCTTTCCCCCATCGAACATGTATGGGACATGTTGGGAAGAAGGTTGCAAAATTTTGGAGGCTCTAGGAAACCAAATTTAGATGGTCTGGGATACAATACAAGTACACCAAGAAGACATCCTAATCCAATCATTGTCACCACGACTTAACGAATGTTTCCATCAACATAACAAATAATAACATTTAGCAACAATCTCACATACTATTGTAAGTAGTTTAAAGTCAATCTAGCACTTGTAGTTGCTATTTCTCCTAATTTTATTGTAGCTCCTGATGACGATGCATAGCTCATCGAAAGCTTGAGAAAATAAAGTAAAAAGAGTACTAATTGCTTTAATCTTGTCGAAGTACTCAACTAGAGGCTGAAGCTTTTCTCAGCTGACTGGTTGTTTAGACGACAATGACCAGGGCTCAAGTTAGACAGATATATATATTTTTTCGAAAATATCTATCAGAAACATTTTTATCGAAACTGCGGTACGTTTGGGCGGTTTTAATATAAATTTTGATAAGCAATACTTCTGCGCAAAGAAATTTAAACAAGTACTCAGTTTTTATGGACTATGGAAAAAATGTTTAAGATCATACCAGAATTACAAATCAATTAAGAACAATTGTAGATTTGACAATAACGAACGAACAAAATTTAATTGCAAAAGTGGAAGAAATTACTAATATGCAAAATTACGAGGAGCTCTTTTACTGTAAGATATGACTGAAATGTTTGTTGATGTTGATGCTACTATATAAATCTAAATTAAAAATATATTATATATATATATATAACAAAAGGTAGAACAATAATGGGCAAAATCCGCAAAAAAGAGGAAAGTGGATTCGAGCAGAAAATAGGATAGGTAACCCGAGCGATACGTATTTCTGCTGGTTGGCTTCATCAGGCCCGGATGTGTGGGCATGTGTATCTACTTTTGTAGTTTCATATGTGCATTCATTTCGGGCCTGATGAAGCCAACCAGCAGAAATACGTATCGCTCGGGTTACCTATCCTATTTTCTGCTCGAATCCACTTTCCTCTTTTTTGCGGATTTTGCCCATTATTTTTCTACTTTTTGTTATATACCTGTCTCCGCATGATCATTATCTCTCTCTCTATAAATTAAAGCTTCCGCCTTTTGTTGGGTACTTCGACAAATTTTAAGCAAAGAGGACTCTTTATACTTTTTTTAATTCTCTCGAGCTTTCAATGGACTTTGCCATCATCATCAGGAGCTGCAATTACAATGATAACAGTAGCAACAAAAGTGTAAAATGAATTTAAATTGAATCAACTTACAGTAGTATGTGAGGATGTTGCTAATTGTTGTTTTCGTATAGGATGAGGGAAACGTCCAGTAACATGGTGAGAGCTGGATACATGGTACAATGGTTAAAATTATATAAAATATGACAAGACAAGTTAAAGACAGATTAAAAATTATTTAGAAAACATTAGAGCATTACGTCGTGAAGCCACTTGATGATTGCACAAAATGGTGGTCATGGAATAATGAGTGAGATGAACCTTTGACAGCAGGCCGAAGGTTGTCAATGTCTGTGTTGAAAGATGGAACGAATTGTGGGCGTGTGCCAAAACGTTGCCAAATCACTTCAGATGATGTGATTTTCAGAATGTTATGTAAGAAATTGTTAAACCGACCAGAGGCAGTTGAATAAACTATATTTTAGTTAATGGGAATTTTAAATTAATAATTATTAATAAATCGTGAGAAGAGAATTATTAGATTTTGAGTGGAATAAAATTTGTTGGTGGAATCGGCCAAAACACAGATTATATTTATGGTTGTGAAAAGTCGAAATTTGGGGAGATATGTAAGTTCTCCAATTTTTCGCAGTTTAGCAAATATGAGTAAATGACACTCAGCTGTTTAATATCTGTCTTATATATATATATATATATAACTTGAGACGTGACCATTGTCGTCTAGACCAATTAGGTGAAAAATAAATATTCCGCCTTTGTTGAGTTCTCCGACAAAATTCAAGCAATGAGGACTCTTTGTACTTTATTAGTCTCCAGCTTTCAATGGACTGTGCCATCATCATCAGGAGCTGCAATAGCATTAAGAAGAAATAGCAACTATTGTGCAAAACTATTTTAAATTACTTAGTATGTGAGATTGTTGCTAAATGTTATTAAAGGTAAAGTTGAGGGAAACATTTAGTAACCTGGTGAAAGCTGGAGCCATGGTACATTCGTTCAAAGTAGTGTAAAATACACACAGCTGTTTGTCAGGAACACATCAGAACGGATTAAAAATATTTGGAACGAGAGTTAAAATTACATCGTTCTAAATATTTTTTAATACGTTTTGATGTATTCCTGACATACAGCTGTGTGTATTTTATATTAATTTTAACGAATGTACCATGTATCCAGCTTTCACCAGGATACTGAATGTTTTCCTCAACCTAACCGTTAATAACAATTAGCAACAATCTCACATACTAAAGTAATTTAAAATCATTTTGCAGAATAGTTGCTCAATGCTATTGCAGCTCCTGATGAAGATGGCAAAGTCCATTGAAAGCTAGAGACTAATAAAGTATAAACAGTCCTCATTGCTCGAATTTTGTCGAAGTACCGAACTAAAGGCGGAAGCTTTATTTTTCACCATATATATAGTAAAGTTTGAGGATCACAATAATTACATTATACATTACTTAAAAAATTGTGAAAAAAACAAACTACTTTTACAGGGCTTCTGATAGTCTTAGTACATATTCCAAAAAAATAGCGTATAATAAAGCTGTATTCTCAAAATTACAAGTGTTGCAAAATAAAGCTATGAGAATATTGAATAAAAATAAATACACCAAAATAAAATCTATGTTACAAGAATTGCAGTTGTTGAATATATAAAAAAGTTCATATCATACTTGGTGTTTAATTTTATATATAAAATAAAAAATCATCTTTTGCCACAACATTTAGAACACTACATATAATTGATCAGTCATTACCACAATTATTATACAAGAGGAAATATAGATTTTCATTTACAAAATTGCAATGACAATATAACAAGCAAATCAATATTTCAGAATGTAATTTTTTAAACACCCTGTATATTTCAAGATCAGTCATCTCTAAAATGTCAGAAATACTCACTTTGTCAATGTTTCAACGCCCCTCTGCGTGAACGTCATTTCGTTCCTAATTTGTTCCAATTCAGACTTTAACCTGGACACCCTACTTTTGGCTAGCGCTACATCTGACTTCAACAGATCCGGATCATATTTTGTACTAACACTACTGCTAGATGAACATACTGAAATGAAAACACACATCATTCAAAAGAAACTTGAATACCTAAACAAAATTTATTATATGCACTTTATTCGCCAACTAAAAACATTGAAGCAGAAAATTCAATTGAAAAAGTTCGTCTATACATCGATCTAAAAAAATTTAAAATAATATGATTTAATGAACAGTTTTTAAATATGTAGTTAAAATTGTAGGTATACAGGGTGATTCACAAGTCGTGACCAAAAATGAAACATCTAACATTTTTTCCTCCAGGGCTTAATAAAAAACATTTTTTTTAATATCCTCAAAACCGTCGACTACGTAAGTATTGTCACCATTCAAAAGTCTGTACTTAAAATTATCGTGCACCAGTGGCGGAAATACAGGGGATTGGTGGCCTTATTTTTCCAAATAAAAATAGTACGCCACTGGTGCACGATAATTTTAAGCAAAGACTTTTGAATGTGGATAATATTTAGGTAAATCCACGTACCTGATTTTAGTTTTTTCCAGTTGACGGTTTTGAAGATATTAAAAAAAAAGTTTATTTTTTATATTCTTTTTAATAAAGCCCTGTGGGAAAAAATGTTACAAAGAAGACCCCGCTTAAAATGCGGTCGTGTTTGTGATTTTGGTCACGACTTGTGAATCCCCCTGTATAAATTTCAACATTCTTGATACCTAGTTATAGTAGAATGAATTGTAAAAACTTACGACTAGTCCTAGATGTTGTGAGTGTTGTGAGAGCATTGTTGAGATGCAAATATTCATCTTCGGCTAACCTTAATCGTTGTGATTTTACGTAGTATATATCTTTTTTAGCCTGAAACAAAGAGAAAATATATTGATGTCATGTCAAATCAACCAGCCTGTCATTATCAACGCCAATTCGGGAAACATCAAGTTTTAAACAACGGTAACTTGATCGGGACGACTATATTTCCTTAATACCCGTCTTACACTGATAATAAATACACGAATTTCTTCATGAATTGAGTTCATGGCCAAATTTCAAAAGTGTAAACCATGAATTTGACGTCAAGTAAATCCATGGAGTTTTCTTCACGCGATTAGAACTTGTTCTAATTTTTGCCAAACTGAGCGTAACCTTCTTTTTCTTTCCATTATATTTAATAATTTTTCTATTCAAGTGTAGAACTTTGATGGAACTACAACTACAGTATTCAACTATACTAAACCAGCGCCACCTTCAACTAACGAGCCATGAACAGTAGATATGGCAACGCAGCTTTGGGGTCTTCCACAGACAGGTGTTTGCCGGGCTTTTCGTTTGTTTATATTCCTAACCTCCGACTTTTTGGTGCAATTTTGTTGTAAATCTCTGGGAACAGTGCAATTCATACAAACCAGAGTAATCTACTTAGTTTTGCTCTTCAAACCGTGCAGAAAGCATTTATTTTAGGTAGTATAAAATCGTGCTTTGATGTGTTTAAAATGTGTGTGAATCGGTGCTTGTTAGAAACGTCTGTATAGTGTGTAGATGTAGATTAGTTGAAGGTGGCGCTGACTAAACATTGTAAAACATCAGGATGACCTTGAAGAGATCCATCTGAAAAAATCAGTTAAGAAGCTGCTGATGTAACGCGGGTAGTATCGGTACTTCAATATTCTCGTATTGTGAGGTTGTTTTCTTTTTGAATCGTAGGAAATTATTTCAGGCTGATATAACAGATGATATACTACAAAAGAATGAATAATTTGATGCAAATATATATTTGTGACATAACCTCAAAGTAGAGGCTGACACGGAACAGTAGAAAACTATGAAAATCAAGGAGGCCATAAAAGCGTCCTACAATAATTGTAGAAACGACTAACGATACGGCCCTTAGCCTACTTTGATCTTTATTTAGCGTTCGATTTTATTTTGCTTTGTGTGTACACGCAGGATAACAAATCACAGGTTTATGTTCAATTGAGCATGGTGTAAAATTTAAATAGCAACCTGTTTTCTATCCGTACCTGTATAATCGTTTTGTATATAACAAGGAATTCCGCAATGATCGAGTTCCAAAGGCGGAAAATACATATTTCGATACAAGTATCCCGTATTATTAGATACAAAATAAAAGTAATGCTAAAAATATGTTCGTTATCATTTTATAAAATTTCACCCCACTGAATTCGTAGAAAAAGATGCTATCCGATACAGGTTATACTTTTTTTGGACCATATAAAAAAATGGGGACGGTTTCTGAAAAACGAAATGTCGGGCACGAAATCTAAAAATACCATCAAGAAATGCCTAAAAAGTGGCATTGATAAAGGTTCGTTCTTAAAATAAAGTCAAAAATAAAATATAAACGATTTGTCTTTAGTTTTTCCCAAATACCCATGACATTTTTACAAGTTTATACACGGCATGTAAATACGCCTCAAAGAACGCAGCTTTTTCCTAATTTAATCTAAATCTCCCACAGATATCGAGATCCTCTTGCATAGGATCCTTATTTCCTTTGCAATCAAGCAAAAACACGAAAGAAATGACTCATTTCTGCGAGCGTTCTTATCACATTCTTTTTAGTCGAATACCGATTGGAAGGCAACCAGCCACACAGAGATTGCTTCACTTTGATTGGGCGCCACGCGGCCAATACGGTAATTCTCGTCAACTCTCTGATAAACCGTATAGGTCTGCCTCGATGTTTTTTTGTGGTCATAGGATGAACTCGTTTTTGTTTTTGTCTGTACGGTAGTAGGAAAATGAAGGATATTAGTAGCTACGTGTTGGCTCGCAATTTATAGATATAATATAGACAATTCTTTCGCTAAACGTGGCATAGCAAGCTCGACACACAATCGGCCACATGACTGATGGGAGGTTTCCTATTGGTTGGTTGACAATTTTAGTAGGGAATAATTTTAGTTGTTTGAATTGGATGCCAGAAACACATGAAAAACTTGATCCATTCGTTCGACTGTGCAACTATGCTGTTCACAACTCTATCCACAGTCCGAGATACCGTTGCTTGACTAACACCAGGTTCCTGACAAATACCTTGTTGATACCCAAGGTCACTGAGATAGCGTAGACATATCTTTATTTTATGAATACATGAGAGTGTTCCTCCTCGGGTTTACTCATTCTCAACTAAAAATCACACTCAGAATTTTTTAAGAATATGCCAAGTATCTAATGATTTTTTTGCTAGTATCTTTTTGGCAACACTGTTTTTGACAGATGACGCGTGAATCGTGTCATTCAGTGTTGCCATACGTAGCGGAATTCCGCTATTTGTAGCGGATTATTTTGAGAAGAGCGGCGTAGCGGCGGTAGAGCAAATTAGCCCAAAATGTAGCGGAATTTATTACATACAAAACTATCATATTTATTTCACTGTTTTAACGTTAATAACGTTCTAAATCCTAAATAGGCAGTGGCTAGAGTCTGATTTATTATCACATTAATAATAAAATTGGTGCATTTGGTGCCGCTTGAGCCGTCTAGGAACAGAGAAGAGAATTATTCCACTTGCCTTTTTTTTTCAATAACAGATGGCGTACGTACTGCTTTCAATACGTACAATGTAACTGTGAATGGCGAGCGCTACCGTGCGATGATAACAAACTTTTTTTTGCCCAAAATGGAAGAGCTGGACTTGGCTGACATGTGGTTTCAACAAGACGGTGCCACATGCCACACCGCCCACGAAACAATGGCCCTATTGAGAGGCGAGTACGGTGAACAGTTTATTTCACGTTTGGGGCCCGTCGATTGGCCGCCTAGATCGTGTGATTTAACGCCGTTGGACTATTTCTTGTGGGGCCATGTTAAGGGATAAACCAGCAACGATTGACGCACTGGAAGCCAATATTGAAGCATTTATTCGTGAGATACCGGCCGATATGTTGGAGAGAGTGTGCCAAAATTGGACCTTGCGCATGCGCCATCTAAAGCGGAGCCGCGGCCAACATTTACATGAAATAATCTTTAAACATTAAATTATATCGACCGTTCTATCGACTCAAATAAGGATTTAATCGTTTTTTCAAAGTTTTTGTGTTTTTTTTGCAAATCAAATCGAATACCTCTTAAAAAATCACCCGTTATAAGGGGAAGATTATGAATATCCTTTTACTTATGTCACTGCTTTGAAGGATATGCTTATACTCAAAAAGCAAAAGCATTTACTTCAAATTATTATAAATACCATCTGGAGGATTTCCTTCAAAATTTGCAAGTACACGGATATCCTTTGTTTTATGAATACGGCTCAAAGGTTCCGATACTTGTGGTATCGATATTGTTATTCCGATATCGATACTTCCTAAAACGATACGAATCGATGCATGGTATCGGAACATCCCTATTTTGATCTCCGGATCAAATAGAAAAATAGGCTTTTGTGGTAAACCAGATGCATGTTTATCCGATTTTAATTATTTTTGAAAGCACGTGCTAATTTTATACTAGCACATCATGACCTGATTGGCCATTTCAGGAAACAATAGCGTTCCGATACGACCTTACATTCCTTGAAAATTCACCGACCAAAAAGGAGCAATTCTTGGGCAACCATGGAACGCGATGGAATCCAAAAGGTTACCCGCAAGCAATGAGAAGAACGTCAACGAGGCATCCGAATGTTACGTAAAACAAAAGAGCCGTAGAAAAAAAAGAAACCTGGCATGACCTTCCGAGGTTTCTGAGAAGGACAAACACCGATTCGGCCGGCATTCGGCATTGTCGGAATACCAATTATCAGATTTTACAACGATTCGAGAATAACAAATAGCTGATATGCGATCGATTAGTTTTTATTTCTGTCTGTCGATAGGTTTACGTCGGGTTCTTGCTGACACACCGCCAAGAATGAAGTATAATAAATAGTTGAGATGCCAAAAATCACCTATATAAAAGTTGCATATTGAGAGAGTTAGTTTACATTGAAGAAAAAAATCATTATCAAATGGGTACCGTGCCCCACAGAAAAAAATCGTAAAGAGAGCAGGCCATGAAATGGGTGCATTACGCCCCATCCATCTATTTGGAAACTCATTATTTAGAACTTCTCGTATTTTAAATTTAGATAAACGATGAGTGGTTAGCAGAAAACGCTAAGATTTTACACGGCATATCAAAAAATCGGTGTAATAACGTTCCTATTCTGGAAGTGTGTTTCAACATGCAATTTTGGCACTGCTGATGCCAATTTACCCGCTCCTGTACACATTCGTACCTGGCGGCAGGTGTATGTAGTTAGGATGAAACCGGAGAAACGTCCTATTTGCATGGAGAGGATAATCCGAAAATATACGATACATTGAAAGACATGTTCATCACACTGTTGGAGTTATGGTTTGGGGTGCTATAGCTTATGGTTCCAGGTCACCTTTAATCTTCATCAGACGTAACATGAACGCGCAGCGTTATATCCACGAAGTTCTAGAACCCCATCTTTTACCCTATCTTGACACCCTGGCAGATCTAACTTTCCAACAAGATAACGCCCGACCACATGTTGCAAGAGTCACAATAGACTTCTTTCAACATAATGACGTCACATTGCTACCATGGCCACCAAGATCTCCCGACTTATCCCCAATTGAGCACGTGTGGGATATGATGGGTAGGAGATTGCTCAATTTGCAACGTCCTCCTCAGACTCTAGAAGCACTTCGAGAGGAGTTGGTGGTTGCCTGGAATGAGATACCACAGGAGGACATTGACCACCTGATCAGAAGCATGCCTAGGCGTGTTGGAGAATGCGTAGCACATCAGGGTGCATCCACACATTATTAAAGGTCAAAGGGCTTTAAAGCAGTGCAATCATTTTAAAATTTTTATCATTTACTTATTATGCCTCATTAAGTATTTATACAAAATTTTATTAAAATAAAACCATTTAAACTGGGTGTTCGGATTTATATGTCACTTAGTATACAAGAAAAAAGCACCTCGCGCAATATTAGCTTCTATTTTTCAAAAAAGTAATCCTAATTCGATATATCTCCATAATGAATTCCTGGAAGACTATAAATGAAATGCAAATAGAAAGAGAAATATCAAGTATAGTTATGTGGAACTTCCACCATAAAATTTGTCGAAAGTGCCCCCTTGAAACTGCAGCACTTACGAACTGTTCGACGTCAATCCTGGCCAACCTAGATACGATCTTATATCCAACAGGAAATCCGTTGTTCACTCTGGCACCACTAGCGGTCACTATGAATCCGTACTGCGGGGCGGGGGGTGTCGGTAACGAGGGAGGCATCGTACGCCAAGCGCGCTGGTTGTACGCGGTGCCCCCGTGGGGCGGCGCGACCGAAGACGCCAACGGCAACGTGTTATGGTGGTAGTGATCGACAGGGTACAACCCGTTCGCGGTGGTGGTACCCACCGACGCGGGCACGTAGCACAAGGGCCACATTGCGACTGACGAACCACCACCGGCACCGGAGCCGCAGCAGCCGGCATCTTCGTGACGCCCCGGACGCGAAACCGGCAGGCCCGGGCCAACGATGGACCACGCGGCCGCGGTCGACGGGCATCAAGCTCTTGGACGGACGCATTGGCGTACCGTCGCGTGCTCGGTACGGGATTCGGTTTATGTTGGTACTACCGAAAGTATTTGACTCTAGTCGCAAAGTAAACAAACATTTTTTGTTTCGGAAAATCGAATTTATTTTATTCAAAATGGTCTCCTTCGGAGTTAATTCAGCGATTTGCACGGACGAAAATATTTTCAAATGGTGGGTGCTGTTGCGTCTTGTAGAATTACCTATTTCACAGTTTTTTCTCTTGAAACTTTTAGAGGGTAGTCTGATGGATTATTTAGAAACAAAAAAAGTGTGGACGAAGCACGCTTTTCATGAAAAAATGTTCCCAAAACATTGTATTTTTAGCTGTTCTTTCCATCATTATTTCCACCGCCATCTATCTGCCATATAACGTAACGTCTCTGCATTTGTCACATATGAGAGGCGCTTGCCTGCGATGTTGCCGGATTGGGCTCCGCATTTAGGGAAAAATATGAAAAGTTGAAAATTTATATACGTATATTAATTAGTGAATCACAAAAACGAAAAACTGAAACAAACAACAGCAGCAAAATAAAAAGCGGTTCCTAATAAGTATAAATCAAAAAATATCAGTAGTAAGCTAAAAAATAAATTATAAATAATTATAAAAAACAAAAAATAAAAACAGTATTAAAACAAAAACGAATTCCATGTGATTATAAAAATCAAAAAATAACAAACAGCAGTAAAATAAAAAGTAGTAAAACAAAAAAAAACAATTCCATGTTGAATAAAAAGCAATTCTAAGTGACAACACAAAACAAAAAGTTAAAACAGTGGTAAAACAAAGAACAATTTAATTCCATCCAAATTTCTTCTTATTGTGCTATTTATTATTTTTCGCTTTTTATAATTAAATAGAATTGTTTTTTGTTTTACTACTGTTTTGATTTTTGGTTTTTTATAATCACTTAGAATTGCTTTTTATTTTACTGCTGTTTGTTATTTTTTGCTTAATACTTATTAAGAATCACTTTTAATTTTACTACTGTTGTTTGTTTCAGTTTTTTGTTTTTGTGTTTCATTAATATAAATGTATAGGGTTGTCCAATAGGGACGCAGGAAAGTAAACGTCAATTTGACATAGACGCCATCTTTGTTTTCTGTCACCGACATGTCATTTTGTTAGTTGAATGTTTACCATTGATCGCTATGGAGTCGTATTCGATTGAAGACCGCATTAAGGTTATTCAAGAGCACTACAAAAATGGTGCAAAAATAAAAAACACGTTTCGCGCGCTTCGTGAACATTTCGGTCGCAACAACCGCCCAAACGAAACAACCATCGGTCGTCTGGTGCGTAAATTCGAGGCAACAGGTTCTGTGGCAAATCTGCCAGGCTCTGGCCGGCCAAGGAGCGTTCGCACACCGGAAAATAATGCCGTTGTGAAGGAGAGTGTGAGAGACGATCCGAAACAATCAACAACGCGTCGATCCCAAGAATTGGGCATTTCGAGAACCAGTTTGCTCCGCATTCTCCACAAGGATTTGAATGTACACGCCTACAAGATCCAATTGACGCAAGAGCTGCGTCGGGCCGACCATTTTTCGCGCCGAACGTTCGCAGATTGGCTCCTTGAACACCGCCAAATTGATGCCAATTTTTCATCAAAAATAATGTTCAGCGACGAAGCGCATTTCACTTTGAATGGGACGGTAAACAAGCAAAACTGCCGCATCTGGGCGAACGAAAATCCCCGTGAGTATCAAGAGCAGCCGATGCATCCTCAAAAAGTGACTGTGTGGTGTGCATCGTGGTCAAAAGGCATCATCGGAACTTACTTTTTCGAAAATGCGGCCGGGGACGCCGTTACCGTTAATTCTGAGCGATATCACGTGATGAAAGAGGACTATTTTTTGCCGCAACTTGAAGGAATGGATATGGGCGATGTTTATTTCCAACAAGACGGTGCTACTGTTGTTTGTTTCAGTTTTTTACTTTTATGTTTCATTAAAAATGTATATAAATTTTCCACTTTTCATATTTTTCCCTAAATACGAAGCCCAATCCGGCAACACCGCAGGCAAGCGCCTCTCATATATGACATATCCACAGACGTCAGCGTCATATGGTAGATGGCGTTGGAATTAACTGCTCAAAAATACAGTATTTTGGGAAAAAAATTCATGAAATGATCTTGATGCTTCATCCACACTTTTTATGATGCAAAATAATTTACCAGACTACCCTCTATACGTTTCAAGTGAAAAAAACAGTGAAATACGAAGTCCTACAAGACGCAACAGTACCTCATCGTTTACTTTGTGACAGACCTTGTATTTATAAGTTACAACGAACGGACATCTCTAACGTTCTTATCAAAATTATAGAAAACTATTTGCTCATCAGACAAATACACGGCAAAAGCAATCATGCTAAAAAATACAACCAACGCTCCGGAGACCACAGGGATCTATCCTCAGACTCTACCTGCGGAACAATACGCGAATGATTTGTGCGTGTTAAATGAATCCAAACAGCAAAACTCACCCACTATCAGACTACTAAACGACCTCTTAAATGAAAAAATTCAGTCACTGGAATATTTGCAAAATATTTTTGCTACAATGTATGTAGAGGTGGGGGTAGTTCTGGACCCTTTAGAGTTTTTTTCGTAAATGTCAAATATTAGAATGTCTAGCAAAACACTTATTCCAAATTTAATTCAAATCGGACTATCGGTTCCAAAAATATAAAAAAAAATGTGTTTTAAAAAGGAAACTGACACCCACTAACGGTCAAACGCAGTACTTTTACATAGAGGTAAATTACGTCCAATCGAATTATTTTGAGTGTAAAAATACGTTGTACTTCTATATCCAACGAATATTGGGACACCCTGTATATTGCTGTTTAATTCCGTAGAATTAAGGGCACGATGCTCAAAAACGTGACGTAAGATCCGAAAGGAATCATGTAACTACTTTACTTTACTATTTTGTTGTTGAAACGAACAACAAACTTGAAAATGACAACAGACCCCAAACATCCAGACTGGCAAACATTCACAATCACTACTTCGCAAAAAAAAACTTCAACGTGACACTGACAATTATAACAAAGTGGCCAGACCAACAAGAACATTATTTACGGAATATTGTATTTATTAACGTGACACGGAGGGCCATTTTGATGCTAATATTATTTGGTTCGCCACTGTTCTCGGTCATTGCAGAGGTCGCGGCTCGCGGCAACCTTGCGGGGAAGACGAAGAAAGAAGAAGCGAAGATATTTCGGGCAGCGTTGCCACAGTTCGCGCGCTTCTCGTGAAAATCTGCGCTCGACCGAACCCACCGTTCCACAGCAGCATCTGAACGATGACCGAGATTCCAGACAAAAGTGGAGTATCCTTCGTTTCGTGCGAGAATTCATTCATTCTTTAATTACGAGGATATTATCTAATCTTTTTTCTGTTCATTGCTTTTGAGAATCGTTATACAATTCGATATTTTTTGCAGAAATCTATAGGCTCGGTAAGAGAAAACAACAAGTCAATCTTACGCTGATGTATTCAAGTTTTCTATAGCTTCTCTCCAAAAGACTACCACATCGCTAACAACCTTTAAGAAAAAAAATTGTTTTTCTCAAATCAAAATTAAACGTATCTATCAATAATACATTTTCCCATTACCCAAAGAATTTACGTCTATATTTGCATGATGTCCGGTTTCAGGAGCATGTTAGATCTAGTTATCTCAGACTTAGGCCCAATTTCACCAACAATTATTATTCTCCACCTATAGGGTAACAGACCGTCAGATACAGCGAATGAGCTTCAAGTTCCAATCAACAAATTTTAGCAACCAATAGCTATGAAATCTGTTTATTAAATGCTTAATGTTTTTTTCTTTCTAGTTCAAATTATATGTTCATTTCATCCTATGTTTCTTCCTGATGGGATTGGTAAAAAGGTCGACTAGGCGATATACTTTTGGATTACATTTTTTCTATTATCGATTATTTTCCTGACATTTGACCCCCGTCACCCTCCCCCTGGATCTGCGCTTGCAAACTTGTATTCCTTTAGGAATTGACGCCATTATTTTCAATCAATCCCATAACAATACGTTGGAATTTCCAGTTAATAAATACCAGACAGATTCCCATACAATAAACAACCCTTATGGCATACGGACCCCAGGCCGCCAGCCTCCGGATCGAACCCCAACCCCAATTAACATTCCCAACCTCCCCTCTTTCCTCTTACGATCAACAGAAGGGTGGGAAGGCCGAACCCAAGGCCGCGGCTTCGTCTGTCCGTATAGTAATTTCCGTGTGCATTCCGAGAGACGAAAGAGAGACGCCGGCACCGGGCAGGCAACCCAACCAGGGTCACGGCCCGCCAACGCCAAACAACAATGCTTCACATACAACTACAATGCATTTTGCTTTTACACTCTTATGTTTCATGCTTTAATTCACATCGAAAAGAATCAAACAAACCCACCATATTTCTTGAGAAAATCAGCATCCATACATACAGTAGCGGACAAAAGTTTAGAAACAAATACTATGAACTACAGGGTGTCCGCAAAGTTGGGGTTTTCCTTTACACGACGTGTAGATCTTGAAAACATAAGCAATTTTTCTTAGTACCATATACACCAATGTCTTAAGGGAACCGAGATAAAGGGCTCTGCAACATCAAAAATATCTGAATACCGTCCTGTTGCCGCGACATCCCCGAGTGGTACTAGGACACTAGCTCAACCCGAACTGGGTCGGGGTCAGTGTGTCAGGTCAGTATGCAACCTTCAATCGAGGGTTACGGTCACGCGTGTAGAGGTAATCGCGTAGACGAGAATCCCTCAACAAGCACTAGAGAAGTGCAAGTATCAAAAACTAAAGTGTGGCAAACGCTGCGCGAAGGGGGGCTGTATCCGTTTCTCGTCCAACGTGTACAAGCCCTTCAACCTGACGATTTTTCAGCAAGAGTGCGGTTTTGTGAGTGGTTGTTGCATCAAAATGACAATAATCCGGACTTTTTGAAGTGCATATTGGTGACAGACGAATCTACGTTCACGCGTAATGGGGTGAATAACTTTCGCAACACTCATGTTTGGTCAGTAGAAAATCCGCACGCTGTCCTTCGGGCACATTTTCAACAAACATTTTCGGTGAATGTTTGGGCTGGCATGGTGAACGGTATGCTCATTGGACCATTTATTCTCCCAAATCGATTGGACGGGATGCAATACCTAGACTTTTTACGCAACATTTTGCCTTCCTTGTTAGAAGATGTGCCATTAAGTGTAAGACAATCTGCACGATGGTCATATTTGTTACATCTGTTCGTGGTCTGCACCACCGCCGGCGTCTGCTCGGTAGCGCATCAGCTGATTTCATTTTCTGTTGGAGCGGTATGATTTCGGGCAGAGACGTACTTAGCCCTTCTCGTCAACTGGAGAGAGATGTACTTTTTCCTTTATTTTTTTTTTACTTGGTCGCCCTCGTTTCACTACACATTACCTTTGTTATTTCAAGGATAGTTGTTTCTGAAAAGGAAAACCCCAACTTTGCGGACACCCTGTATTTCATATACCTAAATTAAAATTGTGACGGTACAGATAATATAAATATTAAAGTATACCTTTGGCTCCCCTTCTAAAACAAGGTTTATCTTATCAATATTCAAATTATCTGAAAATAAAACACGCGTTTTTTTTTTAAATAACATAGTTTTTGTAATGACAAAAGTATGGAAACATTTCTGTTTTGCCGTATTTATTCGTTCTGCGATTCTCAGCTTCTCCGACGCAGTGAGTTTCAAGCCATTTACAAGGGTTGAGCTGCTTCGAAAGTGACACTCCATTTTTCAATATTTTTGAATGAAATTCATACAGTATGTTCAGAAGATAATTGCCCAGGGTGCTATAGGAGCACTTTTTGAAATTTTGTTTTTGCACAAGTTTTATGATGGGTTGAAGTGCGCACTTTTTCCGTTCAACTTCGCGATTTTTTTAAAAAGAACCTAGTGAAAAAATGAAAAAGTGGCTATATAGCACCCTGTGGGGTTTTGTTTTCAGCACTCTGTGAAGATTTCATCCAAAAATATCAAAAAATAAAGCGTCGATTTCGAAGCGCGCATACCTCTACAAATCGTATTTTGGAGGAATTTGGTTTACCCGCCTGATTTAATTGACAAAATTTCTATACAATAGGTGTAGTCTCAGCCCTCTGGTATTTATGTAAAATTAATCATTTTTTGTCCAAATCGGGATAATTGTCCAAATAGTGGTTTGTCTATATGGGGATTAATTATTGTCTACTAAAATAATGTTTCCTATCTATGATGTATGTATTTGCTGGAAAGATACGAATGGCATATCGATACGATTATCCAGATTTCACGAAGATGTAGCGAGAGCGTCGTTTGATGAGATTAAATTTTACGTCAAGTGGCAAGGGGACTAATCCGTTGTCCGTTGCTCGGCCGTCAACGTTTACGACCGACAAAAATGCCAGGAATTATTTCTCTACACAATAAAACCTAAATGGTTATAAGCCGATTACCAGAATATTAAGGTTCGGTTTACGGTATGAGGAATGTTAATAGCTGGCGCGTTTTTCACTCATCATCGGCCAGGCGTCTATCATGAAAATTTGAAAACGAGAAATAGTAATATACATTATACAGGCTGTCCCAATTACGAACTACATATCAAAGTTGTGATTTTTCAAATGGAATGCTTCAAATTTTATTGTATTTTTGGACAAACCAATTCAAAAGAAGAAGATTGATATAACATACAATGGGGTTTTGGTAATTAGCTACTGAGATATAAGGTGTTTCGTCCAGAAAATCCGTCCACTTTGGCCACCCCTCAAGCCGCCATTTTGAAATTTGGAGTGCTGAATTTTCTATCAAAAAAAACTTACACACCTCAGCTTTTATCTTATTTGTTCATTTTTCGAATTTTCATTTCTGCTCATACAGGGTGGTCAAAAACGCGAAATGTATTTTTTCTCAAAAATTTCAAATGCATCGACCGGTATATTTGTGCAAGTTTGGATTCAATTTTTTATAAGTTTTTTTTTTGTATAAGGTTTGATTCAGATAAACTCACTAGATTTTGAGTTATTAAGCTTTTAATAGAACAACACACCAAAATTAAGAAAATAATCACATCATCCATGGAAACAAAAGACAAACAGTGGGCTAGTTCCAGATTGCTACTAAGAGTATAGATTTGACGTAAAAACTAATAACAATCAGAACAATATAAATCATCTTCAAGCGTCATAGATAAAAATAACTATAACAACAACATAATACAAACAGCTATTACTATTCAATACCTAATCTACAAAAATATCTCCAACATGTTGAATACACAGCCGTAGTCTTTAGATAAATGACCGTTGCACATCCCTCAGCATGTGTTCCCTTATGTTCAGAAAAGCATCTTTAATCCTTTCCGGGGTAGACGGTGGATATCTATAAACCTCTTGCTTAACGTAGCCCCATAGAAAGAAGTCTATCGGTGTCATATCTGGTGATCTATGAGGCCAAGATATAGGCCCATCACGACCGATCCAACGATTGTTACTCCAGGTGTCCAAATAGTTACGCACACGATTAAGTTAGTGCGCAGGTGCGCCGTGATGTTGAAAATACATATGCATGTTAAAAGTTGCCTCATCGCTAAAAAGAACCTTATCCAGGAAAGTAGTGTCTCCACTCACTTTATTTAGCATTATTCTACTAAACCCTATTCGAGCTGCGAAATCCTGAGGCCTTGATCTATGCTTGTGAATAATCCTTTGGACAGAAGTTCTGCATAATATATCAGTGTATATGCAATAAAATTTGAGGCATTCCATTGAAAAATCACAACTTTGATATGTAAGTCGAAATTGGGACACCCTGTATAATGGCCAATATTTTTGAAATGTACCCTCAAATGTCATGCATAACATCCCATAAATAGATTTTCCCTAAATGTGTTTGTTTATGAGTAATGTTCCGTCCACCCATAGAAGGGCCACCCTGTACAATGTGGCCCAACGAAAAGGTCGCACCCCCATTTGTGAGCCTCCTGGTATATTTTGAGAAAAGGGCTCGGGCACGTCAATTTTGGTGTCCAGGGACACGTCTTTTTGTCTATAGCCGTACAATAGAGGGTGAACACATGAATGGGACACCCTGTACAATGTGGGAGAACGAAAAGGTCGCACCTCCATTTGTGAGCCTCCTGGTATATTTTGAGAAAAGGGCTCGGGCACGTCAATTTTGATGTCCAGGGACACGTCTTTCTGTCTATAGCCGTACAATACAGGGTGAACACATGGATGGGCCACCCTGTACAATGTGGCCCAACGAAAAGGTCGCACCCCCATTTGTGAGCCTCCTGGTATATTTTGAGAAAAGGGCTCGGGCACGTCAATTTTGGTGTCCAGGGACACGTCTTTTTGTCTATAGCCGTACAATAGAGAGTGAACACATGAATGGGACACCCTGTACAATGTGGGAGAACGAAAAGGTCGCACCTCCATTTGTGAGCCTCCTGGTATATTTTGAGAAAAGGGCTCGGGCACGTCAATTTTGATGTCCAGGGACACGTATTTCTGTCTATAGCCGTACAATACAGGGTGAACACATGGATGGGCCACCCTGTACAATGTGGGAGAACGAAAAGGTCGCACCCCCGTTTGTGAGCCTCCTGGTATATTTTGAGAAAAGGGCTCGGGCACGTCAATTTTGATGTCCAGAGACACGTATTTCTGTCTATAGCCGTACAATACAGGGTGAACACATGGATGGGCCACCCTGTACAATGTGGGAGAACGAAAAGGTCGCACCCCCATTTGTGAGCATCCTGGTATATTTTGAGAAAAACGCTGTGACACGTCAATTTTGATTTCCAGGGACACTTTTTTCTGTCTATAGCCGTACAATACAGGGTGAACACATGGATAGGCCACCCTTTACAATGTGGGAGAACGAAAAGGTCGCACCCCATTTGTGAGCCTCCTGGTATATTTTGAGAAAAGGGCTCGGGCACGTCAATTTTGATGTCCAGGGACACGTATTTCTGTCTATAGCCGGACAATACAGGGTGAACACTTGGATGGGCCACCCTGTACAATGTGGGAGAACGAAAAGGTCGCACCCCCATTTGTGAACCTCCTGATATATTTTGAGAAAAACGGTGTGACACGTCAATTTTG
This sequence comes from Acanthoscelides obtectus, assembly GCA_963669975.1. Taxonomy (NCBI): domain Eukaryota; kingdom Metazoa; phylum Arthropoda; class Insecta; order Coleoptera; family Chrysomelidae; genus Acanthoscelides; species Acanthoscelides obtectus. Next base: position 2,309,826 of record CAVLJG010000005.1, read on the forward strand.
ATTTCCAGGGACACGTCTTTCTGTCTATAGCCGTACAATACAGGATGAACACATTGATGGGCCACCCTGTACAATGTGGGCGAACGAAAAGGTCGCACCCCCATTTGTGAGCCTCCTGGTATATTTTGAGAAAAGGGCTCGGGCACGTCAATTTTGATTTCCAGGTACACTTTTTTCTGTCTATAGCCGTACAATACAGGGTGAACACAGACTTTTTGGACACCAATACCCCGAATCAGTGGATCGGCAGTCAAGGCCGCATCGAATGACCGCCGAGATCTATAAATTACTTTCTTTGGGGGCATTTTAAAAATAAAGTATTTAGTACGAAGCCTGATTCCATTCAAGATCTTCGTTAACGTAAAGTGTATAGTCAATGCCAAACAAAGTGGCGTGCACGTCATCACGATAAAAATTCCCCGACCTAATGCCTAGGTTTCTATCACAAACAATTGCTCTATTGCAGTTTCATATTAATGTGATATATAAATTGTAAAATGGTCATTACTCTCTTATTATGGTTAATAGTCATATAAACATTGTTATTAAAATATCACATAAGTTGCTTTCTGATAAATTTAGACGCATTATGCGAAATAAAATGTTTTGCAAACGCTCCAATCACTTATCGACATGTAAACGCACTAAACCGATTTCGCAGCGTTGACACATTGTCACCTTGAAACTTATTTAAACTGGGAACTGACATTTGTATTAATTTTGACACTGAATCAATTTGTGGCATTTCAAATCTTTATAAATCCTTTGGCCCCGCATACTGTAAATCAACAACTGTTTGTTTCAAAACAAAATTATTCATTTTACGAGTAGATAAAGGCAATTTTGGTATATAAACATGCCCAAACAGTTAAATAGTCGGTGTAAGGAACTCGTGGCCTCGTTAATGCACTACTGTGAGCAAGAAAGGGACAACAACGGGCCTTTGTTGCCTTTAAATGCTGTTCAAGAGGTAGGTTACTAATAATTATATGTAATGTATATTAATAATAGTGAAATTTTATTTCATTTTTTGTAGCGTGTTGCTGCTGCTTTAAAAATTAGTTTAAGGACAGTTAGTCGTATTTCCGAGGGTGTGAAAAGTGATGCAAATTTAGAATCGCCCAAGAAAAAGCGGAGTTATATTAAACGTGTAACCAACACAGCGACATTGGATACAAGTGCCATTCGAGAAGTGATCTATAATATGTATCACAAAAGTAAGATCTTATTATAATAACTTATCAGAAATTTGCATTAATTTGTTAACTAAATTATAATGTCATATTACACATGGTTTCAGAAGAACAAGTTACGATACAAACTTTATGGTCTCGATTAAGAGATAAGGCATTATTTGATGGTAGTGCCACGTCTTTAAGGCGGTTGCTTAGAGATCTTGGATTTAAGTGGCTTAAGGACAATCCGCGACGAGGGCTCATGGAACTACCAAGTATAGCTTTGAAAAGGGTGGAATTTCTAAGGCAATACAATCAAGCCAAGGTTGAGGCCTTATACCAGTTTGTCTTCCTCGATGAAACTTGGATATTTCAAAATGGGGCCATAGGTCGCTCTTGGCAAAATGGAAACCAAAAAAGCGTGAAAGCTATTAAAACAGATGGTAAAATTTATGTACTTTTACACAATTTGCACTATAAAATTTAAAACTAATATATTTTAGATACATTATATTACATGCTGGAAATGAAAATGGGTTTATTGAGGGTAGTGAAGCGATATTTTCTTCGAAAACAAAATTGAGCGATTACCATGGAGAGATGAACCAGGACAATTTTTTGAAATGGTTTCAACATCAGTTATTAGAAAAATTGGAGAGTCCATCTATGATTATACTGGATAACGCCCCTTATCACAGCATGATATTGAACAAAGTGCCCAACAATGCATGGACAAAAAAAAATATCCAAGACTGGTTGACAAATCAAAACATACCATTTTTAAACACAATGTTTAAAACAGAGCTATTGAGTATTGTTGCTCGGTACATAATGCTTCTTAATTATATATATTTTGGTCGACAGTTTATATTTCTTTTGTTTATTCCTATTCTTAAAATAACTGCTTTTTTAGAAACAAACCACCTAAAATATACGTGATTGATGAATTGGCGGAACAACATGGGCACAAAGTTCTTCATCTGCCTCCTTACCATTGTATATTTAACCCTATTGAGTTAATTTGGGGCATAGCAAAAGGTTACTATAACAGACATATTGGTAGAGATGGTAACAGTGAAAAAGACTGTTTGGATATGTGGAACGAGGCTCTACAAACGGTTACCCCAGACATGTGGAAAAATAGTGTTCGACATACTGAGCAAGAAATTTTTAAATGGTATGAAAGAGAACGAATTTTTGATCGACCAGACATCGAACCTTTAATAATCAACTTTGAGAGTGATGAAGATTCAGATTCAGACAGCGCTGAAGAGAGAAACTCCGACTAACTTTATTGTACAGAAAAAGCTTACACCAGTAGCTTACCTAATTTTAGAATGCATTTTTCTGTATGAATTCTGTAAAATAAATACCATGCATAAAATTTGGAGGACCCCATTTGGATTTTTATTCAGTACCTTTAAGCTATCAATTAAATATGGTAGTTTCATAGTGTCATCTGATCAATAATTGTCATACTTAATGATTATGCAAGTACAGATCTATAATTTTATTATACTATTATTTTTGTTCTCATTTGAGGTTAATATTGCTTATAAACCTAGATATGTAAATAATAAATTTTATTATTTTACAAAAAGTTTGGCAACAATGTAAATTTTTCAACACACCCACCTTGATGACGTGCACGCCACTTTGTTTGGCGTTGACTATAAGTTGTTTTTTGTTTATTTATACTCGGAGAACTGCTATTGACGAGATGTGCGCCAAATCAACTCCTCGGTATTTAATTCATCTAGCCATCGGGAATTCGCGTGAATGATACAAAAACGCGCCACTAGAAGTAACGCTGAATTCGACCTCGAACCTGGCGTATCGCGAGCTGCCAAAACAACCAAAAAAAAAAAAAAGAAATCCAACCGTGAACGGCCTGCTGTGTTGCGTTACATGAGTCCGCATCAACAACAACCAAAGGCAACTTACAGCCACCAACCAAAATTCGATCGTGAAGACGAGGCGGAGCGCGGAGTGGAGAGCACAAAAAAGAGTGGAATGTGTGGTATGCGTGTTCAATAACGCCCGTCGGTCGGAGATCCCGAGAGAAAAAACAAAACCATCACGGTCCCGGTAGGCGGTCAGATTGACGCTCAACACTTATTCTTTGCTACTTTCATTTGGATGTCAACAGGGTTGGAAGCCCAACTATAAAAACTACGTTTTTTATGAAATTTGTCATCTAGCGGAAACGTATTCAAAAACCAAAATGGTAACAAACGATATTCTTATTTAATATTAGCCTAAAATACTACATTTTTTGGAACAAAGAAAAAATATGTAATAGCAGCAAATCACCACTGCGTTACATCGCCTTTTCGACTAATTAGTGCTTCTATCATCTTTGGGCAGCTCTGTGACAAGTTACTCTTAAAAACGACCCATTTTTAATTGTTAACAACAACACCAATGCATTGAAAGTAAAATATGATCATTTGTTTTACACAGCCTACCTTTATTTTGTCGAAATCCCCATCATGTATTTTGCTACACACAAATCATTTTGCAAGAAAGACAATTTCGAAATGAAAACGCTTTAAAAATATCCGCGTCGGTTTTGTTAACTTTCCATAAGCGTTTGAAGAAACCAAAAACGTTAAATTTGAAATAAAATTTTAATTAGCCCTCAAATAAATTCACAAATATCATGTTTTGGGGCGTTGGGCCAACATGACTGAAACAGAGCTCGTATTTGCTAATCTTCGAATGGTAGTAATAAGTAAGCATACTAAATATTTTAAACACATTCTGCATGCTGTTCCATTCCTCCTCTAGGTATACTTTATCTGAAGTCACTTGAAATAGCATAAAAACCTTTGGTCGGCGCGTCCTTTGTAATTTCATGACGTATCATAGGCGTGCGGTCATTTATTTAGAACGATAATAATAATGTTTTTATATCACAATAAATGGATTTTACTATCTTCTTATTTTTTTGATTTGGGATAAAAAATACTTATATTGGGAGTTTAATTTATGTTGACTGAAAGTTAAGAAATGGAAAAATTACAGAATTCCAACGTTTGACATAGGCAAATATTTACATAGCAGGTAGGTATATAAAAAGGTATATAAAGACTTACATTATAGGTATTTATATATCATCCTCGCCTTCGGAGCTGTCGCTAGAGTCATCTTGTAGAGGAATTACAATGGGATTTACAGGAGGCAAAACACAATATTCATTTTCTTTTTCAATAATATGCCTAGAACACTGCTTCCATAGGTCTGTCTGACTTTTTTTTTAAAGCAGCCCAGACCAACTCAATCGGGTTAAAAATGCAGTAATAGGGAGGTAGACGTAATACTTCATGGCCATTTTGCTGAAGCAGATTGTCAACAACATACTCTTTTTCAAATTTTTGTCTTTTAATAAGATCCAATAATATGGCTTTGGTTGATTTTTGTGGTATTTCCATTCCCTTATCCTTCATAAAATCAATAATGTCTTGTTTTTTTGTGCCTGTATTCGGAATTTTGTTTTTCTGTCGGGAATGGTATGGCGCATTGTCCATAATAATCACTGAATTTGGGGAAATGTTTGGTATTAACTGCTGCTCTATCCACTTTTCAAATAAGTCGGAGGTCATGTCCTCATGATAGTCGGCACATGATTCTTTGATATTTTTGGCAGATAACAGCAAGGCATTAGGTATAAATCCATTTTCACTGCCAGCATGGAGAATAATGATTCGTTTTCCACGGTTGCATGGTGCATTTAAAATGCACTTGTTGCTGTCGTCAACCCAGCCGTACTGCACAACATCATGGGTATCATACCACGTTTCATCCAGGTAAATCAGATTTCTTTTCTGCTCTCTATAGATTTTAACTTTGTGCAAAAATTCTTGGCGCAATTCAACGATTCGAGACGACTCCATAATCACCATTCTTTTATCTAATTTTTTATATTGGAAACCACACAGTTTTACAATACAGTGCAGTGAGTCTAAGCATTTGTAATTATAAAAATCTTAAGGATAATCTTTTAATTTATCCCGTATCATTTCCAACGTGGGCACCAAATTTTCTTTATAAAATCCGTATATTATACGACGAATATCTTCCTGAAAACCCACGTCTATTCTTTTTAATTTTTGCCCTATGCGCTTTCTGTGCAAGGAATGGTTGACTACATCTCCCCTTTTTATAACCCGATAAATGGTAGACCGACTGATTTTTGTCAGGATACAAATTCTGTTTACAATTTGATTTTGCGAGGAATCTGGATTTTCGTTTTTCAGACAATCATACATATTTAGGATTACTCTTTGGGTCTGTTCCTCTAAATCTTTATGAAAGAATTCTGCCTGCACAGGTTCATCAACCATCTCCTCGTGGCTTGGAGCATTTTCCCAAGGTCTCCAAAGAGCCATATTTAGGACACACAAGAACAATCAACACAACAATTAAATCAACAAGTAAACTGAGTATTCAAAAGTCAAAAACACACAAACTAATCAAATCTATGAAAAAACACGGACAGACTAAAGAAAACACGTTTATTCACCGCTACACGGAACTGGCTAAACTGTTTCAATTTTCAGTAGCCACCTGCACTTGTTCGGAGCTCTGAAATACACGCTTTCTCATTGGCTATGTCCACGCATAGGCGTGCTTTACTCCACGTGGACCGGTGAAACTGCCTTTGATCTTATATTTGCTGCGAAATTTGGCGATTTTTGCAGCAACAGAGCGTGTTAAATATAGATATATAAAACGCACCCGGTATTTCACAGTGTTTCAAGTGACTTCAGATAAAGTATACTTGTTTCCAGGATAAGCTTTCAGTGGGGTCATTTACAAGCCATATTTATAAAGATGCTTTGATCTATTTCTATTAATGGCTTACGGGTTCAGTGATTTCTGGGTTCAGGTGTACGATTTCCTCCATCAGGGTCGGAACGTTTTGAATGTTGACACGACGGCTTTTGTCAGTCATATAGGCCCATACATTCAGTCCATGGTCCCCACCCATTCGACAACGTTCTGATCTAGAAATTTCTCTTCTGCCTTAAGGTACCGAACATCTGGCAACGCTGCCATGGCTAACCTCGTCGCCCACCAGACACGGCAGACGGCGACGCAGATATATCCAGAAACGCGTGTATTTTTTATTTTTCTTCTTCTTCTACTTCTTTACGGACTGCGCGTGGGAAGTGCAGTGTCAAACTATATTTTTTCTTAATATGGCCAGGATCACCTTGTACCTTTCTTTGTCCAGGTCAGCCGTAACGGCACCGGATTTCAAAAACTACAATGCTTTTCCGACCTTGGCATACCAGCAATATTGTGAAAACATTTCATAAAAATTCGAGCGCTATTTCCGAATTTAAGGACGGAGAAATGAAAATTAGTGTTAGGCAACGTAGAGTTCGATGTGGCAACACTGGATCAGCCGGGCTTGGAGGGGAGACAAGGGAACATGTGATCCGGCTTCAGTACAATGTTGCCAGGTCTACCGATTTTTCGGTAGATCGACCGATTTTGACCTGGTTTACCGAAAAGTGTACTTTTCTTTCAATTGAATAATTTTGGTTCCCTATATAAGAGAAATATTTCTGATGCATAGCGATAAAAAGAATGACAAAAGTACTATTATTATTCGTACTAGACTAGATATATTTTTATTCTCTTTACCTAACATTGGTGTGCCACATACGCATCTGGGGAATCACCGATGATCCTCGATGATTTGGCTACATCGCCTAGGCTCGCGACAAGTCAATGCCTGTATTGTACGATTTGTATGATTTCGTGTAGTTAGTAATTCCGAATTCGGCCATTATTAGTATTGCCTGGCTTGCAGTCATTTTTTTGCGTGCGTGTACCCAACATTACATGGAAGACTGGGAAGAATTGCCAGATTTCCAAGGCTGGCTTAAAAAAGCAATAAAGGACGCGATTATGAGAAACGCGTGGTCTGTGATAAAGATATTAATATCAAGTGGAAGAGATGCACTTGTAAAACACGCAAAAGGGCAATTTCATATAAAAGTGCAAACCATAGCTGAACAGCCAAAACTGTTGTCATCTGCAGTTGCATCAAAGAAATAAAAAAATGATATTAAAGGAGGTAAAATTAATTAATCTATTTGAGAAGATTTGAGATTATATTGATTATTTTATTATTTCCGGGAGAAATTCGTTTGAGCGCATTTTTGGCCGAGCATAACTTGCCATTCATGCGGATAAAAACTTATACAAAAATGAATCGGAAGAATGATTATCCAATATAACTTACACATTTTTTATTTTATACATTTTTCTGTTTTTTATTAAGAATATTTTATTTTTAGTTAGCTAAATTGAGATATAAACTGTCTATTTTTGTTTTGTCTTTCTGTTTTAGAGTATATTTTGAGTTAAATAAAATTGTTTTAAGTAAATGCCTCCATTTACTCTTCGGTATTCAATCTGCCGGAAAAATCCCATACAATTCTACCGAAATATCGTCGACTCCACCTGGCAACACCGCATGTGATCCGGCTTCAGTACAAGTTTGAACGCACTCGATGAAACAATCGATGAGTCATCAAATTCTCACACGTGCGGGGGCACAGAATTCGAACGAACTATTAGCATAGGGAGATTTGAAGACTCCAAGGAACGGCTAGTCTGCGTAGCGTTAGGCGGTTATGCAATTCGCGAATGGACATATAAAACGAAAAACCGAGAATTGTTTATTGAATTTTGATAAAAACTTGTAAACAAATTCCAATATCGTCCAATCTGTACGTAATACTGGAAGGTCAAAACCGGAGACTCAGGATGGCGTGCAGCTAATCGAAATCTTCCTTCGACGAATAACAACAGCAAAAATGACGACGATTCTGCCGTTTTCAGTGACTGTGATGATGATGATGAACTGTTCCCAGAAGAAAGTAATAACATAAAAGCATCGTGCGAGTAAATTGGTGGCATATCGCCGTAAGCTATGGATCCTCCCCTTTTCCAACCAAATGACCATCGGAGTAGAGGTAAAGGCGAAGGCCGTCAGAAAACCAAGCCACAAGCCGTCGAACGCCGAGGCAGAAATTTCAGGAATGTCAGAATAAGATGCTGCAGGCCAAATTGTATGCAACATTGCCACGCCATACTTCAGCCAAAGCAATATTTTTACTTCTCAGGATAAAAAATTATCGAATTCCAGGCAATATCTAGCCATTTTATGACCTCTGGCGTTGTCGTAAAAGCTGCATCCACGAAGATAAAGTGTAGTGTGAAAGCATCCCACCTAGTTTGTGACTGAATTTTTGAAAATAGATGCACTCATCGCTAGTAAAAGTATTAGCAAAACCCAAAAAAAAAATCCTCACGTCTTTTTTTAATTACATACATTCTCAATATTTTTTATAGAATTCTCGGGATTCATCGTACTTAGAGCCAACTTTTAAACACATCGCAAATAAAAATAATAATGTTTATTATAATAACGTACACAAAATCGTTATCTTACAATAAAGATAAAATAGCCAAAGAAGTTTGAACTTGTGCTTGGATTCATATCAGAATTAAATGAACAAATACAAATAGCTCAGTACACCAACGTTAAATAATGCAGGTACAATGTACAATTTTCGAGATGTCTGATTACTCAGACAATTTTTTATATAAAAGTTATTGTATAATCCATTATTTCTTTTTTTTTAACTTTTTGGTATGCACGTTGTATATATCTATAGATAACAAACCTTTTTCCCTCAAGTTCAAAGTTTTTTGTTTGATTTAAAAACATTCATATAGATATACGTTTTGAATGTCCCAATTTCTTCAAATACTCAGTTTTCATAAAAATTACAATTTTTATTGTATTTCTTTTAAACGGACACTTTCGATACGTCCAGTCCAAAGACTTTACTGCAGCTAAATTTGAGAAAGTGCTGTAACAAACAGAATATTCCTCAGTCGCAGAGATTCCTCCTGCGACTCGGCAACACCGCCTTCAGCCGTCGGCATTCGGGTGACCGGAATGCCGTGCGTTCAGCCTTCGTGCTCGGTCGGCAATCTCCGTCGCTCGGAATGCGACAGCTTGACGCCTGACGCCGCCGCCGGGACCGTGCGGCGTAACACAGGTAGCCGCTGCTTTGCCGCCGACGCCGTTGCCGCTTCACCCCCGGACGAATGAACGCTACTGCTTCAAGAAGACGCGCGACGTTGCCACGACTTACAATTTCCTTTAAATCAACGATTTTGGATTGCCCGTCTCAGCTTTTTCAGAACCCCCAATATACATATATATACATATATATATATATATACTCCATCTTCGTCATAACCTCCTCGGAGACCGACGGCATCCCGCTTCCTTGTTCATCTTGGATGTCCATGCGGCCATCAAAGAACTCTCTTCACTATTTGAGGACATGTTGAATATTTATACACGTTTCCCATATACTTCAATCAAACGTCGATGAATTTCTATGGGTGGTAACGATACTGAGCGTTGCCAATAGGCGATTCTTGTTGGGATCGGTAGTCAGAGATCGACAAACACAACGATGTTGCCAGATTTCGCGGCAAAGTTACAGCCCTGGGAAACTGGTGAAAATCGTAAACAAAATGCGTTAATTTACCTTGATTCTGATGCCCTGAATTTTGGGTAACTATTATAGCCACATTTGACGAACAAATTTCTTTGATTGTTACAGAAAATCTAATTTCGAAATAAATGTGACATCACTACCACAAATGGAACATATTTCTTTGACACGCTTTGCTATAAACTACTGCATCACCAGCTAATATTTATTGTAAAATTTAGGTTAGACTCATGTGATTTATAGGGCAAAACTACTACCATTTTAACACAAGATGATCCTATTAGTAACAGATGCCTCATCGACCTAACATTAACTTCTAAATTACTTTGGGAAGAGGCTTGGAAGTAAATAAAACCTTTTTTAAATCTTTCTTTCCTATTTTATTTTCTAACCTATTTTGTGGTCGACTTAACGTTATTATAACTTAAAATGTTTGTTGGGGGAGCTTAGACAAACGTTGTGTATGCAGTCACAAGTACAATGATTTATTCCTAAGATTTAGCAGTCGTAAATTTTTACTGTATGGCGTATACGAGACGTGGCAACGCTGCCTACCTGAAAGACAGCAGCAGGCAACAGGCAGAGAAGCAGTGTTGCCGATACGAAAACGATGAAATCGGTAGAAATCAGGGCCTCGCAAGATCGGCGATTGATGTGAAAAAGTAATTTGAGGGTTTTTGAGTTCATCTCTTTACAACAACTTGTTTAAACTCCTTTGCAACCATCATTAAAACTCCTTTTGTCATTCTTGTTTCTAAGATTCTGCATATTTTTCTGTTCTGTTTCTGACAATTTATTTCGATATCCAATTAGATACAGACGAGCTCCGGTTCCTTATTGCTGTCCGGTGATGCAATAATGACGGTGATCTACCAAAAATGACTTTTTTAGTTGTATTTTTATTCCAGGTCTTTTTCGGTAAAATGGAAATATCTTGAAAAGTCGGTAGGTTCGGCAACGCTGCAGAGAAGTGTTGCAGCGTCCGAATCGGTTGATGTATGGGAGACGCCGCGTTGCGGCATCGGCCGCTTCATTTTTATTTTTTGCAGTGGCAGGCCGACATTCAGGCATTTTTTATGCTGGGGCCTGCTGCTCTGCCTCTTGCTATCTCTCCTCTGTATCCGTATCCGTCTCTCTCAGCGGCCCAGGCCGACCGTGATTTTTCGACTACCAGTAGCCGCAGGGTTTTTGACGCCGAATTAACATTCTGATGCCCATGACAAAACGAACAACCTCAATACAATAGATCGAATTTGTGTGCTAACATAAATATATACATATATGCGAATATGGTGTGTTGATATGTCGAACTAAAGTACATTGACAAGTTGGTGAACTCGTACTTTGCTTTTGGATCTTTTTATCTTCTATAAAAATGGATGATACAATGTCAAGAATGATTTAAGAGAGAATTTCAAATCGTTCGACGACTGTTCAAAGTCCTTCAAATCTAAAACATGATGTAACATTTGATGGTGGTTCTCTGGATATTTCGTCAAGTAGATTGACTCGGTACTTATGACGCATTGATATACAGGGTGGTCCAACGAAAAGATCGCGCCCCTGTTCTCCTGGTACATATTGGGAAAAACGATCAGACAAGTCAATTTTGATTTCTAGGGTGACATCTTTTTATCTATCTATAGCCGTACAATACAGGGTGACCCAAAAAAAGATATTGAGTTACACTTCAGAGATTGTTATGGAAACGTTGTTTCTTAATTTTTAGGGAGGTTTTCAGTTAAAAATTTGTAGTGTAAAGCAATATCTTATTTTGGATCACCCTGTATTGTACGGCTAAAGATGAAAATACGTCCCCTATTCTTGATTTGCACTTTGGAAACGACGAAACGAAGACTTATGCATGACTTGTTATCTTTAGCTGCCTACTATCTTTTCTTGTTAGCTTGATAAATCTTCGTTTAATAATTGTTGCATCAAAATATTTACTTGAGAAATATCGGATGATTTTTCAATCGGTTTTTTTTTCTGTTGACCTTCATCGGAGCGATGAGTTGAATATTTATAGGACCTCGACAAGAATCATCCGATACGATGTTTAATTGCATAAAAATGTGTGTGAAAATGACGACGCTCTCTCATTTTATTGTTATTTGTTGCTTGTTGACATTCGTTTTATCTTAATGATACAGATCAACATGTCGCGGTATACAAATAATAAACGTTTTCACCGCCCAACAATGGGAAATAATTTAGATTCGAGCAAAATAACTGTACGGGGTAATATTTGAACAATTTTGGTGGATCCATTCCAATTCCTTCCTAGAAATTGACGCTCCATCCAAAAGGAACATATACAGGGTCGCCCGTTCATGTGTGGACGGAATATTACTCATAAACAAATACATTTTGGGAAAATCTATTTATGGGATGTTATACATGAAATTTGAGGGCACATTTCAAAAATATTGGCCATTATACAGGGTGTCCCAATTTCGACCCACATATCAAAGTTGTGATTTTTCAAATGGAATGCCTCAAATTTTATTGCATATTTAGATAAACCAATTCAAAAGAAGAATATTGGTATAGCATACTATGGAGTTTTGGTAATTAGCTTGTAGTTTTTCTCAAAAATTTGGATTCAATTTTTTATAAGCTTGTGTTGATACTAGACACATACGGGTTTTTACGGCTATTTTTTCGGTTATTAGCATGTCTTTTATGGAACGACTTAATTCCCTAAAATATCGCATCATCCTTGGAAACCAATAAATTGTTGATTATTTACAAACTGTCAAAATTAGCTTTGTGAGCTTAATAATAAAAACGCGTTCGAAGGAAGAAATGGTGAATATGGTGTTCGTTTTGGGCGAAGCCCAAAGAAATAGTCTCCTAGCATATCGAATTTATAAGCATAATAGCATAATATGCGACATACAAGGCCGGAAAAAGCACTCCAAATTTCAAAATGGCGGATTGAGGGATTGCCGAGGTGGACGGTTTTACTGGACAAAACACCTTTCATCTCAGTACGTTATATCAATCTTTCTCCTTTTGAATTGAATTTTAGAGATGTGCCCTCAAATGTCATGTATAACATGTCATAAATAGATTTTCCCAAAATGTATTTGTTTATGAGTCTTATTCCGTCCACACATGGCTGGGTCACCCTGTATATGTAACAACAACAAATGAAGGGTACAGGGGAAAAAAGATGAATGTCATAAATTTGGTGTTTTGTGGTCAGAACCGGCAACTTGCCATGACGTAGTACAATCCGATGAGGTATCGCAAACACGCAAAAACAATGACACTTCGTAGTCATACCCAATTGAAAACTGCAGGGGAAACAGATGAATGTCACAGCCGTTGTATGAAAAAAAGATGAGAGCCCACTGATCGTCACCAAAACAATCTACGATAAACCAATCTACGATATACCAATCTACGATAAACTAATCTACGATAAACCAATGTACGATAAACCAATGTACGATAAACCAATGTACGATAAACCAATGTACGATAAACCAATGTACGATAAACCAATGTACGATAAACCAATGTACGATAAACCAATGTACGATAAACCAATGTACGATAAACCAATCTACGATAAACCAATCTAAGATAAACCAATCTATGATAAACCAATCTACGATAAACCAATCTACGATAAACCAATGTACGATACACCAATCTACGATAAACCAATGTACGATAAACCAATGTAAGATAAACCAATGTACGATAAACGAATGTACGATAAACGAATCTGCGATAAACGAATCTACGATAAACCAATCTACGATAAACCAATCTACGACTAAAGAAATGTATTATTTTTAAGCAGTTATACCATTAATTTTGTTGTTCTTTTGGTTGAAGCTTTTTTTTGGTTTGGTGTTTGAACTATTCAGGAGTAAGAAACAATTTTGTGAGAAATTCAAATATTTCACAGTAAATCTATTGGTATGGGCGATAAAACTAACTTTATACGAGAATTTACAGTTGACCGGTTCCGTTTGCCTCTCGTATTACATTTCTGAAATATCTTCACTGTTATGAATCCTACCTTCGGACATTCCTTCGTTAGTCATTCCGTTCGTGTAACGACTTCGTCAGCCAGCGTTACTAATTCCGAATGGTGATAAAACATTAAGAAATGCCCTCTCTATTATTATAAAATAAAGCTCCAGTATCGATGTATTATGAAAATGAAACCTCTCTATAATATACGGCCAGATAGATGCCTGGAGTCAAACCCTATACAGAGTGCCCGAGAAGTCCACGCCAAGCCGGGAACCAGGAATAGGCCAAGTCATGATAGTCGCCCGAAAAATATAAAAACAATCTAAATCGTGTACTTTTCAAATTGTAGGATCGAAAACAAAATTCGGAAAAATCTAAATCCTGTGATATCGCATATCCAGGAATTCCCTTATACAGGGTGATTCACAAGTCGTGACCAAAAATGAATCATCATACACGGTTTTGAAGATATTAAATTTTTGGTGCTGTTGTTTTACATTATAAAAAGTGTGGATGAAGCACGCTTTTCATGAAATGTTTTTCCCAAAACACTGTATTTTTTAGCAGTTATTTCCCCCAAACATATGACGCTGATGTCTGTGAATATGTCATATATGAGAGGGGCTTGTCTGCGGTGTTGCCGGATTGGGCTCCGTATTTAGGGAAAAATATGAAAAGTGGAAAATTTATATACATTTATATTAATGGAACACAAAAACAAATAACTCAAACAAACAACAGTAGTAAAATTAAAAGTGATTCTTACTAAGTATAAAACAAAAAATAACAAACAGCACTAAAATAAAAAGCAATTCTAAGTGATTATAAAAAACAAAAAATTAAAACAGTACTAAAAACAATTCCATTAAATTATAAAAAAACTAAAAATAACAACCAGTAAAATAAAAAGCAATTTGGATGGAATGAAATTGTTCTTCGTTTTACTACTGTTTTTACTTTTTGTTTTGTGTTGTCACTTAGAATTGCTTTTTATTCAACATGGAAATGTTTTTTTTTTGTTTTACTACCGATTTGTTATTTTTTGATTTTTATAACTACATGGAATTAGTTTTTGTTTTACTACTGTTTTTGTTTTTTATAATTATTTATAATTTATCATTTTGTAGCTTACAACTGTTATTTTTAGATTTATACTTATTAGGAATCGCCTTTTATTTTGCTACTGTTGTATGTTTCAGTTTTTCGTTTTTGAGATACATTAATTAATATACATATGTACATAAATTTTCAACTTGTCATATTTTTTCCTAAATGCGGAGCCCAATCCGGCAACACCGCAGGCAAGCGCCTCTCATATATGACATACGTCATACGGCAGATAGATGGCCGTGGAAATAATGATGGAAAGAACAGCTAAAGATACAATGTTTTGGGAAATGTTTTTCATGAAAAGCCTGCTTCATCCACACTTCTTTGTTTCTAAATGATCTATCAGACTACCTTCTAAAAGTTTAAAGAGAAAAAACAGTGAAATCGGAAGTTCTACAAGACGCAACAGCACTAATTTTTTTTTTAATTTTTAAACTTCAACATCCCGTATCTTTTCAATAAGGAAAAAGTGTTACATAGAAGACCCCGTTAAAATGCGGTCCTGTGTATGAAGTTTTATTTTTGGTCACCCTGTATAACGTGCACAGCTGTTTCGAACCTTTTGCACTCGGTATCGACGAAAACATCATCTATTGCACCTATGCACCTCGTCATTTAAAACCTCCCTGTTCCTCGGTCTATACTCCAAGGGCGCACAGCAGTATGTGTAGCAAGAGGCAAGAACGAGGAGTCGGTGTTGCTCCGATGTTGCAACCTCGACATTCCATAGTTGGTCGTGGCTCGTGCCGCAGTTCCTTTGGACCGCCGCGCTTTAAACACTGACCTCACCGGCGACGTTGCCGCATCGTGCGCGCCGATGCAAGCAGTACCGACCATAACAGGCGGACACATACCATAACGTGTATAGTAGACCTTTAAATGGCCGGGTGAGCGCGCGAACGACGGATTCGTCCATTCAATATCTCTCGATGGCGATGCTGATTTGTGCGAAACAGTGGCCGTGTATAAAGATAGGGAGATTTTTTGAAAAATCTCTTCTGTAGTAGTAGTAGTAGAAAGATTTATTTAGCTCGACTGGCTAGAGAAATAGAATGATTATAAACAACTGGGTCCACAACTATTTATTTTATATATTTTTTATATTTTAGAATATTGTAAAATTTAGAAATTTGCACATGAATATACTATATGACAGATGAAAATACAGGGTGATTCAGTTTATTGTTGCATAACTTTAAGATTCGATGGAACTTTTAAAATTAATGCATAAAGTCTATATAAAAATGGGTCGAAAAATGCGTGGTTTCCGAAATACAGGGTGCTTAAATTTACTTTCTAAAATAGTTTTTTTTAAATATTTCGAACCATATTTGATGTATAACAGTGAAAATTGGTATACCAGGGTTTTTTGGTACGACAAAACGAACCATGGGCATAGTTTTACTGTAGCCGCTAGAGGGCGCTCTCTACTGTACCTGTAGTTTATTAAAATGGCCGAAAAAAAATTCTTAGTGCAATTTTTTGCTTTTTGAATAAAAAAACTGATTCTTCGCACTTTTCAACATAAAAAAGCTCTCTTGTGAATTTTCGTTATGGTTAGCCGTTTTTGAGATATTTCGATTTTTAAGGTTCGATGCATTTTTAATTATTTATGATAAAATAACGTTAAAAAGTCAGTATCTCGATAATTTTTAGGCTGTGCCTGCAAATATTTTTGAAATTGAAAGCAGAATAAGGGTAACGTCAATTAGTTGACAGTTAGTTTTGTTGTCTGTTGAAACCTGAAACGTTTTTTTGCAATTGTGAATGCACGAAATTTAGTTTATTTTACCTGTTTTTTTTGTAAGTTTTATAAAAATGCCATTTTTATTCTCCAATCAAGAGTTAGCGGATATTCAGTTTATGTATGGCTTTGTAAATGGAAACGCAGCAGAAGGACCAGTCGCCTGGCCTCCACGATCCCCTGACCTAAATCCATTAGATTTCTTTGTGTGGGGATTTCTAAAAGAAAAAGTGTATCAGACTCCCGTAACCACAAGAGATATGCTAATAGACAGAATCAGGAATGCATGTGTTGAAATAAGGCCTTATTTGAATAATGCTATACCACGTTCGATCATTCGTAGATGAGAATTGTGTATTGAACAATTGGGTTTACATTTCGAGCAACTACTTTAGATTTTGTATGTTTGTCCTAACTATCCAATAGCATTTTAGTTGTAAATAATTAATTTAATTTGTTAAAAATAATATTGGAAAATTAAACAAATTAATATTCTGTTGTTTTGTGTTTATTTGGAGTTAGGAATTATTGCTGTATTTAAAAACATAATCTAAACGATCATCTTAATTACTTGTAATGCCCAAATCGAAAATGTAAAAAAAATATTATTTTCCCATAAATAATTGAAAATGCATCGAACCTTAAAAATCGAAATATCTCAAAAACGGCTAACTATAACGAAAATTCACTTGAGAGCTTTTTTATGTTGAAAAGTGCGAAGAATCAGTTTTTTTATTCAAAAAGCAAAAAATTGCACTAAGAAAATTTTTTCGGTCATTTTAATACACTACAGGTACACTAGAAAGCGCCCTCTAGCGGCTACAGTAAAACTATGCCCATGGTTCGTTTTGTCGTACCAAAAAACCCTTGTATACCAATTTTCACTGTTATACATCAAATATTGTTCGAAATATTTAAAAAAAACTATTTTAGAAAGTAAATTTAAACACCCTGTATTTCGGAAGCCGCGCATTTTTCGACCCATGTTTATATAGACTTTATGCATTAATTTTAAAAGTTCTATCGAATCTTAAAGTTATGCAATAATAAACTGAAACACCCTGTATAGACACTGCTTCAAATATGTTAAATTCTGACAAGTTAAAGTTAAATGTAAATAAACTAAAATTGAATGCTTTTAAAACAACGTGTGTATATATATATTGATACCAAGGTTTGTGCATCAGTATGACATTATTTAAAAAAATTACAAAAAAAATAGTTCAATAGGGCTTCTTTAAAATACTCAACACTTCCTGATATACCAGCCTTCAATTTACCTATACAAATGTTTCCTATCAATTGTTACACATCCAAAAAAACTGCTATGATTTCTTCAGACCCTATGACGTTTCTCCAATTTTCAGTAACCAACTGGAAAGCCGTTTCCGTTGAATGATTTTTGTTTTCTTCGATAAACTAACTGCATTAATAATATCTGGTAACACATTCCAAATTTTCAGGCAAAAAACTCCTTCTCACTGAACAATTGATCCAATTTAATACATGCTGTCCCAAAATTTGCAAACATTTTTTCACGATGCGCTTAGAAGCGATTTTTTCCGATAAGTCAATGATACGCTATGGAATTTTGAAAGTGTAGGCAACATTTCCCTCTGGAAACTGATTTTTTAATTTTTTCTAATACCAGTAGAATAGCGTCGCTACCGCCGTAATTTTGGCGCGAATTTGAAGTGGGGACACTCGAGTCTCATAATGATTGTATGAGTTATTACGAGGCGTCTTATCTATCCAATGATTAGCAAAAAGGTGAATCGGAATTATGTCTATTTATAAGCATGATGAAATCAAAATATGCATAATTTAATCCCAAAAGTGGTACTCACCTCTAAAACATCTTGAGCAGTCATCAGGTATTCTCGTAGCATAGCTTCTTGTATCGCCCTCCATTCTTGCCTAGGATCTTCTAATTGCGTTGATTCTAGAACAAAACATCCGAAACTCCAAAAAATACCCACTGAAAAAAATAACAAGTGAAAAAGGCTACTTACGACTCGTATGATTAATATAATAAGGTCCTATTTGGCCATCGAAGGCCTCTTCCCACCCTAAGGGCAGCTCATTTCCTATGCAGTCTGCGAACGTTTGCGGTTTCGTATACCTGTAACGAATACAAAAACGTGCTTATAATCACAGCTGATTATAAAAAATAACTGCTTGAAAAGGAGCTGCAGTTTAAATTACGTATAAGCGCAACCTTTCTAAATCCTCTCGAGACGACTAATTTACACGCAATTTCAGGTTTTTCTAGTATTTGAAAAATGGATCAAGTAGATTGACTCTTCATTTCTTACGTCTTCACTGACACCAAATATACAAGAATTTAAAAGTTATAGGTATAGATTTCAAGCAAAACACTGCTTTATTTGTATCGTATATTTCTTAGGTATCTATCATTAAAAGAACATTATTTGCTAAATTTTCTTTTCAAGGTTTTATTTCTACAGTCAGGACGTACAAGGTGTTCATCAAGTATAGGGTTTCCATTTTCTTCGATTTGGTTTTCAATGGTTTCGGTGATAAGCGGATTGATGGTATTTTCCGACATATCTCTATTCTAATTTCCATTAATAAACTAGAGCCCAATCAATTTGTTTCCTGAAATGCCTGTCTATACATTATTTTTTGGGGGGTACTCTGGGTATGCCCTTCTACAAAAGCATGAGGATTTTCATTGCTCCAATACCTGTTGTTATGCTTATTAACGAATCCATTTGGATAAAATGTGCATTCATCGCTGAAACCGATATTCTTTACATGAATGGTATCATTAATCGTTGCAGTCATTTGTCGAAATCATCATCAGCAAGGACTCATAAAGAAATGCTTATTTTTACTAAAGAATCTATCTAAAAATGAGTATTCAAATATCCAGATTGCATTACTATTGTTTACCGATTGGATGACACCTTTTTTTTGTAAATGGGTACTAGTTTACCTGTCCTCAAGGGTTCAGGAAAAGTTTCAGTTATGAAAGACAAATTCACCAGATAAGTAACAGGATCATGATAATACACCTGTATAATGAGAAACATTGGAATTCATCATACCCGCACGAAAAATGATTCTGCATTTTCCTGTTCAGGACATCTAACAATTATTCAGATTGTATTTTTATAGGCAAACTGTTTAGCCTTTTAACGGTAATCTCTAGCTTTCGGCAATTCTCTATGGAGCCTTCATCAGGAGCTGAAAACACAATTATGATGCTAGCAACCAAGACGGGAAAGATTTAAATTGTCAAAAAAAATAAAGCTTTCCCGTCTTGGTTGCTAGCATCATAATTGTGTTTTCAGCTCCTGATGAACGCTCCATAGAGAATTGCCGAAAGCTAGAGATTACCGTCGAAAGAGTTAACTAAAGCCTAAAAAGTATGCCAATTTCCAAATTAACAATTAATTGTATTTTTTGCCGATCTGGTCGTTGGCAATGGCAATGACTACTGCTCATATATATATATATATATAACTTGAGACGTGGTCATTGTCGTCTAGACCAGTTAGGTGAAAAATTAAAGCTTCCGCCTTTTGTTGGGTACTTCGACAAAATTTAAGCAAAGAAGACTCTTTATACTTTTTTTAATTCTCTCTAGCTTTCAATGGACTTTGCCATCATCATCAGGAGCTGCAATTACAATGATAACAGTAGCAACAAAAGTGTAAAATGAATTTAAATTGAATCAACTTACAGTAGTATGTGAGGATGTTGCTAATTGTTGTTTTCGTATAGGATGAGGGAAACGTCCAGTAACATGGTGAGAGCTGGATACATGGTACAATGGTTAAAATTATATAAAATATGACAAGACAAGTTAAAGACAGATTAAAAATTATTTAGAAAACATTAGAGCATTACGTCGTGAAGCCACTTGATGATTGCACAAAATGGTGGTCATGGAATAATGAGTGAGATGAACCTTTGACAGAAGGCCGAAGGTTGTCAATGTCTGTGTTGAAAGATGGAACGAATTATTAATTTAAAATTCCCATTAATTAAAATATAGTTTATTCAACTGCCTCTGGTCGGTTTAACAATTTCTTACATAACATTCTGAAAATCACATCATCTGAAGTGATTTGGCAACGTTTTGGCACACGCCCACAATTCGTTCCATCTTTCAACACAGACATTGACAACCTTCGGCCTTCTGTCAAAGGTTCATCTCACTCATTATTCCATGACCACCATTTTGTGCAATCATCAAGTGGCTTCACGACGTAATGCTCTAATGTTTTTTAAATAATTTTTAATCTGTTTTTAACTTGTCTTGTCATATTTTATATAATCTTGAACATTGTACCATGTATCCAGCTCTCATCATGTTACCGGACGTTTCCCTCATCCTATACGTAAACAACAATTAGCAACATCCTCACATGCTACTGTAAGTTGAGTCAATTTAAATTCATTTTACACTTTTGTTGCTACTGTTATCATTGTAATTGCAGCTCCTGATGATGATGGCAAAGTCCATTGATAGCTAGAGAGAATTAAAAAAAGTATAAAGAGTCCTCTTTGTTTAAATTTTGTCGAAGTACCCAACAAAAGGCGGAAGCTTTAATTTTTCACCTAACTGGTCTAGACGACAATGACCACGTCTCAAGTTGTATATATATATCGAAGAAGAAATAGAAAGTCACGTATGTTACATAAAAACAATCAAATCATAATTTTCAAAAGCATCGCAAATCGCTTAAGTGGTACGTACTCCTAATGTCCAAATATTGCTAAAATAAACAGGGTGTTTTCAAAGTTGAGACATTTATTTTAACCGCTTGTAGAACTCGTCGAACGGAGTCGGCTGATATATCAAAAATCAACTATATAAACGTTGCAAATCTTTCTTCTGTAACGGTGTGTCAGTGACGACACCGCCGCAGACCAGTTGGAGTTTTTTTCACCCATTGCATATATTAAAAGTTGTTTGTCACTAGATGTATCCCAAATGGAAAGGACAACCGCGAGTATTCGATCAGTATAGATTTTGTTAAGCTGAGACAGAAAAAAGCTTGTCTGTTCAATACGAACCGTATCCCACGTATTATACTTGGCATACCATGCCGCAACAATCTAAATAATACCGAGAACGAGTGTTTTTTGTGATTGGCAGCTTTGTCGAATTCCGATAGTTTTTGTAGCGGTGCCAGATTCTTGTTTGTATGATCTATCGACGATCCGACGCTGTTATTTTATTCTACAGGCTTGAACTGGACGAAGATGTCACATTAAATTGTACAGGGTGGTCAACTAAGAATTCGAGGTAAAGTAGGGTGTTCGAAGGTTTGTGTAAAAAACGAACTTAACAAACTTGTGCTAGTTGAAAAGAGCTATTCTTGGGCTACAAATGTTATAATATTTGAAGCTTTGTCAGTTTCACATGTGGGCCTTTTCCGACATTAGGACAAAAATGGTTAATTTTCTCAAAAAATTAAATGCATTGGTAGGGTTTTTTTAATGAAAAAGTAGCTAAATGATGTCTAAACAATCGCGTGAAGACCCCCATCTCGATATCTTGTCTTTAACCTAAAATTTAGGCCAAAGAAAATTTTATACGGAAATCCTTTTAATTGTAATTTTGACCATCACGCTCTATGCCTATCAGGGAGGTCTGCGTTCCATTTTCATTAATAGACAAATGAGACTTTTCTAGAAAAATAAATTTCATATTAGAATAAAGAAAACGTGAATGCGGGCATACTGAGGCGACCACAGTAAATTGTAGAAGCTATAGGTATGAATGGTATGCGCAGTCAGGTCGGATTGTGTGATTGTAAGCGGTGAAAGTTAAAATAATTGTGCACATACACATTCAGCATATAACGATCGTATTGGATCGTATCATATCGGTGGTATCCCACAATGAATGCTTTCGCGCTACTTCTGAAATCCATCGGTATGCGGGAGTGATATCATTAAATGATCGGGTTGTTATGAAACACTGCTATGTGGGGCACTGGCGCTCCCACGGGGGGGACGTTAAGGGGGTAATTACCCCACCAGACGACTCGAGCATTCTGTGTGCTCAGTGCGCATGCGACTAGCGACTACTCTCCCACCAACAGCAACGGTGTGCGCTTCCTCAGGTATAGTATAGTCTTTTATGGTCTAGTCTAGTGTCTAAATTCCGTACCAGTTCGGAGTCCGCAACAAAATTTCGCTGAGAAGTGAACATGTGGAGTTTTGTTGATCTGGTTGGTATTAACGCTATTCTCTATGTTCTATTGATTTTTTATTTTCCACGCGTAAGCCAGAAAAATAATTTTTGTTTGTTTTTAATTTTTATACTATAAAAGAATCGTGTCTAAAAAAATGACAAAACGAAAAGTGGAAATTTAATATAATTTCAATTGCGAAGTGTTTGGTCCATACTCCCGCTATCATTATCATGATCCAGTATATAAGCACTTCAGTGCATTTCGTTCGTACGAGATGGCACATTATACAGGGTGCGGCAGAGAGGATGGACGGTTTTAAAAAAATCATAAAATAGTTAATTTTTACTCGAAAACAAATTTATTGATGGAATCATGTTCACAAGGAAATAGCATTTGAGACAGTCAAGTGTGGAAAATTACATCAGGCATGTGGTGGCCGAAGAACTCGTTGATGCAGTGCTGGAGGCGTTCTTGGAAGTTCGCGTAGACTCTGTCGAACGCGTTCAACATTTTCAGGAGTTCGCGGCGCGGCGCTCCTCTTGGTCTTCTGTTGATCAGTTCACCACGCCTGCGAAGTGATTCAACCCAACGAAGGATGGTGTTCGAGAGGGAACAGCTCTATTCCGATGAATGTTGAAGTGGCGACGAAACTCACGCTGTACGACGATGACTGACTCATTATTTCGGACGAAACAATCATAGGCGAAAACGCGGTGCTTCACCGTCCAAGGCTCCATAACGACAACTGGTAAGATAATGCTAGGATCTCACGAGTCAAACGGCACCCTCCCGACCTCTCTCGTAGACGGAGGCGGAGCGTACTACCCATCCCAAAAACGTATATTTAGTTTTTGAACTTAAGAAATCTTGTTTTACAAACAGATAAGGTTCTTCGTTAGGAGATACGTGAATGCGTGGAAACCAATAATGCCGTTTATTTGACGATATTTGTGAAACTTTCAGTGCTGGTTGACGGCTGCTGTTGTCAGGATGAGTAAAAGGAAACAGAATACCAGCGATTGGTTCCTTTCTAAACAAAACAGACTGTCTGATCCACCGGCACAAGAATTGCCGGAAAAAACTGATGATGATCCTACAATTCTACCTGAGCCTTCCACTTGAAAATTTCTTGATGTTGCACCGTATGCTGAACCAAGTGTTGAATAATCGGGGCGAAACCTAAAGGATCCAATTTTGTTAATGTTGCACCATATGTAAATTTGTCTTCCCATGAAAAATATACCTTATTGAGGTGTGCAATGATCCCTAAAGACTCTTTCAAATATCCCTATTCCACACACTCGAAAAATAATAAAGAAGTGAAATGTTACTTATCAAAAAAACACTGAGAAATTTCCTTGGCTCTCATATTCAGAGGAACTACAAGGCCTTTTCTGTAAATATTGCGTGATTTTTGCAAAATTAGGAGGAGTTCATAAATCAACTAAATTGCGAAAACTTGTTACCGTACCACTAAAGAAATTAGAATTTACTTTCGATTTTACCCCTCCCAGACTGAAATCCTGGGAGCGCCACTGATGTGGGGAATGGAAACGTTAGATAAACGCATTATCTGATAAGTACAACTGAAAATGCAGACCCAAATACTAAAAAATACTTTCGGTTTTATTAAGAACAAATTTCTCTGAATATTTCAAACGATAATTACGAATAATCTAAAACTACCTATTTCGTATGAACGTGCAGTTATTTTAATCTTTCATTGTGTTGAAAAAATACAAAAGCAATAAAGCAATTTATCAGCTTTGCGATGTGTTGCAACTCAATCCGCGGCTATCGATTACTAATATAGTACTTATGGTAAAAAGGTCATGATTAATTCCTGAGGAATTTCGTGTAATATGTTTTCATCTTATCGCCGCTGTATTCGAAGCGTGCGTATATAATACACTTGCTTACGCTCACAAGTTAATGAGAATGCGAGTTTTAGAAATATTATTGAATTTTATCAGTCACCACAAACGTTCTAGTTATTATAAAAGTAAATACTGACTAGACAATAAAAATACGCAACAAGGGGTAACACCACTGTATCCCCTTAAAGATGGTGATTTTTTGACATTTTGACAGCTTGCGATTAGAACTGCCACAGCCTACTGTGAAATGGAAATTTAAATCCTCCCTTGACATTCCTCAAGGAAGCCTCGCGCCTCAAGAAAGGTCTATAAATCTGACTCTAAGGACCTTATCGTCAGTCGTTCCTTTATGACCTTGATTTTCATAGTTTTCTACTGTCCCGTGTCTGCTATCTATTTTGAGGTTATTTGCTATTTGCATCAAATTGTTCGTGCTTTTGCATTCTGAAGGCGAGAAAAGACTATGAAAATCAAGGAGGCGATCAAAGCGCCCTACAATTTAGGACTATTTATAGAATTAAGATGCCGTTTGTTTCCATACATCGATTTTATATAAATCGTATGTCCCCCGTACACGCGCATTCCACCCGCACACAAGCTGGGCCGACGAAACAATTGAAGCGTGGAATGTGTGACGTTTCTAAACAGCCGTGGCGAATTCGAATAGCTGGAATGTGGGTATAAAAATGTGTACGACGCCGCATAACAACACGAATGTCGTCACAATATGGGATTGATTAGTAAAAATTGGCGCAACGCGTACGAATTAGCATACCTACATTTGATAGAATTACATCGCAACGGCAGGGTTATTACGTAAAAAACCTATACGATGTCAAAAAACCGATGAAATGTCAACTTGTTGACTAAGTAGGCTATTGTGCAAGTATTTCAAAATATACATACATGGAATCAAATAACATAATAATTATAAACGAACAAATTCTGAGACGGATTAATAAGATACAAGGAATTCTATCAAATTGGTTTTAAACTGGTTAGTATTGTTTAGAGCAGTCCTTAATATCGTTATTCCAACACTGTATTTGGCAAACACCACATTTAAATCACTAACCTGTCTGGTTGTATAAATTTTATTAGCTGAAAACTTACCCTCTCTTATTGAAAACATGCACAGATAGTTCGTATAAAAACGATAACCTCGTTAAAACTTTTAGTCGTCTAAAAATATCTGCTACTGACACTCACAATACACCTAAATGCTATTTTTTTGGTCGAAAAACCTGCGGAGCGAAAGTTGACAAGCCTCAGAAGCACAAACTCTTAATCTCAATTCGACTTGAGCATAATAAGTAGCAACTAACTGACTCTCCGATAGAACTGTCTAGATTTCTGACGACATGAGTTTAGGAATTAATTTTTGGGACTAGGTTCCCACAATGTTCTTTGAAATTCAGGCTTGCATCAAGATATGATCCCAAAAACTTTACTTGTGTTCCAACCGGTATTTTTGAGCTATCAACATTGATGTCTAATTACCTAGGTAGGTAAGTTTCATTCACTTTGTCCTATAATTTTTTGAGGCTTTCTATAAAAAAAACTGTTGTCTATGAACTGAGCAAGCTTTTTTATAGAATAAATTTGATGGGTTGATATCGAATCTCGGTTGGAGATCCAAAACTACATATTTCCTGCCTCAAATTCGGCTTAACCGATTTTTACGTGCTTTTTGTCGTAAGTATACTGAGTTCGATTCGTGTTTAACCAGCAAACGAAATAAAAAATTCTGCTTTGGGTAGCAATTTTCACTGAAATTTTCCAAGTAACCAAGTTTGTCGTACATCTCAAGAATGTTTCGCGAGAGTGGCAACAGCACGCCACGTTAGGGGCTCGACCATCACCGCATTCCAATGCAACTTGCATCTCGCTCGAATCGTATCGCTGTCTCATTCGCGGCTGGAAAACGTTGCACGTTTTTTACGATGTTGTCACGTCTTGTACGATTTTCGCAAATCTTACCTCTAATGCGAAAAATTCGAGTGGTTTTCGAAAAGGACTTTTTTGGACGAGCCAAGTTAGCAAAATGAAGTGCGGGGTGATAAAATTAATGCGTAGATACTGTACTTTAGCGTGAAAGTAGCAGGTGAAAAATTCAAGATTGCGGACGGGAGCTGTTTTTGAACGTTTTTCAAATGTGGAAGGTCATGTCATAATTCATTTGGAAGTTTCTTGTGACTACTTTATAACTGTAGAATATAAAGTCACTATCTTTCAAAATGGCGGTCGAGTAGACTGTTAAAGTTGATCTAAATATGCAATAAAATTTGGTTTATAAAATACTAACAAAAATATTCAAAATCAGGTATCATCCGACCCCACATTCCATTTAAATGGCGTCCAGCCGCTATCTTGAAAGTTTTAACTCCAAGTTTACCGCCAAATTAGTATCCAACCACCAATTTCAATCCATTCAACTCGCTAACTTGACCCGTACAAAAAAATAAGAAGGGGAGGACCTTTTTTTAAAAGCACTGTATAAGTAAGATGATAGAAAGGTGCATAAATAGGGAGTTTCTCGACTACCTCGAACGTCACGGCATGATTAGCGGCAGGCAGTATGGTTTCTGGCTCCAGCGACCCACAAGGAACCCTCTAGCTTACGTCAAGCAAATGTGGAGTAAACTCATCCAGTCTTATACCCTCTTTTGCAAACTTTCATTCTATGGCCTGACGACTTTCTCTCTAGCCGCAAGATATCCGCCGTAATTGACGGGTTCTCCTCTTCAAGCCACGTCAACGCGGTTATTCCTCTTACATATCAACGACCTCCTTTCCTGTACGACCAATCCCACACACAGCTTTGCTCATAACAGCACTTTACAGGGCTTCCAAAACACAGTACTGCACCTTGACGAACAAAAAGCGTGCTAGCGCTCATTCGGTTTCGATGGATGGCCGAGTTCTGCCAAAGAGCCGTTCATTTCGGCTGATCGGAGTCCAGATCAGCGAGGACTTGATTTGGTACGAACACGTTTCGTCAATAGCGATAGCTGCTAGGAAAAAGCTAGGCTAGTTGTTTAGGGCTAAGACGTACTTTTCTCCTAACTCTATACAAGGTCCTTTGTCCCAAGGGTGTCGAGGTTGTGGAACAATCTACCAGGAGGCTTTTCCCAGTTCTATAGGGTGCGGCAGAGAGGACGGACGGTTTTGGGATGGGCAGTACTCTCCGCCACCGTCTACGAGAGAGGTGGGGAGGGTGCCGTTTGACTCGTGAAATCCTAGCATTATTTTACCAGTTGTCGTTATGGAGCCTTGGACGGTGAAGCACCGCGTTTTCGCCTATGATTGTTTCGTCCGAAATAATGAGTCAGTCATCGTCGTACAGCGTGAGTTTCGTCGCCACTTGAACATTTATCGGAATAGAGCTGTTCCCTCTCGAAACACCATCCTTCGTTGGGTTGAATCACTTCGCAGGCGTGGTGAACTGATCAACAGAAGACCAAGAGGAGCGGCGCGAACAGTTCGAACTCCTGAAAATGTTGAACACGTTCGACAGGTCTTTCTTCGCAGTCCGACTCGATCTGCCCGGAAACATGCTGCTGCACTTCGCCTTAGTGATCGTTCGGTAAGGCGAATTTTGCATATGGATCTCCGCTTCCACCCCTACAAATTGGCCATTGTGCAACAGTTACAGCATCGTGAGATGGAAACACTGATCGATCAAAATGAGAACCTCATTTTGTTTATGAGTGACGAAGCCCACTTTCACCTAAACAGCATGGTTAACCAGCAGAATTGTCGTTATTGGGCTAATGAAAATGCGCAACACTTACACGAAAGACCGCTGCACAGCCCAAAAGTAACGGTTTGGGGCGCTGTATCGCAAACTTGCATCATTGGCCCTTACTTCAGAGCGCTACGTCGACATGATCACCAAGTTCTTTCTCCCTGAATTAGGAGGGCGACGTGTTCCAATCCGACGTGTGTGGTTCCAGCAGGATGGGGCGACCGCTCATACAGCCCGAGCATCCATGGACGTTATTCGCCGTCTCTTCCCTGGTCGCCTTATTTCCAGGTTTGGGGATGTTCATTAGCGTCCTAGGTCCCCAGATTTATCCATATGCGATTTTTTCTTATGGGGACACCTCAAGGCTAGAGTATACGTATACGTATAAATTCGCGTGGAAGTCGCCCAAGTTGAGAGAGCGATGTTGGAGAGAGTCTACGCGAACTTCCAAGAACGCCTCCAGCACTGCATCAACGATTTTGGCCACCACATGCCTGATGTGATTTTCCACACTTGACTGTCTCAAATGCTATTTCCTTGTGAACCTGATTCCATCAATAAATTTGTTTTCCTCTCTGCCGCACCCTGACTAACCTTAAAAATCGTATTAACAAAGCTTCTTTGAGATCCTCGTAGCAGCCACGGTGCCCTGGCCCGCGGTTACGTCAGTGTAAAAAAAACAGTCCTTTTGTGAACGGACTATAAACGTCTTGAAGGATTTAAAGACGAATGTTTAAACCAAATATATGATCCGGCTTTTTTAAATAAAGTATTAAGATCAATAGTTAAATAAGGCATCACAGGTTAGGTTAAAGTCCAAAATGCAAAAACTGCTTACTTATTTATCGCTGAACTAAAATCACACGAACCAGCTGTGAGGTTGGATAAAATTATACGTATACCTGAATAATATATGAATAAACGAAGATGAATTTTATTGTTATTTAAATAAAAGTTTGCATTTCAATATACTCGCGGCAATATCATGAAATATATGTGACGGGTAATAGACACCTAGCACCGTAAAATGTATAATTTAGTAGAATATGGATATATTTTGATATAACAAATTTGTATGGTTGAGCAAAAACGTAAAATAACTACTAAAGATGTGTGAATGAACTTTAGGTAAGTCCAGCGTTATACAAGTGGCAACACCGTACGGTACTCATTACTCATTAGCTACAATTCATCAGGGATTATATGCGTGAAATCAGACAGGATTCATAAATGTGAGCACAGTTGTAAATAATTTTTTTCAATTAACGGATATCATTTTACAACAGAGAAAATCAAGAAAAGCGTTTCACCAAATTGGAAAACCTTGTATTTAAAATATGGGTATCCTGAGTCTTCAAACAACTCGATTCTTCCTCGAAAATATTTGTACTATTATTGTTGATTTATTAAAATCCAGGAGTTTTTTTATGAGGCTGGTTTGTAAACAGATATTTTCACGTGCTTTATCTGTGTTTTGCAATTGACTGTCCAGTATTTGATCTATAATTTAATCAGATAGCATTGTTACTGATACTCATATGGATAAGAATGGAAAGATGATATATCACGTTGCTATGCAGAATTTTTTCTACTATAACGACATCATGTGTAACACTTATACGGTGCACCTGAGTTGGTTCCAGTTGGTAGAAAGTAATGAATATCGATTTTTGATACAAGAAGTGCAGCATGGTTTTATAACCAAAATATCTACTATTAGTAACTTAGCTTGCATAACACAAGTTATCTCCGAAATACTAGACCGTCAAGGCCAAGTTGAAGTGATAAACACGGATTTCCGCAAAAAAAATGACTATCGACCAGTACTTTTATCAAAATTACGAACTATCCCAACACTTACTCTGATACAGTCTTATAGACCGAACACAAATCGTGGAGTATGCGGGGTTCATACTTTACTTCAAGGGTGTCTCAGGGATCAAATCTAGGGTCCCTATTATTCATAATATACATTAATGACCGGGCATCGCGGCTATCTAAATTTAAGCTAGTTTTCGCAGATGATTGAAGATAGATAATGTATTTATCTTACTGTAAATAACAAGGGAAAAAATTTTCAGCCTTATCAGTTGGACATTAAACCAGTCCTATTACTTTCCGGACAAACCCTGTAGATGTGGAAAGGGACAACGTTGCCAGATGGGTAGTAATTCCCGGTATGGCAGGGAAATTATGACTATGGACTAATTTCTCTGCTGTACATGTTTATAACTGAGTTTTTCTCAGAGGATTTTTAAATGCAGTCAACCGACTTGACGCCATTCTTGTTTCTGCAGGAACTGTCGTACCAGCCGATGAGACAAACCGTTCATATTTCAAACGAAAATGCAGCTAGGCTTCCTCTTGAACTTGTCTGTTACACTTTCCAGTGAAACCAGCATTTTATTCCAAACATTCTGACGTAATCTTCTGGTTAAATACACAAGTAACAAATTATCGGAACGTTTATGCTTAATGCTTTCCTGTGAATTAGAAATTATATAAATAATTACAGTAACTGTATGTTTCAAATTGCGCTGAGGATATTTTAAATATTTTAGCGTGAAAGTATCTTAATTCACTTATTAAGTTAATGGATCAAAACTGTTCGTTCGGGTATTGGCACTGTTAATTCTATAAGAGGATGAAATAAACATCAGCGTTTTAAGAGGTCTTAAAGGTAATGGAAAAATTATTTATTGGTATCTACAAGCATCGCGTTTTAAGCTCTTACTATCAATCCAATCTATTCCATTTAGAAGAAGTCTTGTTATAACGTTATTACTAGGAAGTAATTTCCGTCATTCCACCCCTCAATCTCAAGCCGAAATAACATCGATTTATATTATAAAACCCTAAATGGGCAATAAGGTAGTGATCTCCTCAGTTCACTGAATAACTTCTTTATTTGAAACATTCAGGAGCAAGCAGATACCCATACATATCTCATATCAGTTATATGTAAAATTGGTACACACGTCTTGCATTTAAATAATAAAATTAATAAACGGCTGGAGTGACAGTTAGGGAGACTCAGTCATACCCAAATAACGCTTGTTATAATCGATGAATAAGTAAATTATTAGAATATCCTAAAAAACCGTTTCTCAAAAACTGAAGCAACCTTTAATGGGTTATCTATACGAATAAACATGCGATAAGTTGTCGTCAATTTCAAGGCCAATTATGAAAATATTGTTTTAACGAAACTTTGACAATAACAACGTATGACATACGAGGGATGTTTTTTAAGTTTTGCATATGGAAGTACAACAACACGGTGGGTAGTTTTAAATGACCAGGTATCCATTTTCTAAACATAGAGAGGCACGGCAAGCTCATAAAAACAACGCTCGGTACTTTCACCTTGACAGAATCGTTAGCCTATTGTTTCTAAAACAAGTGAAAAATGTCCGTTGCGTTCATGTTCGACAGTTTTGCTGCTGCTGCAACTGTTATCGTCGCATTAATGAGTTTGACTGGCGCCTATTCCGGTCGGGACAAATTAAATTAACACCGGTAGGCGATGACGCCAGCATTGGCGTACGAAAATTAATTCTGTAAGGGTACATTGCACAAAAAAAGATCGGTCTTTTTATTTCAGATTCGAATAAGGCGGCTAAGTTCATCAAGGAGGTTAAAGCAAACATTTTGCGCAACATGCGCCCTCTAACCACTCTCGGCGTAACTTGAAACCGTCAAAACTTCGAAGAGACGGGAAAATTTCATCTGGATCTCGCGAAAATACCTTTATATAGTTTGATCTAAATGTCAAATACGATGCTGCCGCTCTATCAACTCAAATGTGTTTTGACGGAATAATGAGCTCTAGCAGAATCAAATGGTATATAAAAGAACGGTTGGCAACCCTGTACCCAGTACCAGAAGCAGTGTTGTCAGGTGGATTCGACGATATTTCGGTAGAATTGTATGGGATTTTTCGGTAGTTTTTTGGTAGATTGAATACCGAAGAGTAAATGAAGACTTACCAAACGAAAAACAATTTTATTTAACTCAAAATACACTCTAAAACAGAAAGACAAAAAAATAAACAGTTATATCAAACGAATTTCTCTAACTAATTTTACCTTCTTTGTGAAAAAGGAAACGAGGGTGGGTTGGGCCTAGACGGTCGTCGGCGCTACTTTAAAAGAGGAAAGGATGACTGCGGGTGCATACCAAGAGCAAAAACCAAGTCTTTCATATTAAACTCTTTTAAAGTTTTTTCTATTGGTTGGTCTTTTGATACGGCTCTCAGAAGTAGGTTTTTCTTATAGTCTTGCTTGACAATTTGAATGATATTCTGGTCCATTGGTTGAATCAGTGCAGTGCAATTGGGCGGAAGAAACATCGCAGTGATGCATTTATCCTCAGTTGTTAGTTCTTCTTCAGACGGATGACCGGGAGCGTTATCAAGAAGCAACAACGCTTTTTGAGGAAAATTATGGTCTTTTAACCATTTTCTAACTTCAGGTACGAAGCATTCATCAAACCACTTTTTGAAAAGGTCCTTTGTCATACATGCACTTTTTTGGCGGTAATAGTGTACAGGTAAATCAATGTTTTTGAATGCCCGTGGTTTATTAGATTTCCCAATGACATTCATCTTAAGCGCGTGTGTGCCCGCAGCGTTAGCACATGGTAGTATGGTTACACGCTCTTTACTTACTTTTCGTCCAGGTACTTATTTTTCGTTACAAGTAACGAAAGTTTTGTTAGGCATCACACGCCAAAAAAGCCCTGATTCGTCTGCATTGTACACCTGTGACGGGTCAAGATTTAAATCGTTCACCTTTTGCAAAAATCTTAATTTAAAGGGCTCTATGCAGGTGGCATCGTTAGAAAGTTTCTCTCCTGTAATAGTCATTAAACGTATGCCATGACGACTTTAAAAACGTTCTAGCCATCCTTTGCTGGCCACAAAATCATCTTTTTTTATTTCCCTATAAAAAAAACTTAGCTTTCATGGCCAACATGGGTCTTGAAATTGATGCATGCCTATTTCTTTCCTGAAGAAACCACATGTACAAAGCTTCTTCCACTTCTGGATGTTCAGCTTTCTTGAGTGTCTGTCTCTTGCCTGGCCCGCAGTCAGTAGTTGACACGATCTTCTCGTGGTTTCTTTTAATGTCATAAATTGTAGATCAGCCTACGCCGTATTCACTTGCTAAACTACTGAAAGTTTCATTGCGATTTAGGCGGTCTAAAATATCACATTTTCTTTAATTGTCAATGTTTTGTGCTTTCGCTTCTGAGTTTGTAATGACATTACTAGGTACTATACTTAATACACGATGAATAAATAGTAAACAATGAACAAACGCTAGGCCGTATCGCTATCAAAAGTAGTCAAATTCAAACTATTAAAACAATAATGATGGTATCGCGTCGCGGAATCGCGTTTTTAAAAACGACTTACAAGCGATTTGATACTTTATTCTACTATAAATATAATGTTTAGACTAACAACGATATGTTAGCAAACCTAACCTAAGTGAGTTCAATGCAAGAGTAATAGGATTAAACTGATGCCTGAAGGGCACAACCATCAATATATAACATAGGGTTGTTTACTAAGATAAGATATAATTATAGCTATTAGGAAGATATACGAGGGGCTCTCGCTATATAACTCAATGCTTACGCGTCGAGCACGATAGCGGTGGCGCGTACAAGTTGTAACCTGTTTAAACCTGCGTGATCTACATTAGCGAAGATTGTCAAATACGTATGTATGTAATATTCAAAGACATGCCGGTATACAGGGGGCGCCGGATAGACAGCGGCCGGATTATCGGGGGTCCACTGTACTTTTGTCAAAAATATTTATCTTATATAGGAATCAAAAATTATTCAATTGAAGGAAAAGTTCACTTTTCGGTAGATTTTGCTTTAAAATCGGTAGTTCGGTTGACCAGGACCAAAATCGGTAGATCTACCGAAAAATCGGTAGACGTGGTAACACTGACCAGAAGTACAAATAAAAGTACAATTATTTTTTATTTCCAATTTTAAATTCTCAGAAACCGTTGATGGAACGTCAATTCGCAGAACATCGTTAAATCTTAAGTTGGATAGAATAATCTCAGTATCAGTTATACTGGTTAGGATATCCCTGCCAGTAATTGTCAGTAATACGGTGTAGTAGAAGCCAGCAGTTTGGCCTCAGCGTTGCGGCAACGCTGCTGAGCGGTAGCGAGAAGACGGCGCAAGAACAGGAGCACGCGCGGTGTCATGTTCAAGATAACCTCGCTCAAGGACACAAGTATATAAAACGATCTATGACCCACAAAGAATGCGACCCACGGCCCTAACAGGACATACACACGTCCCACTGCAACTTCGGTACGAGTTATTCTATGCTTTGGTTTTGCCTGTACACATTGCTACTTAAACAGGGTGTCCCGAAAAAAGTGCAATATTCTACCAGCGGTTTCTAGAGCTTAAAGAACGATAATTTCCCAAGTGGCCTTCCTGAGCCCTGCATGCTCTGAAAACTTCCATGGTTTGACAAATTCTTGTGAATATGAGTAAACATTCGACGTCCAGGTACTATGCGATTGGGAAATCTTTCTTATTCTCTTATGGCTGCCAATGAACTTCCATTGCAAAACTCGTACACAGTATGCATGTCAGTCAGTTCTCTGTCTGTAAATCTTGGCATTTTGAATCGATTTAATAAAAAGTTTGATTTTAATCTAGTAATTTTACACTGCTAACAATGTCAGCTTAACGTGAAGAAACAAATCAAAACAACTTATGTAGAAAACCCTAAATTTTAAAATTCTAAAATTGAATTTCAAAAATTTTCGGTCTAAAATTGTTAATATTTTTAAATCCAGCATAAAAAACTAGGCTAGAATACCAAATTTTATGTCTTTATCTCAACACGTTTCGGAAATATTAAGGAAAAACCATCTTCAGGGAAGCCCCTTTAAAAGACCGAAGCGCCCTTAGGGGGCGTTCGTCGACCCATGTTTATATGAACTTTTCTTGAACATTGCACACTTTTTTCGGGACACCCTGTATATCGGGTGTTTCAAATTTTGCCTCACCCTTAGGATTTCGGTTAAATGATGGCGTCAAGTAGATTGACTAAACATATTGAAACTTTAAAATATGCTGTTGAACGAGCTGTGTTAAACAGTTTCAAACTACATACCTTTAAGAATAAGCAAGAATTTAGAAAACGAAAGGAATTAACAATCATTATAATTTCTTATTCAAAAATATCGAGTCAATCTACTTGGCTACAATAAATCATTGATAGGAAAGTATGTAATTTGCTTTGGATTTTCCGCTCATTTGAAAATGTGTCAGATGCTTCAGAATTCATTAGTATTATCTATTGAACTATTCCGTAAGCGATTTTACATTATACCTACTCGACGACCTGTTTTGTTTTAACAAGAGAAATACTATTTTTTATTTAATACGCACACGCCATCCTACAGATTGGTTGAAAATCATTGCTTCTTCTAATAAAATTACGATAGCTATTCTTTTATTTCATACAATTTTTCATACACTGTCCATGATTATGTAGTGCATGTGACATTGGCACTGTTCATGCAGTATTATAACATCATATACTCGTAGAAAAAGCGGACAAGTCGGACGCATACCTACCAAAAAAAATCCGTAACACTAGAATGACGGAACCTTTAACCGGAATCCAACGAACTTTGAGGTACCACACCAACTCTATTTGCTATTAATATAAATCAAATGAAATAGGCGACGAAGCACTTCAAAAATTATTTATTGAGATGTTCATGGTTTTACAGCAAAATATTATCTCTAACAATATGCGTATTTCTGATAAATCGGTATCTTGAAGGAATTTATGATGGAAAAGTGCACAAGAACATTTACTCATCAATACAAGAAATTAGACACTGATATCATATACGAGGGTGATACCATAATTTTATGTAATTATCTGGTTATGAACATCATGAATTTGTTTTATTCAGATTTGAATTATCTTTAAACTTAGTTTTGCCTCCTATCCCTCATTTGAAATATGAATGAAAATAATTACAGGAAACATAAACATGAAAATTGACAGAATATTTATATATATACTAAGTGACATACGTATATAAATCCGAACACCCAGTTTAAATGGTTCTATTTTAATAAAATTTTGTATAAGTACTTAATGAAGCATAATAAGTAAATGATAAAAATTTCAAAATGATTGCACTGCCTTAAAGCCCTTTGACCTTTAATAATGTGTGGATGCACCCTGATGTGCTACGCATTCTCCAACGCGCCTAGGCATGCTTCTGATCAGGTGGTCAATGTTCTCCTGTGGTATCTCATTCCAGGCAACCACCAACTCCTCTCGAAGTGCTTCTAGAGTCTGAGGAGGACGTTGCAAATTGAGCAATCTCCTACCCATCATATCCCACACGTGCTCAATTGGGGATAAGTCAGGAGATCTTGGTGGCCATGGTAACAATGTGACATCATTATGTTGAAAGAAGTCTATTGTGACTCTTGCAACATGTGGTCGGGCATTATCTTGTTGGAAAGTTGGATCTGCCAGGGTGTCAAGATAGGGTAAAAGATGAGGTTCTAGAACGTCGTGGATATAACGCTGCGCGTTCATGTTACCTCTGATGAAGATTAAAGGTGACCTGGAACCATAAGCTATAGCACCTCAAACCATAACTCCAACAGTGTGATGAACATGTCTTTCAACAAAAAACTGTGGATTCCTCCTTTCACCACGTCGCCTTCTAACCCTGGCACGACCATCGTGCATGCCTAACCAAAATCGAGACTCGTCACTAAAGACAATACTGTTCCATTCCTGATCCCAGAGTGACCGTTGTCTGCACCACTCAAGGCGATTACGTCGGTATTCTCGAGTTAAAGGGAGGACCCAGTGTGGCTGGTATGAAAACAAGCCAAAACTTCTCATTCGTCGGTAAACACTTCGCATGTCAATAGGTCTTCCGTGTTCTGCAAACCATTCATTTGCAATGGACCTGGTAGTGGAGAAACAGTCCCTTAAGGCCAATAATCTTAGGCGGCGATCTTCACGGTCTGTTGTTCTACGGCGGCGTCCAGTGCCCCTTGCTCTTTGCGAACGGCCTTCTCGAAGCCATGCCT
The DNA here is from genome assembly GCA_963669975.1 of Acanthoscelides obtectus. Lineage (NCBI taxonomy): Eukaryota > Metazoa > Arthropoda > Insecta > Coleoptera > Chrysomelidae > Acanthoscelides > Acanthoscelides obtectus. Next base: position 2,347,333 of record CAVLJG010000005.1, read on the forward strand.
GACAACACCTAACCACAGTGTCTACACTTCTTTGCACTCTAACTGCAATTGCCCGAAAAGAAAGTCCAGCTTCCCGAAGTCCCACTATACGGCCCCTATCAAACTCACTAAGTTGACGAAATCGTACAGGTCTCCGTACTCTAGGCATCGTAACCGATCGTAAAGGATGTCAAGAACCAAAATCCGCCAACGTTGATTCTTTACTGCTTCTGAAATATTCATTTTTAGAGCGTTAGTGAATTAAAAAAAGCTGTATAAAACCGGAATGTCCATCGTGTGCGCAAAGTTTTGAACTCAGACCGTCGACTAAGTATACGTTTAATTGCCCGGATGTTAAATTTACCAAAATCTGTGGTTCATGACATTGTGACACAGCATTTGAACATGCGCAAGGTGTGCGCGAAGATGGCCACAAAAGTGCTCACTGACGACCAGAAATTACGGCGAGTGGAAGTGTGCCAAGAAAATTTGAACATGTGTTAAAGTGACCCCCAATTTTTGAATAACGTAATCACAGGTGACGAGTCGTGGATCTTTGAGTATGATCCCGAGACAAAGAGGCAATCTTCCGAGTGGCACACGACGGTGTTTCCTCGCCCAAAAAAGAGAAGAATGAGCAAATCCAAAGTGAAAACGATGCTCATTGTCTTTTTTGACATCAAAGGCATCGTCCACCATGAATTTGTTCCTCCTGGACAAACCGTCAACGCCAAGTTTTACGTGGAAGTGCTCAGGAGACTCAAACGAAGGGTCAGTCGGGTCCGACAAGCCATCGCAGCCGACTGGAAGTTGCTTTTCTTGTGAACAGCTACCTGACCAAGGCCGGCATCCCAACGCTTCCGCAGCGACGCAGCAGGAGCCTATTTTGAAAGTGTTTAAAGAATTGTGACGATTGGCTCAATAAATTTTTTTAAATCAACTCAGTCCTATTACTTTCCGAACAAACCCTGTAGCAGCAGCGATCGACAATTCATACGTGGTCCTTGTGTATTGTATATGCAGGGTTGCCATATTGGGCGAAAATAAACAGATGGACCTGGATTCTAAATGGGAGAAAAAGTTTACACAAATCCAATCAAAAATGTAGCTGAGCTGCGGGACTTGTTATTAACGAAAAAATTGTCTTGAAAAGTGACATTACGCCGATTTTTTTTGACATTATGTAGGTTATTCTACAAGATGTTAACTAAGCATTTGCGCCCTAAAAACTACCTAGTCTGCAAGTTGACGTCTTATAGGTTTTTTTTGACGTTTTATAGGTTTTTTACATGATACCCGTGCCGACCATTTTAAAGAAGATGTCAAGCTTGCATTGCAGCATTTATTGTGATTTATCAAAAACCTAGACGAATTAATGAAAGTTGCGCTATTATATGTCATGCTGTCACTACGTAGAATGACACAGTCCGTCACTCCATCTAAGAAAATGATTTTTTAGTAACGGGAACTCGCGGGGTGTAGATTTTTCCGATTATTTTTTAATATTTTTTTTTATTCCAACTTCTGCGACACGCTGTATACGAGTTGCCCAAAGTGTACGGTGTATATTCTCAGCGCTCACACGCCACACCTTGTTAAGGTAATATACGTCGCAGTCGGCATGCTGCATTTGTCTCATTTACATACAATACAATATACAGTGTGCCTCCACTCCACACTTGGCACTCACAACTACTCCTGTAAAATAGCAATTAGCTAGCTAGAAAACCTATGAACTCCGATACAGCAACGATGTACACAGTAAACAGGAGTTTTAAAAGATGCCCGATACAAGTAGCGCCATCTGTTATCGGGGACTAGCTCAAAGTGAAAGTACCTTTTTACGAGGGATGTCTTTTAAATTTTGCATATAGAAACATAGTAGGCGGCGCGGATCGAACGTCAGTACTGAATCTTAACCTTACTCTTTAGTAAACTTAAATTCAAAGTTTGGTGCTGTTGCGTTCTGTAGAACTTCCGGTTTGACTGTTTTTTCACTTGAAACAAGAAAAGTGTGGATGAAGCACTTTTTTCATGAAAAATTTTTCTCAAAATACTGTATTTTTAACAGTTTTTCCACCATTAACTCCACCGCCATCTGCCGTATGACGTTGACGTCTGTGAATATGTCATAGTATATATGAGAGACGCTTGCCTGCACTGTTGCCAGATTGGGCTCCGCATTTAGGGGGAAATATGAAAAGGGGAAAATTTATATACGTATAATAAATAATGAAACACAAAAGCGAAAAACTGAAACAAACAACAGTGGCAAAATAAAAAGCGATGCTTAATAATTATAAAACAAAACATAACAGTAGTAAACTAAAAAACAATTGTAAATAATTATGAAAACAGTAAAACAAGAAACAATTCCATATAATTATAGAAAAAAAAAACAACACAGTAAAATAAAAAGCAATTCTAAGTTGTAACAAAAAAAGAACAGTAGTAAAACAAAAAAAAACTATTTAATGTAATTATAAAAAACAAAAAAAGAACAGTAGTAAAACAAAAAAAAAACAATTTCATGTAATTATAAAAAACAACAAACAGTAAAATAAAAAGCGATTCTAAGTGATAACAAAAACAAAAAGTAAAAACAGTAAATTAAAAAACAAATCCAAAAACTAAAATGAACAGAAAGTATTCAATATTAAAAGGGATACTTTGCGGCAATTTGTCGCAATATATTTTTGAATCGGTCTCCGGGTCTAGGACCATAGAGCCCCCACCAAATCAACTGGTCAATATATTCGGGTAAATGAGGCGATTGCATGACACCCAGCCGCCTCAAAAATTGCTTTAATCTAGACCAGTGCCCTTCAATTTCATTAGTGCACACTCCTGTCACTGGATCCACAAAATTTAGTGTGCGGTTCAATGTTTCATCGATCTAGGGGGAAACACCTCTTAGGTTCCCCAAGCGATTGTAGCCGGCCCAACCGTCCTTCCAGATTTCTGTTCCCGGATTGACAAATTTTAGTATTTCGCTCTCAAGCGTAGTCACACATAAATAATGCGCCCACGTTTCGTGGAGACATGGAAGAGGCCCAGGACCCACAGTTCCCTGTGTTCTTTTTTGTTTTCTATAATTACATGGAATTGTTTCTTGTTTTACTGTTTTTATAATTATTTACAATTGTTTTTTAGTTTACTACTGTTCTATTTTGTTATATAATTATTAAGAATCGCTTTTTATTTTGCCACTGTTGTTTGTTTCAGTTTTTCGCTTTTGTGTTTCATTATTTAAATATACGTATATAAATTGTCCACTTTTCATACGTTCCCCTTAATGCGGAGCCCAATCTGGCAACAGTGCAGGCAAGCGTCTCTCATATACTATGACATATTCACAGACGTCAACGTCATACGGCGGATGGCGGTGGAGTTAATGGTGGAAAAACTGCTAAAAATACAGTGATTTGGGGAAAAATGAGCATCGAACAAAGAGCCAATGTTAAACATTTATCGAAACATATCAGGTGATGATTGTTTATCTCGTAAACGAGTCCACGAGTAGTAGATTAATTAAAAATTATCCAAAATCTTCATTGAGATACATCGAAATGGAATTGAATATCTCTAAAGATTCAATCCATCGCATTTCGACCAAGAATTTGGTTTAGTTTGTTCAATGGCAAGTAGACCACATCTACTTTACACCCGGAATCGTCAGCCATCCAGCGGTCACGCGAGCTGCGATCCCTAATAGTTCCGACTCGCTATGCGCTTTCCGCACCATCGGTCGAAAATCTTGCTTTGCGGGATGTTAGCCGCCGCGACGCCGAAAATAGCGTCTGGATCGTGGGGGGCCATGCCATCGTGCTGGTGGGGGGGGGGGAGGCGGCGACGCGCGGTCTCAGCCGTTCACAGATGATTCGCAAAAATCGCCGAGACAGGCACCGAAATAGACAAGAATGTACATCTGTTGCTCTGCTGGTCGCATAAAAAAACTTATGCGATTTCTATTTATATTCGATGAATTCGAAGAAACCATTCCACAGGCGTTCGTTCAACCATATACAGGGTGTCGGACCGGAAACCGGGATAGGCCAAGTCGTAATCGTTATCAGGAAAATATGAAAAGTAAGTCGTGTACTCTTCAAATCATATTTGAAAAAAAAATCGGAAAAATCTACACAACGGTGATAATCTTTTAACTATTCCTAGAATATTATTTATTTGAACACTTATTGTAAAGCTAGTTTTAAGTATATCCAACTGTATGTCTTCTTCTTTAAACAAATTCCAATTTTGTTCTTAGAAAAAAATTATTTCTTTTGTTTTTGCCTAAATGTTGCAATAGAAATATGTATTTATGTAATATTTACCAATTATTAAATTAGTTTTTTCGTTGTCATGGCTAATTATTCAACAATTCATTTAAATTCGCAGTACATTTCCTATCATGTGACAAATTTTTTAGTCTGATTTTATTCAAAAATGGCACAATTTATCGATATTCAATAAGAGTACCTTTTTTATGTAGAAAACCCTAAATTTTCAAATTCTAAAATTGAATTTCGAAAATAGAATCACACAAAAATTTTGGGGCTCAAATAAGCCGAGTCCGTTCCTGCTACATACGCTTCCAAACAAAACTGTCTAAAATTGTTAATATTTTTAAATCCAGCATAAAAAACTAGGCTAGAATACCAAATTTTATGTCTTTATCTCAACACGTTTCGGAAATATTAAGGAAAAACCATCTTCAGGGGAGCCCCTTTGAAAGACCGTAGCGCCCTTAGGGGACGTTTGTCGACCTATGTTTACATAAACTTGTCTTCCTATTTTAAGCTCTAGAAACCGCTGGTAGAATAATGCACACTTTTTTCGGGACACCCTGTATAGTCTCATCAAATATGGATTTTCTACTTATACCACTCGTATAAGCTCTGTAGATTGATGAAAACATCTTTTTTAAATGTCGACTCATTAATCCATAAAATTTTCTCAAAAAGTTGCGGAACTGCCCAGTGCTTCTGTAACATTGTTTGGCAAAACGCCACTTTTGCCGATTTTTTTTGACATAATGCTGTTCACAACGATCCTGGTGAGCAAACGTGGAATAACTGTATCCGCCCTAAAAACTAACTAGTTTGCAAGATGACATCTTATAGGTTTTTTTTTTGACCTTTTATCGGTTTCTTACAGGATACCCATGCGGGTATTACGTATTTTGAAAAGTGAACACTGTCGAACAAATGTCAAATGTCTTTCTCGTACCCCGGACTAGTCGCAGATCACCATAAATTAGATAAAGATCCCTTAGATAATTTTGAAACTGGACATTCTTGCTTTCACAAGCAATATCCATTTTTATACTACTGAACACACAAAACAAAAACCAGTAAATCGTCTGACCACAAAAACTATCCATACGATTCAAGTGAGCGTTGACTATATTGGCTGCGTGTCGGCCAATCAAATTGAAGCAATCTCTGTGTGGCTGGTTACCTTCCAATGAGTATCGTTTAAAAAGAATAACGTTCGCAGAAAACGAGTCATATCTTTCGCGTTTTTGCCTGAATATATAAAAACACAAAAAGGAAATCTCATCCTACATACTAAAGGAGATAATCAGAATATCGTTACTGAATTATGACGAAAACAAAGTAAAAGGTGTATCGAAATGATAATTATTGTATGCTGGATGCAATTTATCAACAAAAATGCAATCAAATCCATCATGCGAGTATGTGTCGAAAACCCACACTACCACTGCGACAACGTACAAGCAATACTCCGACTACTCCCACGAAAAAATTCGAAAAATTCGCGGATTTTATTGTCTCTGGTCGGCGTGTCGTATTTATATGCTTTCTGTTTGGTCACAGCGAATGCGATTTCAGATGGTATGTTGGCTGCTGACCTCGAAAATCGAAATCCTGACACTTCTTTCTTACAAAGGTTTGCTCATATATCAAAGAAACTGATCATTAATTTCTACAAGGCTGTTTGATGAAGTTGACAAAAATATTTTTCAAATAGCCAAGTTCAATTCTCAAAAATACGCAAAATTCGGAATAATACTCCTTGTAAACATACGAAACTATTTGGAATTCTTTGAATTACGAACCATGAAAAAGATAAATATTCAGCACCACCGAATTATACCTAAAGAGTTGAAGGTCAGCCTCAAGGTCATGCCCCCTGCAGAAAAACCGCGCGCGCGCGCGCATTCTATAAGCGGAGAAGAGGAGCATTAAATACTACTTACTACCTATTCTAATTATATCGGCAGACTTCCTAAAAGAACCGATTCCGTGAATGAACAATGACCATGGCAAAAAATTCACCATATAGAAATCAGCAGTACACAACAGTAAAAAATCGAACTATTCTAACTTCAAAATCTTCGCGAACCGTCTCATATAAAGTAAAAACAAAAATACTAGGTCTCATTTTTAAAAAATAAATAACGCGATTGCTGAAAATACGCATATAGAAATGGGGAACCTTAAGTACCTAATCGCAAACAGTACAAGAGCTGACAGTTCAAAGGACACAAAACAACGGTAGGAAACGAAATTTGGGAACTTTAAATAAAAATAAACAGCTTGTTCGCGTGGTTCAAATCTAATGAATAAATTACGAAAATGCTTGCAAGTGCCCCTCATCCTATCTAAATAAACAAAATAACAGGCTCATTATCAATTAATGTACCGTGGAATGGCCGCATGCATTTTAAAAACAAGTGAACGTCAACAGTTGAGCGAATTCGTCGCATAATCGCGTATGTCAGTTTTATATCTCTTCGGTTTCACAAGATATCTTGATTTGCATTTAATTCCACTGACGTAAATTGTATTCACGGAAAGACTGTAAATATTTTTAGACACAACAATCTACTATTTATTTTTTCGTTTGCGCATATTTCCCTAACGATGGCAGCACATGCTCCGCGAGATATGTTTTTTAAATGTAAAATTTCTGAAAGCGATGGAATGTAAGGAATGCGGGATTTTTATTAAACTCCGAGAGAGAAATTCGACCTTATGTCCCGAATCCATCTCGCACATCGGCTTTTACACGTTTAATTTTGAACGCACTGCAGATGCACATGCCGCAGAAGTCGTCTTGGAATGTTTATATAAACTTTTGCAGGTCGTGTATCAAATTTTAGGTCAGGAATTTCTAAGGTTGTTCGGCCCATCATACGCGCAAAGCGCAAAAACCAGTCAAAAGCGAGATACATTCCTAGAGCGTCAAGCTTGCAAAGCTTGCTAGATAGAAACGAATAAGCGCATTATCGTAGAGCACTGAGGAATGCGGTATTCGACTTACCTATCTCTGGGGTCGATCCAAGTGGTTTTCTTTGAGATATGATCGATAAAGTATACTTTCCCGTCATAGTCCCGTCCGTAATCCCAACCTTCGGGCAGGGGTATCTCACCGTTCCGCTTTCTCGGCATTATTCCACACGAAAATCCATTCGATTCACAGCAACTGCCACACACAACACTAACTACGCGGCCATCTTGCATACCACATCCACATTATTATCAAAAGCGGTCGCGAGCGAGAGTGACGTCACACGTCACCGCTGTCGCCGCCGCCGCTGCCGCCCCGATCGACCAATCCGATGCGTTTAGCCTCCACTGAGGAATGCGCCGACTAGCGTGCTACAGGGGGTACAGACAGTACAAATACAAAGCTAACTCGTAACTGGTAACTGCAAATATCTAGAGAATGGTACTGAAACTGAATAGCAAGAGTGGACTCTAGCTTCGTTAAAAAGATAGCAGGGACTAAGGCCCGTATCGTCAGTCGTCCCTACAATTGTAGGGCGCGTTTATGGCCTCCTTGATTGTCATACTTCTTTCTCCCCTTCAAAAATTTCTAGATTACACTTGTCCCGTGTCAGCGTCAGCGCTCTCCTATTGTGAAGATGTGTTTTCCTTTTAAATTGTAGGAAATTTCAGGCTGATAAAACATGATATAACTCAAAAGCAAGCACAATTTGATGCAAATAGATGTTTGTGACATAACCTCAAAATAGAGCACTGACATGGAAAAATAGAAAACTATGACAATCAAGGAGGCCATTAAGGCGCCCTACAATAATTGTAGGGACGACTGACGATACGGGCCTTAGAAAGGGTTGCAACGAGCGATCCTCATAGTCTAACTTCAAAGCGCTACCACTTCTACAGCACTACAATTCCAATGTTTCCACCTCTGAAGAACCGAATATTAAATTTTTTATTATTTTCACCCTATAGGTATGTACGATATCAATTTTCTTACCAACCTAAACGGCCTGAATGCATATCATTAAATGACACACAAATATCAACTTTTTGTCTAAAATGTCTACCTAATAAAAACAAGTTTAAGGCTTAAGGGCCGAAAAAAATATTACATTTAGATATTACACTATAGACAATATACAAATTGAAGAGAGAGTCCCAGAAATCGACGTCAAGCCAGAAACGGGATAGTCATAATAGTGTAACAAGAATGAATAGTATTGTTGCTGCCATCTGTTGGGGACCGCGCCAGACCCTCCTTCGGTGCTGGCGACATCTGTTGAGGACCATGCAGGGACTTTCCTTCGACATCGACGTGAAGTGACCTTGAAGATTCTGGACTGCCGCTATGCGGGTCACCGGAACCTTCTTGAATCAACGAGTACCTGCGTTGCGGACTATATACGAGCCCCTTCCCATTTCAGTTGGCCCAACTATTGAAATCTTAGTTTTTTTCTTATCAAACACAAATAATAAAAATGTAGCAGGGTGTTATAGGTTTAAAATATTAACAATGAATATTTTGATAATATATAGTAGAAAACACCAACTTCATAAAATCCCTAATCAAATTTGCAGCATAAAAATAACACATGTTGCAATTACAGCATATCAACCTATTTTCATTTCAATGCAAAATAAGTCTATAACGCATAGGTGGCTGTGAAAAATAATAGCCATGACAATTGTTTTTATTAATCACAGCTGTCAGATTACATTTAAAATAGTTTTGGGTAGTCAAGGTTTTCAAAATGGGTAGAGGAAAGGTTATTAGTGAGAAAATTCGGTTGCTGATAATTAAATTTTTTAATTCTAGGAATTGCAACTTTGTTAGACTTATCGCGGTACAGTGTGAGAAATATTGTTAGAAGATATAACGTAACTGGTTCAGTTAATATTAAGCCACGATATGTGCAAAAAAAGTGTTATCACAAATGCCCACCGAAGAGCATTAAGAAGAATAATCGTGAAAAGGAAAGAAGGAGCCTATTTTGAAAGTTTTTAAACAATTGTAACGATTGGCTCAATAAATGTTTTTAAATCGACTCAGTCCTATCACTTTCCGGACAAACCCTGTATATTGCTCAGTATCAATAAACTAGTAGTAATGGACGGAAGACAGACGTTTTGGGATAAAAACAATTGAGAATTCTCAAAAACTACTTGACCAATCTACTCCAATTTTGTTGTGGTTATTTAAAAGTATGAAGCCTACGGGAATTTCAAGTAGCTGCGTGAAATTTTCCTCGCATTAGCAACAAGAGCCATAACCTGCATTTTGCCTCGATTTTCGGCCATAACTTATTTACTATTAGTCGGATCTATTTACGTGTCGTCTCATTCTGTAGGTCTCATAAATACGTGAAAATCTTATACGAAGGGTTTTTTCGTTCCCGCCAACACTTTCGATTGAATCCCAAAAAACACGTTTTCTCATTCTTTGTTGTCGAATAAAATGTTTTCCCACAAAAATTGATGTACCTATTCTATGCGTAAATGTTTTAAATACCGCTTGGATAACTTGGAAACTTTATAATTATTTCGGGGAAATTTGCTACTATGATTAGACGAATAATCCAGGAATGTTAAAAACAAGGAATTGATGTATGTTTGTATGTGATGTGCTGCCATCTCTTACTGAAAAAGATAGTAAAGAATACTGGTGGCGCTGTCTATCGAACTTAACTAAGCGTCTTAGTGATGGAACGATAAAAAAAATAATGAATTGGTTCGATAAAACTGAATCTAACTTTAGATTTAGTTAAAAAGTTAACAGACCCTAATTTTAGATTTAGTTTGATAACTGAATCATTAAGAAAATATGAACATGGTCATAGCTGTCAGCTTTGTAAGCTCTCAAATTCCCAAATACTGTAATTTTGTGACTTTATGTGCTGCTCTCTATTTCTAGTTTTATTAATGCTTGATCATGATCAGTTTATTTGCTCTATCTGCATGAATCAATCAAGCAATTCAAATAGTAACTCATCACTACATTTCGCAATTCTAGCTTCTGGCATTTGTCAAATTCTATGCAGCTGTCATGTCATGTTAATGCACCGTGTCCTGTCATTATTTTTTATGGCATCTGGATTTGATGGATAAGCCAGGTGTTTTGGAGGGAACCAAGTAGGATGTAAAAGTGCCAAAAAGACCGAAGTTCGCCATGTCCGGAGTATTGCAGCCAGTAGACATGAACGTTGACAGGTCGCCGGCAAGGTGAATAGACAGAAAAAATGAGTTTTATTCATAAATACAGGTATAATTTTAAATATCCAGGAAACGTGCCCGTTATGAAGAGCTCAGCAACGATTCTTCGAACGAAAGCGGCCGTTGGAGCTTGCACAGGGGCAATGCGAATGAAGAGTGCGACAACGGAGTTGGAAGACTGGACTGTGATGTTGAAGATTTGCTCACTGACGATGACACGATATTCTGCAAACAAGAACCAACGGCTATCGATGTCTCTTGTGTTTCGATGTCACCGAACACAAGGAGCCAACAGGTACAAGGGCGTACCCAGCTCAAAACGGAAGGGGGCGTCTTCGAAAAAATGTTTGGTGGAAGTCCCACAAATCATTATAACTATGCTTGATATTTTTCCCTCGTTTCAATCATAGCGAGTCTTCCACTGGGATTACCTTCTGAAATTGCAAATATTGCGTGAGGTTCTTTTTTAACACTTTCGCTGCTAGCTTCTATGATGCAGACTAACCCTGATGTGGCAATGTTTTTTTATTAAATTCTGGGCTTTATAATTCTCTAAGTAGTAAACTGAAGCCTATACAGGGTGTTTCAGTTTATTGTTGCATAACTTTAAGATTCGATAGAACTTTTAAAATTAATGCATAAAGTCTATATAAACATGGGTCGAAAAATGCGTGGCTTCCAAAATAAATTTACTTTCTAAAATAGTTTTTTTTTAAATATTTCTAACAATATTTGATGTATAACAGTGAAAATTGGTATACAAGGGTTTTTTGGTACGACAAAACGAACCATGGGCATAGTTTTACTGTAGTAGCTAGAGGGCGCTCTCTACTGTACCTGTAGTGTATTAAAATGACCGAAAATTTTTACTTAGCGCAATTTTTTGCTTTTTGAATAAAAAACCTGATTCTTTGCACTTTTCTGCATAAAAAAGCTCTCCTGTGAATTTTCGTTATAGTTAGCCGTTTTTGAGATATTTCGATTTTTAAGGTTCGATGCATTTTTAATTATTTATGGGAAAATAATATTTTTTTTACATTTTCGATTTGGGCACTACAAGTAATTAAGATGATCGTTTAGATTGTGTTTTTAAACACAGCAATAATTCCTAACTCCAAATAAACACAAAAAACAGAATATTAATATGTTTAATTTTCCAATATTATTTTTAACAAATTAAATGAATATTGGATGCTATTGGATAGTTAGGACAAACATACAAAATCTAAAGTAGTTGCTCGAAATGTAAACCCACTTGTTCAATACACAATTCACATCTACGAATGATCGAACGTGGTATAGCATTATTCAAATAAGGCCTTATTTCATCACATGCATTCCTGATTCTGTCTATTAGCATATCTCTTGTGGTTACGGGAGTCTGGTACACTTTTTCTTTTAGAAATCCCCACACAAAGAAATCTAATGGATTTAGGTCAGGGGATCGTGGATGCCAGGCGACTGGTCCTCCACGGCCGATCCATCTTTCTGGATAATTTTCGTCCAGCCAGTTTATAACTATTCTCGAATAATGAGCTGGACAACCATCAAGCTGTAACCAGGCCAATCTTCTTAAATCTAACATAACATCATCCCACATATTTGCATGTCCAGCTTTTAAAAATTCCAAGACGGTCGCAGCATTTAACCTTGCAGGCAAAAGGTAGGGTCCTAATAGTCGATTGTGGTAGATACCAATCCACACGTTCACACTAAATTCATGCTGAAAATTTCTTTCCCGAACTGCATGCGGATTTTCATGCGACCAAATACGAGGCACGTCCAGAAAGTAAGTGTACTCAATTTATGTAGGGTTCAAAAAAAATGTATTAAAACCATAATATACTTGGTTACACTTGTACATATGTAAGTTATTTTTCGACATAGTCACCATCCCTCTCGATGCAAGTGGTGAGCCGCGGGATCAATTTTTTGATGCCGGCCTCGAAGAAGTCTCCCGCCAGATCTTTCGCCCACTTCTCCACCTCCCCCTTCACCTCCTCGTCCGTTGAAAACTTGTTTCCACCCATGTGCCCCTTTAGGGGAGTGAAGAGATGGAAATCTGAAGGAGCCAGGTCAGGGGAATATGGGGGGTGATTCAGAACGTCCCATCCAAAAGAGTCCAGGAGTTGCTTCGTGGCGTTGGCCGTGTGGGGTCTGGCATTGTCGTGCAACAGGCAGACTCCCTTCGTCAGCATGCCCCTACTTTTATTCTGAATCACCCTTTTCAATTTTTTTAGCGTCTCACCGGAGCTTTTCCCTTCACAACGAGGTAGCGAATGACGGCGCGAATTTCGCACTTGGCGGGAGATACGATCGACATTTTTCGCGAGAGATGTTACTGCGTCAAGAGTTTTCAACACACTAACCTCAGATTGGTCTCTTTTTGAAGGGGAGGGGTCAGGCTACGCGGCAGTGTTGTCAACATGTCGAAAAAGTATTCTCTACAGCTGTGAGAATACCAGTACACTTACTTTCTGGACGTGCCTCGTATGTTGATTATGAAAATTTACCACTCCACGTCTAGTGAAGCATGACTCATCGGTCCATAAAACGTTACTTAAAAACTCCCTATTATTATCAGTTCTATCAAGAATCCACTGACAAAATGTGATTCTTCGTTCTCCGTCCCTGGCTGTAGTCCTTGCACAGGTTGCAAATAAGGACGTCTATGGTTATTTCTAAGAACGCGGTGAACATGGCTTGCTGAAATTCCTAAGGCACCAGAAACTCTCCTAACACTTGTGATCGGATCTCTATCAAACTCACACAGAATCATACGGGTAAATCTGCGCTGACGAACATTTATGTTTTGATCCATTTGTAGATTTCCAAAACCATTTTCAATTATTTGGCGATGCACTCTTGCAAATACTGAGCGAGTTGGATGTCGTCTGTTTGGAAATCTTCGTGAGTATTCTCTGGCTGCTTCTGCTGCGTTTCCATTTACAAAGCCATACACAAAATGAATATCCGCTAACTCTTGATTGGAGAATAAAAATGGCATTTTTATAAAACTTACGAAAAAAAACAGGTAAAAGAAACTAAATTTCGTGCATTCACAATTGCAAAAAAACGTTTCAGGTTTCAACATACAACAAAACTAAGTGTCAACTAATTGACGTTTAACCTTATTCTGCTTTCAATTTCAAAAATATTTGCAGGCACAGCCTACTTCTAAAAATTATCGAGATACTGACTTTAACGTTATTTTATCATAAATAATTAAAAATGCATCGAACCTTAAACATCGAAATATGTCAAAAACGGCTAACTATAACGAAAATTCACAAGAGAGCTTTTTTATGTTAAAAAGTGCGAAGAATCAGCTTTTTTATTCAAATAGCAAAAAATTGCATTAAGATAAAATTTTCGGTCATTTTAATACACTGCAGGTACAGTAGAGAGCGCCCTCTAGTGGCTACAGTAAAACTATGCCCATGGTTCGTTTTGTCGTACCAAAAAAACCCTTGTATACCAATTTTCACTGTTATACATCAAATATTGTTCGAAATATTTAAAAAAAACTATTTTAGAAAGTAAATTTAAACACCCTGTATTTCGGAAGCCACGCATTTTTCGACCCATGTTTATATAGACTTTATGCATTAATACAGTGTCCAATAAGTACCACGACAAACTTAAGGGGAAGGTATTCTTTGGACTGACCTATCAAATAAAAACTTACCTATATAAAAGTGAGATATTGAATTTTTTCTTAAATTTGAAAAACAAACCTTTTCATCTGTGGTCTTTAGCTGCATCTACAAATAAGGTTATACTTTGTTTATTTTTTCTATAAAATACTTCTGGGTAGTTGCTTTAGCATATACAAATGAATTATTTTTTCTAGGTGTAACACTTCTAGTGTCACTGAGTATATGAAAGATTCCTATGTATTTTACGGATATTCCAAATATTTAGATATTATTTTAATTTTCAGTTATCTTTGTTGGAATCATCTTTGACCAAGGATTCTCTGGATAAACTTACCTTAGGAGAATATGATGCACTTCTAGTAAAGAAACCGGTCATTCGCCCAAATAGTAAAATAAGTATGTGAATCTGTTCTTTGTTTATAACGTTTTTATATTAGATTAAATTGATTTTCCCGTTAGTCGCATCTGCCTAAGACAACTAACTTCTAGTCAAAATACAGAAGTCACAAAAAACTTTTCAATAATAGTATTCTCATTGAAACCCTTTTCAGATTATTTCGACCTTCTGTCGGATGAAATCGTCCTGCAAATATTCAAGTGCCTTCCCAAATGGTACCTCAGGGACATGTCATTCGTATGTAGGAGATTCAACAGGCTGAGCAAAGATGAGAGTCTATGGAGAAGGTTGGACGCGTCAAATAAACACCTGTATCCTGGCGACTTAGGACAGATAATCAGTAAACAAGTTATTGTTTTGAGGCTAGCCAGGTCAGAGGTAATTTCCATGTAGATTATTTATTCAGGAAGTCCTAGAAGTCGACGTCAAACCTCATTCGGGGAATGGGAAAAAATATAAAAAAATCCAAGTCGTGTACTTGGTGATGATCTAGAATGGCAACTAAATAGATAATTTTTTATTTAGAGAAGTATACTAGCTAGCTAAAATTAATTATAAAAGAAACTACAATGATCTAATCCCCTGCAGTACAAAATTAACTCTAGAGTAAGACTATCCTTATCCCCAAAAGAATCATTCCATGAATAACATGCCTTAGAGATCAATCTGATATATATATATATATAAAACTTGAGACGTGGTCAATGTCGTCTAGACCAGTTAGGTAAAAAATTAAGCTTCCGCCTTTAGTTGGGTACTTCGACAAAATTCAAGCAATGAGAACTCTTTATACTTTATTAGTCTCTAGCTTTCAATGGACTTTGCCATCTTAATCAGGAGCTGCAATAACATTAAGAAGAAGTAGCAACTATTGTACAAAATCACTTTAAATTACTTAGAATAGTATGTGAGATTGTTGTTAAATGTTATTAAAGGTTAAGTAGAGGGAAACAGTAACCTGGTATCCAGCTTTCACCAGCTTACTAAATGTTTCCCTCAACTTAACCTTTAATAGCATTTAGCAACAATCTCACATACTATTGTAAGAAATTTAAAGTCGTTTTGCACAATAGTTGCTACTTCTTCTTAATGTTATTGCAGCTCCTGATGATGATGGCAAAGACCATTGAAAGCTAGAGAGATTAAAAATGTATAAAGAGCCCTCCTTGCTTAAATTTTGTCGAAGTACCCAACAAAAGGCGGTAGATTTAGTTTTTCACCTAACTGGTCTAGACGAAAATGACCACGTCTCAAGTTATATATATATATATACAGTGAAAGCTCCCATAAGCGGACACTCACGGTTCCGTAACTTTTGTCCGCTTATGGGAGGTGTCCGTTTAAAAGAGAGTATGTAAGTATAGAGTATAAATAACGGGGTATATAATCATGAGGAAATGAGGTATTATAATCATGAGAAAAATGAAACAGAAACTCGCCACATTTTTAAAGTATGTATTTATGCTATATATCTATATAATATATGTACATATACGCATACAAAAACATAAATGCTTCAATACATGGTACGAGAATTTAAAAAAAACATTATTCTTTAGCTTGTTGAAAAAAGTTTAAAATGTTTGTCTGACGAAATTTCACCATCTTTTGCGGAAGGAGACAATTTTCGTAATAACTTTCTAAATTTTTCAAGTGTTGAAATGCAGTGAAATCATCTTTAGCAAATTTTTTCAATATAGAAATATTATTTAGAGCTTCCCCATATGAATTTATCGTTTTTGAACCGCTTAGTGAGTCCACCAGTTCCACTTCTTCTGAGTCGTTTGGACTACCATATTCAAGTTGGCCTGGGCTTTCTACATCCAAATTCGAAAAGTTGCCAATGGCATTTTCTTCTGTTGTTATGTTATTGTCTATGGCCAGGAAATCATCTACTTTCTGGGGATCTGCTACTCCTAAATGTTTGGCATGTCGCAGTAACT
This sequence comes from Acanthoscelides obtectus, assembly GCA_963669975.1. NCBI lineage: Eukaryota > Metazoa > Arthropoda > Insecta > Coleoptera > Chrysomelidae > Acanthoscelides > Acanthoscelides obtectus. The sequence goes on from CAVLJG010000005.1 coordinate 2,363,777, forward strand.
GAGCAAGTGTCACTAAGGGCAGATCGTCTTCAGCATCGCAATAATTTTGCTCAGCAAATTCTGAGCTACATTCACTTTTTCTGAATCCAGCTTTGCCAAAACAGTTTTTAATTGTAGAGGAATTTACTTTATTCCATGCTGTTTTTATAAAATACAAAGCTTTCTAACACATTGATAGACTTTGTAAGCTCAGATAAGCTTTGACCATCGTCAATTTTTGTTAAAATATGTTTTAAAATCAAGTGCCGATAATAAAATTTAAAGTTCTGTATGACACCTTGATCCATGGGCTGACAAACAGAAGTTGTGTTTGGCGGTAAAAATATAATTTTCACATTTTTCATTTTCAAATCGCGAGGATGAGAGCATGCATTGTCTAAAAATAAAAGAACTTGCCTTTTTTGGATTCTGATTTTCCGGTCGAATTCGACTAACCACTCAGACATGATTTCTCGGGTCATCCATGCCTTTTTGTTGGATTTCCAAGTCGCTGGTAGATCCTTAATAGCAACGTTTTTTAAAGCACGGGGACGAGCCGCTTTCCCGATCACAATCAAATCGCATTTTTCACCGGCCATATTTGCACAAAATAAAATGGTTAGTCTATCTTTAGACAACTTTCCACCCACACATGTTTCTCCTTTAAAGGACAGAGTTTTGTCGGGCAATGCGCGAAAAAAAAGTCCACTCTCATCTGCGTTGTACACATCTTCTGGTTTGCAGCCAAGCAACATGGACGGAAGTTTCTCCAAAAATTGTGACACATCAACTTGATCTACTGCAGCAGCTTCGCCAGATATGCATTTGAAACTCACACTATGTCTCTTGCGCCACTTTTGCAGCCACCCGTCGGACGCACTGAAATTATTATAGCCCAAAGTAGTGGCGATTTCTTTAGCTTTCATTTTCACTAACGGCCCTGAGATTGGAATGTTCTGACTTCTAGCTTTCACAAACCACTCAAAACATGTTTTGTCTATAGCAAAACCTTCCTTTTTTAAAAAATCCTTCTTTTGATTTATATTAGTTCCTGATTGCCATTTACTCCTGATATCTTCCTTATTTTTGGCAATTTCAGCTGCTTGCGTTTTCCCAATATTAAACCTCTTTGCCAAATGACGAACTGAAACACTTTCTCTGTCTAATACGTTACTTCCATCTTTTCCTTTAACGAGAGCATCCTTTTTTTTTGGTGCCATTTTACAGTTACAATAATAAAATACGTAACTCAATCAACTACGAATTTGCCTGAACTGAAGACAAGCGACAAGATTACATACAGGCTACCCAACGAAATGCGTAAATGGGGAATCACCTAATATAAATCGGGGAATTACCGAATTTTATGTATGTAGATATGTGCATTGCAATAAGCGGAACTAAAAAATCGTCCGGGTATTAGAGTTTCGCGCCCGCTTATGGGAGATTTTTTGATCACATACAGGAAAATCTAGTGTCCGCGTCCGTTTATAAGAGCGTCCGTTTATCGGAATGCATTTAACATTGAAAATTGATGGCTGAAATTCGGTTCCAGGAACTTTGTCCGGTTAAAAGAGATGTCCGCTTATAGGAGCTGTCCCCAAGGAGAGCTTTCACTGTATATATATATATATATATATATATATATATATATATATATACATATATATAACTTGAGACGTGGTCATTGTCGTCTAGACCAGTTAGGTGAAAAATTAAAGCTTCCGCCTTTTGGTGGGTACTTCGACAAAATTTAAGCAAAGAGGACTCTTTATACTTTTTTTAATTCTCTCTAGCTTTCAATGGACTTTGCCATCATCATCAGGAGCTGCAATTACAATGATAACAGTAGCAACAAAGGTGTAAAATGAATTTAAATTGACTCAACTTACAGTAGTATGTGAGGATGTTGCTAATTGTTGTTTACGTATAGGATGAGGGAAACGTCCAGTAACATGGTGAGAGCTGGATAGATTGTACAATAGTCAAACTTATATAAAATATGACAAGAACAAGTTAAAAACAGATTAAAAATTATTTAAAAAATTAATTAGAGCATTACATCGTGAAGCCACTTGATGATTGCACAAATTAGTGGTCATGGAATGATGAGTGACATGAAACCCTTTGACAGAAGGCCGAAGGATGTCAATGTCAGTATTGAAAGATGGAACGAATTGTGGGCGTGTGCCAAAACGTTGCCAAATCACTTCAGATGATGAGATTTTCAGAATTTTATGTTAGAATTTGTTAAACCGACCAGAGTCAGTTGAATAAACTATATTATTATTAATGGGAATTTGAATTAACAATTATTAATAAATCGTGAGGAGAGAATTATTATATTTTGAGTGGAATGAAATTTACTGGTGGAATCGGCCAAAACACAGATTCTAATTATGGTTGTGAAGAGTTGAAATTTGGGGAGATATGTAAGTTCTCCAATTTTTCGCAGTTTAGCAAATATGAGTAAATGACACTCAGTTGTTTAACATCTGTCTTTTTGTTGATACAGTTGTTATTCATGAAAATGTGGGACATTTCCAGGAATAAACGTTTGGAAAGGTGTTTTTCTTTATCATATATATATTGTATAATCTTTTCGACTTTGATTTCTGGTAGATTACGTACATTTAAATGAAAACTATTGTGACATTTTTGAACAGTATACTCGTATGCATGACGCCGTGTGTTTTACATTGCAGATATCATATCCTCCGATAATGCCGGGGTGCAAGGCCGCCCAGCACGATTTCCACTCCCGTTTGCTCTATCTGGACCTGAGCATGGCGTCGATCTGCACAGAAAGCCTCACCGTGTTGCTTTCCAAATGCAATCGCCTGAAGAAGCTCAGTCTCGAGAACGTGGCTGTCAATGATGCGGCGCTGATCGCGCTGTCTGCGAATAAAGATCTTGAGGTGATCAACATGGCCATGTGTCAGGGCGTCATGGAGGACGGGCTCAAGTATTTGCTGACCAATTGTAGGAAGTAAGTGAGAGGTTGTCGATACGAGGATATTTTCTGTTAGTAGTTCACCAGGGAACTATATAGCTTGTGTGTGTGTGTCAAAATATTGGCATTGGAAACTGGAGTCCATTTGCCACAAAATGTTGTCAATGGATTTATATTATCTGATCATTGTGAGAGACGGTAAGAAAGAAAGAAAAGGGGTGGATAAAACTGAATAGTTACGAATTCCAGACAAGGTTTATTTTATATATTTTTTAAGGAATTGAATTAGAGCTAATTTTTTTTTTTTAAACAGCTTGGTATATATGTGGATAGTAAACTTCTGTTTCACGAACATTGATGAATATATTATTTCAAGAATATTGAAACAGATAAATTACTTCTATAGAGTTTCCCATAATCTTAGTATGTATTCAAAAAAAAATGTGTATAACACTATAATTCTTCCCCATTTTTTATATTGTTCAACCAATTTGTTTACAGCAAATGATTTTCAAAATTACAAATTCTACAAAATAAAGCTATGAGAATCATTTTAAATAAAAACAATATACTAGGATTAAGTCTATGTTAGAAGAACTGCAGTGGTTGATTGTGAAAAATTTCATATATCATTTAGTTCTCTTTTTCATATTCAAATTAAAAAATCATTTATTACCACCACATTTAGAGAACCTCACAAAATTAAATAGTCATTATCATAGCTAGAGGCAGTATAGATTTTCATCTGCAAAATTGTAATAGTAGCATAACTAGTAAATCTATATTTCAAAAGGGAGTATGTGTATTTAATAAATTGAATAATGATATTAAACAAAGTTCGAATTTAAAAATGTTTAAGGTGTAATTGAAAAATCACTTCATGAATAATCAAAATACATAGTGACGTAATTTTAATAGACAAGAATGTAAAATTACAGAAAACGGTTTGAAGAAAAATATGTAACCGAATCATTATACAAAATTGACATTGTAGCATTATGCTAAATAAATATTCAATAACAACAACAAAAACTCCTTTTGACGAATCCTACAAGCAGTTAAACTAAATGACTCAACTATGAAAACACCCTGTTTAACTCCAATGCCGTTCTCTGTTTCAGTATAAGAGAACTGAATATAGCATGGACGAATATGAACAAAAGCTCAATCCAGTATCTGTGCCAAAATTTACCGCCCACGATGGATAGGTTGAATTTGTCGGGATGCCGAAAATTGTTATCAGATGAAAGTAAGTTATCTCGAGAGTGTTATATGCATCGGAAGAGTACAATATTGCGTAATTTCTTTGCAGATGTCGGCGATTTGGTCGTCAGATGTCCCAGATTGAGAGAATTAGACTTGTCCGATTGCACGACGATCAGCGGCGAATCGGTCAAACATATCACCACTTTGGAAGACCTGAATTTTCTCGCTCTCTCTAGATGCTATTTAATACCTCATAGGTCGTTCCGGTGAGTGTTTCCATCAGCGCGCCCACTATTCTTGTTTCGTACTTTTTTCTTCTAAAGGGTTTTCCGTTAACGACTTGACAACTTTGTTTTCAAATAAAACGCAAACCATTTGAGATATCTCGAAAATTTTATTATTTGATTGAAGTACTCTAAACTTTTATGTATGGAATTCGACCTCGGTTCAATTTAGCTCCACAAAAAAAGTCTAGAGGTGTTAAGTCACACGATCTAGGCGACCATTTTACGTTCACCGAATTTTGATTTCAATACGTCGATTGTTTCACCCGCTGTGTGGCTTGTGGCACCGTCTTGTTGAAACCACATGTCATTAATGTCTGCCCATCCAATTGACTAAAAAAATAACGTTGCAACATGTCTCTGTAGCGGTCTCCGTTGACTGTAACGTGACAGTCATTTTCATCAACAAAAAAAACGGCCCAATGACACCACCAGCATGAAAACCATACCATTCCGTTTTTTTTTTGTGGATGATCACTGAAGATGATTTTGCGATGATTCCTCGAAACATTTCTTGAGCTCAATTCGAGAACGTACGTCGGTTCATATGAGCGAACGGTTTTAGTTCTTGATCTTATAAGGGTGCAGGCCAAGATCTCTTCGTAAAATTCGCCATAGTGTGGTCTGAGCGATGCCCAATTCTTGAGAACGACGATGGAAGCTTGAACGGCAACAATATTATCGACAATAGGAAATATAAAAACTTGTTTAGATCTTGCAACTGATAAAAAATTGATTTGCTCGACAAAAAATACACCATGGTATAACAAGAATATTAAGGCAGCTCAAAATTTGAGAGACAAACAATACAATAAATGTATATTCACAAAATCAAATGATGATTGGGAGGTATATAAAACTCTTAGGAATAAATGTGTATGTGTAATTAGAGAAGAAAAAAGGAAATTCTACGATAAACAAAATCGATAATAACAAGTGCGACAGTGTAAAGATGTGGAAGACTTTAAAAAGACTGATCAAATCGAAGCCGCATGATTGTGTAAATCAAGTTCAATTCGAAAACGGTACCGAAACAAATTCTTTGGTGATTGCAAACAAACTAAATGAATATTTTGTGGAAAGTATTGTTGATATTGTGGGTACTGCCAATGCTGCACCTGACTATATGAAAATCAGTTTCCAGGGGGAAATGTTGCATACACTTTCAAAATGTCACAGCGTATCATTGAATTATCTAAGAAAAAAAGTAAACAGTTTAAAATCAAATAACAACTGTGCCGAAATCACTACTAAAAACGTGCTGAAAAACTGTTTCGAAATTTTGGGATATCCTGTATTAAATTGGATCAATTGTTCACTGAGAAGCAGTTCTTTTCCTGAAAATTTGAAATGCTCTACAATAACACCAGTTCCCAAAATAAAAAATTCTAAAAGACGCAGCGATATGAGACCAGTAAATGTGTTACCAGACATTGAAAAATTATTAGAGTCCATGGTGCATGACCAATTAATGCAGTTTATAGAAGAAAACAAAATTTTAGTGGAGGCGAAAGCAGGCTTTCGAAAAAAATATTCCACAGAAACAGCTTTCCAGTTGGTAACTGAGAATTGGAGAGGAGCCATAGACTCAGAAGAAGTTGTCACAGCAGTATTTTTGGATTTGAAGAGGGCATTTGAAACGATTGATAGAGATATTTTGTTAGGTAAATTGAAGGCATATGGTATAACAGGAAGTGTTTTAGATTGGTTTAGAAATTATTTTTCTAAAAGGATGCAAGTTACAGAAGTTGATGACACTATTTCATCAAAAATTGAAAATACGTTGGGTGTTCCACAGGGCAGTATCCTGGGACCACTTCTTTTTATTTTATACATAAATGATTTACCTGCCATGGTCAAAAAATGCAAAATTCAGATTTTCGCCGATGACACTATGATTTATATAAGTACTAAAAATATTCAGTCTGGTATCTCTTATATAAATGAAGACTTGAAGCTTGTCTCAAAATGGTTAGCATCTAACAGACTAAAATTAAATGCAAGTAAAACGGAAGCCTTGTTAATCGAAATAAAAAACAATGTACAAATGTTCAACTGAATATTGATGGTGAAGATATTGAATTCGTAGAAAATTTTAAATACCTGGGGGTTTTTGTTGACTCTCGATTAATTTTTGATATTCATTATGAAAAAGTTATAAATAAGATTAGTAGTAAAGTGGGATATTTATCGAGAGTTTCTGGATGTCTAAGTTCATATAGTAGAAAAATTATCTATAATACCATCATTCTTCCAAATTTCTTGTACTGTTCGACTATTCTATATTTAGCAAATAATTCCATTTTTGAAAGACTGCAAAAGCGTTGTTCGTTCGTGTACTTCGCCATGATGAAAATGATTTCTTTATGAATGTTTTGACATTGACAGGTCGGTAATTGATTCCACAGTGAAAGTTCAAAGTTGTCAAGTACCGGTTGGAAAACCCGATATTTGACCTCATAGTCGACTTATTTTTCATTTAACTTATTTTTCGTCTCTAGAATGTTACAGTCCAAGATTTCAGTGCTGCCAGGCATTACTTATTTTTTGAAAGATAAAATCTGGTGCATTGAATAAGGTGTCCCAGAAGTCGACGTCGGGGATAGACAAGTCGTAATCGTTATCAGAAAAATTAAAAAAAGAATCTAAGTCTGGTACGTTTCAAAATCGGGAAAATCTACAACCCTGTGATGATCTTTCAGTCACCATTACTACAAATTTCAATTTTTTATTGGACAGAGCGATGGACAGTGTCAGTCTACATATACCCCATTTACGACCAGACAAAACACAACATGGCCAAAAGCGAAATTGTACAGTTCCGTATTTTCTTCAATGGTCTTGGAATAATCTAACAAAGTAAATGATTATTTTTACAGAAAGAAGTGCACATACTTTTCACAATTCTTTATTCGCTGGCAGTACTTAAATCAGCGTCCGCATGATATATTAATTATTACAGGTTCAATTTGAATATCGATCATATCCCTTATCTTTGTTTCGATCGTCTATTGAACGTGAAAAACAGAAAATTTGAATGTTCTATTGTTTGAGGCACATAGTTTTTCATATCTGCCCAAATTATTTCAATGGGATTTTATTCGCAGTGATAAGGGGGTAGCCTTAAAACAGTCTTATTTTGTTTTTTAACCATTTCGTCAATAACATTAAGATTATATTTGTATTTGTGCTGCCTAACTCGGTGGATAAGATCTGCTTTGATCATATTTTCATAAAAACTAACATCTCATTGTTGAATTTCTGCCTTTCTTGTGGACATTTTGGGAATTTTTTCTAGTGTGGTATACAACATTATCAAGTTCAATGACGGCATTGTCGTCAAGCTTTTGGAGCGTTTCTTCAAATGGGAATCAAGAGATCATCACAGGGTTTAAGTCTGTAATTTAAAAAGTGCGGCTTGACGACGACTGTTGAATGCCCTTTATTTTGCCGAAATAAGTAACATCTGGTAGCACTGGGAACTCACTCTCTCTGTGTTAGGTGTGTCATTTTCCGCGTTTGTAGGCATTTGAAGAGAATATACACTTTGGCGTATTTGGACATTCACGGCGGATACTACGACCCCGCCGAGATGGAGGGGGTGCAGGCTTCATTAGGAGCCAAAGTAGAAATTAACAAATTCAAATTCAGTTCGGTCGCCAGGCCGACAGTTGGACTTAGAAAATCGAGCATATGGACTATGCGGGTTCGAGATTGAAAATACATGTTACTTTTTTGTATAAGGATTTGTGATGTTAGATTTATATGTACAGCGTAAGAGGCATTTTTCCCTTAAATACCAATGACATTCGGCCAATATCAGAAAAGCTTTACCATTAATAATTAGCATCAATATTAAAATTCGCATCTTTTAACAACTTACTTTATTTATTGTCTAAGTTTTCTATACTTATTACATCATCAGGCCTCTCAATTTGAATGGACTTGCGAGAACCACATAAATACATTTAAAGAGCTATATTACGACACTATGTGACCTGATATTGTAAAACATCTTAGAATATGAATGTTTGGATCTCAAAATATACGAGTTACTATTTGAAGTGGATTCTTTTTAAAAATATGAAACGCCTACATACAGAATCAGAAGCATTTTTTGACCAATTTCAGCTGACAAGACGAATATGGAAATGTCAGAATATTGCGTTTGAATGTTCTAGTGGCAAAATTTTCAAGGAAAATCCCGTCCCAGATCATTGATTGCCGAGTTCCTTTCCAGACAAAAATGTGATATTCTTTGATGGTCAAAATATGTATATGTTTTGCCACAGGGACAATCAAACATCTAGTGTTGTATATAAAACCGCATTCACGATGGTTAGTGATTTCTTTGATAAACCTCTACTATTTTTGCGGGTGTTTATCAATGTTATGGTTTAATTGCCAAATTAGCTGTATAATTAAAAATAGGCTGTATAAGTTGACTGCCTCATTAAATTTATTTCTTTGATTTGTTATTAAAACAGTCCAAGTTAAACATGTTTATTTCTTTATACCTTTTAACCTTCCCGAACAAAATAATACCGAATCTGATGGGTACAAAAGTAATGATCCTTCTATTGAAAAATTAACCAGTTATGGTTACAAAAACAGATTGTATTTTCACTTCATATGCCAAAACTGGCGAGAAAGAATATATTACTTTGTGTTACCCCGTCTATGTTATTCTCTGAAAAATTTGTCAAGTAGATTGATTCAGCACTTAGGACACATTGATATACAACAAACATGGATTGTCAAACCGATATAACTAAGAAACACGGACTTGTGATGATGATGTACTCGTATTAGTTTTATTTAAGCTTTAAATCAATAAATCTTCAAAACTACTGAACTGAAGTACATTGATTTTATATCATTATGAAGGGAATTGAAAGACCATTAAAATAAGGTATCACTCGACCCCCCTTTCCATTTAAGATTTTGGGGGTGGTGTCACCCCCGCTTAGGGGGCTGCACGTGCTAACGTGATTTTTTGCCAAACTTGTGTCCCCCTCGAAAACAAAATCGACGGATCTGAGCGTTTTTCAAAAATAAAAACGGAGCTGCCAATAAATGTGTCTGTTTCGTTTTCGATGCGCCACCCTGTATAAATTCCTTTTGACGAGTCCTACAAGCAGTTAAGATAAATGACTTAACTTTGAAAACACCCTGTATAGTTTGATATGCAGAGGTCAAAGAATCATCACGATTCAGGGAGTCAATCTACTTGACGCCATTCTTTCTCAGTACGTGTCTGTCCTTGTACAACTCGAGCAAAAATCTCGGGATGTTGACTTATATTACAGACTGTAGTGATGGACGAAATGAATCTTTCACTGTGCAACGAAACATTTCCTCAACACGCCCATCACTCGCTCAACGAAACAAAAGAGCTGCTGACAGTGACAGCTGACAGCACGAAAGAGTTTTGCTTGTGGCCTACAGCTGATTTAAAATTTCCTTTCATTGTTGACTTGGAATTTTAGCAGTTTTCTCTACATTATCTTTCATAGAACGGCTGGTAGGTGTTTTTTTACAGTGATATCTCCTATTTCAGATTGTGGTTTCTTTGCTGGTTGCAAATTTTCCTTAAATTACGAGGGTATATTTGCTGTTACGCATATTTGATGTCATGAATACTAGATGGGGGTGGTGTCACCCCCGCTCAGGGGGCTGCACGTGCTAACGTGATTTTTTGCCAAACTTGTGTCCCCCTCGAAAACAAAATCGACGGGTCTGAGCGTTTTAAAAAAAAAACTGAGCTGCCAATAAATGCGTCTGTTTCGTTTTCGATGCGCCACCCTGTATAAATTCCTTTTGACGAGTCCTACAAGCAGTTAAGAAAATGACTTAACTTTGAAAACACCCTGTATAGTTTGATATGCAGAGGTCAAAGACTCATCACAATTCAGGGAGTCAATCTTCTTGACGCCATTCTTTCTCAGTACGTGTCTGTCCTTGTACAACTCGAGCAAATATCTCGGGATGTTGACTTGTATTACAGACTGTAGTGATGGACCAAATGAATCTTTCACTGTGCAACGAAACATTTCCTCAACACGCCCATCACTCGCTCAACGAAACAAAAGAGCTGCTGACAGCACGAAAGAGTTTTGCTTGTGGCCAACAGCCGATTTAAAATTTCCTTTCATTGTTGACTTGGAATTTTAGCAGTTTTCTCTACATTATCTTTCATAGAACGGCTGGTAGGTGTTTTTTGCAGTGATATCTCCTTTTTCAGATTGTGGTTTCTTTGCTGGTTGCAAATTTTCCTTAAATTACGAGCGTATATTTGCTGTTACGCATATTTGATGTCATGAATACTAGATGGGGGTGGTGTCACCCCCGCTCAGGGGGCTGCATGTGCTAACGTGATTTTTTGCCAAACTTGTGTCCCCCTCGAAAACAAAATTGACGGGTCTGAGCGTTTTTCAAAAAAAAAAACGGAGCTGCCCATAAATCCGTCTGTTTCGTTTTCGATGCGCCACCCTGTATAAATTCCTTTTGACGAGTCCTACAAGCAATTAAGATAAATGACTTAACTTTGAAAACACCCTGTATAGTTTGATATGCAGAGGTCAAAGAATCATCACGATTCAGGGAGTCAATCTACTTGACGCCATTCTTTCTCAGTACGTGTCTGTCCTTGTACAACTCGAGCAAAAATCTCGGGATGTTGACACAGACTGTAGTGATGGACCAAATGAATCTTTCACTGTGCATCGAAACATTTCCCCATCACTCGCTCAACGAAACAAAAGAGCTGCTGACATTGACAGCTGACAGCACGAAAGAGTTTTGCTTGTGGCCTACAGCTGATTTAAAATTTCCTTTCATTGTTGACTTGGAATTTCAGCAGTTTTCTCTACATTATCTTTCATAGAACGGCTGGTAGGTGTTTTTTTACAGTGATATCTCCTATTTCAGATTGTGGTTTCTTTGCTGGTTGCAAATTTTCCTTAAATTACGAGGGTATATTTGCTGTTACGCATATTTGATGTCATGAATACTAGATGGGGGTGGTGTCACCCCCGCTCAGGGGGCTGCACGTGCTAACGTGATTTTTTGCCAAACTTGTGTCCCCCTCGAAAACAAAATCGACGGGTCTGAGCGTTTTTCAAAAAAAAAACGGAGCTGCCAATAAATGCGTCTGTTTCGTTTTCGATGCGCCACCCTGTATAAATTCATTTTGACGAGTCCTACAAGCAGTTAAGATAAATGACTTAACTTTGAAAACACCCTGTATAGTTTGATATGCAGAGGTCAAAGAATCATCACGATTCAGGGAGTCAATCTACTTGACGCCATTCTTTCTCAGTACGTGTCTGTCCTTGTACAACTCGAGCAAAAATCTCGGGATGTTGACACAGACTGTAGTGATGGACCAAATGAATCTTTCACTGTGCAACGAAACATTTCCCCATCACTCGCTCAACGAAACAAAAGAGCTGCTGACAGTGACAGCTGACAGCACGAAAGAGTTTTGCTTGTGGTCAACAGCTGATTTAAAATTTCCTTTCATTGTTGACTTGGAATTTTCGCAGTTTTCTCTACATTATCTTTCATAGAACAGCTGGTAGGTGCTATTTCCAGTGATATCTCCTATTTCAGATTGTGGTTTCTTTGCTGGTTGCAAATTTTCCTTAAATTACGAGCGTATATTTGCTGTTATGAATACTAGACAATAGCCGAGAAATACGTGATAGTGTGTTAAATTTACTGGCTACAGCAGGGATATTACGTTTATTATTCATATCTGTAAGTTAGAAGGGAAAACTGTGTGCTTTTGATCATTTTCATCCTCTGTCCAATTGAATCCTACCACCATTAAAATCGAGCTTCAAATTTCAACAGATTCGCTGTTTGAAAGATGGGCAGGATATTCCTAGAACACATGGGTGGCTCACGCCTGTTTTCGTGTGCCAGATGTGACACCAACCTCACAAATCGCAATGAACTCATCAGCACAAGGTTCACAGGTGCTACTGGCAGAGCCTTTTTATTCAACAGAGTCGTTAATTTGACCTACAGTGAGGTTCAAGATCGTGTTATGCTCACTGGACGTCATATGGTATGTATATCATTCCTGTCTTATGCGTATACAGGGTGTAGGGACAATAACAAATTAAAACGACCAAACTTAACATCAGACGAAAGTCATCTCTTGAATTTTTTCGCAATATTTAAAACTAATTCCAATAAAACAAGATAACATAAAATAATCGTCACTGGTGCACTTTAATTATAAGTTTTGAGGATATAAAAAAAATGAGGAAGAAATGTTACATGCTTAAAAAGTAGTCTTGTTTCATTTTTGGTCACGACTTGTGAATTACCCGGCATATAAAATGCAACACCCAGAATTGTTTATTGAATTTTGACAAAAACTTGTGAGGATATGTTATTTTCACTTGACAGGTGCGTGACGTTTCTTGCAAAAGTTGCGACTGCAAACTCGGTTGGATGTACGAGTTTGCCACCGAGGATAACCAGAAATACAAAGAGGGCAGAGTGATCTTGGAGAGAGCACTGGTGACTGAAAGCGATGGCATGGAAGACAGAACGTACAACGAAAGGAGAGGAGTGGGGGAAAATAATGAAGGGGGAGACAATCGGGTGAACTTGAGCCGGAGAGGCTTAGGACAATTACTCGTTCACAGGCCTGTGCGGAATTGACAATTATGGTATTAACCTCATGACTAAGTATAGATGTGCGTTTCTATTTATCGACAGGTTTATATAAAAGTACAAACATGAATGATCTGTTGTTTCACTAACCGACATATTAAAATGTCTTCAACTTGTATGATAAAAATGTTTGTACAATGTTTAAACCTCAGTTGATTAAGGTGTAATAACTTATATGTAAAACTATATACCAAAATTACAGGGTAAGGAATGTAACATGTTTAACCATGCATTTTTCTAGCTTTTTCCTGGGATTTTTTAAAATTTTGTTACAGTAAATGTATTTTTATTATAGAAAATACCATTTTCAAAGGTAGGAAACATGTAATCAAAATTGGTATATTTTGATGAAATTGCAAACAAATATGTAATGACTGTATATTATCATTTAATATAATAAAGGATTTTTTTGTACCATGTACCTAAACGATTAAACCTGCATAACCTGGTTAACCTAGTTTATAAGCAAACCGCATTTAATAAACCAAAATTGGCACACTCCCAGAGCAATAACGAAGTTATATGAGCAAAATCCTATTGATACGTCGCCGTCATCCTCGATGTTTCTTTCCATCATAGCTGCACATATTTGTTTATATCGTGCAAAAGTCGTCTGGTTGAACAGTTGAGGGCCTAGACCGGCCAAAACGTTGCAAATTTAGGAAGTAGAGAGTCTGTCGACGAGACGACACGCCTATATTTCTTACAGTGTTTGTAGTATTTTTCAAGAGTTTTTGTGGCTGAAATTGCTAGTTCTTTCTGAGGATTGTGCCATTGGATCATATTGGAAGAGGTTGGTAAGGAAACTACGGCATAATCGTTAGCTAATTGATTATGTCCTGATTAATTCGGCTGTGATATGCCATAACCTCGATTACATATACAGAGGCGTACCAATTAATGTTTGAACATGTCGCAAACGTGTAGCTGCTGCTCGAAGGTAGTTGATACTCATCTACTGTTATCCTGTTGTGTCTGCAGAAAAAGCTTTTACCATGTATGCGTCAATCTGTCAACTTCAGAAACGCGACTCATAAACTCAAAAAAATCAGTCTCATGGACCTGTGGGAAATGTGAGCAGATGGGGGGAGACATAAATGCCTTGAAAGCAGCTATTGTAGCTCTACAAAATGAGGTAAAAGCGTTGTCAACAAAAAATAACGATACAAAGATGTCTAATAGCCAGTTTGAAGATATTGTACAAGAAGTGTCAGAAAGACAAAATAGAAGATGCAATGTAATCATTTTTGGGCTGAAGGAGCAGAATGGAGCGACAAAAGACGATAAGGCAGTTTTAGAAAAGTCTGAAGTCGTTAAAGTCTTGACCCACATCACACCTTCAATTACGGTTACAAACATTAGACGACTTGGCAAATTTGATGAAAATAGGACAATTGGAAGGCCCATAAAAGTTACGCTTGCTAATGTCGAACAGGTAAGTGAACTCATAAAAAAATGTCCGTCGTTGAGAAACTCTAGGGAATTCAAACATATTTCCATCTCTACTGACAAAACGCCACGTCAAATGAATTTCTATAAGACTCTCAAATCTGAACTGGAGGAAAGGAAGAATAAAGGAGAAACCAATTTGAAGATTAAATATGTTGGCGGCGTTCCGAAGATAGTGAATTTTTAGATTCTACACCCAATTATGTTAGTGAAATAAACTGCTATTACCAAAACGTTAACGGACTTAACTCTAAAACTTCCATTTTTTATAATAATTTAAGCCTGAATTGTAATTTTGATATAATTTTTCTTTCTGAGACATGGTTAAATGAAGGAGTTTTTAATGCCGAAGTTTTTCCTTCTGAATACACTGTATTTAGGAAGGATAGAAATTTTGCAGATACCCGTTTATCCAAAGGAGGCGGGGTACTCATTGCTGTCAAAAATTGTTATTTTTTTGAGCCTCTTGATTTGGATGGTATTAAGTTAGGTAGTCCTAAGATTGATTTAGTTGGTGGTAAACTTCATTTAGGGTTTCATACTATATATATATATATGCTGTTTACATCCCCCCGGATATTTCGCTTGAGGACTTTGAAATATTCTTTGACAATTTTTCTCTTTTCAATTCCAGTCATAACAGCTCGACCATAATTGCTGGTGATTTCAACATCCCTATGTATGGCTATGATGATAACGACTCTAAATGTATAATAGTAAAGAGCTTCGCAGAAATGTTTGAATTCCAACAATATAACATTATACCAAATTATAACAATAGATACTTAGACCTCGTTTTCAGTAATAGTGAATGTCGAATTGAAAGAAGTGATACACCACTTGTATATGAAGACAGACATCATCCTACATTACAATTCACTATTAGCACTAGAATTACCAGAACCATTAACTTTAGTCCCAACAAAGCTGAATCTGTTTTCAATTTCCGCAAAGCAAACTTTGTCCTTATGTACGAAATAATGTCGACTATTGATTGGAGTGATATTTATCAGTGCACGGATCCTAATGCAGCGACTGAAATGTTGCAACAAACTTTGTATAGAATATTCGACCGAACTGTACCCAAAAAAATTATTCCGACCCGTAGGTTCCCACCATGGTATTCCGTAGACACAATAAATAAAATAAAAGAAAAAGAACGAGTACATAAAAACTACAAAAGATATGGAGATGAAGCATCTCGTACAAGATTTGATTCTTTACGAAGGACGATAAAAACTCAAGCTGACAACGAATATCGTAATTTTATTTTGGCAGCAGAAAACAGTATTTTATCAGATCCTTCTCAGTTTTGGAATTTTATCCACAGTAAAAAAGGAATATCCCGTTTACCTGGTATGATGAAATATAATGAAACTACCTTAACAAAACCCCAAGATATTGTTGACTCGTTTAAACAGTATTTTTCGACAGTTTATACACCTCCTGATCAAAACCTTAGTGAAAATGTAATCCTGGATTATGGTAACTCCTTGTTTATAGATTTACCTCAAATATGTGAAGCTGATGTTCTTAAAGCGGCGAAAAAGTTAAAAAATAAGTTGATTATAGGCCCGGATCAAATACCCAGCTTCTTAGTGAAGGATTGCATACATGCGCTACTCAGACCATTAGTACATCTGTTCAACATTATTTTGAAGACGGGCATCTTTCCAGACAACTGGAAGATATCCAAAGTTACCCCGGTGCTGAAGAAGGGTGATAGAGCTTTAATTAAAAATTACCGCCCAATCGTTGCAGTATCCAACTTTTCAAAGCTATTTGAAATTATTGTCTATGAAGTGATTTATATTCACACTAAAAACCTAATTGTAGCAGAACAGCATGGCTTCCAAGAGAAAAAATCTTGTACGTCAAATCTGGTATGTATTACTCAATCCATCAGTGAAAACCTTGATAGCAGAGGACAGACGGATGTAGTTTACATGGATTTACAGAAGGCATTTGACCGAGTAGACTTATACATTTTAATGAAAAAATTACAAGGATTTGGCTTTTCGGCACGTCTTCTAAGCTTGCTTAAATCGTATTTATTTAATCGAGTGCAATTTGTGGAATATGAAGGGCACCGCTCTGATATTTTCTCGCCAACATCTGGGATTCCCCAAGGATCGAATTTAGGACCTCTATTGTTCTTGTTATATATAAACGACCTAGCTATGATGATTACATGCCAAAAGTTGCTCTATGCGGATGACCTCAAAATTTTTCATAACATAAGCTCAAATTCGGACTGCCAAATTTTACAAGGCAACATTGACCTTGTCTTGGATTGGTGTAATGCTAATCATTTCGAAGTTAATGTAGATAAATGCTTCGTATTAACGTACACCAGAAAGAAAGAACCAATAACATGGTCCTACAAAATAAGCGAGAATGAGTTGAATAGGTGCTATCAAATTAAAGATATCGGTGTTCTCTTTGATAGCAATTTGTCATTTTGTGAACATATAAATAATATCACAACATCAGCCAACCGAATGTTGGGCTTCATCATCCGAAACAGTAGACAATTTTCCAATTTACATGTTTTGAAACTTCTTTATTCTTCGTACGTTCGATCTAAATTGGAAGGTTGTTCTTTAATTTGGTATCCCATCTATTCGGTTCATATAAGCCGTATTGAGCGAATACAAAGGAAGTTTTTGAAATTTCTGCATTTCAAGTGGACAGGCGAATATCCGGAGAGAGGATGTGATTATTCTGTACTCATGAATACATTTGACTGTATGTCGCTAAATAGTAGGAGAGTTATAAGTAGTTTAAATTTTCTTTATGATGTTTTGCACAATGATGTCATATGTGAATATATATTAAGTAAGCTTAACTTTCATGTACCTGTGCGCAATTTGCGTCACCAAATGACATTTTACTGCGAATTAGCTCGAACAAATATCTCGAGAAAATCGCCGGTCACGGTTATGTGTGAGAACTTCAATTCTTTAGGTGAATCTTGTGATGTGAATACTTCATCTAGAAATGACTTTAAACAACGTTATCTTGCCATTTCCCATGGCATGTAATGACCTTCTTGCGGTTAGAGTTATTCTTTTTTTTTTAATATTTTGGCTTTTTGATCTACGTGTATTATTAATTTGATTGTGTTTTTTTTATGTACTAGGATTATGTGTTGCTCTTGTTTTCTTTTTGAACTATTTCCTGTAATTGGGTGATTGTACCTGTTGGAAATAAAGATCCATAAAAAAAAAAAAAAAAAAAAAAAAATAACCTTTTGTAATTTCATTTCTTTATTAGTTCTGTTGGACCATAATAAGACGACATAGAACACGTCAATGGAAACAATAAAGTAAAAAATTAAACAGAAAATAAGTAGATAACACACATTAGTGCAAGACGGTCAAAATTAAACACATTGAAATAAAAAATCGACAAACATTTAACTGAAAACATTGAGAAAAACGTGGTAGACACAAATTAAAATATTGCTATGTTCAAATTATATGAATAAAATAGATACAATTAAAAAAACAATATACAAATGAAAAGAATGGTAACTGCTGAAATTGAGATATACAGGGTGACTTCGAAGTTGAGTCATTTATTTTAACAGTGAGTAGATCTGATCAAAAGAAATGTTTTTTTCCTTTACCATTTTTCTGGTAAAATTAAAGTAACAAAGTTATAGCCCTTTGGAAGTTTGAGTACCGCCCTGTCTCAATAATAATATTATGTGCTCGTGTTTGGCAACAACGGATATAATCCGCCTTATCGGTTCATCGCATCGGAAACAAAAAAGCGACAGAATTTGGAACGATGTTTTTACAATTATTTTATTCAGTTGTATACAGTCAGTGTCAGTCGGTAACGCGTGAGTGAATAGTGGGGTCTGTTGCGTGGCTCAAACGAAATCAAAAATGGCACATGTTTACGAAAATGCTGAACTTGTGGACATGATTCTTATGTACGCGGCATCACGGATTTATGCGGATCGGTTTCCCAATCGAGTGCAACCAACCCCTCGTGCCTTTGTTAATGTAGTACAGAGGGCTCGTGAATCAGGTGACTTAAGACCTCACAGGGGAGGGCATGCCGGTGCTCCAAGACCGCACGATCAAATACAGGTCGGCACTGAAATACTTGTCGGGAGGATACTTGTAACATTTTTTTTTTATTTTTACACACATATTTTGGTTTATCTTCCTTCTACAATCATTATATGAAAATTAAGACTCAACTTCAAAGTCACCCTGTATGATATCACAGTGATGACTAGTGACATGCCTTTTTTTGTCACTTAGTATGTTATAACCATATTCATCAACATAACGCGCAGCAGTCGTATTGCCCTCAACAAAGAGAAGAGAAGATCGGCTACCATAGGCAATATCCCCCTAAAACGTTACTTCAACAAGCCTGTGTACATGCCTCTTAACAGCAAATCCAATATCACGCGTTCTCCGCGGCGGCGTCTTACCGTTCAACGACCATCGTACGTACCTAGACAGAATCGCGATTCGTCGCTGGAGATGATATTACATTATTCTGGCTCCCATTGTTACCGTTCTCTGCTCAAGCTCAAACGTTGATAGTGGTCCGCAGTCAGAGGAAGCACTAACCGTGGAGGGTATGAAAAAGGTCTAAAAGCTGGATGCGGCGATAGAACAGTAACAGGTCTACCTTCTTCTCCAACCATTCGTCAGCCACCTGACGTGTAGAGTGTAGAAGCAAAACGGTGTCTTATGACTAGTTCTGTGGTACGCCTCGGTGGACCGGTTGGCCTTCTGCGTATTCCTCTACCTTCCCATCCACACACATTACCGTCGTAGCAGTACAATCAACACGGCGGCCAATTTCACGATAGGACAAACCAACATGTCAATAGGCAATAATTCTACTCCAGTCAATGTTGCTAACATGGTATATCAAGTTCGAAATCTACGCAACCGATTTACCTAGAAAACAAGCTTCCATCTCGATCATATCAGTCGTTTTTTGTCAAAGTTGAATTCTTGCCAGTATACCGAAAACGAGCCATGAATTCGGTTTTAGAAACCCATAAAGCGTATTATAAGACATGTTGCGTTCACGTTCCCGAATAACCCATTTTGTGCCTTTCTGGTAACAATACCAATGGTAATTATAAGTTAGAATGCGGATCAAATGACCTTTAATTCACGTATTTTGGGATGATAATTCCGAAGTCTACTTTTTTAGCGAAAAGTTGCAAAATTATATGCGTTTTTTTTGCGACTTTAAGGTCCTAAAAATCCAATTTTTCTAACGACGACTACATGAGAGCAGAGCTTTGTACAATGAAGTAATTTGGGGCGCTGAATACGAATATTATAAACAGCGTCGATAATTATTTCGTCTATTTTCTTCGCCTTTATCACAAATGGTTGCAATATGGATATAGACAGTTTAATAAGTGAAATCTTCATCAGGCCCGCTTTGTGGGACCAAAAAGACAGAAACCATCATAACAGATTTGTTCTCGACAAATTATTAGACACTCCAAACTTGTATCTAGATATTTATAGGATGTGCAGAGAATTTGCACTTTCTATAATATAGATACACAGACATATTATGTCCTTTTTAAAATATAGTACATAAGAGTCCTTAACGACAAAAGTATTTTTTCTTCTCCAGGAACACTCATTTTAATAAAAAATGCAGTTAGGTGGGATCTATATACAATACTTTAATTTTCAAAAAGCATGTATCGTCGCTACTGTCGAAGCTCTACTATAAAATATACTAAGTGACATATAAATCCGAACACCCAGTTTAAATGGTTTTATTTTAACAAAAGTTGGTGAATGTATTCATCTTACTGTAAATAACAAGTGAAAAAATTTTCAGCCTTATCAGTTGGACATTCCGGTTTTTATACTGCTTTTTTTTAATTCACTAACGCTCTAAAAATGAATATTTCAGCCGCAGTAAAGAATCAACGTTGGCGGATTTTGGTTCTTGACATCCTTTACGATCGGTTACGATGCCTAGAGTACGGAGACCTGTACGATTTCGTCAACTTAGTGAGTTTGATAGGGGCCGTATAGTGGGACTTCGGGCAGCTGGACTTTCTTTTCAGGCAATTGCAGTTAGAGTGCAAAGAAGTGTAGACACTGTGGTTAGGTGTTGTCAGGCATGGATTCGAGACGGCCGTACGCAAAGAGCAAGGGGCACTGGACGCCGCCGTAGAACAACAGACCGTGAAGATCGCCGCCTGAGATTATTGGCCTTAAGGAACCGTTTCTCCACTACCAGGTCCATTGCAAATGAATGGTTTGCAGAACACGGAAGACCTATTGGCATGCGAAGTGTTTACCGACGAATGAGAAGTTTTGGCTTGTTTTCATACCGGCCACACTGGGTCCTCCCTTTAACTCGAGAACACCGACGTAATCGCCTTAAGTGGTGCAGACAACGGTCACTCTGGGATCAGGAATGGAACAGTATTGTCTTTAGTGACGAGTCTCGATTTTGTTTAGGCATGCACGATGGTCGTGCCAGGGTTAGAAGGCGACGTGGTGAAAGGAGGAATCCATAGTTTTTTGTTGAAAGACATGTTCATCACACTGTTGGAGTTATGGTTTGGGGTGCTATAGCTTATGGTTCCAGGTCACCTTTAATCTTCATCAGAGGTAACATGAACGCGCAGCGTTATATCCACGTAGTTCTAGAACCCCATCTTTTACCCTATCTTGACACCCTGGCAGATCCAACTTTCCAACAAGATAATGCCCGACCACATGTTGCAAGAGTCACAATAGACTTCTTTCAACATAATGATGTCACATTGTTACCATGGCCACCAAGATCTCCCGACTTATCCCCAATTGAGCACGTGTGGGATATGATGGGTAGGAGATTGCTCAATTTGCAACGTCCCCCTCAGACTCTAGAAGCACTTCGAGAGGAGTTGGTGGTTGCCTGGAATGAGATACCACAGGAGGACATTGACCACCTGATCAGAAGCATGCCTAGGCGCGTTGGAGAATGCGTAGCTCATCATGGTGCATCACAATATTACAATATTGTAATGATGGAAAATAAAAAAAGATTCAGCTAAATTTTACCAAATCAAATATTAGATTCAGTTAATCCAATTCAAAATAGGCAAGCTCATCACAAGCTTTAAATGTCAACGATCGACATCGCCATTAGAGTGGACAGTGGAGTTGTTTTGTGGTTTTGTAGCTGTAACTTCATCACAAATCACAAAACTTCACTCGTTAACAATAGCAGCCGGTACGTATTATTCATTATTTGTATTCTTTGGGCTGTCTTGTAATCTATATTAAAGTGTAACGAATACCGCAATTTCATAAGTAATTACACGCTTTTCTCTTTTATAGGCGTTTCAAGCTGAGCCTGAGTGAACTAAATAAAAAAAAGTAATCCCAAATGGTGGCGTCCAAGCAAACTTGCTTCACAAATATGGTCCTTATTTACTACCTGGGGGCAGTAATTGCTTGTATCGAATGAAAATGCGGCCTCCTGCATTCGGACGCGTTCATCTCGATACTGAACCAAAAAACCTTACGTACTGCTCCGCGGATGTGATCAATTACATTTGAAAAGGCAGGAAGTGTCATTAAGCATCAGTCGAGGCATTAAAAAAAAAGGAAACACTTAATTATACCGAATGGATCAATAGTATATCATTATTGTGCAATGGATCTAGCAGAAACAATGAAGAATGTGTTGGCAAAGGGAATGCAACAAACGTCCCTCAGTGATTTGTCTTCTTCACCTGGAATCGGCTTTCCTCCAGGCACTGGCTATGTTACAGAAAAGTTGTACATGCTGTTGCAGCTCTATCTGCAGAACAAAGGGTGGAATCCATCTGTTGAATTGTTGCAATGCTTCTCGGAATTAAAAGAGACCTCGATGCTTCCTAGTGCTGCATATCTTCAGTAAGTAATGAAAAATTTGCTGTAAATAAATTTATTAAACAATACAGAATGTATTCTTTTCATTATATTCACTGCATGTCAGTAATGGACAATAGTATATAGACAAATTAATATTGTGCTGTATTTCTTTTTTAACTTTTATTAATACACCAACCTGTATACAAATTCGTTATAGCATAATACTCACTTATACATAAATAAATTCATTAGACTCCCTTCAATAAAATATAAATTGAAAAAAACTGGAACTATCAAGGACAAAAATATATAGACAAATTATAGAAAAAAGAAGCAAAGTTCATTAAATTATAGAAAACCAACCATGTTTGTGTTAATATTTTGTAACATAACCATTATTATCAATCACTGCCTGGCATCGTTTCGGCATAGATTCTAGAAGTTTCTTGATATATGATTCATCAATCTGTCTCCAGTTTTGCTCTAAAGTGGCAAAAAGTTCATCCTTGTTTGAAGAATTTTTATCTTGTATTTGCTTATTTATTTATTTATTTATTTATTTATACATTATTGCCCAACAGAACTATTCCAATTAAAGGACAATATCATGGTAACTTTACTTATAATTCATACATGTAATGTATACCTAAAACTAATTTAAAAAATAGAACTAGCTATTATAATAGTGCCTGAAATTCGACACGATCTTACTGATACAATCAAAATTAATGTCAGAACTGTCTGCTATGGAATTATAATTGTTGCATATAAAATGTAGCGGAGAATAAAATAATACATTTGTACGGGAGGTACTGCAGTAGAAAGTTAGAGTTCTTCTCGTATTTAACCGTGGAATATAGAAATTTAACCTCTGGAGAAGTTCTGGTGCATCCACTCTGTCGTGTAAAAGCTTATGAAGGAATGATAGGCCAGCAGTGGAACGTCTTAACTGTAGAGACTCTAGTTTAAAACGACGCAGCAGAACAAATTGAGAGACCCCCCTTTCTGGATATGTGCCATCGATTTTATAAACACAGAATTTAAGAAATTTCCTCTGCACATTTTCTAAGATGCTTATATAATACGCATAGAAAGGGTTCCATATTAAACAGGCATACTCAAGTTTTGGTCGCACCAGTGAAAGAAAAAGAGCTTTTAGTGCCGCTTCGTTGGAAAAAGATCGGCAGTTGCGCATTATGAAACCCAGAATCCGCGTCGCTTCAGAAGTGACGCGTGCTACATGGACAGAAAAGTCCAATCTACAGGAAAATGTTACACCAAGATCTTTAGTCTCTGTTGTTCTCTCCAAAACCGCATTATTTATAGAGTAATCATACATAATCGGGTTCATTTTACGACAATATGAACATACTTTACATTTGGAAATATTTAAAAAGAGAATATTATTGTCGCACCACTGTCTGATGGTATGCAGATCGTCCTGAAGGGAAATACAGCTCTCCAAATTTGTAATATTGGTGTAGATTTTCAGATCATCAGCAAATAGTAGACATTCACACTTTAGTGAAGCGACTAGGTTATTTATGAAGAATAAAAACAGCAAGGGACCTAGGTTTGAACCTTGCGGTACTCCAGAGGGAACCGTATAATTTGCTGAAGAATAACCATTATAGTAAACATATTGCGTCCTATTAGAAAGATATGAGCTTAAAAGACCGACTAACGAGTCACTAAGGCCGAAATAATGAAGACTATCCACAAGAAGATGATGGTTTAATTTATCGAAAGCCTTGCTGAAATCCATGTAAATAACATCGACTTGTTGTTTATTGTCTAACGATTCTGCTATATACTGCGTAATTGACATTAAATTTGACGTAGTGGATCTACCTTTGATGAAACCATGTTGTGATGGAGTAATTAGGCTTTTAACGTTCTCGAAGATAAAAGAGTAAATGGCCATTTCAAAAGCCTTTGCAAAGTTGTTCAAAATGCTTATAGCTCTATAGTTGAGTACATCAGATTTATCACCATTTTTCAGGACCGGACACACCTTAGCTCTCTTCCAAACATCCGGAAAAATTCCACTCTTTAATATAGCATTGAAAATTATCAGCATCGGCTTGACGAAAGCATGAGCACAATCTTTAATAATAAAACTAGGTATTTGATCTCTACCAGACGTAAGTTTATTTTGAAGCTTAGAGAGAGACTTCAGTACATCAGCTTCCGTTAATTCCTCTAGATAAATACATGGTGTTGAAGTGACACTAACTAAAGAAGAGGGAATATTTCGAGGAGTAACATACACACTCTTAAAATAGTCGGCAAATGCATCAATAACACCTTGTGGAGTATTGAATACGTTGCCGTTGAACTGGACTTGGCCTGGTATTCTGCTACAGTCTCTTTTATTCCGAATGTATGACCAGAACTTCTTCGGGTCGTTGATTATACTGTCCTCAACCGACGACAAGTACTCACTGTAAGCAACTCTAACTCGCCCCTTTATGATTCTGCGCAATCTAGAAAATTCATTGTAATGGTAAACATTGCTTGTTCTCTTATATTTTCTGTAGTAATATTCCTTCAAATTTATGTTACTTATAATTTCTCCAGTATACCAAGGAGGATACCTGAATTTGCAGGTGTTGGTATATTTAGGAACATAGATATCAAATATTGAAGTATTCCCATAGATTTTCAATGGGGTTTATATTGGGAGACTGTGAATGCCATTTGAGAACTGGTATTTTTTCATCCAGAAAGAATTTCTTTGCGAGATTTGAAGTGTGCTTCGGGTCATTATTTTGCTGGATGATTGATCTTAAGGGCATATTGTCTTCCACATAGGGTAACATAACATGCTATAGTATGTCTGTATATATAAACTTATCCATAATGCCATCTATTCTATGTAAAGGTCCCATCCCAAACCCCGAAAAGCACCCCCAAACCATAACAGACCCACCTCCATGTTTGACAGTGGGCAAAGTGTACTTGGGGTTCAATCTTTGTCCACTAGGACGTCTAATGTAATGAACACCATCTAATTCAAACATATTGAACTTCATTCATCACTGAAACATACCCTCTTCCAGTCACAGATGCTCAAATCAAGATACAACCATGTAAATTGTAATTGATCCTTACGTTTTTTCCTCGAGATTGGCGACGTGCAAATAACTTCAAATCATTTAATCTTCTACTTATAGTTTTTGTAGAAGCACTGGCAATTCCTTTTGTCTCGATTTCTGCTTTTATTTGTCTTGGGGTTTTAAACGGATCTTTGGACGAAATTACTTTTATTAATCTGACTGATCCAGCATCTAGACATTGTAGTTTTGTCAGCATAAAACTTATTCTAGTATTATTTTTATTTAAGATGATATCCTACATTTTGAGTTTTGACATTCAACCAATTAATTGTGTTTTTCTTATCATTATTTTATTTATTATATATATATATATATGTGGTCATTGTCGTCTAGACCAGTTAGGTGAAAAATTAAAGCTTCCGCCTTTTGTTGGGTACTTCGACAAAATTTAAGCAAAGAGGACTCTTTATACTTTTTTTAATTCTCTCTAGCTTTCAATGGACTTTGCCATCATCATCAATTTAAATTCATTTTACACTTTTGTTGCTACTGTTATCATTGTAATTGCAGCTCCTGATGATGATGGCAAAGTCCATTGAAAGCTAGAGAGAATTAAAAAAAGTATAAAGAGTCCTCTTTGCTTAAATTTTGTCGAAGTACCCAACAAAAGGCGGAAGCTTTAATTTTTCACCTATATATATATAAAATAAATAATAGTGGATCTAATTTGCTACCCTCTGACATACCTAGGGAAAAGTTTTGAATGCTTGATAGTGTATTGCCAATTTTAGTTCTTTGTCCTCTATTGATTGAGTAATTTTGCTGTTTCAGTAGAATATTTTGATGTTTTTTTTTTGTAGTCATATCAATTTTTGTAATTTTCAGGATGATGGCTTCAAGAGTAACCCTAGATTCCCAAGGCCGCTTAATTCTTAGAGAAAATGGAAAAATAATACTCCCTTTCGAGCATTTTGCGAATGCAGTCATGCTGAAGCATATGAATGGACCTCACGGCCTCCACTTGGGCATTGAAGCAACAGTTAGAGCTGTAAGTACATCAGGATTGAATTTCACCATCATTTATTTTTGCATGTGAAACTTTCCATATGTACAGGGTGACCAGCTAAGAAGGTAAGGTACTGTACTCTGGTAAGCACCAGACTGACATCTTGGTAGTCTGAAGTAGTCTGGCATCAGATTACTTTTGAATCTTTTAGTGAACATATAAAGGTTGTTCTTTACTTTACCTTTGATCAGAATTAAAAAGTGTAATGTATGGATATGTCCACTTGTTCCTAGGTGATGGAATCTTATACAATTGGCAGAGAGAACTTTGGCATGGAAAAGGAGTTTATAATAGAGGTGGTTCAGAATTGTCCTAATCCAGCTTGCCGTTACTACAAAAACCAAATGGAACTCACTCAGAAGACGCTTCAGCATTTGGCACCCGGATATTTGGGCGAGGCGCCTGGCAGTGCTGCAGCAGATATCAGAAGCAGTAAGACCAGCTTTTAAATAAATAATCCTTCATTAACAGCACTATTTATATTGCTACAGTTCTTGATATACTATTTAGAATTGAATTCCATTTTTACGTATCTGGATCATTTTTTTGCATCAACATCTGATGCGTTTCAGTAAATGTTTCACCAAGCTTAACACAGAACTTGATATTGGCTCTTTGTTCGATGCTCATTCTTCGAGCGATGCTAAAAAGGTACTGTTACTTTGGCCGCGATAACTCCGCGTGAAGTGGTTCGCTTCTGAAATTTTTAAAGGGGATCAACGAAAGATGTATCTATCCGACGCTAGATGCCGCTACTCGCATCGAATATCTTTCAAAAGTCCTTCTCAATCAGGACTGAATGCAGTTGACATGACCGGACAGCAGACATCCGCAGAAGCAAAGGCGAACCAGTCAAAGCAGGCCGGTCTGGCTTCTGGCGGTCCCACGCAGCAGCAGATCACGGCCGCCTTGATCCAGCATCAGAACAGGGCTATGGCGCAACAGAGCATCGACAAGCTGAACGCCACCATTGAGAAACAACAACGACAGCATATGCAACAGGTGAAAGATGCATTCGTATATAAAGAGATACATTACAGAAAATCGTTTTCAAAGTTGAGTCACCAGGAGTTGCATAATAAGAGAGTTAGTTTACATTATTTGTTATTCTTCCTTTTTGTACTTTGTAAATACTTGTTGTTTTTCATGTTACTTTTAATTATGCGTGCTATGTACTCTTAGGACGAGTTTTACGTCATTTTATGATCTACGAGACAATAAACGTATCTAAACTCTAGGCGCTGAAGAAAGAAACTAAACCCAAACAAATACACGCATATTGCTCGTGAGTGAGTGTTTAGGCGCAGGAGACATTACAGGACCGCATCAAGATATTATGGGTAGTCATCAAAAATTTCATACAAGATAATTATTATCTTTTACAGTAAATTTCAGTTAGAGATTCACAAATGAGTTAACTACACTTTTTAGTTATTAGTAAGTAAGCTGCGCGCACTCATTCAGAAGAGGAACTTGAATCTTCTGAATCGTTTAAATGAATTATTAGAGGTTCAATTTGGGTATCGATGACATTGTCCAAATCCCACATTTTGACCTCAACCTTCTCCCGAACGTGGCGGATACAGTTTTTCCATTCCTCTGCCGTAACTCTATTGACTGCGATGTGAAAGAGATTTTTAACATCAGAAAATTTATAAGTATTATTATTCGACGCCACGTATTGCTTTATGTTGGCCCAAATCAGCTCAATAGGGTTCAGCTCACAATGGTAGGGTAGCAGTCTCAAGACAGTTTTATCTTGTTTTTTGGCCATTTCGTCGATCATTTTAAAATCGTATTTGTATTTATGTCTATTGACTATACTTATCAATTCACCCTTGACCATTGTTTCATCAAAATCGATCTGTTTTGAGGCCAGCCATTGTTGTATGTTTGCTTTTTTAGTTGCCATTGTGGGAATTTTTTCTATTTTTCTAGAATGGTACGGGGCATTATCCAGTACAATAACAGCGTTATTCTCCAGATTTAGTAACATTTTGGAGAACCAATTTTCAAAGGAATTGCCGTCCATCTCCTCATGATAGTCCCCTGTCTTTTTTGATTCAAAGGCCCACAGTGCTTCGGCAACAAAGCCGTCTTCACTACCTACGTGACAAATGATCAGCCGTTTGCCTTTTCCTGGAAATAAATTATTCCTTACACTATGGATTGATTAAATTTGAAGGAATGAGGCAATTGAGTTCATTTAGCTGAATTTAAGAGTCACGGAATGCTGATCAAAAACTGAAAAACGTAGAAAATTGAAGTTTGCAACTTCTCAAAACCCATTCAAAGCAAATTGACTGCACCCAAAAATGATAATAAATTTCAAAATAACGCTTAAAAGAGGGTCGAAGTTTTTTTCCTAATGACTACACTGCGAATGCACCATTTTTGGAGAATATCACACATTATCTGCTATCACAGCATATTATTTGCCCGAATTTATCAAAATTAAATTGCCGGATAGATGAAGGAGCTTACCTGCAGGATTTTTCAATCCAGCCGAATGACCGTCTAGAAAAGCCTGCCTTGATGATGTTACTGATTTGTCGACCCAAACTTTCGCTTGAGTATGTCCAGCATTCACCCACGTTTCGTCCAAATAGTAAATTTTTCTTTTTTCATCGCGAAACTTCCGAATCTTCCTAAGGTATCCCCTTCTCCACACAACAATTTCTTCTTTCTCTATTAACATACTGTTTCTGCCCCGTTTCAAGAATCGAAAATTAAGTTCCTTCAAAAGTTTTCGGAATGTGGTTCTTTTAAATGATGGAAGATCCTCATCAGCACTAACTAATCTTAATATCTTATCTATTGTAGGTATCTCATTTCGGAAGAAAAAATTATGCACTTTCCTCCTGATGGCAGTTCTGTCAAAGTCATCTACTCCGTCCGTTATCCTTTTTCTTGCAGGATACGGTTTTGGCTCAGAAAGTGAGTGAGTGCTCCTATATTCCTTAATGATCCTATAAACACTGGACCGACATACTCCAGAAATATGTGCTATCTTACATATAACTTCGTCCACGACCAAATCGGGTTTTTCTTGAATTTGGTTTTTGTATATATTTAATATTATTTGTTTTTCATTTGCACTTAAATGTAGCTTCTTAGCCCTTTTTTTGGGTGGGGTTGCGCTGATGTCAACCACTTCGTCGGCTGTATCTGTGTCAGACATCGTATCTTAGGCAATATATAAACAAAACGTTCCACTCGCGAAAAACGAGTATACGCTACTGAATGCGTAATGCGTATGCAATGCAATCCTGTGCGTGAATTAACTGTTAGATGCCTGTCGTGTCATCTACAATCACGTTTACAAGTCCAAACCTGTGCAGATTCGTAGAGCGCCGACGACTGCTAGTGACCTTGAATTTGTCTGTAGATCGATGTTACTCCAGTCAATTTAGGTTCAAAGTGGATGTTTTCTAAACCAATTTGTTGTTCCTACATCAAAAATATATCGATGATGTTTTGTACTGGGAGCTCATGAAAGATCAAGGTAACTTATTTTAACAGTCATCCTTTTTCTAGTCTCAAGATGACACGAAAAAGGGTCTGTGGATTCACTAGAAATACACTGCCGAGGATGTTTAGACCTAAAGTGACTGGAGTATATCCGTGGATGCTTTCGAGGGATCTGTTCACGTGCTGATCACTGTTTACGTTTAATGTCTTTCTTCAGCGCCCAGAGTATATCTTTTAAATTGCTGGCTACAATGTTTACCTTAGCATTTGTAACACAGATGCAGCAGCAGCATCAGCAGCAGCAGCTAGACCTGGCTGCCTCTGTTGTGGCAAAGGGACAACAACAACAACAACAACAGCAGCAGCAACAACAACAGGCACAGCAACAAAAGCAACAGCAGCAACAACATTTTGAAGTGCCTCTAGTTGATCATAAGCTGCAGGATTTCCTCAGAGCCAATTTGGAAAATTTTGAAGGTAATCAAAATGACTTGATAATGACAATTTAAAATTTGTTATTTTTTTTTTTAATTAAATGTGTGCTTAAAACTCATTATATTTGTGAATTCCCGTATACATTTAGGTGGATGCAGTTTCAAAATACAAGGGCGGATTAATAAGTATCCGTTTTAGAAAAGAAGATACCATTTTTTCCAAAAATTTATATTTTTGGAAAAACAAAACGTTAGAATGCCTAACCTTTAAGCCGGAAAAAGGAAACGTTTGACGTCAAAAAAAAAAATGAACCACTTTTGATAAAATCTCTGTTGTTTCAATCGATTTGCAATGCAGCCATTCCCAAAAAGTCTTATTTATATCTAAATCTTAGTCAAATGATATGAAAATAATTTTTGGAACGAGAATTTAAAACTATAGTCGAGGATAATCTGAACCTTTTTTGTTTGACAATTTTTGTTGTATCTCTAAAAATAAAGTGGTGGCATTCAAAGGTTTCCGTAAAAAAAAAAACTGTATCTTCTAAACGGCTGAGCCTATTTTGACAAACTTAGGCTAGTTGAAAATAGCTATTCCTGGGTTACAAATGTTCTAATACTGGGTTGTCCAATTGGGACGCAGGAAAGTAAACGTCAATTTGACATAGACGCCATCTTTGTTTTCTGTCACCGACATGTCATTTTGTTAGTTGAATGTTTACCATTGATCGCTATGGAGTCGTATTCGATTGAAGACCGCATTAAAGTTATTCAAGAGCACTACAAAAATGGTGCAAAAATAAAAAACACGTTTCGCGCGCTTCGTGAACATTTCGGTCGCAACAACCGCCCAAACGAAACAATCATCGGTCGTCTGGTGCGTAAATTCGAGGCAACAGGTTCTGTGGCAAATCTGTCAGGCTCTGGCCGGCCAAGGCCAATATTGATCTTGTGAAGGAGAGTGTGAGAGACGATCCGAAACAATCAACAACGCGTCGATCCCAAGAATTGGGCATTTCGAGAACCAGTTGGCTCCGCATTCTCCACAAGGATTTGAATGTACACGCCTACAAGATCCAATTGACGCAAGAGCTGCGTCGGGCCGACCATTTTTCGCGCCGAACGTTCTCAGATTGGCTCCTTGAACACCGCCAAATCAAAAATCATGTTCAGCGACGAAGCGCATTTCACTTTGAATGGGACGGTAAACAAGCAAAACTGCCGCATCTGGGCGAACGAAAATCCCCGTGAGTATCAAGAGCAGCCGATGCATCCTCAAAAAGTGACTGTGTGGTGTGCATTGTGGTCAAAAGGCATCATCGGACCTTACTTTTTCGAAAATGCGGCCGGGGACGCCGTTACCGTCAATTCTGAGCGATATCACGTGATGATAGAGGACTATTTTTTGCCGCAACTTGAAGGAATGGATATGGACGATGTTTATTTCCAACAAGACGGTGCAACATGCCACACAACCAACGTCAGTATCCTTCTTCGGTGATCGCGTGATTTCGCGCAGAGGAAATGTGCCATGGCCACCAAGATCGTGCGATTTGACTCCCTTGGACTTCTTTTTATGGGGATATTTGATAAGCAAAGTCTACGTCAACAAACCAGCCACCCTCCAAGAACTCAAAAACAACATCATTGCCGAGATAAATGCCATAGAACCGACCATGTTGCAAAATTTCATTGAAAATTTCGACCATCGCGTGGACGTCTGTAAATCCAGTCGTGGTGAACATTTGAGCGATATTATTTTTCATACATAAATGGTATAAATGAACCTTCAAAATAAGTACCCAACTTGATTTGAATATCAGCTTTCTTGTTTTAATATGCGTTTACTTTCCTGCCTCCGTTTTGGACAACCCCATATTTCAACATTCCGATAGGAATGGTTAATTTTCTCAAAAAACTAAATGCGTTGGTATGATTTTTTTTATGAAAAAGTAGCTAAATGATGTCTAAGCAAATTCGCGAAAATCGCATCTCGATATCTTATTCCTAAACTGAAATTAGATTTTAATTTTTTAAACTATTTTTTTTCTAATTTCTTTTTATTCATTTGTGGCCCCAAAAAGGAACCACTTTAAAAAAGCTCGAAATGCTGTGACCATCACGCCCTATGCATTCCGGAAGCCTATCATAAGTAGACAAAACTGTAGTTTTGATTTCAGCTCTCGGTATGTTACGTATTGCATGACGAATCCGGTTTTTCATATATTCTCCGGTAGTAGGTTGAGTCTGAACACGATGTCCTTCAACCGTCCCCATAAATAAAAATAAAGGCAAGTCTGGTGATCGCGAAGGTCATGGAGACAGACTTCCTCTTCCAATCCACCGCTGTTGAAATACTGCATTAACATGCTATCACACAATAATAGCAAAATGTGCTCGGCAACGATCCAACTACAAAAACAAGTTTTGCCGTGTTTCCAGTGGCACATCTTCCAACAACAACGGTAACTGATTGTCCGAAAAGTCTAGGCTATTTAGGGATTGCTCGGAAAAATATGGCCCAATGACTGTGCCTCCCAGTATGCCACACCACACATTTAAACAACATCGCCCTTAGTGCTGAACTTCATTGGTCCAATTGAAAAAAATATCCAGTTTTTTCTCTTGGCCATTTTAGTAGTAACCGTTTTTATTTTTAATTTTTTTAATTACAGCAGACGCTCGATAATGTAAACTAATTTAATCCAAGTGTGGTTCACATTATCGAAATGTTTACATTAGCGAACGTGATTTATATATTTGATTTACTAAAAGAAACGTTTAATACATACTATTGATAACAAAATAAACAAATATTCTAACAGCGATAAGTATTTTTTTAATTAGAAGAAAAATAATTAACAATTTTTGTCTGCGTAAATTTGCGCTTAGCATTGTCTTCCAATGCCCGCGCCCGTAATTTACGAAGAACTAAAATATCCGTGTATGAAACTACTTTTCTTTCAGCCCAATCTAAAGCTTGGTTAAAAACTTGTATAGCTTGCGCGTCAGTCACTACACTTCTGACTTCAATGGGATCGTTCTCATCATCCTCACTGTCCATATCCTCCTCCTTATCAGCATCATTCGTCCGCTTATCTTCGTTCCATAAATTAATATCAGCAGGAGTACAAACAATGTTGGGATTCACTGTTTTCAATAAATCAACAACATCCAATGACACACTAATAACATTATCATTATTGGATCGCAATTAATAATTACGCTTAAGGGGACATCGTCTTCTTCATCATCTTCATTATTGGTACAAAAGAGATTGTTCCAACATTTTTGAATAGTTTGCTGGTTAAGTTCATTCCATATGTAAATCTAAAACAGCTTCTCGTAATGTTACTTTTTTTAAAGCCTCAGATAAGTTTTCAGGATTCTTTGATAAAACAGACGAATGTAGAAACTTCCTATAGTATAGTTTGGTGAGTCTTATTATATTCTGGTCCATCGGTTGAATTAACGGTGTTACGTTGTATGTAGATGACGAAAATTGAGCCATCCCTGCTCCTCAGTTGTTGCTCGGGAGGATGACTTGGTGCATTATCCAATAGTAACAACGCTTTTATTGGAAGCTTCTGTTGTTTTAGGAAACCTTTTACCTACAAATTGAAAACACATCTTCAAATTATGAATAGAGCATTTGTGATAATTGATTGTCATACCTGAGGGACAAAGCACTTGTGGAACCATTTAAGGAATATACTGCTAGTCATCCAAGCGGTTTTTGAACAGTCATAATCAACAGGGGTATTAACATTCTTAAATGAGCGCGGATTTTTGCTTTCCCAATTACCAGTGGCTTTATTTTGTGTGAACCATTAGCATTAGTGCAGGCTAGAAACGTTATTCGTTGTTTCTCCGGCTTTCTTCCCGGGGCAGATTTTTCAAATGATGCAGCATAGGTTTTCTCTGGTAACATTTTCCAATAAAGGCCGCTTTCATCTGCGTTGTAAATTTGTTCCATTCTTAAATCTAGCTCGGTAATAGTTTTCATCAATTTTTCTTTGAATGGTTGCACTAATTGTGGTTGTACTGATAATTTTTCACCAGATATAGACAGCAGTCGAATTCCATATCTTGTTTTGAATCGTTGTTGCCAGCCATCACTAGCTACGAATTTTTCAGTTTCTTTCAGTTTTTCATTTAACGGTCTCGCTCTCTGCTTAAGTACTTCGCCACTAACTGGGACATGATGTTCCTGTTGTTTTAAAAACCACTTATACAGGAAATTTTCCATTTTAGGTGCCTTCGCATTTTTTAAAGTTTTTCTTTTTCCCGGACCTCCAAATGTATTGCACGTTCTTTGTAAAATTTGAGTTTTCATACGCTTCATTTTACAGATTGTTGCTTTCGATACTCCATATTTTTTTGCTACCTGTGTCACTCCCGCACCTAGTGCAACTTCGTCTATGATTTTCACTTCCTCACTCAACTTTAAACACTTTCTTTTATAGGATGTGGATGCCATAGTCGTACAATATATTAACGCGTGCAATGTATTCACTTAAGTTTAAAAATGAAATACATACGTACGTATAAACGTATTCTAAACGATCATACGACTGACCGAGTTTGTCGTATTTTATCGCAGAGGTGAATCCCCTACACTCTACATCATAAATCGGGGACTCCCCGACGCACGACATAAATCATCGAGGCTTCAGCGTTTTACCGTCGCGCTGTTTCCGTGCGCCGAGAGTTGTTTACGTTATCGAGCGTACACATTGTTTACGTTATCGCGCGTTCCGTTTGAACCTATGGAACAAAGTTTGTGTTTACATTATCCCGTGTTTACGTTATCGAGCGTCTGCTGTAAAACGATTTTTGGAAAATTCCGCTTCTCCGTCCGAAAATATTTTGAAAACTTTCTAATCCTCATTTTGTCGATCACTTAAATACGCAACTTTGCCACCATTCAAAAAACTTCGTATCTCTTACCGTTTCCCAATCCGAATCGTCAGGTTAGAATGTAAAATATCCTGTATAATATGTGATTCTGTTCCAGTTCCGTCGTTGTTGGGTTTGACAGGCGGCAATAAAGATTTGTTGGCGCTGCACAACGGCGCGTGGACGCCGTCGCCGTCGCCGAGCACCACGATAGCGGATAACAAGAGTTTAGGCGAAGGAGGTCAAGAGAAGATTGTCAGAGCGTTTGCCGAGGTCATGAAGAACATGAGTCGCATGAAAACGTACGTTCGACCGGCCATGTGCAAACCGTACGGAAAGCAGTCGGAGGCGCTACAGAAAAGTAAGGTGACATTGTCTGATCGTATCACGTGAACATACAGGGTGTAGACGTTATGATAATCGTTATTTAAATGGGTGATGAGGAGGTTAAAAGAAGCACAAGGTTTCATGTAACTTGGGGGTCAAAACGGCATTTTTTAGAGAAAAGCGACTTTAAAGTAAAATAATGAAATCTGACAACGCCGCAATGCCAGACGCAAATTATGATGGAACGCGAAGATGGAGTTTGTTATTTTTGGCTCTTAGGTATTATTTCATTATTTGATAATGTACTCGTAAAATGCAAACAATTAACTAACTATCTCAGCGCTTTACCTGGTGTGTGACAGTTTATTGAACATATTAAAAAAATCCACTTATAAATAGGGAACACAATTTTGATACATACATTGTTTTTATTTTTAAAACCCACACTGCACTTTTTTTGTATTTAGAGGTGTTCAAAATGTCGTCGTCCATTTTCCACACAAGCTTCATTACGACAAACCCAGTTTCTTCTTACTCTAGGTCAGAGTTCCCCAAACTTTTTTGTGTCGTAGACACCTTGCCATGTTTTTCCGTGTTGGGTAGACCTCCTACTTACCTGATATTGATTTCCTGTTAATTTCTAACTGTAGTGAAGTTTAGTGTTAAAAACTTAAAGTAAAAACACATGTTAATTTATACATTTATTAATTGAATTTAAATTAAAACTACTCAAAATAAAATTTTGTATCTGTTATGTAAAATATACGTAACATTAAATAAACAGGTGTCTGACCAATAAGTGCCCGCATTGAAAGAAAAATAAGAGGGATATAATAAAAAAGTGAAAAATAATAAAAAAAAGTTTTTTACTTAAAATAGTACAATAAGCGAGTTCGTTTATTAATTAAACATAAACGTATGTTCTACAATAATTTGACTGTTAGTTTGATTAAATTCCGCTTCTTATACGTTTAAGTTGTCCAAAAATAGGCAAAAAATTAACGAATTTTAGTGTGTACCTATCCTTGAATTTTCAGAATAATTAAAAAAAAAATATTTTCTATAAAGGGGGGTTCTTTAAAAAAAATCAATGCGGGCACTTATTCCCAATGCGGGCATTTATTGGTCAGACACCAATAAACATAAAATAAACTATAAATAAAATAACATAAGCAATAAGTCAATATTTTTAGTGAGAAGGATGAACCTGATGCTTTAATAATAAATTATCAACATTTGGCGTCAATTTTGTAAGGGTTAATCTTAATTCTCCTCGGCTAATAATGTCCAGTCTGTTTCTTTTTTTCGTTAGGAGATTGGTAACAGCGCTGAACCCCCTTTCCACTAGGTATGACGATGGAAAGGAAATTAAAAATTTCCTCGCTATATTCCGTAATACGGGATAAGTAACGGGTATGTTGTTTTGCAGCCAGAATTGCTGATATCCGTTTTTAAACTGAACCTTAAGTTCTTCGTTTATACTTAGTTCCTCTTATATTATGACATTCGTTTCTTCTATGTCACCATATGAATTAATTATCCACGGTGGTATTACCATAGTCAAAATATCCTCAAACCTAAGATTCAAAATCTGAATAGAGGGCATTTAAATGTTGAACGTAAGTTGGAACGTCGTCTTCCTGGTAGCTTGTCTGTGACAAATTGGGGAACTGAGAAAATTCGCCCGTCCAATATTTTGCTTCATTAGTTTAACTCTGGCAAGAAACGCTGATAAGATGGACTTTGTTTTAATCAAATTTAAACTGTCGCCTTGTAATTGCAAATTAACCATATTAAATTTTGTAAACAAATCTGTTAAATAGGCGATGTCTGTATTCCTCTTTATTAAATTTTCTTTTGAAATTTTATCTGTAGTATCCAGAAATTCTACAATAGTCTTAAAAAGTACAAAAAATCTTGTCAAACATAAGCCTTTCGACAGCCAGCGTACTTCAGTGTGAAGGGTAATTGATGAAAGTGCTCGTCATTTTGTCGTGTTGCTTCGGATTCGGTTTACTGCATCAATGACTAAATGAAGTGATTCATGCAATCTAACACTCAAATTTTTAGCAACTAAATGTTGTCGATGTATGACGCAATGTATTGCTAACACCCCTGACACATTTTGTTTTAAATAGCTTATCAATCCACGATAACGTCCAACCATGGCAGGTGCTCCATCTGTAGCTACTGATATTATATTTGATAAACGAATTGCTTTTTCAATGAAGTAATCCTTCAAAACATGAAATATTGATTCACCTTTAGTGTCGGTTATCAAAGTTCTTGCGAAGAGCAGTTCTTCGTAGATTTCTTGATTCATAATAAAACGAACATATGCCAATAATAATGCTGCATTATCAGGTAAAGTTGACTCGTCCAGTTGTATAGAGAAATGGGTCGTTTGCAAATAATTACATAAGAAGATTTCAATATCAGAACTCATTTCATCAATACGTCTTTCAACAGTATTGTTGCTTAAGGGAATTCTTTTAATGATATCAGATGCAGGTTTGTGTAAAACAGTTTTTAAGACCTCTTCAACGGCTGGCAAAATTAACTTCTCTCCGATAGTATGCGGTTTTCCGGATTTTGCTATAAGTAACGAAATATTGTAAGACGCCCGCAAACCATCATCATTTCTTTGTGACGTCGAAGCGAACATTCTGTCCAGTGTAGGTCTCTTCTGAAATTTATCTTTGAGTGTTTGAAAGTATTTCAAATCTTTGTGTTTTATCAGGGTGGCATCTTCGCAGATGATCTTGCAGTTTAGATGGTTTCATAGCGAGGATAGTCTTCTGGTAACAAGGCCTGCACTCGTTGTACAGTAGGATTCTGTGGACTATGGTATGCGATAGTCCTACGCGGCGCCTTAATTCCCGAGTGCTGATATCTGCATTGATTTCCATGATATTTTAAATTTGTTCCTCCTGCTCTACAGTAACCTGTCTTTTACGAGTGCGAATATTAGTGGGCTGAACACTTCCTCTCGAACTCTTTGGTACACTTGCACAAAAGTCCTTCTGTCTGGGCGTTCCCGTTGGAGAAATCTGTAGCGATAAATTTGAGCTGCGAGATTTGAATTCTGACGTGCTTCACCGTAAACTAACAACATTTCGGCGAACTCTTGATCTGAGAATATTGTAAATAAACACGACGACGTACGCGAACAAAAACAAAACAACATACTAACCACTGTTACCGTTTGCGATCGATTACCGGTTCGATAAGAGTGATGAAATACCGACGCGCTGTTGTCATGTGTGTTTTAAATTTCAATTTAATTAAACTTACTGACTACAAATTTTGGCTTAACTTAGAAAAACTTAATGCCATTTATTTGTTAATTACCCAATTTAAAAACGTTTTAGATTAGATTATAAAATTTAGTAAGATTGTGGTCGATATAAAGTTGTAAACTATAAAGCCATTTAGCCAAAAATCTGTTAACTTTTAGACCATGGGTCATATGAACTTTTTGACCTGTTTTGACCCGCCCTGTTACCCATTTGAATAATGGCTACCATAACGTACGTTTACACCCTGTATATAGTAATAGTTTATTGTTATTTCGGACACATACAATGTATAGAACTCGTCAAAATGAATATAAATGATTTACAAACAATTAAAAAACCGAAAATTCCGAGACGGGGTGATAATATTTTTTAGAAACTGTTTTTCATTTATAACAGTTAGTAAATTTTTATGAATGTTTAAGTGTGAATTTATAACAACAGCATATACTTGCAATGTGCTTTGAAAATTAAACAATATATTTATTGCATACATGATGACACTTCGAGGTGAATTCTTGAGAGCCCCTAAAGTGCGGCTTTCGAATAATGATTCAGAAGCTTTGATCTTATCTGAAACTGCTCATTTTCCACTGATTTTAATAATTTCGCTCGATCGGTTGTTATTACATAAATTACTCATTTTCAGCCCTGATGGACACAATCCAGCTGATACAATCACTGAGAAGTTTCCTACCCCCTCCACATATCCAAGTCAGTTCTTGGAAAAACGAAGATAAACATCGGTACGACGAAGCCTAAGCAAACTTTTTTTATAGAACTGATACCCGATTCTCATTTAAAAAAAATATTTGTTTGGAATTGAATTTCAGCACTACCGAAAGTTTGCATCAGGTTTGAAAAGTTCAGTCTACAATTTTGCCTATGTTCAAAGTTTACACGAAAAATGTAGCTCGACAGAAAGGTGTTTTTTCGACTAACATTTGAGATCGCTAAGAACGAAAATGGCTTTCATTTATTTTCCCAAACAACCGTTGAAGATTATTGGTTTATTGACTTTTTTTCGGTGCAAATATTTTTTTATACTAACGTAAATTATGTGAGATTAAAGATAAGTTTGGCACGTACATAACAAGCCCAAGTTTGCCTGAATCGGACAAAAAATGTGGAAGTTATGACATAAGACATGCGATCTACAGTATTTGACACATTTAGGCTCTAAAATACGCTTTCACTCTCAACCTTTTTCTCTTACGTTGCGTGGAATTTCCCAGCAATGGTCGTTCATCATGCCTTGATCCCAAAAGCCCTCATAACGCTTTTCAATCGTAGCAATGGTTCTCCTTGTTCATCACTTTCAGCACCCAAATCCGGAGGGAAAAAATCCACGTTTTCTCTACATTTTTTTTGCTCGGAAACCAAAATATTGCTCGTAAGTTGCTAAGATGCTTGTGGTCAGCTTTTTTCGGGCGCTTTCTTCGAATATACCGGGTGTTCGAAAAATAGACGGGGATATTTTATGAGGTGATTCCTTGTTGAAACATACGAAAAAAAAGTTTCTATGAACATGGGTCCGGAAATGCAGTTTTCATAAATAAAAAAAAATAATATCTTAAAAGATATTTATTCGATTCTGTTGACGTTTGAACTAATCTCCATGCAGAAATGATTTTTTGTTTTGCAATGCACTTTGGGTTTTGCTTAGCAAACATTAATAAATAAATTTTGTCCAGTGGCATGCAAAAAAACGGTTTATTTTTTTCCTCGAAAACGGATATGAAAAAATACAATACAGTTAATCAAACAACAAATATCAAAGTTACAAAAAAGGTAGGGGCGTACATTTTTTGTCAATAATATTCGCTAAGGTGTCTCCGGGACGCCACTGGACCTAATAATTTTAACCTATTTATGGCTGAATTAGCGTTCTAATAATATTGCCAAATTTCGATCGATTAAATATTTTTAAAGATATCGATAAAAAAATCAATTTTTTTTTGTATGTCTTATAAATAACTAAAAATCTTGCATGGAAAGTTTATTCGTACCTGTCAACATGTTGAACTGAATCCCAAAAACACGTTTTCTCATTCTTTGTTGTTGAATAAAAAGTTTTCCCACAAAAATTCTTATACCCATTTTATGCGTGAATGTTTTGAGGTTAGTCTGAAAAACATGTTTCTGTCGAGGTACATTTTTTAAAGCAAAAATTTGTAAACTTGGAACCTTGAATATTTTTGATAAATGAGAAGGAGGGTCACATAATAATTTTTATGTCACAATATTTTTAGTGGAGATCCTTGTGAAGGATTTAAATTAGTTCCATGTTCCTTTTATTTTATGTTCGATTATGCTTTAACTGAATTCAAGGTCATCGCGAATGTATTTTTTCCAAAATAATCTTTGATATCCAATACCAATACGCGAATATTAGTTTTTTCAATACTATAAACGACGATTTTTGAAAAAATTGAGTGTATTTCGCTGGTAGAAGTGGCGTTTGAAGCACATTTTGTCAGTTGCCACCAAACAACAAAGTTTAGTGATGGTTCGGAATGAATGCATGGTGATCTTGGATTTTATAATCAAACTTTGTATTTAATTTTAGCATTTGAGAACCTTGTTGTAAGCTTTAATATATTGTTTTTGTCTGGATCTGAGAATCGAACTTTTAAAGTATTCGTTTATATGTGATGACTATATATGTACTTAATTTAGTGATATTACGTGGAAATTATAGTTTACGCTTGACGTCAATGCATGAATCGCAAAATATTGCAATTAGTTTATTAGAATTAATATCCGAAATATTCACCGACAATGAATAAAAGTGTACGTTTTCTCACTATGACTCCATCTACATGAAAACCATATCGTACAAAATTGTCTCGCTTTTTTATGGTTAAAAATATTTGGGCGTGTTACAGAGACATGATCTAGTCAAAATTTCCATTGTTATGCTAAATTTTCGCCTGTGATATTGGCCACAAACTTTTCGGTGGTGAAGAGTGCGTAAAATGAAGACTGTCTTCTGGGTGGTGATCGGATGTTCGGATCCAATTATGAATGAGATTACTTATCCGACTGAAACAGTTCTTTCATATGCTACTCAAAAATAATATAATGATTATGACTCAATTCTCAAACTAGGTATCTAATGCACTATTATTATTATTGTAATATTTTAATCCTCCTGGGATTTATCGACTGTCATGCCAGGATTAATATTGAAGAAATATGTCAAAAAGTGACTGAATATCATGACAATTTTATACTCGTTTTTGCTGCTAGCAAAGCTTGTGCAATTATAGGATACGAAATATATAGTATTTGGCCGATGCCATTTGTAACAATACTGCAATAAAATACTTTCAAAATGAACATCTGTACAGTTATTTTTATTTTATTTATACGCGCATTACAAAGTATACTAAGTGACATATAAATCCGAACACCCAGTTTCAATGGTTTTATTTTAATAAAAGTTGGTGCATGTATTTATCATACTGTAAATAACAAGTGAAAAATTTTTCAGCCTTATCAGTTGGACATTCCGGTTTTTATACTGCTTTTTTTAATTCACTAACGCTCTAAAAATGAATATTTCAGCCGCAGTAAAGAATCAACGTTGGCGGATTTTGGTTCTTGACATCCTTTACGATCGGTTACGATGCCTAGAGTACGGAGACCTGTACGATTTCGTCAAGTTAGTGAGTTTGACAGGGGCCGTATAGTGGGACTTCGGGAAGCTGGACTTTCTTTTCGGGCAATTGCAGTTAGACTGCAAAGAAGTGTAGACACTGTGGTTAGGTGTCGTCAGGCATGGCTTCGAGAAGGCCGTACGCAAAGAGCAAGGAGCACTGGACGCCGCCGTAGAACAACAGACCGTGAAGATCGCCGCCTAAGATTATTGGCTTTAAGGGACCGTTTCTCCACTACCAGGTCCTTTGCAAATTAATGGTTTGCACAGAACACGGAAGACCTATTGGCATGCGAAGTGTTTACCGACGAATGAGAAGTTTTGGCTTGTTTTCATACCGGCCACACTGGGTCCTCCCTTTAACTCGAGAACACCGACGTAATCGCCTTGAGTGGTGCAGACAACGGTCACTCTGGGATCAGGAATGGAACAGTATTGTCTTTAGTGACGAGTCTCGATTTTGTTTAGGCATGCACGATGGTCGTGCAAGGGTTAGAAGGCGACGTGGTGAAAGGAGGAATCCACAGTTTTTTGTTGAAAGACATGTTCATCACACTGTTGGAGTTATGGTTTGGGGTGCTATAGCTTATGGTTCCAGGTCACCTTTAATCTTCATCAGAGGTAACATGAACGCGCAGCGTTATATCCACGAAGTTCTAGAACCCCATCTTTTACCCTATCTTGACACCCTGGCAGATCCAACTTTCCAACAAGATAATGCCCGACCACATGTTGCAAGAGTCACAATAGACTTCTTTCAACATAATGATGTCACATTGTTACCATGGCCACCAAGATCTCCCGACTTATCCCCAATTGAGCACGTGTGGGATATGATGGGTAGGAGATTGCACAATTTGCAACGTCCTCCTCAAACTCTAGAAGCACTTCGAGAGGAGTTGGTGGTTGCCTGGAATGAGATACCACAGGAGGACATCGACCACCTGATCAGAAGCATGCCTAGGCGCGTTGGAGAATGCGTAGCACATCAGGGTGCATCCACACATTATTAAAGGTCAAAGGGCTTTAAAGCAGTGCAATCATTTTGAAATTTTTATCATTTACTTATTATGCTTCATTAAGTACTTATACAAAATTTTATTAAAATAAAACCATTTAAACTGGGTGTTCGGATTTATATGTCACTTAGTATATATAAAATACAGGGTGTTATTTAAGTACGCGACCAAAGTTCGGGAGGTGATTCTTTCAGTAATTTTAAGATTAAAAAAAAATGTGTCTAGAAATGCTTCATTTCAAACTTTTTTAAAAATTTGTTTTTTCTGAATATCTTAAATAAACTTTCAGTCGATTTTGTTCACGTTTAGCAGTAGTATTAAGAGCAGTAAGAGGCTAATTTAGTACAAATTAGATTGAAACGGAGTCCCGAAAAACACCCCAACCGATATGTTCGAAAAAAAATTTGTGCGCCACTGAGATTTTTCTATTTTTTCGAATTCAGCAGTTGAAATTACAACTTTTTTGTCTCCTCAGTTTCTTTCACATATCGCTTCGTTTGCGAGATAAAAATAAAAAGCAGTTTATTGCATGTTTTTGATGATTAACACGAGGGCCTCAAAGGAAAAAATCTAACGGATTTAGATCCGGTGATCTGGCGATTTCTCCAAAAATTGGCGAGCTATTCAAGTGAGGTGGAGCTCCATCGTGCATAAACCATGTTGCTCCTCTTAATTACAGGGGGACATTTGCTAGTAGTTCAGGTAAAATAAATTCCAAAGACGATACTCTTGACCATTTAATCTCGGGGAAAAAAATATATTTCAAAATTTTTTATCGTTTCCTATTTATTTTATGATACAACTTTTAAATAGGCGATTTTTTGTATATCATCTCCGTTTGACGAGTCCTGCAAGCAGTTAAAAAAATGAATCAACTTTGAAAAGTATACCAAGACCTTTTATGACCTTGAAATATTCAAGATTGGTCTTTTGTATAGTGTAACAGGAGTCCATCATTTTATGTATTTTATATAAACTAATGTGGTTACATTTACCAATATTTAATGATAAATCATTATTAACACAATAATCTCCCAGCCTATTCAAGACACTTTGCAAAAAAATCAAATCCTGCTCACACCAACCTTCCAATAAAATTTTAAATTAAATCCGC
The DNA here is from genome assembly GCA_963669975.1 of Acanthoscelides obtectus. Classification (NCBI taxonomy): domain Eukaryota; kingdom Metazoa; phylum Arthropoda; class Insecta; order Coleoptera; family Chrysomelidae; genus Acanthoscelides; species Acanthoscelides obtectus. The sequence continues at coordinate 2,408,550 of CAVLJG010000005.1, forward strand.
TAACAACAAATTCACTGTTTTCAACATAAACTGAAATCTCATTTATCAAAATATTAAAGAATACTGAAAACAATGACCACCCTGAGATAGTGAGACCTGGCACTGCCTAACTGCACCTGTTGAACTCCCTTAGAGAGAAAGCTGCCAAACAAAGACACTTCAACATGACATACTTTTTATTTTACACTTGAAACTGAAGGGAAGAAATAATTGATCAAATTAAACAACAGAAATGTAGACATATATTTTTGGGTTTGGTTATAATCATCAAATATGCATCTGTAATGCTTCTGGGAGTTCCTATTATTACTGTTTTTGCCATGCTCTCAGAGCAAAAAGTGATATTTCTACTCATAGTTCACTTTGGCATTTTATTTAACATCACAGATTGCTTTTAACCTCACTACAGAATGATACCTCAATTACTCGTATTTTTTTTCAATGATTAACGGCTTTATATTGTACTCATTATGAAATTCATCAAGTGATTGCTCCCATCTTTCCTCATAATAAACATTCATTAGGAATTTAGCATTTTGTCCAGTATCAATAGCCCATGGTAGGTAATATTTGACATAATTTTGACGTTGCTTAGGCTTCAGTCTAATAGCACCAAAAATTCCACCGGCTACGCACATTGGTAACTTGAACTGTAGCGCTTCTACCCATTTTACTGTTACCTGTCAACAGATAATTTTAAATATTTCATTATCGCAAAACATTAATATTTCTATCATTACTCATGGATTGATAAGGTGCAATACAGAATACGGGTTTGAAGAATATATCAACATTCTTTTGCCAAAAAGTAGTGTTTAGAAGCAGTTTTTACAAAATCTGTTGAAATATTTCTAATATATTTTTATACATAATAGTCACCTCTCCCAGCATATTTGTTGGCATTTGGAGCACAGTATGTATTAAATCGTGAGCTTCCCTATATCTCTGCAGAACGTATGCTAACTCAATATCATCAACAAACCTAACTGGATCTCTAGAGTCAGGTGTTACTTTATTTGTCACCAGGAAATTGAAATACGTCTTTCCTAATGTACCTAAAATTAGTTATATCCGTGTAAGTTATAAATCCTATCCTATTATCGATAAATTGCAGTACCTTCAGGTAAATTTCGAAGATAACTCAGGTCTATGGTGTTAGTGTTGATCCTTGGCTGATCAGCCAATATCCTGGATCCTTCTTCGGATTCTTTCATTTTCTCTAAAATGTACCTGGATGCAGTTACTCCGCTAGTCTCCCCTAAACAGGCTATCATGTCTGCTCTAAAGGGATTTAGTAGGCTAACAGCAGCAGACCCGGCAGTTAAAAGTATCTTTTGAAAAGAGTTTGTCGGTATGTGGTGGTGCTGATAATATTCTTCGAAATTTGATACAGTTTGACTGTAGCATCGTAGTAATAATTGTAAGCGGCTACTTTGTAATACACGCACTGTATTGAATAACTTTGTCATTTTTAAATAATAGTCATCCAAATAAAATAGGATGTCCAGTTTCTACCACAAAACATACAAATGATACAATACACTACAAGTTCTTTCGTTCTTTATAATGAAAACAACAAAATAACCACAAATTAAATAACCTCAACAAAGTGTCAAACGATGGGGGGAGCTCGCACAGGGTTGCCAGATTCAAGGGGTCCAACCACAAAATATACAGGGTGACTTTGAAGTTGAGTCATTAATTTTCAGATAATGATTGTAGAAGGAAGATAAACCAAAATATGTGTGTAAAAATAAAATAAAAATTTACCTTGTTTTATAAAGTATCCTCCCGACAAGTATTTCAGTGCGGACCTGTATTTGATCGTGCGGTCTTGGAGCACCGGCATACCCTCCCCTGCGAGGTCTTAAGCCACCTGATTCACGAGCCCTTTGTACTACATTAACAAAGGCACGAGGGGTTGGTTGCACTCGATTGGGAAACCGATCCGCATAAACATGTGCCATTTTTTATTTCGTTTGAGCCACGCAACAGACACCACTATTCACTCACGCGTTACCGACTGACACTGACTGTATACAACTGAATAAAATAATTGTAAAAACATCGTTCCAAATTCTTTCGCTTTTTCGTTTCCGATGCGATGAACCGATAAGGCGGATTATATCCGTTGTTGCCAAACACGAGCACATAATATTATTATTGAGACAGGGCGGTACTCAAACTTCCAAAGGGCTAACTCTGTTACTTTAATTTTACCAGAAAAATGGTAAAGGAAAAAACTTTTCTTTTGATCAGATCTACTCACTGTTAAAATAAATGACTCAACTTCGAAGTCACCCTGTATACAGGGTGTTTTCAAAGTTGAGTCTTTTATTTTAACTGCTTGTAGGGCTCGTCAAAAGGCGATGATATTAAAAATCGCATATATAAAAATTGCATAATACAAGAAATAGTAAAACATTAAAAATTTAAGTATATGGTTACTCAGATTTTTTAATATTCTCGACCACTTCCGTGTAAAATCTTTGTAAATTTTGAACAGTTTTTGTAAAAACGGTATCCATTTAACTTGATAATGATTTTTTTAATTATTTTCAATATTCAAATGATTATGCAACTTTTATATAGGTGACTTTTGGTATATTAACAACTTTTGATGAGTTCTACAAGCTATTAAAATAAATGACTCGACTTTGAAAACATCCTGTATAGTCTTTTTCACGAGTATCCATTACGGTAGAATGGCAACTGATTAATCTAGTAATATTTCAAAATTCCCCATCTCGGCAAAGGTCACATAATTCTGACGGATCCGTCGATGCCAGGTAGATATTAGATACAGCGATATTTTGTTTTGTTTTTTTTTGACCCTTTGGCATTAAAATTCAATCCAGAAAGATTTAACTCCAACGAGTTAGTTATAAATCCATACAAAACACGAAGAAGTACGAAAACAATAGCAAAACTATATAATTAATAAGACTATTAGCATTGGTAAACAATATTTCTAGGGTAGAAATTGTGCACGGAAATGCACCCAGTAGCTCTAATTCCCATTATTAGTGTAATGTCGGCAATTTCAATAACTCTTTACTAACACTACCGAAATGACCAAAGATCTCGTGTCCCCAGGCGGCATGGGAAATGAGAAAAGTTGCCAGAATCGACGAGCGTTTCACTTTTATCGCCGGACTCATAAGTCGGATTTCTTTTACATTTGCTGCTTTTGAATACGCAGTAAAGGCAATACCGAAATCGCCTACAAACCCTGAACCCCGATTTTCAGCTCATACAATTTTTTATCTGAAAATGGCCAGGAGCTTCTGAAACGTCAAAAAAAAGAAGTTTGACGGTTTTTATTTTTTCGTTTTTGATCTTTTTCTCCGCCACTAGTGGCATAGTGGTAATCTTGTGTGAAAATTCCTACAAGTCAAAAGCTATAATGTTGTACAGTCCTATTTTGACTTGTGCCGAACTGAACTAATGACAGCGTCTCTCATGGGACATGCAAATCAAATCCAAGCGAATAACCAAAATTTCTGTGTTATATGCCGCGGTTATAATATGGTTCAAGATGACACACGGGTTGATGACGTCAGTTACACGAATCGTTTGAACGCGTTGGTTTTAACCGCGGTTTTGTTGCAAGTTGTTTATTTTAGAAAAGCGCGTATATAATCTCTGATTATTTTTATTATCACTTAATAATCGGTGCTTTTTCGTCTACAACTGTATATGGAAAGTTTAAATAAGAAACCTTTCATAATATTCATGGGAGAAATGTTTTTTTCAGATTTTTTTTAATGATGGAACCATGGCTTTGTAGCTATGATAACTTTAAATTCTCTAAATTTTTCCGCATGTCAAAGAAAACATTCATTGATTCAGCAGAAATGATGAAAAAAGAAATTAGCAAAACCGTATACAGGTGGATATCATCTAGTGAGTTTATATGGCCATATTTTAATATTCTTGTGGTATATGGCTACACAGGATACTTTGTTAAGCATAGGAACTACATTTAAAGTGTCCCCAACAACCGTAATGAGTATAACTAATAAGGTGCTCCACTTTATGGTAAAACTGAAGTCAGCCTGTATCATTTTTCTCAAAAATGAAGCTGAAGTACAATAACAATATCCAATACCCGGCAAAATTCTAACTTGTCACATTTCAAATAATAACCAGAAATATAAAACTACTCTTGAGTTGGGTAAATACCACAATTTTGCGGTGATAACTATGACATATAACAGCTGATTCGTGACGTCACGGATCTTATAACCAAACTGATACCTACACTCGCTTGAACGGATTGGTAAATACCAACTCAAAATGGTAAATACCATTTCCATTTGGTTATCCGCTTGAATTTGATTATAATTTTGTGGTTGCATGTGCCTCAATGAACTGTCAATACTCAGTGTTGACAGTTCATTGATGTGCCTTCGATTCGATATTTGCTGGATATTTGAGGTTATGATTTCGATTTGATAAACGAAGGGAATTGCAAGAATGGACACAAATGTACAAAATATACATAGAGAAGCTCCTAATATACTAATTACAGGAACCCCAGGAGTGGGTAAATCCTCGTTGTGTCAACGTTTATCCGAAATAGTAGGAATGCAATGGTTAGAAGTGTCTCGAATAGCGAAAGAACACAACTGTCTGGAGGAGTACGACCCGGTGTACCAGTGTCCAATTTTGGACGAGGATAAACTGATGGACGGCTTGGAAGAAACCATGTGCACAGGCGGAAACATAGTGGACTATCATAGTTGCGAATTTTTCCCAGAAAGATGGTTCGATGCTGTGTTTGTCTTGACTACGGACAACACTACGTTGTACGACAGGCTGACCAACAGGGGTTATACTGGTAAAAAGTTGGACGACAATGTGCAGTGTGAAATATTTAATGTTATCTTGGAAGAAGCTAAACGTTCATATAAAGAAGATATCGTGTTTGAACTATCTAATACTGTGCCTCAGGATTTAGAGGATAATATCGGCAAGATATGTCAGTGGTTACAACATTGGTTTCAGAGGCGAAGTGGTTAAGTTGTATCAAGTACATTATACAATGTACATTTACTTTTAGGATATACACATATTATATAAAGTTAATTTGGTTGATTGTTGATGCTGTTCTCGAGATAATAAAGCATATTTATCCATCTACAAAGTGTATTAGTATAGTTTTAAATAGTTTTCATTCATGGCAATTTTCGTATCATCAAAAGAGTGATGTTATGCTGTTTCATTATTTGGCAAGTTTAGAGCTCATAGACGGATTTAAGATGATGCACTATTTGTCAGGTCCAGGTTTCAAAAACAAATTGGACTAAAATTATAAAAATAATCCACCCAGCCACATATATTAGCACAAATAAAAGAGATTAGGAAACTGTGACCATAATAGGAAGGCTCTCCAATTTTTGATTTTTACTCATATCGAGAAATTTTGTTATTAAAAAATGAGCAAAAAATATTGATATTTACATTGACTAAAAGCATTTCAAAATCAAGGATCGGCGCGAGGATGGAAAACGTACGTGTGCGCGAGTCTAGACAGCGTGACGTCAGTAGCCAGACACACCTCGCTAGCTGGCCCCCTGCAAAAAAATTTTGTGAGTGTTCCAAAAGCTGCCGCACAACATAAAAAATGGTTTGACGCAGCTCTACGCGATGTAAAATCAATTCTTTTCGTCGACGTAAATATCTTATATCTTGCACTCAAATTTCTTTGACCGTTCGTTAGTAACAAAATCCCTCGATTTGAATTAAAATAAGAGAAATACAAGAAATGTCGAACCTTCCTATTGCATTGGTGACTGATTTTAACAAAAGTTTCCATAAATACCTTGAGAAGTCTGAATGTGTCAAGGACTGAACATATTTAGTTCTTTCCACTGAGCTATTTGGATATGGTCAATTATACAGGGTGACTTTGAAGTTGAGTCATTAATTTTCAGATAATGATTGTAGAAGGAAGATAAACCAAAATATGTGTAAAAATAAAAAAAAAATTTTACCTTGTTTTATAAAGTATCCTCCTCGACAAGTATTTCAGCGCGGACCTGTATTTGATCGTGAGGCCCCCTGTGAGGTCTTAAGTCACCTGATTCACGAGCCCGTTGTACTACATTAACAAAGGCACGAGGGGTTGGTTGCACTCGATTGGGAAACCGATCCGCATAAACATGTGCCATTTTTTATTTCGTTTGAGCCACGCAACAGACATCACTATTCACACGCGTTACCGACTGACACTGACTGTATGTATACAACTGAATAAAATAATTGTAAAAACATCGTTCCAAATTCTTTCGCTTTTTTGTTTCCGATGCGATGAACCGATAAGGCGGATTATATCCGTTGTTGCCAAACACGAGCACATGATATTATTATTGAGACAGGGCGGTACTCAAACTTCCAAAGGGCTATAACTTTGTTACTTTAATTTTACCAGAAAAATGGTAAAGGAAAAAAACATTTCTTTTGATCAGATCTACTCACTGTTAAAATAAATGACTCAACTTCGAAGTCACCCTGTATATAACCTTACCATTGGACATGTAATTTGTCGGATTACAAGGTACTCTTTTGTAAAAAATTCCGGACTAGGAGGTCTTAGGCAGTGCTCTATAATCCGACAAATTCGATAGTCCGACACTGCCCTACATAATGTTAATTTCCAGCGTTACCAATGTGCAACTCCAAATTGCAACAATAAATATCGGTAAGTAAATATTTTATGTTTATTTGTTTTATCGAAATCAGGTAGAATCTGAGCAAAAAATTTCAAAAGACGACTTTCACGTAACTTAATTATCAAAAACGTCCAATAAAGTGCTTTTTATTTTTTATCTCGCAAACGAAGCGAGATATGAAAGAAACTCGGAGACAAAACAGTTGTATTTTCAGCTGCTTAATGCGAATTTATAATTTGAATCTAATCGGGGCTAAATGAGCCCCTCACTGCTAAATTTGGACAAATACAAGATATTCAGGAAAAACAGATTTAAAAAAAAGTTTCCTGAAAATGAAGCACTTCTGGCCCTATGTTTATAGGAACTTTTCATCTTAAAATTACTCAAAGAATCACCTCCTCAACTTTATAAGAGAAATATGGTCCATGGCATCTAGATTTGCCGAAATCTGATCGAGGGTTGCTGGCTGGATTCTCAGCTAGATGGATTTCTATTACGCGTTTCGTAACGAAAATTAATTTCGTGCAGGGATTTCCTCATTACCTCGACGCTCATTTGGGGTATAATTTCATTTTCCTCGATCGCTGCATGTACAGCCTTGAGGGTTGGTATCTCATTCCTAAAGAAGAATGAATGTACGGTTCGCCTTAACGCCATTTTGCTATCGTCATCCAATTTAACGGCCTTTCGTCCCTTCAAATTAAACTTTGGATCAGTAGTAGCTCCAGTTTTCTTCTTTTCATGCACCACCCTGCGAATGGTCCACTCTGGAACGCCTGTCATACTTTCACAACTTGCGAGTGCATCTCCCTGCGACATAGTTCTGTTCAGATAATTGAACACGTTGAGCACGATTTCTTTCGCGTCCCTCTTCAGTGCTTTACGAAGCCGTCTACTTGTTCCCTGGCTTTCAGTACTTCCACTCGTGCCATTTTTACTCTCCATGGTTAAGTATAACCAAAACAGTAACCACAGAAACCACAACAATAACAATCACACAACAATTCTTATAAAAACACACAATATGCGATCGCTCAACGAAACACGTTCCAATGCGTTGCCGACGCCTATGAGTCTGCCGGTCGAGGCGCGTCTTTGATTTCATTGGTTCTACCGGCGGAGAACAATCAGCCATTATTTCCATCTGTGTCTGTGCTGTTGACCACCGCAAAGCCACAGAAACGACATATGTCGTACGCTATCCGGCTGTACTGGAAGGAAGCCGGGATCGAGCTCTGATCACGTGTTGATCACGCGTATGAGTCATTACAGTTTTAAATAGTGGTAGTATAGCTACATCACAGGGCGGGCACAAACAGACGAACAATTTGCGACGTTGCCATTTCTGAATTTCAGTAAGTCGACCGCTTCAACGACTAATCTTAATAGGTGAAGTGTAAAAATCACCAAAAACTCCGAAACTAGATATTATGCTTTTTTGCTGTGTTATTAGGTTTTATGAGGTTATCGAAAACTCATGCGTAGGAGATGGACACAAAACAAATTGTAAAATTCAACTAGATATTTTATTAAGTGTACAATATTTACATTACTTAACAGCTAATTTTTTTTATGTACCGATTTTTAAAATTTAAGGTTAAAGCCTGGTCCGCCTCTTCTCGTATCGATGCCCATTCCGAACCTAAAACCGTAACCGTCATCGTCACCATCTCCTCCCTGAAAAAACAAGAATGGTTCCAGTGAATCAACGCATAAATAACAATTTTTATTCAAATTACACACACACCCGTCCACACATAACTCTGAGGAGAAAACTTGTCTGTAGAAATACGATATAAAATAAACGATGCCTCATACATTTTACTAAATAGGACTTGAAAAAAATACGTACCAATTTTTTGTACTCTCCACCACCGGAAGGAGGCTTAGGACTCGCTGCCAGCGCTCTTTTATGGCCCAACTCGCTCTTCGCTGGCCACGTTGGGAACATTGCAGGATCTATAATTAGAAAAAAAAATAGAAAATCACCTCTTTTGATTATGATTGGTCAAGTTCAAAATTGATCAAAGAAGTATATAAGTTACTTTGTGAAAAAGTTGAAAATAAATAGCTTCTAAAAAATAATTCCGGTTTTTTTGCCTACCCTCTCGTACAATAATAACGGGTGATTTTTTAAGAGGTATATAGGATTTGATTTTCAAAAAAAAAAACACAAAAAATTTGATAAAACGATTAAATCTTTATTCGAGTCGATAGAACGGTCGATATAATTTAATGTTTAAAGATTATTTCATGTAAATGTTGGCCGCGGCTCCGCTTTAGATGACCCATGCGCAAGGTCCAATTTTGGCACAGTCTCTCCAACATATCGGCGGTGCGGTGTGGCATGTGGCACCGTCTTGTTGAAACCACATGTCAGCCAAGTCCAGCTCTTCCATTTTGGGCAAAAAAAAGTTTGTTATCATCGCACGGTAGCGCTCGCCATTCACAGTTACGTTCCGGCCATTGATGCCACCGGCCCATAATCCACACCAAACAGTGATTTTTTCGGGGTGCATTGGTAGCTCTTGCAATGCTTCTGGCTGGTCTTCACTCCAGATCCGGCAATTTTGCTTGTTAACGTACCCATTCAACCGGAAATGAGTTTCGTCGCTGAACACAATTTTTCAATAAAAATGTGGATCTTCCTCCAACTTTGCCAGCGCCCATTCACCAAACGGGAAACATTGTGGGAGGTCGTGTGGCTTCAATTCTTGCACCAGCTGTATCTTATAAGGTTTTACACCCAAATCCTGTCGCAAAATTTTCCACGTAGCGGAGTAACAGATGCCCAATTGCTGCGAACGGCGGCGAATCGACATTTCCCGGTTATTACTAACACTGGCGGATACAGCCGCAATATTTTCTTGTCCTCACTCTACGTTTGCGTGTTGGTGGTTTAATGTCCAATAATGTAAACTGGGTTCGAAATTTAGTCACAAGCTTCCGAATAGCTCCCTCAGTAGGCCGCCCAAATTGCCCATAAATTTTGAAGCAGTGCTCGATGCACTTAACCGAGCATGACTTTTGATAGTAAAATTCAATAATTTGCAAGCGTTGTTCGTTCGTAAGTCGATTCATGGTTAAATTATAGACCAAACTGAACAAGTTTGACAATGACACAAGACACGATTCACGCGTCATCTGTCAAAAACAGTGTTGACAAAAAGATAGCAAAAAAATCACCCATTATAAACTATAAAAATGTTTGTTACTGTATAAGTGATAAAGTATTGAATGCTTCTAAAATTTCAGTGTCATCGTGAACATAAAATATGATAACAAAGATTAAGTGCTACTAAAATCGTAACTATGTGTTGAAAATATACAGGGTGGCACCCCTATTTGTGACTCGCCTCGAATATTTTGGGAAAAACGCCCAGACAAGTCAATTTTGATTTCTAGGGGGGCGTCTTTTCATCTATAGCCGTACAATACAGGGCGATCCAAAAATAAGATATTGCATTAAACTTTTAAATGGAAACTCCATTTTTTCAATTTTTAGATTTTCCAAGCAGTTTTTAGTAACTTTTGTATACTACAGTTTATACCTGTCTTCAATCTTTATGAAGCTGTTTGAATTTATAATAAAATTCTAGAAATTGTGATAATAATTATAGCGTAAAATAAATAATCAATATATGTAGTTCTCATGCTAACAAGACTTTAAAATCAAAAATAAATCTCCGATTATTTTCAGGATTTTGCAAGTGTGCCTCTCGAAACAAATGTGGATTCAAGTCACCCCAATATCAACAATTGTCTATTTACACCATCATGTACATAGAGAAACGAGTACTAAATAACAGATTTGCATTGTTGATTAAACGCTGCGACATACATTTCGTTTACGTTTCGTTGGGCCACCCTGTATATTGTTATCGATAATAATATTTAACGGCGTTTCGTATCAGTAAGAGTGTATGTATGTAAATACCTATAGGCAGTGGTGGTTCGGTGAAGTACGCATGTTTAAGCGCATCTTCGGCGGTGATTCTCTGTTCCGGATCGAACGTAAGGAATTTGATCAGCAGACCGAGGCCCATTTCGCTGAGCTGACCGAATTTGCCTCGTAAATTCGACACGGGATACTCGTTGAACTTCATCTTCTTCACTGCGGGCAGCTGATTGAAGCCAGGCCATACTTTTTCGCAGGGAGTGCCCAAATCCTTCAACAAACACAAATTATTGTCGCACGAATAGTAGGTACGAAAATGTATTGTGAAATTGTTCGTCGATCTGGTACAGATAACATTTTACAAACTTTGAAGATTGTAGTGGCGATATAACAGAAACTAACGTGTCTGATCATTCTGGCCAAATAAACTTAATACAAATTTACAAATCGGACAAGTCAAGAACTAAGCGGGCTTTATGTAATGTCATCAGATGCAACGATATGAACGACTATTTCGCTCGTCTTAATTAAATTACAAATGGTTTCTAAATGGGAAAATTACCTTTGATAACAAGTAATTATGGTCTCCTAGGGTACCAGAAAACGACGCTAAACAATTTTCCTGTTTTTATTGTCAATAAATTTTGTAATTTTTTACTTTAATTGGTGATTGTAAGAAAAAATAAACAGTTAAAAAAAATTTGCTAGACAAGGATTTTATTCTATTGAGTAATTTAAAATATTAAGAAAAAACACAGATCTCGTAAATCAAAAGTTATTTTTTTTATAAATGACTTAATAATCTAAGATTTTCTTCAATATTTAGCTTCTGGTTGGTCCCTTTTAATTGTCCAGCAGTAATCTGCTAACATATTTGGGCTCCATTTGCCCTGGTACCGCTTTTCCATATTAGAAATGTCCTGATGGAACCTCTCACCGTGCTCGTCGCTGACAGCCCCTAAATTGTCAGGAAAAAAATCTAGGTGCGAGTCTAAATAATGGATCTTAAGTGACATGTTGCAACCCAATGCTTGATATGACAATAATAGCTCGCTAACCAACTCTCTGTAGCTGTCACTCTTGTGGTTACCCAAAAAATTTGCAACAACATTTTTAAAAGCCTTCCATGCAGATGTTTCTAAATCGCTTAATTTTTCTTCAAATCTTGAATCTTTTATTAACTTCCTAATTTGAGGGCCAACAAAAATACCCTCTTTTATCTTTGCATCACTTATTTTAGGGAATTTTTCTTTTAGATACAAAAATCCACTCCCATTGCGATCCATTGCCTTCACAAATTTTTTTATTAATCCTAATTTGATATGCAATGGTGGTAGAAGCACATTATTTGGCTGTACAAGGGGTAAATACTTTACGTTTTTTTGCCCAGGAACTAACGATGCACGCGTAGGCCATGTTTTTTTTATATAGTGATTAGTTCTGTCTCGGCTATCCCATTCACATAAAAAGCAGCAAAACTTTGTATAACCCAGCTGAAGTCCAAGTAATAGCGCAACAACTTTAAGATCACCGCAGATTTTGAAATAATATGTACTGTAATTTATTTTTTCGGTCAACACTGGTTTTGCCACACGAACTTTGACAGCTAATTTTGTTTTATCAGTCTACCCTCATTATTACATGACAGCTGTCATATGTCTATTAGCCTCATATTTGTTGTGATACGGTAATACTCATAACTAGTACTACGGCAGTAAATTAACAGAAACGCTTACAAGTAAATCCTTATAAAAATATTTGTTGTTGAATTTGAACACTTTTTTGTGATTTATTAACCCTGTGAATATGTCGAGGAAGTGTAATAATGATCCTAAGGCCGTTTGCACACACACCGACAAAATCGGTGCCGGTGCCGGTACCGTTTCCTGTGCCGGAAAACATTTAATTTCACACATACCGGCGTTTCCGTGCCGTCAATTTTATTCGGTGTTTGGCAGTGGTAAAAGAAAGATGTATGTTTCTGCTTCTAATAAACGTTATCTCCTTGGGTTATTGTATCTCAGGAGGAAGTATCGACAAGCTAAAAAAGTAAGACAACATTGGGTGCATCCTCTGCTGACTGTCAGATACTTAGAAGGTAGCTTCTACACGCTTTTTGAGAAACTTAGGAAAGACAACTCGAAATTCTTCAATTACTTCAGAATGAGTATTGATACTTTCGATTTCATAGTGGAACGATTATTAAACAGTATCAAACATCAAAATACTCCAATGAGAGCATGTATCCCTCCAAAGGAAATGGTCGCAGTAACAATAAGGTGAGTAAATATAAATAAATACACATCTTATTGTTTTTAATGTTTATTTGTTAACAAGTTTATAGGTTAGAGGTCTTGAAAAAAGGTTATAGTGGGTTCAGATAAAGTTGAACTGGGATTATTATAGGTAGGCTGGGCTAGATTACCAGGTAAACACTGCTGTTGACTCTGTTGAAAATCATGAGCATGTTGACTATTACTGGAATTATTGGAAAGTGGAAATGTATTGTGTGAAAATGGCGTTGATGATCGAGAGGTTGATGTAGATGTGTGACTGGCAAATGCTGGCGATTGCATTTTGTTACGCATGTTAATATTTTTTATGAATTGAAGTACATTCATGCGGAATTCCAGCTTATCATCTTCTGACATTTTTCGTACTGATGGAGTAATTGACAGAAAGAATGCCTCATCCTCGTCAGGTGGCTTTTCTAGGGCTGTTAAAATTCTCTTATCTACATCTTCTTGCAAGCGAGGTTTTTTTGATGTGTTCCTGTTTCCTGCAGGCATAGGGTTGATATTTTTTTGGAGTTGCACTTGTACTTCAGACTCCCTCTCGGCTTCGTTTTGGGTTTCTTTCAACAGTGAATGCTCGTTATCCTGGGTGTCATCAATACTTGACTGCGTGTCGTCTGATTGTACCACTTTCAGCAAGAATGTTAGGTTATCATGGTACATATATTTTTTTGTAGTGGCTTGTCCAGATTTTTTCTTCAATGACTTCACAAAAGAGTCACGGATATTTTGCCATTTCCCACGAATTGCTTCACCTATAAGTAAAATTAAAAATCATAGAAGCGTACAATAAAATTATGCAAAACTAAAATTTTTAGATTTATTTTTTAGTTCGCGATATATTGATAAAAGTGCTTTTTAAATTTCAGGTACCTTGCTTCTGGAGCAACATTTACTGATATGCACTACTACTATAGAATCGGAATAAGCACAATAAGTAAAACTGTTCGTTTGGTATGCAACTCTTTATGGAACTTATTAAAAGACGAATTTCTCCCGCAGCCTACGGAGGAAACATGGCAACGTATAGCAGATAACTTCAAAAAATCCGCACAGTTCCCCAATTGCTTAGGCGCTATCGACGGAAAACACATACGAGTTAACAGATTTCCCCATAGTGGTTCAATGAACCTTAACTACAAGGGTTATTTTTCCATTATTCTTATGGCCGTGGTTGATTCTGATTATAAATTCATATATGTAGATATAGGAGCTTATGGTAAAGACTGCGACTCATCTGTATTTCAACAAACAGTATTTTTTAAATTAATGATGGAAAACAAGTTACATATCCCACCACCCTGTCCATTAGAAGCAACTGGAAAAGATACTTTTCCTTATGTGTTTGTAGGGGACGAAGCATTTGGGCTATCAGAAAACCTAATGCGACCTTACGCTGGACATAATCTTACTGAGAAAAAAAGAATATTCAATTACCGATTAACTCGGGCAAGAAGGTACGTTGAATGTGCTTTCGGTATACTTTCCAATAAGTGGAGAATTCTACACAGAGCATTAAACGTATCAAAACAATTATCTAAAGACATTCTTAAAGCATGTGTAGTTTTACATAATGTGGTGCGAATAAGGGATGCCGACAATTTAGAAATGTATGTAAGCCAGCAAAAGCTACCAAATGTGCAAATACCTCCTTGTACTAGGCCAACAAAAAATGCAAATTATTTGAGAGATTGTCTCGCAGATTATTTTGTAACTACTGAAGGGATGTTGCCGTGGCAAATGGACAAAATATAATAACTATATTAATTGTGTATTGCTATTGCTCAATATATATGTATATTGACTTACCTATTTTGTGTTGTTCCTTTTTGTCTTTTTCTAGGAAATCTTCTTCAAAAAACGCACACACGTCCTTCCACGCTTTTTCTTTTTCAATCTTATCCTTGAAGCAATCTGCAGTTTTATCCCACAAACAAGGTTTATTTTCTATTGCTTCGATTAAAGTCACAACATCATACTTGAAAATTCTACTCATTGTCAGTACAAAAAAGTTGAAAGGTACAATGAATATCCAACAGCAAACGACCCTATGTATGCACTTCCTACGAGGTTAGCGATATACTAAGAACTTAGATGCATAAATATCCCCGGCACCGGAACGCGTGAGCCTGTGTGGACAAGTATAGATTGTAGAACAGTGGAATCGGCAAATCGGAAGCCGGTGCGTGGTCCGATTGTCGAGTTCACCACCGACTGCATGAATCGGAATCGGTGACCGGACCGTCAAATAAACCGGGCCGGGCTACGTGTGAAAATATTCATTTTATTACATTGCATTCGATGTCGCCATCGTTACCGGCACCGATTTTGTCGGTGTGTGTGCAAACGGCCTAACTCTTTTTGTTATGTCTGCGGAGAACTAACATTCAAAAAACAACGACGAAACTTTACGAATCTTGTGTTGGAGTGATATCACCAATGTTTTGGTTTTTCTGTCGCCCATCAAGACAAATCCTGGGCCCCTCATGTCTGTTGCATAACGTGTGTGAAAAATTTAACTGACTGGAAGAAAGGTGAACGACTTATGCCGTTTGCTGTACCCATGATATGGACTGAACAGCGAGATCACGTTTCAGATTGCTATTTTTGTCTCACAGACATAAAAGGTATAAATTACAAGAAAAAAACCACAGTTATTTACCCTAACTTATCTTCGGCTATAAGACCAGTCTCTCATTGTAAAAAATTGCCAGAACTAATACCAGTTGCAACTACGTCTGTTGAGAACAATTCACAACCGTCCACTTCAGGTGAATGTGTTGACGAGGACGATGACTTTGAGTTAAAAGGAATTGTAAACGAGCCACATTTGATAACTCAAGGAGACCTAAATGATTTGGTTCGGGATTTAAATTTGTCAAAAATGCAGTCAGAACTATTAGGATCACGTCTAAAAGAATGGAATTTGCTACATCATAATACAAAAGTTAGCTATTTTCGAAACCGTGATCAACACTTCAGAACGTATTTTTCTCAGGATGGAGATTTGGTGTTTTGCAATAACATAAATGAGATTATGAAAATGTTGGACATAGATTTTGATCTCTCTCAGTGACGTTTATTCATTGATTCTTCGAAAGCAAGTCTAAAAGCAGTGTTATTGCATAATGGAAATAAGCTTCCGTCTCTACCTCTGGCCCATGCTGCAAATTTCAAAGAAACCTATGAAAATATGAAACTTTTACTTGAAAAAATAAATTACAGTACATATTCCTTCAAAATCTGCGGTGATCTTAAAGTTGTTGCACTATTACTTGGACTTCAGCTGGGTTATACAAAGTTTTGGTGCTTTTTATCTGAATGGGATAGCCGAGACAGAACTAATCACTATATAAAAAAAACATGGCCTACGCGTGCATCGTTAGTTCCTGGGCAAAAAACGTAAAGTATTTACCCCTTGTACAGCCAAATAATGTGCTTCTACCACCACTGCATATCAAATTAGGATTAATAAAAAATTTTGTGAAGGCAATGGATCGCAATGGGAGTGGATTTTTGTATCTAAAAGAAAAATTCTCTAAAATAAGAGATGCAAAGATAAAATAGGGTATTTTTGTTGGCCCTCAAATTAGGGAGTTAATAAAAGATTCAAGATTTGAAGAAAAATTAAGCGATTTAGAAACATCTGCAAGGCTTTTAAAAATGTTGTTGCAAATTTTTTGGGTAACCACAAGAGTGACAGCTACAGAGAGTTGGTTAGCGAGCTATTATTGTCATATCAAGCATTGGGTTGCAACATGTCACTTAAGATCCATTTTTTAGACTCGCACCTGGATTTTTTTCCTGACAATTTAGGGGCTGTCAGCGACGAGCAAGGTGAGAGGTTCCATCAGGACATCTCTAATATGGAAAAGCGGTACCAGGGCAAATGGAGCCCAAATATGTTTGCAGATTACTGCTGGACAATTAAAAGGGACCAACCAGAAGCTAAATATTCAAGAAAATCTTAGATTATTAAGTCATTTATAAAAAAAAATAACTTTTGATTTACGAGATCTGCGTTTTTTCTTAATATTGTAAATTACACAATAGAATAAAATCCTTGTCTAGCAAAATTTTTTTAACTATTTATTTTTTCTTACAATCACCAATTAAAGTAAAAAATATCAAAAAAGTCCGTGTGGCACGACAAAGTTAAAATTTTGTTGACCAGTGTTATTTGGTCACAATACTATCGGAATAAATTCAAATCCTCCTGACAGTATAATGAATATCTGCAAGCGGAGCGTCTCAGGTACGGTCGTGGCAAAAACTCACCTTGAATATCCTATTGAGCTGGTCGACTTCTGATTTTCCAGGGAAAAGGGCGTTCATCAGGAGCAATTCGGCGAAAATGCACCCTACGGACCATAAGTCGATAGGAGTGGAATACTCTTTGGCGCCCAATAACAGTTCGGGAGCTCTGTACCAGAGTGTCACCACGATCGGCGTGTACGCTTTCAACGGCGAACCATACTCTCTGGCCAAACCGAAATCGCCTACCTTCAAAATTCCTGTAACAAACAAAAAAAAAAGAGATAAAAACACGTGGTCGCCGCATTCAAGTCACCTGCAACTAAACTGGTGGACAATTCAAATATCGATATTTTCGGAACGGAAACAGATAAACAGTTGCGGTATTCGGGTGATTCTTGACCAACTCTTTGAGAACACGTACAGGATACGACCGGTATATTTCTTTTATTTAACCACTTATACAGAGTGAGTAAAGGAAGTCATGTTTTTTTAGCAAAGTTTGGGGCTATGTCAGATTATCAATTTTGGATTTTTTCTATGCATCTTTTCTCGACCGGAAGAGAAACCCCGAAAAGTCCCTTTTTAGGGTTAAATGTAACACTTTTTTAAAATTCGAAAAATTTCCAAGATCAAAAATTGAGAATCCGACAAACGTTGCTAAAAACCCTAACTTTCTTTGTCCACCCTGTATAAATGGATAAATACAAGAAATATACCGATCAAACCCTATACATATTCTCAAAGAGTTGGTGAAAAACCTCCCGCATACTGCAACTCGATGTCACTTTCTGTTCAGAAAATATCGAGATTTGAATTAGGATAAAATTTTCCATGTTGCACAACGACTGTCCACCAGTTTAGAAGGCAGGTTAGCACGTTTCGTGCATTATCCATCATAAAAAGATACATAATAGTGTCATCGAATTTTTCCGCGTACTGTTTTTTTATACTCCAACTACCACGAAGGCCTAAAGCCTAAGCACCCATTGGGTACCTTGGGGGTATAGGGGGATACATGGGAAAGGCTTCTGGCTCCGCCTACGAGATCCGCCGGGTGGTACCTCCGCGTTCGACAGTCAGGGACCGTCTACCACCTACGGACAATCACAACAACCATAGCCAAGAGAAATTTCTCCTGGGATGGGACTCGAACCCGCACAGCGCACGGCGACTGATCAGGAGACCGAAGAGTCTAGTACTGCGGCCACCGCTGCTGTTGTAATGCTAATACAGCAGACGCTCGATAACGTAAACACGGGATAATGAAAACTTGCGCTAATGTAAACACAAACTTCGTTCTATAGGATCAAACGGAACGCGCGATAACGTAAACAATGTGTACGCTCGATAACGTAAACAACTCTCGGCGCACGGAAACAGCGCGACGGTAAAATGCTGAAGCCTCGATGATTTATGTCGGGCGTCGGGGAGTCCCCGATTTATGATGTAGAGTGTAGGGGATTCACCTCTGCGATAAAATACGACAAACTCGGTCAGTCGTATGATCGTTTAGGATACGTTTATACGTACGTATGTATTTCATTTTTGAACTTAAGTGAATACATTGCACGCGTTAATATATTTTACGACTATGGCATCCACATCCTATAAAAGAAAGTGTTTAAAGTTGAGTGAGAAAGTGAAAATCATAGACGATGTTGCACTAGGTGCGGGAGTGACACAGTTAGCAAAAAAAAAGGAGTATCGAAAGCAACAATCTGTAAAATTAAGCGTATGAAAACTCAAATTTTACAAAGAACGTGCAATACATTCGGAGGTACGGGAAAAAGAAAAACTTTAAAAAATGCGAAGGCACCTAAAATGGAAAATTCCCTGTATAAGTGGTTTTTAAAACAACGGGAAAATCATGTCCCAGTTAGTGGCGAAGTACTTAAACAGAGAGCGAGACTGTTAAATGAAAAACTGAAAGAAACTGAAAATTTCGTAGCTAGTGATGGCTGGCTACGACGATTCAAAACAAGATATGGAATTCGACTGCTGTCTATATCTGGTGAAAAAATATCAGCACAACCACAATTAGTGCAACCATTCAAAGAAAAATTGATGAAAACAATTACCGAGCTAGATTTAAGAATGGAACAAATTTACAACGCAGATGAAAGTGGCCTTTATTGGAAAATGTTACCAGAGAAAACCTATGCTGCATCATTTGAAAAATCTGCCCCGGGAAGAAAGCCGGAGAAACAACGAATAACGTTTCTAGCCTGCACTAATGCTAATGGTTCACACAAAATAAAGCCACTGGTAATTGGGAAAGCAAACAATCCGCGCTCATTTAAAAATGTTAATATGCCTGTTGATTATGACTGTTCAAAAACCGCTTGGATGACTAGCAGTATATTCCTGAAATGGTTCTACAGATGCTTTGTCCCTCAGGTATGACAATCAATTATCACAAATGCTCTATTCATAATTTGAAGGTGTGTTTTCAATTTGTAGGTAAAATGTTTCCTAAAACTACAGAAGCTTCTAATAAAAGCGTTGTTACTATTGGATAATGCACCAAGTCATCCTTCCGAGCAACAACTGAGGAGCAGGGATGGGTCAATTTTCGTCATGTACATGCCGCCCAACGTAACACCGTTAATTCAACCGATGGACCAGAATATAATAAGACTCACCAAACTATACTATAGGAAGTTTCTACTTTCGTCTGTCTTATCAATCAATCCTGAAAACTTATCTGAGGCCTTAAAAAAAGTAACATGCAACCTGCCCGAAGCTGTTTTAGATTTACATATGGCCTGGAATGAACTTAACCAGCAAACTATTCAAAAATGTTGGAACAATCTCTTTTGTACCAATAATGAAGATGATGAAGAAGACGATGTCCCTTAAGCGTAATTAGAGAACGTTTGCGATCCAAAAATGATAATGTTATTAGTGTGTCATTGGATGTTGTTGATTTATTGAAAACAGTGAATCCCAACATTGTTTGTACTCCTGCTGATATTAATTTATGGAACGAAGATAAGCAGACGAATGATGCTGATAAGGAGGAGGATATGGACAGTGAGGATGATGAGAACGATCCCATTGAAGTCAGAAGTGTAGTGACTGACGCGCAAGCTATACAAGTTTTTAACCAAGCTTTAGATTGGGCTGAAAGAAAAGAAGTTTCATACACGGATATTTTAGTTCTTCGTAAATTACGGGCGCAGGCATTGGAAGACAATGCTAAGCGCAAATTTACGCAGACAAAAATTGTTAATTATCTTTCTTCTAATTAAAAAAATACTTATCGCTGTTAGAATATTTGTTTATTTTGTTATAACTAGTATGTATTAAACGTTTCTTTTAATAAATCAAATATTATATAAATCACGTTCGCTAATGTAAACATTTCGATAATGTGAACCACACTTGGATTAAATTACTTTACATTATCGAGCGTCTGCTGTAATAGACGTTGCTGTACTATCTGAGAGTACAATGACATTCGAGAAGAGGCCGAAAAACTCAATAAATATAGAGACCTGGAGAATGATGAATGTGGAATATGACGGCGAAAATAGTACTGATCATAATAGGTGTAACTGGTACCAAAACAAAAAGTATATCAACCTGAAAAGCTTACAAAAAACGGTGACACTTAAAAACAGCACACATTGTACGAAAGACAGTAACCTTAAGATAAAACTTGTCGTGCCCTACGAGTATACTTCGAAGTTGAGTCATTTATTTTAACAGTGAGTAGATCTGATCAAAAGAAATGTTTTTTTCCGTTACCATTTTTCTGGTAAAATTAAAGTAACAAAGTTATAGCCCTTTGGAAGTTTGAGTACCGCCCTGTCTCAATAATAATATCATGTGCTCGTGTCTGGCAACAACGGATATAATCCGCCTTATCGGTTCATCGCATCGGAAACAAAAAAGCGAAAGAATTTGTAACGATGTTTTTACAATTATTTCATTCAGTTGTATACAGTCAGTGTCAGTCGGTAGTGAATAGTGGTGTATGTTGCGTGGCTCAAACGAAATAAAAAATGGCACATGTTTATGCGGATCGGTTTCTCAATCGAGTGCAACCAACCCCTCGTGCCTTTGTTAATGTAGTACAACGGGTTCGTGAATCAGGTGACTTAAGACCTCACATATGGACGGCATGCCGGTGCTCCAAGACCTCCCGATCAAATACAGGTCCGCACTGAAATACTTGTCGGGAGGATACTTTATAAAACAATTTTTTTTTATTTTTACACACATATTTTGGTTTATCTTCCTTCTACAATCATTATCTGAAAATTAACGACTCAACTTCAAAGTCACCCTGTATAGGAAAAGCGCGAAAAGGGAATGCGAAGGGAGGATAATTATAGTAATGATTGTTCTTACCTTTATGAGAAAGCAACAGATTGGACGTTTTGAGATCCCTATGCAGGATCCAATTATCGTGCAAATGACCGACAGCCGTCAACAGCTGCCTTAGCAAGCACTTGATCTCGCCGGGAATGAAGCTTTGCTTCTTGTGCCTCATCGTCTCCATCAGCGATTTCAAATCGTGCTCGACGTAATCCATCACGATAAAAATTTTATCCATATTGCTGCCGACGACGATCTCCCTGACCGTAACGATGTTCGGGTGCTGTCCTTTCAGCAACGTGTTGATCTCTCTCAGCGATGTTATCGGGAAACCTTCTTTCTCCTTTTCCATTTTCAGCCGTTTCAAAGCGACTATGTCGTCGGTCCGTTTGTCGCGCGCTCTGTACACGACGCCGTAAGTGCCTTCTTCTATCCTGTTCAAACACTGAAACTCCTCTACGGATCTGCATCCCTGAAATAAATAGAGAACGTTTAACACGTTACAGTACGTATCATCTCGATATTGGATAAACAAAAATTATGAAAAAGTACTGTGTTACCACAGCCGACGTCAACTACGAGCCGTGAACAAAGAAATCTGGCAACGTAGGTGGTAGTGTTACTCCCGCCGCTGCTTGCTGCATCGACGCAACTCGTGCTCAAAACGCTGAGAAAACATAACCTTTTCAATTTGTAATTTTGGAATCCCAGAGGCTGTAATTAAGAGATAAGCTTGTTTTCTAAGTTTCAAAGTGTGTGTATGTGTTCAAAGTGATCGGTGACTATAATATATGAGAAATAGACTCCAATTGTAGTGCTTCTGTGCTTTAAAAATAAACTAAGAAGTGTGACTGTGGCTGTTCGCGCCTCAGGACGCTAAGGATTTCAACTATCGAAAACGTGAAAATTCAGGTTGTATTTTTCTTTTTTCATTTATCAAGTATTTGACGCAGACAATATGCCTCGTTATTGCTGTGTTCCTTTATGCAATGCAAACTATAATTCTGCTTTGAAAACAGAAAGCTATGGTTCAACTTTTCGCTTCCCAAGTACCGAAAGTCTGAAAAACAAATGGCTTATGGCAATTCCCAGAAAAAATTGGACACCTTCAAAATATTCAGCTGGACAGAAAATATAGTTTTGGCGGATGGAACAGTCCAAAATAATATACCTTTGAAATATCCAAAATTGAAAGAAAATGCTGTTCCCTCCATTTTCCCAAACTTGCCATCATATCTTTCAAAAACTGAAGCACCCAAAAGAACTGACCCAATGCAAAGAAAACAAAAATTAATTGAGAGACATGAAAAAGCTATCCAGAATTTCGATGATATGGATAAGATCAAAGATAAATTTAGTTCAAAAATGTGGAATTGAAGTTATTTGTGTTGTTACTGATAATCACCGAATTAATAGAGCAATGTATAGGAAATTAGCAAAGGATTCATCAGAAAATTCTATTCCAAATCCACATAACCCTGATAAGAAAATATATTTAACTTATGATGTTGTGCATATTTTCAAGAGTATCAGAAATAATTGGATTAATTTAAAAAACCTAGACAAAACTTTTGTATATCCTAATTTTGACAATAATGATATTATTCAGTATGCTAAATTTGAAATCAATTGGAAAAAGAAGCTGTAGTTAAGAAAGCATATAAATTAAATTATAAAACATTGCATCCAAATTCATTTGAAAGGCAAAATGTAAATTTATTCCATCACTCAACAATAGCTGCTATGAAAGAATTAAAGTTTAACGATGCTGCACACTTTTTGGAAATAATTAGGAATTGGTGGGATATTGTCAGTAATACAAGTGTAATAAAAGGAGAATTGAAGCGAAACGAATTTTGTAACCCTATTACCAATAAATATGATTATAGAGTACAATTTTTAAAAAAATTCCTGATATGGTTAGAAAAATGGCATAATCTAGAGAATAATAATGGACACCTGACACCAGAAACGTATACAGCTCTATATCAAAGCACGCTGACTCTACTTAATGTAATTGAATATTCATTTAATCATTTTGAAATTGAGTATGTATTGCCTGGAAAATTCACCACTGATAATTTAGAAAAACGATTTGGCAATTATAGACTTTTATGTGGCTGCAATTACAATGTGTCATATGATGAAATGTTTAATGCTGAAAAGAAAATACGGCTGAAGCATATTTTCAATGAAAAGAAATCGTCATTTTCTTTAGCAGAAATTAAAACAGGGTTCCAAAACTGATTAGAAACTCAAGAAAATTTTGATTTCTTGGATACCAAACAAAATCCTGAAGTTTTGGATATATTCAATGAAGTATTTGAGACAAATTACTTAGCCAATTGTGACATAGAGGATAGTACTAAGACTTATATATCTGGATATGCTTCACACGCTATCTCTAAAAACCTAAACTGCGAGATATGCAAATCGCTAATAGTTAAAGAAAAAGGTTCATTAACAACAAATCTTTAATTTCATCATTTGCAAAGAGGAGGACTGTCAATTCCAACCAGTTATGTACCAATCATATTCTACCATATGTATGCCATTTTTGAATCTATTATTAATGTAGATAGATTGGAAATTTTCTTCTTGAAAAGCAATAATCAAAAATTTATTTTGTGTCAGTTAACCTTGCTCAGCAGTCTGACTTTATATACAGTGAATTTTCTTTAACTTGCATCTGTGGCCGCAATTTTGCCGATATTTTATCTAAGCTTTTGTCTATTTTTTCAAACATAATTTTGAATGATTATGTAAAATTGAAAAATAACAGTAAAACTGAAAGTAAATGTATTAAAAACAAACAGGTAACTCCACATTTCCAAGCTGGGCCTGTTGGAACACAGTGTGCTGACACCAAAAAACGTAAACTAAATACTTTTAATTAGGTTAACTGCATTAGCGACTCATATATATCACGATTATTTCGTGTTTTTAAATTTTTTAGAGCTATTTCATAGGTAGCACTACCATGCCGTCCGAGCGCGGTGTTGCCTTTCTTTCATCACGGCTCGTAGTTGACGTCGGCTGTGGTATTACGTATCATAGAATATACAGGGTGTTCCACAAATTGCCGTCAAGCCGAAAAAGGGGGATAGGCCAAGTCGTGATAGTTATCAGAAAAATATAAAAAAATCTAAGTCGTGTTACTTTTCAAATCATAGAATTCATTGTTGAAACCAAAATTTTGATAAAAAATCAAGCTGGTAGGTATTTATGACCTACAAAATGAGACCGCACGTAAGAATATCCGACTAATAGTAAACATTTAATGGCCGAAAATAAATTTATTTTTGAGTAAAAATTACCGATTTTGTGATTTTTTAAAAACCGTCAGACCTTGTAACAAAAAGAAAGTCGTACCTGTACGGCCGGGAAATACGGTGGCAAGTTCTCGTCCAGCTGTTTCTTTTTCGATTCCTGTTTCTCCTCCTTCTTGCCATCATCGGCATCGCCATCGTTTTCCTCCTTGTTTCTGTTCTGATCGCGATGATCGTCATCGCGATCATCATCATCATCAGATCTGCCCGATCTCGGCGACGAGCTGCTGCGACTCGGACTTCTGCTGCGCGTGACGCTCCTGCTGCGACTCCTGCTACGCGACCTGCTTCGCGATCTGTCGCTGCCATATCGACTGCGGTCGGAACCGTCGTCTTCGGCCGCGGACACCGGTGATCTGGACATCGAACGGCTCCTTCAACAACGAAACACGTCGTTTATTGGCGAATCGTCAATTTCAAAAAAATTATTCCAAAACGTACAATATACCATTTTTAGTCTTGAGGTCTCGGTACATACTTAGTACTCTAATACTACAACATGAATTGTTTAACCTTTTTTCTAGATGTTCTATATGTTTAGCCCAGGAAAGTGCTTGGTCTATATGAACTCCCAAGAATTTTTCACAGTGTCAGAGGGACAATCGCATTTGTTTTTGAGGTACTCAGAGATAATCCATTACAAGCAAACCACAAAAACACTTTCTCGCAGGGGCTCAAAGTACTGTCAGCTAAATGGTTGAAATCTTGGCCAGAGACTAGTACACTAGTGTCATCAGCGTATTGGATCGTGCATACATTATTTGGGATTGTAATACTAGCACACAGATCGTTCACAAAAATCGAAAAGAGGAGAGGTCGTAACACGCTACCTTGTGGAATACCTCTTTCTACTCTTAACTGTGATGAAACGGCTGTAATTTCATTCTTTGTAATGAAAACTATTTGTTTACGATCTGTCAGATAAGACTTAATCAAGTTGCAAGCACTTCCTCTTATACTGTATGCCTTCAGTTTATTCAATAGAAGACACACACAATCATAAGCTGTGGAGAGATCAAAAAACAGACCCAGCGATATCATATTATTTTCAAGGCATTCTACGATGTTGTGGCTGAAAGAATAGATCGCCGAGTTTATGGATTTCCCCTTTACAAACCTATGTTGTGACTCTGCAATTAAGTTGTTACACATCATATGATTCACAATTCTTGAATGCATCACTAACTTAAAAAGCTTTGCAAAACATGAAAGTAGTCACTATCATAACTACGAAACTAGAGGCAGTATAGATTTTCATCTGCAAAATTGTAAATCTATATTTCAAAAGGGAGTATTTGAATTTAAGAAATTGATAAACAGAGTTCGAATTTAAAAATGCTTAAGGTGAAATTAAAAAAAATTTAATAGACAAGAATGTAAAATTTCAGAAAATGGATTGAAGAAAAATACCTAACCGAATCATTATACAAAATTGACATTGTAGTATTAATGCTCAGTTTTTTTATTCAAAAAGCAAAAAATTGCACTAAGAAAATTTTTTCGGTCATTTTAATACACTACAGGTACAGTAGAGAGCGCCCTCTAGCGGCTACAGTAAAACTATGCCCATGTTTCGTTTTGTCGTACCAAAAAACCGTTGTATACCAATTTTCACTGTTAGACATCAAATATTGTTCGAAATATTTAAAAAAAAAACTATTTTAAAAAGTAAATTTAAACACCCTGTATTTCGGAAGCCACGCATTTTTCGACCCATGTTTATATAGACTTTATGCATTAATTTTAAAAGTTCTATCGAATATTAAAGTTATGCAAAAATAAACTGAAACACCCTGTATTCAGATAGGTGCCTAACATTCCTAACACGTGGAGAGCTAAATAAGGATTGGGCATATTCAAAACAACAAAACTGGCATAACCACCGGTGATTTTCACATTGAAAAGCTAGATATCGCTAAGCCAAACGTTTATCAAAGTAAAAACCTGTTGTAATTGTATTTCTTACCTGCTTCTGCCGCTGCTCCTCTCCGCGCTATCCGGACTGCGTTCGGCGCCTTTCTCGTCGTGATCGGCCGGCACCGGCGCGTCTTCAGCCGGTCCATCATTCCCGACGTCTTCATCATCCGAAACCATCACCACCGACTCCTCGAGCCTGCCCCGTTTCTGCGGATACCCGCCGGCGTCGTCTGCGCCGTCGTTCGCGTCCGATTTCCGCTTCGTCGCCTTTTCCAGGTGTCTACGTTCCCTTTCCATGCGCGACTGCTCTTTCAGCCGAGCCATTTCTCGGTCTGTATCATCAAAATTCGTTTTAATGCGAGGCGCGACAGTATACGAATCCGTACTAGGTAGTACGATTTGTTTTAAACCAAAACTATACTGACGTAAAATTCAACCCCCAGAATTATTGATTGAATTTTAAGTTTAGTAGCATAACTAGCAAAGCTTTATGTTAAAAGGGAGTTTTTGCATTTATTATATTGAATACTGATATTAAACAGAGTTCGAATTTAAAAATGTTCAAGGTGAAATTTGTGAGTATTTAAAATGCATAGTGATAAAATTTTAATAG
Source organism: Acanthoscelides obtectus (assembly GCA_963669975.1). NCBI lineage: Eukaryota > Metazoa > Arthropoda > Insecta > Coleoptera > Chrysomelidae > Acanthoscelides > Acanthoscelides obtectus. Next base: position 2,435,858 of record CAVLJG010000005.1, read on the forward strand.
ACAAGAAATTAGAAAAAATTGCTCCAAAAATTTACATTAATAAAACGATAATAATAATGGCATGCTTCATTATCAAGGGACGTAATGTACAATTACCTGCAACTAGTAACTTTTTTCTCCTTTGCTCTTGCTCTGCTTTCTCTTCTTGAGATTTCCCATCATCTTTGCGGTCTTTCTTATGTTTGTGTTTTTCTTCTGTAGTAATGTTGATTATCTCTTGTACCAACATTCCAGCCTCACCCTGTAGTGGGTCTTCATTATGGTTCCTCTCACCTTATACAAGAAGAAATTAATTTTAAATTCAATGCTTTCCGTGTTCCAAAAAGACTTATTTTAATTAATTGTTACTGACATATACAATGTGCTAAAATATTATCTCTCAGGACATGTACAAATATCAAATATATACCTCTTCTGTGTTTTTTTTCTCGCCTGGACTGCCTCTGCTTTGAATATCCATCATCATCATCACCTTTCGAGCCACGTTTGCTCAACAGCCTTTCACGTAAGTCGTGTAACGCTTTGTCGCCTCTTTCACGACTTGACTCATCATAATGTTCCCTCTTGTGTTGCTTATCTGAATCTCTTGCATGCCTAGATGACAAAGTCGAATTGTAATTGAAGATTTGTACACTGACGTACAGTAATGGACAAAAGTATATAGACAAATATGAATATTAACCTAGATACCTTTAGAAAACGAATTCATATTTCATTGCTCCAAAAACAAATTCGTTATTAGTAAAAAAACTAAATTCCTTGTTTTTACATCATCTGCAATGAACACAATACAAGTCTGAATATAAGCACTTTTTTATGAGGGACAACAATATGTAGACAAATTCTTTTCAACATTAGTTTAGTACAGTTTCGTGTCAGAAGAGGATTAGTTTGTGTTCATCAAGTATTGTGGAATAAGTTGAGTGATTTTAAACAACAACATTGCCAAAAATTTGAAGCTGAAGCGTAAAGCAGTTTGGGCAATATTGAACAGATACAAAAAGGTATCTTGGAAGCCTCTAAGAGAAGTGGTCGGCCTCTAAATGACTAATAAAAGTAATTTCGTCCACAGATCAGTTTAAAACCCCAAGACAAATAAAAGCCGAAATCGAGACATAAGGAATTGTCAGTGTTTCTACGAAAACTATAAGTAGAAGATTAAATGATTTGAAGTTATTTGCACGTCGCCTGAGTAAGAAGCCGCTAATATCGAGGAAAAACCGTAAGGACCGATTACAATTTGCACGGTTGCATCTTGATTGGAGCATCTGTGACTGGAAGAGGGTATGTTTCAGTGACGAATCCAAGTTCAATGTTTGGATCAGATGGTGTTCCTAGTGGACAAAGATTGAACCTAAGTACACTTTGCCCACTGTCAAACATGGAGGCTGGTCTGTTATGGTTTGGGGTTGCTTTTCGGGGTTTGGGATGGGACCTTTACATAGAATAGATGGCATTATGGATAAGTTTGTATACACAGACATACTAAGGCATGTCATGTTACCCTATATGGAAGACAATACGCCCTTAAGATCAATCTTCCAGCAAGATAATGACCCGAAGCACACTTCAAATCTCGCAAAGAAATTCTTTCTGGGTGAAAAAATACCAGTTCTCAAATGGCCTTCACAGTCTCCCGATATAAACCCCATTGAAAATATTTGGTAATACTTAGATAAGCAAATATGAGATAAACATTATTCAAACAAAGATGAACTTCTTTGCCACTTTAGAGCAAAAGTGGAGACAGGTTGGTGAATCTTATATCAAGGAACTTCTACAATTTATGCCGAGACAATGCCAGGTGGTGATTGATAATAATGGTTATGCTACAAAATATTAACACAAACATGGTTGGTTTTCTATAATTCAATGAACTTTGCTTCTTTATTCTATAATTGTTTTGCTTTGTCTATATATTTTTGTCCTTCATAGTTCCAGTTTTTCTCAATTAATTTTTTATTGAAGGGAGTCGTAATGAATTTAGTTTGTGTATTAATAAAACAAGTTAAAAAAGAAATACAGCACAACATTAATTTGTCTATATACTTTTGTCTACTGCTGTAAGTAACAGTTATCAAATGTTCATGCAAACAAACACAAACTTTCAAGTGGGCTTGTAGCCTCTAACAGAGATAATAATAATATGAGAGTCATTGGCTTTTTTCTGTGCTGAATAACTTACATTTCTAAGGATGTTTCAAATTTTTTTATTTCACTGTTACCAACAATCATAGGATTATGTTTTTTATCGTTGTCAGTAGATGCAAACACTTCAAACAGTTACTTACTTCCTCAGTAAACTAATACAAATCATAATTATTGTTAGAGTTTCCCTCTGGTGATTCACATTTTTCTGGGAAAGTCCCTTCATGCTCAGTGATTCATGAAAATATCCATTTTCACAGAGGGATTCAATGTCTTGTCTTTAATGCATGAAAAATCACTTGCCAAATTAGTTAGTCAATGGTAATTTACTGTAGTTTTCTGTGGTAGAATATTTTTTACAATTAATTTCTAAAGATTTGTAGTCAGAAATGCAAGAGTCAGTAACTTTTGATGGCAAGCAAAATTACTAAATATATCGTCAAGACATGATTTGCCTCTTATTATTGTACCATCAAGTCCACATAATTGATTCAACAATCCAAGATAAAATGAGAATTATTGTCATTCTAATTCACTTCGATTATATATGAGGAAAAAAGGTAAAACACTTACCTAGGTTCCTTTCCATCTTTACTCTCTCTTTTTCCTTCATCATGCTTTCTTGATGATTCTCCTCTTTTAGACCTCAAGCCATCTTTTCTTTCCCTGTAGCTGTTTTCATGGAACTGGCCCCCATACACCACCATCTGTTCAAGATGTCTTTCTCTATAGTACTGTTCCTTCTCCCTCTGGTAATGTTCTCGTTCTCTTCTTGAACTGCTTGACTTTTCCCTACAATAATACAATCAATAATTTACCTAATCAGGACACCAATAAATTTCTTTGAAATACTTTGGCTACACAAAGATATAAATGAAATCAACACAAAAATCGAAATTGATTGATCGTATTCTTCAGACAAAAAAGCACATTCATCTACCTATCTAATACTTGTAAATATAAAAGAACAAACCTGTGGTGTTTCTCACGGTGATGCCTTTCCCTATCATCTCTATGTCGCTCTGATCGTTTGTGGCTTTTCTCGTGATCCTTCCTTTTACGAGACGCTGTTGCAATTCGGGCTTGTGGAGGCTTAATGTCTAACGAATCATCCACAGTTTCTCCATCGTCCTCGGACAAACTACTAGAACATAATAAAGGGTGATAGACACAACGACGACAAAAAGACATTTTTTTATCTTAGTTGATAATTAAGATATGCATTTAACGCACCGTGGTGGTAGTAGTAGGGTGATAAAGGACATTAGAAATACAAACCTAAAGTCCATTTGTTCTGCTTCTTCGTTCTTTGCATCAACGGGACTTTGCTGAATTTCTCCATCTTCACTTTGATCGTCTGCAGACTCACCCATAGTAGATTCAAAAGTATTAAAGGTTTATTTCTTCAAAAATGCCTGTTTGAACACCAGTAACACCACAATTGAACACTCCTCAACGAACTCAACCTAAACGTTAAATGACAGTGTTTGGTTATGTGGTGGTTATTATAAGCTTTGATGCTAATCACAAAACATAAACACTGAGGAGCACAAAACAAATACACTGAAGAAGAGACAGACCCGTGCTATGCATAAGGCAACACGGTTGACTTACGTCACTGTCAAGCCGCCATTGGTTCTAGATGCAACATGGTTGCTAGGCTCCATAAATAGTTGCTTACGAACTGGCGATTTTCTGACCTAAGTTAAAGTTAACTTCTGATCTGAATTGAGTTGTTGATCGTAAGCACGATCTCAAGGGGAACATACATTACCTATCAACTGTCAAAGAGCGAATAAGATAATAATCACTTACCTATTTATATGTTTTGTGATGAATTAGATGTTGTTGGTTTGTGGTTGTAGTTTTTATTTTCTGATTTAAATTTTAGTTTTAAAAAATAGTGGTTTTAGATGTTCATTTGCGGTTTGGGCTTGTAACTGTTATAATTAACAATAAAACTGTTGCAGACTTATCCGTCATTTTGAATGAATGATCACGTCCATCCACAGATTCTGATAAAGTGATGTTCATGATATACTTTTTTAAATAGAGACTATGGGAAACTATTTACAAACTTTAAAGACAGGTACATATACCTCAATTATGAACGTCAAACATTAAAAAACGTCAATTTGGCCAGAACCTACACCAGCTAAGATATCTCAGACGAAAATCCCCGGGTGTCTCAGCAGCGGGAAGGGGGGAGGTAAGATTCTAACTAAGTTGTGTCAGATCGTAAGCGTCGCTCAGTTAGTTTTATTTAACTTAGGTCAGAATGTACGCTGTTTGTAAGCATCTATATCATTAATATAATTCTTTCACTGAAATAAAGCAGTACGTTATATTTAGTAAATTTGAATGAAAATCTTAATGCAAAATAGATCCTAAATAGGTACGTATAGTTTGAATTTCCGGTGATCTTACAGTATAAAATTTGGATAAAAATATAATCTCCATATAGATTTGGCCAGGTAAAGGTAAATCCGTTGCGAAATCTTTCTCGAATTCGTTCCACACTGCTTACAAATGCAAATGAAGATTGCAAAACTGCCGCTTCGAAGTACTGATCGACTCCGTCGCAACCCCGAGATAGACATATGTTTTGGCAGTTTACCTTGTCATTCCAAAGAGCTGACAACGTTGCATCTTGTCTTTATGCACAATAATCAAATTCAAGCGGATAACCAAATGGAAATGGTATTTACCATTTTGGGTTGGTATTTACCGATCCATTCAAACGAGTGTAGTTATCAGTTTGGTTATAAGATCCGTGACGTCACGAATCAGCTGTTATATGTCATAGTTATCACCGCAAAATTGTGGTATTTACCCAACTCAAGAGTAGTTTTATATTTCTGGTTATTATTTGAAATGTGACAAGTTAGAATTTTGCCGGGTATTGGATATTGTTATTGTACTTCAGCTTCATTTTTGAGAAAATTGATGCAGGCTGACTTCAGTTTTACCATAAAGTGGAGCACCTTATTAGTTATACTCATTACGGTTGTTGGGGACACTTTAAATGTAGTTCCTATGCTTAACAAAGTATCCTGTGCAGCCATATACCATAAGAATATTAAAATATGGCTATATAAACTCACTAGATGATATCCAACTGTATACGGTTTTGCCAATTTCTTTTTTCATCATTTCTGCTGAATCAATAAGTGTTTTCTTTGACATGCGGAAAAATTTAGAAAATTGAAAGTTATCATAGCTACAAAGCCATGGTTCCATCATTCAAAAAAAAATCTGAAAAAAACATTTCTCCCATGAATATTATGAAAGGTTTCTTATTTAAACTTTCCATATACAGTTGTAGACGAAAAAGCACCGATTATTAAGTGATAATAAAAATAATCAGAGATTATATACGCGCTTTTCTAAAATAAACAACTTGCAACAAAACCGCGGTTAAAACCAACGCCTTCAAGCGATTCGTGTAACTGACGTCAACAACCCGTGTGTCATCTTGAACCATATTATAACCGCGGCACATAACACAGAAATTTTGGTTATTCGCTTGGATTTGATTAATCTGTCCATCTTTCAAAAATCAAGTGAATCTGTCATTGACACTAGAGATGGACGATTATCAATAAAAAAACCCTTTATACGTTAACCGATTACCATATCAATAACTTTAATCGGCACCGGTTAAACAAATCAAATTTAACCGGTTATACGCCTGACCGGAAACTAACCATCCACGTCATCGGTCATGTTTACACCGTGGCTAGCCAAGCGCCTAGATAACACAAGGTGTAAACGTGAAGAGAGCTGAACTTATGTTCAAACTTAAGACTTACAACTTCCCTGATAAATCAGTCTAAGTTATAGAATAATAAATGTAGATGAGCAAACGTAAAGTTGGCATAAAAAAGACGTTTTGTGACTACAGAGCATTTATCTAAGGAAAACAAAAACAACACAGACGTAATATTCACTACGCCCAAGGTTGCTGAGATTTGCATAGATAGAAAAAGAAAAAACTTTCATCCGGTTGTTGCATTTGTTAACCGGTTAACCGTATATTATGAAATAGCCAGTTAATTAATTTATGAAAACAGGTTATTCAATTAACAGGTTATTTTTATCCATCCCTAATTGACAATTGACACATGACGTATTTGAATTGGTTTGGATAATTCATACATCTATTGGCATTGGCGAATTCGTGTTCCTTTTCGTGGTAATTTGGATAGCGAGGCAATTTGTACTGCATCTTCTTTAAACATATTGTAGAAATAGAGCATAGATCTTCGATGATTTTGTACTTGCCATCATAAGTCAGTAGAAAGGCTGTGTTGTGATTTTAATAGCCAGATATCGAATGTCCTTTTGAAGAATGCCCCCAAAAGCAAAACCCGCAGCTGCACCTAGCAAAAAAACCGAACAGAAAAAGAAGGAAAAGGTTATTGAGGTAAGCTAGATGAAATGTTCTCACATATTTTGTTCTAACTGTATCAGTTTTAAGGATAAAACATTCGGGCTCAAAAACAAAAAGGGTGCTAAACAACAGAAGTTCATCCAACAAGTTGAAAAGCAGGTTAAATCGGGTGGTCAACATCCTCAAAAGGAAGACCTAAAAAAATTAGAAAAAGAAAAGAAGCTAAAGGAACAAAAAGAACTTGCTGCACTCTTTAAACCTGTCCAGGGACAGAAAGTTGAAAAAGGTGATTACAAAGCCTTACAGATGAGTTGAATAGACTAGTAGGAAACAATATCCTTTTTATCTCAAGTAATCTATAGGTAGTAGGCATTTGCATCAACGTTCTAAAACAGTATTCAGTACATAAAAAAAAATACAATAATACAATTTCTAGAAATCTATATAATAAAAACAAAAGAAATCGTAAATTAATTTCATTCACGGTAAACATTACAGGTGCTGATCCAAAATCCATAGTATGTGCATTCTTCAAACAAGGCCAATGCGGCAAAGGCGATAAATGTAAATTTTCACATGATTTAACAGTAGAAAGGAAGGCTGAAAAGAGGTCTATGTATGTGGATATGCGAGATGGAGAAGAAGAAACTATGGAAAACTGGGATGAGGAAAAGCTGAAAGAAGTTGTTGAGAAGAAACACGGAGCAAAGTCGGGCAAGATGCCTACCACAGATATTGTAAGTGCAAATGCTACAAAACTATCAACGAAAGGAGTATACAATATATTTTACTGCTCACATGTTCTAATGAAAAATTCTGCGAAACACAAAACACCATGTCACTCATTTTTGGTCTGTATCACATATACAGTAAAGTATCACATTGATCTAGATAAAATTTTCAGGCAAGAATGGAAAAGCAAACTCGACAATTTGAAATTCCAGAATTTTATTCATAGTCAAAAAGCTTCACAACAATTGACGATAGGTATAAATTTTATTAGTTAGTTACTAAAAACTTCATGATCGAAAATCTAAAAATTGAATTAAATTCCATTTAAAAAATCTAAAGTATATTGCAATACCTTTCTTTGGATCACCCTGTATTGAATGGCTACAGATGAAAAGACGTTTCCCTAGAAATAAAAATTGACGCGTCCGAGGATTTTTCCCAAAATATACCAGGAGGGTCACAAATGGGGGTGCGACATTTTGTTGGGCCACCATGTATAATTGAAGTAGCATGATAATTTTCAATGAAAAATTTAAAAATCTGTCAAATTTCGGTTGTTTTCCAAATTTTTGGGTAAGAAATGGTCTTTAGTTTGTTTGTTTAAGATTTATTTAGCATGACTGCTACAATTACATTCTAAAAAACTAAACAATTACATAACATACAGGCATTCAGAAAAAAGCAAAATTTGCATCTCTTAGAATTTTCATTGTCCATGAAATATTCCTTTAATTTTCTTTTAAATATCTTTAAATTACAAGTAGACTTTATATCATTATTTAGTTTATTAAATTCAAGTAATCCTTTCTGAAATATTGATTTGCTAGTTATATTACTATTGCAATTTCTTAAATGAAAATCTATAATATCAATTTTTGAAATAATGTATTCATAGTGGTCCTCAAACTTTAGTTTACTATCAATATATATACCTAAATATTTAATTGATTCATCATTTTCAATTATTTCTCCATTTATCTTAACTGTGATAGTATTTTCATTTAGGTATTTCCGTATTAGCATAAATTTTGTTTTAGAAGTATTCAATTTTAGTTTATTTAACCACTTTACGATTTTTTTCAAGTCAGATTTAGCATTTTTAAAGCAGTGTCTTTATTTTCATCTGATATGTATATTAATGTATCATCTGCAAATATCTGAAGTTTACAATAATCTAAAATATTACAAATGTCATTAATGTATAAACTAAATAGTAATCCACCTAGTTTACTACCTTGTGGTATACCAACAGAAATATTTTTTGATCTTGATAATGTAGATCCAATTTTAGTTTTTTGACTTCTGTCAATTAAATCGTTTTGTAGAATTTTGAATACAGATCCTTTAAATCCGTAGTGATGCAATTTTGTAAGTAATTTATCTCTGTCAATAGTCTCAAAAGTCCAAAAACACTGTTAAGTGTATGTTTCCGAATGTCCATACATCTCCTCCAGTCCTCTAAAGCCATTTGCGTGGCCGTTTCAGTTGAGTGTTTCTTCCAGAATCCAGCTTGAAATTTCAAAAACTTTTTCAACATCTGGCAGAAACATGTTTTTGAACCTTTTCCACATATGTTCGTATCATATCGAAAATAGTAGAAAGTATCTTAACAGGAATGCATTTCTTTGCAATAAAGCTAGGGATGAGATCAACACCTGACGTTGATTTGTTAGTGAGTTTCCTGGATGTTCTGATTATGTCATTCTTCATTTCAAGAAGCTCCCAATCATTTTCAGAAAAGTTTTTGTAGCGTTTAAAAACTGTAGGTTGTGAGATTTTATCACATTTATTTATCCAGGTCATCTTCTGTTTTATCTAGATTTGCAAGCACTTCGTAGATGCAGTGGAAAAATCGAAGTATGGATGGTTTTGGCAATGTCCATCTGGTGAGAACTGTATATACAGGCATGCTTTACCGCCGGGCTTTGTCTTGAAAAAGGATAAGAAGAAAGAAGATAAAGCGAATGAGATCACCTTGGAAGAACTCATTGAAAAAGAAAGAGCAGCTTTGGGGCCCAATCAGACAAAAGTTACTCTTGAGAGTTTCATCGCATGGAAAAAAAGGAAAATTGAAGAGAAGAAAGATCAGGTGACGAATAATTTCTATTACGTTGCACGATCTAGATGCAACTTTGTATTATTCATGCGTTACGCGATATGAAATATTCGTTGCGTTGCAGATTAAAAAAGATGAAGACAAGAAAAGAAGCGACTACAAAGCTGGCAGACAAGTTGGGCTTTCCGGAAGGGAGATGTTCAGCTTTAACCCTGATCTTGTTAAAGATAACGATATGGAAGATGGAGATGAATTATTTGACTCGTCCGTTTATGCTCAAGCAGAGGAAGATGCCGACAACTATAAGGAGATTGATTTTTCTAGCTTAAATCAAGAAGCACAGGAGGTAAATCACTAATCGTAGAACGTTTTAATTTTACAGTAAATAGTGATTCACTAGCAATAATTGGTATCGATGTTATTTGGTCGGTTTTTGGGTAGCCTTTCGATTTCAATTGGTATCAAGTTACATATCCCTGATTCCATTAGTTTAAAGCATCCTGATTATGGACATTATATTGTTTCAGGTGGACGGCACGGGCACTGTAGCAACTGTTGACAGATTCGACAGTGAAACAGCAGCCGCCTCAGCTCAACAAAAATCGGAAAATGCTGCGCCAGTACCAATTAATGAAAATCTGTTCTTAGAAGAAGATCTCGATGGTTTAGAAGAAGAGTTGGATAGCTTAGATATGGAAGAATGAATTCGTGCGTGTTTGATTAAAAAAAGTGACAATTTAAAATTCGTTAATGTTTGTAAATATGTACTTTTTAAACCAACTGGACATGCTAATTTTGCCGGAACAAACAACATTGCAAATATTGAAGTTGCTCAGCAATTGTTATAATATTCCTTCATTTTCAATATTGCGAATTTTGTTTCGAAAAATTTTATAACATGCAGAGTTGATTATGCGAAATAAAAGATTATTAATCTGAAATGAAATTTTGAATGGGGGGTCAAACCGGAAGAATATTAAGTCAATTTTATATCTTCAAAAACTTGTTATGTATAATTATACATAATGACTTGAAAGAAATAATACTGATCCAAGTCGATTATACAGAATTAATTTGTTCGATACCGGGTCTTCGGGAACCAACGCAAACTCTAAATTTAGGTTTGTTTCCGGAAAATCTGGTCACTTTTTTCATCGCTCATCACTATCGCGCAGCGTTGCCAGATTCGTCGCAGGGAATTATCGGCTCTTTTGTTTCCCACTATTTCCTATAAGCGCTGTCTATGTTTGGCTTTCTTCAAAGATTCCGCTCCTTTTTTTTTGATTCGGAATCCGACATATCGTTATTGAATTGAATTGAAACCATCTTTTAATTTTTAAATTTCAAGTCATAAAATTTTATTTCATCTAAAGCACATGGGTGAATAAAAATATGCGCGTCATGTCATACATAGAACGTGAGAACTGATTGACGGCAATTTTTTCCGTTGATGTTTGCCGAGATAGTCCGCATAGTGCTAGGCAACCCATCATACAGAGTGGGGTACGCGCGCTTGCCTACCAAGCGGCAACATTGATAGCTGCTTGCTGCTGTTAATTGAACGTAGTTGTTAGATTGATTCAACAGCTGTGAGTAAAAAAAGCTCATTCGCAAAATTATCGTACATTCAGCTATTATCCTACATATACTATCACACATCATACAGAAACGATAATTGTCGTACGTATGGCAACGCTGCTATCGCGCTTAGTTATAAGAAATCTCGTAAGGTGGCGCCACAAGTTACAATAACAATTGAAGGGTTGAGTGGACGAAGGAGGTGCTGGTGAGTAACATTTGGGTGAAAAAAGAGTTCAATATGTTTGGCGAAGCCTATAAGCTATATTCTGTCTGGAAAACGGGTCGTTATATATACTGAGTGACAAAAGGTAAACACCTACGTATGTTTATCCGATTTTAATAATTTTTCGCATATACTTTCAGTGTCCCTTACTAGTAAAATGTGTTGAGGATCCACGATTTCTTATACACTCATTGAGGTGCTGTTGCGTCTTGTAGAACTTCTGATTTCACTGTTTTTTCCCTTAAAACTTTTAGAGGGTAGTCTGCTGGATTATTTAGAAACAAAAAAAGTGTGGATGAAGCACGCTTTTCATGAAATTTTTTTTCCAAAACACTTACTATTTTTAGCTGTTCTTTCTACCGCCATCTATCTGCCGTATGACGTAGAAGCGTGTGCATATGTCATATCTGAGAGGAGCTTGCCTGCGGTGTTGCCTGATCGGGCTCCGTGTTTAGGGAAAAATATGAATAGTGGAAAATTTATATACATATACATATGAAAAACGAAAACAAACAACAGTAGCAAAATGAAAGACGATTCCTAATAAGTATAAATCAAAAAATAACAGCAGTATGCTAAAAAATTATCAATTACAAATAATTATAAAAAACAAAAAATAAAAAAGTAGCTAAACAAAAAAAAAACAATTTTATCTAATTATGAAAAACAAAAAATAACAAACGGTAAAATAAAAAGCAAATCTAAGTGATAACAAAAAATAACAGAAAAAAAAGCCAATGTAATTATAGGAAACAAAAAATAACAAAGAGTTGAATATAAAGCAAGCGGCAAAACAAAAAGTAAAAACAGTAGTAAAATGAAAAACAATTTCATTCCATCCAAATTGCTTTTTATTTTAATGTTTGTTATTTTTTGTTTTTATAATCACATGGAATTATTTTTTGTTTTACTACTGTTTTTTTAATCGCTTAGTATGGCTTTTTATTTTACTGCTGTTTGTTATTTTTTGTTTTAAACTTAGTAAGAATAACTTTTAATTTTACTACTGTTGTTTGTTTTTATATTTCATTAATTAATATAAATGTATATAAATTTTCCACTTTTCGTATTTTTCCCTAAATATGTAGCCCAATCTGGCAATACCGCACGCAAGCGCCTCTCATATATGACATATCCACAGACGTCAACGTCTGAAGTAAACTAAAATGTAAACAAATACAATATCGTTGTCGTCTACTATACAACGTTACTAAAATTCTCATTTATATTTAAAAAAAACATAGGATGTCAACCCTAACACACAAGTGATGAGTATGCAAGGCTTAGCCAGTTTGCTGCACAGATATCCTGTTTCACTCAGAAGAGTTGGAAGTAGACCTAATTTCCACTTTGGAGACACTTCACACCCACGTCACAGCATTAAAGCACCACCGAGACACAATCGAGAACCGAATAGTGGACACCACTACTAAAAAAAAGTAGCTAAACGGAATATAGCTCTGCATGCAGCTGTGAACGGGTGGACATTCCGCTGCGGCGACGGTTGCCGAGAGACTGATGCGAGTGAGTGCTGTACCTCGCTGCGGCGATACGGTACGCCCCTTTCCAGCTCCCACTCCGCGCGTCCGCCCCCGTCAACGTAAACATCGAGTCGCTTCGCGATATTATCAGATAAGAAAACGCAGACGCGCGGAGTGGGGCGTAGCTGTACTACCCGGCCGTACTGTATCGGCGCAGCGAGGTAAGGCACTCAGTCTCTCGGCAACCGTCGGCGTAGCGGGATGTCCACGCGTACACAGCTCCGTGTTGAGCTCTATTCGGTTAAACTATTTTTTTAATAGTGGTGTTCGCTATTATAGGGTTCTCGATTGTGGTGTTGTGACGTGAGTGTCAAGGATCTCCAAAGTGGAAGTTAGGTCTACTTGCAACTCTTCTGACGGAAACAGGATACATGTAGAGCAACCTAGGTGAGCCTTGCATACTCATCTACTTGTGTGTTAGGGTTGACATCGCAATTGCGCACATTGCATACACTGAGAGATTAGTCATATACTGAGGTATTTGGGGAACACTAAAATTTGGACAAATTGTTTTTATTTTTGTCTGACTTTATTTTAAGAAATGTCAAAAACTCATGGCACTACATGATGGTGTTTTTAACTGTGCCCGAAGTGCGCAACATTTAAAAAGGTATCTAATAGGATCTTTTTCTACGATTTCAACGATGTATCACGTTACATTTGTTTTTTTTTAAGTTATAAACAAACGTGTTTTTTTCTATTTTTTCATTTTATTCAAGTAGGCGTGGCAAACAAATGCTTGATGTAAGATTGATTATTTACCGTGCATGTACAAATATTCTAAGCTCAAGAGTTTTTACTCTCCATGAACTCTTTTGTAGTCGAGTAGTCTCCAGAAATGCCAAACTTTCATCGCAATGGAAAAATTGCTATAATTTATACGAGGAATAGAACATTTTCAAGTTCGTAATTGGTTAACTTAACTCGATGGTGTGGGATTTTCATGTGAATGAAAATATCATCCCGTTATAACCAAAATAAATTTTAGCAAGCTAACCGACATAACGTCACAATAGAGCGACTAGGGTCCATCCTTGTGGGAATTATTGCAATAAGTACAATAAGCAAGAATCTAAAAATTTTATTCAAATATTAGGAATTACAACGATACATTATATCACACTTTGTACGAATTTGAGCTATGTACATATAAAACTAGCTCTATTGTAGTTTATAGAAAAAAAATGTTTCTTCCTCTGTCAGACGCCCCTACAATTGTAGGGCGCGTTTATGGCCTCCTTGATTGTCATACTTCTTTCTCTCCTTCAAAAATTTCTAGATTGCACCCGTCCCGTGTCAGCGTCACCGCTTTCCTAATTGTGAAGATATGTTTTCTTTTTAAATTGTAGGAAATTTCAGGCTCATAAAACATGATATAACTCAAAAGCAAGCACAATTCGATGCAAATAGATGTTTGTGACATAACCTCAAAATAGAGCGCTGACACGGAGAAGTAGAAAATTATGACAATCAAGGAGGCCATAAAGGCGCCTTACAATTGTAGGGACGACCGACGATACGGGCCTAAGTTCATCTCAGAGTATAACTTGCTACTCTCGTTGATCGCACAGTAAGAAACACCTGTTATCCTTTTGTTCGAATATATTCATGGATGTGGCGACCAATGCTTCCACGTCTTAATGACCCTATAAAATGCTTCTCCAGGACTAAGAGTCGCCGATAGCTGTTTCGCCGCCAAAACTTTGTAATCCTTGGTGAGGAATCCATTTTGAACTCCAACTTCCATCAGATGATGGAATGCCGCGATTTGATTTGCTGGTGGTGGTTCGTTGATGAATGTCCCTATAAAGCAAACGCCTATGCTGTTCCGGTTGTATCCCAGGGTGTGCGCGCCTAAAAACGGAAAAACATGTTTGCAGACCTCAGAATTTATAGCGGACGTAATTGGAGATTTATTTTGTATAGTAAAAATCACGAAAGATGACTATTACGTCATACCATAAATTGTACTGAAGTAATCAATGGACGTATGTCGATGATAAAATCACGAGTCAGAAATAGTGATGCAAAGTTTCGTTACTTTTTAGGACTTGTAAGGACTCGTTACTTTCGAACTTTGGACTCGTTAGTTTAGTTACTATTTGGACATTTCGTTTAGAACCTACATTCTATATATTATATCAAATTATTACTTTGGGATTGATCCAATTATTATTTTTTGTCTAATGCCTTGCCTATTAATTTTTTTGATATTTGATACGTAGAATGTACTTATATTTTAAACTCGTCGTTGTGTGACGTCTGGTTCGTTGGCTGTACGCTGTAAATAGTATTTAACAAGTGGCATAACCAGATGGGGACCGTGGAGGAACCACTCTCCTCACTCTTTACTTTAGTTGAGTAGCGTCCCCTGCCCTAACAGTGTGGTTACTCCCCTGTCCTACTTAACAGTCTGGTTACTCCACTGTAAATTGTGTTCAACAAAATACTTATAATAATAAAACATACCTGAAACTAGGTTCCTTTTGCACCTAGGCATATTTTCGTCTTCCACCCGCCGTTTTGCCCTTTCTCCTTCCAATGAAAGAGTCGGATGTTTAGTTTTCAAATGGTTCCTTAAATTGCTATTGTTTCCATTTTTATGCGAATAAATATTTTTACAAAGATCATACTTTGCATTAGCTTCCGATATATTGGTGAAATGCATCCAAATAACACTTCTTTTTTGAGTTTGCGATTCTCCTGAACCGGACACGGATGATTCCATATTTTTGTACAAATAATAATTATATTATTGCTCGAGCTTGTACGGCAACGTCCAAACCAGTAACAACCCGCCAACCGCTAGCTCTCAAAGTCAAATGAAAAGTGTACAGGTGTACACAAACATTGCCAACCTAAAGCTCCGCAGTCCGCAACTCGTTTGATAGAAGAGTATCTAAAGTTGCCTAAGCGTAACGATATTCGCATCATTTCATTTCCACCCAGTTTACATCCAAGAACCAAGTCACTTGCTGCTGGCGCTGGCAGTACTGGCTACATTAGATCCCAGTAACGTTTGTATCTAAAGTAATGTATAGTGTAGTAACTAACAGTAATTAAAAAGTATACATAGAAAAAGACCGTATCGCATTCAAAGTAACGAATTCAAATAAAAAGTAACGAGTCTTTTCAAAAAGTAGGACTCGTTACATTTAGTTACTCATTTGTAACGATTATTTTGTAAGCGTTACTTAATTATTTTACATCACTAGTCAGAAACATAATGACAACAAATTTATATTATGATCAGAAGGGTTTATCTCTGATTATGATTTTTGCGAAGTTAGGTTATTTCACTGATTATTTTTATTTTCATTTTATTTCATGGTTTTGAGTGATACCTTAATAATAATTTTAGTGAGGAGTTTTTGTTTTGAAAAAAACAGTTATATGTAAGTAGAATACATTAAGACAGGAACACCAAAGACCCCAAAGTATTATTCTAAAACAACATAACCTAACTATTCAATTATTCATCTTTCAAATATGATCGATCATGCAACATGAAAACATCGTCTATCTTTGTCGGATACATGCAAATTAGCAATACAGTTTGCATAGACAATAAAATTCTGTTTGTCTCTGTCTAACATATAAGAAACTTCATTAAATATATTCACAAATCGCTGTCGTTTGTCTTTACTACATATTAAAATGATGACGTAATCGTCATCTTTCGTGATTTCGACTATAATGATGACTATCATAACGTTTACACCCTGTATTGTTGTGATATATATATTTATGTTTGTTTATATTTTTTGTATATAATCTTTATTATATTAAATAAATAAATGAAAAATCGTTTATGCAAAATACCACAATTATTTCAATGCATAACGTCGTTTCACAGGCTCTAGACATAGTGATGGATGTACCATCAGCATTTGTAGGTACCTTCTTTCTTCCATCCTCTGCCTTCGTAAGCATCTCCATCGCCGCCAACGAGGAAATTGTATCCGATATCATTCCAGCCGAAGCTCTCGATGTGAAACATTTGAATGTGTCTTGTCTGAAAAATGCATTGACCCTGAGAGGCGCAGCTCTGCGTTGCAGAGTGCTGGATTATCACTAGGGATACGGGCAGTTTTTCCAGATCATCAATGGGCCCCTGAGGTGGCTGCGCAAGCCAATTCACTCTGCTGAAGATCCGCACTTTTCTATTTATCGTGCCATTTGAGTCTGAAATATCAGAAAATTGTATGTCTCTCATATAAGAGTACCTACTTACAAAAACAGAAATACAGTACAAGCTAACCTATCCAATTCATACTTGGAAATACAGCTCTTGATATAAACTGGTGGACAGTTGCTTTGCAGCATGGAGAATTTTACCCAAAAAAGTATTTTCTCAAAGTTTTTCTAAGTTGGCTATAACTCAAAGTAGAATATGAGTTTCGGCGCTTTTCTACCACTCCTGGACTTGCTGCTTGTGGGGCGTCGTTGTCACGTCCTCAATTTTTCTGGAGCATTTGGAAACACAGCGCAAATGTTTTTGCGAACGACTGTACGTCCTATCGACGTCATACATACGTCATTGTATTTGGTCTTCGATATGATATACTATGTCGTCATATAATGACGTCAATTGGATGTGACATTCGATCGTCATAATTACGTCATTTTTGTTGGTCGGCGAACGTCAGTAATGCGATAAAAATTCCGACATTATGAGGTCCCTATATTCACTGAGAATAGACTGACGCGGCCAAAGCACTTATTTATATTGATTAGAAGAAAATCTCGCGTATTTTTGAAATATTGTTCAATAATGAAAACAGTTGCATCGTATAGCGCACAATTTTTACTAACCCTAACCTCTCAGCTGAGAAATTGTTTTCTGCAAACATAGCGGCAAATTCAAATCTTGCGCGTTAATTATGGGACACCCTTTACAAATAGTTTCATATTAAATTTAACCGCTTACCTGAAACATAATCAATAGGTGATTCGTGTTCATTCTCTTCTATGTGCTCATATTTCGATTTAGTATTATCCTGGCCTGTAGTATGCGTATAAACTTGAACAGTGCCCAGGATTGCTAATGTAACTGCAACTATTACAATTAATATGATTCGTCTTTTCCACAACCATCCGTACTGACCGGAACTTTGTTCTAGAAAACAGCCATTATCATCAAAAATAAAAACATTGTTTTCACTTATCCATATCACAACCACAGCTTAGATGTCACAAATGTGTTCAAACAATACTAATAAATCATTATTATTACAAATTCGATGCTGAGGATACTCTGTTCTGAACATAATAAATATATTCTGTGGGCAATACTTTAGCGTCTCCCAAAAGTTAAGGCAACCAGTATTACACTTTGGGCCGAATATCCAGAGTTTTGAATATGGTTGTACCATAAATCAAACAAGATATATTTCTATTTATATCCAGATGACAAGACGATAAGTATTACTGTTCGACTATCTGTACTCGTATACACAAAAATCAAATTCAAGCGGATAACCAAATGGAAATGGTATTTACCATTTTGGATTGGTATTTACCGATCCGTTCAAGGTTATCAATTTGGTTATAAGATCCGTGACGTCATGAATCAGCTGTTATATGTCATAGTTATCACCGCAAAATTGTGGTATTTACCCAACTCCCGAGTAGTTTTATACTTCTGGTTATTATTTGACATGTGACAAGTTAGAATTTTGCCGGGTATTGGATATTTTTATTGTACTTCAGCTTCATTTTTGGGAAACTTGATACAGGCTGACTTCAGTTTTAGCATAAGAGAGCACCTTATTATTTATAATCATCACTGTTGTTGGGGACACTTTAAATCTAGTTCCTACACTTAAAAAAGTATCCTGTATAGCCATATACCACAAGAATATTAAAATATGGCCGTATAAACTCACTTGATGATGTCCACCTGAATATGGTTTTGTTAATATCTCTTTTGCATCATTTCTGCTAAATCAATAAATATTTTCTTTGACATGCGGAAAAGTTTAGAGAATTGAAAGTTATCATAGTTACAAAGCCATGGTTCCATCAGTTCAATTTTTTTCGAAAAAAAAAAACATTCCTCCCATTAATATTATGAAAGTTTTCTTTTTTTCAACTTTCCATACCCCGTTGTAGACGAAAAAGCACCGATTATTAAGTGATAATAAAAATAATCAGAAATTATATACGCGCTTTTCTAAAATAAACAACTTGCAACAAACCGCGGTTAAAACTAACGCGTTCAAGCGATTCGAGTAACTGACGTCACCATCCCGTGTGTCATCTTGAACCATATTATAACCGCGGTACATAATACGGAAATTTTGGTTATCCGCTTGGATTTGATTATATTTTCGCGTGATAAAAATTCGTTGGACTACACCTTTACCTTTCTTATCACAATTCTGCGTTTCAATATTCACGGTATTCGTGTCACTTCCGTCCTTAAAGAATCCAGGGTTATCTACTCCATTAGCGGTAGATTTTGAATGCGCATTTGAATAAGCAAATCCATTTGATACGGCTATTTCCGATTTTATTTGATCTTTGAAGGATATCGGTAATATTGCTTCACTTAAGACATGCGGATTGGTCACCTGAAAACGACTTATTTTGAGACAAAAAATACGTGATCTTTTTACGTCCACGGAACATCGGGAAGCCATGTGTTTTAATGAATATTTGATATGAGCTCAATAATATACTAATAAATAAATTCTTTTTAAACTTATGAGTATTTCGAAATTGGGTACATGTCATAGCTTCATTATATTATCCAAGGTTTTTCTGAATCTTCTCTTAGCTGACAAAATTGACATATCAAAACACACGTTGAAAATTAAAAGACATGCTGTAAACAAATACGTGCCTCCGTATTATTGGCGTAAAGGATTTGCTTGATCTTCACCGGCCCCTGGTATATGGTCTTATTCCCGATATGCACATCATTAGAGTTAACCACGTTGACATTATCATAAAGGCAGACTCCTGATGAAGGAGCGACCACGGTGCTATCGTCGTCCTCATCTGAGCTGCTATCTTCGATGTACGAGGCAATGTTCGGTTGACTGCCATCTCGGGCGATCTGTAATATCTATAACTTGATAAATTGCTCTATGGTAGGAAATGTAGTATCTGTTTTTGTCTTCTTGGAAAATTTTCATTAATTTTTTAATTACTTTAAGTTATTAAATTATAAAATATTTTTAAACTAATTTGATTGAAAATAGCAAACTATGTACCTGTTTGACTAAACTGTTTAGTTAGTTTATAAAAGTTAGTACTATGTACATTTAAGATAATAAAACATTTTAATGAAAACCGTTAAACTATTTATTTGAATTGCGGACTCGCTCCTTTATTCGTAAATGATCGTGTGTATGCGAACTGCTCAGTTTCATTTGTGATTCTCGCGAGGAGCTGACATTCGTATGTCGCCGTTGTTGGTATAAATTGGTGGACAGTTGCTTTGCAAAGAAATATACCAGTCGAACCCTGTATGTGTCTTCAAAGAGTTGGTCAAGAACATCCCGCATACCCCAACTCGATATCTCTTTCCGTTCCGAAAATATTGAGATTTGAATTGGGATAAAATTTTCCATGTTGCACAACGACTGTCCACCAGTTTAGTTTTATAGATTCAAGTAAACAGTTTTTTAGAAATCGGAGTTTATATAAACTTATTAGCTGTCACATGGTTAATTATACTTTTTAATTGGAATGATTGAAATTTTAATTGGTTTAATTAAATTTTTTTCTCAGTGTCGATGGGAAATAAAATTGTCAAAAATAACCGTGTTTAAAGAAAAAGCATTGGGAGTTTAACATTTTTCATAATAATAAGAAGAGAACCATCAATCACTGAAAATTGGGTTTTTCCATCGAGTTTCTTATGACTTTGTATGACTAATATGTTTTAATTTTATCAGTCTTAATAGAATACCCATATAGTTGCGCATCGTATTTGTTTTACAACAGAGTGATAAACATTCATGTAAAACTGACATACACAAGTTAATTATATGCATGATGTTGACACTGTACCGATAGGGAATACAAATACGTATCAACGATCGCGCTGGAGACTTGCCTCTTTGTTCGTTCCGACTAGGGAGGCCTGGACATTTTTACCGTCAGCAGGACACTTGTCAGCATCGGCAGGGAGTTGGGCTGCATTTACATCCAGCATTCCTCATTTGCTCGAATCTGAAGCGGCAGTTGTGGCACTCAACATCACGAACGAGTCATACAAACGAAACTTGCACTAGACGTGCACCGACTGTCAATCGCACACGCACATACCGTCAACTGTGGTACCGTGGATAAACTTGTTTAACAATAATTTTACAAGGAAGATTATCGTCAACCAGTGGTGGCGGTGTTCATCGTATGCGCGTTCAGATTCAGTTGCGTTCATTTTAATATCGTCTGGGGTTTTGGAGGCGAAGAGAAGAGAGAAAATTCATTCGGTGGATATTTGTCTGCAAGAGCAACGACATTTTCATTTATGAAACAAAGTCGATGGCAGTAGAATAAACATTTATAATGCATTTTTTCTGGCACACTTTAGATATACAGGGTGGCCCAACGACAAGGTCGCACCCCCGTTTGTGATGACTCTCCTGGTATATTTTGGGAAAAATGCTCGAACACGTCAAGTTTGATTTCTAGGGAGACGTCTTTTCATCTATAGCCGTACAATACAGGGTGAACTTTTGTTTAATCAACTTTATATCTATCTTCAATCGTTGTAAAGCTATTTGAGTTTATAATAAAATTCTAGAAATTCTGATAATAAGGGATTATATCGTAACAATAACAATCAATACAGTTCCAATAGTAACAAGACTACTTAAAAATTAAAAACAAGTCTCCGAGTATTAAAAAAACAAACAACAACTCACCGTTTGCACGCACATTAAAGTTGAAGTAAAAATTAATCTGCTATAAAGAGGTAGGTCAATGTGGTAATAAGTGTTGAAAGTGGTGCCTATATTTACCTCCATGCAATAATAAACATTCTGTTCGAATCTATTCCTAATATTTTCAAGCATGTCTCGAGTTATTTCTAATCCAGTAACGAACATCTAGAATGGAATCTGGCTTCGTACTAAAAACCTTACTTCTCAAATGCAGCCAAAGACAATAATCTAAAGGACTTAGGTCCGAAGATCTCGGCGGCCACTCGTTGGCGCCTCGCCTGCCGATCCACTGAATCGGGAAATGAGCGTCCAAAAAGTATCGTACTGGAGCCACAATGAAGAAAGGGGAACATTTTATGTTCGGATATGTCCTTGACCATTTTGGAAGTTGGCCTTGTACGCGTTGACCATCAAGGTCAAGCACGAATTTAGCTTAATTTCTGGATAATTCAGAAAATTGTGTAAACTGACTTCACTGTTTTTTCACGATTGTTCTCTGGCTACAAAAATTGATTTGACCTCCACATGACCTTGAAGGCCATCATGGTTAAGGCCAGATCCAAAGTCGCCACTGGATATCCGGCGACAAATCACGAAAATATATAATGTCTCGCAAGTTTCTCTATACGACTATTGGTTTTCAAATTATCACCGTACCTGGGTTTGACCTTGACCACCTAAGGCCAAAATTTGAGAATGGTCAAGACCATACTTGAACGTTAAATTATTCCGCTCTTGTCATTTACGGGGTCAAAGATGCGGATTTCATTTAGAAAATTGACTTGGCTTTCAAGGTCATCATGGTCGGATCCAAGGTTAGCATTGGATATCCGGGGAAAAATCACGAAAACAAAGTATCGGCAGTTTCTCTATACGACTACTGGTTTTCAAGTTATCACCGTACCTGGGTTTGACCTTGACCACCTAAGGTCAAAATTTGAGAATGGTCAAGACCATATTTGAATGTAAAATTTTCCCCTCTTGTTATTTACGGGGTTAAAGATGCGGGTGGCATTTAGAAAATTGACTTGGCTTTCAAGGTCATCATGGTCAGATCCAAGGTCAGCATTGAATATCCGGCAGTTTCTCTATACGACTACTGGTTTTCAAGTTATCACCGTACCTGGGTTTGACCTTGACCACCTAAGGTCAAAATTTGAGAATTGTCAAGCCCATATGTGAACGTAAAATTTTCCCCTCTTGTCATTTACGGGGTTAAAGATGCGGGTTGCATTGAGAAAATTGATGTGGCTTTCAAGGTCATCATGGTCAGATCCAAGGTCAGCATTGAATATCCGGCAGTTTCTCTATACGACTACTGGTTTTCAAGTTATCACCGTACCTGGGTTTGACCTTGACCACCTAAGGTCAAAATCGGAGAATGATCAAGACCATATTTGAACGTAAAATTTTCCGCTCTTGTCATTTACGGGGTTAAAGATGTGGGTTACATTTGAAAAATTTACTTGACTTTCAAGGTCATCATGGTCAGATCCAAGGTCAGCATTGGATATCCGGGGAAAAATCTCGAAAGCAAAGTATCGGCAGTTTGTCTATACGACTACTGGGTTTCAAGTTATCACCGTACCTGGGTTTGACCTTGACCACCTAAGGCCAAAATTTGAGAATGGTCAAGACCATACTTGAACGTAAAATTTTCCGCTCTTGTCATTTACGGGGTCAAAGATGCGGATTACATTTAGAAAATTGACTTGGCTTTCAAGGTCATCATGGTCAGATCCAAGGTCAGCATTGGATATCCGCGGACAAATCACGAAAATGTCTCGGCAGTTTCTCTACACGACTACTGGTTTTCAAGTTATCACCGTACCTGGGTTTGACCTTGATCACCTAAGGTCAAATTTTGAGAATGGCCAAGACCATACTTGAACGTAAAATTTTCCGCTCTTGTCATTTACGGGGTCAAAGATGCGGATTACATTTAGAAAATTGACTTGGCTTTCAAGGTCATCATGGTCAGATCCAAGGTCACCATTGGATATCCGGGGACAAACCATGAAAATAATGTCTCGGCTCTACACGACTATTGGTTTTCAAGTTATCACCGTACCTGTGTTTGACCCTGACCTCCTAAGGCCAAAATTTGATAATGCTCAACGTAAAATGTTCCGCTCTTGTCATTTACGGGGTCAAAATAAATGGGAGTTCCATTAAAAAAAATCGACTCGACCTTCAAATGACCTTTAATGGATAACTGCAGAACACACCTAGCAATCGCGGGGCAAGGTTTTTTATAAAATTAATAGTTCACAAAGTATCGTGGTTTTCCGGAACTTTTCAGACACCCTGTATACAGATCTTTTTATAATTATTCGTAAATACAAACGATTTTTCATAAAATTGTAAAATCGTTCAAATAACAACCATACACTCATTGAAATAAAATCCATTATTTAAAAAGAAAATTTAATATTTCCACTCTGTATATAAAATACTATGTTAAATGGGATAAAAAAATAAAAACGTTATATAAATTTAATAATACATTTTGTGTGATTATAGCCATATAATACAAAACTTTATATAAGGTGAGTATCACCCTGTGTAGATATAAAAGTGAAAAGACTTCCGATAACTTGGATCCACCAGATAAAATATTCGCTCCGAAATGCGGATACGTACAAAACGAACAAAAAAATAGTCAGATACAAACATGCTTGAGCGTATAAATTTCACATCCAAGTCTTTTGCACCTCTTCCAGAAATTCATTTGTACGTTTGGTGATGTTCAGTTCGCAAAACATTTCGTTCAAGCCTCCAAAATCCATCAGGCTTAATCCTGCTAGGCCTAGGTAACTGTGCATCGGATCCGGGACGCAGTTTATCCATTTTGCGAATCCGCCTCGCCTAAAAACAATAAAACCGGTGTTTATTAACCAATACACTGTGGCTCACCCCCATGTGTGACTCTCCTGGTATATTCTTTTTTGCTATTATCTATCAATCACATTCATAGTTTCTTTTCTCTCTTCGGTGTTTTTTTTTTCACAAACTGTAAATTAAACCATTGCACCGGGTATCGCTCTCTAAATGGTATCTGTACTGCTCTGTTATTACTGATTCTCTAGCACAGAAACATCGTACCTGTCCTGCGTCATGAGAACGTATTGATGATTATTTTCCTGCTGTATGAAATCGTAGGCGTCTAGGATTTTCAAAGCACCTCCTGACCAAAAGGAGTAGCAAGTGTCGACCGGTTTGTTAGGCCGTCCGTTAAAGCCGCCGTCGAATCTGAATAGTAGCCACCTCCTCAGGTTATCAAATTGAGCCCTCGTTAATCTGCAAATTGAAATGACGTCGCTAACGGATAGGAACTTCGTCGATCCGCTATTACCTGTCCAAGTTTTCGCTTAAAGCGAGTGCAGCGACTGCACAAAACGTCGAACCGCAGTGAGACTCGAGCTCTGGAGCTTGTCCTATGCCGCCGTCGTACGACTAAAAGAAAGAGAGAGAGAACAGGTTTTTTTGAATAATTTGAGAATTCAGAATTATTTTTAGTATTTTCAGTGCGTTTACAAATAATACTAGACGCAATTGAGAATAAACTTACTATGCTATTCAATATGAAGTCCACCATCAACTCGACATCAATTCCACTCCAATCATTCAGGATGTGCGAAATAGCTGCCGCACAGAAAACAAATCTCATGTCACTTTCAACACCGTCTATGGCACCTTTAAAAGATCCGTTCGGTAGCTGCAATGCTTTCAAGCCTACAACAAACATTAATGAGGAAAGCAAAGAAAGGCAGCATAAATTCAAAATAAGGATGATAAGAAATCAAGGTCCTCTTTAATGAAAAATTGCCCATTGACAGAACTTACTATTGATAATAGCACATCTATCAACTCTCTCTAAATTGTCTCTGAGCATCAAAAGTGACGATAGGCAAGCATAAGTGTTAGCTATATGTGCCCATTTATACAATGTATTCTTTCCCCTATTTTCAATCGTATTCAGATTAGTAGAGCCTTGAAATCCGCTGGTTAAATCTGAAAAAAATATAGTGAAGCAATCCACTATTTTCCTATGGAGTGATCTTAGATATAAACCTCACAGCCTAGTTCCACCAGATGGATTTTTGTAATTTTTAATGAAATGGGTTTAAAAAACTGTGTATTAAAATGTTTGGCCTCTTTTGATTTTTCAACATTTTTTCAAATTCTTTTTTTAAATTATACGAGCCCTAACACAAAATAGTTCAGACATTATCTAATTTTATGTTAAAGTTTGTTTATTCTGTTAAGGTGTCAACATAATTTTTTCTTTTATAAGACATTGAAACAGTATATTGTTTGGACAGGTAAACAAAGTTACTGCATAATTTTAACTTTTTATTCAGAATGTTAGAAGTTATGTGAAAAATGTCTGTGATATGATGTTCTGCATGACTGATTGCATAAAAGTATGTATAAGAATTACATCCTGTGCCAAAGCTGTCAAATCATTTTTATTTGGATATGTAGTAGTAGAAAGATTTATTTATCACATTTGGCTACTTAAACAGAATAATTGTAAACAACTTAGAACTAGTAAATTCAAGCCATATGGTGTATGATGTAAATGCTGGGCAACCTATAATTGTAGATTTAACAAGTGATTTCTCAATTTTACTTTAAATTTTGTCAAAGTTTTCTGGTCTTTTATCTCCGAGGATAATTTATTATATTCAATCAACCCTTGATGGAAGTACAGATTTGTAGCATATGTTATACTTTTTGGTCATTAAATGGAAGTCATCTTTATTTCTGTATTATGTAAATGATGGTCGACATTTGATGATGTTAAATTAGTTAGACTATATTATTTTTTACTTTATAAATGAATATCATTACAAGATATTTGATAAAATTTTTTACATTGAGCCATTTTAATTTGCTAAGCATTTGCGTAATTGGAGTATATTTATCTTTATTTAGTATTATTCTCATGCACTTATTTTGTAAAATTTGCAGTCTTTCAAAAATTGAATTATTTGCTAAATATAGAATAGTCGAACAGTACAAGAAATTTGGAAAAATGATGGTATTATAGATAATTTTTCTGCTATATGAACTCAGACATCCAGAAACTCTCGATAAATATCCCACTTTACTACTAATCTTATTTATAACTTTTTCATAATGAATATCAAAAATTAATCGAGAGTCAACAAAAACCCCCAGGTATTTAAAATTTTCTACGAATTCAATATCTTCACCATCAATATTCAGTTGAACATTTGTATATTGTTTTTTTCCGCTTAACAAGGCTTTCGTTTTACTTGTATTTAATTTTAGTCTGTTAGATGCTAACCATTTTGAGACAAGCTTCAAGTCTTCATTTATATAAGAGATACCAGACTGAATATTTTTAGTATTTATATAAATCATAGTGTCATCGGCGAAAATCTGAATTTTGCATTTTTTGAGTATGGCAGGTAAATCATTTATGTATAAAATAAAAATAAGTGATCCCAGGATACTGCCCTGTGGAACACCCAACGTATTTTCAATTTTTGATGAAATAGTGTCATTAACTTTTGTAACTTGCATCCTTTTAGACAAATAATTTCTAAACCAATCTAAAACACTTCCTGCTATACCATATGCCTTCAATTTACCTGACAAAATATCTCTATCAATCGTTTCAAATCCAAAAATACTGCTATGACAACATATGGTAATATGTTTTATGTCCATTAATAATCAATAGGCCATAAAAACATTTATAGGAATTTGTAATATCCCTGAGGTAATTTCAATTCAGCAGCCTTGTTTAAAATGGAAACACTATACAAATCAACTGATGGTGTCATGCCAAGCACAGATCAAAAAGTGGCCTGTAATTTTCTCTCAAACATTCAATATTTGTCATCCAGCTTTTCTGTCAGGCTGGCAACTAAAATCTATCTGTTGCCTAAAGTCTGACTTCAGGATTTATTGCCTACTGGAATATCATTTAATAGTATATGGCTATCTACATATGCACAAAATTCAAATACCTTTTTCATTGATAACTTGTAAGGAATATATCCAGTCTATGATTGATTTCTTTCTGGTATCTGTTATACTATCAAGTGAATTTAAAATGTCTAGGCCTCCTACTGCAAAGTACATGAGTACAGCTCTGAAAAAAAAATACATATTAGAAGTTTTGCTAGGTATTAATACAGAATAATCGGTAAGTTCATTTTTTACACATATTTCCCTTGTTATATGAATCATAAGAATGTAGTTGGCAGATATGTTTGGAGCACTTCAAAATGCAATTTCCAGACCCTGGATGGTATAATGTTCATTTTCATTTTGCTCAGTGATTTGGGTATATGGTTTACAGATTACTGTGCTGTTTTTAAACGTGCTTTGTACTGGGAATATCAAATATGCTTTTAAAATGACTGTATGTTTTATGTGAATATGTATCTGTAAATACCTGTTTGTATCCAAACTGCTGCCATACGAGGGCATTTTCCCATTTAAAATGTGCAATAAGTAGTTTTTATGCATTTCAGGTGCAAATTTTAGCAATACGTTCTCTGTACTCATATTTAAAAACGTTGGCTGTTGCTCAGTTTATCGTAAAATTTTTTCTATTTGACTCCTTAATTTTTAACCAAATACTACTTCTTTCAATTAATTCATCCTTTCCTCTAGAGTTCCTTGTTTACAAAAGTTATAGATATTAGACAGTCATAAAATACACAACAAAATAGGTTATGTAATGTATTATGGGTTGCATACAATTGACCTCCAAAGTTGACTATTGAAAGATACGCTGCCTAGGGATGGGCGGTCGTTGATAAAAAACCGGTTATAGGTTAGCCGGAGAATAACCTTTATTCTGTGTCCATCAACCATCAACAATACAATAATCAAATTCAAGCGGATAACCAAATGGAAATGGTATTTACCATTTTGGGTTGGTATTTACCAATCCGTTCAAGCGAGTGTAGTTATCAGTTTGGTTATAATATCCATGACGTCACGAATCAGCTGTTATATGTCATAGTTATCACCGCAAAATTGTGGTATTTACCCAACTCAAGAGTAGTTTTATATTTCTGGTTATTATTTGAAATGTGACAAGTTAGAATTTTGCCGGGTACTGGATATTGTTATTGTACTTCAGCTTCATTTTTGAGAAAAATGATACAGGCTGACTTCAGTTTTACCATAAAGTGGAGCACCTTATTAGTTATACTCATTACGGTTGCTGGGGACACTTTAAATGTAGTTCCTATGCTTAACAAAGTATCCTGTGTAGCCATATACCACAAGAATATTAAAATATGGCCATATAAACTCACTAGATGATATCCACCTGTATACGGTTTTGCTAATTTCTTTTTTCATCATTTCTGCTGAATCAATAAATGTTTTCTTTGACATGCGGAAAAATTTAGAGAATTGAAAGTTATCAAAGCTACAAACCCATGGTTCCATCATTAAAAAAAAATCTGAAAAAACATTTCTTCCATGAATATTATGAAAGGTTTCTTATTTAAACTTTCCATATACAGTTGTAGACGAAACAGTACCGATTATTAAGTGATAATAAAAATAATCGGAGATTATATACGCGCTTTTCTAAAATAAACAACTTGCAACAAAACCGCGGTTAAAACCAACGCGTTCAAGCGATTCGTGTAACTGACGTCATCAACCCGTGTGTCATCTTGAACCATATTATAACCGCGGCACATAACACAGAAATTTTGGTTATTCGCTTGGATTTGATTTGTGTGTCCATCAACCATCAACAATACAGTGTCATTGTGATTGGCCATGTTAACACCGTGGCTAGCCAATCGCCTAGATAAGTCATAGCACACAGTGTTAACGTGTAGAGGGAGGCATTTATGTACAGACTTACAACTTCCTTGATAAGCCATCCAAGTTATGGAATAATTAATGTAAATGTGGGAAACGTAAAGTTGGCTATTGTGAAACGTCAAGTCTTGTTATAAAGCGTGGCATAAAAAGGTGTTTTGAAAGAACTACTTTCCAGAAGCGGTTATACCGCATATGAGAAGTGGACTAGCACAACCAAACCAACACAGCAGTAATATTCACTACACTCATATTTACTGAGATTTGTGAGAAACCTTCCTTCTTGTTATTGCACCGATAACCGGTTAACCGTACATTGTGATATAACCGCTTAACACTGTTTAATTTAGAAAGACCGGTTATTCAGTTAACCTGTTATTTTTCTCCATCCCTAACGATGTCACGATGACATAGACATACGTCAGACGTCGCTTGTTTTACCGCCAGCCACTTGACTCGTCTCTCTTTCCAGCAGGCCGTTTTTCTCAACATTCCAAAGTAGTTGTTTTATATTTTCAAGTAAAACATCTCTTGTAATTGTCTTTATATCCAGTGTGCCAGTTTCAGAGGAGGTAAGAATTTTATGGGAATTGAAAAACTCCATGCTAAACTTGCTTATTATTTATTCAACTGATTGATTGTATAAAACATGCAACTAATTGTGAAAAAGCTGAAAAACTTATTTTAAATAGGCATTATCGTTCATATAATACTTGAATATTCCAAAGCGGTATTGTTTTTGGGGTTTTAACTAGTGTCTTCTGTTCCCTTTTTCTATAGTAGAAACTGTTGGTAGCAAAATAGGAATGTACTGTTGGACCAGCGAAAGATTGCAAGCCGAAAGAATGCGGACAAAAAATTGCGAAGTTGTCAGATGTTCTACATAAAATGCGGTCCATACATATTAACATATTTAAGATATAGAATTGTTCCGCTGAATTTGGCAATGTAGCTGGAAAACCCAGGCCGCAGGTAAACATCCGGTCGCTGATTGGTCCAAAACTCTTATCTTATCTGAAACTAGAATAACGTGCCGATGGCACGGTCATTTATAAACCTACTCCCATAGGCGTAGGCAGTTGGCAAATACTTTGAAAATATAATTTACTGTTTAGTGGTGATAATGGAATTCAAGCATGGGAAAGTTATTCACAGCCAGGCAAGGGAAATAATAGCAAACGTGATACGTGCTTGCGATGCAGAAGCGGCTAACAATACTTTCGTTTATCCACTGGTAGCTAGAAATGCAAGGGCGGCATATTATACGGGTGTTAGTGAACGAACTATAAGTAAAATTAGAAAAGAAGATAAAGACAGGCAAAATGCAACCTCCACACAGCCTTTAGCTTCTCCCGGAAAAAAGAGATCACGCCCTTCTGTGATCCAAAAAATTGATGGAGTCGATTTTTCCATTATTCGGAGAATGATAGAAAAATTTTACTGTGATTTTAAAGTGGTACCTACTTGTAGTAAACTTCTAATCAAACTGAAGGAAGAAATGGAATTTCCATTTGGTAAAGAATCGTTGAGGCTGCTTTTAAAAGCAAAAGGATTTTACTGGCGTAAATGCCACAACAAAAGGAAATTACTAATGGAAAGACCCAGTATTTTACATTGGCGATACAAGTATCTTAGGTCTATTAAAAAGTTCCGGGAAGAAGGAAGGCATATTATTTATTTGGACGAAACTTGGGTTGATAATGACCTCACTTTCAAGAAATGCTGGCAAAGCGAAGAAATTATGGGTGTCCTGAGCAATATAAGTTCTACAGGTAATAAAGTTTCTTTCACCTCGATTTTGCTTATTATACATTTTTCTCAATTTTGGAATATTCTTAATAAGTGCTCATTTAATTTGTCTAATTGAATACATAATCCCTTGCAAGTATTTTTTTCTCAAAAATATGTTTTTTATACATAGTGATTCAAAAAGGTGTTGGCAAACTTAAAATAACACTAAAATGAGGCTATTTATTCATTTCCAGGACGACTTATAATTGTTCATGCGGGTTCGCAAGATGGTTTTGTTCCTGGAGCCTGTCTCATTTTCAAGGCTGGCTGTGCCACTGGTGATTATCACGGTCAAATGAACCAAGAAAATTTCACGAAGTGGCTTACTGAAAAACTATTTCCTAACATTCCTCCTAATAGTATTATAATAATGGATAATGCACCTTACCATTCAGCTTTGGAAGACAAGCCTCCAACTAGATCTTCTCTAAAAAGAGACATCATCACGTGGTTGAGCAAAAAAGGTATAGAGCATGATCCTAATGCTAAAAAAATGGAGCTTTATGAAATAGCTTGTCTACATAGGCCACCATCTGATGAGAAAAATTATAAGATAGATAATTTAATAAGAAGTTTCGGACACACCCCACTTCGAACGCCACCCTATATGTGTCAGTTTAATCCCATAGAGATGATTTGGGCACAAGTAAAATTTTTCATTAGAAGCCATAATACAAGCGGCGAATTTACTATAAAAAAACTAGATGAAATTTCTAATAAGGCCATCGCTTCAGTAAGTGCCAGTGACTGGCAAAAGGTTATTGGACATGTTATAAAAATTGAAGATGAATATTGGGAAAAAGACAGTCTCATTCAAGAAATACAGGAAGAAATAATAATCAACATAGGAGGTGAAAGTGATAGCAATGACAGTTCCTCAGACAGTGATCATGACTCTAATCAGGATTGAAACTACTAGATTGGCTACCTTTTAGAATTTTTAGATATTCATTTATTATACTATTGGTTTGTGGCTTTTAGTATCTCAGTAGAAAGTCTAATTCTATGTGTTGTTTATGGGTTATTTCATCAAGAAATTACTTTTTGTTTTCCTATATTTTTCTATTCAGTCAGATATTTTTGACTTGTTGTATTCTATTTTAGAAGAATGCATAATTTGTTTTGCTGTTCAATCATAATGCGTACATAGGAATATTACTTGTTGCCTAAAAAATATATTTATTTTGTTCTCAATATTCAGTGTTTGTGTATATTTATTTCTTATAATGTATGTTTGGTATCACGTCATTATGAATCGCAAAAAAATATTAATACTACCAGTTGTAATAAAATATAAATTCAATTAATAATTCAAGTCTCTCCGATCTCCGCCTATGACTCCATATAAAATCGTCTAATGGTAAGGTTTTTTCATCGCATTTCCCCCTTTCGTCCCTAGCAATCTTTGGCTGGTCGATCAATACATTTTTTGCCTCAAGTAACAAAAATACAGCTTTTTGTATACTTAGCATACAGGGGCATACACAATGGACGGCAGCTTATTTCTTACTGAAGCATAAACTACATAGCTAGTAATTTTTTGTCTTACACCTCACCACACGGTTCAATTCTATATCAAATTCTGTTTCATATTGTACAAAATATGAAACCTTATTATATGTTGCAATTTTGAAAATTTCCTTCAGCCAGTTACTTGATCTGTTTTCAGGATTTCATACTTCAAAATATGCTTAATAAAATAT
Source organism: Acanthoscelides obtectus (assembly GCA_963669975.1). NCBI lineage: Eukaryota > Metazoa > Arthropoda > Insecta > Coleoptera > Chrysomelidae > Acanthoscelides > Acanthoscelides obtectus. The sequence goes on from CAVLJG010000005.1 coordinate 2,468,759, forward strand.
AATAAACTTTAATGGCTCTGCTTATCTGGCTATCCATAGAATAAAGTACTAGGCAGTCTGATAAGTACCTGAAAATTCTAAGAGATGGCATTAGTATTCACTAATGCGAACCATTTTTGTCGAGCCTGATCCTTCAAATGACACCTGTCAAAACTTCAGCCATTCATGTTTACACATTTACAAGTTACAGCACTGAGAAGCGACTAACCTCAGAGTTTTTTTTAATATGGAAAAATCCGAGTTTCGAGTTTTGATCAAACACTACTATCTACGCAAGAAAACGATATCCGAGACCAAGGCCAAGCTGGATAAGTATTACCCGGACTCTGCACCGTCGATTGGAACGATTCATAAGTGGTTTACGGAGTTTCGTTGTGGCCGTACAAGCACAGTTGATGCTGAACGATCTGGGCGCCCAAAAGAGGTCACTACACCAGAAAACGTCGAAAAAATCCATGATATGATGTTGAATGATCCCAAAGTGAAATTGAGAGAGGTAGCTAATGCTGTAGGCATGTCATTGGAACGCGTAGGCAATATCGTCCATTCAGTTTTGGGCATGAAGAAGCTCTGCGCGCGATGGGTGCCGCGTTTGCTCACAGTGGACCAAAAACGAATTCGTGTGACGACTTCCCAGCAGAATTTGGCATTATTTTCGCGTAAGCCGACCGAGTTTTTGCGACGATTTGTAACCATGGATGAAACCTGGATCCATTACTACACTCCTGAGTCAACGCAACAGGCAAAACAGTGGGTTCCACCGGGCCGAAGTGCTCCGAAGCGTCCAAAAACGCAACAATGGGCCGGAAAGGTTATGGCCTCCGTATTTTGGGATGCTCATGGCATAATATTCGTGGACTATCTTGGAAAAGGTAAAACCATAACCGGAGCATATTATTCATCATTATTGGACCGATTGAAAATCGAAATCGCCGAAAAACGACCGCATTTGAAGAAGAAAAAACCGCTTTATCATCACGACAATGCGCCTGTTCATTCATGCTTAGTTGCACAAGCAAAATTGCACGAAATCGGCTTCGAATTGGTTCCTCAGCCACCGTATTCACCAGACCTGGCCCCCAGCGACTATTACTTATTCCCTAACCTGAAGAGATGGCTCATCGGTAAGCGTTTTTACTCAAATGAGGAGCTCATAGCTGAAACTGAAGCGTATTTTGGAGACCTTCCGATCGAGTACTTTTCGGACGGTATCAAAAAGTTAGAAAATCGTTGGATTCGCTGTATCGACCTAAAAGGAGAGTATGTTGAAAAATAAACCCGACTTTGGCCAAAAAAACGTCTCCGTGTTTCATTTTTCAGGGACTTATCAGACTGCCTAGTACCTTCTTGAATAATGTAAAAGTCTGTAGTTCAAGAAACTGAGAAAACATAATAAAATGGCTTACAAGTCAAGATATAATTTTGGCCAAATTTAGTTAGCAGATATGCCCACATAGCAGTGCAATATACAATATTATAATATTAGTTCTATATACCATGTAGCAAAATATGTTTGACAACAACACAGTTGTAAATTTAATTTTGTGCAGTTCAGGACCCCCAAATTAAATCTATAGATTTCTTAGGCTAAAATTATGTGTGTCAAATTTAAATTCTCAGATAATGTGTATTAGTTTAAACATATTTTAAATTATACTAATAAATTTTCTCGAACTTGTTTGGATGTATGTATATACTCGCAACAATTTATAATGATTTGAGTCTCTTAACAAAGCATGACAAAAATATGCAACAAGAATGCTTAATTAATAGTTTTTAACTAACTGGTTAAACTTAGCTTTGAAAGCTTTTTACAAACTAAAAATACATAAGCTTTTCTATAAGCTGGTTTGTATTTCTTTCGATGTACACATACTTAGTCATGCAATGTTAGTTGAATATTTTGTTTAGTGGTTAATGCTGTTATTGCAAAATGTTGCAATGTGAATTTTGCCTACATCTTCATGAAAAAGTTTATTTTGTGGTGAATTATTTGAGAGTTATCTTAAACTTGCCTTAGATTGAGTTAAGGCTGAACTAGTAAAGAGTGGTTTGTATGTTCTGGCTTGTTATATCCCAGGCACAATCCAGGTAAGCTTGGATAGATTTACTCCAAGGCTTCTTGAGAGATATAAGAAAATACATAAATGCAATTAACAGTTACTCAGTTTTTTGTAAGTTTTCCTTTTAAATCAAACTGCCATATGCTTTTTGTGCATTGTAGTAAAAAATATTTTTAACCACATTTTTTCGAGTCGCGTGTTTCAAATTCGATCGTCACGATTGGGATATCATAAAGTCGCTTAAATGGGAGCTAAGCTGAGTAATTCTAACAAAAAGCCGCTTAGAAAGTTTCGAAATTTACAGTACTGTCCCAAAATGGTTTTAGTTTTTTCCCAGATCCCAATAGTGAGGGTCGAATTGCAACACCCGGTATATCGACGGACAGACTTTCATAACAAACATTATTTCATATTTCAGTATTTTTTGCTGTTGCGTTTTTTATCGCTTTGCGACTAGAAAGTTCATTCGTGAACATCCGTCTAATAATGTATCATGCTGGAAATCGGATTGAATCGCATAATTTTGCTGAGCAGTATCCATAGTACGCTGGTCATGACGCACAGCATAACTCCTCCCCAGCCGAGATCCAGAGACCAGGAGGTGCTGAACTGTCTGGCTGGGAGTAGGTCCCTGATACCTCTCGCGAGACCGGCTGGTCCGACCACTCCGTCCACAGCGGAAGATGAATGCTCGACCGCGTCGTCAGCACCTCCTCTGGTCGGTTTGCTGTGCAGCCGTTTGAAATGGATTATCGTCAGCGTGAACAGTGCGAATGATGCTGAAAAATTGTTTTGGGGTTGGATTAAATTGAACATCCATAAAAAACTTCTATATAATTAATGATAATCACCGTATTTTGTAGGCATCCAAATGAAACCACGGATGTTGGATTGATAGTTTACTATTGGTAATTTTTTGTTGTACATGTTCGTAGCTAAGTTTTTTCAACAGAGTCAACTTACTTGACGTCGTTTTTTTATGTATTTTAAAGAAGCTTACCAGGGTGGCCGGAATAATAGTAAACTTCCAATACAACATCCGTTGTTTTATTTGGTGACCAGAAAAACTTGAAGATGTACGTAAGTTAGATGAATGAATGATTTGCCGGATTATCTTACCGGCCAAAAGATACATGACCCCAGTGACCAGTACGGCGCTGATTTGATGTTGGAAAACCCCGAAGGCTCCCACCAGCGCTGCGCTACCGAGTATAATCAGGCACACCAGAGCGCACGAGATAGACAAGTTCTGCATCCCTGAAAACAAAAGAATAAGTTTACGGGAACGTGCCTAGAATATATTAGGGATTGGATGCAAGGGCGGTCGGTAGAAGCTAGGTTTCGACGGGACCGATCAATATAGTGGAATTTTTCCATACATTTTTCGGCATATTTATTTGGCTGTTTTAATGCTTGTGTTTTCTTCTGTTGACAACACGATCTTGGTAGAGGAGTTGCTTCCAATACTCCTGCTACATTTGAGGCACAAGTATAAAGTTTCAGTGGAGATGGAAAATGAGCTCGATCTTTTGAACAGAAGTGACCTTCCTCCTCCTCCTTCCGCTGGAGGTAACACACCTAGTTGCTTTCAAATCTTTGGTCTCTTCACATTAACAGTCTTCCGCTTCCACAGCTTTTACTATATGCTTTGGTGCATCTCCATCTGCAAGCGGTACTTGGTCTTGGACCTCCTCAGCAGGGGGAGCATCTTCCGATGCAAGTGCTTCATCCTTTGCAGGCGGTGCTTCATCCTGGACTGTTGGTTTCTCATCCTCAGTAGGGGGTGCTTCTTCGGTTGTAATTGCTTCATCCTCGGCTGGAGGTGCTTCGTTCTTGTCAGGAGGTGCATCATCGTCAGTAGGGGATGCTTCTTCGACTGTAAATGCTTCATTCTCGGCAGGGAGTGCTTCATCGACTGGAGGTGCTTCATCCTCGGCTGGTGGTGCTTCATCCTCTAGAGACGGGTTTTCATCTTTGAGGTTCTTGATCATCTTGCAGTCAGTGCTTCATCCTCGGCTGGTAGTGCTTCGTTCACTGCAAGAGGTGCATCATCGTCAGGAGGGGTTCTTCTTCGGCTGTAAATGCTTCATCCTCGGCTGGTGGTGCTTCATCATCTGCAAACGAGTTTTCATCTTCGGCTTGTGGTTCTTCGTCATCTGCAGTCGGTGCTTCATCCTCGGCTGGTGGTCCTTCGTCCTCTGCATCATCGTCAGTAGGGGGTGCTTCTTCGGCTGTGATTGCTTCATCCTTGGCTGGAGCTGTTTCATTCTCGGCAGGGGGCGCTACTTCCTCAACTGGAGATGCTTCATCCTCGGCTGGTAGTGCTTCATTTTCGGCTTTTGGTGCTTCATCCTCTGCAGACGGGTTTTCATCTTCGGCTTGAGGTTCTTGATCATCTGCAGTCGGTGCCTTCATCCTCGGCTGGTGGTGCTTCGTTCTCTGCAGGAGGTGCATCATCGTCAGTAGAGGGTGCTTCTCCGATTGTAAATGCTTCATTGTCGGCAGGGCGTACTTCATCGACTAGAAGTGCTTCATCCTATGCTGGTGGTGCTTCATCTTCGGCTTTTGGTGCTTCATCCTCTGCAAAAGGGTTTTCATCTTTGGCTTGAGGTTATTCATCATCTGCAGTCGGTGCTTCATCCTCGGCTGGTGGTGCTTCGTCCTCTGAAGGAGGTGAATCATCGTCAGTAGGAGGTGCTTCTTCGGCTGTGATTGCTTTATCCTTGGCTGGAGCTGTTTCATTCTCGGCAGGGGGCGCTTCTTCCTCAACTGGAGATGTTTCATCCTCGGCTGGAAGTGCTTCATTTTCGGCTTTTGGTGCTTCATCCTCTGCAGAAGGGTTTCATCCTAGGCTTGAGGTTCTTCATCATCTGCAGTCGAAGCTTAATCCTCGGCTGTAAATGCTTCATTCTCGGCAGGGGGCGCTTCATCGACTGGAACTGCTTCATCCTCGGCTGATGGTGCTTCATCTTCGGCTTTTAGTACTTCATCCTCTGCAGACGAGTTTTCATCTTAGGCTTGTGGTTTTTCATCATCTGCAGACGGTGCTTCATCTTCGGCTTTTAGTACTTCATCCTCTGCAGACGAGTTTTCATCTTAGGCTTGTGGTTTTTCATCATCTGCAGTCGGTGCTTCATCTTCATCCTCGGCTGGTGGTGCTTCGTTCTCTGCAGGAGGTGCAACATCGTCAGTAGAGGGTGCTTTTTCAACTGTAAATGCTTCATTCTCGGCAGGAGGTGCTTCATCGACTGGAAGTGCTTCATCCTCGGCTGGTGGTGTTTCATCTTCGGCTTTTGGTGCTTCATCCTCTGCAGAAGGGTTGTGATCTTTGGCTTGAGGTTCTTCAACATCTGCAGTCGGTGCTTCATCCTCGGCTGGTGGTGCTTCGTCCTCTGAAGGAGGTGCATCATCGTCAGTAGGGGGTGCTTCTTCGGCTGTAATTGCTTCATCCTTGGTTGAAGCTGTTTCATTCTTGGCAGGGGGCGATTGTTCCTCGGCCGGTTATTGAGCTGTTACTGGTCATATTGCTGGCATCATCTTCCGGAGGTTCTTGTTCATCAGCTTGGTAGACGCCGATAGAAACTTGATCATGCTCTCCAACACAATCAACAAAAGGGCTTTACGAGGACCTCCTGAGAACGAAAGACCTACTAAGCGACCAGCCGAGGATGAAGCACCACCAGCCGAGTATGAAGCACCGCCTGCAGAGGATGAAGCGCTTCCACCAGAAGATGCTCCTCCTGTCCAAGCCAGTTTGTGCATATTATTTGAACGCGTAGACAAACCTTTAGGAGAAGGGAATACCAGGTGCATTTGTGTAAAAGAGAGAGAGAAGAAAAGCTAGTTTTTATCCGAAAAGTTAATCAGAGGCAATTGTTATGAATTATGCATTTCCGATGACATTTCAAACTACATCTGTATATTCGCTATCATTGAGCTTTCTGTTTGATCTTCTTCGATATCCGATATACAAAACTCCTTTACAGTCTCGATAAAACTGAAGTGGCAATTTCAGACAATAGTTGCATTTGTATACACTGTTAAAGTGGAAAACGGTGTACGACGTAAAGGCGTAGCAACTGCAATCATTTTTATGATTTTGTTGACGTCCGGGGATATGAAAACATCCCCAAGGTCCAAAGGAGCCATAAAAATGGACCGGAGCGAGGAGAATTTGTCACAATGTTTGTTTTTAGCTTCGTTATATTAGGTATTCGTTCGGTACATCTCTTATTAAGAATACTGATTCTGATATGTTTTGTTTAATTCCAAAGGAAAAGCAGGTAAAAAAGAGGCTTGAGACGTAATTTTATCAATTCGCGTATTTTAACGTATATAACAAATAATATACTTACGATGTTGCCAGTCTGCCCTGGGCTCATAACCTCGAATCCCGTCGATGCCACCTGATAGATAATTGACACATGGTTGGACAGACGGAAATCCTACTCTGCTCAGCAACGACAGCTCTTCGTCTATAAAATGAACCAAAATGCTAAAACGGACGAATTAAAAAAAAATAAACATCTTCCAGAATTTAGTATCTTGAAATTTGGATTACATCTACATATATATTCTTCTGAATTTTATGATACTTAAATGTACCGCCCATTTCGCCTAACCTTTAATTTGTGTTACTGCCGTTGTGATGGTTCTCTTCCGTCAAGTAGATTCACTCAATACCTACGACGCATTAATATGTTCAACAGACACGGAGTGACAAACCGATATAAATTAGAAACACGGGCTAGTATGATGCAGATATTTTTAAGTAACTTTTACTTGTAAACCGAAGTTCAAATATTATCGAGAGTTTAATACTTCTTAATCGTTTAGGTAGACGTAGATTTTGAAAATTGATTAGGAGACGGCAAAAATAAAATCGCCTGACTGACTACTTGATGCCCTTTTTATTTTTACATATAGTCAACGCCAAACAAAGTGGCGTGCACGTCATCACGATAAAAATTCCCCGACCTAATGCCTAGGTTTCTATCACAAACAATTGCTCTATTGCAGTTTCATATTAATGTGATATATAAATTGTAAAATGGTCATTACTCTCTTATTATCGTTAATAGTCATATAAACATTGTTATTAAAATATCACATAAGTTGCTTTCTGATAAATTTAGACGCATTATGCGAAATAAAATGTTTTGCAAACGCTCCAATCACTTATCGACATGTAAACGCACTAAACCGATTTCGCAGCGTTGACACATTGTCACCTTGAAACTTATTTAAACTGGGAACTGACATTTGTATTAATTTTGACACTGAATCAATTTGTGGCATTTCAAATCTTTATAAATCCTTTGGCCCCGCATACTGTAAATCAACAACTGTTTGTTTCAAAACAAAATTATTCATTTTACGAGTAGATAAAGGCAATTTTGGTATATAAAGATGCCCAAACAGTTAAATAGTCGGTGTAAGGAACTCGTGGCCTCGTTAATGCACTACTTTGAGCAAGAAAGGGACAACAACGGGCCTTTGTTGCCTTTAAATGCTGTTCAAGAGGTAGGTTACTAATAATTATATGTAATGTATATTAATAATAGTGAAATTTTATTTCATTTTTTGTAGCGTGTTGCTGCTGCTTTAAAAATTAGTTTAAGGACAGTTAGTCGTATTTCCGAGGGTGTGAAAAGTGATGCAAATTTAGAATCGCCCAAGAAAAAGCGGAGTTATATTAAACGTGTAACCAACACAGCGACATTGGATACAAGTGCCATTCGAGAAGTGATCTATAATATGTATCACAAAAGTAACATCTTATTATAATAACTTATCAGAAATTTGCATTAATTTGTTAACTAAATTATAATGTCATATTACACATGGTTTCAGAAGAACAAGTTACGATACAAACTTTATGGTCTCGATTAAGAGATAGGGCATTATTTGATGGTAGTGCCACGTCTTTAAGGCGGTTGCTTAGAGATCTTGGATTTAAGTGGCTTAAGGACAATCCGCGACGAGGGCTCATGGAACTACCAAGTATAGCTTTGAAAAGGGTGGAATTTCTAAGGCAATACAATCAAGCCAAGGTTGAGGCCTTATACCAGTTTGTCTTCCTCGATGAAACTTGGATATTTCAAAATGGGACCATAGGTCGCTCTTGGCAAAATGGAAACCAAAAAAGCGTGAAAGCTATTAAAACAGATGGTAAAAGGTATGTACTTTTACACAATTTGCACTATAAAATTTAAAACTAATATATTTTAGATACTTTATATTACATGTTGGAAATGAAAATGTGTTTATTGAGGGTAGTGAAGTGATATTTTCTTCGAAAACAAAATTGAGCGATTACCATGGAGAGATGAACCAGGACAATTTTTTGAAATGGTTTCAACATCAGTTATTAGAAAAATTGGAGAGTTTATCTATGATTATACTGGATAACGCCCCTTATCACAGCATGATATTGAACAAAGTGCCCAACAATGCATGGACAAAAAAAAATCCAAGACTGGTTGACAAATCAAAACATACCATTTTTAAACACAATGTTTAAAACAGAGCTATTGAGTATTGTTGCTCGGTACATAATGCTTCTTAATTATATATATTTTGGTCGACAGTTTATATTTCTTTTGTTTATTCCTATTCTTAAAATAACTGCTTTTTTAGAAACAAACCACCTAAAATATACGTGATTGATGAATTGGCGGAACAACATGGGCACAAAGTTCTTCGTCTGCCTCCTTACCATTGTATATTTAACCCTATTGAGTTAATTTGGGGCATAGCAAAAGGTTACTATAACAGACATATTGGTAGAGATGGTAACAGTGAAAAAGACTGTTTGGATATGTGGAACGAGGCTCTACAAACGGTTACCCCAGACATGTGGAAAAATAGTGTTCGACATACTGAGCAAGAAATTTTTAAATGGTATGAAAGAGAACGAATTTTTGATCGACCAGACATCGAACCTTTAATAATCAACTTTGAGAGTGATGAAGATTCAGATTCAGACAGCGCTGAAGAAAGAAACTCCGACTAACTTTATTGTACAGAAAAAGCTTACACCAATAGCTTACCTAATTTTAGAATGTATTTTTCTGTATGAATTCTGTAAAATAAATACCATGCATAAAATTTGGAGGACCCCATTTGGATTTTTATTCAGTACCTTTAAGCTATCAATTAAATATGGTAGTTTCATAGTGTCATCTGATCAATAATTGTCATACTTAATGATTATGCAAGTACAGATCTATAATTTTATTATACTATTATTTTTGTTCTCATTTGAGGTTAATATTGCTTATAAACCTAGATATGTAAATAATAAATTTTATTATTTTACAAAAAGTTTGGCAACAATGTAAATTTTTCAACACACCCACCTTGATGACGTGCACGCCACTTTGTTTGGCGTTGACTATATACGTAGTTAACTTTTTTCCAATAGTGGACAACTTGAGCCGTACGTTGCGCGTGGGTTAACCTTCTTGACGCCAATTTTTCATCAATCGCAAACCCTTCCCAAGCGGCATGCGGCAGCAACCTTGGCGCAGCCCTCTACGTTCAAATTAAAAAATAAATATTCGTTTGTTCATTCGAGATGGTTTGAAGGTCCTTATTCGAATTTCTGATGCGGGAAACGCCGGGTAATTGGTCGGAACGTTTTGATGACTCGTCCAAGGAGAATTGATTTTCTTATTTCCGCGTTTGTACCAGGGTCGTTGTAGGCATAGACATCGTCGACAAGCAGTTTTACACCAGACCCGCTTTCCAGAGCTTTTCCCTTTGTTTTCAGAAGCATTGTCAGACTATCCAATTGATGCCTGATGATGCTTTTAAACTTTTAGAACTTTAGTATTGAAGTTGAGTCATTAATTTTCAGATAATGATTGTAGAAGGAAGATAAACCAAAATATGTGTGTAAAAATAAAAAAAATAAAAGAAAATGTTACCTTGTTTTATAAAGTATCCTCCCGACAAGTATTTCAGTGCGCACCTGTATTTGATCGTGCGGTCTTGGAGCACCGGCATGCCTCCCCTGTGAGGTCTTAAGTCACCTGATTCACGAGCCCTTTGTACTACATTAACAAAGGCACGAGGGGTTGGTTGCACTCGATTGGGAAACCGATCCGCATAAATCCGTGATGCCGCGGCTGCATTTTGTAAAGACTCCCCCCCAGTAAATAAGAACCATGTCCACAAGTTCAGCATTTTCGTAAACATGTGCCATTTTTTAACAAACACCACTATTCACTCACCCGTTACCGACTGACACATTGACCGAATACAAGTGAATAAAACTGTAGTAAAAACATCGTGATAAGCGTTTCAAAGTCTTTCGCTTTTTTGTTTCCGATGCGATGAACCGATAAGGCGGATTATATCCGTTGTTGCCAAACAAGAGCACATAATATTATTATTGAGACAGGGCGGTACCCAAACTTCTAAAGGGCTATAACTTTGTTACTTTCATTTTACCTCAAAAATGTTAAAGGAAAAAAACATTTCTTTTGATCGGATCTACTCACTGTTAAAAAAAATGACTCAACTTCGAAGTCACCCTGTAGATGAAGCCCACTACAAGCCGCTATGAACCTGCATTCTTGCACGCTCTTGTGATCTTTATTATCCGGGAACATCTCAAACGAACGTTGTGACTCTGGGTCATAACATTACCAGTTATTTACCATCCTCCATACATTGTTTGGTATAGGTTTAATGTGAGTACCTAGTAGTGAACGGTAGCTGTCAAATCGCAATACTGACCTGTCAAACTGACGCATAACGTCCATATGCCTCCGTGCATCGGTACCAGAAACGCGATCGTCTTATCCCTGATGTCATTCGTTGATATCCTGGCTACGGCCTTGTCCAACAGCCACTGCAATCGGACGGTGTTATTGGCCAACACTTCCAGTTTTTGCTTGTCCCACGTGACCTCCTCCCAATGATCTGTCATTATTGCAGCGCACAGCATGCCCGTTGCGCACGTCGTTAGCACTAGCGTCCCTGCAATTTAACCTCATTTAAAGGAACGTGTCTAAATAAGCCAATCTTAACTACGTAATATTTTGTCCTCGTATGTTTAAAACTATAGGGTTGTCCAATAGGGACGGAGGAAAGTAAACGTCAATTTGACATAGACGCCATCTTTGTTTTCTGTCACCGACATGTCATTTTGTTAGTTGAATGTTTACCATTGATCGCTATGGAGTCGTATTCGATTGAAGACCGCATTAAAGTTATTCAAGAGCACTACAAAAGTGGTGCAAAAATAAAAAACACGTTTCGGTCGCAACAACCGCCCAAACGAAACAACCATCGGTCGTCTGGTGCGTAAATTCGAGACAACAGGTTCTGTGGCAAATCTGCCAGGCTCTGGCCGGCCAAGGAGCGTTCGCACACCGGAAAATATTGCTGTTGTGAAGGAGAATGTGAGAGACGATCCGAAACAATCAACAACGCGTCGATCCCAAGAATTGGGCATTTCGAGAACCAGTTTGCGCCGCATTCTCCACAAGGATTTGAATGTACACGCCTACAAGATCCAATTGACGCAAGAGCTGCGTCGGGCCGACCATTTTTCGCGCCGAACGTTCTCAGATTGGCTCCTTGAACACCGCCAAATTGATGCCAATTTTTCATCAAAAATCATGTTCAGCGACGAAGCGCGTTTCACTTTGAATGGGACGGTAAACAAGCGAAACTGCCGCATCTGGGCGAACGAAAATCCCCGTGAGTATCAAGAGCATCCGATGCATCCTCAAAAAGTGACTGTGTGGTGTGCATTGTGGTCAAAAGGCACCATCGGACCTTACTATTTCGAAAATGCGGCCGGGGACGCCGTTACCGTCAATTCTGAGCGATATCACGTGATGAGAGAGGACTATTTTTTGCCGCAACTTGAAGGAATGGATATGGACGATGTTTATTTCCAACAAGACGGTGCAACATGCCACACAACCAACGTCAATATCCATCGATTGCAGTCCTTCTTCGGTGATCGCGTGATTTCGCGCACAGGAAATGTGCCATGGTCACCAAGATCGTGCGATTTGACTCCCTTGGACTTCTTTTTATGGGGATATTTGAAAAGCAAAGTCTACGTCAACAAACCAGCCACCCTCCAAGAACTCAAAAACAACATCATTGCCGAGATAAATGCCATAGAACCGACCATGTTGCAAAATGTCAATGTCCAATAATGTAAACTGGGTTCGAAATTTAGTCACAAGCTTCCGAATAGCTCCCTCAGTAGGCCGACCAAATTGCCCATAAATTGGAAGCAGTGCTCGATGCACTTTCTTAACCGAGCATGAATTTTGATAGTAAAATTCAATAATTTGCAAGCGTTGTTCGTTCGTAAGTCGATTCATGGTTAAATTATAGTCCAAACTGAACAAGTTTGACAATGACACAAGACACGATTCACGCGTCAAAAACAGTGTTGTCAAAAAGATACTAGCAAAAAAATCACCCATTATTAGGCAATACTCACGTTTAACTTACCTAACAGAAAGAATACGCTGGGATGTACTGAGCAGTTCCATTCGGCGTCGTCTTCCGTTTCTGTGTTCTCCATCAGGAGAGGGTCGTAATCTACGATCAACAGGTCGTACTCGGTGGTGCGTACTTGCTTCAGTTTGACGGCTTGCCACGCGAATCGGCCCAAATAGGCCAACGCGGACCACCCGACGACGCTCGTCTTGTCAACCGTCTACGGGACGCTTGGCCCCTTTTCGAACTTTAATGGTGAACTGCGAAGAAAAAGGTGCCGCGCTTGGACAATGCGAACCTGCAGGGTGGGCCGGATTTTACAAGATCTCAGAAAAAAACTACATTGCGTAGGCAAGTTAATATTTATGCAGGGCGTAAACGTTATGATAGTCATTATTTGAATGGGTGAAAGCGGGGGTTAAAAGCAGCAAAAAGTTTCATGTAACATGGGGGTCAAAACGGCATTTTTTTAGAGAAAAGTGACAACGCCGCAATGCCAGACGCAAATTACGACGGAACGCAGTGTAAATAAAGTAGCAGAAATCCATCGGATTGAGGTCAGGAGATCTTGCTGGCCTTTTTCGAGGATCAGGGGCATTTCGACCGATCCAGCGATTTGGATAATGTTCATTCAGATACTGAATGACGCCTCTAAAAATGTGTGGTGGTGCCCCGTCATGAAGAAACCACAAATTCTGTCTCCCTTGTAATGGCATGCTGTCTAAGGTCTGTTCCAAAAGTTCTGGCGAACTCTTGATTCGAGAACATTGTAAATAAACACGACGACGTACGCGAACAAAAACAAAAAAACACGCCCGGTGCTCTGCTCGGCAAAACGATAAAGTAATTTATCTATGCAAAACGATAATTAACCACTGTTACCGTTTGCGATCGATTGCCGGTTCGATAAGGGCGATGAAAGACCGACCCGCTGTTATCATGTGTGTATTAAATATTTAATTTAATGAAACTTACTTACTGACTACAAATTTTGGCTTAACTTAGAAAAACTTAATGCCATTTATTTGTTAATTACCCAATTTAAAAACGTTTTAGATTAGATTATAAAAATTAGTAAGATTGTGGTGATTGTGATCGATAGAAAGCACTTAAAGTTGTATATCCACTCAAATGAAAATGAGCTTTATCAGAAAAGAGAATGTTGTTCAAACTTGGAAAGCGCCCTGACATTGTTTCGGCAAATGCACGGCGTAGATGGTGGTCCTGCGGTTTCAATTCCTGCGCTAGTCGAAGTTTATACGGGTGCGATTTAAGGTCTTTTACCAAAATACGTCACTTTCTGACCCACGACCTGATCACACCTTCATTAGGCCATTGATTTAGATCATGTAAACTAAACTCGGAGCGAAACAGACGCCGCGCTGAAGATAGGATGTCGCGCATGTGGGTGGAGCTTCGTGACGTCACCTTGAGAGTTGTCGGCTTGTGGGTGCCAGCGGCAGGATTGTCGTATCGTGGTTAATACTATATAGTGCGATTTGTTGGTGGTTTTGTGACTTGTTGTATTAGTTATACATACTTTATATACCATGTGTTGATAAATTGATAAAAATGTAGCGTGCTGTTGTGGGATGTAATTCCGACGGCCAATCTAAACATGAAGTTCCACAGTTTTCCTAAAGACCCAAACCTTAGCAAAAAATGGCTACATCAATAAAAGACAAAATCAGTGTAAAAAGCGCTAGGGTTTGCTCGAAGCACAGTGCCTATAAGGTCACTTTGAAACATACCCTAATGGGTTACACCCCTAAAATATATCGTGCTCTAAAAGATCATTCTCCATCATCACCTGAACCTTCCACATCGGCGCTTCAGCGTCCAACATCTGTTAACAAGACGTCTTAATCAAGAACGGCACTTGATATGTGACAATCCGTCCACCCGTTTGGCCTGTAGGTGAAAATATGCACGTTATTCATATCCCCTCAAATGAGAATCACTCTCAGCGTGACGTCATGCACGCCGGCGGACGAAAATCGAACAGCGTACGTCTTTCTGGTCCACCCTGTAGTTACGCTGCTGCAGATGTGTACGCGTAAAATGATCGATCGTCTGGCCTAACCTCTCGTGTAAATAAAATCAAGTTAAAGGTCGACCAACGCGATATTCATAAAAGTGTCACCGTCGTGGCTTAAGCCGGTGCCGGTCCGTGACAGTCAGCCCGTTGTTTTGGGTGTTTAATAATAGTATAGACAGGCAGGGTCACGATGCCGTTAGGGTGTTTTGCCGCAGGAGATGATCGATACTCGTATACTTTATCTGAAGTCACTTGAAATAGCATAAAAACCTTTGGTCGGCGCGTCCTTTGTAATTTCATGACGTATCATAGGCGTGCGGTCATTTATTTAGAACGATAATATTACTGTTTTTATATCACAATAAATGGATTTTACTATCTTCTTATTTTTTTGATTTGGGATAAAAAATACTTATACTGGGAGTTTAATTTATGTTGACTGAAAGTTAAGAAATGGAAAAATTATTTAACATAGGCAAATATTTACATAGCAGGTAGGTATATAAAAAGGTATATAAAGACTTACATTATAGGTATTTATATATCATCCTCGCCTTCGGAGCTGTCGCTAGAGTCATCTTGTAGAGGAATTACAACGGGATTTACAGGAGGCAAAACACAATATTCATTTTCTTTTTCAATAATTTGCCTAGAACACTGCTTCCATAGGTCTGTGACAGCAATATGAGATACTGCATCTCTTATTGTGGCCAATAGCGATTCACTTAATTGAGGGGTCTGATTATGTTTTCTTACTTTTTTTTTTAAAGCAGCCCAGACCAACTCAATCGGGTTAAAAATGCAGTAATAGGGAGGTAGACGTAATACTTCATGGCCATTTTGCTGAAGCAAGATTGTCAACAACATACTCTTTTTCAAATTTTTGTCTTTTAATAAGATCCAATAATATGGCTTTGGTTGATTTTTGTGGTATTTCCATTCCCTTATCCTTCATAAAATCAATAATGTCTTGTTTTTTTGTGCCTGTATTAGGAATTTTGTTTTTCTGTCGGGAATGGTATGGCGCATTGTCCATAATAATCACTGAATTTGGGGAAATGTTTGGTATTAACTGCTGCTCTATCCACTTTTCAAATAAGTCGGAGGTCATGTACTCATGATAGTCGGCACATGATTCTTTGATATTTTTGGCAGATAACAGCAAGGCATTAGGTATAAATCCATTTTCACTGCCAGCATGGAGAATAATGATTCGTTTTCCACGGTTGCATGGTGCATTTAAAATGCACTTGTTGCTGTCGTCAACCCAGCCGTACTGCACAACATCATGGGTATCATACCACGTTTCATCCAGGTAAATCAGATTTCTTTTTTGCTCTCTATAGATTTTAACTTTGTGCAAAAATTCTTGGCGCAATTCAACGATTCGAGACGACTCCATAATCACCATTCTTTTATCTAATTTTTTGTATTGAAAACCACACAGTTTTACAATACAGTGCAGTGGGTCTAAGCATTTGTAATTATAAAAATCTTCAGGATAATCTTTTAATTTATCCCGTATCATTTCCAACGTGGGCACCAAATTTTCTTTATAAAATCCGTATATTATACGACGAATATCTTCCTGAAAACCCACGTCTATTCTTTTTAATTTTTGCCCTATGCGCTTTCTGTGGAAGGAATGGTTGACTACATCTCCCCTTTTTATAACCCGATGAATGGTAGACCGACTGATTTTTGTCAGGATACAAATTCTGTTTAAAATTTGATTTTGCGAGGAATCTGGATTTTCGCTTTTCAGACAATCATACATATTTAGGATTACTCTTTGGGTCTGTTCCTCTAAATCTTTATGAAAGAATTCTGCCTGCACAGGTTCATCAACCATCTCCTCGTGGCTTGGAGCATTTTCCCAAGGTCTCCAAAGAGCCATATTTAGGACACACAAGAACAATCAACACAACAATTAAATCAACAAGTAAACTGAGTATTCAAAAGTCAAAAACACACAAACTAATAAAATCTATGAAAAAACACGGACAGACTAAAGAAAACACGTTTATTCACCGCTACACGGCACTGGCTAAACTGTTTCAATTTTCAGTAGCCACCTGCACTTGTTCGGAGCTCTGAAATACACGCTTTCTCATTGCACACGCACCCGGTATTTCACAGTGTTTCAAGTGACTTCAGATAAAGTATACACTATTCGTCGATGAAGGAGTTCACTATCGTTTTTTTTGACCTTTCGTAGGTTTTTCTACAAGCTGTTGTACAATTGTTGTGAACTCGTTTTGTAGCTGTGTTGCTTAAACGTCAGCGACCAAACGTGGCTATTAACTGTTTGCATTATAAAAACTACCTAGTCTACCTGTCTCCGTTGTAATGGCATGTTTTCTAAGGTCTGTTCCAAAAGTTCGGGTAGGTTATCGCCTAGAAAGCTAAGGTATCCTTCAATTACCTACAAGAATACCCGCCCAAATATTTATTGTAAAACGTTGTTGGAAGTGACCTTCACGAATGGTATGAGGATTTTCTTGGGCCCACGTGTGAGTATTATGGAAATTTAATATCCCGTGTCGCGTAAAAGTACATTCGTCTGTGCAAAAACCACTGTCTGGCTGTCCCAGCTTCATCGTAAACTAACAACATGTCGGCGAACTCTTGATTCGAGAACATTGTAAATAAACACGACGACGTACGCGAACAATAACTAACCACTGTTACCGTTTGCGATCGATTGCCGGTTCGATAAGAGTGAAGAATAACCGACGCGCTGTTGTCATGTGTGTTTAAATATTCCATTTAATGAAACTTACTGACTACAAATTTTGGCTTAACTTAGAAAATGCCATTTATTTGTTAATTACCCAATTTAATAACGGTTTAGATTAGATTATAAAAATTAGTAAGATTGTGGCAATGTCTTTGTAAACTACAAAGACATTTGGACAAAAATCTATTGACCATGGGTCATATGAACTTACTTATTATTACTCATTCCAATAATGACTACCATAACGTTTACACCCTGTACAAAGATGAGGTTATTCACGTGCTAATATACGCGGTTTAAAATTATCAATTATACAGGGTGACTTTGAAGTTGAGTCATTAATTTTCAGATAATGATTGTAGAAGGAAGATAAACCAAAATATGTGTGTAAAAATAAAAAAAAAATTAAAAAAAAAATTTTACCTTGTTTTATAAAGTATCCTCCCGACAAGTATTTCAGTGCGGACCTGTATTTGATCGTGAGCACCGGCATGCCGTCCATATGTGAGGTCTTAAGTCAAATGATTCACGAACCCGTTGTACTACATTAACAAAGGCACGAGGGGTTGGTTGCACTCGATTGGGAAACCGATCCGCATAAACATGTGCCATTTTTTATTTCGTTTGAGCCACGCAACAGACACCACTATCCACTACCGACTGACACTGACTGTATACAACTGAATGAAATAATTGTAAAAACATCGTTCCAAATTCTTTCGCTTTTTTGTTTCCGATGCGATGAACCGATAAGGCGAATTATATCCGTTGTCGCCAAACACGAGCACATAATATTATTATTGAGACAGGGCGGTACTCAAACTTCCAAAGGGCTATAACTTTGTTACTTTAATTTTACCAGAAAAATGGTAAAGGAAAAAAACATTTCTTTTGATCAGATCTACTCACTGTTAAAATAAATGACTCAACTTCGAAGTCACCCTGTATATTACTCACACTATATGGCAGCTAAATGACTGCTTCAAAATCCATAATTCGATCTAGTTTTGCAGGCACCTCGTATTTGAACAACCATTGTAGCTACGGGAAAATAATTGACGTGAGGAAGCGTGACGCCGATCGTTGTTTGATGTGCATTTAGTTGTGCGTCTTGTCTGTTATAGACAATTCAATCGGGCTGGTTCACATTTCCGCGATCCGTCACATGGGCGAATGCCTGTCAATCCCGTCCTGCGATCACGCTGACGCTCCAAGCGCCGATCCCGAAGCTTCACTGAAGGGCCGCAGCTGAAAGCTTCAACCGACACATCGACGGCGGCAAATCGGCGCCGGCGTCGTCGTATCGGAAAAAGCGTACACGTACAAAGCGGACGTGGAACATATACATCGGTCAACGATTCGTTTGTTGTACTCTGCTTTTACTACAGGTAGAGCGTTTCTATCCCGCATTTTATTTACCGATGACGCGTGTTTTTCCCTAAATTCAAATATGAACTTCCATAATTATGATATACAGTAGTGGACAAAAGTATAGACCCGCCTCCATGTTTGACAGTGGGCAAAGTGTACTTGGGGTTCAATCTTTGTTCACTAGGACGTCTAACTTAATGAACATAATAAAGTATACAGAATTTTCACAATTCATATACCGTTACTTGCTGGTTCTAGATCTGATGCTAGTATCTTTGCTCAGATTTCTGTTGCAATCTTGGTTATTCGGGGTAGCAAGAGCATACCAGCTCATGTATTTTTGAAGCTTTTTTTATTTAAATTGTACTGAAGGTTGTTTTTAATTTGTAAGTTATATTGGTTTTTGAATAAACTTTGAACAATTTGCAAGTTCTTATTATGAATTTTTGCCATATATGCTCCTTGAAGCTGAGACTTGTATCAAATAATAATAATAATAATTAACGTCTTTCATTTGTAATATTCTTACATCGTACATCAAACTTCTTAACCGTTCATTTTCTGTCTAGAGTGATTTCAATTTTCTAATCAGAACAGATTGGATTTTTATTTTTAGTAAATGACAATACGTAAGATTGAAGGTAAATATAAAAAATACTGTGTTTTGAACGTTCCCGTATGTGCGTATCTGACTTACAAATTCCGATAAACTAAAAACCATATTGTATTTTCTCACCTCATGAAAAAAGCCAGTACGAAGCTTATTCGAGAATATAGATAAAGACGTATACTTTATCTGAAGTCACTTGAAACACTGTGAAATACCGGGTGCGTTTTATATATCAATATTTAACACGCTCTGTTGCTGCAGAAATCGCCAAATTTCGCAGCAAATATCCCCCGTATAAGAGATCAAAGGCAGTTTCACCGGTCCACGTGGAGTAAAGCACGCCTATGCGTGGACATAGCCAATGAGAAAGCGTGTATTTCAGAGCTCCGAACAAGTGCAGGTGGCTACTGAAAATTGAAACAGTTTAGCCAGTGCCGTGTAGCGGTGAATAAACGTGTTTTCTTTAGTCTGTCCGTGTTTTTTCATAGATTTTATTAGTTTGTGTGTTTTTGACTTTTGAATACTTAGTTTACTTGTTGATTTAATTGTTGTGTTGATTGTTCTTGTGTGTCCTAAATATGGCTCTTTGGAGACCTTGGGAAAATGCTCCAAGCCACGAGGAGATGGTTGATGAACCTGTGCAGGCAGAATTCTTTCATAAAGATTTAGAGGAACAGACCCAAAGAGTAATCCTAAATATGTATGATTGTTTGAAAAACGAAAATCCAGATTCCTCGCAAAATCAAATTTTAAACAGAATTTGTATCCTGACAAAAATCAGTCGGTCTACCATTTATCGGGTTATAAAAAGGGGAGATGTAGTCAACCATTCCTTCCACAGAAAGCGCATAGGGCAAAAATTAAAAAGAATAGACGTGGGTTTTCAGGAAGATATTCGTCGTATAATATACGGATTTTATGAAGAAAATTTGGTGCCCACGTTGGAAATGATACGGGATAAATTAAAAGATTATCCTGAAGATTTTTATAATTACAAATGCTTAGACTCACTGCACTGTATTGTAAAACTGTGTGGTTTTCAATACAAAAAATTAGATAAAAGAATGGTGATTATGGAGTCGTCTTGAATCGTTGAATTGCGCCAAAAATTTTTGCAGAAAGTTAAAATCTATAGAGAGCAGAAAAGAAATCTGATTTACCTGGATGAAACGTGGTGTGATAGCCATGATGTTGTACAGTACGGCTGGGTTGACGACAGCAACAAGTGCATTTTAAATGCACCATGCAACCGTGGAAAACGAATCATTATTCTCCATGCTGGCAGTGAAAATGGATTTATACCTAATGCCTTGCTGTTATCTGCCAAAAATATCAAAGAATCATGTGCCGACTATCATGAGGACATGACCTCCGACTTATTTGAAAAGTGGATAGAGCAGCAGTTATTACCAAACATTTCCCCAAATTCAGTGATTATTATGGACAATGCGCCATACCATTCCCGACAGAAAAACAAAATTCCGAATACAGGCACAAAAAAACAAGACATTATTGATTTTATGAAGGATAAGGGAATGGAAATACCACAAAAATCAACCAAAGCCATATTATTGGATCTTATTAAAAGACAAAAATTTGAAAAAGAGTATGTTGTTGACAATCTGCTTCAGCAAAATGGCCATGAAATATTACGTCTACCTCCCTATTACTGCATTTTTAACCCGATTGAGTTGGTCTGGGCTGCTTTAAAAAAAAAGTAAGAAAACATAATCAGACCCCTCAATTAAGTGAATCGCTATTGGCCACAATAAGAGATGCAGTATCTCATATTGCTGCCACAGACCTATGGAAGCAGTGTTCTAGGCATATTATTGAAAAAGAAAATGAATATTGTGTTTTGCCTCCTGTAAATCCCGTTGTAATTCCTCTACAAGATGACTCTAGCGACAGCTCCGAAGGCGAGGATGATATATAAATACCTATAATGTAAGTCTTTATATACCTTTTTATATACCTACCTGCTATGTAAATATTTGCCTATGTCAAACGTTGGAATTCTGTAATTTTTCCATTTCTTAACTTTCAGTCAACATAAATTAAACTCCCAATATAAGTATTTTTTATCCCAAATCAAAAAAATAAGAAGATAGTAAAATCCATTTATTGTGATATAAAAACATTATTATTATCGTTCTAAATAAATGACCGCACGCCTATGATACGTCATGAAATTACAAAGGACGCGCCGACCAAAGGTTTTTATGCTATTTCAAGTGACTTCAGATAAAGTATACCTGTATATAAAAACCCTACTTTTGTTTGGTGGTGGATACACGCGACGCCGCGTGGCACGCGCAATATCGAACGGCCTTTGTCAACCAATCCGAATCGCGCTTGTACCGGATGCCGGCATGTTGTTAGCTCATCGTTCTAGTCCAGGTACCTAAATATGTCTGGATTTGAGTTGTGTTACGAATAGTGACTGGATATGATGTAAGTCTGCATTGTTTGTTATTTTCTATGAAAATGAATAAGATCGTTGCTAGGGACCGTAGTAGAAGGGGTATATTTAACTCCCATAGGTACAGTAACGGACAAAAGTATATAGACAAATTAATATTATTCTGTATTTCTTCTTTAACTTGTTTTATTAATACACCAACCTGTATACGTAATTCGTTATAGCATAATACTCACTTATACATAAATAAATTCATTAGACGCCCTTCAATAAAAAATGAATTGAAAAAACTGGAACTTTGAAGGACAAAAATATATAGACAAGGCAAAACAATTATAGAAAAAAGAAGCAAAGTTCATTGAATTATAGAAAACCAACCATATTTGAGTTAATATTTTGTAGCATAACCATTATTATCAATCACCGCCTGGCATCCTCTCGGCATAGATTGTACAAGTTTCTTGATATAAGATTCATCAATCTGTCTCCACTTTTGCTCTAAAGCGGCAAAAATTTCATCCTTGTTTGAATAATATTTATCTCGTATTTGCTTAAGTATTTGCATAGATTTTCAATGAGGTTTATATCGGGAGACTGTGAATGCCATTTAAGAACTGGTATTTTTTCATCCAGAAAGTTATAGGGGTTATAGGATCACATCGAATTCGTTGATTTCGTCTGACAGCGTGAAGTACGAAAATGTCTTGTTCTCAGATGGCGGACGTCGTCGTTAACACCGAAACGCAGAACTCGAGCGAGCTGCTCGGCCAGGGCATCCGAGCGTACGTCCTCCAGGACTACAACGCTGCGGTGACGGCGCTCAGCAAAGCTAGCGAATTGATGACCGCCGAATTGGGCACGGATCTGCACGACTCGCTGGGCGAAGTCTACCTCTACTACGGAAAAGCGCTGCTTGGACTGTCCAGGGAGGAAAATGAAGCGCTAGGTGAGCAATTATTTTTGTTTTAGTTTGCTTGATAAAATCTTCCTAGACAAAATACACATTTAAACAAATATTGTAACAAGAACGAATAGTACTACCAGCGCCATTTGTTGAGAACCGCGCCAGGGACTCTCTTTCGGTACTACTAGCGCCATCTGTTGGGAATCGCGCCAGGGAATCTCTTTCGAGATCGACGCGAAGTGACCTTGAAGATTCTGGACTGCCGCTATGTGGCTTACCGGCACTTTCTCGAACGAACGAGTACATACGATGCGTGTAAACGTTATGATAGTCATTATTTAAATGGTCCAATTATATATATATATATATATATGTATATATATATGTTATCATTGTAATTGCAGCTCCTGATGATGATGGCAAAGTCCATTGAAAGCTAGAGAGAATTAAAAAAAGTATAAAGAGTCCTCTTTGCTTAAATTTTGTCGAAGTACCCGACAAAAGGCGGAAGCTTTAATTTTTCACCTAACTGGTCTAGACGACAATGACCACGTCTCAAGTTATATATATATATATATATAATTTAAATTCTCTGAAAAAAATACTTGCAAACATGTGCTTACAAAATGGAAATTAAACGGATCAAGTGTCGACGTGGTCCGTCCTTGCTAAATTTTTAAATATCTTTTTGTATCATAGGTGATGCTGTTCCGAAAGGTCAAGAAGAATCAGATGATGATGAAGAAGAAGAGGCTGAAGAAACTGATGAAAAACAGAAGGAGCAGAATGGAGAGACAGAGAAGAGTGAGAAAGACAAAGTGAAAGATCAAGAATCGAAGGAGGATAAGACTGAAGAGAAAGCGGCACCCAGTGGCGGCACAGCTACGGAAGGTGCCTCAACATCGAATGGAGCTCCTGGTAAGTATTGAAGCAAATGCATCACATGCACTACTCAAAGAAATGTTAATTTAATATGTGCACGTCCTTTTGACATATTCATAACCTCTGCTATCTCTCTCACTTTAATTCGGCGGTCGTCTAGCATCATTTGGTGAACTGAGTGATCTTAAAAATACTGTCAAATACCATCCTGGAGATCCCTGATTTTGGATCCAATCATATAAGATAGATCCGTCTGGTCTTGAATGTTTTCAAATTCAAAAACCAATATAACTTACAAATTAAAAACAACCTTCAGTACAAGAATAACCAAGATTGCAACAGAAATCTGAGCAAAGATACTAGCATCAGATCTAGAACCAGCAAGTAACGGTATATGAATTGTGAAAATTCTGTATACTTTCGTAAAGGGTAAATGTCTGGATCTTGTCGTCACAAATCCTAAATTACGTTTCTGCATAAACAGATCTAAAATTCATAACAATAGTACAAAAGCATACTAAAAACACTCAGAAGTATAAATATAGAGTACATAAAATATGAATATCTGAAATATGATAATAGAGGGATATTTCGAGTAAGGTCAAACTATGTATGTTGTTTAAACAATAAAAATTTTGCGTAAAAGTTAAGCAGAGAAACAAGAGTACCACAATTTACTACAAAAGAATTTACTACAAAATAATATACACCTAAGCTATAAGCTTGTGTGTGTCATACAATATACAAATTCAATGCATGGCTAATGGTCATAAGGTATATTATGAGCAAATGTATATAAAAAAAAATAAATAAAAAAAAAACATTAGATAGAAACGAAATTACTGAGTTGAGTCAAGCTACCGTCGATGCAAGCATGTTAAAGTTATTTAAGATGAACTTCTTAATTCTTTTTTTGAAACAATACTTCGAGAGGATTTTATATTCTAGGGGTAATTTATTATACAACCTAATACCATCAAACTTTATGCATTTTTGGCAAACAGATTTATTCACTCTGGTATAGGTGTAACTTATATTTATTTTAGTTCTTGTTTCATAAGCTTGGCTGGTTGGAACATTGTTTCGGGAGTGAACAAATTTTGGAGCAGCAAAAATATATAAACCTTTAACATTCAAAAGATCATTTTCAATGCAAACAAATCTGCAACTTTACCTACATAAAATAGTCCTGACAATATAATTTTGCGTGGTTTGTAGTATTTTTAAAGTACTAGTGTATGCGGCTCCCCAAATACTTATCCCGTAAGTTAGTAGAGACCCCACAAACGAGTTATATATGGAGAGAAGACTCTTTCTGCTTAAAATATTCCTAAGAATGAAAAACTTATGAATAATTCTCCTTAATTTCGGTGCCAAAAGCTCGGCATGACTCTGCCATTTTAAATTACTGTCAACAATGATTCCTAAGTATCTAATAACTTCAACTCTTTCGACAGTGTCAGCACTATCATTTATAATTAATGTTCGGTGGTGTAATGGCATGCCTGCTTTGGTTGGAGAAAACGTTACATACTTAGTTTTAGAGATATTAAGTTTAAGTAAATTGTTATCCAACCAGCATTTGACTTTATTTAATGACAACTCGGCATTCCGTATTGCGTCATCCCATGAATGACCAGTGCAAACTAAAACAGTATCGTCTGCATATGATATCATCTTACAGTTGAAATTACATCGAAGTAGTTCATTTATGTATATGAGGAACAGTGTTGGTCCCAAAACTGTCCCCTGAGGCACATCTATTTTGATCTTTTGAATGTTGCTTAAATCTGACCCTACCTTAACTTGTTGTGATCGATCAGCCAAATAGTTCTCAAATAAGTTCAGAACTCCGCTACGCACTCTAACACTTTCTAGTTTCTTTAATAAAATTGTATGAGATACTTCGATTAGCTTGTTAAAAGTACGTTCTTTTTCAGCAACAACCGAAGACGCCGAAAACGAGGATGACGAACCGACCGATCTGCAGGTAGCTTGGGAGGTGCTCGAGCTAGCCAAGAAAGTCTTCGAAAAGCAAGGCGACGCGGGCAGAAAGAACCTCGCCGACACTCTGATCGTACTAGGCGAAATCGCGTTGGAAAGCGAGAATTTCCCGTCGGCCATCAACGACATAAAAGCGGGACTAGCGATACAAAAAACTCTCTTCAGCAAAGAAAGCAGAGTCATAGCCGAGTCTTTGTTCAAACTGGGAGTCGCGTACTCGACCAACTCTGAGATGGACGAGGCAATCGCCAGCTTTGCCGACTCGCTGAAGTATCTCAGGACCAGAGTGGAACATTTGGAAAAGATGGAGGACAAAAAGGACGAGGTGGACGATGAAATCAAAGAAATCAGGAATCTGATACCGGAGGTGGAAGAAAAAATCGCTGATATCAAGAGCTACAAGGAAGAGGTATGTCAGTGCGATATCAGAACGACCATTAAGAATTTCGTGTGTAAGCCGACGTTTGAGAGTGTAGACAAAAATACGGTTAACAAATTACAAGTCAAAAAGAAAACCGTCGAGGAGATTTTAGCCAAGGTTAAACTGTGATTTTTTACACTCCGTTTGATACTGCGATGAAGACTGGACAATTCTGGCTGTTACTTTTTTATACTGTTGTCTTTTTTTAAATAAATTTCGCATTTTTCTATCAACAGCGCAGTTTTATTCAAAATTCCCAAGTAACTGATACAACCAGCGACCAGATATTTTTTAGCGCGATCCTTTTTTCGATACCGGTATTCTAAATCCGTTTCATCTGATTATTTCAAGCTGTGTATAGAGATAACTAAAAAAACAATGCTATTAATTTTTTTTGTCAGTAAAAGTATTTTTTCTACAAGCCTAACTTGTCAGCAAATATTAGTACAGCTCTGAAATTGTATGTTAAAATTCCACTTTCATGGGAGACTGAAACAGGTGATTACTTTCGTTCTTATGTCTTTCTTTCTGCTAAAAAATTCTTGCAACCTCAGCAAATTGAGTTTTCAAGGAAAGCAAAGATTTTTTAAAGAAAAAAGTGATAGAATGAAATTAACCACCAGAGCAAAAAAAGTATAACATAAAACTCCAGAGCTGTACTATTATTAGCTAAGAACTTACGATTGAAAAAAAATGCACAAAAATTCATTTTTTGACAAAAAATACACATACAGGATGTAATTTAATCGATGGCTAAAAATACAGGATACGATTTCTTAGCTCATTTTAGGAAGAAAATTTATATGAACATATTTCCTAAACCTCTTAAATTTTCAGCTACAGGGTGTTTAAATTTAAGAAAAAATTCGTTTTCTTATAACTTTGATACTGTTCTAGATATTTTCATGAAATTTGATGTGCACCTACTAAGCAGCAATAGGCATTTTTTGATGTAGAATATGTTTTAATATTTCTGCCAGTGGCTTCCGTTCTGGCGATTTTACAAAAAAAAATATGGTACGACATTGCTTTTTTCAAAATTTTGAAATCATTTACTTTGCAACAAATTTGACCTCTTAACTTTTTTCCGTCCGATGCACCGTTTTCGCGTAAAAAAACAATTTTGGCTATTAACCAATTCACTTGAATAAAAATTAAACAGACAAATCTTACGTACAAACATGAAAATTAAAAAACAAGTTTTGACATTTTCTGTGGATGAAATAAATTAATACTATCATCACAAGAATTGTTGAAAATGTCCTTCAAAAACTCTAGAAGTATTTCTTATGGTTTGACAAGAAAGTAAAATTTTCTGCCTTAGTTCCTCTGCAGTTTGAACTGGTGAAGTCTTGAGGCGCCCCCACAACAAATGTCTATTTAAATCGCGGGACCTCGAAGGCCAAGATTGAGTTCCCCCACACCCCATCCAGCGATTCGTAAACGCATCATTTAGAGATTCCCTAGCATCAATGCTAAAATGTGCAGGAGCTCCATCATGAATGTACCACATTTCTTGTCTTTATAAAAGAGGTACATCCTCGAGCAAAATTAGCAAATCGTTTTGAAGAAAGTGACAATAGTCGTCCTGGAAGGAAGAACGGTCCTGTGAGAAAATCTCCAACTATTTCAGCCCACATATTCCCGGAAAACTGCTCCTGATGATGTGCCTCCGTAATGCGTATGGGTTTTCTTTGGCACATACATGATTGCGGGAAAAAGTAGCTTCATCAGCAAAGAGTATTTTGATACCGGATAAAGGGTTTTCAGGAAGCTTTTCTGAAAACAATCGGGAGAAATTTAAACGCAATAGAAAATCACGCAATTGTGCTTGAACCCTTTGAATATGATAGAGGTATTTTCCAAATAAGAAAATGGATGTCTTTAAAACAGCTTCCTCTAATTCTGGCGTTCTCACCACTTCGGTACTATTGTCAATGCTGAGAATCCCAGTCTTCTGTGTATTCTAGAAAACATTCTAAACACTAGCGCATTCCCGTCAGCAAGTCCGTAGGTAAAATGCATAACTGCTAACTCGGTTTTGTAAATGGCATAGTTTACTTATTTTCTCTATATTATTAATTGCAGAAACTTTCATAATGTAAAAAACTATCGTCATGAAGACTTGTCAAAATAAAACCGCAACGTAATCGATCAAATGACATTATTTCAAAAACAAAATAGGGCACCAGTCCAGTAGTTCAAAATAATTTCGTTATACCACAAATGCATGAAAATGGTTTTTATTTTTTACGCGAAAACGATACAAATTCACTGCAAACTAAATGAGGATTTCAAAAATATGTTTTTTTCTAAAAGTAAAGCCGTACCATATTTTTTTTTGAAAATTCTCCAGTATTGCGGATGCCACTGGTAGAAATATTAAAAAAATATTCTACATCAAAAAATACCTCTTGGTGTGGGTGCATGTCAGATTTCGTGAGAATATCTGAAACATTATTAAAACGAATTTTTTCTTAAAATTCCAACACCCGAACGTGCTAAATAAATCTTGATGAAACTAATAGGCAATGGAAAATAGCAAGTAATCTAATTCTTCAGAAGCAGATCTTTCCCGATTAAATAGGTTTAATTTTTAGGCCGTGAAAAAGATTCTAGCAACAGTAACCGAACAGAAAAAATCGAGTGAAGGCTCTTCTTCTGAAGCTGGCACTTCAAAGCAACCTGCCAATGACATATCGCATCTTGTTAAAAAGAAAAGAAAATTAGACGAAGTCAATGAGAAAGAGGAAACTGAAACCAGTGCTGCCAAGAAACCCGCTGTCTGATCATTATCAATATTTTGATGTATTATTTATTGAACGAGCTTTATAGTTTACCTGTACATTTTTTTTTAGTCTCTATGCTCCGATTTTAGTTTTTACTTAAATAAATTACTGGTATTCTTTCGTATTTCATTTATTTTAACGTTACAAAACGGTCTCGTACAACTCTTTTTCTAGTTTCTTTCGGTACCACAAGTTGGCAGATAGCTGGAGGATCCGCAACGTCAATATTACTCGCAGCACTGAAACCAAAAGCGTGCATTAAAAAAATAAACATAGGAGATTTCATACAGTAGAAAAATCTCTATACAGGGTGACGGGAAAATAGATGCGGACCCGGTGGGGGGAGATATAGTACAAGCCAATCTGAGTCGATTTTACTATAGGAAGTACTGTCCGAAAATTAGCCGTTTTCGAATTATACTAATTTTTAAGATATTATTTAATTAACGTCCTTTATACGTTAACCAAGTCATAAAACTTGAAAATTGGGTGTTTCATTTGATTTTTTTTTGGTTTTACAATAAAAATATTCTAAAATACGAAAATTGATACTCAAATGTACATTATTGACTCATGCAGTAAGTATCAAAATAGTTCAATTTTTATTAAAAAAATCTTCGTTCATCTCAAAAGCTTCAGTTTACTAGAAAAAGTCGCCTACAAATTTTTCGTACAAAATAATTAGAAAACATCTACGTTTCATTACCTTTCAAATGAGGTATAAAAATCACAAATCGATTAAGAATTGACAAAAATATGACTATTATAAGAGGAAGGAAAAAGCAATAAAAATACGACACTACTACAAAATCATACCTTGATACAGGATAATTTGTTTGAAACTACATTTTTTATTTTTATCATACATTTTCAATATGGCGCCCTCTATTTCTAATGCACACACGAGCTCTTCTTATGACGGCTGATTTTACTACCGCCGAATTCCTAAGAGAGGCTTCAATTTCTTGTGCTGCATGTATTATCCTGTTTCTGAGGTCTTCTATTGTGGGTATAGAATTTTGATCAGAGTATACTAAAGTTTTCATGCGACCCCACACAAAAAAGTCCATAGGTGTGAGATCGGTACTGCGTGCTGGCCATGGGATTGGTCCGCCTCTACCGATCCGTCGATTCGGAAACTGCTCATTTAACGAATTTCTAACACTTAGTCTGAAATGTGCTGGGCACCCGTCATGCTGAAAGATCATTCTGTGTCTTGTGTGTAGCGGCACGTCAAGTAATTCAAATAGGGGTAGGAAATGTGGTCCTACCAAACAGTTATTTATAATGCACATTCAGACAAAATCGCTTTTGAGATCCTTTTGGTCTCTTCATATGAGGATTTCCCACTGCACGTTCACGCCAATAGTGAGCGTTAAGGTAGTTTGTTGTGCCGTCTTTATTAAATTTTGATTCGTCGGTCCGTAGAATTATGTTTTCATGCAAAACATACCACACTTGTCATTGGAATAGTCCAAGCCGTCGAGCCACAGCGCGAGTAGAGAGAGTAGGGTCTCTTTGGGAAATATTTAATATTTCTTCTTCTTCTACATCATGTCGAGGTCTACCTGCATCCCCTGAAATAAAATGAAAAAACAAATAACAACAGTTTTTTGTAGGAAATTGTTACCTAATAAACATAGCGGTAAGACTATGAGCTAGAGTTGGCAAAATATTTAGAAAAAACGATACACAACGTGTGAATGTTTCCATCTTCAGAGCCGTGTAGATGCTCGTGTTAAAATTAAACGAATAAACTCTTAATTCAGAAGTTCAATCAACTGTATTAAACTATGTTACAGTATCATCAGTTCAGCCCACAGACCTCCAAGGCTCGACATAGGCCTTACTGACCTTACTTACCTTGATGTCTTATGACGATGCCGCGCTCTCGAACCCGACGGAAGGTTTGCCTAAATACACGGGCCTCAGGTAGGCGACGATTTGGAAACATTTTCCCATACTAACGACGAGCTTCTTCAGCATTGCCTCAGGCATCTCCATAGTAGAAAAGGATATCGGCATATTCTACGAAACTGAACGGCCGCCTCCTTTGTTCATCGATAGGTAGATCAACGAACGATCAAGTCACACAGCAGCCAAGTCGTAAGGAATCACAGAAAACAGGATACAGTCTAAGTCGGCAGGAAAAGAATCACACACGGAACTCCAACAAGAGCCAAGTCGTTAGAAATATCAAAACAGCGACTAGTCTTACTTATCATACTATTCCGGTGGCAAAGTCCGATGTTCGCGGCTCTACCTGTTTCTGTCACTAATATCTTTGTCATTTCTAAACCGGCTTGTGACTTTGATACCTCATTTGAAAGGTAATGAAACGTAGATATTTTAAAATTGTTTTGCACGAAAAATTTGTAGGCGATTGTTTCTAGTAAATTGAGTTTTTGAGATGAACGAAGATTTTTTTTAACGAAAATTGAACTATTTTGAAGCTTACTGCATGAGATAACGTCAATAACGTACATTTGAGTATCAATTTTCGTATTTTAGAATATTTTGATTGTAAAACAAAAAAAAAATCAATTGAAACACCCAATTTTCAAGTTTTATGACTTGGTTAACGTATAAAGGACGTTAATTTTATACAATCTTAAAAATTAGCATAATTCGCAAACGGCTAATTGTCGGGCAGTACTTCCTATAGTAAAATCGACTCAGATTGGCTTGTACTATCTCCCCCCACCGGCTCCGCATCTATTTTCCCGCCACCCTGTATATAGGGTGCCCCAATATTCCGTGGACTCAGAGGTATCACGTATTTTTAGACTCGATTGGACATAATTTACCTCTGTGCGAAAGTGCTTCGTCTGTCCGTTAGATGGCATCAGTTTTCTTTTTTAAACGCGTTTTTTAAGATATTTTAAGAACCGGGTCAGATTTGAATGAAATTTGGAACACGTGTTTTGGTAGACGTCCTGATATTTGACTTTTACAAAAAAAAAACCGAAAAGGGTGCCAGAACAGTGAAAACTAGCCCCACCCTTACAAAAAATATAGCAAACTTCTGAGAATGATTCTTGAATATTTTTTATCTAAAAGATTTTTTATTTACTTCATTTTTTGTGTCTTATGAAAACCTGCTATATTTTTAGGTACAAAATAAGTCGATTGAGCATTTAGCAGACCTTTTTATTTGCTTCATTTTTTGTCTCCTATGAAAACAGGCCATTTCGGATAGTCGAAAGATAAAAAAGATGCATAGAAAAATTTCCAATTTCAAAAATTGAGAATCTGACATAACCCCAAACTTTGCTAAAAAACACGACTTCCTTTGCTCACCCTGTATAAGTGGATAAATAAAAGAAATATACCGGTCGTACCTTGTACGTGTTCTCAAATAGTTAGTCAAGAACCTCCCGAATACCTCAACTGAATATCTCTTTCGGCAGAGGTATCATGTAAAAAACCTATAAAACGTTAAAAAAAAACTAAGATGTCATCTTGGAAACTAGGTAGTTTTTAGGGCGCAAACAGTCATTCCACGTTTGCTCACTAGGATCGTTGTGAACATCTAAGGAGGAATCGCTCAACTAAATTACACGCATTATTGGTTGCCTATGTTTTGTGAGGCCAATGGTCCTTGTCTGTAGTTTTTATCTCTGAAAAGAAAGTTCGTTGAATAGCAAGATCGCATCTGGATGATTATGTGTATTGGTCTGCATGTGTATCAAATCAGTGATATTTGCTGTGTGAGAAAATCATTACTGAATATGCTGCCAATGAAGTATATACAGGGTGACTTTGAAGTTGAGTCATTAATTTTCAGATAATGACTGTAAAAGGAAGATAAACCAGAATATGTGTGTAAAAATAAAAAAAATTAAAAAAAATGTTTACCTTGTTTTATAAAGTATCCTCCCGACAAGTATTTGAGTGCGGACCTGTATTTGATCGTGAGGTCCCCTGTGAGGTCTTAAGTCACCTGATTCACGAGCCCGTTGTACTACATTAACAAAGGCACGAGGGGTTGGTTGCACTCGATTGGGAAACCGATCCGCATAAACATGTGCCATTTTTTATTTCGTTTGAGCCACGCAACAGACACTATTCACACGCTAACCGACTGACACTGACTGTATGTATAACTGAACTGAATAAAATAATTGATTGTAAAAACATCGTTCCAAATTCTTTCCCTTTTTTGTTTCCGATGCGATGAACCGGTAAGGCGGATTATATCCGTTGTTGCCAAACACGAGCACATGACATTATTATTGAGACAGGGCGGTACTCAAACTTCCAAAGGGCTATAACTTTGTTACTTTAATTTTACCAGAAAAATGGTAAAGGAAAAAAACATTTCTTTTGATCAGATCTACTCACTGTTAAAATAAATGACTCAACTTCGAAGTCACCCTATATTGGCTGTGCCCGACGGGTTATTTTTATGTTGTGCTTTTTGAAGAGAGGTTATGTTCAAAGTTATAGATTACGAAAAACTGAAGAGAATTACGGGAAATCATAACCGCGCCTGCGTTGTGTGTAATTACTGTTAGCATGTATATGGCTTGTAATTCGACAGTGTACAGTGAATATCATTATTTTTTATCTCTCTCATTTTTGAACTTCAGCAAATTTCTATATGTAATTTCCAGAATGGATAAGAAAAAGTGGATGCGCAACTAATTTATAGCTTTGAATCTCGTTAAAGTGTATTTGAGACAGGAACCCAATGTAATTATCAACAACACATACAACTTACAGCTTAGAACTCCAGTAATGCCATCACAGGAGCAGATTTTACATCACATGAGAGCCAAAGATTGATAACAAGCCTCATGACGTTTAGGCAACACGTACAACTAAGTGATTAGTTAATATCTTGTAGAAAAACTTACATAATGTCAAAAAAACAGCATAATCTCAAAAAAATCGACATAATGTCACTTTTCAAGATACGTGATGCCCGTGCAGTTCCGTTATCGAGATTTGAATTTGGGTAATGCGGATCCCACATGATGCTGCCAACGTTGTATACAACGTTCGACACCCCACAAGTGGCAGGTGTGTCTCCTACACGATGGGATGAACTTTCTAGTCTTAGACGTTCGACGCATGGTGGCGCCAACGTCTATTATCTGTGTCAGTGTCGCGCTTGGACCTTTACATCTGAACGAAAAATCTCACAAAATGAACGATGAAACAATTCTCCTCAAAAGTTAGTTACGGAACATACATTATTACGAATAGGTAGGTATTCAAATCAAAATACTTCTCACATACCACTACTTCACCACAATCACAGCAAACAAGTAAATAATGTTTTTTCTTAAAATCATCAAACACATGACATCTCGTGTAACGAAGCGTAACAAACCATGCTTCCGACGTTGTAACGTCCTTTGACGCGGGTCAAATGTGGCGAACGTTGGACACATGCAACCCGTCAGCGCTCTCCCACACCATGTGGCGAATGGCCATGTGTCCAACGTTGTAAGGCATTCGCCACATCGTGTTGGACCGGCTTAACATTTTCCATGTTGCAAATCAACTGTCCACCAGTTTAGTCGGCGAAAATATGGCGCTGACGCTGACAACGAGGTATAATATAAATCTATAAATATCCCAGCGTTTCTGAAGAAGAGAAAAAAAAGAGGTGCTTCTATGTCCAAGTAATATTGGGACACCACGTATATAAATGTGAAGTCATTCCAGTCCAGTGTGTCAGCATTACACCTGTACAATACGGAGGGGACGATTTGTTTTACTACTCGAAATTCAGCGCGGAGAAGTAAAAACTGAATAAAGGCAACCATTTACACCGGAGTGCTCTGCTGATTACATATTGTAGGTTACGATTACATATTTAAAAACAAAAACTTTTTTTTCTGTGACGGGAAAAAGTTTGACATTTTATCTCTGTTGACAGGTAACAAAATGTCACTTTTTTGAAATTACTTGTTCCCCGGATATTGTATAAACGATTTAGCTGGCAATAGTTTTTGTGACGCTACTTCGGCTAGTTCTACTAATTGCGGTAGAGTCAAAGAAAACTCGGAATCAAATATTTTTGACTTTATAGTATTAAAAGTAACTTCTAAACAACCACTAGTTCACAATTTTTGAATCAAATCACAAAATTAAATTGACAGCTATTTCATTACTTTAAAAGTTTCCTTAGCAACGCAGGACTAATCGGTATTTTCTGAATTAAATATTGTAATAATATAATTTTTCAATATTAAATCGTCGTTCTTCACCGTCACAGAAAAAATTGTGTATTAGAGCCGTGTTACACACAATAGAATTACTCCGAAAATTATGGTCATAATTATGTCGAAAATGTTTGCTGTCGTATTACACGTAAAAGAATTCTAATATATAATTCTATAGAATATGCGCGAGAATCAGCGCAGAGGGTTATTTCCGTGCATGTCAATATCAAATGTCAACGTCAACAACATAACCTCACTTAACATTTATGGGTGTGCTCCTGTTCGAGTCGTACGAAGAAGCGTTTATTGTTATTGTTTATTCATAATGTTATGGAATTGGGAAGAAGTTACACTGTTGTTGGAGGAGTACCAAAAATGGCCAAACCTGTACAAGGTGAAGTAAGCCTATTACAAGAACAGACATTTGCAGCGTCAGGCGCTGGATGCGATAGACCAAGCATTGAGAAGTTTTATATTAACCAAGATCTCGATTACAAAAATAAATTTAAATCAACGACGTCTGTTGTCTTTCCGATTATATTGGACGACATACTCGTTGGGGTCATGTCCTTTCGAAATATTCGAAAATATTACTCTAATGCGCAGGCGTATCATCTGAATTACTCGGAAATTTTGTTTGCTTGTGTCATACAGGTTGTAGAGAAGATCTTCAATATTTTTTCCATGCAAATTTTCGGCATAATTATGGCCATAATTTTCGGAGTAATTCTCTTATGTGTAAAACGGCTCTTATACACGGGAAGAATACTAGATTTTTGTTTTTTACCCTTGTATAATAAATGACAATTTTGTATCCAAATTTTATAATATCATAAATTAAAATGTGTGGCTATGAAAAAAAGAAGTTTACCGAGCAGAAAATGGATTCAGATGAACATAAATTGATCATTGAAGACAGAAAGAGATAGCAGCAGCAGATCAGTTCGGAGTAACTGGTTGCCTATATTCAGTCTCTGTGTTTGCCCAGAAAGCAAATACACCAAAAAACACAGGTGTGTAATGATGATTTCTTACCCAAACCGATTGATATAGCAAATAGTGCTAGCCAAGGCACTGCTGTAACGTATCTGATATGCCTCAAAATCGTCGCCATTTTCGATACACTCTTGTAATGATTATAATACAGTCCATAGAATGTTACTATCACCCATGGAAATATCAACGCTATATTCCTCTACAATATTAGTAAAAATTAATACAACATATCTTTATCAGTAATTTTTCATTCCCAACTTCGCATAAAAACCTTAGGAATGTTCTTTATTCTTTCAAAATTTGAGTCGCGGTCGAAACTTCTATAGCTTTCATGTTCACAGTATAATCGTACTTGAAAAATACCACATTGATAGTCGAAATGACCTACAAAATTTTTATTAACTTCTTCGGTGAGATTTTCTTAAAATGTTATTAGTGATATGAGAAGCTGTTGGAATATAAAAATTACTGTAAATTATTATAGAGCGTTAACGTTACAGTAGCCAAACCTCTGTGTAGCATCCAGGACGCAAAAGCAATCAGCACAACATCTTGCATATTGAATGCAACTGATATGCCTGCAATAAAAGGTTGATATAGTTTTCTTCATAAAGAGCATTAATGATCATCATAAACACAAACCTGTAACATTGGAGCTGAACTCAATCTTGGCGGCAGAAAACATCGATGAAAACGTCCACAGCGAAAATACCAAAAGGGTCGGAAATTTGTACTCTTGCAGATGTCTGATGTCTTGATAATTTGGAGAGGGACTCTTTATCATTATCGTACTTGAACTCATTTTTATGTTGAATTTGGATTAAATTGTAGACCGGAAAACTAACACAAATACATTTTGAAAACGTCAGTCAGAAATGTGATGTCCGAGTAGAACTTCGCACCGCGTTTGCTATCCAAACTACACTAATGTCTTATCTTTAATCCAGTACCAACTTTCAATGTCTAATCATCGTGGCAGTGTCAGTTGTGGCAAGTATAACACCAAAAATCATAATGCGAAAAAAGCAAATTATTTAAATCCAATGCATAGCGTCATGTGAAAAAAAAACCTGGTGGAGTAAATTATGAAACTACCTTTCAACTCATTTCTGGGCCCGGTTTTGAAGAAAAATCAAAAGAGTATCCAGCGGCTGTGCGGCGTGCTGCCTTTTCACGTTTCACACATCTACGTCGGAATTTTGGGAGTCTTAGGAGTGGTATTGCCAACGTTTATTTCATACAGAATGGACGAACAGATATACTTCATCAGTTTTCCCGTGCCATTTTGCGTTTTTGTTAAAGATTTATTTAAAAAAAACTACAGCAATAGCATACAGATATTTAGAAAAACAAAACATGCATCTCTAACATTTTTCACTGCCCAAGAAATATTCCTTTAATTTTCTTTTAAACATCTTCTAAACTTTAGTTTGCTATCAAAATGTATACCAAAATATTCATTTGATTAAACATTTTCAATTACCATAAATCCTAATTGTGATATGATAGTATTTTCATTTAAGTATTTCCCTATTAACATACATTTTGTATTAGAAGCATTCAATTTTTATTTATTTACAATTAACCAATTCAGGACTTTGATTTTTTAAAGCAGTGTCTACATTTTCATTTGATATGTCTATTAATGTATCTGCAAATATCGGAGATTTATAATAACCTAAAATATCAGAGTTATATATATATATATATAAAAATGAATGTTTGTGTGTGTCTTTTGTAGACTCGTAAACTATGCATTTGATCATGTGACGATCTTTAGCAAAGTTGTACATAGCCCCCGAAGGTTTCTGAGTTGGTACGACCAATTTTCGACAGATGGCGCCACAATGTATAAAACACATAGTAATTCGCTATCTTGTGGTACACCAACAGAAATATGTTTTGAGCTTGATAATATAGACCCAGTTTTGCTTTTCTGCCTTCTGTCAATTGCGCAGTTATGTAGAATCTTAAATACAGATCCTTTAAATCCATAGTCATGCAATTTTGTAATTTATCCCTGTCAATAGCTTGAAACGCCGTTTTGAAGTGCAAAAACACTCACTGGTTGTTTCCTATTCGTCCACTCTGTATTGAAGTTTCATTCACACACAAAGTCCTGACGTATGCAGTTTTCAGGCCTTGAGTTTGTTCGATATCATAAGGATTGTGAAGTGCGGCCCAGTTCTACCAGGTTACCTATGGAGGGAGAGACTGAAAACGGGAACACTGGTCCCCGCAGAAGTAGAGCGAGATTGCAAATTGATCTGTTTAGTTTTGTCACTGGAATATTATTGCTTCCTGCTCGTAGGATTGTTAACTGTAAGTAAAAAATCGTACACAATCCCCGCCTTTAATTTGGCATATATTATTTTCAGAATAGTCCAATTTTCTTCCTTCCCTTCATGATCCTGTACGCGGTAATGGTGGTGATGGAATCTGTGATATTTTTCGTCCGAGCCTTCGTAGGCGGATTGGACTACAAACGAAGTGGCCTGATCATGTCGATGTTCATGACGTACAACTGGCTCTCTGTATTTTGCACCTTCTGTCGTGCTATGAATAGATGTGATGTCTAGTGGATACTTTGTACAAATACAACGAGTAAGACTGGAAATATTAGTTTAATTTCGAGCAGTTTATTCAAATTCACACGGGCTCGAGTGACGTCAGGCAAGCATTGCTTAGCCAGTGTTGCCATTTACACCAACCATGATCTTTGAGTTGTAATGTTGCTAGCATCCCAACTAAAAATTATCACTCCAAGAATGATTATACAGTATTCCTTAAACAGCATTGTATACTGTAAGAACATTGGCAAAACCCTCTTAGAACTGCTATACAAGCGGAATGGGCACACCTAATAGGACACTTCAGTCATTTAAGAGGTTGTAAAGGGCTGCAGGTAACAGTTATAAAACAAAAGTATAAGCCGCTATAGGACATTTGCGTCAGTGCAAGATTCAGTTTTTGTCAACTATACAACTATTCTGTTACGTGATTCTACTTTATTGCAACCAAACTATTTCTTATGTATTGTATAGACTAAGTGAAGAATATATAACATTTATATATTATATAACATTACCGTCATCTTGTTTACTTACATATCGGCCATTGTGAATTTCATACACAGGTATATGATAAACTTCTACACTTTGACATAGGGCTATTTAATTTCTTGCGCAGAAAATTGTATTGTGATTATCGTGCAAATTAGTTACCCAATTTCTACCGGCTTCGTATTTGATTCATATTTTGACAATGATAAAAAGTATGTCTAGATTTTTAAGATGGAAAACTGAACTTATCTGCGTTAAATCTTCCACAAATCCTATATTTAGACACAATTACACTAATGTTTATCACTTTACATCTGTAATTTCGAACTGAAACATAATTATTTAATATTAAATAGAGGAATAAATGTTTGCCCAATATGGCGGGTGGTTGTGTACAATCATGACATCGTCCATGTTGTCTTTAGGTTATTAGAATATTTTGGTGTTGCCTGCAGGTGTTATAGTGGATACCAAATAAAATCCGATGCACGTCATAGGTGATGTCATTCATAAAAATCATGGTTACCAACAGTTGACTACATTCAATGTGACATTTCTACTTGAAGTTTAAATTTCCCCGTCTCGATTCGGTTGATAGTGCCGTGCAGAGAAATGTGAGGTTGCCACTTCTCATTTGTTGACATCAGTTGCCATTGTCCTTTTGTCGAACTATTAGTTCTTAATTGTTTAGTTTGTGAGTTTTGCGCTATTTGAGCTTTGAATCGTTGCCTTGCCAATTAAAAATTGTTCTTTTCAGAACAACAGTTACTGTGAAGTGGTGTAAAGTATCCAAAATGCCAAAACAACTTAACGGTCGGTGTAAAGAGCTCTTTTCATTGAATATCTACCAAAATCAGGTGTTTTTATTCAGAAAGGAATTTAATTTTACAAAAAGTTTATTTATTTTTAATATAATGGTATTATTATAGTAAATGGTAGGTATATATAAACAATTTATTTTATTAAATTTATTTGCTTAAAAGAAAATGTGCAAATTCTGGCAACAGCGCACAGCTCCAGATCGATGACGTGCATCGGGTTTTATTTGGTATCCACATGGTATCCACTATATACAACAATTTGACAAATGTCTGAAATGAAATACTGACAGAGTCGAATGATTTACCCAGAATTTGTACCAGATCTATATCTTCTGTTTGAACAGTTGATAAAACCTTTTGAACCAATATGCATGCGTTGTTTCTCTTGAAACATTTAATCAAATCCAAGCGAATAACCAAAATTTCTGTGTTATGTGCCGCGGTTATAATATGGTTCAAGATGACACACGGGTTGATGACGTCAGTTACACGAATCGCTTGAACGTGTTGGTTTTAACCACGGTTTTGTTGCAAGTTGTTTATTTTAGAAAAGCGCGTATATAATCTCTGATTATTTTTATTATCACTTAATAATCGGTGCTTTTTCGTCTACAACTGTATATGGAAAGTTTAAATAAGATAATATAATGTTCATGGGAGAAATGTTTTTTTCAGATTTTTTTTTTTAATGATGGAACCATGGCTTTGTAGCTATGATAACTATCAATTCTCTAAATTTTTCCGCATGTCAAAGAAAACATTTATTGATTCAGCAGAAATTATGAAAAAAGAAATTAGCAAAACCGTATACAGGTGGATATCATCTAGTAAGTTTATATGGCCATATTTTAATATTCTTGTGGTATATGGCTACACAGGATACTTAGTTAAGCATAAGAACTACATTTAAAGTGTCCCCAACAACCGTAATGAGTATAACTAATAAGGTGCTCCACTTTATGGTAAAACTGAAGTCATTTTAACAAAAATATGACAACAGAAAGTTAGGTTATGGTGAAGTTGTTTACCAACATATTTAGCATATGTACAGCCTTTAACAGTTGTATAAGTGCTTCCGTTGGGAGCAATTTGTTGGATAAGGTAGTAAATTGCACAGCAAAACAACAAGGCTCGGGTTTGTTTTATAAACGTTACCATGGATGCCACAACACAACCATTTTGACTAACTTGCAAATATGCCGTATAAAATGGTTGTATAAACGTTTATGCAAAAGTTAAAAATTTGCCCTATAAGGTGTTGTATAACTATGCTATAGGAATAACACCTCATTTTAGAGCAAATATGTTGCAGAAAGCAAATTTGCATTCCACACAACATTAAGCCAGCATTTTGGTGTTCAGGCAACAACAATAGAGATCTTTTATGACTGAAGGTTCTTTTACCAAAAGCTTATACCACTACTTTGCTAGTTGGGATGCTAGATATTGTAAAGAGTTTTAGCAATCATAAATACAGCATACTTTGTCGTTTACGCATACACTATTGCTAAGGCTCCCTATTGAGTGACAAAAATCGTGTCAGGTAGGTTGACTCGGTTCACAAGTGATTATGTTTGGCACATGTTAGCTCTTCTGACAAAAAAGTCGGCTACGAACAAAAATGAATTGCAGTAGAACCCCGATTATTTGAATCGCGATTATCAGAAATCTGCTTTAGAGGAAAGGAACCAAATTTGAGATACTTTTTTTAAAAAGGAAAAATAAAGTACTTTGAGCGTATATTTTTAAATATACGTATACTTGCGATTTGATGCTCCTAGCATACTCTAAAATAAAAAAATAATATCAAATGGTATTGAAAGGTTTCCGTAAAAAAAATATTTTATTAAAAATATACAATAAAAAATGTCTACATAATAATAATTAGCGCGTCCTCAGAATCGCCTTGCAATAGTCTTTGTTGAATGCATAGTGGGTACAGAAAATCTTCGTCGCCGACTGGATTACATTTTTGACAGTTGACGTATGCTGCGCTTTCCTCAAGCTGATCAAAATTTCACCGAAGAAAGCGTGACACGGAATTTTGCTTTCCATGTGCAACGCCTCGTCGTCTGCCGCAACAATATCCTCTTTCAATCCTTTGTCTGCATCTGAGATTATGAATTTGAGCAAATGCTTGTGGAAGATGTCAAAGTCCTTGTCCAAGGAATCGCTATCCGACGTATTTTTTGCTGTATTATCAGCCACAGTAGGAGGATCCAAGTCGAAGCTCAGACCACCGTACTGCCAAAGTTGCATAACTCTCACGGCGAACACTTTCAGTCTGTCGTTCAGGTAAGGCCAATACGCGTACAAAGGCGATTGGAAAAACACTTGGTGATAGGTGGCGTTTTCAACCATGATGTTCGGATAAAGTTCCAACAGATCGTTGACTGTCGACACCGTTTTTGTAGTACTGGTGGAAGGTGGCGTCGTAGCAGTACTCTGAGCTCTTTTGGAACGTCTCGATGCACTGTTTCCTATCAGTGTTCCTCGCAAGAGCATGTCCAGGAACTTGGCTGGATCAAACCTCATACCAAATTGATCTGTACGCTTCACTTTTTCTGTCGAAGAAGCTTCTGACGTCGTGGTTACTGTGACCAGTTGCTTACTCTTCGGAACACCGCGTTTTCTCCTCTCGAATCGATAACGATGTTGAGGTTCGATCATTATCAGATGAACGTTGTAATTCGGATAGTTCTTGACGACTTTATCGATGATATTTATCTCCGACTTGGTCCATTCGTAAGGATGGTGGTCAATATGGACTAGATGTATAGTCATGTTGTCCATATCATCGGAAGGTGCACATCTAGGGATTCTGATGACGTTCGGAGTGATGGCCGAGAATAACAGCAACATCAGCATGAAGAATAGTAATCCGCATATCGCCGTTGACACCCAACACGTTCCGATGTAATCTAAAACAAATAAGTTTGTGAGGTGCTAGTCCTATTACTTCCCGGACAAACCCTGTATAAGGTACCTGTAGCAAATAAGGCCATGCACCTGAACTATCAACATTTAAAATTAAAGATTTCTGCAGTTCTACAATTTTATTGAAAGCAGTTAGCAGCCATAAATTCAGTAGCTGTGGCGCGGCGCTAGATGGCGCGGTAGCATAGCGTCGGTTTTCAACATGTGCCTTATAAAATATCTGCTTTGAATTTGTCTCCGTTTTTTCACGTTTGTCATGCTTTTTTTTTACGGAATCTCTTGTTAATTCAAACAGGAAAGTCTATAAGGCATATGGAGGTAGTTATTTGCCGTTGCCAGGTTTTGAATGTTTTCAATTTCGTTAATTGTATGTTTAAGGTTAGATGTGGTAATAAGATAATGTTAAATCGTTCCCAGAAGAATAAAGACGAAAACTGGGACTGTTGCATATGCGATAGGAATGAAATACGTGACATGCGTGTGTGTGTAACATGCTTGAGGTATGTCCATGAGGAATGTGTAGGCTTGTTTAGAGGCGATAAGGTATTATTTGTTTGTCTTCAATGCGAAGGCAAAAGCAAGATGGATTTAAGAATTATTTATTGTTGTTAGTTAGAAATATAAATTCAATTACTCAACAGTCTTGTTTTATACTTTGAGTGTGGCTTTATTAGAAACCAGATCATGGCCTTATTTGGATACCTGGGTTCCTAATAAGGCCAACAGTGTTGTTCCAAAAAATATAGATTTTTTATATGGAAAGAAAAGTTCTCGGAGCTCTCCCATACAGCATGATCGTATCGCAAATATTTATGAATTTAAACCCAACTAGCAAAGTATTTTTTTTTTATTATTAATGGCCTTAGGAGTTCTAGCCTATTCGGCCACAAGAGTGATATAAACATGCTCAAATTTATAATAAAACATATAGATCCGCTGCAATATTCACATACATACAGGTAACAGTGCCCTACTCAAAACCAGGAAAATATAATAGAAGAACCAAGATTAGGGAGGAACGGGGAACTAGCAAAGTAATGTTATAAGCTTTTGGTAAAGGAACCGTTCAGCCATAAAAGCTCTCTATTGTTGTTGCCTGAACACCAAAATCCTGGCTTAATGTTGTGTGGAATGCAAATTTGCTTTCTGCAACATATTTGCTCTAAAGTGAGGTGTTATTCCTATAGCATAGTTATACAACACCTTATAGGGCAAATTTTTAACTGTTGCATAAACGTTTATACAACTATTTTATACGGCATATTTGCACGTTAGTCAAAATGGTTGTGTTGTGGCATCCGTGGTAACGTTTATAAAACAAACCCGAGCCTTGTTGTCTTCCTGTGCAATTTACTATTTTAGCCAACAAATTGCTCCCAACGGAAACACTTATACAACTGTTAAAGGCTGTACATACGCTAAAATATTGGTAAACAACTTCACCATAACCTAACTTTCTGCTGTCATATTTTTGTTAAAATGCCATAACCAATGTTTTAAGACAAACAACGCATGCATATTGGTTCAAAATGTTTTATCAACTGTTCAAACAGCAGATATAGATCTGGTACAAATTCTGGGTAAATCATTCGACTCTGTCGGTATTTCATTTCAGACATTTGTCAAATTGTTGTATAACAC
Source organism: Acanthoscelides obtectus (assembly GCA_963669975.1). Lineage (NCBI taxonomy): Eukaryota > Metazoa > Arthropoda > Insecta > Coleoptera > Chrysomelidae > Acanthoscelides > Acanthoscelides obtectus. The sequence continues at coordinate 2,513,112 of CAVLJG010000005.1, forward strand.
CTGCAGGCAACACCAAAATATTCTAATAACCTAAAGACAACATGGACGATGCCATGATTATACACAACCACCCGCCATATTGGGCAAAGATTTATTCCTCTATTTAATATTAAATAATTATGTTTCAGTTCGAAATTACAGATATAAAGTGATAAACATTAGTGTAATTGCGTCTAAATATAGGATTTGTGGAAGATTTAACGCAGATAAGTTCAGTTTTCCATCTTAAAAATCTAGACATACTTTTGATCATTATCAAAATATGAATCAAATACGAAGCTCATAGAAATTGCGTAACTAATTTGCACGATAATCACAATAAAATTTGCTGCGCACAATGGCCGATATGTAAGTAAACAAGATTACTGTAATGTGTTAGTTATATATTCTTCTTCGTCTATACAATACATAAGAAATAGTTTGGTTGCAATAAAGTAGAAACACGTAACAGAATAGTTGTATAGTTGACAAAAACTGAATCTTGCACTGACGCAAATGTCCTATAGCGGCTGCAAGAGGCTTACACTTTTGTTGTATAACTGTTACCTGCAGCCCTTATACAACCTCTTAAATGACTGAAGTGTCCTATTAGGTGTGCCCATTCCGCTTGTAAAGCAGTTCTAAGAGGGTTTTGCCAATGTTCTTACAGTATACAATGCTGTTTAAGGAATACTGTATAATCATTCTTGCAACTCTAACAGGAGTGATAATTGTTAGTTGGGCAGCGGTCCAAACGTTAACGTGGCCTTATTTGGTACAGGTGCCTTATTCAACGATATTCGCTATCATTCAGGCATCAACTATTGAACTAGAATATTTACCGAAGCGTTTTCTATCACCGTTGGATCTAGACGCGTTATACATTTCGCTGTAATGCGTGAACATATTAAAAATAAAATTGTTAGCAAAAGTTACTGTTATTAATACAATTATATTTATGTATTTGTGAATGTTATTACTGAATTTAATGATACGAGTATTTCCGTTTTTCGATCTCCATAGGCGTATCTCTATGACAAACAATGGAGTCAACGGCGGTTCCAGGATTGTGTCTGAGGGGCGGGTCACACTGGCCAAAAAACTTCATGTTCATCGTAATGAATACTGTGCAGATTCAAATGCAAAAGAAAGAAATAGACTTGATGATGGCTCAAAGGTACATTTCAGCATTGAAAAAATTAAAAGATTTGAGGAGCGAAAGCACATACGATAATTTTGTTCTGAAGGCTAAGAATAAAAGTTATGATGCAGAAAAGGATGCACGTGGAAGAAGAAAATGCTGAGGAAAGCATCCAAGCCGAGATGATAAATAGAGGTTCTTGATGCTTTCCAAAAAGATTACCCGTTTGTTCGTCGTATTGTACATTTATCCATTATAAAATATATCAAGTATATTGTAGTGTCTTGTAAAAGTAAAAATAAAGTTTTTTAAAAACCCGAACGGCCATCTCGGCAACATAAATGGGAAGAGATGGGATGGGAAAATCCTGGTTTTCCCATTGTCAGAAAGAGGAAAATCAAAAAAATGTTCGATGAAAAAGTTGCTGATTCTCCACTGGAAACACACGAAAAACATCGAATAAATTACTACGAAGTTTTGGATTCAATGAGTAACGAATTGCAAGAACGTACTGAAGGATTTCGTGAAGTGAATGATATGTTTGGTTTTCTGATGCCAGAAAAATTAGTCAATCTAAAAGAAAACGCATTAGAAACCAGCGTCACTAATTTGATGGAAAAATATTCGGAATTTTTCACTATAGAACTAAAATATGAATTAGCCAGTGTTACGAGCATGTATTTTTCGGAAAATCGTAATTTTACTAATAACAGCCCGCTAGATTATTTGAAGTTCATGATTGCAAACAATTTTGTAGACAGTTTTCCAGAGAGCTGCAGTTTATTCAGATTTTTTTTGACTTTGCTGAAGGTGTCATGAGCTCTTTAAAAATTATTAAAGAATACCGTCGAGCTATTTTGGCTGAAGACACACTCAACAACTTCTATATCCTCTATATCGAACGATCAGTAGCTAATTCACTCAATTTGGATTCTGCGACGAACCTTTTTGCTGAACGAAAAGCATGACGCAGATTCAAACTAGAATAATTCTGTCATTTTGTATTGAATAAAATATGTTTGATCTCACAGTCTCTACTTGATTCAGGTTATATAGACATATAGTAAAAAAACAGAGGTAACAGTGCGCAGGAGATACTATTGTGCATATAATTGTAAGCCCCTCTTAATATGTGACATCCTTATTGCGAGTAAAATCTGCTGATCCCATAGGCAACCAGTCTTGCTGCTATCAGCTTAGAGTTAAATCAAAGTTGACGGATGCAGAGCTGCCAGTGTTTAGTAGAAATGACCCCCCCCCTCCTGGATCCGCGCCTGATTGGTGTGCAGCTTATTTTTCTTTCCATTTCATTTCTTTATTTCACTTACGTACTTACACTGGACAAGTAGAAGTTAAATTACAAAAGTTTAGTCACAAAACAACAAAATTTGTTGTAAATTATACCATTAACAGAAAAACTGTAACATGATATTATGATTGTAAATTAAATACAAAACCATACAGTATGTTTTCAAAGCCGACTCATTTATTTTAACTGCTTATAGGACTCGCCAACAGGAGTTGATATGTACCAAAATCACCTACATAAAAGTTAACAAAAGAAATAGTAAAAGATTAAAAAAATAAGTATGTTATTACATACATTTTTAAGCAAATCGCCTCTATCCGTCTGATTGCCTCAAGTTTATGTTCTATGGTAATAACAGCGCGTTTACGTTTATTTCTATGCTGCTCCATCTCAGCGATTATGAAGCTGACTGAAACAAACATACACGCACGCATACCAGTGATTTCCGCAAACGCGCTTCGGGAATCACCGGCAGCGAATCTAATGACGCAAACGCCGAAAGGGGAACTACCGGCGGCTATGTTCCGAACAACTTCGGTTAAAACGGAGAAATTATTGTATGCGATCTGTTTCGGATAATCGGTGTTCTATTCGATGAATTTTCGCTTGTCTTTTTTGGATATCCATAATTACCACAATTGGTTGCAACGTCTACTAACTTGGAAATTGCATGAATACAGCTGTAGCTCCGTTTGTAATCCCACGAAATCTACCATTTCCGAAGTACATTTTCTGTTTTGCCTGGTGAATATCATCATTGTCGTCGACAACGAATAATAGGGGAGATTTCTCTTCGGTCACTTTCTTGGACATTCTACTTATATATCGTTTCTTTATGCGGTTTCTGCATCCTGCAAAGTTCATTAATTATGAGAATAAATAACACAACTTACGGCTATCAATATACATACAACTTTTGGGTTGTTTGAATGTGCGAAATCTGAATTTCTTCTTCACTAATATAAAAACATTATCTGACATTTAATATTCGGAGATATGTCAAATATTCCGCAGTAGTCTGATAGTTTCAGTGTATTTGTGCTCAATGACTCATTCCAGACGTTGAAAGGCGAATGGATTTAGCTTGAGATTACATCTTTTGGATTAGTTTCGGTAAAAAATAAACTGGTAAACAGTTTTTACCCGAGTTCAAATCTCGATATTCGGGAGGTTCTTGACTAGCTCGTTGAGAGCGCGTATAGAGTATATTTATTATAATGGGTGATTTTTTTGCTAGTATCTTTTTGGCAACACTGTTTTGACGGATGACGCGTGAATCGTGTCGTGTGTCATTGTCAAACTTGTTCAGTTTGGTCTATAATTTAACCATGAATTAACGCTTGCAAATTATTGAATTTTACTATCAAAATTCATGCTCGGTTAAGAGAGTACATCGAGCACTGCTTCCAATTTATGGGCAATTTGGTCGGCCTACTGAGGGAGCTATTCGGAAGCTTGTGAGTAAATCTCGAACCCAGTTTACATTATTGGACATTAAACCACCGACGCGCAGACGTAGAGTGAGGACTGAAGAAAATGTTGCGGCTGTATCCGCCAGTGTTAGTGATGACCATTCGCAGCAATTGGGCCTCTGTTACTGCACTACGTGGAAAATTTTGCGACAGGATTTGGGTGTAAAACCTTATAAGATACAGCTGGTGCAAGAATTGAAGCCACACAACCTCCCACAACGTTTCCAATTTGGTGACTGGGCGCTGGAAAGTTGGAGGAGATCAACATTTTTATCGAAAAATTGTGTTCAGCGACGAAGCTCATTTCTGGTTGAATGGGTACGTTAACAAGCAAAATTGCCGCATCCGGAGTGAAGACCAGCCAGAAGCATTGCAAGAGCTACCAATGCATCCCGAAAAAATCACTGTTTGCTGTGGATTATGGGCCGGTGTCATCATCGGGCCGTACTTCTTCAAAGACGACAATGGCCAGAACGTAACTGTGAATGGCGAGCGCGACCGTGCGATGATAACAAACTTTTTTTTGCCCAAAATGGAAGAGCTGGACTTGGCGGACATGTGGTTTCAACAAGACGGTGCCACATGCCACACCGCACACGAAACAATGGCCCTATTGAGAGGCGAGTTCGGTGAACAGTTTATCTCACGTTTGGGGCCCGTCAATTGGCCGCCTAGATCGTGAGACTTAACGCCGTTGGACTATTTCTTGTGGGGCCATGTCAAGGCTAATATCTACAGGGATAAACCAGCAACGATTGACGCACTGGAAGCCAATATTGAAGTATTTATTCGTGAGATACCGGCCGATATGTTGGAGAGAGTGTGCCGAAATTGGACCTTGAGCATGGGCCATCTAAAGCGGAGCAGCGGCCAACATTTACATGAAATAATCTTTAAACATTAAATTATATCGACCGTTCTATCGACTCAAATAAAGATTTAATCTTTTTTTCAAATTTTTTGTGTTTTTTTTTAAAAATAATATCCTATACCTCTTAAAAAATCACCCGTTATTTATCCACTTTTACAAGGTGATCAAAGGAAGTCATGTCGCTTTTGCAAAGTTTGGGGCTTTGACAGATTCTCAATTTTTGATTTTGTAAATTTTCCTATGCATCTTGTTGAGATCAACAATAAAATTCCGGACGTAAAAGCTTTGTACTATAGATAGATCCTCACCTGTATCAGTACAGAAGACAACACTCTAGTCACAATGGAAACGTTTGGTTGTTAGACATCTTTTGAAGATCATGATGTTATCTTTTTTTCAAGATACCAATCGCAAAACTCATCAAAACATATAATCTCACTCCATAATTGCACAAATGTGGTTTCAGCGTATTTCTGTATTGTTCGTAGTGTACGTGATTTGCGGAGACGCAGAAGGTAAATATTTAAAACAAAGCTATAAACAATAGTCTATCTGCGTTTGATTGATGACACAGGTACACACACCACCACCGGTTGATAACACCATCACGTAAATAATTGCAGTGAAGGTGAATGCCAATCGAAACACTCATGCAGGCGACGATCGTAAAAAAAATCGAATATTTTGTTATCATATCGATATTGTGAACGTGTCAGGTGCATAAGGCCCGATTTTACTAACCGGCGGATGGAAGGCGTCTTTCAAGTAATCCCAGTGAACATAGTGATGTCGTAATGCCAGCATTTGTAGGGTACTACTGGCGTACGCCTACAAACAAAAATGACGTAGAAACGACGTCATTATGACGGTTTAATGTCACACCCAATTGACGTCTTTATATAACGTAGAAACGACGTCATTATGACTGTTTAATGTCATTCCCAATTGACGTCTTTATATAACGTAGAAACGACGTCGTTATGACTGTTTCATGTCACACCCAATTGACGTCTTTATATAACGTAGAAACGACGTCATTATGACTGTTTCATGTCACACCCAATTGACGTCTTTATATAACGTAGAAACGACGTCATTATGACTGCTTAATACCATACCCAATTGACGTCTTTATATAACGTAGAAACGACGTCATTATGACGGTTTAATGTCACACCCAATTGACGTCTTTATATAACGTAGAATCGACGTCATTGTGACTGTTTCATGTCACACCCAATTGACGTCTTTATATAACGTAGAAACGACGTCATTATGACTGTTTAATGTCACACCCAATTGACGTTTTTATATAACGTAGAAACGACGTCATTATGACTGTTTAATGTCACACCCAATTGACGTCTTTATATAACGTAGAAACGACGTCATTATGACTGTTTAATGTCACACCCAATTGACATTTTTATATAACGTAGAAACGACGTCATTATGACTGTTTCATGTCACACCCAATTGACGTCTTTATATAACGTAGAAACGACGTCATTATGACTGTTTAATGTCACACCCAATTGACATTTTTATATAACGTAGAAACGACGTCATTATGACTGTTTAATGTCACACCCAATTGACGTCTTTATATAACGTAGAAACGACGTCATTATGACTGTTTAATGTCACACAAAATTGACATTTTTATATAACGTAGAAACGACGTCATTATGACTGTTTAATGTCACACCCAATTGACGTCTTTATATAACGTAGAAACGACGTCATTATGACTGTTTCATGTCACGCCCAATTGATGTCTTTATATAACGTAGAAACGACGTCAATTATGACTGTTTAATACCACACCTAATTGACGTCTTTATATAACGTAGAAACGACGTCATTATGACTGTTTAATGTCACACCCAATTGACGTCTGTATACAACGTAGAAACGACGTCATTATGACTGTTTAATGTCACACCTAATTGACGTCTTTATATAACGTATAAACGACGTCATAATGACTGTTTAATGTCACACCCAATTGACGTCTTTATATAACGTAGAAACGACGTCATTATGACGGCTTAATGTCACACCCAATTGACGTCTGTATATAACGTAGAAACGACGTCATTATGACTGTTTAATATCACACCCAATTGACGTCTTTATATAACGTAGAAACGACGTCATTATGATTGTTTAATGTCACACCCAATTGACGTTTTTATATAACGTAGAAACGACGTCATTATGACTGTTTAATGTCACACCCAATTGACGTATTTATATAACGTAGAAACGACGTCATTATGGCGGTTTAATGTCCCACCCAATTGACGTCTGTATATAACGTAGAAATGACGTCATTATGACTGTTTAATATCACACCCAATTGACGTCTTTATATAACGTAGAAACGACGTCATTATGACTGTTTCATGTCACACCCAATTGACGTCTTTATATAACGTAGAAACGACGTCATTATGACTGTTTCATGTCACACCCAATTGACGTCTTTATATAACGTAGAAACGACGTCATTATGACTGTTTAATGTCACACCCAATTGACGTCTTTATATAACGTAGAAACGACGTCATTATGACGGATTAATGTCACACCCAATTGACGTCTTTATATAACGTAGAAACGACGTCATTATGACTGTTTCATGCCACACCCAATTGACGTCTTTATATAACGTAGAAACGACGTCATTATGACTGTTTCATGTCACACCCAATTGACTTCTTTATATAACGTAGAAACGACGTCATTATGACGATCTAATGTCACTCCCAATTGACGTCACTGTATGACGTATAAAAGACCACATACAAAGCCGATATGACTTGGTTTATATGAGGTCGATACAAGGTTTGTCCGGAAAATACGTATAAAATTGGAATAATAACTATTTCTTTACGGACAAACCCTGTATATATATATATATATATATATATATCCTACTAATATCATAAATGCGAAAGTATGGATGGATGGATGTATGTTAGTTGCTCAATCACGCCAGAATGGATGAACGGATCTGAATGAAGCTTGACAAACAGATAGATTATACCCTGGAATAACACATAGGTTACATTTTATCCCGGGAAGGAACTTCGAAATATCTATTTCAAGAGTTACAGCTAAAACTGCTCAAATCTCAGTTGGCGATGACGCGGCGAAATGTCCACCTGACACCCTCAGCTGTTCGTTCGATTTCCGCCACGGCCAACTGAGATTATTTGATGGTAAAATCCTTATATGGAGCAGATGGAACGTATCCTACTAATTTTAATAGTGTAGATACGAACAAACGGATGTGTCTACTTCAGTTACGCCAAAATGGCTGAACGGATATGGATGAAATTGGGTTCAGAGATAGATTGTAGTCTGGAATAGCACATAAGTTACTTTTGACCTTGGGAAGCGCGGGTAGGGATATGTAGACCATCAAATAAACATTTTCTTAAGTAGGTATTTACTGTGTTTTATTACTTCTATATTGGGGTCGAGTACCTACCACAATAGGCACACATTTTGCTATTTTTGTTTACAATCATAAAGTGAAATCACAATGTGTAAACACACTTAATTTTTTGCATAGATAGCCGATGATTAGAAGTTTGAAGAGCGGGGGGAGGGGAGGGGGTTGCTAACAATCTCGTTCGAAAATTTTACATATTCCGTATGATTTGGAAAAAGTAGGATATTTTTCAGCCCCATGCTTTTTGTTGGAGACAGCACGACCGAAAAAAGCGACATTTTTATGTCGCTAGGCTTTTGTCAGGAACAGTAGGACAGAGTCCGAAAGTGGGACGTATGGTCACCTTAATAATTGTGTACCTACAAGAAAGACGTATTTTGTACCTCCAATATACTGAGAACTTTATTGGCTTTTATAGCCGTTTATGGCCCACCTTGTGATACGCCTGTGGTGGGGATTCCGTAGGTGACCTTGAGCGTCCTGCTGTTCCAAGCCTGGGGCCAATTTCATAAAATTTTGTATGTTTGTCCTAACTATCCAATAGCATTTTAGTTGTGAATAATTAATTTAATTTGTTAAAAATAATATTGGAAAATTAAACAAATTAATATTCTGTTTTTTTGTGTTTATTTGGAGTTAGGAATTATTGCTGTGTCTAAAAACACAATCTAAACGATCATCTTAATTACTTGTAATGCCCAAATCGAAAATGTAAAAAAAATATTATTTTCCCATAAATAATTAAAAATGCATCGAACATCAAAAATCGAAATATCTAACTATAACGAAAATTCACAAGAGAGCTTTTTTATGTCGAAAAGTGCGAAGAATCAGTTTTTTTATTCAAAAAGCAAAAAATTGGACTAAGAAAAATTTTTCGGTCATTTTAATACACTACAGGTACAATAGAGAGCGCCCTCTAGCGGCTACAGTAAATCTATGCCCATGGTTCGTTTTGTCGTACCAAAAAACCCTTGTATACCAATTTTCACTGTTATACATCAAATATTGTTCGAAATATTTAAAAAAAACTATTTTAGAAAGTAAATTTAAACACCCTGTATTTCCGAAGCCACGCATTTTTCGACTCATGTTTATATAGACTTTATGCATTAATTTTAAAAGTTCTATCGAATCTTAAAGTTATGCAACAATAAACTGAAACACCCTGTATAGCCAAAAGCGTGAGCAATTTGGTGCAAATAGATTCTTGTAACATAACCTCAAAATAGAGCACTGACACGGAACAGTAAGAAACTACGAAAATCAAGGAGGCTTGATCCGTTCAGTTTTTTTACAAATTCGTAGCTAACTTTTTATGAACTGATGACAGCATCGTGCGCAGGAAATGCAGAGTCGACCCACTCGACGTTCCAAATTTCGGCTTCAAGGTTCGTAGTAAGGGTAACATAAAAAAACAAATCATTCCGTATAAAAATATGTTTATTGTCTATCCGATAATTAGAATGGCAAATGTGTGCTTAGCCTTATCGTTCTTACACATAAACGGCACTAAAATGTTATCTAAACAATAAATAATAAATTACTTATCCCACAACCATCCCCACTTTTCAATAGCAAAGTTGCAGATACGAACTTCGCTACTGATCCTCGAACGTTTTGTAAAGAACTAACTCGTTAGTTCAACCGAAAGTCACTAAATCAGTTCAGTCGATGTTTTTTTCGGAGAACTAGTTTCAACAGGCCTCCGTATAGTGTAGAGTTTCATAACGGAGGAGGCACAAAGCGTAGAGAAATCAGTCGCCAGCGAATCTTGGGAATCTGCTCTCCAGGACATTCTGATTAAACGTTCGCATGGGCTCTTAATAATTCAAGGTCAAATCTGATACGTTTGTTTTTCTTTTTAACGTACCTATCCGAGTGTATAATAAAAAGTAGGACCTTATTTTCAAAACACCTGTTGGTGGAATAAAATCGAGACACCCTGTATATGCTCGGAACACCCTGTATATCATGGAAACTCTTCATAGGATCGTTAAAGGCGGTAAATCATCAGGATGCTTATTCCAAAAGTTTGAGCAAGATTGATTTACGTAAGGTTTGTGCCTCCTCCCTTATCTTCACCAATAGAAAATGGGTTCTAATGTAGTGTCAACATTTTGAGGTCTGTCTAGGCTTTTACGTATACATATACATTTGAGATGAACACTATGAGCATCAGTAATATTACGTAATGTTTTTTTTGCAGATCCTACCTTATACGAAAGGTTGGAAAATCTCGAAACTGGCATAAAAGTCGCTATAGGTAGGTTTTCTAGTATGAAATACAAGAATCCGTTAATTTTTTATGGCCAAACTTATAGAGGACGCGACTTCACCACTATTTCGGTAAATAACTTATAAAAACATTAGAAACCATGAAAATGTGTTATCATCACTCACGCACACTTCTAACAAGTGAACCTTTTTTGTTGTGGAAATACGAGAAAATAACATTTTTTGGTCAGTTGTTGTAAACAGGGTAGCACAAAAAGTTATAATAACTTTTAACTTACTTACCGAAATAGTGCTGTCAGTGGCGCCCTCTAGAAGTTTGGTCACAAAAAATAACGGATTCTTGTTTCTCATACCAGAAAACCTACCTATACCGAGTTTTATGCGAAAATCTAAAATATTTCCCAAGCAATAAGGAAAAATAGAAAATAAAATTGTAACTTTGTCACCCTGTATCTCGCAAACTATCAACTTTTGGACTAAGGTATGTTTAGGTCAATTCACATATTTTGTTCTGTAGTATCTCCAGTTTCAAAAGACCCAACCTTTCACAGTCACCCTGTATATGAAAAAGGTTCAATTGACAGTTATTTTTGGATTTCCGATGATCCAATATCAATCAATAAGAAAGAAAAGTTTCGTTACATTGATAAAAAAATAGCGATGAGGTTTTAGCTAGAATACACAATAAATTGTTGCTCAACGTAAGTAGAAAGTTGGACCATCTAACTTCATCCCAAATGTTGTAGTTTGTCACTAAATGCTAAATTTGAAATGAACAAAGATCCAGCGAAAAAATTGTACATAAAAAAATGTATAAAATATAAAGGGTAGCATTGTCGTAGTATATCACAAAATCAACACGTTTACTTGCGCGTATTTTGTCAAATATATTTAAAACTTTGAAACATTCTATGCTAGTGTTAAAATCTTAGTTGGAGTTCAGATTATTTGTAACATCTGGCAACCATGTAAAGAACTTAACAATGTTGAATAAGCTTTGAGTATTATACTTCCTTCAAAAGGTTGAGATTATTTTACTTTGGTAAACAGTTGACTGTATTTTCGATAACGATGGGTTCTGATTTCAGATTAAATAGCGAGTCGATATGAGTGACAGTTTCTATATTAAAAAAATGAAATATACACATCGATGGTCGTAACTGTTAATGTATTAGCTTGACTAGAAGATTGAAAGCTTGGCAACCCTGCCTGAATTTCCCCTGACTTGTGTCATGTCAATGTCTAGAGATGTCAATTGTCATGTCAAGTTTGAACCCACGCTTCACAAATTAATTGTTTAAATAAAGGATCTGCTCTTTAACTGTGCGCGACTTCCATTCCAACTAAACTAAACAGTAACGCAGGTGGCGGACGGCGGAACTACGTAACAAAAGGTCGTTACATGGTTGCCACATGTTACAAATATTCTTAAAAATTGGTACACCAATAAATGAGATTCATTATTATTCAAGATATAGTTTGAGACTCATGGTTACTCTGCCTTAACTACCGTTGCTACTCGATTTATATTCTTTACATTCGTAAACAACAAATCGTATGGATTTGCAAAGAAAATTGTAGACCTAATAAAAACGAATCCACGAAATTCATCCATTTCGAGTTGACTTGGCAACCCTGCCTGAATGGCCCCTGACTTGCGTCATGTCAATGTCTGGAGATGTCAATTGTCATGTCGACAAGTTTGAACCCACGCTGTAGTTACTTGTCAAATTAATTGTTTAAATAAAGGATCTGCTCTTTAACTGTGCGCGACTTCCATTCCAACTAAACTAAACAGTAACGCAGGTGACGGACGGCGGAACTACGTAACAAAAGTTGGTTACATGGTTGCCACATGTTACAAATATTCTTAAAAATTGGGACACCAATAAATGATATTCATTATTTCAAGATATAGTTTGAGACTCATGGATACTCTGCCTTAACTACCGTTACTACTCGATTTATATTATTTACATTCATCCATTTCGATTTGACTACATACGTATGTTTCTCCGACTGCAATATATCACCGTTCGGTTATTTTTCCAGGCTTCGAATGCTTATTATCTGTATTGAAAAAATTGACTTAGAACGTGGTGTAAGCACTCTTCCTCCTCCTATACGAAGCGTTTGTGTACTCAACGGGAATCTCCCACCTGGTGCGGAACACGTCGAATCCGTTGCATTGCAGCAACTTGGAGGTCCTTTCGCACATCCTGCTGATGTGCCAGTACGCGAATCCTGCAGGACATTGATAAAGGTACCCCTCCATTCTCCAACTAGGAGTTAGACTGCAGCGGACGAAGTTTGTGGAGCAAGCTGCTGGTTCTAGTTCGCGATACCCCTCGCTTGGACATAGAGGACCTCGAGGCACCGGGATCTGCAATACAATTAATAGTGTCAGATACTAGGTGCTCCACTATGGATTGACTCTCCCTAACTTAGAAGATAAGGTCTAATATTCACACCCTGTGCAAGACAAATATCACCAAAAAGACTGTTGTATATGAGCTTCTAAATGGTCATACAAAAATTTCACAGAAAGTCTGGAGGTCAATTTATAGTACACTAGTAAAAACTATGTAGACTATGGTTTGCTCAATCTCCTTCAAGAACAAAAACTTACCGGGGGTATGAAGTTCTCATTGAGCATTCGATAGAGGCTGCTGGTGGCGATTTCTCCTTTGCAGGTCTTCGTCTCGTTCTGAGGCAGACATTGAACCTTATCATCATCATACAGTAATCCATCAGGGCAACTGAGGACTAGAATCTTATAATCGTGTAGGCTAGATGATCCCTTCGTGCATTGGTAAAACAGGTTGCAGTATTTCGGGTGTCTTCGGAATCCTGTGGGACACACCAAAGCAATTTGATCTCCTTCAAGTTGACTTATGGGGCATGGTTCCATTGCCGATTCTCCGCTTGGACTACTCGTAGTAAGAGCTAAGTCGGTGGTACCCTGAGCTGGATTTGGAGTTGTTTCGTAGCCCCACGGTGGACTAGTAGTTGCTCCTGGTATTGCTTGACCTGGTTGGCCCTGTGAACCTTGTCCTTGTCCTTGACCTTGAGGTGACTGTTGTCCTATCGGTCCTTGTCCTTGTGGTGGATATGAACCCGGTGGTATTTGTCCTTGTGGCGACTGTTGTCCTACCGGGTTTTGTCCTTGTGGCGGCGACGAACCCTGTGGTAATTGTCCTTGGGGTAACTGTTGTCCTACCGACCCTTGTCCTTGTGGTGGCCACGAACCCTGCGGTCCTTGTCCTTGAGATGGCTGTTGTCCTACTGGTCCTTGTGGCGGCGATGAACCCTGAGGTATTTGTCCTTGTGATGGTAATGAACCCTGTGGTCCTTGTGGTGGTTGTTGTCCTACTGGTCCTTGTCCTTGTGGTGGCCATGAACCCTGTGGTATTTGTCCTTGAGGTGGCTGTTGTCCCACAGGTCCTTGTGGCGGCGATGACCCCTGTGGTATTTGTCCTTGTGGTGGTAATGAACCCTGTGGTATTTGTCCTTGAGGTGGCTGTTGTCCTACTGGTCCTTGTGGCGGCGATGACCCCTGTGGTATTTGTCCTTGTGGTGGTAATGAACCCTGTGGTATTTGTCCTTGAGGTGACTGTTGTCCTACAGGTCCTTGTGGCGGCGATGAACCCTGTGGTATTTGTCCTTGTGGTGGCCATGAACCCTGTGGTCCTTGTCCTTGTGGTGGCGATGAACCCTGTGGTATTTGTCCTTGTGGCTGTTGTCCAGCTGGTCCTTGTCCTTGTGCTGGCCATGAACCCTGTGGTCCTTGTCCTTGTGGTGGCGATGAACCCTGCGGTGGCGATGAACCCTGTGGTACTTGTGCTTGAGGTGGCTGTTGTCCTACTGGTCCTTGTGGTGGCGATGAACCCTGTGGTATTTGTCCTGGTGGTGGCGATGAACCCTGAGGTATTTGTCCTTGAGGCTGTTGTCCAGCTGGTCCTTGTCCTTGTGGTGGCCATGAACCCTGTGGTCCTTGCCCTTGAGGTGGCTGTTGTCCTACTGGCCCTTGTCCTTGTGGTGGCCATGAACCCTGTGGTCCTTGTCCTTGAGGTGGCGATGAACTCTGTGGTATTTGTCCTTGAGGTGACTGTTGTCCTACAGGTCCTTGTGGCGGCGATGCACCCTGTGGTATTTGTCCTTGTGGTGGCCATGAACCCTGTGGTCCTTGTCCTTGTGGTGGCGATGAACCCTGTGGTCCTTGTCCTTGAGATGGCCATGAACCCTGTGGTCCTTGACCGTGAGGAGGCTGCTGTCCTACTGGTCCTTGTCCTTGTGGTGGCCATGAACCCTGTGGTCCTTGTCCTTGTGGTGACAATGAACCCTGTGGTCCCTGTCCTTGCGGTGGCGATGAACCCTGTGGTATTTGTCCTTGTGGCTGTTGTCCAGCTGGTCCTTGTCCTTGTGGTGGCCATGAACCCTGTGGTCCTTGTCCTTGTAGTGGCGATGAACCTTGTGGTCCTTGTCCTTGAGATGGCCATGAACCCTGTGGTCCTTGACCGTGAGGAGGCTGCTGTCCTACTGGTCCTTGTCCTTGTGGTGGCCATGAACCCTGTGGTCCTTGTCCTTGTGGTGGCGATGAACCCTGTGGTCCCTGTCCTTGCGGTGGCGATGAACCCTGTGGTCCTTGTCCTTGAGATGGCCATGAACCCTGTGGTCCTTGACCGTGAGGAGGCTGCTGTCCTACTGGTCCTTGTCCTTGTGGTGGCCATGAACCCTGTGGTCCTTGTCCTTGTGGTGGCGATGAACCCTGTGGTCCCTGTCCTTGCGGTGGCGATGAACCCTGTGGTATTTGTCCTTGTGGCTGTTGTCCAGCTGGTCCTTGTCCTTGTGGTGGCCATGAACCCTGTGGTCCTTGTCCTTGTGGTGGCGATGAACCCTGTGGTCCCTGTCCTTGCGGTGGCGATGAACCCTGTGGTACTTGTCCTTGTGGCTGTTGTCCAGCTGGTCCTTGTCCTTGTGGTGGCCAAGAACCCTGTGGTCCTTGTCCTTGTGGTGGCGATGAACCCTGTGGTCCCTGTCCTTGCGGTGGCGATGAACCCTGTGGTACTTGTCCTTGTGGCTGTTGTCCAGCTGGTCCTTGTCCTTGTGGTGGCCATGAACCCTGGGGTCCTTGTCCTTGTGGTGGCCATGAACCCTGTGGTCCTTGTCCTTGAGGTGGCAATGAACCCTGTGGTCCTTGTCCTTGACTACCCGTTGGTCCACCCGATACAGGTCTTTGAGGTTCTTGCGGCACTATTGGACCTTGTCCTTGTGGGCCGTACGGTCCTTGAGTAGTTGGATAAATTGTGGTACTTTCAGTGAATGGACCAAATTCTGTCGTCGACGCCGGCCAAGTTGAGCTTTCCGTTGGATATCCTGTACTGCCAAATGGTGGGCCTCCAGTCTGGAAATATAAGGTGTTTGTGTTAAATGGTAGGTGGCTCATTCCATATTTATAGGTTTGAAGCACGTGAGCTAATTGTAGAACCAAGCAAATGAAGGAATTTTCTAACTAAAATATTCACAAATCATATTTACAAAAGTCTAAATTTCAACAAATTGTTGGCTGTACATTATTTCTGGTAATATTAGTATAAATATTTCAGTTAATTTTTTGGTTTTACTTCTGAGAATTTTGCTTGTACTTACCGATGAGGTAGTGCCTGAATTCTGAGGTCCTTGCGATCCTGATGGTGCTTGTCCTGGGCCTTGTGGTCCGATTGGTCCCGAACCTTGTGGAACACCTTGCCCTTGCTGCGACCCTTGAGGAGATAATTCTTGTGTACCGCATTTCCCCGGTGTAGCATATGGGTGATTACAAGATAGAATTGAGGAGTCCCAGACAGTTCCTTCGCCGCATGTGAATTCGTATTTTGTAAAGCCATTTTGGCCATTATTTACACATCGATAAAATTTCTTGCAATCATTCTGGTCACCCGCAAATCCCTCAGCGGTACATACGTTGTTAGAAATTTGTCCCACTTGTTGGTTATTATTTTGGCATTGAGTTTGATTACCTGACTGTTGCCCCTGTTGACCACTTTGATTCTGTTGACCCTGCTGGTTTTGTTGATTTTGTTGCTGCTGATTATTTTGCCCTTGTTGGTTCTGCTGCTGATTCCCTTGACCTTGCTGACCCTGCTGGTTCACCTGTCCTTGTTGTCCCTGTTGGTTCTGCTGTCCTTGTTGTCCCTGCTGGTTTTGTTGATTTTGTTGCTGCTGATTATTTTGCCCTTGTTGGTTCTGCTGCTGATTCCCTTGACCTTGCTGACCCTGCTGGTTCACCTGTCCTTGTCCCTGTTGGTTCTGCTGTCCTTGTTGTCCCTGCTGGTTTTGTGGTGCTTGCTGAGTAGGTTGACCAGCTTGAGTTGACGTACCCAATCCACATTTACCAGCTACGGACCCTGGATAGTTACAAGTCGACACATCTTGATCCCACACCGTACCTGGCGCACAAGAAAATTCGTATTTGATGAAACCTCCAGCACCGTTATTTACGCATCGGTAAAATTTGGTACAATCGTTGCTATCTCCCATGAAACCATCCACTGAACATGTTTCTCGTTGGCCAGATGGGGAGCTGGAACCTTGTTGGTTGGGTCCTTGCTGTCCTTGTATGGAGCCAGAGCTCGTTCCTTGCTGACCGGACTGTTGACCGGACGATGTTCCTTGCTGGTTAGAACCTGTTCCCGAACCTTGTTGACCTGCTTGTTGATTGAACGGCGATCCTTGCTGACCAGGCTGTTGACCGGACGATGCTCCTTGCTGGTTAGAACCTGTTCCCGAACCTTGTTGATTGGACGATGATCCTTGCTGACCAGACTGTTGATTGGACGATGATCCTTGCTGGTTAGAGCCTGTGCCAAATCCTTGCTGACCAGTCTGTTGATTGGACGATGATCCTTGCTGACCAGACTGTTGACCGGACGATGCTCCTTGCTGGTTAGAACCTGTTCCCGAACCTTGTTGATTGGACGATGATCCTTGCTGACCAGACTGTTGATTGGACGATGATCCTTGCTGGTTAGAGCCTGTGCCAAATCCTTGCTGACCAGTCTGTTGATTGGACGATGATCCTTGCTGATTGGACCCCGTGCCCCATCCTTGCTGACCGGACTGTTGATTTGACGATGATCCTTGCTGACCAGATTGTTGACTGGATGATGTTCCTTGCTGGTTAGAACCTGTGCCAAAGCCTTGCTGACCAGACTGTTGATTGGACGATGATCCTTGCTGACCAGACTGTTGACTGGACGATGTTCCTTGCTGGTTAGAGCCTGTTCCCCAACCTTGCTGATTGGACGATGTTCCTTGCTGGTTAGAGCCAGTTCCCCAACCTTGCTGACCACCTTGTTGATTGGACGATGTTCCTTGTTGGTTAGAGCCAGTTCCCCAACCTTGCTGACCACCTTGTTGATTGGACGATGTTCCTTGCTGGTTAGAGCCAGTTCCCCAACCTTGTTGACCACCTTGTTGATTGGACGATGTTCCTTGCTGGTTAGAGCCAGTTCCCCAACCTTGTTGACCAGCTTGTTGATTGGACGATGATCCTTGCTGATTCGACCCTGTGCCCCATCCTTGCTGACCGGACTGTTGATTGGACGATGAACCTTGCTGACCAGACTGTTGACTGGACAATGTTCCTTGTTGGTTAGAGCCTGTTCCCCAAACTTGTTGACCAGCTTGTTGATTGGACGATGATCCTTGCTGACTGGACTGTTGATTGGACGATGTTCCTTGCTGGTTAGAGCCAGTTCCCCAACCTTGCTGACTACCTTGTTGATTGGACGATGTTCCTTGCTGGTCAGAGCCAGTTCCCCAACCTTGCTGACCACCTTGTTGATTGGACGATGTTCCTTGTTGGTTAGAGCCAGTTCCCCAACCTTGCTGACCAGCTTGTTGATTGGACGATGATCCTTGCTGACTGGACTGTTGATTGGACGATGTTCCTTGCTGGTTTGAGCCAGTTCCCCAACCTTGCTGACTACCTTGTTGATTGGACGATGTTCCTTGCTGGTTAGAGCCAGTTCCCCAACCTTGCTGACCACCTTGTTGATTGGACGATGTTCCTTGTTGGTTAGAGCCAGTTCCCCAACCTTGCTGACCAGCTTGTTGATTGGACGATGTTCCTTGCTGATTAGAGCCAGTTCCCCAACCTTGCTGACCACCTTGTTGATTGGACGATGTTCCTTGTTGGTTAGAGCCAGTTCCCCAACCTTGCTGACCACTTTGTTGATTGGACGATGTTCCTTGCTGGTTGGAGCCAGTTCCCCCACCTTGTTGACCAGCTTGTTGATTGGACGATGATCCTTGCTGATTCGACCCTGTGCCCCATCCTTGCTGACCGGACTGTTGATTGGACGATGAACCTTGCTGACCAGACTGTTGACTGGACGATGTTCCTTGCTGGGTAGAGCCTGTTCCCCAAACTTGTTGACCAGCTTGTTGATTGGACGATGAGCCTTGCTGACTGGACTGTTGACTGGACGATGTTCCTTGCTGGTTAGAGCCAGTTCCCCAACCTTGCTGACCACCTTGTTGAGTGGACGATGATCCTTGCTGGCTAGAGCCAGTTCCCCAACCTTGCTGACCGGACTGTTGACTGGACGATGTTCCCTGCTGATTAGAACCAGTTCCCCAACCTTGCTGACTACCTTGTTGATTGGACGATGATCCTTGCTGGCTAGAGCCAGTTCCCCAACCTTGCTGACCAGACTGCTGATTGGACGATGATCCTTGCTGATTCGAGCCTGTTCCCCAACCTTGCTGACCGGACTGTTGACTGGACGTTGTTCCCTGCTGATTAGAGCCAGTTCCCCAACCTTGCTGACTACCTTGTTGATTGGACGATGTTCCCTGCTGATTAGAGCCAGTTCCCCAACCTTGCTGACCACCTTGTTGATTGGACGATGTTCCTTGCTGGTTAGAGCCAGTTCCCCAACCTTGCTGACCACCTTGTTGATTGGACGATGTTCCTTGCTGGCTAGAGCCAGTTCCCCAACCTTGTTGATTGGACGATGATCCTTGCTGATTCGAGCCTGTTCCCCAACCTTGCTGACCGGACTGTTGACTGGACGATGTACCCTGCTGATTAGAGCCAGTTCCCCAACTTTGCTGACCACCTTGTTGATTGGACGATGTTCCTTGCTGGTTAGAGCCAGTTCCCCAACCTTGCTGACCACCTTGTTGATTGGACGATGTTCCTTGCTGGCTAGAACCTGTTCCCCAGCCTTGTTGGCTCGAAGATGAACCCTGAGATGAACCTTGTTGGCTGGAAGACGATTGTCCTGCGAAAAATTGACTTGAAGATGAGCTTGAACTAGTCGAGCTACTACTGCTATTCTGGTAGCTACTTTGCTGGAAGGCAGAGATCGAGTTGGAATTGATAGACGAGGAATTTGAAAATGTCTGCGCTCTTTCGTCGTCCTTTAGAAGCTGAGATGCATTACCTTCGTCAGCAGTGCAGCCCTGCCGATTGGCCGCCCAAGGATAGTTGCAGGACAGCGCGTTGGTGTCCCATACGGTTCCAGGACCGCACCTGAACTCGTAGCGGATGAAGCTGCCTTTTCCACTGTTCACACATCGGTAGAACTTCTTGCAGTCGCTAGGGTCTCCTAAGAATCCGTCTTGAGTGCATTGATTGCCTATTTGGCCAGCTGGAGAGGAAGGCAAAGTGGAGTTTTCTTCTGATTGCGCTTGCCTGAAGCTGATGTCCAACGAGTTACCGCCGCATTCGACTCGGCTACTGGCATAAGGATAGTTGCAACCTCCGATAGATGGATCGAAGACCGTGCCCTCTTCGCATTCTAGTCGAATGGCGTTCCAGGTACTCCGGTAGTCCAGGACGCATCTGAAAGCACATCCAAAAATAACAAAAAAGGTTCCTATAAGTATATACACAGGGTTTCCCAGCCCAAACTAAGTCAGAGACGTAGGAAATGGGGTACCTGGACCCCTAATAGTTAATATTTCCTACGATATTGACCTTTTCGCAGAAAATAAGTGCATTCTATAAAAGACCATTCAATTTTCTCAGGAGACATTTTTATCATATAAAATTGTTGAATGTACCTGTAGAATCCTCTGCAAGAATACGGATCCGCTTGGACACCTCTGTCGGTACACTGGAAGCTTGAAACATATCCGGAAAGCTGCCTTGCTCTCCTAGTAAGCTCTTTTGTTGATAAGTCAGGCGGAAGCAGAGCCGTCGAGTTGGATGACGTCGTTCCTATTAAAATCGTTTCTTGTTTCGTCGAGTTTTGTTCTGGAACAAACATAATCGCTCAACAGCTGAACAGAATATTTACAACAAAACCTTCGACACAATCTGCCACAATTTCTCTGAAATTTTGATGTGCTGGCTTAAAGAAAGACATTGAGAACGATTTTCTAGGTAACTATCCGCTTTTGGAATGAACGTTACTGTTTAATTCTTGTTTTTTATCACCGAAACAAAAGACAGTCCGCTAAGAAATCTGACTGTATACTCGCATCCCCTGGCAATAGTCGTCATGCAGCGTAATTGGTTTTTTGATTTGATCGCTCGGAGACACTAGTTATAATCGATTTGATCGGCGTGGCAGTCGAGGCTGCATCGGGAATTAATCCTATAAAGTGAAGAAGTTTAACGCCTTAATAGCTTTCGCGAACTAATGCCGAGTCTATCCACCTGCCTCTTCACTGACCTTTCAAGGCCACGTACCTACAACCATGGGCGGAACAGATCCTTATACTTGTCAAAAATTAATAAAAATCATCGTTTACGGTAATACGGAAATACAGATTACGGAAATGGGCATATGGGAACGCTTCGGCAATATCGATTTTTGCGAAAAAATGTTTGACAATCGTCTAAAGCTCATGGAACTCTCAAGATAATTTGACCACTTTTAAAACCGAAAAGCATGTTTCATTGGTAACTTGAAGGGTGAAAAATAGGTAGGAATCTACTATCACGTAGCCATACGATCTAAGGACTCAACGTATAAGAATTTGTAGCTAGCTTTCGAGCTAAGAACTTGTACGATATTACGGGTAGCACTTTACGCGTTTTGGACGTGTACATGCCAAGTGATGTATACTAAGTGACATATAAATCCGAACACCCAGTTTAAATGGTTTTATTTTAATATTTCAGCCGCAGTAAAGAATCAACGTTGTCTGATTTTGGTTCTTGACATCCTTTACGATCGGTTACGATGCCTAGAGTACGGAGACCTGTACGATTTCGTCAACTTAGTGAGTTTGATAGTGGGACTTCGAGAAGCTGGACTTTCTTTTCGGGCAATTGCAGTTAGAGCGCAAAGAAGTGTAGACACTGTGGTTAGGTGTTGTCAGGCATGGCTTCGAGAAGGCCGTACGCAAAGAGCAAGGGGCACTGGGCGCCGCCGTAGAACAACAGACCGTGAAGATCGCCGCCTAAGATTACTGGCCTTAAGGGACCGTTTCTCCACTACCAGGTCCATTGCAAATGAATGGTTTGCAGAACACGGAAGATCTATTGGCATGCGAAGTGTTTACCGACGAATGAGAAGTTTTGGCTTGTTTTCATACCGGCCACACTGGGTCTTCCCTTTAACTCGAGAACACCGACGTAATCGCCTTGATTGGTGCAGACAACGGTCACTCTGGGATCAGGAATGGTGCTATAGCTTATGGTTCCAGGTCACCTTCAATCTTCATCAGAGGTAACATGAACGTGCAGCGTTATATCCACGAAGTTCTAGAACCCCATCTTGACACCCTGGCATATCCAACTTTCCAACAAGATAATGCCCGACCACATGTTGCAAGAGTCACAATAGACTTCTTTCAACATAATGATGTCACATTGTTACCATGGCCACCAAGATCTCCCGACTTATCCCCAATTGAGCACGTGTGGGACATGATGCGTAGGAGATTGCTCAATTTGCAACGTCCTCCTCAGACTCTAGAAGCACTTCGAGAGGAGTTGGTGGTTGCCTGGAATGAGATACCACAGGAGGACATTGACCACCTGATCAGAAGCATGCCTAGGCGCGTTGGAGAATGCGTAGCACATCAGGGTGCATCCACACATTACTAAAGGTCAAAGGGCTTTAAAGCAGTGCAATCATTTTGAAATTTTTATCATTTACTTATTATGATTCATTAAGTACTTATACAAAATTTTATTAAAATAAAACCATTTAAACTGGGTGTTCGGATTTATATGTCACTTAGTATATTTGGGTACTGTTAAATCAATTCTAGTTTTGAAAGGGCTTCGTTTAGAAAAAAAGGGAAAAGCTTGTCTCCATCATTCTGAGCAGATATACTTGCTTGATCCCAGAAGATGCTGTGACTGACAGGACCAGTGGCGTAGCTGCAAGTTTCAAGTTTCTATTGACCGTTACTAAATCTGGAAATGGGCATATCGGAACTCTTCGGAAATATCGATTTTTGCGAAAAAATGTTTGACAATCGTCTAAAGCTCATGGAACTCTCAAGATAATTTGATCACTTTTAAAACCGAAAAGCATGTTTCATTTGTAACTTGAAGGGTGAAAAATAGGTAGGATACGATCTAAGGACTCAACGTATAAGAATTTGTAGCTAGCTTTCGAGCTAAGAACTTGTACGATATTACGGGTAGTACTTCACGCGTTTTGGACGTGTACATGCCAAGTGATGTCTTTAGTGGTACCGGATGTGCGTTTTATTGGTTAAGGAAGTATTAGACTGCATCAAATGAGCTTCTGCAGAGGAAAGTCTTCACTCGTCTTCTTGATTTTTTCCTGTTTCTTGTACAAGTACGTCTATGACGTTCTGACCATCAATGCCATTTAAAATACCTGCAATTGACTAGTCAACAGATGCGTAGGCAGCATTTTTACATCCAATAGCAGCTCTTATTGCCACATCGACAAAATGGATACTTATAGGTTTTTACAGTTAAGAGTTACACGAGATATCTCGAAAATTTTATTATTGGATTAAAGCATACTCAAATCTATGCATGGAATTCGACCTCGGACGCCGGATTGGTGACATAGACCAATGATTTAATGTAGCCCCACAAAAAAATCTAGAGTATAACATAATAATCAAGTTGCTTTGGATAATATCTTACTAGCGTTGTTATGGTTTTTAACAATTACAAATGAGGATGGCAACAAAGCTAATAAACGGAAATAATAAGTACAAAAATTGTTCAAAATGAGCACCACCTTGCCTTACACACTCTCGAGCTCGACGAAATAATCCTTGCTGCACTCCCAAAAGCATTTGGATGTCATTTTTCATTTCCTGGCTATGGTGGAAAATCCTTGTCGAATATCAACTACAGTTTCCACTGGCGTATTGCAAACGCGTCCTTTTTAATCACCACAGATGAAGAAATCCATAGGATTTAAATCTGGTCATCTAGCCGGCCACGATACAGGTCCTGATCGGCCTATCCACTGCTTTGGATAAACTCTATTTAGGTGCTCTCTAGCTAATATACTCAAATGAGGCGGAGCGCCGTCGCCCATAAACCACAAATTCATGCATGTTTGAGAGTGGGTAATTGTTCTTCAAGAAATTGTAAATACCTTGGGCCTTTCTAGGTGGTAACTCAACGGGACCTATTCAATATTGTCCAATTATTCCTGCCCATAAATTAATTTGAAATTGTACTTGGTGGCGGGATTGTATTATTGCAAGAGGATTTTCGTCTGCATCAATGTGAAGATTGTATGAGTGAATGGGTCCGTGTACAAAATTCTGCCCTTGTGGGTTCATCATCCGCGCTTAAACCATGTACTTTTCGCAGGTGGTATGGACGGAGCAGTTGCTCTTGAACAACGGTATTTACTGTACATTTGGAAACTTGAAATTCTCGAGCTACATTCCTAACCCCAACTGTAGGCTTTTCGAAGACAGTATCTAAAACATTGTCTTCAACTTCAGCTGTACGTACAGTTCTGGGAGCACCACTATTTCAGCCCGTATTTCGAGCAAAACTACCTAAAATCCAAATGGCTTTTACGACTCAAAATAAGCCTATAATCATTTCTTGCCAGTTTCTCGTAACCGCTGATCGATTCGTTGGAAAGTCTATGAATTAGGCAGGTGTCGGCGTACAATCTTCGTGCTCTTAAAGCATTATACTTTGAAGTTGAGTCATTAATTTTCAGATAATGATTGTAGAAGGAAGATAAACCAAAATATGTGTATAAAAAAAAAAAAATTAAAAAAAAATGTTTACCTTGTTTTATAAAGTATCCTCCCGACAAGTATTTCAGTGCGGACCGGTATTTGATCGTGAGGTCTTGGAGCACCGGCATGCAGTCCCCTGTGAGGTCTTAAGTCACCTGATCCACGAGCCCGTTGTACTACATTAACAAAGGCACGAGGGGTTGGTTGCACTCGATTGGGAAACCGATCCGCATAAACAAGTGCCATTTTTTATTTCGTTTGAGCCACGCAACAGACACCAATATTCAAACGCGTTACCGATTGACACTGACTGTATACAACTGACTAAAATAATTGTAAAAACATCGTTCCAAATTCTTTCGCTTTTTTGTTTCCGATGCGATGAACCAAACACGAGCACATAATATTATTATTGAGACAGGGCGGTACTCAAACTTCCAAAGGGCTATAACTTTGTTACTTTAATTTTACCAGAAAAATGGTAAAGGAAAAAAACATTTCTTTTGATCAGATCTACTCACTGTTAAAATAAATGACTCAACTTCGAAGTATATTGCCAATCCGTACATTGAATGCATATCAGAATATTCATCAAACGTATACTCCATGATGTTTAACAACTTATTGTCAACTTAAAATTATTCATGAAGTTTAAAGCAATATTATGACAAACATTAGAAACCATAAAAATGTGTTATCATCATGATACCAATAATGCATTGGAAATTTTGAAAAACAAGATCTCGAAAACTATTAGCTTTAGACACGTCTAACAAGTAAACCTTTTTTGTTGTGACAATACGAGAAAATAAGATTTTTCGGTCAGTTGTGGTATACAGGGTAGCACAAAGAAGTTATGATAAGTTATTCACGGAAATAGTGCTGTAGGCGATGTCCTGAAAAATAACGAATTCTTGTTTCTCTTACTAGAAAATTTCTCTATACCGAGTTTTATGCCAAAATCTGAAATACTTCTCAAGCAATAAGGGAAAATATAAAATAAAATTGTAACTTTGACATCCTGGATCTTTTGGACCGAGGTATGTTCAGGTCAATTCCCATATTTTGATCTGTAGTGTCTCCAGTTTCGAGATATCCCAACCTTTCGCAGACTGTATATTGCATCTAGCTGACCTTGATTGAGTGACTAGTGTCAAGTCGGTTGCCGTAGATCTTTTATTCATAAACCCATGCTGCTCTTCAAAATGTGCACGTGTTCCACTTT
The DNA here is from genome assembly GCA_963669975.1 of Acanthoscelides obtectus. Classification (NCBI taxonomy): domain Eukaryota; kingdom Metazoa; phylum Arthropoda; class Insecta; order Coleoptera; family Chrysomelidae; genus Acanthoscelides; species Acanthoscelides obtectus. Next base: position 2,538,973 of record CAVLJG010000005.1, read on the forward strand.
ATGTACGGGACAATTTTTCAGCAAAACAAAGAGCGTCACATGGACGTCGAACGGTGGCTCGTATAAGCATTATTTTTTCCCGGGCGGGCCATTATGCTTAATGCCGCAGCTTCGTACAGTCCTTAATGGTACCGCATGCCGCTCAGGACTTACGAGGACGTGGACCGGCACACAGTTGTGTACAAGGAAGGATCAAACGTAAATCCACAACATAAACGCAATGTATTTCAGAAATGACCACCGCTACGATACCCAAGCTGGAATTGCTGTAATCCCGTATTCAGAAACAAAGGGAAGGTAAAAAACGTATTTCGTCGATAATTCTAAACAAAGGAGAATTTTTTACTTTGGTAAAGTCAAAGCCTAAACGCCAGGACACCGTGGCTGCTGTGAGGATCTTAACGAAACTCTGTTAATCCGATTTTTAAGGTGCCTGGGGTTGATAGAACTAGAAAGAAGTCCTCTTGTAGATTGTCGATGCCCTAGGGGCCAAGGAGCGATCGTATCGGCCAGTTTTAGATGCACGAAGTTCGACGCGGTTATGATGGAAGTCAGGCTAGTTTGTCTGTATGTGTATGGTTCGATAATATTCAATCTCTGCTGATTTTGGACCACATATACATTTTTTCTGTACCGAGAAATTAAAACTAAGATTACAGCTAAACATTTTTTTCATTTTTTTGTATATAGCTTCACATCACAAACGTCTGTATGCCTGTACACTGTATGTAATGTAAGTTCAACAACATCTACGCAGATAACGTAAAACCTCAAGGATGATTTTTTGTAGCGGTTTCTGATGTTGGGGAATTAAAACAAATAAAACCTGTTTAGCCGCGGTCAGTGTCTTTATTGCATGTCCTACCATATATCAGATATTTGCTGGCGCATTCCTGCCTTCGTTCAAGCTTGACGGTAAAACATTTCAACTTATATTGTAAGTGCTTATTTGAAAGATCTGTTGAATGATTACCTGCATTCTGTACTGCCGAAAAACAGCAAATCGTCGCCAGCACCGCTGCCGCAACCTCCGATAACTTCATTGTCTGTTTGTGAGATCTCCGCTTTCACTTCATCTGAAAAAGAGTAGGAATAATGTTAACGCCATTCGCAATACAACATGCAACATTTTTCTTTGCAATTGCATTTCTATGAAAAAATACAAAAGAATAAATCATGCGTCCAATCAGCTTCAAAAATGTACGGTGTTCCTCAAGGTTCCACATCGGGTCCTTTACTTTTCTCGCTGAATATACATTAAGTTTGTATTTTTTTTCTTAAATCAAAAAGTGAACTTTCCCACTGGTCAGCCTGTATCTTATTTCCATCGATCGAATTATAGTAAAATTTACTTCAGTTTTCAACATAAAGTATTTAAAATGGCAGAGGCATTAATCAACAAAAATTCAACAAGCCTGGTTGACATCTCGTGCTAGCATAACCTAAAAATTAAACTATCCAAATTTTTACTTATGGTTTTCATTTCTATGAAAAAATACAAAAGAATAAATCATGCGTCCAATCAGCTTCAAAAATGTACGGAGTACCTCAAGGTTCCACATCGGGTCCTTTACTTTTCCCGCTGAATATACATCAAGTTTGTATTTTTTTCTTAAATCAAAAAGTGAACTTTCCCACTGGTCAGCCTGTATCTTATTTCTATCAATCGAATTATACTAAAATTTATTTCAGTTTTCAACATAAAGCATTTAAAATGGCAGAGGCATTAATCAACAAAAATTCAACAAGCCTGGTAGACATCTCGTGCTAGCATAACCTAAAAATTAAACTATCCAAATTTTTACTTATGGTTTTCATTTCTATGAAAAAATACAAAAGAATAAATCATGCGTCCAATCAGCTTCAAAAATTTACGGCGTTCCGCAAGGTTCCACATCGGGTCCTTCACTTTTCCCGCTGAATATACATCAAGTTTGTATTTTTTTCTTAAATCAAAAAGTGAACTTTCCCACTGGTCAGCCTGTATCTTATTTCCATCAATCAAATTATAGTAAAATTTATTTTAGTTTTCACACAATTTACTTAAAAACTGAACGCCGATGTCTGATGATGAACACTAAATGCTGGAAATATGGACTATTCTTGTAATTGTTTATGTTTTTTTTTGACAATTATTATTGAGTAAATACAAATATGCATACATTTCTATTAGTTTAGTATTATATTATATTTTTTGTTTGTTGAGTTAGAAAACGACAGTCACTTCAACTTTTCTGTACTTTTGTACGAAATATGGCCCATTTATTATTATTGTTACAATTTAAGGTCAATTAATTTCGTATCAAAATTGTCGATAAGAGAACATCGAGTTCAAAACGTGCAGGTGCTGAGAGATGATAATTTAAACGAATTATACGAAGAATGCACCCAGTTTTTTTATGTAAGAAATGCATCAATTACATAATACAAATTAAGATGCATTCCGGCCAGATTGTCGGATGATACCAGAAGCAGCCCTTCAGAGGCTAATTGACCTTTTTCTTTAATTGAACTTTCTCTTTTATTACGTCCAGCTGTTTCTGTTTCAAAATGCGCGCCGTTATCACTTGTACATATTTATTTTTTCTTACGTAACTGTACTTCTTTCGTTTTTTATGCACTAAAATCTAGGGCAAGCATTTTCGTATCAAAGCAATTTAATTTTTTCCGTTACAAATCCGAACATCATCAACGTAATCGCTGATTCACGATAGCTATGATAATCGTTTTCAAATGAATTTCAGATGCATTAAAACTTTATATTACGAGTATATTCAATTCAATTGACTTTATTGTAACAAGTACAGTTACAAATGGCGAAGTCAGGCTTAACCTTCTCGTAAGTTTATTACTAAACCTAAAACTTAGCATAAAGGAAAATAGTCAGTAAAAGGAAAAATTTAATCCAAAAGTATATCGCCTAGTCGACCGTTGTACCAATCTTACGCATAAGGAAGAGACATAAGATGATATATGAACATGAACTGAAGAGCGAAAAAGAACAATTAAGCATAATTTATTGGTACTATTACACAAAAATGTGTTTGAACAGGTCAGTTAGAGTAGAACATAAAAGAGTAAGTAAAAACAACAAACAATACGAAAATAAGACAAACGTAAATATTTCTGAAAACACCAAATTATCCAGCAGTAATTAAACATTTTAGTTCGTGGAAAAACGTTTCCACAGTAAAGCAAAACAGTGTATAATGTGCACTTATACTGGATTTTTATAAGTAACTATCGCGTCTTCCTGACCATACCCATTAAACCATTGCTTACGCTTAATCTTACTCCTCCTGTGATGGATTGCGTTATAATCTGAAGGAAAACAAGATACGTCCGCTATGCTATTACTTTCAAACTCTGCGCTTCTGGACGTAGCGCATTTAATAACCTAGTCAAATAGATATTAATTCAGCGATAAACCCCGCATACGAAAGCAGTCTTTTAACAGGATTAGCAAGAGGATCACCTGTTAATAACCCTGCCGTAACAAGTCATCGCGCGGATAACTCATCCGCGAGTTGAAGTCGCTGCTGCGGTTATCTCGGAAGGAGACGGCTCGATACATCATCGTATCCGTTACCAAATTAATCCATTAAAGCCATTTAATCAAACAGATACGGCTTAAAGAACGTTTCTGCGGAGGTGACATATGCAGTGATTCAAACGGTCGGTAATATTCCTTTGGCGGTGCTTCTCTGAAAGTATTTGCGAAGAAATTTATATAGAAATTGAATTTTATAATTATATACTGAGCTAAACACGTCCGTACGTTTATTAGAATTCAGAAATTTCTTACGTATCGATTTATCTTGCAATATAAAAATACAAAATAAAAAGCTATACTATTCCAGGTAGCAGCATAAGTCATTTGACTTTTCAATCAAATATGTCAACATGCTGCGATATATCTTATTATATTGTGAACATGTTATGGTGATTTTAAAATTAGACTTGTCCTAAAAGCAGTACAACGAAATGTTAATGTCTAGAATAAATCAACTTTAATACGCGATAAAAGATCTGGTCAATGACATGAGCTTCAAAATATCAATGTCAAAAAGGTTTAACAAAAGATTATACTCAGTTCCTTGTTCTGAATATACAGGGTGTTTCAGTTTATTGTTGCATAACTTTAAGATTCGATAGAACTTTTAAAATTAATGCATAAAGTCTATATAAACATGGGTCGAAAAATGCGTGGCTTCCGAAATACAGGGTGTTTAAATTTACTTTCTAAAATAGTTTTTTTTTAAATATTTCGAACAATATTTCATGTATAACAGAGGGCGCTCTCTACTGTACCTATAGTGTATTAAAGTGACCGAACATTTTTTCTTAGTGCAATTTTTTGCTTTTTGAACAAAACAACTGATTCTTCGCACTTTTCAATATAAAAAAGCTCTCCTGTGAGTTTTCGTTATAGTTAGCCGTTTTTGAGATATTTCGATTTTTAAGGTTCGATGCATTTTTAATTATTTATGATAAAATAACGTTAAAAGTCAGTATCTCGATAATTTTTAGAAGTAGGCTGTGCCTGCAAATATTTTTGAAATTGAAAGCAGAATAAGATTAAACGTCAATTAGTTGACAGTTAGTTTTGTTGTCTGTTGAAACCTGAAACGGTTTTTTGCAATTGTGAATGCACGAAATTTAGTTTCTTTTACCTGTTTTTTTGTGAGTTTTATAAAAATGCCATTTTTATTCTCCAATCAAGAGTTAGCGGATATTCATTTTGTGTATGGCTTTGTAAATGGAAACGCAGCAGAAGCAGCCAGAGAATACGCACGAAGATTTCCAAACAAACGACATCCAACTCGCTCCGTATTTGTAAGAGTGCATCGCCAAATAATTGAAAATGGTTTTGGAAATCTCCAAAGGGATCAAAACATAAATGTTCCTCAGCGCAGATTTACCCGTATGATTCTGCGTGAGTTTGATAGAGATCCGACCACAAGTGTTAGGAGAGTCTCTCGTGCCTTGGGAATTTCAGCAAGCCATGTTCACCGTATTCTTAGAAATGACCATAGACGTCCTTACCATTTGCAACCTGTGCAAGGACTACAGCCAGGGGACGGAGAACGAAGAATCACATTTTGTCAGTGGATTCTTGATAGAACTGATAATAATAGGGAGTTTTTAAGTACCGTTTTATGGACTGATGAGTCATGCTTCACTAGACGTGGAGTAGTAAATTTTCATAATCAACATATTTGGTCGCATGAAAATCCGCATGCAGTTCGGGAAAGAAAGTTTCAGCATGACTTTAGTGTGAACGTGTACCAATCCACACGTCTACCGTAATCGACTATTTGGACCCTAACTTTTGCCTGCAAGGTTAAATGCTGCGACCTTCTTGGAATTTTTAAAGGCTGAACATGCAAATATGTGGGATGATGTTATGTTAGATTTAAGAAGATTGGCCTGGTTCCAGCTTGATGGTTGTCCAGCTCATTATTGGAGAATAGTTAGAAACTGGCTGGACGAAAATTATCCAGAAAGATGGATCGGCCGTGGAGGACGAGTCGCCTGGCCTCCACGATCCCCTGACCTAAATCCATTAGATTTCTTTGTGTGGGGATTTCTAAAAGAAAAAGTGTACCAGACTCGCGTAACCACAAGATATATCCTAATAGACAGAATCAGGAATGCATGTGATGAAATAAGGCCTTATTTGAATAATGCTATACTACGTTCGATCATTCGTAGATGTGAATTGTGTATTGAACAATTGGGTTTACATTTCGAGCAACTACTTTAGATTTTGAATGTTTGTCCTAACTATCCAATAGCATTTTAGTTGTAAATAATTAATTTAATTTGGTAAAAATAATATTGGAAAATTAAACAAATTAATATTCTGTTTTTTTGTGTTTATTTGGAGTTAGGAATTATTGCTGTGTTTAAAAACACAAGCTAAACGATCATCTTAATTACTTGTAATGCCCAAATCGAAAATGTAAAAAAAATATTATTTTCCCATAAATAATTAAAAATGCATCGAACCTTAAAAATAGAAATATCTCAAAAACGGCTAACTATAACGAAAACTCACAGGAGAGCTTTTTTAAATAATAAAAAATGCATCGAACCTTAAAAATCGTAATATCTCAAAAACGGCTAACTATAACGAAAATTCACAAGAGAGCTTTTTTATGTCGAAAAGTGCGAAGAATCAGTTTTTTTATTCAAAAAGCAAAAAATTGCACCAAGAAAAAATTTTCGGTCATTTTAATACACTACAGGTACAGTAGAGAGCGTCCTCTAGCGGCTACAGTAAAACTATGTCCATGGTTCGTTTTATCGTACCAAAAAACCCTTGTATACCCATTTTCACTGTTATACATCAAATATTGTTCGAAATATTTAAAAAAAAACTATTTTAGAAAGTAAATTTAAACACCCTGTATTTCGGAAGCCACGCATTTTTCGACCCATGTTTATATAGACTTTATGCATTAATTTTAAAAGTTCTATCGAATCTTAAAGTTATGCAACAATAAACTGAAATACCCTGTATATGCTGCTCCTTGAATACTAGATATTTTAACAACTTCATATGTAGTGTATCCAGTCTTTCCTTGTAACACCGATAGTATGGATTCCAGACACTCAAACAATAGGTACTCCTGTTTATTACGTCCATAAGGGTAGAATAGACATTTCAATGCTGCTAATGATGAATCCACACATTTTGTACGCTTCAGCAATTTTATTATCAATATGATTAATGAAACTGATTTGCGAATCCGAAAATACTCCTAGATGTTTAGTGGTTGAATGACGACCAAAAAATACCATCAATGACGTGATTACACTTTGCAACGTTCAATGTCAATCTATTATTAGCACGCCATAAATGAACTTGACTTTTAGATCAGCAGCATAAAACAATTTTGACATTAATGAACATATCAAATAGTAGTGCACCTAAGTTTGATCCTTGCGGAATACCTGAGTTTATAATATATGTGGTAGAGTTGTACCCTTTATAGTATACATATACTGTGATTGCGTGAGTAAGATTTACAAATTGAATTAAATCTATCGGAGAAAATTAGTCCTTCAAGAAGAATTTGGGCCCGCAGGAATTTTTCAAAGGGAGGAGGAGAAGCATTCATCGGCAAGAGATATAAGCTTGTGTGAAAAACTGTATAAAAAGCGGGGACGGCATGTTTTCCTAATTTGGTCAAAACCCAAAAATTGTATACGAAACCATGCTGAATATTCAAATTTTTATTAAATGCACCTCTTTGACTGACTTGATGCCATTTTTTATATCTTTACCACGATCAAAATATACTCATTCGCTATTTCTTTAACAACTATTCGTCTACAATTTCGAAAAATGGTGGATGTTTCTCAAGTACAACTTTGTGTTAGTTAATATACTATGTGACATATAAATCCGAACACCCAGTTTACGTTAAATGGTTTTATTTTAATAAAATTTTGTATAAGTACTTAATGAAGCATAATAAGTAAATGATAAAAATTTCAAAATGATTGCACTGCTTTAAAGCCCTTTGACCTTTAATAATGTGTGAATGCACCCTGATGTGCTACGCATTCTCCAACGCGCCTACGCATGCTTCTGATCAGGTGGTCAATGTCCTCCTGTGGTATCTCATTCCAGGCAACCACCAACTCCTCTCGAAGTGCTTCTAGAGTCTGAGGAGGACGTTGCAGATTGAGCAATCTCCTACCCATCATATCCCACACGTGCTCAATTGGGGATAAGTCGGGAGATCTTGGTGGCCATGGTAACAATGTGACATCATTATGTTGAAAGAAGTCTATTGTGACTCTTGCAACATGTGGTCGGGCATTATCTTGTTGGAAAGTTGGATCTGCCAGGGTGTCAAGATAGGGTAAAAGATGGGGTTCTAGGACTTCGTGGATATAACGCTGCGCGTTCATGTTACCTCTGATGAGGATTAAAGGTGACTTGGAACCATAAGCTATAGCACCCCAAACCATAACTCCAACAGTGTGATGAACATGTCTTTCAACAAAAAACTGTGGATTCCTCCTTTCACCATGTCGCCTTCTTACCCTGGCACGACCATCGTGCATGCCTAAACAAAATCGAGACTCGTCACTAAAGACAATACTGTTCCATTCCTGATCCCAGAGTGACCGTTGTCTGCACCACTCAAGGCGATTACGTCGGTGTTCTCGAGTTAAACGGAGGACCCAGTGTGGCCGGTATGAAAATAAAGCCAAAACTTCTCATTCGTCGGTAAACACTTCGCATGCCAATAGGTCTTCCGTGTTCTGCAAACCATTCATTTGCAATGGACCTGGTAGTGGAGAAACGGTCCCTTAAGGCCAATAAGCTTAGGCGGCGATCTTCACGGTCTGTTGTTCTACGGCGGCGTCCAGTGCCCCTTGCTCTTTGCGTACGGCCTTCTCGAAGCCATGCCTGACAACACCTAACCACAGTGTCTACACTTCTTTGTACTCTAACTGTGAAGTCCAGCTTCCCGAAGTCCCACTATACGACCCCTATCAAACTCACTAAGTTGCCGAAATCGTACAGGTCTCCGTACTTTAGGCATCGTAACCGATCGTAAAGGATGTCAAGAACCAAAATCCGCCAACGTTGATTCTTTACTGCGGCTGAAATATTCATTTTTAGAGCGTTAGTGAATTAAAAAAGAAGCAGTATAAAAACCGGAATGTCCAACTGATAAGGCTGAAAATTTTTTCACTTGTTATTTACAGTAAGATAAATACATTCACCAACTTTTATTAAAATAAAACCATTTAAACTGGGTGTTCGGATTTATATGTCACTTACTAGTAGTATAGATTATTCCATCTAAACTAGAATCAATACCACATCGGTAGGTCGTATGTATGCTTCAACGTTTCTTATCATCTAAAACATCTAAAAATATATCATTTAATGGAGAATTATAATAGCTGTATTTCTCGTAATTATTATCTGGCATCTGTATCTGATGGCAAGTAGTCTAAGTAGCGAGCAAAGCTTAATGCCCCTCATCATTATCACTTACGTCATTATGAGGTGCGAGGAGTGGTAGGAAATTTTACAATTATCCTTGACAAGATGATTATACTGATACTTTAGAGATATTCAGGTTTAATTATTATTAAAAGCATCTAATCATTAAAATACTGCATCAGCTTGCTTATTCCTCATTATACAGATCGCGCTTGATCTTACTTCGTCTTCCAGCAACAAAAATCGATACATGCAAGTTTAAACTGTCTGTGTCTAATTTTGGCAAAAAAACTGATGTTGGTGACTAAGCTCAATTTTTATAAAATGAAAATTAGTGATTATCTCATTATCTTTTATTATTTTGGAAAAACATTTTTCAGAAACCTGTATTTTTTTTTTAGCAAAGTTTGGGGCTATGTCAGATTCTCAATTTTGCATCTTTTTGATCTTTGGACTACCTTAAAAAAGGGGATATCTCAAATTTTTCGAAAGTTGGTTATAACTAAATTTACCGAGTACCGCAATAAATGTCTTTCGGCTTGACCTCGTGTTTTTTTTTTTTTGATTACCTTCTCTATGCAATTAGGACGTTTCTCTGGTTTCATCCTAACTACTTGCACGTCAAACATGCAGTTGACAAGCAACAATAATATTGAATGTAGACTTGACAGTATAATTTTATTTTCTCAAAAATGCCGCTTCTTTTTCAAAAAGGACGAGAGAATTGTATAAGATTATTGGGAGAAGGTCGTTTAGTGAATGTACGCATTGATTTATAATGTTGAAAAAACGCGTACGCCAATGCTGAATGAGTTATAGCACTTGTTACGAAATTAAAAAATGCTTCTGGTGTTACGCTACTGGAATACAGAGGGGTGTATTAAGAGCAGTAACTTGGGTTTGTTCATTCACCTGTTTAATTGCAGAGTAAAATTTGTAAAATCGGTTTAAATCACATAATGTCAAAGTAGCAAATTTTTACTGCACGCCACTGGAGACAGTGACGTTCAATGAGTGCTTCAATCTTTTCTCGGGTGCAAGAAATTCAACTTTTTGCAACAAATACCCATTCTCCCATTCTCCAGAGAAACCCCCAAAAAAGTCTTTAGGGATAATAATAATAATGTTTATTGTCACAAAATGCAGGTAAATATCAAATATTGTGCTCAATAAACATAAAGCACCCAAAAAAGTTTGCACTCGTGTTTGGGTTTGTTAAAAATTAAAACTAATAGTACAGTCAGTGTAGGAAAAAAAAACGTTAATGCTGTATAATTTGGTGAATTATTATGATAATGTCAGGAAAAATATCCAGAGAATTATAACTAAGTAAAAGTATGGATGTCAGTGTAAGTAAAATATTATTGATTTTGTTAATGATTTTTCAGGTCTACAGTTTCGTGGATGGAGCACCTTGGTTATTGTAAAATCCATTTTTTTAGTTCTTTTTTAAAAGATCTATTTGATTTAATTACTTTTAATGACTCTGGTATGAAGTTATAGAATTTTGGTCCCAAGAAAAACAGAGATCGTTGTGTAATGGTTTTTGGTGTTCGTGGAATATACATTGAATTTTGAGGTGGTTATGAATGATACGATTCAATTATTTCGAATATTTGAAATAATTTATTAGACCACAATAAAAATAAATTTGTCTGCAATCTAATAGCTGAGCCTCCACATATAGAAAATCACTTGAATAAGTAATCTCCCTCAATTTTAGAATTAATTTTTGGATTACATCAATCTTTTTGTATTTATTATTCATAACTCACCCCCAAGCCAAAATTCAGTAAAGTAATAGAGGATAAACAAGAGCATAATGAAGATTATACAGGGTGTCCCGAAAAAAGTGTGCAATATTCTACCAGCGGTTTCTCGAAGCTTAAAATAGGAAGAAAAGTTTCTATAAACATAGGTCGACAAACGTCCCCTAAGGGCGCTAGGGTCTTTTAAAGGGGCTCTCCTGAAGATGGTTTTTCCTTAATATTTCCGAAACGTGTTGAGATAAAGGCATAAAATTTGGTATTCTAGCCTAGTTTTTTATGCTGGATTTAAAAATATTAACAATTTTAGACAGTTTTGTTTGGAAGCGTATGAACCAGAGACAGACTCAGGTTATTTTAGCCCCAAAATTTTTGTGAGATCCTATGTTTGAAATTCAATTTTAGAATTTGAAAATCTAGGGTTTCCTACATAAAAAAGGTACTCTTATTGAATATCGATAAATTGTGCCATTTTTGAATAAAATCAAACTAAAAAATTTGTCACATGATAGGAAATGTACTGCGAATTTAAATGAATTGTTGAATAATTAGCCATGGCAACGAAAAAACTAATTTAATAATTAGTAAATATTACATAAATACATATTTCTATTACAACATAGCTAACATTTTGGCAAAAACAAAAGAAATAAATTTTTTCTACGAACGAAATGTGAAATGTTTCTTATCCAGAATATTTCTGAAGTACCTGAATTTTGGAATAATACATCTCAGTCTCTTCACAAGGTACCCTGTATTGGTATCCCATTTTAAGTGTTTGTAACACTTCTTTAAAATTTGAGTTATAGTCAACTTTCGAAAAATTTGAGAAATCGCTTTTTTAGGATACTCCAGTTCCGTTCAGAACATATCGAGATTTGAATTTGGGTAAAAGTTTTCAGCTTAGATTATACCTGACTTATTATCGCTAACGTTACAGACTAATACAAAGATGTCACTTGCTGATTACCCGTTAACCTCGGTAAATGTCAAAACGTGATGGATACTCGCAAAGTATGGGAAATGTAACGTCAACTCTGTTTTATTTAAACCCGTAAATAATAACTGACTATACATAAGTCTGCCCCCGACCGAGAAGGAGCAGCTAATAAAGGGCAGACGCATGTTTGTGTACTTTTTCATCTGGTTAAAATGTTATTATGCACTTGTTCGCATCTTATTTATGGCTGGAGCACAGCTGAAGTCGTAAGAGATTTGCAATATAAATTGCTCATAAACGGCGTAAAATGAGCGTGGATAATCCATTTGAAGCAAACTGACTGAAAGACGTACTCGGCAAAAGTCTATTATGTATTCCGGAACGTATATCTCACCGTCCTCCATTTACGAAGAGGATATTTATCATCGGAGAACTAGTTCTCCATAGATATTAATGCATACGTCCAGAGACCTCCTGGTGCGTCTGACTATTCACAGGGAAATTGATATTTATTGAGGACGTCTCGGAACAAGGTTGGTGGTAGATCTGTATTGCTAATTACAAAGATGACTTTCTGGTGGATTCTTGTATTTTGATACACATATTTTGACTAATAACACTGTTATCTGTACAACTTTACGATCGGTTACGATGCCTAGAGTACGGAGACCTGTACGATTTCGTCAACTTAGTGAGTTTGATAGGGGCCGTATAGTGGGACTTCGGGAAGCTGGACTTTCTTTTCGGGCAATTGCAGTTAGAGAGCAAAGAAGTGTAGACACTGTGGTTAGGTGTTGTCAGGCATGGCTTCGAGAAGGCCGTACGCAAAGAGCAAGGGGCACTGGACGCCGCCGTAGAACAACAGACCGTGAAGATCGCCGCCTAAGATTATTGGCCTTAAGGGACCGTTTCTCCACTACCAGGTCCATTGCAAATGAATGGTTTGCAGAACACGGAAGACCTATTGGCATACGAAGTGTTTACCGACGAATGAGAAGTTTTGGCCACACTGGGTCCTCCCTTTAACTCGAGAACACCGACGTAATCGCCTTGAGTGGTGCAGACAACGGTCACTCTGGGATCAGGAATGGAACAGTGTTGTCTTTAGTGACGAGTCTCGATTTTGTTTAGGCATGCACGATGGTCGTGCCAGGGTTAGAAGGCGACGTGGTGAAAGGAGGAATCCACAGTTTTTTGTTGAAAGACATGTTCATCACACTGTTGGAGTTATGGTTTGGGGTGCTATAGCTTATGGTTCCAGGTCACCTTTAATCTTCATCAGAGGTAACATGAACGCGCAGCGTTATATCCACGAAGTTCTAGAACCCCATCTTTTACCCTATCTTGGCACCCTGGCAGATCCAACTTTCCAACAAGCTAATGCCCGACCACATGTTGCAAGAGTCACAATAGACTTCTTTCAACATAATGATGTCACATTGTTACCATGGCCACCAAGATCTCCCGACTCATCCCCAATTGAGCACGTGTGGGATATGATGGGTAGGAGATTGCTCAATTTGCAACGTCATCCTCAGACTCTAGAAGCACTTCGAGAGGAGTTGGTGGTTGCCTGGAATGAAATACCACAGGAGGACATTGACCACCTGATCAGAAGCATACCTAGGCGCGTTGGAGAATGCGTAGCACATCAGGGTGCATCCACACATTATTAAAGCAGTGCAATCATTTTGAAATTTTTATTATTTACTTATTATGCTTCATTAAGTACTTATACAAAATTTTATTAAAATAAAACCATTTAAACTGGGTGTTCGGATTTATATGTCACTTAGTATAATAGGTAATTCTTAAGATACCAATTTAACTTCTTAACCTTTGTGTTATTAATTTTTTCTGACACGTTAATCTTCCGTGTAACGCTGATGAAGGCGCCTTTCAGTTGTTCCGCAACGGGATATTTACACGACTACTTTATAAAAAATGCCTTGCTTTATATGTGATCAAAAAAATGTCTACGAAAAGTGGGTCGTCCAATTTTAAACAATCCGATTATTAATACCGGCTGTCACGCTAACAGAATAATAATGTATCGTCCTGACAACAGTCTATTCGTAGCTCATAAAATTTGGAGTGACAGATCATGAGTTACCGCTTGGCCTTATCTTGTATTCATTTTTTATTGCTTCATCAGCTGAATAATTGGATTAGTAGTCTATAGGTCATCTATATTGATCAAATTGGCTGCTACGATTCGTATTAGAGGAGTGTTGACCAGTTTATGCGTAAAATTACACAGGTGAAGCAGTCTCCTATTTTTCATGTTAAGCTATTCACACTCTCTGATTTTGTGTGATCTGGGGTCATACTTCCTAATTCCTGCGTACAGCAGCTATTTTGAACCCTTATTGAATATCGATAAATTGTGCCATTTTTGAATAAAATCAAACAAAAAAATTTGTCACATGATAGGAAATGTACCGCGAATTTAAATGAATTGTTGAATAATTAGCCATGGTAACGAAAAAACTAATTTAATAATTGGTAAACATTACATAAGTACGTACTTCTATTGCAACATAGCTAACATTTAGGCAAAAACAAAAGAAATAAATTTTTTCTACGGACGAAATTGAAATTTGTTTAAAAAAGAAGACATACAGTTGGATATACTTAAAACTAGCTGTATAATAAGTGTTCAAATAAATTCCCATTTTCCGGTGAATATCAGTAAACATTCGACGTCCAGGAACTATGCGATTGGTAAATCTTCTTTGATATTCTCTTACGGCTGCCAATGATCTGCCATTGCAAAACCCGTACACAAAATGCATGTCAGTCAGTTCTCTGTCTGTAAATCATTTTAAATCGATTTAATAAAAATTTTGATTTTAATCTAGTAATTTTACACTGCTAACAATGTCAGCTTAACGTCAAAATAAGGCATAACAAATCAAAACACTTTTGTTTGCAGTCATGGCTAACTATGTATAATCAACAATTCATTTAAATTCGCAGTACATTTCCTATCGTGTGACAAATTTTTTAGTTTTATTTTATTCAAAAATGGCACAATTTATCGATATTCAATAAGAGTACCTTTTTTTGTAGAAAACCCCAAATTTTCAAATTCTAAAATTGTATTTAAAAAATAGAATTACACAAAAATTTTGGGGCTAAAATAACCTGAGTCCGACCCTGTTACATACGCTTCCAAACAAAACTGTCAAAACAATATAATATAACAAATCAAAATAACTTTTGTTTGAACTCATGCATAACTATGTATAATCAACAATTCATTTAAATTCGCAGTACATTTCCTACCATGTGACAAATTTTTTAGTTTGATTTTATTCAAAAATGGCACAATTTATCGATATTCAATAAGAGTACCTTTTTTTTGTAGAAAACCCCAAATTTTCAAATTCTAAAATTGTATTTAAAAAATAGAATCACCCAAAAATTTTGGGGCTAAAATAACCTGAGTCCGTCCCTGTTATATACGCTTCCAAACAAAACTGTCAAAAATTGTTAAAATTTTTAAATCCAGCATAAAAAACTAGGCTATAATATCAAATTGTATGTCTTTATCTCAAGATGTTTCGGAAATATTAAGGAAAAACCATCTCGAGGGGAGCCCCTTTAAAAGACCGTAGCGCCCTTAGGGGACGTTTCTCGACCTATGTTTATATAAACTTTTCTTCCTATTTCAAGCTCTAGAAACCGCTGGTAGAATATTGCACACTTTTTTTGGGACACCCTGTATAGATGTTTTTCAAACCTTTTCGAGACAGCTAGTAGAAGTGATATAAGCCTAAGATCGGAGAATTCCGCAGGATTGTTTATTTTAATGATAGGGATACCAATAGCAGATTTCCATAGAATTGGAAATCTAAAGCATTTTAGCATTACTGTCATCAGTACCAAAAGCATCTGATCGAAAGCTATGCAAAATCGTGTGCACTTCTTCGACAGTTATCATCCTGAACTGGAAGCTTAAATTAGCATTATGAACATTAGATGAATAATATTCGATTTATTTGTGAATACGCGGCAAAGTGATTATTTAGATCATCAGGATTACTTAAATGAGCTGGATTGAGGTTTTACATGGCGACCACACACTTAATTGTTTCGAGACATTTCAAGTACCTTTAATGCCGCTATTACTAGCGTAAATCAAGAAATTTTCTTTTTCACGCCTTGAAGCATATTCACTGCAGACTTGACAGTATAATTTCATTTTCTCAAAAATGCCTCGTCTTTTTCAACAAGAACGAGATAATTGTATAAGATTATCGGGAGAAGGGCGTTTAGTGAATGGTGTAGCTTCAATTTATAATGTTGTTCGGTCCTCAATATACCGTTTAAGGATGTCCGCAAAGTTGGGGTTTTCCTTTACACGACGTGTAGATCTTGAAAACATAAGCAATTTTTCTTAGTACCATATACACCGATGTCTTAAGGGAAACGAGATAAAGGGCTCTGCAACATCAAAAATATCTGAATACCGTCCTGTAGCCGCGACATCACCGACTGGTACAAGGACACTAGCTCAACCCGACGACAGAACTGGGTCGGGGTCAGTGTGTCAGGTCAGTATGCAACCTTCAACCGACGGTTACGGTCACGCGTGTAGACGAGAATCCCTCAACAAGCACTAGAGACGTGGCTAGAGAAGTGCAAGTATCAAAAACTAAAGTGTGGCAAACGCTGCGTGAAGAGGGGCTGTATCCGTTTCACGTCCAACGTGTACAAGCCCTTCAATCTGACGATTTTCCAGCAAGAGTGCGGTTTTGTGAGTGGTTGTTGCATCAACATGACAATAATCCGGACTTTTTGAAGTGCATATCGGTGACAGACGAATCTACGTTCACGCGTAATGGGGTGAATAACTTTCGCAACACTCATGTTTGGTCAGTAGAAAATCCGCACGCTGTCCGTCGGGCACATTTTCAACGAACATTTTCGGGATGCAATACCTAGACTTTTTACGCAACATTTTGCCTTCCTTGTTTGCTCGGTAGCGCATCAGCTGATTCCATTTTCTGTTGGAGCGGTATGATTCCGGGCAGAGACGTACATAGCCCTTCTCGTCAACTTTATTTTTCTTTTACTTGGTCGCCCTCGTTTCACTACACATTACCTTTGTTATTTCAAGGGTAGTTGTTTCTGAAAAGGAAAACCCCAACTTTGCGGACACCCTGTATAAGTATACCGGGGAAAGGTGCTACTTGCTTGGAGGAGAAAATATTGAGATTTGAATTTCAGCATTTGACATATTATAGGTTTTTTCAAAATTACCGTGCCTGTATGCAAGTGATTCATCGGACCACCTTCAGCTAGCAGTGGCATGAAGGTGCAAACCGTACCGCCCACAAAAATTAATTTTTGTCAGCGAAATTTATGGAGGATGAATAACCTGCAATTATAGCGCCATCACGGACGTTAAAAGATTAAACGCGTTGATTTATTGGGTTTAGTATCAGTTCCAGCATCTGCGAAATGTTGCGCGCCTTAGGCTGGATATACAGGTTGGGAGATTATTCTGCTTGAAATATCACTCCGAAATTACAATGCACCTGAAAATTGCCTTCAGGTCGCTAACCTCAGAAAACAGACCTGAGAAATATCAGATAAATAAATCACTTAGACACGGCTTAGGTGTTCATATTAAAACATTTCTGCGGTGATACATAGTGATTATAGGTGCCACATTTGTGATCGATAGAAATCCTATTTTTGTTCGTTTGTGCTGTAATGACAAATCCTAATGAGGCTGAAAGGAAGCCCCATACAATTCAGAAGTTCGAGACAACAATCAGGAGTGGCACTGCAATAGAAAATTTCGATCGCTAATAACTTTAAGCTTTACTATCTAAAATGCGCCACCCTATAGTATCTATGCGAATTTTAACATCGATAAAGATAAGTACTGAAAGAATCGGAATACAAAGCTCCTACAGTGAGTATAATAATAATGGATGACATTAATTAGAGGTGATCAGACATAAACGTACTTCGGTTTAACGTTACGTGATGTGATATACGTTTGCATTTCCTCCTGAATATTAATTACAAACGCGATGTTCGGAATCGAATCAAGCGAAATGCATTCTGCTGGTGAATTTCAAACGTTACTGATTGCTAATTAGATTCACATGGCGCCGCACTCGGCAAGGTACGACAATACACGTCGCAGGTAATTTGTCAAGTTCGACAATAAGGGACCGTTCAAGTATTACGTGAGCACGCTTCGCTTATTTTGGATGACATGGGGGGTAGGGGAGTCTAGGTGATGATTACGTCATCGGTAGTTATTTAATAATAATAATAATGCCTTTATTAACTGCAGTGAGGCGAAGTTTAGCCAGATGGCTACTCTTACACTCAACCCCACAACAGGAAAAAAGAATACTTACACACATAAACAAAATAATAACATACAAAAAAAAATACAATTTTTTTTTTTTTTTTTTTTTTAATATCGAAACAGCCGCGCAGGCAGAAGCCTAAATGCCGGAACACCGCGGCTGCTATGATGATCCCAAAGAAATTTTGTTAATACGATTTTTGAACTGCCTAAGGTTAGTAGAACTGGGAAAAGCTTCCTCCCGTAGATTGTTCCACAATCTAGACACCCTCGGGACAAAGGAGCGGTCGTATCGGCCAGTTCTGGATGTACGAAGTTTGACACGGTTAGGATGGGACGCCGAAGTCAGGCGGGTCTGTCTGGCAGGCACATCGCGCTGCGGCATCATGGAAGAGAGCTCTGAGGAGCAAAGCCCGTTGGTGTAGCGATAGAAAAGAGCTAGATCGCCGACGGCCCGCCGGTGCGAAAGAGTCCCGAGACTGTCTGTTAGAGAAGAGTCATCGATCAGTCGGACCGCCATCCTCTGGACAGCATCGAGCATGGACAATGTAGTCGGGGCGGCAGCACCCCAAATGTGTGAGCAATACTCGAGGCTAGGCCTTATCTGGGCCTTGTATAGAGTGAGAAGGTCATGCGGAGAAAAGTACTTCTTGGCCCTAAACAAATAGCCTAGCTTTTTCCCAGCAGCTGCAGCTATTGAAGAGATGTGTTCGTGCCAGATCAGGTCCTCGGTGATCTGGACTCCGACCAGCCGAAATGAATGGCTCTTTGGTAGAACTCGACCGTCCATCGAAACTGTATGAGCGCTAGGACGCTTTTTGTTCGTCAAAGTACAGTACTGTGTTTTGGAAGCATTGAACTGTACAAGATTGTTGCGTCCCCAAGCAGTGATAGCCTCCAGGTCTCTTGTCAGAGAAGAAGTCGTCGCTAGTCTTCTTTTTTCCAGCTCGGCGGCAGAGATCGGCTTGTCACTCTGAATTCCTGCATGTAGAGTGCTGTCATCAGCGAAGCTATGGATTGGGTTGATCGTGCAGGAAAGGAGGTCGTTGATATGTAAGAGAAACAGTGTTGGAGCCAAGACCGATCCCTGGGGAACACCCGCGTTGACGTTGTGGGATGAAGAGGAGAATCCGTCAATTACGACGGATATCTTGCGGCCAGAGATAAAGTCCGCCACCCATCTGCAAAGCTTTTCTGGGAGGCCGTAGGATGGAAGTTTGCTCAAGAGGGCAGCGTGCCACAGCTGATCGAACGCTTTCGTGATGTCAAGAGCAACGACATGAGCCTCACCATGAGACTGGATGAGTTTACTCCACAGTTGCGTGACGTAAGCTAGGAGGTCCCCTGTGGATCGTTGGTGCCGGAAACCGTACTGCCTGTCGCTAATCAAGCTGTGACGTTCGAGGTAGTCCAGAAGCTCGCGATTTATGCACCTCTCCATCACTTTACTTATAACAGAAAGCAGAGCTATAGGCCTGTAGTTGTAAGGGTCGGTTTTAGATCCTTTTTTTGGGATGGGCTGTACATGAGCAAATTTCCAGTTTTCTGGGAAGGTGCCGGATTCATAAGATATCTGGAAGAGACGCGAAAGAACTGGAGCAAGCTCAGCTGCGCATCTCTTCAGTACAATGGCAGGAATCAAGTCCGGACCAGAAGCTTTGTTGATGTCGAGCGACAAGAGCACTCGTCTTACGGTCTTATGCCTGAATGTTACCTCCCGCATAGTGTGGGGAACCCTTTGAATTGACGGCACTTGGGCGTTGGTGGGGACGTCCATGGTGGAGTTGGCAGCAAAGATCTTGGCTAGCACTTCCGCCTTGGCCTTTGAGTCGAATACAATAGTTCCATCCTGACACGTAAGTGGTGGAAGGCTACTGTGTGAGAAGTTCTTTTCAATCTGCTTGGCCAGCGTCCAGAAAGATCGACTGCCATTGCGCTGCGACATTACCCTGTGCCTAACTTTTATATCATGCTGGGTTTTGGCATTGCGAACTGCTTCGTTATATTTGTTCCTGGACTCGACGTCGGCTTGTCTGTTCTCTATAGTGGGGTTTTGTAAGTAGGTTCTGTGGGCCTTGATCTTCTGCTGGCGAGCAGTGTCACACGATTTGTTGAACCAGCCGTTGGACCCTGGTTTAGGAACTTTCACTGTGTGAGGGATGTATTCCTCCATTCCGATGTGGATAATTTCGGTTATTGAAGAACAGACAGAATTCATAAGAATGACAACAATGATTACACGAGATAAATGCAGATAGCATTGCGAGAGTTTTAAATTTGAAACAAAAATAGTACCTAGTCAAACAGAAAAAAAAACAAAAAAAAAATCACATGAGCACAAGAAAAACTGAACTAAATGGACTCCAGCAGCTGACTTTTCATTAATTTCTTAAAAGAAACAACCGGTTTGGATCGATAGCCACTGTTGACTGCATTGTAATGCTTGACAGCATTATAGGTGTAACTTCTTTCAAAGACCGAGGTATTGTGAGGAGGCATGTTAAAATTAGCATTAAATCTAAGAGCTCTGGTAACAAAACTACCTCGGTGAACTAATTTGCTAGCGAGGTAAGCTGGTCTGTTAGATAATAGAACTTTATGCGTGAAGACGGTCAAAAGATATAAAAATAACTTATCAATTCGCAACCAGTTGAGTTCTTTGATTTTATCTGAGACGCGACTAAACTTGCGCAATCCAAAAATAAACCTACAACAGCTGTTCTGAATTTTCTGGAGTTTCCTTTTGTGGACGTAGTCTAAACAAGGGTTAAAAGGAACAAGAGAGTAAGAAATGACAGACAACACAAGACTTTCAGCGAGCTTTTTTCGGGTTTTAAAATTCAAGATGTATCGATTAGAATAGAGGAGTTTCAGACGCAAATACGTTACTCTAGATAAGAAAGAGACGTGCCGATCGAATCTCATATTTAAGTCAAGGGTAACACCGAGATTCTTGGCGTAATCCACAAAAGGGATGAGTGTCTCATCCAAAAAAACACAAATCTTCTGCTTCATTTCACGGTAGGAGTTCTTCGAACAGTACAACATTGCAGTAGTTTTATTAGGATTGATCTTCAAGCAGTGTTTGTTACAGTAATCACCGATCTAAATTAACTTTAAAAGAAACTTCATCAACCTTTGATGGATCGAAACCAAACTCTAACTGAGTATCATCTGCATAAGTTTGCATACTACAGTGGACTAAACAGTCTTGCAGATCGATCGTATAAATCAGATATAGTAAGGGACCTAATACTGAGCCCTGAGGAACTCCTGAAGGAACTGGCTCAGAGGAGGAAATTCCCTGATCAGTTTTCACTGTTTGTTGACGATTTAGCAAGTATGACTCAAAGAACCTTTCATTCCATAATGAGATAACTTACTCAGTAGTATCTGGTGATTGACCATATCAAAGGCTTTCGAGAAATCTAACAGTACCAAGACGGTGTTGATGTGATTATCTAAATTGTGAATGATGGAATCAGTAAGATGTAATAAAGACGAAGTAGTGCTGTAACCAGCTCTGAAACCTGACTGATGTAGAGGAAATAAGTGATTTTGTTCGAAAAACTCCACTAGTTGTGAGTAGACAGCTCTTTCAAGTATTTTTGATAGAAAGCATAATAAGGTAATTGGCCTGAGATCCGAATATTGTTCTGGATGATTAGTTTTAGCTATTGGAATAATAATACCATTTTTCCAACTGGCAGGAAAGTAACCTGTTTCGAGACAGACATTAATAATGTGAGTTATATGGTCTATGGTATCTCAGGCAAACATAAGCAAACCATATTTAAAGTTAGACCATCAGAGCCACATGCCGTAGACTTAATGTGAGAGATTATATTGACGATGTCTTGCTGAGTAAGGAGTTTAAAAGCAAACAGAGGTGCATCCGGTGTATGGCGTCTATCGCTATAAGAGTTGGAGACACTATCAATCAAATTTGTATCAGCTGCAGCTGTCTGGAAAATTGAAAGAAAATAATTATTTAAAATGTTGGGCTCAAGGAGACTGGGAGGTATCGCAACATGTTTCTGGGCTACCACATTCATCCTCCTCAGGTGTTTCCAAGCTTGACTAGAGTTAAGATTCCGGAAACGTGACATATATGCTTTTTTCTCTCTTCTAAGCGATGCAAGGGCATAATTTCTCAAATCTTTGTAGCTGGCCCAATTCTGATCAGATCTGTTATGCTGATAGACAGCGAATGCCTCATCTCTGAGTTGAAAAATCATTTTCAAGTTAGGAGTGAGCCAGGGCGCAGCAGGTTTTGTGACACGTACTGTACGTAGCGGAGCGTAGAGATCGAATAGATAGAGAAGACGGCCAGTAAAAATAGAGACTTTAATATCCACAATAAATCATTAAGCTACATTGATGCAATCTGCGTCTTAAAACTTTGAATATCAATGCTATTATGATTTCTATATGTTACAAATTTAGGCTCTATTTTTTTATAACAAACGGAAATATCACAGTATGTGAGCCGATGATCACTAATTGAGTCTGCATTGAGTGTCCCTGACCTTTTGACGATAGTATTGTCACTAACAAATATTGGATCAAGTAATGTGGAACTGAAGGCTGTAACACGTGTAGGCTCATCAATGACTTGAATGAAATTGAATGAATCAAAGCAGCTGCTGAGGATGTTGTTATGAGCAAGCAAGTCGACATTCATATCGCCCAAGAATATAATGTTGTCATATTGGGGAGTGAAAAATGAGATAAGATTTTCTAAACACTGGATGGCTTGATGGATAGAGCACTTTTTTACGCGAATGACAACCCTCACATTGTCTTTGCTTGAAAAAGAAACGCATTTTCGGGGATTCCCGCAAATAATGCATACGTTTAGTGAAGAGCGTGCGGTAATTCCCCTACTCGCTTTAGAACCGAGTAGGGGAATTGCCGCGCAATTTATGTTACCATTTATTCCATTAGCCAAAGTTTAATGTTTAAATAAGATGTCGTTTCTCATAGACACATCCAAGTTATACCAAAAATTGTTTAAAAGTTTTAAAAAATCTCATACAAGTACGAAAGTACAAAATGTACAAAAGTTAGTTAACGAAGTGTGAGGAAATTACAAATTACAAGCAAAATCCGACAAGGAACTAGATATTATTGTATCCAATCTACTAAATTTTTTTTTCTAAGGTGAGTGACGAAATCATTTTAGGTACGTATGAGTACTAGAAATATTAGAAATCCGGAAATAAAAAAAAGACTATCTCTGAGGGATTCAGTGCGACATCCTAATCTTGAAAGCAATCAACATTCACCATTGAAAACAATCGCGGATATAGCTTTATTTGGGAGTGCAGCAGATGATAGAAGACGAACGGAATCAATTCGCAGCGTAAAAACTCTTGATGAACTCGCACAAGAATTACGTAAAATAGGATTTGACATTAGTCGCAGTGGGACATATCTTCGTTTGATTCCCAGAAAATCTAATTCTGCAAAGGGACGAAGACATGTATCGACAGTCCCTGTTAAGCTCATTCGGGCTCAAACTGATCACCACAAGAGCCAGTTAGATAGCAAGTTCGCCATTATTTAGAGAACCTAGCATCCATACTTGGACCAGATCAAGTATTTTTCATATCTCAAGATGATAAAGCTCGAGTCCCTATTGGCGTAACTGCGGCAAATAAGCAAGCACCTCTTCTAATGCACATGGAATATAGAATCAAATTGCCTGATCACGATTGGGTAATCGCTGAGCGTCATAAATTAATACCATCTGTTTATGCTGGTATCAAAATCACTTCCAATATGCTAGGACAACCGCAAGCCGTTGGATATTCTGGACCAACATACATCGCTATTCGATGTGGAAAGCATAGTTCATCTACTGCTAATACTCATGCTCAGGATTTCGAGACGCTTCTCGAACTTGAAGAGTTTCGACCATTAGCTAAAACTGACCATGAACTAGTAAAACCAGTGGTAATCATGACGGTTGATAGAGGGTCAGACGAAAATCCACGTTATCAAAAAGTCATAGGGTTTGCTATACAACGCTTTAAGCGACATGATCTCGATGCATTGTTTTTAGCTATCAAAGCTCCTGGAAGAAGTGCGTATAACAGGCTCCTCTTAGTCGGGAACTGCCTGGTTTAATATTGCCTCATGACCATTTTGGGTGTCATTTGGATGAACGTGGCGTTACAATTGACGAACATTTAGAAAGATCTAATTTCGAATTTGCAGGAAATGTATTAGCTGAAGTATGGAGTTCAACGGAAATTGATGGCTATAATGTTAATGCAAAATATGTTGGGGCAGGTGATAATACTTTTCTTGTCTTTGACGTGTAACTGTTTATGTTATGTACGAATGCTGAGGTATTGGGCATTCAACACCAATAAACTATTACTATTAGTAACGTTGCCAAACACAAATTGTGTTCAAAATGATGAGGCCGTTTGGCCATTACGCAGTTCACCCGACATAATGTAAGCTCTGTTAGAGAAATAATACGTGCGTTCAACTTGTAAACTTTAAAATGCGACTGAGATAAGGAAAATACGCATTCCTTCTTAGCTAGCAGTACGTGTAATGAAAATCACGACGATAAACATGTTCGAGGAGTAGTTGTATACAAAGACAGAGACCGGTTCATCGCAAACTTTATTTCAACGTTTTGCAGATTAAAGTGTTTTAATGTGTAAGGTGTGAGATGCCGTTGCGCGAGCCATGAAATCGAGAACGATCCTCCATATTTCTGTCAAGCCCTAACGAATGCAGCTGGGAAAATTGACGGCTTGTAATATGAATCGCGATTGTTATCTCGCGTCATAGGTAGATAGTGTGGTACAATTATACATGATTATACAAGAAAGGAGTTTCTCAAAATGCGGTGATTTAGTCCTCCTTAACCATTTTTGTTTATATCGTGGTAAAGGCTTCCATTTCTTTTTATTTTACCTTCCAATGACAAAACTGCTCAGGAATTATTGTAATCGCGAAAAATTTAAAAATCGACATATGATTTTTGGATGTAATATACAGAAGTCGACGTCAAGCCGAAACCGGGTGATAGGCAAAGTCATAACAGCTATCAGAAAAATACTTAAACAAATTTTATGTATGTGTTTTGAAAATTATAGGTCCTTGAAAAAAATATAGAAATTTCACACCTTACGGCAGTCTGTCAACTCCTGTTACTACAAATATTAACTTTTTTTGGATTTTATTTTTACAATGTAATAATGAATAATGCATCTTCAAACTGGTGTCTCAACCTTACTGCCAACTTTTCTCGTTCAAGAAGAATTGCCACTTATTTCCCAACCAAGTATTCCAAAGTAAAACTTTGCTCAACTTTAACTGGCTGTACTGGAAAAAAATGTACTGCAAGAGTTTGACAAGTAACCTTAAAAGTTGGCGCATTTAATAAGGATTCCAAAATGGTATAACACTTAGAAGATTACTCGTTAACTTATGCACAATTTTTATTTGAAAAAAAACTGATGAAAATTTTTCAAAATTTCCTAATTAAACAGCGATTATGAAAACGCACAAGGACTCTTAAGGATAACTGTTTGCACAACTGTGGGCGTCAAAATGCTGATGATGATAATTTACCTTTACAGCAAATACTCAAACTGTTTTCCTTCAGCCGCAATACACGCTCGACATCTTCTTAAAAAAGATCGGGTTATTAAACGAGCGAATCCACGTTTATTAACAAACTGCTTCCAATAGTCTTTGTCGTAGCTCAGCTACATTTTGAATCGGCTTGAAATACACTTTTTCTTTTACAGTTCCCCAGTAAAAAAAATCTAACGGATTCAAATCTGGTGACCGGGCTGGCCACGGTATTGTACCAGACCGCCCTATCCATCTGCCTGGAAAGTTTTGATCGAGATACTCTCTCACTGAGAGTGCATAGTGCGCTGGGCAGCCATCATGCTGAAACCACATGTCCCTGTAAATACTCAGTGGCACGTCCACCAATAAATTTTGTACATGATTTTTCAAAAAATCCAAATAAACTTCAGCAGTCAAAGTCTCTGGGAACTCAAACGGACCGATTATTTTACCATTTAAAATTCCTGTCCAATGGTTTATCTTGAAGCGATATTGAGATTTATCTTCTCTCATCAAATGTGCGTTTGCTACGTGCCACTCGTGTAAGTTATGCAGGTTCATGTACCCATCTTTCTTAAATGTGGTCTCATCCGACCATAAAATTTGTTCAAAGAACTGTGGATCTTTCCTGTGTCTTTCTAACATTGTGCGACAAAAAGCAACTCGGGGCTCATAATCCCGGGGCAGGAGAGTTTGAACACGCTGTATGTGGTATGGATGAAGCACATCACTTACTTGCTATTGCACACTTTGATACCGATCAGTACTCCTTCGTTTACTGCGCATCTTTACATGTTCGTGCTTGTTGATTTCGTACTGATACTAATTTTGGATTCGTGAATTGGACTGTTGATCGCTTGTGATTTGGACTGTTTAATTGTTCTTCAAAACAACATTTGCTTTCCTTAGACTATCTTTGATAATGTGATTGTGCAGTGCCGCTATGTCCGTGTACACCGTACAAGAATATGCTAACATGCACCTCATTTATGGGGAATGCAGATGCAACGCTAGTGCTGCAGCGAGACTTTACTGTGAGAGGTACCCGAATGCAGCTCGTCATCCAGATCATCGAGTGTTCACAAATATGCACCGCTTACTGTTCTCAGAGGGCCAACTACTAAACCCATCACACGGTGATGGAAGATCTTTCCTTCCTTACGAAGACGTGGTGCTAGGAGCTGTCGAAGAAGACCCAAGTACTTCAGTGCGTGCAATAGAACTAAAAACAGGTGTGCCCAAAAGTACAGCCCATAGAATCTTGCAAAAAAACGTGCTCCATCCATACCACGTACAGCGTGATCAAACTCTTCTGCCCCGGGATTATGAGCCCCGAGTTGCTTTTTGTCGCACAATGTTAGAAAGACACAGGGAAGATCCACGGTTCTTTGAAAAAATTTTATGGTCAGATGAGACCACATTCAAGAAAGATGGGTACATTAACCTGCATAACTTACACGAGTGGCACGTAGCAAACCCACATTTGATGAAAGAAGATAAATCTCAATATCGCTTCAAGATAAACCATTGGACAGGACTTTTAAATGGTAAAATAATCGGTCCGTTTGAGTTCCCAGAGACTTTGACTGCTAAGGTTTATTTTGTTTTTTGCAAAATCATTTAGAAAATTTATTGGAGGACGTGCCACTGAGTATTTACAGGGACATGTGTTTTCAGCATGATGGCTGCCCAGCGCACTATGCACTCTCAGTGAGAGAGTATCTCGATCAAAACTTTCCAGGCAGATGGATAGGGTGGTCTGGTACAATACCGTGGCCAGCCCGGTCACCAGATTTGGATCCGTTAGATTTTTTTTACTGGGGAACTGTAAAAGAAAAAGTGTATTTCAAGCCGATTCAAAATGCAGCTGAGCTACGGCAAAGACTATTGGAAGCAGCTGAGTTTGTTAATAACCGTGGATTCGCTCGTTTAATAACCCGATCTTTTTTAAGAAGATGTCGAGCGTGTATTGCGGCTGAAGGAAAACAGTTTGAGCATTTGCTGTAAAGGTAAATCAGCATCAGCAGCATTTTGACGCCCAGTGTTGTGCAAACAGTTATCCTTAAGGGTCCGTGTGCGTTTTCATAATCGCTGTTTAATTAGGAAATTTTGAAAAATTTTCATCAGTTTTTCTTCAAATAAAAATTGTGCATAAGTTAACGGGTAATCTTCTAAGTGTTATACCATTTTGGAATCCTTATTAAATGCGCCAACTTTTAAGGTTACTTGCCAAACTCTCGTAGTACATTTTTTTCCAGTACAGCCAGTTAAAGTTGAGCAAAGTTTTACTTTGGAATACTTGGTTGGGAAATAAGTGGCAATTTTTCCTGAACGAGAAAAGTTGGCAGTAAGGTTGAGACACCAGTTTGAAGATGCATTATTCATCATTACATTGTAAAAATAAAATCCAAAAAAAGTTAATATTTGTAGTAACAGGAGTTGACAGTCTGCCGTAGGGTGTGAAATTTCTATATTTTTTTCAAAGACCTATAATTTTCAAAACACATACATAAAATTTTTTTACATATTTTTCTGATAGCTGTTATGACTTTGCCTACCACCCGGTTTTGGCTGTATACAGGGTGACCAACTAAGAATCCGTGGTACTGTGATCTGGGAACCTATCCATCGTAGAGGTTTTGCAAAAAGTTCTTACCAAAATTAATAGTGTTGAATGCTTTAATGAAGTCAAGAAGTATGAGAGCTACTGTTTTTTTTTTGTTGCCATGCGCCGCAGTACCAGGCGTTTCCATACTGATCCCACTTGACCATAGTTAGTAGGATCAGTACACTTAGGTAGCTGAACAACCGTAGCGTGCTGGGGATATTTCCCAGATCAATAGAAACAATTTGTATACGAAAATTTGGGAAATCTCGCAACTGCAGATACTACAGACCAAAATATGTGAATTGACCTAAGCATACCTTAGTCTAAAACTTGATAGTTGGCGAGATACACAAAGTTACAATTTTGTTTGCTTATTTCCTTATTGCTTGAGAAGTACTTCAGAGTTTGGAATAAAACTCGGTATAGGGAGATATTCCCAACCTTTCGCAGACACAATGTATAAGGTTGTCCAATAGGGACGCAGGAAAGTAAACGTCAATTTGACATAGACGCCATCTATGTTTTCTGTCACCGACATGTCATTTTGTTAGTTGAATGTTTACCATTGATCGGTATGGAGTCGTATTCGATTGAAGACCGCATTAAAGTTATTCAAGAGCACTACAAACATGGTGCAAAAATAAAAAACACGTTTCGCGCGCTTCGTGAACATTTCGGTCGCAACAACCATCGGTCGTCTGGTGCGTCAATTCGAGGCAACAGGTTCTGTGGCACATCTGCCAGGCTCTGGCTGGCCAAGGAGCGTTCGCACACCGGAAAATATTGCTGGTGTGAAGGAGAGTGTGAGAGACGATCCGAAACAATCAACAACGCTTCGATCCCAAGAATTGGGCATTTCGAGAAGCAGTTTGCTCCGCATTCTCCACAAGGATTTGAATGTACACGCCTACAAGATCCAATTGACGCAAGAGCTGCGTCGGGCCGACCAGTTTTCGCGCCGAACGTTCTCACATTGGCTCCTTGAACACCGCCAAATTAATGCCAATTTTTCATGTTCAGCGACGAAGCGCATTTCACTTTGAATGGGACGGTAAACAAGCAAAACTGCCGCATCTGGGCGAACGAAAATCCCCGTGAGTATCAAGAGCAGCCGATGCATCCTCAAAAAGAGACTGTGTGGTGTGCATTGTGGTCAAAAGGCATCATCGGACCTTACTTTTTCGAAAATGCGACCGGGGACGCCGTTACCGTCAATTCTGAGCGATATCACGTGATGATAGATCACTATTTTTTGCCGCAACTTGAAGGAATGGATATGGACGACGTTTGTTTCCAACAAGACGGTGCAACATGCCACACAACCAACGTCAATATCCATCGATTGCAGTCCTTCTTCGGTGATCGCGTGATTTCACGCAGAGGAAATGTGCCATGGCCACCAAGATCGTGCGATTTGACTCCCTTGGACTTCTTTTTATGGGGATATTTGAAAAGCAAAGTCTACGTCAACAAACCAGCCACCCTCCAAGAACTCAAAAACAACATCATTGCCGAGATAAATGCCATAGAACCGACCATGTTGCAAAATGTCATTGAAAAATTTCGACCATCGCGTCGACGTCTGTAAATCCAGTCGTGGTGAACATTTGAGCGATATTATTTTTCATGCATAAATGGTATAAATGAACCTTCAAAATAAAGTACCCAACTTGATTTGAATATCAATCTTTCTTGTTTTAATATGCGTTTACTTTCCTGCGTCAGTTTTGGACAACCCCATATAATCACACAAATTTGCACAAATGTCTAGGAACATGACGTGTGCATCTCTCTAATTGGACTGATGATCATCATTTCAATCCGCACGACCACATCTCATTCCAGTTCGGTTGCGTCTGCGAGCCGTCAAGCGGGTCTACGTGTATTGATCGACCAGCCAAAGATTGCTAGGGACGAAAGGGGGAAATGCGATGAAAAAACCTTACCATTAGACGATTTTATATGGAGTCATAGGCGGAGATCGGAGAGACTTGAATTATTAATTGAATTTATATTTTATTACAACTGGTAGTATTAATATTTTTTTGCGATTCATAATGACGTGATACCAAACATACATTATAAGAAATAAATATACACAAACACTGAATATTGAGAACAAAATAAATATATTTTTTAGGCAACAAGTAATATTCCTATGTACGCATTATGATTGAACAGCAAAACAAATTATGCATTCTTCTAAAATAGAATACAACAAGTCAAAAATATCTGACTGAATAGAAAAATATAGGAAAACAAAAAGTAATTTCTTGATGAAATAACCCATAAACAACACATAGAATTAGACTTTCTACTGAGATACTAAAAGCCACAAACCAATAGTATAATAAATGAATATCTAAAAATTCTAAAAGGTAGCCAATCTAGTATAGTTTCAATCCTGATTAGAGTCATGATCACTGTCTGAGGAACTGTCATTGCTATCACTTTCACCTCCTATGTTGATTATTATTTCTTCCTGTATTTCTTGAATGAGACTGTCTTTTTCCCAATATTCATCTTCAATTTTTATAACATGTCCAATAACCTTTTGCCAGTCACTGGCACTTACTGAAGCGATGGCCTTATTAGAAATTTCATCTAGTTTTTTTATAGTAAATTCGCCGCTTGTATTATGGCTTCTAATGAAAAATTTTACTTGTGCCCAAATCATCTCTATGGGATTAAACTGACACATATAGGGTGGCGTTCGAAGTGGGGTGTGTCCGAAACTTCTTATTAAATTATCTATCTTATAATTTTTCTCATCAGATGGTGGCCTATGTAGACAAGCTATTTCATAAAGCTCCATTTTTTTAGCATTAGGATCATGCTCTATACCTTTTTTGCTCAACCACGTGATGATGTCTCTTTTTAGAGAAGATCTAGTTGGAGGCTTGTCTTCCAAAGCTGAATGGTAAGGTGCATTATCCATTATTATAATACTATTAGGAGGAATGTTAGGAAATAGTTTTTCAGTAAGCCACTTCGTGAAATTTTCTTGGTTCATTTGACCGTGATAATCACCAGTGGCACAGCCAGCCTTGAAAATGAGACAGGCTCCAGGAACAAAACCATCTTGCGAACCCGCATGAACAATTATAAGTCGTCCTGGAAATGAATAAATAGCCTCATTTTAGTGTTATTTTAAGTTTGCCAACACCTTTTTGAATCACTATGTATAAAAAACATATTTTTGAGAAAAAAATACTTGCAAGGGATTATGTATTCAATTAGACAAATTAAATGAGCACTTATTAAGAATATTCCAAAATTGAGAAAAATGTATAATAAGCAAAATCGAGGTGAAAGAAACTTTATTACCTGTAGAACTTATATTGCTCAGGACACCCATAATTTCTTCGCTTTGCCAGCATTTCTTGAAAGTGAGGTCATTATCAACCCAAGTTTCGTCCAAATAAATAATATGCCTTCCTTCTTCCCGGAACTTTTTAATAGACCTAAGATACTTGTATCGCCAATGTAAAATACTGGGTCTTTCCATTAGTAATTTCCTTTTGTTGTGGCATTTACGCCAGTAAAATCCTTTTGCTTTTAAAAGCAGCCTCAACGATTCTTTACCAAATGGAAATTCCATTTCTTCCTTCAGTTTGATTAGAAGTTTACTACAAGTAGGTACCACTTTAAAATCACAGTAAAATTTTTCTATCATTCTCCGAATAATGGAAAAATCGACTCCATCAATTTTTTGGATCACAGAAGGGCGTGATCTCTTTTTTCCGGGAGAAGCTAAAGGCTGTGTGGAGGTTGCATTTTGCCTGTCTTTATCTTCTTTTCTAATTTTACTTATAGTTCGTTCACTAACACCCGTATAATATGCCGCCCTTGCATTTCTAGCTACCAGTGGATAAACGAAAGTATTGTTAGCCGCTTCTGCATCGCAAGCACGTATCACGTTTGCTATTATTTCCCTTGCCTGGCTGTGAATAACTTTCCCATGCTTGAATTCCATTATCACCACTAAACAGTAAATTATATTTTCAAAGTATTTGCCAACTGCCTACGCCTATGGGAGTAGGTTTATAAATGACCGTGCCATCGGCACGTTATTCTAGTTTCAGATAAGATAAGAGTTTTGGACCAATCAGCGACCGGATGTTTACCTGCGGCCTGGGTTTTCCAGCTACATTGCCAAATTCAGCGGAACAATTCTATATCTTAAATATGTTAATATGTATGGACCGCATTTTATGTAGAACATCTGACAACTTCGCAATTTTTTGTCCGCATTCTTTCGGCTTGCAATCTTTCGCTGGTCCAACATTATCTGTCTCGTCTTTATACGTACTTACTGTATAAGCAGCAGTTACGTGCCTAGCCACCATTAGAGCAGATTTATTTATTTTTCTGAATCTTTGATATCACCCTTCATGGTCGAGTTAATTAGGACGCGGCGAACTTGAAATGAGATATTCTTCGTAAAAGGATGTTTTAAAATAAGAGGATACGTTTTCGCAAGTAATCAATTTTTTTGTAGCAAGAAACACGAAAGTCGTCCAATTTGGAGAAGTGGTTATTGTCTCTTTCTTCAGGTAAATGTCAAAGCAACCATGTCCTGTGAGGAGTATTTTTCATATCTCAAGATGATAAAGCTCGAGTCCCTATTGGCGTAACTGCGGCAAATAAGCAAGCACCTCTTCTAATGCACACGGAATATGGAATCAAATTGCCTGATCACGATTGGGTAATCGCACGAGGGGTTGGTTGCACTCGATTGGTAAACCGATCCGCATAAATCCGTGATGCCGCGGCAGCATTTTGTAAAGACTCCCCCCGCCGTAAATAAGAATCATGTCCATAAGTTCAGCATTTTCGTAAACATGTGCCATTTTTCATTTCGTTTGAGTCGCGCAACAAACACCACTATTCACTCACGCGTTACCGACTGACACATTGACTGAATAAAATTGTAGTAAAAACATCATGATAAGCGTTTCAAATTCTGTCGCTTTTTTGTTTCCGATGCGATGAACCGATAAGGCGGAGTATATCCGTTGTTGCCAAACACGAGCACATAATATTATTATTGAGACAGGGCGGTACTCAAGCTTCTAAAGGGCTATAACTTTGTTACTTTAATTTTACCAGAAAAATGGTAAAGGAAAAAAACATTTCTTTTGATCAGATCTACACACTGTTAAAATAAATGACTCAACTGCAAAGTATATAAATCGTTTATAAACTGATGACAGCCATGCATGGGAGGTACAGAGTTAACACAATCGATGCCATTTTTTACTATTGAATTTATTTCGCTTTACATTTCCGTAAACAAAAAAATGTACGGATGATGCAGTAGGTAAACGCGAACCGAAAGAGGTCAAAGGCCTATCGCGTCGACCACACTACGCGACGTCCTTGGTATCCATGCAAGCCGAAGTCGATGTGAGTCTTCGCCGATGAGCCAGTGACTTGCGAAAAAACCACCACATCGATTCATCGCGCAGTAGGCAAGATCATACCGGGTATCATATCATGTACAATCATAAATAACCGATAAAAAGAATACGTCGGTAATCAATTGGAAAATCATGTTTTGATTGATCGACAACAATCAATCAATACGCTTCATCGTACGGTAGTCAAGTTTTGGCTGCATCATTAAAACTTGCAATAACCGTCCAGACGATTCCTTGAGTAATTTTAAGATGAAAAGTTTAAATAAATATACAAGGTGTTTCAGTTTATTGTTGCATAACTTTAAGATTCGATAGAACTTTTAAAATTAATGCATAAAGTCTACATAAACATGGGTCGAAAAATGCGTGGCTTCCGAAATACAGGGTGTTTAAATTTACTTTTTAAAATAGTTTTTTTAAATATTTCGAACAATTTTTGATGTATAACAGTGAAAATTGGTATACAAGGGTTTTTTGGTACGACAAAACGAACCATGGGCGTAGCTTTACTGTAGCTGCTAGAGGGCGCTCTCTACTGTACCTGTAGTGTATTAAAATGACTGAAAATTTATTTTTGCAATATTTTGCTTTTTGAACAAAAAAACTGATTATTCGCACTTTTCTGCATAAAAAAGCTCTCCTGTGAGTTTTCGTTATATATAGTTAGCCGTAGCTAAAGTAGTTGCTCGAAATGTAAACCCAATTGTTCAATACACAATTCAGATCTACGAATGTTCGAAGGTGGTATAGCATTATTCAAATAAGGCCTTATTTCATCACATGCATTCCTGATTCTGTCTATTAGCATATCTCTTGTGGTTACGGGAGTCTGATACACTTTTTCTTTTTGAAATCCCCACACAAAGAAATCTAATGGATTTAGGTCAGGGGATCGTGGAGGCCAGGCGACTGGTCCTCCACGGCCGATCCATCTTTCTGGATAATTTTCGTCCAGCCAGTTTCTAACTATTCTCGAATAATGAGCTGGACAACCATCAAGCTGGAACCAGGTTAAACTTCTTAAATCTAACATAACATCATCCCACATATTTGCATGTTCAGCCTTTAAATATTCCAAGAAGGTCGCAGCATTTAACCTTGCAACCTTGCAAAGATTTCCTGCAAATGCCCTACGATTAAATGTTCAAAAGTATCGTCATTTTTTTGAATGTATTTTACCTGACCTACTAGAAAATGTCCCGCTGAAAGTAAGAGGGGCAAATTTTTTGCAGGATGGAACAGTTTTCGGATGCAAATTTTTGAGAAAACTGGATCGGGCGCGCAAGTCCACAGTCATGGCCACTCAGGTCACCGGATCCGTTAGATTTTTTCTTTGGGGGCATTTTGAGTCCCTGGTTTACGAAACGCAGATAACACTGAAGAAGAATCAACGCAACGGACATTCGGTGGAGGATAAGGAAAAGTCTGCTCGCAAATTCTAACCTTGACTGACCTCGTTATGGATGCTTAACAAGGTCACAAATACCGTCTAATCCAAGTTCCGTCCAAATGGCGATCAGTTAGTCGACAATGACCTCTGAAACGATTCAGCGAACGTATAGAAACAGAATACGTGACATTCAGTAGCAAGTGGCTACGATCAGGAGCGTGTATTCGATGATGTAAACACCTGATATACTCCCTGTAACCCAGAATACGCGATCGGAATGCCGAAAAACGTTGATGGTAATCGCAAACGGCCTTGTTTTCGATTCCGCTGCCTGCCGACGACTTAAACGTATTCAATTATGCGAATTTTTGCTGGAAATGTCCCGATTTTGGCGTCGCACCCCGAGAGGTACAGTTATCGCATTGTACCCGATATTTTACGACTGATTACCGCTTCGGTACTGTTAACAATTGCTTATCATTGTATTACGATTATGATATATTCGTCATTATTGCGAGTCATTGACGCATATTCAGCCAAGGAGTGTCGGTATTCCTTTGCGACGCAGGAACGCAGAAAATAATTCGAATAAGGAACAACTGAAAACGAATGCAATTAAATTTTTATTATTTTAGTAATTTGATTTCTCCCAATCTTGTTAATAATTTTTTTTTTGAAGCCTAATGTATTGCGTAATTGTTTTAAATTATTTGGTAAATGTTCGTACAATTTTGGAGCTATATACAGGTGACATCGTTTCATTTGGGATTTGTTTGGTTTAGGAACATTTTTTGCGCGTAATTTATATCTGGTTTTATGATTATGTTTAATTATGTCGTGTTCATTAATAGTTTTGTGATAATGAGTGATGGTATGTAAGAAGTAAAGTTGTTTAGTATCATATACTTGTGCATCATTATATAAGTCATTAGTTGGGTATAATTTTGATTTGCCTAACATTGATTTTAAAATTCTTCTTTGAAGTACATCTAAATCGTTAAAGTATGTCGTGCATGCAGCACCCCACACCACTATACCATATGTTATGTGTGGCTCGACTAAAGCTTGATATATTATTCGTAGATAATATTCAGTTAATATACCGGTTAGAAATTTTTTTTTATATGCTATGAATCTAATTTTCTTTAGTATGTGAGAAATATGTACATCCCATCTCAAGTGGGGATCTAGATAAATTCCTAAATATTTTGTATCATTAACTCTATTGATTTTTATATTTTTATCATTTACCTTAAACAGAAGGTGGTTATATTTTGGTAGATGATTAGATAGTGATGAAAATGGTAAAAAATGAGTTTTAGTAAAGTTAATTGTTAATTTTCGGTTATTAAACCACTGAATAATTTTGCAAAAGTCATTTTGGATAATATCTTTTAAGTCGTTCCAATCCTTACCTTTATAGAGTATAGCAGTATCGTCTGCAAAACTGACTATTTTACCAGTACTGTTAATTTTGAATATATCGTTTAAATAAATATTGAATAACAGGACCCAAAATTGTACCTTGTGGAACACCACATTTAACAAACATTTCTTTACTATACGAGCTTAATAATTTTACTGATTGCGGTCTATTTGATAAATAATTTTCCATTAAAGTATACATCTTTCCACGAAAACCTATTCTTTCTAAGATTTCCAAAAGTATATTGTGGTTAACTGTGTCAAACGCTTTTTGTAAGTCCACAAATACGCATATCGATGGTACTTTTCCATCTATATTTTGGGTTATTTCATCTACTATACTTAATACCCCATCTGTTGTAGATTTGCCCGCTATAAAACCATATTGATTTGAACTTAGAATTTTGAATTTATTAAGAAAATTAATCATTTTATTAAGGAGTAATTTCTCAAAAACTTTAGCTAAACTTGATATAAGTGAAATAGGTCGATAGTTAGTGACGTCCGTATTATCATTAGATTTATAGATAGGTATGATGATTGCTGTCTTGAAAGCTGATGGAAATACTCCAGATTGGAAGGATTTGTTAATGATATAAGCAAGTGGTTCTGTTATTTGTTTGGCCAGTATCTTTAGATGTTCAGCTCTAATTTCGTCAACTCCAGGGCTTTTTTTATTTTTTAGAGTCATAATGGCATTGAAAACATCCTGATAGTCTACTTCAGTTAATACAAATGAATTATTCAGTCTTGTTTCATGCAGATGAATATCAGCATTTTGTTTGATATTATTTGCTAAGTTTCCTCCTATATTCGTGAAAAATTCTATGAACTCATCACATATTTGCTGAATATTGTCTGTTTTCTGTCCTGTTTTTGTTTTTATTTCATTCAATATTGTTTTTTGAATAGGATGACTTATTGAATATATCATTGACAGTGGACCATAGGTGTCTAGAGTCATGTGAATTATTATTCAATTGTTTTATATAGTAATTTTTTTTGCTTTTCTTAAAAGTTCTATAAATTTGTTTTTATACTGATTATAATGATCTATATTTTCTTTCGTGGGTAAATATTTCATGATTTTATACAGTCTTTCTTTTTCGTTTGCAGATTTTATTAGTCCTTTGGTCATCCAATCATTTCTGCTTTTTTCCTTGTGACTTATTTTAACCTTACTAGTACTAACTTAAATTACTTTTTGAATTTTCTGTATTAATAAATTTGTAGCTTCGTCTAAAGAATCTGTTAAAAAAATTTCGTCCCACGATTCCGTTTGTGCGTTAAATATTAATTTTGAGTTGTCAGTGAAATATTTGTATTCAAGGTTTCTTTCATTTTTTGCCCTTGGGCAGTTCTTGTTTTTATTTTGTGAAGATATCAATAATACAGTGGAATAATGATCTGTAATATCGGTTTCATAGATAATAGGCATGTAAGAAAAAATATTGGAAATATCCTTTATAATGCAGGTTTTACTGGTGGGTCGTGTTACTTTATTTATGTATGATAAAAAACCATTACTTGATAAAATGTTTAAATATTCTTTCACCATAGAATTTTCCTCTAAAATGTTTATATTGATGTCGCCTATAAATATTTGATTATGAAGGTGATTGTTTTCATTGTTTTTTAATAGTTCATCTATGTCTCTTATAAATGTATGAGGATCTGAAGATGGTGGTCGGTAAACACAAGTAATTTTGACTCTACGATTTTCAATTTGCATTGTTAGATTGATACCTTTTAGTTCATTGTTGATTGTAAATATGGTATGGTTATAAGGCAGATTGTTTCGTACATACACCATCACTCCATCGTTTTGATTATGGTTACCAAAATTATACAATGTATCGTACCCTTCTAAATGAAACAGAGTCACATCGCCCACTTGCCATGTTTCGGATAGAATGATTATATCTATATCACTTTGTATAGTTTTCAAAATTAATTTAAAGTAGTCAAAGTTATGTTTTATACTTCTGATGTTCATATGATAAATTCTAACAGATATTTCAGGATTTTGTAAAAAAGAATCTAGCTCGCTAGTATCATGAGCAGTATTAGTACTAATACGTTGAATTTGGAAGTTATTTACATAGTCGTCTGTCATAATTGATATGTGATACTGGGTGTTTTTTCCTATAAACCTCTTCCAGATAGCCATTAAGCACCTACTTGATGACAGGCTCTACCAAAAGATATCCATACATCCATAAAGTTGAATATTATTCGTTGTTCAGGAACTGAACAAACATCCACACTATATTCACAGCGATTAAGAAATTCCCAAATATATGCCTTAAAGCTACCAGCAAACCTAAAACTTGCAAATAAGACTACAAATTTGCCATATTTTTCTTTTTTCACGAGTACACATTCTAGGTTATATTTATATTA
Source organism: Acanthoscelides obtectus (assembly GCA_963669975.1). NCBI lineage: Eukaryota > Metazoa > Arthropoda > Insecta > Coleoptera > Chrysomelidae > Acanthoscelides > Acanthoscelides obtectus. The sequence continues at coordinate 2,577,847 of CAVLJG010000005.1, forward strand.
GACATTATTTGAATACAGCTGATTATTGCATTTCAAGGAGTGACACATGTGTGGGATCTGTCAACTCTTGGTACCAGTCACAAAACATATACTCTGAAGGTTTAATTCCATGCTATTCAATGACAACACGGTGACTTATGTGGTAACAAGGCCCACATAATAGTCGCAGCGCCCCACGCACTCGGGCGACCGCGATCAGACACGAGCCGGTACCGACGGTCCCCGACGGACTACCAAGTGTATCCATAAATGAAAATGGTAACAACCGACAACCGAGTCAGCTTCATCCTGTTCGCAAAACGTAGACAATATAGGGCGCATTATTTTCGTGGGGCTAATTTGCTATTTACCGAATTACTATTACATATCGCTGTTGGTAAACAAATAAATGAAATTATTCCACAGTAAAACATTTATTTTCAAGCTTTTTAAGTGTTACCAATGGTAACAATGGTTACATGGACGCTTCGCCACTGTCTAAAAGGCACTGCCAAAATATAACCCATACAACGAAATCATATTTGGTTTTGACATCAGTTCTTGAGGTGACGTTTTTCACAACGTATCGCAAATAATAGTTGAGCGATACTGTCCTAAACCTATAATTCTTCCGTGGAGCGTGGCATTAGCATCGCTCGAGGAATAAGCTATGAATGAAATTCTAAAAATAGCTGCCGTGAACGGTGTCTGAGGTTAACAAATATCTCATTACTACTACATAATAACGCAGTCGTGTATAGTAAACATAGCCGGCCTTGGTAGTATTTTGCAACAAGCCATCCAATGTCATTGCTAACTGGATCGATTTTCATCTTAGTCATCTTTTCTCGTTCCTTTCGTACTCGGTAATTTATTACTTTGCACGGAGTTTGCGACACTTGACTATGAGTATGAATCTATTGCTCGTCATGATTGCGTGGAAGACTTGCGTTCTTACGTGAACTATTTTGTAAATGACTGATGACAGTTTTGTAGATTTTGCATATTTATCTGCAGTATTGTAAGCACGGGTTATCGTTCGTCGATCGCAATAATATTTATCTGTAAGTAGAATGGAAAAATAGAGGGTACACCCTGTAGAAAGCATTTCAACAAAGTTATCGCTTCCAAAGCAGAATTTTAGGTACTTAAAATTATGGTAACGTTAACCAACTTCCTCAATAAATTTCCTGTACGTCGTAATTTCTATCACCACTTTTTGTAACAACTTTATGTATACTAAGTGACATATAAATCCGAACACCCAGTTTAAATGGTTTTATTTTAATAAAATTTTGTATAAGTACTTAATGAAGCATAAATTTAGAAATGATTGCACTGCTTTAAAGCACTTTGACCTTTAATAATGTATGGATGCACCCTGATGTGCTACGCATTCTCCAACGCGCCTATGCATGCTTCTGATCAGGTGGTCAATGTCCTCCTGTGGTATCTCATTCCAGGCAACCACCAACTCCTCTCGAAGTGCTTCTAGAGACTGAGGAGGACGTTGCAAATTGAGCAATCTCCCACCCATCATATCCCACACGTGCTCAATTGGGGATAAGTCGGGAGATCTTGGTGGCCATGGTAACAATGTGACATCATTATGTTGAAAGAAGTCTTTTGTGACTCTTGCAACATGTGGTCGGGCATTATCTTGTTGGAAAGTTGGATCTGCCAGGTTCTAGAACTTCATGGATATAACGCTGCGCGTTCATGTTACCTCTGATGAAGATTAAAGGTGACCTGGAACCATAAGCTATAGCACCCCAAACCATAACTCCAACAGTGTGATGAACATGTCTTTCAACAAAAAACTGTGGATTCCTCCTTTCACCACGTCGCCTTCTAACCCTGGCACGACCATCGTGCATACCTAAACAAAATCGAGACTCGTCACTAAAGACAATACTGTTCCATTCCTGATCCCAGAATGACCGTTGTCTGCACCACTCAAGGCGATTACGTCGGTGTTCTCGAGTTAAAGGGAGGACCCAGTGTGGCCGGTATGAAAACAAGCCAAAACTTCTCATTCGTCGGTAAACACTTCGCATGCCAATAGGTCTTCCGTGTTCTGCAAACCATTCATTTGCAATGGACCTGGTAGTGGAGAAACGGTCCCTTAAGGCCAATAATCTTAGGCGGCGATCTTCACGGTCTCTTGTTCTACGGCGGCGTCCAGTGCTCCTTGCTCTTTGCGTACGGCCTTCTCGAAGCCATGCCTGACAACACCTAACCACAGTGTCTACACTTCTTTGCACTCTAACTGCAATTGCCCGAAAAGAAAGTCCAGCTTCCCGAAGTCCCACTGTACGGCCCCTATCAAACTCACTAAGTTGACGAAATCGTACAGTCTCCGTACTCTAGGCATCGTAACCGATCGTAAAGGATGTCAAGAACCAAAATCCGCCAACGTTGATTCTTTACTGCGGCTGAAATATTCATTTTTAGAGCGTTAGTGAATTAAAAAAGAGCAGTATAAAAACCGGAATGTCCAACTGATAAGGCTGACAATTTTTTCACTTGTTATTTACAGTAGGATAAATACATTCATCAACTTTTATTAAAATAAAACCATTTAAACTGGGTGTTCGGATTTATATGTCACTTAGTATACCATGGATTGTTATCGGACCGATATTCTCGCAAACCATTCACACTTATTTCTAGCAAGTATTGTTGAGATCATCTCGTGTAAATTCTGTACGCAACTTTAATTGCAAATTGCGAAACAAAACACATTGATCGGTGTAAACACAATTAACAATATAAAATCCGCGCTTTTCGAGCAACATCCAGTTTTTCTCAGGCGAATCATCTTTTTAGCAGGAAATACATTTTTTAGCTGCAAATCACCGTTTTACTGGGTAGGCTTTTAAAGTGCTGCTATCCACACTGAGATCCTCACATGTATCAGATCGGAATCTAGAAATACCTTGCATTTAATTAAAATTACTCCTACTCAAGTTTTCAGCCCGATTTGATCTACACTTTATATGTGTACTGATACAATTTTAATGCAAATCTACATCTATTATTCTTCGCAAAACGGTGCATTTTAGTCTCCGTACATGTCTCGATCGATTCTGATCCGTCAGGCCAAGTTTAACGGGGCTCCTACAATCACGAGCACCATCTGCTGAGGTAACGGGGGGTAAAAAGGAAACGAGGGTGGGCTGGGCCTAGACGGTCGTCGGCGTTACTTTAAAAGAGGAAAGGATGACTGGGGGTACATTTTTATAACAACAGAGTCGGATTTCGATTAGCGATCTAGAATGTAAATCGTTTCTTATTTTGTTCGTCGATATTGTGTTGTTGAATTGTTGTTGGTGTGATTGTTCTTGAGTGCCTTTTCTTATAAAGGCTGATAATGGACAATAAAGGGTCATATACGACCATTTTAATTACGAATGCAGTGAGTTTGATTCATGATGAGTCAACAATAGTGCGGAGCAGGTCAACTCTATAATCGCAAAATACATTGGGGTAAGCGAATAAATTATTGCAAGAAGAGGTCATACCATGGAAAATGTGCTGCAGCTGCAGTGAGCCACAATACCCAGCGGCCGGTATATGTGGTCGAAATACATTTGCGTTCTAAGCTTAGTCCAATCTCGCTTATCGCTGAGATGGAACAAGACTCAAACGTAAGAATCTTGAAAAGAAACTCAGACCAAAAAAAGCAGATATAAAAATAACTAACAATTCGGATAGCAATTCCAAGGAAAATGGATAGTTTTATGGCGAATTCAACCAAAAACCTAACGTTAACTACGTTACATTGATTTGGAGGTTGCTAAGCAAAAATTTTTAGGGAAACTTAAAAAAAGTGACGATGAGAATCACAGGACTGTACTTTGTCGCGCCTTCATCGGAGTATAAGGTTGACAGCGTCTCGATTTGGTGAAGTTTGTAGAAGAAGGCAGACAACAAGCTGTAAAGTTCTAGTAAACTCCATCATATACCCAACAGAGTTTTCTAGTAACGCAATAAAAAAGGCAATTCAAAAGTTATTGGACACCGCAGTTCAGTCTTGTGGTTTGTTTATTGATCGCACACATCCATTTCGGGCAGCATCGCCTCCATCTACCTATTACAGTAGACAAGAAATGTACTTAATCCAGGTATAAGCCTACCTGTTTATTGCTTTGCAAAAACTACCTAACTGTTTCCTCTTATTTTGACGGCATAAGATATTTTTATGACCCTCATTCAATTGTTACATTTGTAAACAAAATTATTGTGTTTACTGACATGAATAAACGAATTTTAATTTGAGTTCTTGAATTTATTTTAGGACGATCTTTTTAAAATATCAAGAAGTTGAGCACAAATAGTGCATTTCAACCCACTAAAACTACAAAGCTTTGGCATACTAGTAACCCCGTGAGTAAATTTCATAAAAATCCGAGCGGTTATTTCCAAGCTGATGCGTGATACAGTTTTTCATATGACTTAAAAAAACATAAAATCTCAGTTTACAAATTTTTCGCGGTTACAATACTTCCTCGCCTTGATATTTTTGGATGAAATGTTCACAGAGTGCTGAAAACAAAACCCCACAGGATGCTATAAAGCCACTTTTTCATTTTTTCACTAGGTTCTTTTTAAAAAAAATCGCGAAGTTGAACAGAAAAAGTGCGCACTTCAACCCGTCATAAAACTTGTGCAAAAACAAAATTTCAAAAAGTGCTCATATAGCACCCTGTGCAATTATCTTCTCAACATACTGTATGAATTTCATTCAAAAATATTGATAAATGGAGTGTCAGTTTTGAAGCAGCTGAACCCATGTAAATGCCTTGAAACTCACTGCGCCTTTTATACTGAAGATTTCGCGAAAACCGGCACCTAATCATCGAGCATTACAAGAACTATAGAAGGGTAATTTGATTCGATTTTTAAACTGCTTAGAAAAACATTTAGCGGTAGATTATTTCACAATAATGACATCCAAGGCATACATGAATTTAAGATTATAGTTCTCAATGCACTGAGTCCAAAAGAGCTGGAATATTGTCAAGAACTTGTCAAGTTCCTCTGATAATCCTAATACGACTTTGTTTTTATTTATGAAAGATGGGTGTCTACGTCTTGTCGCGATAAGAGCCGTTTGTAACATTTGCTGATAATAGGTGATTTTTTTGCTAGTATCTTTTTGGCAACACTGTTTTTGACAGATGCCGCGTGAATCGTGTCTTGTGTCATTGTCAAACTTGTTCAGTTTGGTCTATAATTTAACCATGAATCGACTTACGAACGAACAACGCTTGCAAATTATTACTTTACTAACAAAATTCATGCTCGGTTAAGAGAGTGCATCGAGCACTGCTTCCAATTTATGGGCAATTTGGTCGGCCTACTGAGGGAGCTATTCGGAAGCAAATAAAGATTTAATCGTTGTTTCAAATTTTTTGTGTTTTTTTTGAAAATCAAATCCTATACCTCTTAAAAAATCACCCGTTAGAATAGAAGCATTTTTTCGGAGTACGCAGTTCTTTAACCCATACACCGAGGCAACCATTATGTAAATGTTTATGACAGCGGCAAATTGCAGCAATAAAACCGAAAAAAGAGAAGATTAATTTTTTGTTGAGGAAACGCTTTATTGCTCAGCTCAAAACAATGGCAATAAAGATGTAAGAATGTGCGAAAACGCTAATTGTGTGTTGTAAACAAGTTTGGTACGCATACTAAAAAAATGGACTAGATCCTGGAACTGATGATGAGATCACAGATGAGCTCAGAGTTAATGGTCAATAACCATCGCGCGTCGCCTTCAGAAAATGTGGGAATACTGTGCAATTATCAGTTAAATCGTGTCAAAATTACGGTAGATACAAATTATAGGCCATTCAGTTTTTTGTTTTATTTTTTAATAACTTACATTACCTGTATTATTAGTGCTTATACATATAATAACTACTAATTCACTCACTCCATACACGAAGAACATTAAATATTCGAAATTAAATTGGTAAGGCGTAAAAATGTAATTCCACGCAATTTAGATGAGCATTTTTGACTGAAGTTTGACTAGAATGCAAAAGTGGGGGAAGTAACTTAAGAAATGTAACTTGAAATGAATATAAGTTATGCAAAAATAGATATTCATTTAGTTATTTGGGAATTAAGTAGTACGGTCGGTTTTAAAAAAATATATATACAGGGTGGCGCATCGAAAACGAAACAGACACATTTACTGGCAGTTAAGTTTTTTTTTTGCAAAACGCTCAGACCCGTCGATTTTGTTTTCGAGGGGGACACAAGTTATCACGTTAACACGTGCAGCCCCTGGGCGGGGGTGACACCAACCCTAAAATCGTAAATGGAAAGGGGGGTCGCGTGATACCTTATTTTAAAGGTCTTTCAATTCCTTTATAATGATGTAAAATATATGAGCTTCAGTTCAGTAGTTTTGAAGATTTATTGATTTAAAGCTTAAAGTAGACTTTAATAGGTGCATCAGATTAGTTTGTACTACTTTCAGAAGAAATTTGACTAAAAGAATTTACTTAATAAGTAAATGCTTTTCTTCACTACGCCCATGGTTTGTTTATCATTTTGTTGTTGAAAATAGCTATTGGATCGTTTTTTTGTGGCAAAAAAGTTATTTCTTGAAGAAAGATAAGGAAATATCTCGTACTTATTTTAAATAGGAATTTAGTACATGTAGTCTAATCATTTTAGCGAATAATTGTAAAGTCTGGTTTTATTGAGGCAAGTTGTTCAAACGGATATTTAAACATGGATGCATAAAATGGGTACACCAATTTTTGTGGGAAAGCTTTTTATTCGACAACAAATAATGTGAAAATGTGTTTTTTGGGATTCAATCGAGTATTTTTGCTATGTTGCCTCCTTGCATGCTATCTGGATAGAAACCTTCTGCGAACAAACTTTTAGGAAGTCTCTTTAATACAACCCCAGCATCCCGTCTTCAGGTTCTCCCTTCGATTTTGTTCTACTAGAAAAATAATCGAGTTCAAATCCCTTAGTTTCCCACCACTGCGTGTACGACACGAGAGAAAGAACTTGAACTTGAGAAGTTGTCGCTGCGTCAGCGTCAGCGTATTGCTCGGTAACAATGTCATGGTTTTATTTCAACTGTGTACTTTTATGGTACCTCGGCCAGGCCGTTGCTATCCTTGCTGCACTGGAGCACGAAACGAATAATACCAAACACTTTATCGACCTGTTTTCTCGCAGAATGGGGCTTCCCGGAATAACCAGGTCTCGGTATGTACAGGGTGACAACGTTTATGGATCTTGAATATTATGAGTTTACGAGACCTTTCTTGTTCGTTATTTACGCAAAACTTCAATAAAATGTACCACAAACGCGTTGGTGAACTTTTCATATGCAGCGCTTTTCGTTGCCTTGGGCGTGGTTGAAATATTTCCATTATTTTAAGACACGGAGGATCATCTGGAAAGTTTGTCTAAGAAACTTAGGTTACTTATTGTTATCGAGACGAGTCTGGATGTTAAATAGGAACAATTCTAAGGAGACAAAGACTAACCTCACAATGCTTAATCGATTTGGATCGTATTGGCCATTCAGATTAACGGGAACAAATGTTACAAAATGATATATCAGCATGAGACCGACCGTAGATTGGCAATAAAGATAAAATGGATAGTGCCCAGGCCTAAAATGAATGTGATACTTATGACTGTTAATGGTCCCGAGGCGTTTTGCCAAATGTCCTGTTTAACGGTAATATTTCGTAAAATCCATGGTTATGAGAGTTTTGTATAAGCATTTTTCACAATGTAAAAAACTATCGCGTTTATGAATACTTGTCAAAATATACTAAGTGACATATAAATCCGAACACCCAGTTTAAATGGTTTTATTTTAATAAAAGTTGGTGAATGTATTTATCTTACTGTAAATAACAAGTGAAAAAATGTTCAGCCTTATCAGTTGGACATTCCGGTTTTTATACTGCTTTTTTTTAATTCACTAACGCTCTAAAAATGAATATTTCAGCCGCAGTAAAGAATCAACGTTGGCGGATTTTGGTTCTTGACATCCTTTACGATCGGTTACGATGCCTAGAGTACGGAAACCTGTACGATTTCGTCAACTCAGTGAGTTTGATAGGGGCCGTATAGTGGGACTTCGCGAAGCTGGACTTTCTTTTCGGACAATTGCAGTTAGAGTGCAAAGAAGTGTAGACACTGTGATTAGGTGTTGTCAGGCATGGCTACGAGAAGGGCGTACGCAAAGAGCAAGGGGCACTTGACGCCGCCGTAGAACAACAGACCGTGAAGGCGTGAAGATCGCCGCCTAAGATTATTGGCCTTAAGGGACCGTTTCTCCACTACCAGATCCATTGCAAATGAATGGTTTGCACGTTTGCAGTACACGGAAGATCTATTGGCATGCGAAGTGTTTACCGAAGAATGAGAAGTTTTGGCTTGTTTTCATACCGGCCACACTGGGTCCTCCCTTTAACTCGAGAACACCGACGTAATCGCCTTGAGTGGTGCAGACAACGGTCACTCTGGGATCAGGAATGGAACAGTATGTTATTGTCTTTAGTGACGAGTCTCGATTTTGTTTAGGCATGCACGATGGTCGTGCCAGGGTTAGAAGGCGACGTGATGAAAGGAGGAATCCACAGTTTTTTGTTGAAAGACATGTTCATCACACTGTTGGAGTTATGGTTTGGGGTGCTATAGCTTATGGTTCTTTAATCTTCATCAGAGGTAACATGAACGCGTAGCGATATATCCACGAAGTTCTAGAACCGCATCTTTTACCCTATCTTGACACCCTGGTAGATCCAACTTTCCAACAAGATAATGCCCCATCACATGTTGCAAGAGTCACAATAGACTTCTTTCAACATAATGATGTCACATTGTTACCATGGCCACCAAGATCTCCCGACTTATCCCCAATTGAACACGTGTGGGATATGATGGGTAGGAGATTGCTCAATTTGCAACGTCCTCCTCAGACTCTAGAAGCACTTCGAGAGGAGTTGGTGGTTGCCTGGAATGAGATACCACAGGAGGACATTTACCACCTGATCAGAAGCATGCCTAGGCGCGTTGGAGAATGCGTAACACATCAGGGTGCATCCACACATTATTAAAGATCAAAGGGCTTTAAAGCAGTGCAACCATTTTGAAATTTTTATCATTTACTTATTATGCTTCATTAAGTACTTATACAAAATTTTATTAAAATAAAACTATTTAAACTGGGTGTTCGGATTTATATGTCACTTAGTATAATATCGTAAGTAATCCAGCAAATATCATTATTTTAAAAACAAAATAAGTCGCCAGTCTACTAGTTCAAAATATTCTCATTATTTTTTTAATCGTACGGAAAAAAGTCAAGAGATCAAATTTAAATGGGCATTTCAAAAATTTTTTTTTTCGAAAAAAGCAATGGCGTACGATATTTTTTTTAAATCTCCAGTATACCTCCCGTACGGACGCCACTGGTAGAAATATTAAAGAAATGTGCTACATCAAAAAATGCTATTGATGCTTAGTGGGTGGATGTCAAATTTCATGAGAATATCTAGAACAGTATTAAAATTATGATAAGAAAACGAATTAACACGCTGTAGATCAAAAGTTAAGAGGCTTAGGACGTACAGGGTGACTTCGAAGTTGAGTCATTTATTTTAACAGTGAGTAGATCTGATCAAAAGAAATGCTTTTTTCCTTTAACATTTTTCTGGTAAAATTAAAGTAACAAAGTTATAGCCCTTTAGAAGTTTGAGTACCGCCCTGTCTCAATAATAATATTATGTGCTCGTGTTTGGCAACAACGGATATAATCCGCCTTATCGGTTCATCGCATCGGAAACAAAAAAGCGAAAGAATTTGAAACGCTGATCACGATGTTTTTATTCAGTCGATGTGTCAGTCGGTAACGCGTGAGTGAATAGTGGTGTTTGCTGCGTGGCTCAAACGAAATAAAAAATGGCACATGTTTATGCGGATCGGTTTCCCAATCGAGTGCAACCAACCCCTCGTGCCTTTGTTAATGTAGTACAAAGGGCTCGTGAATCAGGTGACTTAAGACCTCACAGGAGAGGGCATGCCGGTGCTCCAAGACCTCACGATATATATATACAGGGTGTCCCAGAAGTCGACGTCAAGCCGAAACCGGGTGATAGGCAAAGTCATAACAGCTATCAGAAAAATATTTAAAAAAATTTTATGTATGTGTTTTGAAAATTATAGGTCTTTGAAAAAAATATAGAAATTTCACACCCTACGGCACTCTGTCAACTCCTGTTACTACAAATATTAACTTTTTTTGGATTTTATTTTTACAATGTAATGATAAATAATGCATCTTCAAACTGGTGTCTCAACCTTACTGCCAACTTTTCTCGTTCAGGAAAAATTGCCACTTATTTCCCAACCAAGTATTCCAAAGTAAAACTTTGCTCAACTTTAACTGGCTGTACTGGAAAAAAATGTACTACGAGAGTTTGGCAAGTAACCTTAAAAGTTGGCGCATTTAATAACGATTCCAAAACGGTATAACACTTAGAAGATTACTCGTTAACTTATGCACAATTTTTATTTGAAGAAAAACTGATGAAAATTTTTCAAAATTTCCTAATTAAACAGCGATTATGAAAACGCACAAGGACCCTTAAGGATAACTGTTTGCACAACAGTGGGCGTCAAAATGCTGCTGATGATGATTTACCTTTACAGAAAATGCTCAAACTGTTTTCCTTCAGCCGCAATACACGCTCGACATCTTCTTAAAAAAGATCGGGTTATTAAACGAGCGAATCCACGGTTATTAACAAACTCAGCTGCTTCCAATAGTCTTTTCCGTAGCTCAGCTACATTTTGAATCGGCTTGAAATACACTTTTTCTTCTACAGTTCCCCAGTCAAAAAAATCTAACGGATTCAAATCTGGTGACCGGGCTGGCCATGGTATTGTACCAGACCGCCCTATCCATCTGACTGGAAAGTTTTGATCGAGATACTCTCTCACTGAGAGAAATTTCTATATCTTTTTCAAAGACCTATAATTTTCAAAACACATACATAAAATTTTTTTAAATATTTTTCTGATAGCTGTTATGACTTTGCCTATCACCCGGTTTCGGCTTGACGTCGACTTCTGGGACACTATATATTATAAAACAAGGTAAACAATTTTTTTTTAATTGTTTTTTATTTTTACACACATATTTTGGTTTATCTTCCTTCTACAATCATTATCTGAAAATTAATGACTCAACTTCAAAGTCACCCTATATTCACACACTTTTTTTCCTAAAATGAGCTAAGGAATCATATATCAACCTGAATTTTTAGCCATCAATTGAGTTGTCAGTAAATGCGTCTGTTTCGTTTTCTATGCGCCACCCTGTATATTATGAACTGTGCTTCAGAGTATCTGACGCCACCTAGAACATATATGGGGTGCGAAATAATTCCGCCTTAACATTTCTGGGACATTAGTCACCGGAGTTCAGGATCTCCCACCTCCCAGTATCAGATTCCACTTTTTAAAAAACAACGGTACCCGCGGAGAGCGATACCGTTATACCGATCCTTTTCGAAATAATTTTTGCTTAAAATTTGCATAAAGAAACATTTCACGTCAGCCGAATGGCCGGCTGCGCAGAAACAGGAATCACACTAATAAAGTTGGAACAGCCACAGGGTCATTATTGCCATAACTGTTTCGTATATGCGAGAATATATTTTGTTCGTAAATACGCATATGTTTCCAGGTTTCATCATCCCGGAGTAAGATAAGCTTCTTTTTCATTTCCAATCGCGATTCACAATCCAGCATGTACTTTTTCATTTGAAGAAAGCTCGGCGAGTTTTTAATACAACCTACGTTATAAAAATGTGGAGATAAATTCCCGTACGAAACGCGCCCAGGCGTTAAAAACATCAAATCGGTTACAAAAAGTTGAATTCATTACGATAAAGCACAGCTCGCTTTAAAGATACGGCAGCTATTTATGAACAAAAACTATTCTCGTGACAGCTACAAGAAAAACTTGTCGCACACATTTAATAATTTTAAACAACTTAATAACCAGGCGCGCTATCTGACATGCCTATTCGGAAGCTGCTCAAAGCTTTAAGTACGGTCATATTTTATCATTACAGAAAAGAGGGGGTTAGTTAATAATATTGTTTTCTTTTTCTGACAATGGTTATTTCCAATTTTTATTTCTCTGGTTGCCATGTGTCGTATAGTTAAGTTTTGCATATAGAAACATAGCAGGCCGCGCGGATCGAACGTCAGTACTGAATCTTAACCTCACTCTTTAGTAAACTTAAATTCAAAGTTGCACAACGATACGTGCAGTGTTGTCACTACAGTGAATTTTTAAGTATCACCAAGTCACAGGAAAAATGGAACTCAACCGAAAACATTTTCGCGCCATAATTTATTACAACTTTCAGAGACAATTATCGCAACAAGAATGCCTTGCTGAGTTTCTGTCTGTTTTCGGTAACGAAGCGCCACATCAGCCCACAATTTCCCGTTGGTATGGAGAATTCAAACGTGGACGGGTCAGTCTTAGCGACGATTCCAAAAACGGCAGTCACCCAGGAAAACGTCGATGCTGTGCGCAAACTCATCATTGAAGATAGACATGTGACATATCGCGAGATTGAGGCGTCCTTGAAGATCTCAAAGACCTCAATTCAAAAAATTTTACATGAAGACTTGGAGTAAGAAAATTAGTTTCTCGTTGGATACCCCACCTGTTGATTGAAGAGCAGAAAGCAGCCAGGGTTAATTCCAGTCACCAGAAGAAGCAGTTGACGCATTCAAGTCATTTAAAACTACCTATCGTGTTGGTTTATTTCCATATGCAAAACTTAAAAGTCATCCCTCGTATATTTTAATCATAAGCATCCCCAACTAGCATTTTGCTAAAAAGAGTTACCTATATTTTACTAATTATATGCTTGAAAGTTGTTTGTCTTAAGAGTTGTATCCTTTTACTGCGTACCAAATTAGAGCACTAATAGACCTTTGACCAGAAGGTTAAATTGGTTCGTCCAGGATTACAAAAAATTCACCTCTAAGAAGTACTTAAATAATTCTTGACCTCGAAGACAAATCCAGAGCTTATATTAACCTAAAATATGCCCCTAATGTTAGGTTACTTTTGGGCGTATTTATAAGGAAACATTTTTATTAATGATCAATATTTTTTGTCGTACGAATCAGTTGATGGTTGATAATTTTTCAAAACAGTCTTTGATCTCCGAACTGAAAAATTTTACAAACTTCTATGTGGAAGTATTCCATGTTGGTGAATGTATTTATCTTACTGTAAATAACAAGTGAAAAAATGTTCAGCCTTATCAGTTGGACATTCCGGTTTTTATACTGCTTTTTTTTTAATTCACTAACGCTCTAAAAATGAATATTTCAGCCGCAGTAAAGAATCAACGTTGGCGGATTTTGGTTCTTGACATCCTTTACGATTGGTTAAGATGCCTAGAGTACGAAGACCTGTACGATTTCGTCAACTTAGTGAGTTTGATAGGGGCCGTATAGTGGGACTTCGGGAAGCTGGACTTTCTTTTCGGGCAATTGCAGTTAGAGTGCAAAGAAGTGTAGACACTGCGGTTAGGTGTTGTCAGGCATGGCTTCGAGAAGGCCGTACGCAAAGAGCAAGGGGCACTGGACGCCGCCGTAGAACAACAGACCGTGAAGATCGCCGCCTAGATTATTGGCCTTAAGGGACCGTTTCTCCACTACCAGGTACATTGCAAATGAATGGTTTGCAGAACACGGAAGATCTATTGGCATGCGAAGTGTTTTCCGACGGATGAGAAGTTTTTGCTTGTTTTCATACCGGCCACACTGGGTCCTCCCTTTAACTCGAGAACACCGACGTAATCGCCTTGAGTGGTGCAGACAACGGTCACTCTGGGATCAGGAATGGAACAGTATTGTCTTTAGTGATGAGTCTCGATTTTGTTTAGGCATGCACGATGGTCGCGCCAGGGTTAGAAGGCGACGTGGTGAAAGGAGGGATCCACAGTTTTTTGTTGAAAGACATGTTCATCACACTGTTGGAGTTATGGTTTGGGGTGCTATAGCTTATGGTTCCAGGTCACCTTTAATCTTCATCAGAGGTAACATGAACGCGCAGCGTTATAACCACGAAGTTCTAGAACCCCATCTTTTACCCTATCTTGACACCCTGACAGATCCAACTTTCCAACAAGATAATGCCCGACCACATGTTGCAAGAGTCACAATAGACTGCTTTCAACATAATGATGTCACATTGTTACCATGGCCACCAAGATCTCCCGACTTATCCCCAATTGAGCACGTGTGGGATATGATGGGTAGGAGATTGCTCAATTTGCAACGTCCTCCTCAGACTCTAGAAGCACTTCGAGAGGAGTTGGTGGTTGCCTGGAATGAGATACCACAGGAGGACATTGACCACCTGATCAGAAGCATGCCTAGCACATCAGGGTGCATCCACACATTATTAAAGGTCAAAGGGCTTTAAAGCAGTGCAATCATTTTGAAATTTTTATCATTTACTTATTATGCTTCATTAAGTACTTATACAAAATTTTATTGAAATAAAACCATTTAAACTGGGTGTTCGGATTTATATGTCACTTAGTATACACACCAGGGGAGGGTAATGTGTTTTTCCTGCCCAAAAATAATTTTAAATGGACATAGAAGTGCCATTCATAAAAAGTTGATCGGACATGATTTACCTCTATGCAAAAGTGTTTCGTAGAGAGCAACAATTTTTTTTAAACGCATTTTTTCAATTTATTTTGGACACGATAGTCCGATTTGGATGAAATTTGGAACACAGGTGTGTTGCTAAACGTTCTAATATTTTTTACTTTTATGGAAAACGGTACATTCGAGAACTATTTTTTTTAGAGCACCATCCAAGATGGACTGCTTTTATGTGAGATTAAAAAGTATTAGTAAATAAAAGCAACTTTTAAATAAAAAAAAAATCAAAGTCTTTGGAAAATTTGCTATAATTGATGTAGGAATGGGAGCAGCTTTCACCCATTTGAAAGGGTTTTTCGTAAAAGTCAGATATTGGCACGTCTGGTAAAATGTAAGTGTTGCAAATTACATTCAAATCGGTTCTAAAAATATTTTTAGTCCTCTAACATACCAAGAACTTTTGCATAGAGGTAAATTATGCCCGAATCGACTCATTTTGAGTTTAAAAATACACGGCCAGCTTGGATTGGCAGAAACATAGAAAAAACTTGAAAAAACTCACCAGTCAGTGTACGAACAATCTAATCGCGCGGTAAATCTCGATCAAGCGCCGACGAATCTTCAAGCAAACCTCAAAGCACACGCAAATGAGGAAAGGAAAACCCGGAGCGCGAAGGTGGTACCTGTTTGCGGTACGGTGACTCTTTCGCAAGCAGTGAGTTTTCGGAGATGTCACAGAAGCAGCAGTACTTGAAGTTCCCCATAAGAGTTGGCTGATATACTTATAGGTATCCCCTCCCCGTCGTGGTATTTCGCAAAGAGCTGAAGAAGCAGAAGAATCGATCATCGTGCACCAGATTCGAGCTGCTTGGTGGACGACGTCGCCGTCGCCGCGGTACCGCCGGATACGCCGGCCGGTACGGTGACATCACTTGCAATTGCGGATTCAACAATCACGGGTGTCGCGAAATAACGTTTTTTTGCTGTACTGCTGTCGTATCAGAAGGTATTCGGTTGCAAGCTCACGGGTAAATTGGGTACGTAGGTTCTAAATCAGATGCCATTTGCTATAAGAACGTACAGAAGTTCCCGGAATCGTGTTAAGTTTTTCCTGACTTTGAGACGGGGAAAATGAATTGCACGTTGTCATTGTTACTTATTCTCCCCTACAGGATGGCGGTGGCACATTTTCAATTCGAGATTTCTCCTTTGGACTTTCATCAGCTATTTTGTTTTTCCATATGGACGCGTACTCTTAAATGGACTTTTCAGTCCTCAACTATTCAGTGATATATTTTCTCAGTTGGTCATGGATTTGTTAAAAATTTTCAGGACATAATAATAATAATATTTATTACCCATTAGACATGTATAAAACATGTATAGGGTTCGTCAACAAACAACTTACAGTATGTATATACATAAAAAAAAACAAACAGTAAAATGACAAGCAACAACAAACAATAGCTTAAATTAAATATATTAAAATGGACACCATAGGCTAACAACAGCAGATAAAATAGATTAACTTTCCAGCAAAAAAAATTAATACATTAACAGAAATATACTAAGTGACATATAAATCCGAACACCCAGTTTAAATGGTTTTATTTTAATAAAATTTTGTGTAAGTACTTAATGAAGCATAATAAGTAAATGATAAAAATTTCAAAATGATTGCCTGCTTTAAAGCCCTTTGACCTTTAATAATGTGTGGATGCACCCTGATGTGCTTCGCATTCTCCATCGCGCCTAGGCATGCTTCTGATCAGGTGGTCAATGTCCACCTGTGGTATCTCATTCCAGGCAACCACCAACTCCTCTCGAAGTGCTTCTAGAGTCTGAGGAGGACGTTGCAAATTGAGCAATCTCCTACCCATCATATCCCACACGTGCTCAATTGGGGATCAGTCGGGAGATCTTGGTGGCCATGGTAACAATGTGACACCATTATGTTGAAAGAAGTCTATTGTGACTCTTGCAACAGGTGGTCGGGCATTATCTTGTTGGAAAGTTGGATCTGCCAGGGCGTCAAGATAGGGTAAAAGATGGGGTTCTAGAACTTCGTGGATATAACGCTGCGCGTTCATGTTACTTCTGATGAAGATTAAAGGTGACCTGGAGCCATAAGCTATAGCACCCCAAACCATAACTTCAACAGTGTGATGAACATGTCTTTCAACAAAAAACTGTGGATTCCTCCTTTCACCACGTCGCCTTCTAACCCTGGCACGACCATCGTGCATGCCTAAACAAAATCGAGACTCGTCACTAAAGACAATACTGTTCCATTCCTGATCCCAGAGTGACCGTTGTCTGCACCAATCAAGGCGATTACGTCGGTGTTCTCGAGTTAAAGGGAGGACCCAGTGTGGCCGGTATGAAAACAAGCCAAAACTTCTCATTCGTCGGTAAACACTTCGCATGCCAATAGGTCTTCCGTGTTCTGCAAACCATTCATTTGCAATGGACCTGGTAGTGGAGAAACGGTCCCTTAAGGCCAATAATCTTAGGCGGCGATCTTCACGGTCTGTTGTTCTACGGCGGCGTCCAGTGCCACTTGCTTTTTGCGTACGGCCTTCTCGAAGCCATGCCTGACAACACCTAACCACAGTGTCTACACTTCTTTGCACTCTAACTGCAATTGCCCGAAAAGAAAGTCCAGCTTCTCGAAGTCCCACTATACGGCCCCTATCAAACTCACTAAGTTGACGAAATCGTACAGGTCTCCGTACTCTAGGCATCGTAACCGATCGCAAAGGATGTCAAGAACCAAAATCCGCCAACGTTGATTCTTTACTGCGGCTGAAATATTCATTTTTAGAGCGTTAGTGAATTAAAAAAAAACAGTATAAAGACCGGAATGTCCAACTGATAAGGCTGAAAATTTTTTCACTTGTTATTTACAGTAAGATAAATACATTCACCAACTTTTATTAAAATAAAACCATTTAAACTGGGTGTTCGGATTTATATGTCACTTAGTATATTTTGCTTTTTAAATGACCCCACATAAAGAAATCGATGAAATACTGCGATCTGTGTTCTAAGAAGGATTTTTTCCAGAGGTAGGCTGGTCGACCGATTCCATAAGTTGCCAGTTTTACTAATAACTGATCATGGTTGACACAGTCGAATGCCCTCCTTAGATCACAGAAGATACCAACAGGGCATTCTCCTGCCTCAATGTACCGAACTAGCGTATCGAAGAAAGAATGAGATGCTGTTAGTGTTGGTTGGATGTTAGTACCTCATTTATTTCAAGGAACAGCGTCAACCGACCCAAGAAACAGTATTCGAAAATTTTGGAAAAACAACAGCGAGACGCCACCGGTCTGTAATTTTTTGCGTTAATAGTTTCTCCCTTCTTGTGTATGGGAGTTACTTTTCCCATTTTAAAGCTATCTGGAAAAGAGCCAGTACAGAAAGAGAGATTGATCAGAAAAACAAAGGGCCTAACAATATATACCAAAACGTTCTTAACCAGGAAATTAGGAATTTCGTCAGCACCTGAGGAACGCTTGTTTTTTAACCTTTCGTCGATCAGATTAAAGAATTCTTCTTCCGTAAATGGGTATAGATACATGTGTTCCCTAACCGCATCGTTGCAATTAGGAACTGTGTCAATATTTCTGGATGTTTTCTCTATAATATTTAGAGGACCATTTTTAAAGTATTTGTTAAAGTGATCCGCTATTTCTTGAGGATCAGTACAACGTTTTTTGTTGTTTTATTTCTTCCACTCAGTTCACCTACTACATTCCAGGCAGATTTAACTGTATTATGTGAGCTCAAAATAGTTTTTTGGTAGTAGTTGTTTCCCTAATCAGTCTTTGATGCTGTTTTTTGGCCTCCAGGTATTTATGCTTATTTTCGGGAAAAATCGTTGCCAGTACATGTTGTCCCCGCAAATCTGCACTAGATCTTTTAACCACTTCACTCCCCCATACCTTTTTATTGTTTATGATTGCTCGTTTTTTTGTCGGAAAATGTTTTTGGAAGTGGTAATCGAAAAAGGTATGGTGAAATATGAAGACATACTGCAAATTTTAATGATGGTAATAACAATGATAATCATAAATAAATAGACGTAAATCGTAGCAGTTGTTCAAAATGTTATAATAATAATAATAATAATAACGTCTTTAATGAATAACCCGGAGGGACATAAACAGCGAAGTTTAGTCAAGGCTACTCTTACACTTAACTGTTTATGTCGGTTACATCTGATGTTCAAAACATGGAAAAAATGTAAGAACAATGAAAAAAAGAACACATATATACCTAAGTATAAAATACAAATAGACACAATCTATATCTGTAGCAGAAATGCTTATTTAATCAATAGCGAGCAACATGCTTTTAGTATGTTTACGAAAACTTTCCAAAGACGTCAATTTAATACTGTTGTCCAACTGATTATAAAATAGTGCTGCGTTATATGTAAATCCTCGTTGGAATAATGCAGAAGTGTGTGTGGTGGTTCTGATATTATAACGATTCCTAACAGCCCTGTCATGCACTTCGTAATTAAATCTTAACTTAGCTCTTAGATATTCAGGCTGTGATGACAATATTATTTAATGAACTAAAACTAAGAATTTATGTTTAGCCAAACTACCTAACCTAAGCCAGTTCAATTCCCTATATTTATCACTTACGTGATCGTATTTACGCAACCCATAAATAAAGCGAACACAGTTATTTTGGATGATTTGAAGACGATTTTTGGTAAATTGATCCAAACATGGATAATAAACGACATCACAGTAACTGAGCATGGACATCACCAAAGATTCGCACAGTTTTTTTCTCAACTTAAAGTTAAGCGAGTAGCGATTGGAATAAAGAGCCCTAGAACACAGGTAAGTTTTTTCATCAAATTAGCTACTTGGCTGCGGAATCTTAATTTTGTGTCAATTTCCACTCCTAGTACCTTAGCTGTTTGAATATGCTGTAATGTTATGCCATCAATAGTCAGATGGAAAAAATCTTCGAAAGTTTTCATCTTCTGATCAGAACAAAACAATAACACTTGTCTCTTATGTTGTCTGTTAGACAAAGCCTGACTCTTCTCTGTATATTGTTCACTACTCAATTTTTACTGCTCTTCTCTCAGTCTTCCAAACTCCGTTACTAGGTTTATTTTCGGGTCTGTACTGGTAAACGAAACAAATGACTATAACGAATAATTACAAGGCCTACCTAGGAACTTCTATTTTATTAACTCAAATAGCTTCACAACAACTGAAGATAGGTATACACTTTATTGTACAAAAGTTACTAAAAACTTAATGGGAAATCAAAAAATTAGAAACAATCTTTTGCTTTGATCACCCTGTATTGTCCGGCTATAGACGAAAAGAGGTCCCCATAAAAATCAATATTGACGTATCCGAGCGTTTTTCCCAAAATGGAAACGTTTTTGGACCATAGTTTATCAGTCAAACCAACATTAATATTTCATGTAGAAACACACCCTTAAATATTCGCATATCATGAAGGAACACCCTGTATATGCTCCCATACCATGTGATTAAGAATTCTCATCGCATTTATCTTCTTTATCAAAATCTTAACGATTCCGTACAAATGTTTGTACAAGTCCGCGGGCATTCATACGCACACGTATGTACGTCTCCTACTGAATCATTTTTTCTTTGGATTGTGGCTTCCACCGGCTAGTTATCCCTTCGTTTTATTCAACGTCGAGTCCTTGATGTCGTGTACCGTATAATTTAAAGCGGTGTACCCTGCGTGTAGCGATACACGTTCTGAAAAAAACCTCCCTGCTTAACATCTTTACCAGAGTGCATAGGATTAAGGCCTAATGTCGGATACGACAGTTTCTTACAAGACATCCTGATGTTGACACTACAAGAGACACTGATCATTTTTAGGGATGTCTTTTAACTTTTGCATATATACATATAAATCCGAACACCCAGTTTAAATGGTTTTATTTTAATAAAATTTTGTATAAGTACTTAATGAAGCATAATAAGTAAATTTCAAAATGATTGCACTGCTTTAAAGCCCTTTGACCTTTAATAATGTGTGGATGCACCCTGATGTGCTACGCATTCTCCAACGCGCCTAGGCATGCTTCTGATCAGGTGGTCAATGTCCTCCTGTGGTATCTCATTCCACGCAACCACCAACTCCTCTCGAAGTGCTTCTAGAGTCTGAGGAGGACGTTGCAAATTGAGCAATCTCCATCCCCATCATATCCCACACGTGCTCAATTGGGGATAAGTCGGGAGATCTTGGTGGCCATGGTAACAATGTGACATCATTATGTTGAAAGAAGTCTATTGTGACTCTTGCAACATGTGGTCGGGCATTATCTTGTTGGAAAGTTGGATCTGCCAGGGTGTCAAGATAGGGTAAAAGATGGGGTTCTAGAACCTGTTACCTCTGATGAAGATTAAAGGTGACCTGGAACCATAAGCTATAGCACCCCAAACCATAACTCCAACAGTGTGATGAACATGTCTTTCAACAAAAAACTGTGGATTCCTCCTTTCACCACGTCGCCTTCTAACCCTGGCACGACCATCGTGCATGCCTAAACAAAATCGAGACTCGTCACTAAAGACAATACTGTTCCATTCCTGATCCCAGAGTGACCGTTGTCTGCACCACTCAAGGCGATTACGTCGGTGTTCTCGAGTTAAAGGTATGAAAACAAGCCAAAACTTCTCATTCGTCGGTAAACACTTCGCATGCCAATAGGTCTTTCGTGTTCTGCAAACCATTCATTCGCAATGGACCTGGTAGTGGAGAAACGGTCCCTTAAGGCCAATAATCTTAGGCGGCGATCTTCACGGTCTGTTGTTCTACGGCGGCGTCCAGTGTCCCTTGCTCTTTGCGTACGGCCTTCTCGAAGCCATGCCTGACAACACCTAACCACAGTGTCTACACTTCTTTGCACTCTAACTGCAATTGCCCGAAAAGAAAGTCCAGCTTCCCGAAGTCCCACTATACGGCCCCTATCAAACTCGCTAAGTTGACGAAATCGTACAGGTCTCCGTACTCTAGGCATCGTAACCGATCGTAAAGGATGTCAAGAACCAAAATCCGCCAACGTTGATTCTTTACTGCTGCTGAAATATTCATTTTTAGAGCGTTGGTGAATTAAAAAAAAAGCAGTATAGAAACCGGAATGTCCAACTGATAAGGCTGAAAATTTTTTCACTTGTTATTTACAGTAAGATAAATACATTCACCAACTTTTATTAAAATAAAATCATTTAAACTGGGTGTTCGGATTTTTTTGATACAGTTAAACACAAAGAATTACTAACTACTTTGGAGAATCTAGGATTTCCTGGCAAAACACACTCAAAAGCTACCTTTCATATAGGAATCAATGTGTGAAAGTTAATAATTCCATCAGCGACATGCACCATGTAACATACGGTATCCCACAAGGTACAGTCTTAGGACCTATCCTGTTCAACCTATATGTAAATGATCTTTTTAACCTACACACACACGGTAAAATTATCGGGTTCGCAGATGATACGGCTGTTTTTTATAGCGAAAAATCTTGGGATATCTTGGAGACTCTTATTGAAGAGGATTTCAAAGTCATTATAAGCTTCTTCAATAATAAAATATTAACAATCAATTATGAAAAAACTTTATATCTGACTTTTTCATGTGATGATAGAAACAGTTTCACATTCAATAACATACACACCAAATTACGACCCATAGATGAAGTAGTAGTCCTAAACCCAGCAAATCATATAAAATACCTAGGAATCATAATAGACAGCCACCTAGAATGGGACAAACAAATAGAAAGTTAAACAAAGAGATTAAGATGTCTTATACCAAAATTTAAATTTTTTAGGGAAATTCTTTCTGATAAAGACTTATGCACCATATATACTAAGTGACATATAAATCCGAACACCCAGTTTAAATGGTTTTATTTTAATAAAATTTTGTATAAGTACTTAATGAAGCATAATAAGTAAATGATAAAAATTTGAAAATGATTGCACTGCTTTAAAGCCCTTTGACCTTTAATAATGTGTGGATGCACCCTGATGTGCTACGCATTCTCCAACGCGCCTAGGCATGCTTCTGATCAGGTGGTCAATGTCCTCCTGTGGTATCTCATTCCAGGCAACCACCAACTCCTCTCGAAGTGATTCTAGAGTCTGAGGAGGACGTTGCAAATTGAGCAATCTCCTACCCATCATATCCCACACGTGCTCAATTGGGGATAAGTCGGGAGATCTTGGTGGCCATGGTAACAATGTGACATCATTATGTTGAAAGAAGTCTATTGTGACTCTTGCAACATGTGGTCGGGCATTATCTTGTAGGAAAGTTGGATCTGCCAGGGTATCAAGATAGGGTATAAGATGGGGTTCTAGAACTTCGTGGATATAACGCTGCGCGTTCATGTTACCTCTGATGAAGATTAAAGGTGACTTGGAACCATAAGCTATAGCACCCCAAACCATAACTCCAACAGTGTGATGAACATGTCTTTTAACAAAAAACTGTGGATTCCTCCTTTCACCACGTCGCCTTCTAACCCTGGCACGACCATCGTGCAAGCCTAAACAAAATCTAGTCTCGTCACTAAAGACAATACTGTTCCATTCCTGATCCCAGAGTGACCGTTGTCTGCACCATTCAAGGTGATTACGTCGGTGTTCTCGAGTTAAAGGGAGGACCCAGTGTGGCCGGTATGAAAACAAGCCAAAACTTCTCATTCGTCGGTAAACACTTCGTATGCCAATAGGTCTTCCGTGTTCTACAAACCATTCATTTGCAATGGACCTGGTAGTGGAGAAACGGTCCCTTAAGGCCAATAATCTTAGGCGGCGATCTTCACGGTCTGTTGTTCTACGGCGGCGTCCAGTGCCCCTTGCTCTTTGCGTACGGCCTTCTCGAAGCCATGCCTGACAACACCTAACCACAGTGTCTACACTTCTTTGCACTCTAACTGCAATTGCCCGAAAAGAAAGTCCAGCTTCCCGAAGTCCCACTATACGGCCCCTATCAAACTCACTAATTTGACGAAATCGTACACGTCTCCGTACTCTAGGCATCGTAACCGATCGTAAAGGATGTCAAGAACCAAAATCCGCCAACGTTGATTCTTTACTGCGGCTGAAATATTCATTTTTAGAGCTTAGTGAATTAAAAAAAAGCAGTATAAAAACCGGAATGTCCAACTGAAAAGGCTGAAAATTTTTTCACTTGTTATTTACAGTGAGATAAATACATTCACCAACTTTTATTAAAATAAAACCATTTAAACTGGGTGTTCGGATTTATATGTAGTTAGTACAACCGTTGTTAACTTATGGAATTTTGGCATGGGGACCGGTGTTGAATAAATACTACGGGAAACTAGAAATAACTCAGAAATGGATTCCTAAAATCATGTTCCACAAAACTAACACCTATCCAACCGATATGATATATAAGATATCCAAGATATGTGATTGTAAGCAACTCTATTTTGAGAGTGTGTTCACATATATTACAAAACATTAGCATTTATTAAATTTCCTCCCACATGACCATCACACCAGATCCAAAGATCATTCAGTACGCATACCAAAGCCTAAAAAGACCATAGGTCACTTTCCTAGGACTGAAAATATATAACTTAATCCCCCCTCAGATAAAAGATATTAAAAATGCAAAGGTTATGAAAAAGCATCTAAGACTGTGGATTTTGGACCAGCATAGGCTCAAGATTCATCAAGCGATTGATATCAAAAATATCCACTACTACTGAAAGCGGAAATCTCTCTCAAGATTATTGAAATTTCAAAATGAAAAAAAAAATGTATAAATCAAACTGATTTGAATACTTACCTCCTGAATTATTGCATTTTATGAATCATTTTTACCAATTTTTGTTCTTGTCTAATCACCTAATATTGTCTTTTGTTTCAATATTGTCTCTATCCCGATTGCGTTTACGTCCCGATTTTGCGTCTCCGTCCCGATTGTGTCTTTTTAAAAATTTTACCAGGACTTGTCTAATAAATTTTATTGAAGTTGAGTCATTAATTTTTAGATAAGTGCGGACCTGTATTTGATCGTGCGGTCTTGGAGCACCGGCATGACCTCCCCTGTGAGGTCTTAAGTCACCTGATTCACGAGCCCTTTGTACTACATTAACAAAGGCACGAGGGGTTGGTTGCACTCGATTGGGAAATCGATCCGCATAAATCCGTGATGCCGCATGTCCACAAGTTCAGCATTTTCGTAAACATGTGCCATTTTTGATTTCGTTTGAGCCACGCAACAGACACCACTATTCACTCACGCGTTACCGACTGGCACTGACTGTATACAACTGAATAAAATAATTGTAAAAACATCGTTCCAAATTCTTTCGCTTTTTTGTTTCCGATGCGATGAACCGATAAGGCGGATTATATCCGTTGTTGCCAAACACGAGCACATAATATTATTATTGAGACAAAGGGCTATAACTTTGTTACTTTAATTTTACTAGGAAAATGGTAAAAGAAAAAAACATTTCTTTTGATCAGATCTACTCACTGTTAAAATAAATGACTCAACTTCGAAGTCATATATTTTCTTTGTTTTGTTTTGTTTTTTTTAGTCTTAAGTTATTTATACATGAGCTCATGCCCAGGCACAAGTTTCTGCGAAACTTTTTTGGGTCCATTCGTTTGTTGTATAATATTGTCTTTCATCTACTACTGCTATACTTTTTCTTTTGCAATAAACTTATTATTATTATTATTATAAGATAGACATGTGACATATCGCGAGATTGGGGCGTCCTTGAAGATCTCGAAGACCTCAATTGAAATAAATTTACATGAAGAATTAGGAGTAAGAAAATTAGTTTCTCGTTGGATACCCCACCAGAAGTGCTTCGAAAATTAGTTCTTAGTACTTGCAGACAAATAGTTATTTGTAGAAAAATAAATGTCTTTCGGTAATACCAATTTTGAGATGAATTGAGCAATTTTTTAATACTGTAGCGAAACGCTGTGCGGATCCAGAGGATTTATCTGACCCACAAACCCGTAATTACATTGAATAGTTATTTTTATCCGTTGATCGAAAGGGGCGTGCCCCACCGACTGTTGTACCGTTAACGTTGTTGCTTCTTCCCATAGCTTCGCGAAATTCGCTCTTTGAATTCCACTCACGACCATTCCTACAATGAAATTTATATCAATTATATCGCATTACATTTATGTATCCGTACAATAAAGCGCCATAATCCATAACTGACTGTGGGTGAGGCGGACTTTTGACTATATGCACATGATATCGTATGATATAATACGCCTCATCTATATCTTTACAGTATATTCAGATAAGAGATAGACCGGATATAAACAAGACCACGTGATCATCGAACGCTGTAACATTCGGCAGGGACGTATTAAGAGTCACGCAGTACATATTTTAGATAGTAGATGCTGCTTTGCGTAACTTTGTAGTAAATTAGCACAATTCGATGTGTATACGATTGGTGATGGATATAGGATCATGTGGGGGTGGGGTAAGAAATATATAATGATGTAAATATACATAAGGGTTTCAAAATTTTCGCTTCGATTTCCAGCTTCGGATGCCGTCTGATGTTTGGTGAAATACAGTCGAATATAATCTCAAAATGGCGTTTAAATTAGCCTAAATTAAAAATAATCGTATATCTCTTAAAATTGCTTTTAGAATATTGATTAGTATATTTTTTGATTTCTAGGTAAATATGTAACCAAATTAAAACGTTCAAAACGTAAAAAAATGTGCATGGTTGAACATTGCCAGAAAGTAGATTCTTGAATAGGTTTTGCCAAAATGGGTTCAAAAATATCAATAATTAATTAAAAAATACAGTAGCTTTATAATTACTTATAACTTACCGAATTTGATGAACGACATCTTTTATTGGAAAGATGAGCTTGATGAGCTTTCATCATCGCTACTGCCTAAAGCACCAACGTCAATAATGAATGGCTCGACTTGTTCCTCTAAAATATTGTCCAGTTCCCACATTCTCTTTTCAACTTTGTCTTTCACGTGCTTAATACAGTTTTCCCATTTCTGCGCTGTTATTAATTCTAGTGCTTCTTTGAAAAGTCCTTTGAGGTCACAAAATTTAAAAGTTGTATTGTGCTTAGCTATATAATTTTTAACCTCTGCCCATATGAGTTCAATGGGATTGAGCTCGCAATGGTATGGAGGTAAACGGAGCACAGTTTTATTTTGATTAGCTGCCATTTCGTCAATGGCGTATTTTTGATATTCCGCCTTGTGATCCTTGACAATTCTTAATAATTGTACTTTCAGCATTGCTTCTTCAAAGTTGATATTTTTCGAGCGGAGCCAATTTTGAACATCAACTTTCCTTGAAGCCGTTGTTGGGACCTTCTCCATTCTTCGAGAATGATAAGGCGCATTATCCAACACAATTACTGCGTTTTCCTCTAAGTTCGGTAAAATTTTTGAAAACCACTGTTCAAACGATTCGCCATTCATTTCCTCGTGGTAATCTCCAGTTTTCTTAGACTCAAAGCACCACAGACCGTCAACAACAAATCCATCCTCACTGCCAATATGGCAGATAATGAGCCTTTTCCCTTTACCTGGAAATCGAAGTACTAACTGGTGTAGATTTATTTCAATAAGCGAACCTTTCTCAAATGTTTTCATCATTCAGCGAAAAAACATTGAGACATGAGTGTCAGATTGGCTATAATTGGGATTATTTAGTCATATTGAAAGAAAGAATATTGAACGTCGTATGATTACTCAGCGCTTCACAATTTAATTTAAAGTTATAAACCTTTAAAAAATGAATGATCAGGAACCTGAAATAAGCGCAAATATTAATATTAATAAATTATAACTTTATAATGCTTAAAGTATGAATTAAAATGATTAGAAATATTAGGAACGGTACAAAATATCAAACTTAGTAACTTTTTTTAAGTTTATAATATTCGACTTATTTTAAGATTATATTAAAAAATTATTGAAATATCGAAAACACATAAAAACATGGCTTAAAAAAGTTCTAACAAATGAAAATGACAATAAAACATCCACGCATTTTATCGAAAGTTATAAAAGTTTTGTTACTTGTAATATGTTTTATCTGCCCCCTGGAATTAATGTTTAGAACCTTGTTCCCAAGGTTTGAAAAACATCCGATTGTTGTCTATTACTCGTATTTACCTGCTGGATTTTTTAATCCGGTGGACAGTCCATCTAGAAAGGCCCTCCTGGATGAAGTTACAGAATCATCAACCCATACTTTACTTGTAGTGTGTCCTGCGTTTACCCACGTTTCATCAAGGTAAGAAATCTTCCTGTTTTGATTTCTATATTTCCCAATTTTTGTTAAATAATCCCTCCTCCATAGCACAATTTCTTCTCTATCCAGTAGTAAACTATTACGACCCCGTTTTTTCCATTTGAAATTTAAATGCTTCAGTAACGCATCGAAAGTTGATCGTTTGAAATTTGGCAACGTTGTATCTCCATTTAGCTCCTGCAGTACTTTATCTATAGTAGGTATTTCATTCCTAAAGAAGAATTCATGCACTTTCCTCCTAATCGCATGCTTATCAGCTTCATCCAATAATTTAACAATACTTTTGCGATGTTTACTGGTCATTGGCTCAGAAAAGGTGTGATTTTTTTTGTATTGTCTTAACACATTAAACACTGATGTGCGACACACCCCAACTTTGTGAGAAACCTTCACAACAATTTCTTTGATGGTTGATGCCTCGTTCTCCTCGCGCTCGATCTTATATATACTCAAAATGACCTCTTTCATTTCTGCACTCAGGTGTCTTTTTTTAGAGCGTTTCCTAGGTGGACTACAGGAGTTTACAACTTCATCGGCAGTATCTGTACTACTGGGAATTTTGCGCAAGCATTTGATAACAATAACAATCAATAACAAGGTATAACAATAACAACGACAAACTCAACAACTTAATAAGATAACAAACGAAAACGTCCAAAGAAATATCAAATTGCAATGATGCACACGACATACGTAACACGTCTGAACCTGAATGTGACTCTGCCTTGATACGACTGCTCTGCCGCTCGGCATAGGCATTTAATTGCGAATTGACCAATGAGGGCTCCTGTTTTACGTCGAGACGGCGGCGTTAGCGTGAAAATCACCCGAACCTTTTGTTTACATCCGGTCTATCTCTTATCTGAATATACTGTATATGATTCATAGCAGAGACTAATTGCATGAGCCTGCTTGACCGACTTGATCTACTTAATCTTTCTATTGTACGCGTTCGTGACTGTTTTTTTATTCTCATGGGGTTCAACTTGTTCTGAATTTAATCCTTTATGAACTGATAACGTTGTTACGTAGGAGGTACATTGTCAACCTACAGTGTATTTACACCCAAGATAGAATGGATGCGTGATTGCCGAAAGCAAGGACGACGTACAGGGCCGCATTCAGGGCTACCTCCGAATGATGGAATACCATCAACGTGCTGTAAAACAAATATAACAGTATTTAACAGACACTTAACAAATTACTCAAATACACTTAACCACAACAACAGCATCAACCAAGCAAGGTGAATACGAAAACACGAGCACGCAGTGATACACGCGACGGTCGGTGGCCTGAATGCAACTCTGCCTGCCCTGCCCCTGTCGCGCGCTTTATTCCGCTAGGCGACCGCTTGAAATTCAATGGCGAATTGACCACCTGTTACCGAGAGATCACGCGCTAACTGTTATTATTTACATCTCATCTTGAATTTGGATTCAGTTTAGTCGACGTCATTTTTCCGCACAGAAATACCTTTATCGGAATATCTGAGCAAGCAATGCCGATGAACTCTATATTAAGCTATTTTCTCGTATAATGTTACTGTATAATGTTTTTCTGTAGAACAGATGCACGAGATTCTTCCACAATATCGGCAGCCATATGTTTGATGAGTCGTTCCAATCTGTAGTTCCTATATTCAGGTTTTTGCGATTTTAGAATCGATATCAGTCTTCAACAATGTTAAGCGACAAGTAGTAAAACGCCTTGAGGAGGTCGAAACATTATTAGCAAATGGTAACAGCGCTAGTAGTGCTAATAGCAGTTGCACGTGAAAAAATGGCGCGTTCGTTGGTTTTCTGGCGGTGTGTCAGTGACGACACAAAGTGAAAAACAAACGAAATCCCCTGACGAATCGCATTCTTGGCATTCCTCGTATATGCGCCAAAGTCGGTGCTCGTTCAGTGATACCAACATTAAAAAGAAACTTGTTCTAGTGCAAGGCTGTGGACGACGCGACGCGCGAATATTCTTTTTATAGACCGCCGCATTTCGCGATTTAAAGGTTGGGCAGAATGGCGATGTACAGTTATTATGTCGTCGCCGTATCTGTGCGCTATCAAAATTCTTGCCTACGACTTTTCTAATATCTGGAAGTTATCGCTTTGTGACACTCGTAAAAATAAATGAGTCGACTCGCACGTATTCAACGGCGATTCTTTTATTATCCCACGTCTACTGGCGAGGAGGTATTGTAATCACGGAAAATTTCGAAAATGAAACATTTTATTTTTTGGATGCTTTGTTTGTATATATTTGACCATTAAAAATAACATTGTGTCGTTTTTTACGTTTTTATTTCTTTTACATCATACCCCTGCCGTGCTGGCTCCCGCACCATGAACGTCTCGCTGCAATTTTCGACAAAACCTGCAGCCGAACGTACTTGCGAGTCGGAAACATCCTTTTGCCGCCGCGGAAAAGAAGCGCAATTAAATGTTGTCCTAAAGGCGCGTCTTCGCCATCTCATGAAATTCGGCTACATGTGCGTATTTCTTGGATAACGGACTTGTGTGTGAGATTATGCCCATTTTAAGACGAAACGTATGACAACAAAGTTGAATCGATTTGTTTGCAGCGTTCCACCGTACACTCAATGTACGTTTAAGGCGAGAGAAAATGCATTTTATGATAGTATGAATTTTTAAAAGTGTCAGTAGGATTGGGCATCGAGTTACGTAATTTTTTCGTAATATAGCACAACTACATCTTAAAGACATCTTAAAAACGTCATTTTGAGATATTAGAGACGTCGAAAAGACGTCTTGTGAACTCTGTAAAGACGTTGTAAAGACGTCTTTATTATACGTTCGTAAGGTATTTAGCGCGGCATCAAAAAGAAATAATAAAAAGCAGGTGGATTATTAAAAAAAAGTGTTTGTATAAAAAAAAAATATTTTTTGTGTTATCAAACTTTTCTGTACGGCTATCTGAATCTCTTCTCAGCCAAGCCCGGATTGCTAGCTCCACCTCATGGTGGCTCTAGCATACATCAGCCCTTTCAGCAGACACTGAAGTAAATAAGTATGTTCAGGTTGTCCCATAAACTTTTTAATATTGTATTCCAAAATGTTATATGTGTTGCAAATTTTAATTCTTAAAAGATGACGACAGCATCGTGCTTCTAATATCAACAAATGCCTTGTCCTTTCGCATGGTTTGCAATAATGAAATTGCTTAAAAAATATATGAACCTTAAGTCGTAGTTGTGTAAACAAAAAAATATGTTACTTTAAAGCTTAGTTATATGTTCAGGATTGAAGTTTTTTGTAGGTTCACTAATATTTCCAGCTTTCTAAATTTTAACCACGTCTTCTAAAAGAAAAAAAAAACGCCTTGAAGATGTTTGTTTTATGTTTTGTCACGATAATTAAATTAATATATTAATATAAATTAATAGTACCATGTCGCGCACTCTACTGGACGTACGATAGAGCAACTGCACGACTATGCTGTATGTATGTAAGTGCAGCTTTGACCTGATTATACAAAATCAGAAAAGGTGCAAATAAATCTGTAAGGACGTAAACACTTCGAGTGCCTTCGCGATGACATAATAGAAGTGTTATTGTCCAGGATCGAAGTGCATTGTCCCTTGTATTTATCTCGCTCTTTGACAACGTTATAAACGACAGAATTATCGCTTCTGCTGTCACGGTGTACCACGCAGCTATCAACATCGCGCAGCGTGCTCATCAATTTCGCCCAAAGTCTGGTGTTCCGTCTCATCCGATCTTAAATACGGCGACTAGCTATTAATAAATCTCTTTTAATTTTAGAGATAGCGAGATTAATACGGATGAGGTTTCTTCTAAAACCACAAAGACGCAATTTATTACGAATGAACAGTTAAGAAATTTAAATTTATAATATGGTCATGTATTCTGCGGACGTGCTTGCGATTTTTTAATCTAGGCTAATGCTCTATGGCATCAAACTCATATTTTGCGGAAAAACTGTTATAAGATGACCGTTGAATCGCTTAGTAGGTAGGCATATCGTCAGCAAGTTGCCGACAGCGCAACCTCTATCAGATGCATTCATCCGTATTTGTTAACAAGACGCGGCAACTAAGCGGCGAAGATAGAAATTTTTACTGGAAGTAGGTATTTTAATTGCGAAAAATATTGACATTTAGATATTGTTTCTTATCAGGATCAAAAAACACCTGCTTGGCTGCATACTGAAATTTGCAAAAATTATTTGCCATCCAAGGTTAGAAATAGCTGTGTTTTCAAAAGTATATTTTTGAGGATCCCAAGAGTCTAAATCAAAGCCCAAACATAACAAGACCCAGAAACATATACTAAGTGACATATAAATCCGAACACCCACTTTAAATGGTTTTATTTTAATAAAATTTTGTATAAGTACTTAATGAAGCATAATAAGTAAATGATAAAAATTTCAAAATGATTGCACTGCTTTAAAGCCCTTTGACCTTTAATAATGTGTGGATGCACCCTGATGTGCTACGCATTCTCCAACGCGCCTAGGCATGCTTCTGATCAGGTGGTCAATGTCCTCCTGTGGTATCTCATTCCAGGCATCCACCAACTCCTCTCGAAGTGCTTCTAGAGTCTGAGGAGGACGTTGCAAATTGAGCAATCTCCTACCCATCATATCCCACACGTGCTCAATTGGGGATAAGTCGGGAGATCTTGGTGGCCATGGTAACAATATGACATCATTATGTTGAAAGAAGTCTATTGTGACTCTTGCAACATGTGGTCGGGCATTATCTTGTTGGAAAGTTGGATCTGCCAGGGTGTCAAGATTGGGTAAAAGATGGGGTTCTAGAACTTGGTGGATATAACGCTGCGCGTTCATGTTACCTCTGATGAAGATTAAAGGTGACCTGGAACCATAAGCTATAGCACCCCAAACCATTACTCCAACAGTGTAATGAACATGTCTTTCAACAAAAAACTGTGGATTCCTCCTTTCACCACGTCGCCTTCTAACCCTGGCACGACCATCGTGCATGCCTAAACAAAATCGAGACTCGTCACTAAAGACAATACTGTTCCATTCCTGATCCCAGAGTGACCGTTGTCTGCACCACTCAAGGCGATTACGTCGGTGTTCTCGAGTTAAAGGGAGGACCCAGTGTGGCCGGTATGAAAACAAGCCAAAACTTCTCATTCGTCGGTAAACACTTCGCATGCCAATAGGTCTTCCGTGTTCTGCAAACCACTCATTTGCAATGGATCTGGTAGTGGAGAAACGGTCCCTTAAGGCCAATAATCTTAGGCGGCGATCTTCACGGTCTGTTGATCTACGGCGGCGTCCAGTGCCCCTTGCTCTTTGCGTACGGCCTTCTCGAAGCCATGCCTGACAACACCTAACCACAGTGTCTACACTTCTTTGCACTCTGACTGCAATTGCCCGAAAAGAACGTCCAGCTTCCCGAAGTCCCACTATACGGCCTCTATCAAACTCACTAAGTTGACGAAATCGTACAGGTCTCCGTACTCTAGGCATCGTAACCGATCGTAAAGGATGTCAAGAACCAAAATCCGCCAACGTTGATTCTTTACTGCGACTGAAATATTCATTTTTAGAGCGTTAGTGAATTAAAAAAAAGCAGTATAAAAACCGGAATGTCCAACTGATAAGGCTGAAAATTTGTTCACTTGTTATTTACAGTAAGACATACATTCACCAACTTTTATTAAAATAAAACCATTTAAACTGGGTGTTCGGATTTATATGTCTCTTAGTATATTTATCTTACTGTAAATAACAAGTGAAAAATTTTTCAGCCTTATCAGTTGGACATTCCGGTTTTTATACTGCTTTTTTTTTTTAATTCATTAACGCTCTAAAAATGAATATTTCAGCCGCAGTAAAGAATCAACGTTGGCGGATTTTGGTTCTTGACATTCTTTACGATCGGTTACGATGCCTAGAGTACGGAGACCTGTACGATTTCGTCAACTTAGTGAGTTTGATAGGGGCCGTATAGTGGGACTTCGGGAAGCTGGACTTTCTTTTCGGGCAATTGCAGTTAGAGTGCAAAGAAGTGTAGACACTGTGGTTAGGTGTTGTCAGGCATGGCTTCGAGAAGGCCGTACGCAAAGAGCAAGGGGCACTGGACGCCGCCGTAGATCAACAGACCGTGAAGATCGCCGCCTAAGATTATTGGCCTTAAGGGACCGTTTCTCCACTACCAGGTCCATTGCAAATGAATGGTTTGCAGAACACGGAAGACCTATTGGCATGCGAAGTGTTTACCGACGAATGAGAAGTTTTGGCTTGTTTTCATACCGGCCACACTGGGTCCTCCCTTTAACTCGAGAACACCGACGTAATCGCCTTGAGTGGTGCAGACAACGGTCACTCTGGGATCAGGAATGGAACAGTATTGTCTTTAGTGACGAGTCTCGATTTTGTTTAGGCAAGCACGATGGTCGTGCCAGGGTTAGAAGGCGACGTGGTGAAAGGAGGAATCCACAGTTTTTTGTTGAAAGACATGTTCATCACACTGTTGGAGTTATGGTTTGGGGTGCTATAGCTTATGATTCCAGGTCACCTTTAATCTTCATCAGAGGTAACATGAAGTTCTAGAACCCCATCTTTTACCCTATCTTGACACCCTGGCAGATCCAACTTTCCAACAAGATAATGCCCGACCACATGTTGCAAGAGTCACAATAGATTTCTTTCAACATAATGATGTCACATTGTTACCATGGCCACCAAGATCTCCCGACTTATCCCCAATTGAGCACGTGTGGGATATGATGGGTAGGAGATTGCTCAATTTGCAACGTCCTCCTCAGACTCTAGAAGCACTTCGAGAGGAGTTGGTGGTTGCCTGGAATGAGATACCACAGGAGGACATTGACCACCTGATCAGAAGCATGCCTAGGCGCGTCGGAGAATGCGTAGCACATCAGGGTGCAACCACACATTATTAAAGGTCAAAGAGCTTTAAAGCAGTGCAATAATTTTGAAATTTTTATCATTTACTTATTATGCTTCATTAAGTACTTATACAAAATTTTATTAAAATAAAACCATTTAAACTGGGTGTTCGGATTTATATGTCACTTACTATATTTCTCGACGAAAAGTCCTGAGTTTGTTAACGTTCCATCGATTTGTAGAGCAGTAATTTGTGTTAATGTCCGAAAGTGAAAGTTATTAATTACGTTCTGCTTAGAGTTACGAGTAGAATCATCGTAATACCTTACATCGCAATCATCAACTCGGCGATGTAATACCTGAACTTGACTTTGCACTTGACATTGATACCCATTCCACTTTTCCGAGCGCAATATTTTACAGCAAAGCCGCAATTTTATATAACATTTTACTTGTTTGCACAATTATTGTTATTTTTAGGCAAAGCGTTGTCATTTTTGTATGTGGAGATGTTCGGGTCGAGGGACCCAATGCAAGTAATCCATTCCGTGCCAAACTTTCGCTCTTATATAACTGGTGCAAGTTCTGAAGATACGAGTATAAAAATACTCATAAGATACTGGCCTCGGGATTCGGGGAAGTGGCTTAATAAACAACATGGTATGGGCTGAAACTAATGAGATATGAGATAATAGTTTTGAAGGATGTTATTAATAACAATTATCAGGTGTCTGACCGTAACATAAATGCGAAACAAATTTTACAAATAGTGGTCATTATAGGCGTGAATACTCTCATTTTATTTTTCTTAGACTGTTACTCAAAACGATTAAGAAGGACGCGCCTAGCTCAAAATGGTAGAGGGGCAGATTCGAAAATTCTTTTATTGGAGGCATGTGAATTTTTGCAGTGATTGTGAATTGTCGGTATTGTTACGAATTCGTGGGTTGAATTTCACACCATTAATTGTCGCCATTTATTCCTTGGTGTGCTAAAAGATTTGCTCGTTTATAATGGATTGTAAATCCAAATTACAATGTAAAGTTTTATCAGAACAAATTAGGGAGGTTGTAGCAAATGTTATATTCTTTATGCAGCGAGACGCAGAAGGAAATAAACCTCTTAAAGACTTGAAGAAAGTTCAGGAGCGTGCAGCCATGGTCACGGTAGTCTATCGACTATTAGGAGGATTTCTCGCGAAATGAAATCTGTCGAGGAAGGTGCCTCGACATCTTTTTCGATACGAAACAAAAAAAGACGAACAGCCACTCCGAAATCTGATTTCGACGACTTTGATAGAGGATTGCTTCGTCGATCTATAATGAATTGTTACATAACCGAAAAGGTTTCAACTTTGCGGTGCATACACAGGAAATTTATTCAAGAACACCATTCCACTTGATCAGATGAAACTTTAAGGAAAGTGATAAGGACAATGGGAGGTTTTAGCAAATGTTATATTCTTTATGCAGCGAGACGCAGAAGGAAATAAACCTCTTAAAGACTTGAAGAAAGTTCAGGAGCGTGCAGCCATGGTCACGGTAGTCTATCGACTATTAGGAGGATTTCTCGCGAAATGAAATCTGTCGAGGAAGGTGCCTCGACATCTTTTTCGATACGAAACAAAAAAAGACGAACAGCCACTCCGAAATCTGATTTCGACGACTTTGATAGAGGATTGCTTCGTCGATCTATAATGAATTTTTACATAACCGAAAAGGTTTCAACTTTGCGGTGCATACACAGGAAATTTATTCAAGAACACCATTCCACTTGATCAGATGAAACTTTAAGGAAAGTGATAAGGACAATGGGAGGTTTTAGCAAATGTTATATTCTTTATGCAGCGAGACGCAGAAGGAAATAAACCTCTTAAAGACTTGAAGAAAGTTCAGGAGCGTGCAGCCATGGTCACGGTAGTCTATCGACTATTAGGAGGATTTCTCGCGAAATGAAATCTGTCGAGGAAGGTGCCTCGACATCTTTTTCGATACGAAACAAAAAAAGACGAACAGCCACTCCGAAATCTGATTTCGACGACTTTGATAGAGGATTGCTTCGTCGATCTATAATGAATTTTTACATAACCGAAAAGGTTTCAACTTTGCGGTGCATACACAGGAAATTTATTCAAGAACACCATTCCACTTGATCAGATGAAACTTTAAGGAAAGTGATAAGGACAATGGGAGGTTTTAGCAAATGTTATATTCTTTATGCAGCGAGACGCAGAAGGAAATAAACCTCTTAAAGACTTGAAGAAAGTTCAGGAGCGTGCAGCCATGGTCACGGTAGTCTATCGACTATTAGGAGGATTTCTCGCGAAATGAAATCTGTCGAGGAAGGTGCCTCGACATCTTTTTCGATACGAAACAAAAAAAGACGAACAGCCACTCCGAAATCTGATTTCGACGACTTTGATAGAGGATTGCTTCGTCGATCTATAATGAATTTTTACATAACCGAAAAGGTTTCAACTTTGCGGTGCATACACAGGAAATTTATTCAAGAACACCATTCCACTTGATCAGATGAAACTTTAAGGAAAGTGATAAGGACAATGGGAGGTTTTAGCAAATGTTATATTCTTTATGCAGCGAGACGCAGAAGGAAATAAACCTCTTGAAGACTTGAAGAAAGTTCAGGAGCGTGCAGCCACGGTCACGGTAGTCTATCGACTATTAGGAGGATTTCTCGCGCAATGAAATCTGTCGAGGAAGGTGCCTCGACATCTTTTTCGATACGAAACAAAAAAAGACGAACAGCCACTCCGAAATCTGATTTCGACGACTTTGATAGAGGATTGCTTCGTCGATCTATAATGAATTTTTACATAACCGAAAAGGTTTCAACTTTGCGGTGCATACACAGGAAATTTATTCAAGAACACCATTCCACTTGATCGGATGAAACTTTAAGGAAAGTGATAAGGACAATGGGAGGTTTTAGCAAATGTTATATTCTTTATGCAGCGAGACGCAGAAGGAAATAAACCTCTTGAAGACTTGAAGAAAGTTCAGGAGCGTGCAGCCATGGTCACGGTAGTCTATCGACTATTAGGAGGATTTCTCGCGAAATGAAATCTGTCGAGGAAGGTGCCTCGACATCTTTTTCGATACCAAACAAAACAAGATGAAGAGCTACTCCGAAATAGGATTTCGACGACTTTGATAGATGATTGCTTCGTCGATCTATAATGAATTGTTACATAACCGAAAAGGTTTCAACTTTGCGGTGCATACACAGGAAATTTATTCAAGAACACCATTCCACTTGATCAGATGAAACTTTAAGGAAAGTGATAAGGACAATGGGAGGTTTTAGCAAATGTTATATTCTTTATGCAGCGAGACGCAGAAGGAAATAAACCTCTTGAAGACTTGAAGAAAGTTCAGGAGCGTGCAGCCACGGTCACGGTAGTCTATCGACTATTAGGAGGATTTCTCGCGCAATGAAATCTGTCGAGGAAGGTGCCTCGACATCTTTTTCGATACGAAACAAAAAAAGACGAACAGCCACTCCGAAATCTGATTTCGACGACTTTGATAGAGGATTGCTTCGTCGATCTATAATGAATTTTTACATAACCGAAAAGGTTTCAACTTTGCGGTGCATACACAGGAAATTTATTCAAGAACACCATTCCACTTCATCAGATGAAACTTTAAGGAAAGTGATAAGGACAATGGGAGGTTTTAGCAAATGTTATATTCTTTATGCAGCGAGACGCAGAAGGAGATAAACCTCTTAAAGACTTGAACAAAGTTCAGGAGCGTGCAGCCATGGTCACGGTAGTCTATCGACTATTAGGAGGATTTCTCGCGAAATGAAATCTGTCGAGGAAGGTGCCTCGACATCTTTTTCGATACGAAACAAAAAAAGACGAACAGCCACTCCGAAATCTGATTTCGACGACTTTGATAGAGGATTGCTTCGTCGATCTATAATGAATTTTTACATAACCGAAAAGGTTTCAACTTTGCGGTGCATACACAGGAAATTTATTCAAGAACACCATTCCACTTCATCAGATGAAACTTTAAGGAAAGTGATAAGGACAATGGGAGGTTTTAGCAAATGTTATATTCTTTATGCAGCGAGACGCAGAAGGAGATAAACCTCTTAAAGACTTGAACAAAGTTCAGGAGCGTGCAGCCATGGTCACGGTAGTCTATCGACTATTAGGAGGATTTCTCGCGAAATGAAATCTGTCGAGGAAGGTGCCTCGACATCTTTTTCGATACGAAACAAAAAAAGACGAACAGCCACTCCGAAATCTGATTTCGACGACTTTGATAGAGGATTGCTTCGTCGATCTATAATGAATTTTTACATAACCGAAAAGGTTTCAACTTTGCGGTGCATACACAGGAAATTTATTCAAGAACACCATTCCACTTCATCAGATGAAACTTTAAGGAAAGTGATAAGGACAATGGGAGGTTTTAGCAAATGTTATATTCTTTATGCAGCGAGACGCAGAAGGAGATAAACCTCTTAAAGACTTGAACAAAGTTCAGGAGCGTGCAGCCATGGTCACGGTAGTCTATCGACTATTAGGAGGATTTCTCGCGAAATGAAATCTGTCGAGGAAGGTGCCTCGACATCTTTTTCGATACGAAACAAAAAAAGACGAACAGCCACTCCGAAATCTGATTTCGACGACTTTGATAGAGGATTGCTTCGTCGATCTATAATGAATTGTTACATAACCGAAAAGGTTTCAACTTTGCGGTGCATACACAGGAAATTTATTCAAGAACACCATTCCACTTGATCAGATGAAACTTTAAGGAAAGTGATAAGGACAATGGGAGGTTTTAGCAAATGTTATATTCTTTATGCAGCGAGACGCAGAAGGAAATAAACCTCTTAAAGACTTGAAGAAAGTTCAGGAGCGTGCAGCCATGGTCACGGTAGTCTATCGACTATTAGGAGGATTTCTCGCGAAATGAAATCTGTCGAGGAAGGTGCCTCGACATCTTTTTCGATACGAAACAAAAAAAGACGAACAGCCACTCCGAAATCTGATTTCGACGACTTTGATAGAGGATTGCTTCGTCGATCTATAATGAATTTTTACATAACCGAAAAGGTTTCAACTTTGCGGTGCATACACAGGAAATTTATTCAAGAACACCATTCCACTTGATCAGATGAAACTTTAAGGAAAGTGATAAGGACAATGGGAGGTTTTAGCAAATGTTATATTCTTTATGCAGCGAGACGCAGAAGGAAATAAACCTCTTAAAGACTTGAAGAAAGTTCAGGAGCGTGCAGCCATGGTCACGGTAGTCTATCGACTATTAGGAGGATTTCTCGCGAAATGAAATCTGTCGAGGAAGGTGCCTCGACATCTTTTTCGATACGAAACAAAAAAAGACGAACAGCCACTCCGAAATCTGATTTCGACGACTTTGATAGAGGATTGCTTCGTCGATCTATAATGAATTGTTACATAACCGAAAAGGTTTCAACTTTGCGGTGCATACACAGGAAATTTATTCAAGAACACCATTCCACTTGATCAGATGAAACTTTAAGGAAAGTGATAAGGACAATGGGAGGTTTTAGCAAATGTTATATTCTTTATGCAGCGAGACGCAGAAGGAAATAAACCTCTTAAAGACTTGAAGAAAGTTCAGGAGCGTGCAGCCATGGTCACGGTAGTCTATCGACTATTAGGAGGATTTCTCGCGAAATGAAATCTGTCGAGGAAGGTGCCTCGACATCTTTTTCGATACGAAACAAAAAAAGACGAACAGCCACTCCGAAATCTGATTTCGACGACTTTGATAGAGGATTGCTTCGTCGATCTATAATGAATTTTTACATAACCGAAAAGGTTTCAACTTTGCGGTGCATACACAGGAAATTTATTCAAGAACACCATTCCACTTCATCAGATGAAACTTTAAGGAAAGTGATAAGGACAATGGGAGGTTTTAGCAAATGTTATATTCTTTATGCAGCGAGACGCAGAAGGAGATAAACCTCTTAAAGACTTGAACAAAGTTCAGGAGCGTGCAGCCATGGTCACGGTAGTCTATCGACTATTAGGAGGATTTCTCGCGAAATGAAATCTGTCGAGGAAGGTGCCTCGACATCTTTTTCGATACGAAACAAAAAAAGACGAACAGCCACTCCGAAATCTGATTTCGACGACTTTGATAGAGGATTGCTTCGTCGATCTATAATGAATTTTTACATAACCGAAAAGGTTTCAACTTTGCGGTGCATACACAGGAAATTTATTCAAGAACACCATTCCACTTGATCAGATGAAACTTTAAGGAAAGTGATAAGGACAATGGGAGGTTTTAGCAAATGTTATATTCTTTATGCAGCGAGACGCAGAAGGAAATAAACCTCTTAAAGACTTGAAGAAAGTTCAGGAGCGTGCAGCCATGGTCACGGTAGTCTATCGACTATTAGGAGGATTTCTCGCGAAATGAAATCTGTCGAGGAAGGTGCCTCGACATCTTTTTCGATACGAAACAAAAAAAGACGAACAGCCACTCCGAAATCTGATTTCGACGACTTTGATAGAGGATTGCTTCGTCGATCTATAATGAATTTTTACATAACCGAAAAGGTTTCAACTTTGCGGTGCATACACAGGAAATTTATTCAAGAACACCATTCCACTTGATCAGATGAAACTTTAAGGAAAGTGATAAGGACAATGGGAGGTTTTAGCAAATGTTATATTCTTTATGCAGCGAGACGCAGAAGGAAATAAACCTCTTAAAGACTTGAAGAAAGTTCAGGAGCGTGCAGCCATGGTCACGGTAGTCTATCGACTATTAGGAGGATTTCTCGCGAAATGAAATCTGTCGAGGAAGGTGCCTCGACATCTTTTTCGATACGAAACAAAAAAAGACGAACAGCCACTCCGAAATCTGATTTCGACGACTTTGATAGAGGATTGCTTCGTCGATCTATAATGAATTGTTACATAACCGAAAAGGTTTCAACTTTGCGGTGCATACACAGGAAATTTATTCAAGAACACCATTCCACTTGATCAGATGAAACTTTAAGGAAAGTGATAAGGACAATGGGAGGTTTTAGCAAATGTTATATTCTTTATGCAGCGAGACGCAGAAGGAAATAAACCTCTTAAAGACTTGAAGAAAGTTCAGGAGCGTGCAGCCATGGTCACGGTAGTCTATCGACTATTAGGAGGATTTCTCGCGAAATGAAATCTGTCGAGGAAGGTGCCTCGACATCTTTTTCGATACGAAACAAAAAAAGACGAACAGCCACTCCGAAATCTGATTTCGACGACTTTGATAGAGGATTGCTTCGTCGATCTATAATGAATTTTTACATAACCGAAAAGGTTTCAACTTTGCGGTGCATACACAGGAAATTTATTCAAGAACACCATTCCACTTGATCAGATGAAACTTTAAGGAAAGTGATAAGGACAATGGGAGGTTTTAGCAAATGTTATATTCTTTATGCAGCGAGACGCAGAAGGAAATAAACCTCTTAAAGACTTGAAGAAAGTTCAGGAGCGTGCAGCCATGGTCACGGTAGTCTATCGACTATTAGGAGGATTTCTCGCGAAATGAAATCTGTCGAGGAAGGTGCCTCGACATCTTTTTCGATACGAAACAAAAAAAGACGAACAGCCACTCCGAAATCTGATTTCGACGACTTTGATAGAGGATTGCTTCGTCGATCTATAATGAATTTTTACATAACCGAAAAGGTTTCAACTTTGCGGTGCATACACAGGAAATTTATTCAAGAACACCATTCCACTTGATCAGATGAAACTTTAAGGAAAGTGATAAGGACAATGGGAGGTTTTAGCAAATGTTATATTCTTTATGCAGCGAGACGCAGAAGGAAATAAACCTCTTAAAGACTTGAAGAAAGTTCAGGAGCGTGCAGCCATGGTCACGGTAGTCTATCGACTATTAGGAGGATTTCTCGCGAAATGAAATCTGTCGAGGAAGGTGCCTCGACATCTTTTTCGATACGAAACAAAAAAAGACGAACAGCCACTCCGAAATCTGATTTCGACGACTTTGATAGAGGATTGCTTCGTCGATCTATAATGAATTTTTACATAACCGAAAAGGTTTCAACTTTGCGGTGCATACACAGGAAATTTATTCAAGAACACCATTCCACTTGATCAGATGAAACTTTAAGGAAAGTGATAAGGACAATGGGAGGTTTTAGCAAATGTTATATTCTTTATGCAGCGAGACGCAGAAGGAAATAAACCTCTTAAGACTTGAAGAAAGTTCAGGAGCGTGCAGCCACTGGTCACGGTAGTCTATCGACTATTAGGAGGATTTCTCGCGCAATGAAATCTGTCGAGGAAGGTGCCTCGACATCTTTTTCGATACGAAACAAAAAAAGACGAACAGCCACTCCGAAATCTGATTTCGACGACTTTGATAGAGGATTGCTTCGTCGATCTATAATGAATTTTTACATAACCGAAAAGGTTTCAACTTTGCGGTGCATACACAGGAAATTTATTCAAGAACACCATTCCACTTGATCAGATGAAACTTTAAGGAAAGTGATAAGGACAATGGGAGGTTTTAGCAAATGTTATATTCTTTATGCAGCGAGACGCAGAAGGAAATAAACCTCTTAAAGACTTGAAGAAAGTTCAGGAGCGTGCAGCCATGGTCACGGTAGTCTATCGACTATTAGGAGGATTTCTCGCGAAATGAAATCTGTCGAGGAAGGTGCCTCGACATCTTTTTCGATACCAAACAAAACAAGATGAAGAGCTACTCCGAAATAGGATTTCGACGACTTTGATAGATGATTGCTTCGTCGATCTATAATGAATTGTTACATAACCGAAAAGGTTTCAACTTTGCGGTGCATACACAGGAAATTTATTCAAGAACACCATTCCACTTGATCAGATGAAACTTTAAGGAAAGTGATAAGGACAATGGGAGGTTTTAGCAAATGTTATATTCTTTATGCAGCGAGACGCAGAAGGAAATAAACCTCTTAAAGACTTGAAGAAAGTTCAGGAGCGTGCAGCCATGGTCACGGTAGTCTATCGACTATTAGGAGGATTTCTCGCGCAATGAAATCTGTCGAGGAAGGTGCCTCGACATCTTTTTCGATACGAAACAAAAAAAGACGAACAGCCACTCCGAAATCTGATTTCGACGACTTTGATAGAGGATTGCTTCGTCGATCTATAATGAATTTTTACATAACCGAAAAGGTTTCAACTTTGCGGTGCATACACAGGAAATTTATTCAAGAACACCATTCCACTTCATCAGATGAAACTTTAAGGAAAGTGATAAGGACAATGGGAGGTTTTAGCAAATGTTATATTCTTTATGCAGCGAGACGCAGAAGGAAATAAACCTCTTAAAGACTTGAACAAAGTTCAGGAGCGTGCAGCCATGGTCACGGTAGTCTATCGACTATTAGGAGGATTTCTCGCGAAATG
Source organism: Acanthoscelides obtectus (assembly GCA_963669975.1). Classification (NCBI taxonomy): domain Eukaryota; kingdom Metazoa; phylum Arthropoda; class Insecta; order Coleoptera; family Chrysomelidae; genus Acanthoscelides; species Acanthoscelides obtectus. Next base: position 2,622,216 of record CAVLJG010000005.1, read on the forward strand.
AAATCTGTCGAGGAAGGTGCCTCGACATCTTTTTCGATACGAAACAAAAAAAGACGAACAGCCACTCCGAAATCTGATTTCGACGACTTTGATAGAGGATTGCTTCGTCGATCTATAATGAATTTTTACATAACCGAAAAGGTTTCAACTTTGCGGTGCATACACAGGAAATTTATTCAAGAACACCATTCCACTTGATCAGATGAAACTTTAAGGAAAGTGATAAGGACAATGGGAGGTTTTAGCAAATGTTATATTCTTTATGCAGCGAGACGCAGAAGGAAATAAACCTCTTAAAGACTTGAAGAAAGTTCAGGAGCGTGCAGCCATGGTCACGGTAGTCTATCGACTATTAGGAGGATTTCTCGCGAAATGAAATCTGTCGAGGAAGGTGCCTCGACATCTTTTTCGATACCAAACAAAACAAGATGATGAGCTACTCCGAAATAGGATTTCGACGACTTTGATAGATGATTGCTTCGTCGATCTATAATGAATTGTTACATAACCGAAAAGGTTTCAACTTTGCGGTGCATACACAGGAAATTTATTCAAGAACACCATTCCACTTGATCAGATGAAACTTTAAGGAAAGTGATAAGGACAATGGGAGGTTTTAGCAAATGTTATATTCTTTATGCAGCGAGACGCAGAAGGAAATAAACCTCTTAAAGACTTGAAGAAAGTTCAGGAGCGTGCAGCCATGGTCACGGTAGTCTATCGACAATTAGGAGGATTTCTCGCGAAATGAAATCTGCTGAGGAAGGTTCTTCGACATCTTTTTCGATACCAAACAAAACAAGATGAAGAGCTACTCCGAAATAGGATTTCGACGACTTTGATAGATGATTGCTTCGTCGATCTATAATGAATTGTTACATAACCGAAAGGTTTCAACTTTGCGGTGCATACACAGGAAATTTATTCAAGAACACCATTCCACTTGATCAGATGAAACTTTAAGGAAAGTGATAAGGACAATGGGAGGTTTTAGCAAATGTTATATTCTTTATGCAGCGAGACGCAGAAGGAAATAAACCTCTTAAAGACTTGAAGAAAGTTCAGGAGCGTGCAGCCATGGTCACGGTAGTCTATCGACAATTAGGAGGATTTCTCGCGAAATGAAATCTGCTGAGGAAGGTTCTTCGACATCTTTTTCGATACCAAACAAAACAAGATGAAGAGCTACTCCGAAATAGGATTTCGACGACTTTGATAGATGATTGCTTCGTCGATCTATAATGAATTGTTACATAACCGAAAAGGTTTCAACTTTGCGGTGCATACACAGGAAATTTATTCAATAACACCATTCCACTTGATCAGATGAAACTTTAAGGAAAGTGATAAGGACAATGGGAGGTTTTAGCAAATGTTATATTCTTTATGCAGCGAGACGCAGAAGGAAATAAACCTCTTAAAGACTTGAAGAAAGTTCAGGAGCGTGCAGCCATGGTCACGGTAGTCTATCGACTATTAGGAGGATTTCTCGCGAAATGAAATCTGTTGAGGAAGGTTCTTCGACATCTTTTTCGATACCAAACAAAACAAGATGATGAGCTACTCCGAAATAGGATTTCGACGACTTTGATAGATGATTGCTTCGTCGATCTATAATGAATTGTTACATAACCGAAAAGGTTTCAACTTTGCGGTGCATACACAGGAAATTTATTCAATAACACCATTCCACTTGATCAGATGAAACTTTAAGGAAAGTGATAAGGACAATGGGAGGTTTTAGCAAATGTTATATTCTTTATGCAGCGAGACGCAGAAGGAAATAAACCTCTTAAAGACTTGAAGAAAGTTCAGGAGCGTGCAGCCATGGTCACGGTAGTCTATCGACTATTAGGAGGATTTCTCGCGAAATGAAATCTGTCGAGGAAGGTTCTCGACATCTTTTTCGATACCAAACAAAACAAGATGATGAGCTACTCCGAAATAGGATTTCGACGACTTTGATAGATGATTGCTTCGTCGATCTATAATGAATTGTTACATAACCGAAAAGGTTTCAACTTTGCGGTGCATACACAGGAAATTTATTCAATAACACCATTCCACTTGATCAGATGAAACTTTAAGGAAAGTGATAAGGACAATGGGAGGTTTTAGCAAATGTTATATTCTTTATGCAGCGAGACGCAGAAGGAAATAAACCTCTTAAAGACTTGAAGAAAGTTCAGGAGCGTGCAGCCATGGTCACGGTAGTCTATCGACAATTAGGAGGATTTCTCGCGAAATGAAATCTGCTGAGGAAGGTTCTTCGACATCTTTTTCGATACCAAACAAAACAAGATGAAGAGCTACTCCGAAATAGGATTTCGACGACTTTGATAGATGATTGCTTCGTCGATCTATAATGAATTGTTACATAACCGAAAAGGTTTCAACTTTGCGGTGCATACACAGGAAATTTATTCAATAACACCATTCCACTTGATCAGATGAAACTTTAAGGAAAGTGATAAGGACAATGGGAGGTTTTAGCAAATGTTATATTCTTTATGCAGCGAGACGCAGAAGGAAATAAACCTCTTAAAGACTTGAAGAAAGTTCAGGAGCGTGCAGCCATGGTCACGGTAGTCTATCGACTATTAGGAGGATTTCTCGCGAAATGAAATCTGTCGAGGAAGGTTCCTCGACATCTTTTTCGATACCAAACAAAACAAGATGATGAGCTACTCCGAAATAGGATTTCGACGACTTTGATAGATGATTGCTTCGTCGATCTATAATGAATTGTTACATAACCGAAAAGGTTTCAACTTTGCGGTGCATACACAGGAAATTTATTCAATAACACCATTCCACTTGATCAGATGAAACTTTAAGGAAAGTGATAAGGACAATGGGAGGTTTTAGCAAATGTTATATTCTTTATGCAGCGAGACGCAGAAGGAAATAAACCTCTTAAAGACTTGAAGAAAGTTCAGGAGCGTGCAGCCATGGTCACGGTAGTCTATCGACTATTAGGAGGATTTCTCGCGAAATGAAATCTGTCTGAGGAAGGTTCTTCGACATCTTTTTCGATACCAAACAAAACAAGATGATGAGCTACTCCGAAATAGGATTTCGACGACTTTGATAGATGATTGCTTCGTCGATCTATAATGAATTGTTACATAACCGAAAAGGTTTCAACTTTGCGGTGCATACACAGGAAATTTATTCAATAACACCATTCCACTTGATCAGATGAAACTTTAAGGAAAGTGATAAGGACAATGGGAGGTTTTAGCAAATGTTATATTCTTTATGCAGCGAGACGCAGAAGGAAATAAACCTCTTAAAGACTTGAAGAAAGTTCAGGAGCGTGCAGCCATGGTCACGGTAGTCTATCGACTATTAGGAGGATTTCTCGCGAAATGAAATCTGTCTGAGGAAGGTGCCTTCGACATCTTTTTCGATACCAAACAAAACAAGATGATGAGCTACTCCGAAATAGGATTTCGACGACTTTGATAGATGATTGCTTCGTCGATCTATAATGAATTGTTACATAACCGAAAAGGTTTCAACTTTGCGGTGCATACACAGGAAATTTATTCAATAACACCATTCCACTTGATCAGATGAAACTTTAAGGAAAGTGATAAGGACAATGGGAGGTTTTAGCAAATGTTATATTCTTTATGCAGCGAGACGCAGAAGGAAATAAACCTCTTAAAGACTTGAAGAAAGTTCAGGAGCGTGCAGCCATGGTCACGGTAGTCTATCGACAATTAGGAGGATTTCTCGCGAAATGAAATCTGCTGAGGAAGGTTCTTCGACATCTTTTTCGATACCAAACAAAACAAGATGAAGAGCTACTCCGAAATAGGATTTCGACGACTTTGATAGATGATTGCTTCGTCGATCTATAATGAATTGTTACATAACCGAAAAGGTTTCAACTTTGCGGTGCATACACAGGAAATTTATTCAAGAACACCATTCCACTTGATCAGATGAAACTTTAAGGAAAGTGATAAGGACAATGGGAGGTTTTAGCAAATGTTATATTCTTTATGCAGCGAGACGCAGAAGGAAATAAACCTCTTAAAGACTTGAAGAAAGTTCAGGAGCGTGCAGCCATGGTCACGGTAGTCTATCGACTATTAGGAGGATTTCTCGCGAAATGAAATCTGTCGAGGAAGGTGCCTCGACATCTTTTTCGATACCAAACAAAACAAGATGAAGAGCTACTCCGAAATAGGATTTCGACGACTTTGATAGATGATTGCTTCGTCGATCTATAATGAATTGTTACATAACCGAAAAGGTTTCAACTTTGCGGTGCATACACAGGAAATTTATTCAAGAACACCATTCCACTTGATCAGATGAAACTTTAAGGAAAGTGATAAGGACAATGGGAGGTTTTAGCAAATGTTATATTCTTTATGCAGCGAGACGCAGAAGGAAATAAACCTCTTAAAGACTTGAAGAAAGTTCAGGAGCGTGCAGCCATGGTCACGGTAGTCTATCGACTATTAGGAGGATTTCTCGCGAAATGAAATCTGTCTGAGGAAGGTTCTTCGACATCTTTTTCGATACCAAACAAAACAAGATGAAGAGCTACTCCGAAATAGGATTTCGACGACTTTGATAGATGATTGCTTCGTCGATCTATAATGAATTGTTACATAACCGAAAAGGTTTCAACTTTGCGGTGCATACACAGGAAATTTATTCAAGAACACCATTCCACTTGATCAGATGAAACTTTAAGGAAAGTGATAAGGACAATGGGAGGTTTTAGCAAATGTTATATTCTTTATGCAGCGAGACGCAGAAGGAAATAAACCTCTTAAAGACTTGAAGAAAGTTCAGGAGCGTGCAGCCATGGTCACGGTAGTCTATCGACTATTAGGAGGATTTCTCGCGCAATGAAATCTGTCGAGGAAGGTGCCTCGACATCTTTTTCGATACGAAACAAAAAAAGACGAACAGCCTACTCCGAAATCTGATTTCGACGACTTTGATAGAGGATTGCTTCGTCGATCTATAATGAATTTTTACATAACCGAAAAGGTTTCAACTTTGCGGTGCATACACAGGAAATTTATTCAAGAACACCATTCCACTTGATCAGATGAAACTTTAAGGAAAGTGATAAGGACAATGGGAGGTTTTAGCAAATGTTATATTCTTTATGCAGCGAGACGCAGAAGGAAATAAACCTCTTAAAGACTTGAAGAAAGTTCAGGAGCGTGCAGCCATGGTCACGGTAGTCTATCGACTATTAGGAGGATTTCTCGCGAAATGAAATCTGTCGAGGAAGGTGCCTCGACATCTTTTTCGATACCAAACAAAACAAGATGAAGAGCTACTCCGAAATAGGATTTCGACGACTTTGATAGATGATTGCTTCGTCGATCTATAATGAATTGTTACATAACCGAAAAGGTTTCAACTTTGCGGTGCATACACAGGAAATTTATTCAAGAACACCATTCCACTTGATCAGATGAAACTTTAAGGAAAGTGATAAGGACAATGGGAGGTTTTAGCAAATGTTATATTCTTTATGCAGCGAGACGCAGAAGGAAATAAACCTCTTAAAGACTTGAAGAAAGTTCAGGAGCGTGCAGCCATGGTCACGGTAGTCTATCGACTATTAGGAGGATTTCTCGCGAAATGAAATCTGTCGAGGAAGGTGCCTCGACATCTTTTTCGATACGAAACAAAAAAAGACGAACAGCTACTCCGAAATCTGATTTCGACGACTTTGATAGAGGATTGCTTCGTCGATCTATAATGAATTTTTACATAACCGAAAAGGTTTCAACTTTGCGGTGCATACACAGGAAATTTATTCAAGAACACCATTCCACTTGATCAGATGAAACTTTAAGGAAAGTGATAAGGACAATGGGAGGTTTTAGCAAATGTTATATTCTTTATGCAGCGAGACGCAGAAGGAAATAAACCTCTTAAAGACTTGAAGAAAGTTCAGGAGCGTGCAGCCATGGTCACGGTAGTCTATCGACTATTAGGAGGATTTCTCGCGAAATGAAATCTGTCGAGGAAGGTGCCTCGACATCTTTTTCGATACCAAACAAAACAAGATGAAGAGCTACTCCGAAATAGGATTTCGACGACTTTGATAGATGATTGCTTCGTCGATCTATAATGAATTGTTACATAACCGAAAAGGTTTCAACTTTGCGGTGCATACACAGGAAATTTATTCAAGAACACCATTCCACTTGATCAGATGAAACTTTAAGGAAAGTGATAAGGACAATGGGAGGTTTTAGCAAATGTTATATTCTTTATGCAGCGAGACGCAGAAGGAAATAAACCTCTTAAAGACTTGAAGAAAGTTCAGGAGCGTGCAGCCATGGTCACGGTAGTCTATCGACTATTAGGAGGATTTCTCGCGAAATGAAATCTGTCGAGGAAGGTGCCTCGACATCTTTTTCGATACGAAACAAAAAAAGACGAACAGCTACTCCGAAATCTGATTTCGACGACTTTGATAGAGGATTGCTTCGTCGATCTATAATGAATTTTTACATAACCGAAAAGGTTTCAACTTTGCGGTGCATACACAGGAAATTTATTCAAGAACACCATTCCACTTGATCAGATGAAACTTTAAGGAAAGTGATAAGGACAATGGGAGGTTTTAGCAAATGTTATATTCTTTATGCAGCGAGACGCAGAAGGAAATAAACCTCTTAAAGACTTGAAGAAAGTTCAGGAGCGTGCAGCCATGGTCACGGTAGTCTATCGACTATTAGGAGGATTTCTCGCGAAATGAAATCTGTCGAGGAAGGTGCCTCGACATCTTTTTCGATACCAAACAAAACAAGATGAAGAGCTACTCCGAAATAGGATTTCGACGACTTTGATAGATGATTGCTTCGTCGATCTATAATGAATTGTTACATAACCGAAAAGGTTTCAACTTTGCGGTGCATACACAGGAAATTTATTCAAGAACACCATTCCACTTGATCAGATGAAACTTTAAGGAAAGTGATAAGGACAATGGGAGGTTTTAGCAAATGTTATATTCTTTATGCAGCGAGACGCAGAAGGAAATAAACCTCTTAAAGACTTGAAGAAAGTTCAGGAGCGTGCAGCCATGGTCACGGTAGTCTATCGACTATTAGGAGGATTTCTCGCGAAATGAAATCTGTCGAGGAAGGTGCCTCGACATCTTTTTCGATACGAAACAAAAAAAGACGAACAGCCACTCCGAAATCTGATTTCGACGACTTTGATAGAGGATTGCTTCGTCGATCTATAATGAATTTTTACATAACCGAAAAGGTTTCAACTTTGCGGTGCATACACAGGAAATTTATTCAAGAACACCATTCCACTTGATCAGATGAAACTTTAAGGAAAGTGATAAGGACAATGGGAGGTTTTAGCAAATGTTATATTCTTTATGCAGCGAGACGCAGAAGGAAATAAACCTCTTAAAGACTTGAAGAAAGTTCAGGAGCGTGCAGCCATGGTCACGGTAGTCTATCGACTATTAGGAGGATTTCTCGCGAAATGAAATCTGTCGAGGAAGGTGCCTCGACATCTTTTTCGATACCAAACAAAACAAGATGAATGAGCTACTCCGAAATAGGATTTCGACGACTTTGATAGATGATTGCTTCGTCGATCTATAATGAATTGTTACATAACCGAAAAGGTTTCAACTTTGCGGTGCATACACAGGAAATTTATTCAAGAACACCATTCCACTTGATCAGATGAAACTTTAAGGAAAGTGATAAGGACAATGGGAGGTTGTAGCAAATGTTATATTCTTTATGCAGCGAGACGCAGAAGGAAATAAACCTCTTAAAGACTTGAAGAAAGTTCAGGAGCGTGCAGCCATGGTCACGGTAGTCTATCGACTATTAGGAGGATTTCTCGCGAAATGAAATCTGTCGAGGAAGGTGCCTCGACATCTTTTTCGATACCAAACAAAACAAGATGAATGAGCTACTCCGAAATAGGATTTCGACGACTTTGATAGATGATTGCTTCGTCGATCTATAATGAATTGTTACATAACCGAAAGGTTTCAACTTTGCGGTGCATACACAGGAAATTTATTCAAGAACACCATTCCACTTGATCAGATGAAACTTTAAGGAAAGTGATAAGGACAATGGGAGGTTGTAGCAAATGTTATATTCTTTATGCAGCGAGACGCAGAAGGAAATAAACCTCTTAAAGACTTGAAGAAAGTTCAGGAGCGTGCAGCCATGGTCACGGTAGTCTATCGACTATTAGGAGGATTTCTCGCGAAATGAAATCTGTCGAGGAAGGTGCCTCGACATCTTTTTCGATACCAAACAAAACAAGATGATGAGCTACTCCGAAATAGGATTTCGACGACTTTGATAGATGATTGCTTCGTCGATCTATAATGAATTGTTACATAACCGAAAAGGTTTCAACTTTGCGGTGCATACACAGGAAATTTATTCAATAACACCATTCCACTTGATCAGATGAAACTTTAAGGAAAGTGATAAGGACAATGGGAGGTTTTAGCAAATGTTATATTCTTTATGCAGCGAGACGCAGAAGGAAATAAACCTCTTAAAGACTTGAAGAAAGTTCAGGAGCGTGCAGCCATGGTCACGGTAGTCTATCGACTATTAGGAGGATTTCTCGCGAAATGAAATCTGTCGAGGAAGGTGCCTCGACATCTTTTTCGATACCAAACAAAACAAGATGATGAGCTACTCCGAAATAGGATTTCGACGACTTTGATAGATGATTGCTTCGTCGATCTATAATGAATTGTTACATAACCGAAAAGGTTTCAACTTTGCGGTGCATACACAGGAAATTTATTCAAGAACACCATTCCACTTGATCAGATGAAACTTTAAGGAAAGTGATAAGGACAATGGGAGGTTTTAGCAAATGTTATATTCTTTATGCAGCGAGACGCAGAAGGAAATAAACCTCTTAAAGACTTGAAGAAAGTTCAGGAGCGTGCAGCCATGGTCACGGTAGTCTATCGACTATTAGGAGGATTTCTCGCGAAATGAAATCTGTCGAGGAAGGTGCCTCGACATCTTTTTCGATACCAAACAAAACAAGATGATGAGCTACTCCGAAATAGGATTTCGACGACTTTGATAGATGATTGCTTCGTCGATCTATAATGAATTGTTACATAACCGAAAAGGTTTCAACTTTGCGGTGCATACACAGGAAATTTATTCAATAACACCATTCCACTTGATCAGATGAAACTTTAAGGAAAGTGATAAGGACAATGGGAGGTTTTAGCAAATGTTATATTCTTTATGCAGCGAGACGCAGAAGGAAATAAACCTCTTAAAGACTTGAAGAAAGTTCAGGAGCGTGCAGCCATGGTCACGGTAGTCTATCGACTATTAGGAGGATTTCTCGCGAAATGAAATCTGTCGAGGAAGGTGCCTCGACATCTTTTTCGATACCAAACAAAACAAGATGATGAGCTACTCCGAAATAGGATTTCGACGACTTTGATAGATGATTGCTTCGTCGATCTATAATGAATTGTTACATAACCGAAAAGGTTTCAACTTTGCGGTGCATACACAGGAAATTTATTCAAGAACACCATTCCACTTGATCAGATGAAACTTTAAGGAAAGTGATAAGGACAATGGGAGGTTTTAGCAAATGTTATATTCTTTATGCATCGAGACGCAGAAGGAAATAAACCTCTTAAAGACTTGAAGAAAGTTCAGGAGCGTGCAGCCATGGTCACGATAGTCTATCGACTATTAGGAGGATTTCTCGCGAAATGAAATCTGTTGAGGAAGGTTCTTCGACATCTTTTTCGATACGAAACAAAAAAAGACGAACAGCCACTCCGAAATCTGATTTCGACGACTTTGTTAGAGGATTGCTTCGTCGATCTATAATGAATTTTTACATAACCGAAAAGGTTTCAACTTTGCGGTGCATACACAGGAAATTTATTCAAGAACACCATTCCACTTGATCAGATGAAACTTTAAGGAAAATGATAAGGACAATGGGAGGTTGTAGCAAATGTTATATTCTTTATGCAGCGAGACGCAGAAGGAAATAAACCTCTTAAAGACTTGAAGAAAGTTCAGGAGCGTGCAGCCATGGTCACGGTAGTCTATCGACTATTAGGAGGATTTCTCGCGAAATGAAATCTGTCGAGGAAGGTGCCTCGACATCTTTTTCGATACCAAACAAAACAAGATGATGAGCTACTCCGAAATAGGATTTCGACGACTTTGATAGATGATTGCTTCGTCGATCTATAATGAATTGTTACATAACCGAAAAGGTTTCAACTTTGCGGTGCATACACAGGAAATTTATTCAATAACACCATTCCACTTGATCAGATGAAACTTTAAGGAAAGTGATAAGGACGATGGGAGGTTGTAGCAAATGTTATATTCTTTATGCAGCGAGACGCAGAAGGAAATAAACCTCTTAAAGACTTGAAGAAAGTTCAGGAGCGTGCAGCCATGGTCACGGTAGTCTATCGACTATTAGGAGGATTTCTCGCGAAATGAAATCTGTCGAGGAAGGTGCCTCGACATCTTTTTCGATACCAAACAAAACAAGATGATGAGCTACTCCGAAATAGGATTTCGACGACTTTGATAGATGATTGCTTCGTCGATCTATAATGAATTGTTACATAACCGAGAGGGTTTCAACTTTGCGGTGCATACACAGGAAATTTATTCAAGAACACCATTCCACTTGATCAGATGAAACTTTAAGGAAAGTGATAAGGACGATGGGAGGTTGTAGCAAATGTTATATTCTTTATGCAGCGAGACGCAGAAGGAAATAAACCTCTTAAAGACTTGAAGAAAGTTCAGGAGCGTGCAGCCATGGTCACGGTAGTCTATCGACTATTAGGAGGATTTCTCGCGAAATGAAATCTGTCGAGGAAGGTGCCTCGACATCTTTTTCGATACCAAACAAAACAAGATGATGAGCTACTCCGAAATAGGATTTCGACGACTTTGATAGATGATTGCTTCGTCGATCTATAATGAATTGTTACATAACCGAAAAGGTTTCAACTTTGCGGTGCATACACAGGAAATTTATTCAATAACACCATTCCACTTGATCAGATGAAACTTTAAGGAAAGTGATAAGGACAATGGGAGGTTTTAGCAAATGTTATATTCTTTATGCAGCGAGACGCAGAAGGAAATAAACCTCTTAAAGACTTGAAGAAAGTTCAGGAGCGTGCAGCCATGGTCACGGTAGTCTATCGACTATTAGGAGGATTTCTCGCGAAATGAAATCTGTCGAGGAAGGTGCCTCGACATCTTTTTCGATACCAAACAAAACAAGATGATGAGCTACTCCGAAATAGGATTTCGACGACTTTGATAGATGATTGCTTCGTCGATCTATAATGAATTGTTACATAACCGAAAAGGTTTCAACTTTGCGGTGCATACACAGGAAATTTATTCAAGAACACCATTCCACTTGATCAGATGAAACTTTAAGGAAAGTGATAAGGACAATGGGAGGTTTTAGCAAATGTTATATTCTTTATGCAGCGAGACGCAGAAGGAAATAAACCTCTTAAAGACTTGAAGAAAGTTCAGGAGCGTGCAGCCATGGTCACGGTAGTCTATCGACAATTAGGAGGATTTCTCGCGAAATGAAATCTGCTGAGGAAGGTTCTTCGACATCTTTTTCGATACCAAACAAAACAAGATGAAGAGCTACTCCGAAATAGGATTTCGACGACTTTGATAGATGATTGCTTCGTCGATCTATAATGAATTGTTACATAACCGAGAGGGTTTCAACTTTGCGGTGCATACACAGGAAATTTATTCAAGAACACCATTCCACTTGATCAGATGAAACTTTAAGGAAAGTGATAAGGACGATGGGAGGTTGTAGCAAATGTTATATTCTTTATGCAGCGAGACGCAGAAGGAAATAAACCTCTTAAAGACTTGAAGAAAGTTCAGGAGCGTGCAGCCATGGTCACGGTAGTCTATCGACTATTAGGAGGATTTCTCGCGAAATGAAATCTGTTGAGGAAGGTTCTTCGAGATCTTTTTCGATACCAAACAAAACAAGATGATGAGCTACTCCGAAATAGGATTTCGACGACTTTGATAGATGATTGCTTCGTCGATCTATAATGAATTTTTACATAACCGAAAAGGTTTCAACTTTGCGGTGCATACACAGGAAATTTATTCAAGAACACCATTCCACTTGATCAGATGAAACTTTAAGGAAAGTGATAAGGACAATGGGAGGTTTTAGCAAATGTTATATTCTTTATGCATCGAGACGCAGAAGGAAATAAACCTCTTAAAGACTTGAAGAAAGTTCAGGAGCGTGCAGCCATGGTCACGGTAGTCTATCGACTATTAGGAGGATTTCTCGCGAAATGAAATCTGTTGAGGAAGGTTCTTCGACATCTTTTTCGATACGAAACAAAAAAAGACGAACAGCCACTCCGAAATCTGATTTCGACGACTTTGTTAGAGGATTGCTTCGTCGATCTATAATGAATTTTTACATAACCGAAAAGGTTTCAACTTTGCGGTGCATACACAGGAAATTTATTCAAGAACACCATTCCACTTGATCAGATGAAACTTTAAGGAAAATGATAAGGACAATGGGAGGTTGTAGCAAATGTTATATTCTTTATGCAGCGAGACGCAGAAGGAAATAAACCTCTTAAAGACTTGAAGAAAGTTCAGGAGCGTGCAGCCATGGTCACGGTAGTCTATCGACTATTAGGAGGATTTCTCGCGAAATGAAATCTGTCGAGGAAGGTGCCTCGACATCTTTTTCGATACCAAACAAAACAAGATGATGAGCTACTCCGAAATAGGATTTCGACGACTTTGATAGATGATTGCTTCGTCGATCTATAATGAATTGTTACATAACCGAGAGGGTTTCAACTTTGCGGTGCATACACAGGAAATTTATTCAAGAACACCATTCCACTTGATCAGATGAAACTTTAAGGAAAGTGATAAGGACGATGGGAGGTTGTAGCAAATGTTATATTCTTTATGCAGCGAGACGCAGAAGGAAATAAACCTCTTAAAGACTTGAAGAAAGTTCAGGAGCGTGCAGCCATGGTCACGGTAGTCTATCGACTATTAGGAGGATTTCTCGCGAAATGAAATCTGTCGAGGAAGGTGCCTCGACATCTTTTTCGATACCAAACAAAACAAGATGATGAGCTACTCCGAAATAGGATTTCGACGACTTTGATAGATGATTGCTTCGTCGATCTATAATGAATTGTTACATAACCGAAAAGGTTTCAACTTTGCGGTGCATACACAGGAAATTTATTCAAGAACACCATTCCACTTGATCAGATGAAACTTTAAGGAAAGTGATAAGGACAATGGGAGGTTTTAGCAAATGTTATATTCTTTATGCAGCGAGACGCAGAAGGAAATAAACCTCTTAAAGACTTGAAGAAAGTTCAGGAGCGTGCAGCCATGGTCACGGTAGTCTATCGACAATTAGGAGGATTTCTCGCGAAATGAAATCTGCTGAGGAAGGTTCTTCGACATCTTTTTCGATACCAAACAAAACAAGATGAAGAGCTACTCCGAAATAGGATTTCGACGACTTTGATAGATGATTGCTTCGTCGATCTATAATGAATTGTTACATAACCGAGAGGGTTTCAACTTTGCGGTGCATACACAGGAAATTTATTCAAGAACACCATTCCACTTGATCAGATGAAACTTTAAGGAAAGTGATAAGGACGATGGGAGGTTGTAGCAAATGTTATATTCTTTATGCAGCGAGACGCAGAAGGAAATAAACCTCTTAAAGACTTGAAGAAAGTTCAGGAGCGTGCAGCCATGGTCACGGTAGTCTATCGACTATTAGGAGGATTTCTCGCGAAATGAAATCTGTTGAGGAAGGTTCTTCGAGATCTTTTTCGATACCAAACAAAACAAGATGATGAGCTACTCCGAAATAGGATTTCGACGACTTTGATAGATGATTGCTTCGTCGATCTATAATGAATTTTTACATAACCGAAAAGGTTTCAACTTTGCGGTGCATACACAGGAAATTTATTCAAGAACACCATTCCACTTGATCAGATGAAACTTTAAGGAAAGTGATAAGGACAATGGGAGGTTTTAGCAAATGTTATATTCTTTATGCATCGAGACGCAGAAGGAAATAAACCTCTTAAAGACTTGAAGAAAGTTCAGGAGCGTGCAGCCATGGTCACGATAGTCTATCGACTATTAGGAGGATTTCTCGCGAAATGAAATCTGTTGAGGAAGGTTCTTCGACATCTTTTTCGATACGAAACAAAAAAAGACGAACAGCCACTCCGAAATCTGATTTCGACGACTTTGTTAGAGGATTGCTTCGTCGATCTATAATGAATTTTTACATAACCGAAAAGGTTTCAACTTTGCGGTGCATACACAGGAAATTTATTCAAGAACACCATTCCACTTGATCAGATGAAACTTTAAGGAAAATGATAAGGACAATGGGAGGTTGTAGCAAATGTTATATTCTTTATGCAGCGAGACGCAGAAGGAAATAAACCTCTTAAAGACTTGAAGAAAGTTCAGGAGCGTGCAGCCATGGTCACGGTAGTCTATCGACTATTAGGAGGATTTCTCGCGAAATGAAATCTGTCGAGGAAGGTGCCTCGACATCTTTTTCGATACCAAACAAAACAAGATGAAGAGCTACTCCGAAACAGGATTTCGACGACTTTGATAGATGATTGCTTCGTCGATCTATAATGAATTTTTACATAACCGAGAAGGTTTCAACTTTGCGCTGCATACACAGGAAATTTATTCAAGAACACCATTCCACTGGATCAGATGAAACTTTAAGGAAAGTGATAAGGACAATGGGAGGTTGTAGCAAATGTTATATTCTTTATGCAGCGAGACGCAGAAGGAAATAAAGCTCTTAAAGACTTGAAGAAAGTTCAGGAGCGTGCAGCCATGGTCAAGGTAGTCTATCGACTATTAGAAGGATTTCTCGCGAAATGAAATCTGTTGAGGAAGGTTCTTCGACATCTTTTTCGATACCAAACAGAACAAGATGAAGAGCCACCCCGAAATAGGATTTCGACGACTTTGATAGAGGATTGCTTCGTCGATCTATAATGAATTTTTACATAACCGAAGAGGTTTCAACTTTGCGGTGCATACACAGGAAATTTATTCAAGAACACCATTCCACTTGATCAGATGAAACTTTAAGGAAAGTGATAAGGACAATGGGAGGTTTTAGCAAATGTTATATTCTTTATGCAGCGAGACGCAGAAGGAAATAAACCTCTTAAAGACTTGAAGAAAGTTCAGGAGCGTGCAGCCATGGTCACGGTAGTCTATCGACTATTAGGAGGATTTCTCGCGAAATGAAATCTGTTGAGGAAGGTTCTTCGACATCTTTTTCGATACCAAACAAAACAAGATGAAGAGTTACTCCGAAATAGGATTTCGATGACTTTGATAGATGATTGCTTCGTCGATCTATAATGAATTTTTACATAACCGAAAAGGTTTCAACTTTGCGGTGCATACACAGGAAATTTATTCAAGAACACCATTCCACTTGATCAGATGAAACTTTAAGGAAAGTGATAAGGACAATGGGATTTCGTTGGAGGAAGGCAAGAACTGATGGAAGACTTCTTATAGAGAAACCAGAGATTCAGCATCTCAGGACAAATTTTCTGAGAAGGATGGAAGAGTATAGAGAAAAAAATCATCCTAGCAAATTGGTGGAAGCCATCCCCATGAAAAAAAAAGCCTGATGTGAACAGGTAAAATATAACTCTAATTAACAATTTCATAGATGTTTATACATTTATTATTGCTCATTGAGATTCTTAGAGACTTCTTGATTTTATTGGACATTCTACCTTCTATTTCATTGATCATGATTTTGATTTTTGAGCTGCCATAACTGTTTAGAACAAGGGTATATCAGTTTAGTACATTTTTATATTTTATTTTGCCTTTGCTTTACTTTTCGTGTACAAAAAAATGTACATGGTTTTGCTTCAAGTGAGATTGTTTTCAATGAGTGGTTTTATCTCAGACAGAGAGTAGAGTAGATTTTTAAACAGTTTTTCTCTCTCTAGGGTTTCTTTTTACTACCATAATTTTTGGCAACGAGGCAAGCTGCCCCTGCGCAGTGACGTGCCCACTACTGGCCACTTTTTGACCAGAGCTGAGGACATCTCGGCGACAAAGAATACCTACAGATAAGTTTAATATTTAAGCGCAAAATATCTGTAAATACTCGGGCTTATTCCATGGTAGACGTCTCGCGGGGTTGATTCGAAAAATAATTTTGTCAGGTTGTATTTAAGATTTATAACATTTTCCAACGCCCTTTATTTATTACTGTTTTGATACTGTTCAAACAAAATTACAGGGTATGCGTTTCAATAAAAGAACTTTCATTTTGTTGGGACACCCTAGAATAGGGTTATTTTTTATGTATCATATGATTACCGCGATATGATAAAAATGATAAAAGTTACAAGTCGTGGGAAGTTAATTTTAAATCACCTTCATTTTTTTGTGAACGACAAAAAATAAATTAAATCATAACAACTAAGGAAGCACACATCGTAAACGTTCGAAATTTGCATACTACTGAAATTGCAAAAGCTTTTATGGGCTGGTATTCTTGTTAATAAAGTCGTTATATGTATTTAAATGGATACATCATCTGAATCTAACCATAGATGATGGTTCTGGAGAACATAAACAACAATAGCGTATGACAGGTAATCGCTTGTTAATATATTGTTAAAAGTTCTCTCTGAAATAACGACGAACTATAATTCTTTCTGAAAGGAATGATCATATTGAGATACATAATTCATCAAGACTCATCTGATGTATCTTTTACCCTTACTGTGAGAGATAAGCAATTTGCTTTTACTTCCACAGGTATAGAAGGACACTTTTTTTGATAAGGGTATTGAATATGCAATATATGGGGACGCAGGAAAGTACACGCATATTAAAACAAGAAAGATCGATATTCAAATCAAGTTGGGTACTTTATTTTGAAGGTTCGTTTATACCATTTATGTGTGAAAAATAATATCGCTCAAATGTTCACCACGAGTGGATTTACAGGCGTCCACGCGATGGTCGAAATTTTCAATGACATTTTGCAACATGGTCGGTCCTATGGCATTTATCTCGGTAATGATGTTGTTTTTGAGTTCTTGGAGGGTGGCTGGTTTGTTGACGTAGACTTTGCTTTTCAAATATCCCCATAAAAAGAAGTCCAAGGGAGTCAAATCGCACGATCTTGGTGGCCATGGCACATTTCCTCTGCGCGAAATCACGCGATCACCGAAGAAGGACTGCAATCGATGGATATTGACGTCGGTTGTGTGGCATGTTGCACCGTCTTGTTGGAAATAAACATCGTCCATATCCATTCCTTCAAGTTGCGGCAAAAAATAGTCCTCTATCATCACGTGATATCGCTCAGAATTGACGGTAACGGCGTCTCCGGCCGCATTTTCGAAGAAGTAAGGTCCGATGATGCTTTTTGACCACAATGCACACCACACAGTCACTTTTTGAGGATGCATCGGCTGCTCTTGATACTCACGGGGATTTTCGTTCGCCCAGATGCGGCAGTTTTGCTTGTTTGCTTGCTTTTCAAAGTGAAATGCGCTTCGTCGCTGAACATGATTGTTGATGAAAAATTGGCATCAATTTGGCGGTGTTCAAGGAGCCAATGTGAGAACGTTCGGCGCGAAAAATGGTCGGCCCGACGCAGCTCTTGCGTCAATTGGATCTTGTAGGCGTGTACATTCAAATCCTTGTGGAGAATGCGGCGCAAACTGGTTCTCGAAATGCCCAATTCTTGGGATCGACGCGTTGTTGATTGTTTCGGATCGTCTCTCACACTCTCCTTCACAACAGCAATATTTTCCGGTGTGCGAACGCTCCTTGGCCGGCCAGAGCCTGGCAGATTTGCCACAGAACCTGTTGCCTCGAATTTACGCACCAGACGACCGATAGTTGTTTCGTTGTTGCGACCGAAATGTTCACGAAGCGCGCGAAACGTGTTTTTTATTTTTGCACCATTTTTGTAGTGCTCTTGAATAACTTTAATGCCGTCTTCAATCGAATACAACTCCATAGCGATCAGTGGTAAACATTCAACTAACAAAATGACATGTCGGTGTCTGAAAACAAAGATGGCGTCCATGTCAAATTGACGTTTACTTTCCTGCGTCGCTATTGGACACACAACAATCAACTTGACATCTTCAATGAAACAATTTATTTCATTATTTAGGAACTGTAAATTTCTTTCCGCGGTAAGTTGTCCATTGGCCCCAAAAGTTATTCTCCGATAATACGTACCCAGCAATTGAAACCAAATCGCTCTTGAAAATTTCCTTATTGCATTAGACGTAAGTTTGTGACCGCACTTTAGTCGGAATAAATAATTTAAAATGGAACACGTACATCATCATCTATGTACATATACTAAGTGACATATAAATCCGAACACCCAGTTTAAATGGTTTTATTTTAATAAAAGTTGGTGAATGTATTTATCTTACTGTAAATAACAAGTGAAAAAATTTTCAGCCTTATCAGTTGGACATTCCGGTTTTTATACTGTATTTTTTTATTCACTAACGCTCTAAAAATGAATATTTCAGCCGCAGTAAAGAATCAACGTTGGCGGATTTTGGTTCTTGACATCCTTTACGATCGGTTACGATGCCTAGAGTACGGAGACCTGTACGATTTCGTCAACTTAGGGAGTTTGATAGGGGCCGTATAGTGCGACTTCGGGAAGCTGGACTTTCTTTTCGGGCAATTGCAGTTAGAGTGCAAAGAAGTGTAGACACTGTGGTTAGGTGTTGTCAGGCATGGCTTCGAGAAGGCCGTACGCAAAGAGCAAGGGGCACTGGACGCCGCCGTAGAACAACAGACCGTGAAGATCGCCGCCTAAGATTATAGGCCTTAAGGGACCGTTTCTCCACTACCAGGTCCATTGCAAATGAATGGTTTGCAGAACACGGAAGACCTATTGGCATGCGAAGTGTTTACCGACGAATGAGAAGTTTTGGCTTGTTTTCATACCGGCCACACTGGGTCCTCCCTTTAACTCGAGAACACCGACGTAATCGCCTTGAGTGGTGCAGACAACGGTCACTCTGGGATCAGGAATGGAACAGTATTGTCTTTAGTGACGAGTCTCGATTTTGTTTAGGCATGCACGATGGTCGTGCCAGGGTTAGAAAGCGACGTGGTGAAAGGAGGAATCCACAGTTTTTTGTTGAAAGACATTTTCATCACACTGTTGGAGTTATGGTTTGGAGTGCTATAGCTTATGGTTCCAGGTCACCTTTAATCTTCATCAGAGGTAACATGAACGCGCAGCGTTATATCCACGAAGTTCTAGAACCCCATCTTTTACCCTATCTTGGCACCCTGGCAGATCCAACTTTCCAACAAGATAATGCCCGACCACATGTTGCAAGAGTCACAATAGACTTCTTTCAACATAATGATGTCACATTGTTACCATGGCCACCAAGATCTCCCGACTTATCCCCAATTGAGCACGTGTAGGATATGATGGGTAGGAGACTGCTCAATTTGCAACGTCCTCCTCAGACTCTAGAAGCACTTCGAAAGGAGTTGGTGGTTGCCTGGAATGAGATACCACAGGATGACATTGACCACCTGATCAGAAGCATGCCTAGGCGCGTTGGAGAATGCGTAGCACATCAGGGGGCATCCACACATTATTAAAGGTCAAAGGGCTTTGAAGCAGTGCAATCATTTTGAAATTTTTATCATTTACTTATTATGCTTCATTAAGTACTTATACAAAATTTTATTAAAATAAAACCATTTAAACTGGGTGTTCGGATTTATATGTCACTTAGTATATTATCAAAATACTCATTGTTAATATTTTAAACCTATAACATCCTGCTACATTTTTATTATTTGTGTTTGATTAGAAAAAAACTAAGATTCCAATAGTTGGGCCAACTGAAGTGGGAAGGGGCTCGTACATAGCTAAACTTTAAGGTAACATATATTTTTCGTTTATCCAACCACGGTTGAAAATATATATCACTTTTTTAAGATTCATATATTTTTTAACCAATTCCATTATTTTAAACTGTCAGATGACAAGTCGTTGAAGTTGTCAGTTGTTTTTATTTCTCGACAAACACCATTCGTCTTTTTCTTGATTCAATATGGGAATTATGGGCCCGTTTTATACAAATCGTATAATTTTTCGGTTGTTTGTGAAATATTTTACAAGAAATCGACCATATCCGTTAAGGGGACCGCTGTCGCTGACGTGGAACAGAAGAAATCTAGAAATACCCCAGCCTTTCTGAAGGAGATAAAAGACTATAAAAATCAAGGAGGAACCGTAAAGGCGTCCTGCAATTGTTGGCCCTAAATTCATTACTTCAAAGACGCTTTCTCATTGGTTGAATGTGTGATCCACGTGCTTTTTAACGTAAAATCGGGTTGGTAAGAATCGGTTGATATTCCCTTAGCAATCCGCCCTGTTTTATGAACTTGCGCACGTGTTCAACTTGCTTGTGCATTCTCTCGCTGTGAGACATTAAGCAGATTATACGACACAGCGAATCCTAGATCCATTTTCGATTCTACGTAGCCCTTTTGACCTGTAAACGTGCGTAACGGTGCCTCCTACTTTTCGTATGTAGAAGAGCGTCGAGATAAACAACCGCATCTTCGCGTGTATGCGAAAAACATACGCGAAATTAAATAAGGATCTGGGGACAACGGTTTTTTTTCCGTCTTCATTTTAATGCGGAATATACGCTCGCGGTGAGATTTACGGCCTTGGAAGTATCGTACGTGACGCAGATCACGAGATTACGTGATGAACTATATCATAGCGCAAATATAACGTTGCTGGTATAAATATTTAGCTGTACGCGGCGTACGGTACACAATCAATCAAAGGCTGTAAGAATACAATTACTTACTAAATATATTAAGGCCCAATTTCACCAACATTTTGTTACATCAAAAACAATTTTTGCCAATTTATGATCTAGAAATCCACACCAAATGTAAACAAACAGCACATTCTGCATTTCTGGGTCCTAAAACATCGATATTTGTAAAAGTATTTGCATTCACCTATTATTCATCGTCTAGATATTATAAGTCAGAATCGAAAATACCTATTTATGAAAATATATCTCCAAACATTGTTATATTTTCTTATTATTTCTATTATTATAACACGTCTGGGATATCAATGCCTTTAAAGTGATCTGCACATCTGCAGTGTTGCCGAACCGGCAAAAAAACGGAATCGGTAAATAGTATCGTTGAGTTCGGTATAAGGTAAATGCCGTCCCAAGATCAGTGGTAGATAAGGGACCTTTGAGTCATGAAAAACGTCTGTTATTGTATTGGGCGCGCACAAAATGTGTTTTTTGAGGGCATAGTCCTATATTGCAACTTCTACAATGTGCATACTGGACGCTCTTTCAAAGTACTTTGCAAACCATTCTGGAAACTCCTTTTTCGATTCTTGCTTATGGGATTGTTTTACCCCTGAACTGATGAACTCACCTTTCATTTTAATTAAATATTTATTTTGAAAACAGACAGGTTTCGGTTCTTTATTGCTTGTCCGGTCAAGTCCATGCATAGACAATCTGAAATTTGCAATATGAATTTATATTCTAAATTCTATGCTTATCCGTCAATATTTCATTTGCTGCTTTTATTTGTCATAAGATTTTAGCAAAATGTAAGATAGTAAAGGCAACACCGCACCCTGCAGCCCAGTTGACAAGAACGACAAGCTGTCAAGATGAGGGATGTTTGGATCTACGAAAAGTATCGCTATGTATCGATTCTTATCGTTTTAGGAAGTATCGATACTCTAAAATATTGGAATAAAATTATCGATATCCAGTGGAAGGAAACAAAGAAGAAAGTAATCTGAAATTAGTGACTCTTTCTGACACAGTCCTGATCGAATGATGACGATACTCGTTAAATGTATAGATACACCCAAGTGCCGTATATTAAAATATCGATCCAAAATATCCGTTATGGGAAGCAAAAGTATCGATACTTCTGAATATAGGATCGTACTGTCAAGATGTATCACCCGAGGTACCGACGCAGCTTTTGAGGCGACATGAAAATAATTTTAAAAATTCCACGAATAGTCTTATAAAGCATAGTAGAGTATATTTCAACAGTTGGCGGAGCGTACTCCACTGGGACCAGAGGGGTGAAACGGGATATTAGTGCACAGTCTGGCAACCATGTTGCACCTCCAAAAATGGCCGCTGACAACGACACAAGTCACCGCGTTGTCATGGAATTAAACCTTCTTCAGTGTATATGTTTTGTGACTGGCACCAAGGGTTGAACGATCCCACACATGTGTCACTCGTTGTGGTGTTTTGAAATAATTAGCTGTTATTCAAATACTGTCTAATTATATAACCTAGAATGTGTACTCGTGAAAAAAGAAAAATATTGCAAATTTCTAGTTTTTTTGCAGGTTTTAGGTTTGCTGGTAGCTCTACGACACATATTTGGGCATTTCTTAATCGCTGTGAATATAGTGTGGATGTTTGTTCAGTTCCTGAACAACGAAAAAGATTCAACTTTATGGATGTATGGATATCAAAAAACCTGAATGGTTTTGTGGGAATATCAATCTAAGGTGCCATAATGGTTCTGATGAACGGCAAGTAAATGGATGAATGTTTGGAAATGAGCAATATCTATGAAATTTTTGGTAGAGTCTGTGTTTAATGGTTATCTGCAAGAGGTTTATAGGAAAAGAACACACGGCAGGTGATGTTGAGTCAGTAAAATCACATATCAATTGAAGAAAATAATATAAACATGAATAAACAATAAACAATATTAAATAAAAACATGAATTTTATTCAAAAATCTTTCACAGTATTTTGTTTTCAACATTTGATAGCTATTGGTTACTAAAATTTGCTGATTGGAACTTGAAGCTCATTCGCTGTATTTGACGGACTGTTACCCTATAGGTGGAGAATAACGGACTGTTAATTAGACAGCCTTGGTGAAATCCACCCTAAGTGACATAGAAAAATAAATACCCAGTAATAATGAATTTACTAAAACATTGGGCATGCTGACGTAGCGCATTTAACCCAATGTACAAATGTACAAATATTCATAACGCGGGAAATATAAAAAATAAAGATCATGATGAGATGTGAGATTAACAATGACATTGATGCTGTTCATCACGTACCGCCATGCTTTTCTCGGCGTAGACAAAAATCTCATATTCTGCACCGATCAACCACCGTAGCTTCCAATCCGACCACGCATCAGGTTCCTTGCAGCACTGGCGTCCTGTCTCCCTTGGGTAACTCAGACCACGGTCACCCACGGTATTGTAGAGGTTAGGTTTCTGCTTTGGCAGCAAGCAAGTGTAGAGCCAATCTCCTGGACGCCATTTTTATTATCACAGATACATGTTCACAGAAATCTGCTACGCGATCTACGTAAATTGATAAGCAAATCGTTGGAAGCTGTAATAAATTAGTAGTTTATCAACAGTGCGTAACAGGAGTTCAATCTGATAATCAATATTTAAGCTGAGATGATGCATAGTCTCGGTGTACGTAATAACTCAACCTGCCTGTTGTACGCAATTTGCCTTCGTGCTAAGAGGCCTAAGGCTGTTTGCGAATACCACGCTATTTATCTCAAATGTAAAATGTAGGGAACGATAAAATACGGTAGTGGCATTAGCAACGGTAGATGTATTTGTATGTAGTTTCAATTAAGGGACCATTAGAGGACGATATTAAATATTCAAGTATCTTCGAGCCTTCTAATTAGCACTGAAACAAAAGATAACGCGAAATCTGCCTCACACGAGTGGAACTCGCTCGTATTCATGATATCGCCACAAATATTTATAAAAGACTTATTGGAGATCAAGTTGCTATTAAATATCGCGGTCTCATTAATGTGAAAAATTGAGGATGCATTACATATCGAACCGCGAGGAAAGGAGACCCTGCGAGTCTGTAATCGGTAGCGGTTCTAATCACAGGTAGTTAATTTCGCTTATAAGAATGCCATTAAGGGTGATCAAGTAACACTAATTCCTATTACATTAACAATTGAACCGCGTTATGCCAAGCGCCATTCGATAAATTTCCGGATTTTGCTGCCATCTGACGCACAGTAGTTCAACTTACCTATAAAACAATGCAGGCAGTAAGAGACCTGAGGATCAACAGCGAAAACATTTTTAGCTACGCGCCAAGCCTAATATCTGTTATTTATTTTGCAACACATGACCAAACGTAATCGATAGGTTGATACAGAAGGCAATAAGGTTATTTAGCTCAAAAATAGAGAAATTGAGGTGTTTAAAGACAAGCCTTTAGTATTTTGTCAGTTAAAACTGTTTTTGAAGCTTCCTCCAAAGAGATTAATATTGAGAAAAGACGTGGTAAAACTTTGTATAAGTACTTAATGAAGCATAATAAGTAAATGATAAAAATTTCAAAATGATTGCACTGCTTTAAAGCCCTTTGACCTTTAATAATGTGTGGATGCACCCTGATGTGCTACGCATTCTCCAACGCGCCTAGGCATGCTTCTGATCAGGTGGTCAACGTCTTCCTGTGGTATCTCATTCCAGGCAACCACCAACTCCTCTCGAAGTGCTTCTAGAGTCTGACGAGGACGTTGCAAATTAAACTGGGTGTTCGGATTTATATGTCACTTAGTATATGTATTTTTCAAAATTTCCTAATTAATCAGCGATTATGAAAACGCACAAGGACCCTTAAGGATAACTGTTTGCACAACAGTGGGCGTCAAAATGCTGCTGATGATAATTTACCTTTACAGCAAATGCTCAAACTGTTTTCCTTCAGCCGCAATACACGCTCGACATCTTCTTAAAAAAGATCGGGTTATTAAACGAGCGAAACCACGGTTATTAACAAACTCAGCTGCTTCCAATAGTCTTTGCCGTAGCTCAGCTACATTTTGAATCGGCTTGAAATACGCTTTTTCTTTTACAGTTCCCCAGTAAAAAAAATCTAACGGATTCAAATCTGGTGACCGGGCTGGCCACGGTATTGTACCAGACCGCCTTATCCATCTGCCTGGAAAGTTTTGATCGAGATACTCTCTCACTGAGAGTGCATAGTGCGCTGGGCAGCCATCATGCTGAAACCACATGTCCCTGTAAATACTCAGTGGCACGTCCACCAATAAATTTTGTACATAATTTTTCAAAAAGTCCAAATAAACTTCAGCAGTCAAAGTCTCTGGGAACTTAAACGGACCGATTATTTTACCATTTAAAATTCCTGTCCAATGGTTTATCTTGAAGCGATATTGAGTTTATCTTCTCTCATCAAATGTGGGTTTGCTACGTGCCGCTCGTGTAAGTTATGCAGGTTCATGTACCCATCTTTCTTAAATGTGGTCTCATCCGACCATAACATTTTTTCAAAGAACTGTGGATCTTTCCTGTGTCTTTCTAACATTGTGCGACAAAAAGCAACTCGGGGCTCATAATCCCGGGACAGAAGAGCTTGAACACGCTGTACGTGGTATGGATGGAGCACATCACTTACTTGCTATTGCACACTTTGATACCGATCAGTACTCCTTCGTTTACTGCGCATCTTTACATGTTCGTGCTTGTTGATTTCGTACTGTTACTAATTTTGGATTCGTGAACTGGAATGTTGATCGCTTGTGATTTGGATTTGGTCTGTTTAATTGCTCTTCAAAACAACATTTGCTTTCCTTAGACTATCTTTGATAGTGTGATTGTGCAGTGCCGCTATGTCCGTGTACACCGTACAAGAATATGCTAACATGCACCTCATTTATGGGGAATGCAGATGCAACGCTAGTGCTGCAGCGAGACTTTACTGTGAGAGGTACCCTAATGCAGCTCGTCATCCAGATCATCGAGTGTTCACAAATGTGCACCGCTTACTGTTCTCAGAGGGCCAACTACCAAACCAATCACACAGTGAGGGCAGATCTTTCCTTCCTTACGAAGACGTGGTGCTAGGAGCTGTCGAAGAAGACCCGAGTACTTCAGTGCGTGCAATAGCACTAAAAACAGGTGTGCCCAAAAGTACAGCCCATAGAATCTTGCAAAAAAATGTGCTCCATCCATACCACGTACAGCGTGTTCAAGCTCTTCTGCCCCGGGATTATGAGCCCCGAGTTGCTTTTTGTCGCACAATGTTAGAAAGACACAGGGAAGATCCACGGTTCTTTGAGAAAATGTTATGGTCAGATGAGACCACATTTAAGAAAGATGGGTACATGAACCTGCATAACTTACACGAGTGGCACGTAGCAAACCAGCAAACCCACATTTGATGAGAGAAGATAAACTGAATATCGCTTCAAGATAAACCATTGGACAGGAATTTTAAATGGTAAAATAATCGGTCCGTTTGAGTTCCCAGAGACTTTAACTGCTGAGGTTTATTTAGGTTTTTTGCAAAATCATGTACAAAATTTATTGGTGGACGTGCCACTGAGTATTTACAGGGTCATGTGGTTTCAGCATGATGGCTGCCCAGCGCACTATGCACTCTCAGTGAGAGAGTATCTCGATCAAAACTTTCCAGGCAGATGGATAGGGCGGTCTGGTACAATACCGTGGCCAGCCCGGTCACCAGATTTGAATCCGTTAGATTTTTTTTACTGGGGAACTGTAAAAGAAAAAGCGTATTTCAAGCTGATTCAAAATTTAGCTGAGCTACGGCAAAGACTATTGGAAGCAGCTGAGTTTGTTAATAACCGTGGATTCGCTCGTTTAATAACCCGATCTTTTTTAAGAAGCTGTCGAGCGTGTATTGCGGCTGAAGGAAAACAGTTTGAGCATTTGCTGTAAAGGTAAATCATCATCAGCAGTATTTTGACGCCCACTGTTGTGCAAACAGTTATCCTTAAGGGTCCTTGTGCGTTTTCATAATCGCTGTTTAATTATGAAATTTTGAAAAATTTTCATCATTTTTTTCAAATAAAAATTGTGCATAAGTTAACGAGTAATCTTCTAAGTGTTATACCATTTTGGAACCGTTATTAAATGCGCCAACTTTTAAGGTTACTTGCCAAACTCTCGTAGTACATTTTTTTCCAGTACAGCCAGTTAAAGTTGAGCAAAGTTTTACTTTGGAATACTTGGTTGGGAAATAAGTGGCAATTTTTCCTGAACGAGAAAAGTTGGCAGTAAGATCGAGACACCAGTTTGAAGATGCATTATTCATCATTACATTGTAAAAATAAAATCCAAGAAAAGTTAATATTTGTAGTAACAGGAGTTGACAGACTGCCGTAGGGTGTGATATTTCTATATTTTTTTCAAAGACCTATAATTTTCAAAACACATATATAAAATTTTTTTAAATATTTTTCTGATAGCTGTTATGACTTTGCCTATCACCCGGTTTCGGCTTGACGTCCACTTCTGGGACACCCTGTATATTCGAAGTTAGATTTGTCATTAAGAATGATTGTAATCTCCAGACAATACAGCAACAGCGTATTTATCTATCTACAGAGAAACAAACCGTAACTATCCAGTCAAAGAAGTTTTTTACATTTTTTTACATTCTGCCCGGCCAATGAGTAGATCGATTTGACAAATTTATCGCGGTGCATAAATTGTTTGATCGTGAAGGATCGGTACGAACGTTACGAACCCGCAGGCTAATTCTAATTAAAAGTATGCGAGCCCCAGTGCAAAAATTAAAGTCTGAACAGGCCGACTGGCAAATTGCCCAGAGCTGGTCTGCATAGCTGCGGTCGATTGGATTTACGCGAGGACATGTTGGAGAGCTTTTATGGAGTGTGCTGCTGACCGTATCTACGGCCGGACCGGCGAATTTTCCGGATGCTTTCAGGGTACCGCGGAATGAGGCGCGGATGCCGTTGTGAATACCCGCATTGTTACTACATACATAAACGTCAACACTTCAAAGAACTACGCTAGAGCTACCTGAATGCATGCTGCGGCTATTTTAAAATTAAAATTTGAAATAGAATGAAGGTAGCCGTTGAATGTTAATGTTAATATTGTAGAACACAAAATATTTATCGACATTTATTTAAACACTAGTTATCATAAACTACAATTCAATTCTTAATTAAGCTACGCTGTCGAATTAAAGTCCCCAAAAGGATTGTTTAGCATGATGTTCGTGGACATTTGGAAAGACAGTTATCAATATAAGTCTGACTATAAACGCTCCGACACTCACTCTTCCCGCAAAAGGTTGTGGCTGTTGAAAATTACACAACAAACAAGGATTTTATCTGCAAATTTCGCTTCATGTTTGTATCTAACGTTGTCAGGGCATTCTTCTGTATAAAATCCATCGTTTCCCTTGATTTCAGAATGACAAACTGAAATATACTAAGTGACATATAAATCCGAACACAAAGTTTAAATGGTTTTATTTTAATAAAAGTTAGTGAATGTATTTATCTTACTGTAAATAACAAGTGATTTTGGTTCTTGACATCCTTTACGATCGGTTGCGATGCCTAGAGTACGGAGACCTGTACGATTTCGTCAACTTAGTGAGTTTGATAGGGGCCGTATAGTGGGACTTCGGGAAGCTGGACTTTCTTTTCGGGCAATTGCAGTTAGAGTGCAAAGAAGTGTAGACACTGTGGTTAGGTGTTGTCAGGCATGCCTTCGAGAAGGCCGTACGCAAAGAGCAAGGGGCATTGGACTCCGCCGTAGAACAACAGACCGTGAAGATCGCCGCCTAAGATTATTGGCCTTAAGGGACCGTTTCTCCACTACCAGGTCCATTGCAAATGAATGGTTTGCAGACCACGGAAGACCTATTGGCATGCGAAGTGTTTACCGACGAATGAGAAGTTTTGGCTTGTTTTCATACCGGCCACACTGGGTCCTCCCTTTACTCGAGAACACCGACGTAATCGCCTTGAGTGGTGCAGATAACGGTCACTCTGGGATCAGGAATGGAACAGTATTGTCTTTAGTGACGAGTCTGGATTTTGTTTAGGCATGCACGATGGTCGTGCCAGGGTTAGAAGGCGACGTGGTGAAAGGAGGAATCCACAGTTTTTTGTTGAAAGACATGTTCATCACACTGTTGGAGTTATGGTTTGGGGTGCTATAGCTTATGGTTCCAGGTCACCTTTAATCTTCTACAGAGGTAACATGAACGCGCAGCGTTATATCCACGAAGTTCTAGAACCCCATCTTTTACCCTATCTTGACACCCTGGCAGATCCAACTTTCCAACAAGATAATGCCCGACCACATGTTGCAAGAGTCACAATAGACTTCTTTCAACATAATGATGTCACATTGTTACCATGGCCACCAAGATCTCCCGACTTATCCCCAATTGAGCACGTGTGGGATATGATGGGCAGGAGATTGCTCAATTTGCAACGTCCTCCTCAGACTCTAGAAGTACTTCGAGAGGAGTTGGTGGTTGCCTGGAATGAGATACCACAGGAGGACATTGACCACCTGATCAGAAGCATGCCTAGGCGCGTTGGAGAATGCGTAGCACATCAGGGTGCATCCACACATTATTAAAGGTCAAAGGGCTTTAAAGCAGGGCAATCATTTTGAAATTTTTATCATTTACTTATTATGCTTCATTAAGTACTTATACAAAATTTTATTAAAATAAAACCATTTAAACTGGGTGTTCGGATTTATATGTCACTTAGTATACTTTTTGTCATCTAAAATAATGATTTCCCATTGTCAACGGCATCTTGTCTATGAAGGAGTTGCGCTTGGGAGTATTTGGGGCAGTTGTCTCTTTCGATATTTAAGATCATTCCTCCTGAATTCGAACGATATCGTACTCTTAGAAGATTTGTATCGACGAACCTGTCTCTTTGTTGAAATTCCATTATTTTCTCTGCTCGCTTGTCTCACCATTGTTCGATAAATGGTTCTGCGTGACATGTTTCCGTTCTGCAATATTCGCCAAATTTCAGCTTTGGTACTTTTTATGTTTAATGTATACGACATCTTAACGGGGCTCCTACAATCACGAGCACCATCACAAAAGGAAACGAGGGTGGGCTGGCCCTAGACTGTCGTCGGCGATACTTTAAAGAGGAAAGGATGACTGCGGGTGCATACTAAGGCAAATTTTTATAATAACAGAGTCGGATTTCAATTAGCGATCCTTTCCTATTTTGGAACTCAGCAAGTGATCATTTAGTATTTTTCTCCCCTTGCTACTGTTCGTCGATATTGTGTTGTTGAATTGTGGTGTTGTACTCTTGTTGGTGTGATTGTTCTTGAGTGCCTTTTTTTATTAAGGGGCAATGAAAGGTCATTTTCGACCATTTTAATTACGAATGCAATGAGTTTAATTCATGATGAGGTCAACAGTAGTGTGGAACAGTTCAACTCTATAATCGCAAAATACTCGTACATTGGAGTGTCACTTCCGAAGCAGCTGAGCCCTTGTAAATGGCTTGAAACTCACTGCGTCGGAGCGGCCTTAAAGCGAAAATTTCAAAATAAAGAAATGTCGGCTGACGGTAAGTAAACAAACTTTTGTTTCCAAAGGCAATTTGATATTATTTTGTGCTTAATAAAATTAAAGTCAATGAATTGTGTGCCAAAGCTTTTAGGGCATATGTCATAAATTCTGAAACTCGTTACAGTTATCTTCCTGATTCAACTTGGAGTCGAAAAGTACAACAAAAATATTTATCGTTACAAACTCGGTAACTTAGTAAAAAGGTACTGATATGAAGATCTAGTGCTCGTGAACGGACGCAGGCGATTTGAATTTTTAACAGTTTTACGTATTAGTCATCACATGGATCTGTTCATATGAGAATGTTTTTACGCACGTATTCTGCGCCAAAAAATATGCAAATTGTTCATCATAGTATTCAGATGTGAAGCCTCTGATATGTTACGAATAGCCCAGTAAAAACGAACAAAACAACGGCTAAGTCAAGCTTTTTGTGAAAGGCTCATAAGTGTGACATAAACAAATCAATTTATAAAATAGCAACCTGTTTCCTCATTTCGTACTTATAAGGCTAAAATGTATTATTCTACATTTAAAATTTTCGTGTTTGTCATAACAGTGGCAACAACGATTAGGCGGAATGATAAGAATCGCCAACTATTTTTCAATAATATAATCGATATCTGATTTACCTTATATGGTTCTCAACAGTCTAAAAAAGTTTATTATACAAAAAACATACGATCGTATAATCTTTTCAAAAATGTGTATAATAGATGACTTAATCTGTTGAAGGAAATGTACAGCTATCGTATCGATAGATCTGCATCTAGTTTTGATTCCAATGTTGCGTTTTCTTTGTTCAGAATGAATATGAAGCGTATGTGAAGTAGCATTCACAAATAGTATAACATAGTTTTATGATTTCTCAATTTTGTTTGAGATGAAGTGTCTGAAGAGAGAAAAAAGCACGCTGCTAGCGAACCCGGGAAGGTGTAATACTAATCCGTCATCTAATCACTACACAAACCAGTCCGCTGCAAATGAGTGTCAGAAACATCTACGCATCCGTTCCTAATCGTGTCCATGCTGATTTGAATCAACGAACGGCGAACAATAGGTTCGATTTGATGCGATGCGAGAAGCTAGCCACCAACGACCGACGAACACTGCAACAGCGCAATTGTGCACCGGTTGGGGATATTTCAGTCCATATGCTACTTTTGTGCAACGTTGCAGTCAAGGATGCGGGATTATCCGAAATGAAATTTGAACGAATGAGAGAAATTGTTCCGATGAATATAGGTCAAAAAATGTATAATCTAGCATCTACACATCAGATCCTAATCGTGTCCATGCTGATTTGAATAGGCGAATGGCGAACAACATGTTCGATTTTATGCGATGCGAGGAGCTAGCCAGCAACGACCGACGAACACTGCAACAGCGCAATTGTGCACCGGTTGGGGATATTTCAGTCGATATGCTACTTTTGTGCAACGTTGCAGTCAAGGATGCGGGATTATCCGAAATGAAATTCGAAAAATTGTTCCTATGAATATAGGTCAAAAAACGTATAATCTAGCATCTACACATCCGTTCTTAATCGTGTTCTTGCTGATTTGAATAGGCGAATGGCTAACAACAGGTTCGACTTCATGCGATGCGAGAAGCTAGTCAGCAACGACCGACGAACACTGCAACAGCGCAATTGTGCACCGGTTGGGGATTTTTCAGTCGATATGCTACTTTTGTGCGATGGTGCAGTCAAGGCTGCGGGATTATCCGAAATGAAATTCGAACAAACGAGAAAAATTGTTCCTACGAATATAGGTCAAAAAATGTATAATCTAGCATCTACACATCCGTTCCTAATCGTGTCCATGCTGATTTGAATCGGCGAATGACGAACAACAGGTTCGATTTTATGCGATGCGAGAAGCTAGTCAGCAACGACCGACGAACACTGCAACAGCGCAATTGTGCACCGGTTGGGGATATTTCAGTCGATATGCTACTTTTGTGCGATGGTGCAGTCAAGGCTGCGGGATTATCCGAAATGAAATTCGAACAAACGAGAAAAATTGTTCCTACGAATATAGGTCAAAAAATGTATAATCTAGCATCTACACATCCGTTCCTAATCGTGTCCATGCTGATTTGAATCGGCGAATGACGAACAACAGGTTCGATTTTATGCGATGCGAGAAGCTAGTCAGCAACGACCGACGAACACTGCAACAGCGCAATTGTGCACCGGTTGGGGATATTTCAGTCGATATGCTACTTTTGTGCAACGTTGCAGTCAAGGATGCGGGATTATTCGAAATGAAATTCGAACGAATGAGAAAAATTGTTCCTATGAATATAGGTCAAAAAATCTATAATCTAGCATCTACAGATCCGTTCCTAATCGTGTCCATGCTGATTTGAATCGGCGAATGGCGAACAATAGGTTCTTATGCGATGCGAGAAGCTAGCCAGCAATGACCGACGAACACTGCAACAGCGCAATTGTGCACCGGTTGGGGATATTTCAGTCGATATGCTACTTTTGTGCAACGTTGCAGTCAAGGATGCGGGACTATCCGAAATGAAATTCGAACAAACGAGCAAAATTGTTCTTGTGAATATAGGTCACAAAAAGTATAATCTAGCATCTACACATCCGTTCCTAATCGTGTCCATGCTGATTTGAATAGGCGAATGGCGAACAACAGGTTCGATTTTATGCAATGCGAGGAGCTAGCCAGCAACGACCGACGAACACTGCAACAGCGCAATTGTGCACCGGTTGGGGATATTTCAGTCGATATGCTACTTTTGTGCAACGTTGCAGTCAAGGATGCGGGATTATCCGAAATGTAATTCGAACGAATGAGAAAAATTGTTCCTATGAATATAGGTCAAAAAATGTATAATCTAGCATCTACAGATCCGTTCCTGATCGTGTCGATGCTGATTTGAAGAGGCGAATGGCGAACAATAGGTTCAATTTTATTCGATGCGAGGAGTTAGCCAGCAACGACCGACGAACACTGCAACAGCGCAGTTGTGCACCGGTTGGGGATATTTCAGTCGATATGCTACTTTTGTGCAACGTTGCAGTCAAGGATGCGGGATTATCCGAAATGAAATTCTAAAAATTGTTCCTATGAGTATAGGTCAAAAAATGTATAATCTAGCAGCTGGAACGTGTGAAATGACGAAATAAAAGTACGAATTTTAATTTGTTGCCTCTAATAGAAGAAATTGCTAAATCTGCCTTTTTTGGAGGTTGTGTTACAAATATATATTTGCATCAAATTGTTCATGCTTTCGGTTTATATTATCCGTTTCATCAGCCTGAAAATTCCTACAATTTATTAATAACTAGGAGAGCGCTGGCAGGGAACAGTAGAAAGCTAGAAATACTCAATTCTTTCTGAAGAAGAAAAAATGATAATAAAATCAAGGAAGCCACAAAGGCGTCCTACAGTTGTAGAAACGATTGACGAGTTTTTTCTCAGAAGGGCTAACTTGTATCGAACATACTTTTTAAATATAGTATGAATCTCTGTCAAGAAGAAAAGCGCTGTCCAAGTCCAAAACGATATTTACATATGATCACAGGAAACAATCTGTTTTTTTAATTGAAAAACTTGAATTGCCACGAATTTTCCATGATTATAACTAGCATGAGGCATCGCCTAGATCGAAACTTGTAAATTGTAATCCGTAATTGCGCTGTTAAAGCTAATTCCTAGGCAATTCTCGAAGTCGGAGAACAGCATATTGAAGATGTTCAACAAACGACACTCGCTGAATTGTGAGCAGATACCCGCAAGCCCAAATTTAGGTGACGTACGTCACGTATCAATTACGAATTACCGACACGTTGAGTTCGTAATCTGTGACCTATAATAGACGGGATGTTTATCATAGATTTATCTTGTGAGAGCTATGTGTTGCGGATAGATTTTTCTCCTTTTTTGCTTTTGGAAAAAGCGGTTATTTGAAATGTATCTGAAGTCGTCGGATAGAAACTTCAAAGATCCATATTGTTTAAATCAACAACTGAATCAATTTTTTTTAGTACAGCAGCAATCTGTCTGATGCCCGATTTAATGAATACGATAAACATTTTTTTCCTTTAGAGCTATATCAATGACAATAATGTCCACTTCAGTGATGTCCAAAAAATAAAACGCGTCGTTTTCATAATTTCAACAAAGTTTTATCTGTTCAACAAACGTTTCGGTATCTTAATGCCCTTATATTCGGCTGTTATAAATGCCGAGTCATCCACCCGAATCGCGGACATTATCAACAGCCAAAGCCAGGTCAAGAACAGGAACTGAACAGAACACGACGACTAATTTATGCGATTTTTTGCACGAAGATTATCTCCCCGAAACCCGAAACGAAACATCCAATTATGAGGCGGTTCACCTCCTTCCCAAGCCTTAATCTTCTTGATTTACTTTTGACGATTCAAACGAAAAACATTGAAATAATTCGACGCCGGGATCGCAAAATCCGTAAAAATACTATGTCAGATTAATGCAAATTAAGATAGATCGGTATTTTTATTGCAAGTGGATATCCATTAGATGGACATCATAAAATTGTGACTGATCCGCTAGGCGTGGGATATGTTTTCGTACAGCATCTCTAGCCAATCAGTTGTGGACGTTGTTTGTGTAACTATTGATATGTTTTTTGGAAAACGGCTGAAAAGTAGATATACGAAGTATTTGGACATTTTAACGTCGCACTTCCCTATTTTCAACAGCCTCCCTCGAGGAGTACTCTTAACCCGACAGAGGTCGCTATGTGACATTTTCTCTCACATTTTTATGAATATACACGGTGTAAACGTTATGCTAGTCATTATTGAAATGGGTAATAGGTTGGGGAGGGTCAAAACTAGTCAAAAAGTTCATATGATCCATGGTCCAAAAGTCAATAGATTTTTGTCTAAGTGGTTTCATAGTTTACAACTTTAAGGGCCAATTTCACTAACATTAATATTACGTACCAATGGCAAAATACCGTATCGAAATGCAATTTGACAGAAGCTGTCAAAGGTCTCTAAATATTAGTGATTTCTATTGAAATATTTAATAAAATCCTTATGAACAAGACCACTTTTTGATTCCAACATGATGATGCTTTTTTACAGAAAAAACAAGACAACTTTCATGTATTTTGATATATGTTATAGGTTTACATTTAACAAACCGTTATCCCCTCAGCGAATGGGAATGCGGCAAATAATAGCTCGATTTTCTAGCTGTTAAATTTGGCAGCAGATTTGGACGCTTGTTATTGCATGGCACTCTCGAATTTACCAACTTCAATATACTGAAAGTTATCATTACATACCTGTTGAATAGTGTGGATTTGTCTGTATTTTGTAAGAAAATAGAATATAAAATACATTCCATCCGATTCCTCATCTTCCTTTACGTCATAATAATATTATTAATTTATGGGTTAATGAATTTCTTCAAAGCAATAAAAACAGTATGTCCTCTCCATCACCCATTTAAATAATAACTATCATAACGTTTACGCCTTGTATAATAACGAACTATTTTGTGTTAGGGCTCGTAATACTAAAGATGTTAATTTTGATAGGAACTATCTTGTCCTATTATCAGCCACAAGATTTTTCCCTTTTCATGTCATCGTGTTAACGTAAACAAGACTTTTAAAGGTGACTTGGAATAAACGCCCATTTTGAGGTAAATACGTGAAATACGTGCGTCCGACGGTGTAAATTACACGATCGGCATACATAATGCATAGTGTGCTTTCGCATATAAGCATAATCATCCTGTAATTGTGGTTTGATGGCGCTCGTAAAGGGGTGTTATTAGCTTTGACGGCTGACGGACGAACCAAGCATCTTATTAACTTCGATGTCTTCATTTTAGTTACGTTATTTTTACCTTTTTGTTAACGTGCTACCAGTTAGCAGCTTCTGAACGAAAGGCGCTACATCGTTGTCCAGTGGGGGCGTTAGACCATATACAGGGTGTCCCAATATTCGTAGAGATGGAAGTACCTCGTATTATACAGGGTGACGGGAGAATAGATGCGGAGCCGGTGGGGGGAGATAGTACAAGCCAATCTGAGTCGATTTTACTACAGGAACTACTGTCTGAAAATTAGCCGTTTTCGAATTATACTAATTTTTAAGATTTTATAAAATTAACGTCCTATATACGTTAACCAAGTCATAGAACTTGAAAATTGGGTGTTTCATTTGTTTTTTTTTTTTGTATTACAATAAAAATATTCTAAAATACGAAAATAGGTACTCAAATGTACATTATTGACGTTATCTCATGCAGTAAGCTTCAAAACAGTTCGATTTTTGTTAAAAAAATCTTCGTTCATCTCAAATGCTTCAGTTTACTAGAAAAAGTCGCATACAAATTTTTCGTACACAATAATTAGAAAACATTTACGTTTCATTACCTTTCAAATGAGGTATAAAAATCACAAATCGATTAAGAATGCGTCTGCTCGGTAGCGCATCAGCTGATTTCATTTTCTGTTGGAGCGGTATGATTTCGGGCAGAGACGTACTTAGCCCTTCTCGTCAACTGGAGAGTGAGTACTTTTTCCTTTATTTTTTTTACTTGGTCGCCCTCGTTTCACTACACATTACCTTTGTTATTTCAAAGGTAGTTGTTTTAGTAAATTAAATAACAATAGAGAGCTTAAGTTTTATTATAAAATTAAGCATAAATGCACATACATATGTACAAAAATAATCAAGAATTATTAATCAAAATCATTAATGAATTTATCAAATTATGAAACTTGGAAATATTCATCAATTTTTTGTTTGTTAAAGGTTGTTATAACGCGAGATCAGAGCTTTGTCTCTCAGTCTTCTCAAAAGTAAAAGTTCGTTGTAGGATATACCATTCTCTTCAGCTCATTGTAAACCTAGCTCAAATGTGTTAATTGCGTCTTGTGCTGTGACTTGTGGAGCAGTTGCAATCACGTCATCGTTATTTTCCTGATTGTTTGTTGTATGATTAAAAAGTATCTATTTTCCCGTCACACTGTATACAGCGTGTCCAAAGCTCAATATCTTCGTTACTACTTGAGTTGCGGAAAAAAGTTACACATAAAAGTTGAGGACAAAACTAAGAGCTACAACCTGACATATTTTTAGCTATACAGGGCGTCCCATAAATTACTGGCATAATAAACTTTCATTTTTATGTTTTATGTCATATTCAATTCTATATAGAGGTGATAGATCTAAGAACAATTCTTTTAGTGTGTATGCCATTTTTGCTTTGAAATTCCCACAGGACATTGCATTTTTGAACTGAGCTTTTCATTTTGGGCCATACGACGGAAGACTTTAGATTTACCTTCCCTTCGGAACACAAAACAACATTAATTCTTGTGCAAAATACGCGTGGCCTCGTAAGATACGCCTGACGACTACCATCATTTGCAATTTTGGAGCCTGGCCAGCAATTCCGCGTTGCAAGTAGGTTACCGTAACAGGTATGTGACCCTAACCTTAATGGCGAACTCTCCGATGTGCATTTACACGGACTTTCTTGGGTGTGTTTATTTCATTCTGTGGGCGTATTTCCTGATGCTTATTAACCTATGCGAATCGTTCCTGAACACACACGCGCTTTAAGCGAAAATATATAGAAATGACCATTGATCGCGGCACAAACAACTAAGTACTAATGTAAACGTCAATGTACAGGGTGTGATTTAATTGGTCGCTAAAAAATAAAATATATGCCTACTGGTTCAAAATGCGTAAAAATGGTTTTTGTCCGCGAAAAGTTGGAAAATCTCGAAACTTGAGATAGTACAAACCAACATATGTGAATTGACCTAAGCATGCCTTAGTCCAAAAGTTGATAGGTTGCTAGATAGTTACAATATTATTTTCGATTTTTCCTTATTCCTTGAGAGGTATTTCAGAATTTGGCATAAAAATCATTAAATCTTCAAAACTACTGAACTGAGGTACATTAATTTTATATCAATATAAAGGGAATTGAAAGACCTTTAAAATAAGGTATCACTCGACCCCCCTTTCCATTTAAGATTTTAGGGTTGGTGTCACCCCCGCCCAGGGGGCAGCACGTATTAACGTGATTTTTTGCCAAACTTGTGTCCTCCTCGAAAACAAAATCGACAGGTCTGAGCGTTTTTCAAAAAAAAAAACTGAGCTCCCAGGACTGTACGTACAGCTGAAGTTGAAGAAAATGCTTTAGATGCTGTCTTCGAAAATCCTATAGTCGGCGTTAGGGATGTAGCTCGAGAATTTCAACTTTCTAAATGTACAGTAAATACCATTTTTTGGATAGGCCGATCAGGACCTGTATCGTGGCCGGCTAGATCCTTTAGATTTATTGGACTTAAATCCTTTGGATTTATTCTTCTGGGGTGATTTAAAACGACGCGTTTACAATACGCCAGTGGAAACTGTAGATGATCTTCGACAAGGAATGTTCTACCATACTATAGCCAGGAAATGAAAAATACCATCCAAATGCTTTGGAGAATGCAGCAAGAGTTAGTTCTTCGAGCTCGAGGGTGTGTTAGGCAAGTTGGCGCTCGTTTTGAACAATTTTTGTAGTTATTATTTCCGTTTATTACTTTTGTTGCCATCCTCATTTGTTATTGTTAAAAACCATAGCAACGCTACTCGGATATTATCCAAAGCAACTTGATTACTATGTTATAAAAGT
The DNA here is from genome assembly GCA_963669975.1 of Acanthoscelides obtectus. Lineage (NCBI taxonomy): Eukaryota > Metazoa > Arthropoda > Insecta > Coleoptera > Chrysomelidae > Acanthoscelides > Acanthoscelides obtectus. The sequence goes on from CAVLJG010000005.1 coordinate 2,661,483, forward strand.
GTTTTATCATCATGTTGCAGATAATAATAATAATAATAATAATAATCCGGCTTTATTTATACAAAATATAAAAAGGCGAAGTGTCGCTAAAAAGCGTTTTTCAACTTAACCCAACAAATATTTATGTATATTGTCTAATCCCAATGAAAACAAGAGTTAAAAAAAACCTGTAACCAGTCCTTATTCATGGCCATGGTCTACTTACTGGGCAATGAAATCAGAAATAAAATTCTTCAATCTTTTTTGAAATTATTTTTAGAGTAGTGAGTGAACTCGTTGTATAGCTTGATAGCAGTATATACAGGGTTACCCAAATTAAGTGTCCACCATTAGTAACTTTGTTATTAGTGAAAATACAAAGTTGTTTGAATTAGCAAACTAGTAGCATTTTTAACGCTGGTAAAAATGAGAAATAAAAAAAAACAATTGAGAGTCGTTATTTTGATTTTTTTCAGTAAAATAACATTTTTTTAAATGGAAACCCCTGTATATTATATTTTTTTCTGTTAAAGCATCAAATTTTAAACAAAAAAGCTTACAATAACTTTTCTCCTAGGTTACAAATTGTTGAAGTTATGGCCTCCAATCTGAAACAATTAAATTGTATCGACAAACTTTATTTTCAACATCAACTTATAATCTTACAAAATACAATAACAATTTTTTTTAAAGAAGATGCTCGAAAACACCACCTTGTTCTTCAATACATTTTTGGGCACGTTTTTCAACTGCTCGAACTGTCTTAAGTATGGTCCTACCATCTATCTGGGTTATCTTTTCCCTAACTGCAGTCTTTAACGCGTCAAGGTTATCGTACCTTCGCTTGTAAATTTGGTTCTTTAAGTAACCCCACAAGAAGTAATCAAGTGGGTTTAGATCTGGTGATCTGGGAGGCCACTGTATTGGGCCATTTGTTCCTATCCACTGATCATTAAAAGTAGTACTTAGAAAATGATAAGTACCTCTGGAGTTGTGGGCAGGTGCGCCATCTTGCTGAAAATGCAGATGATGTCTACTTTATAAGATCCAATTCGTCTAAGAAATTAGTCAGAATTTCTGACATAAATTCCACATATCTTTCACCAGTTAGGGTTCCCTCATAAAAGAACGGGCCAACAATTTTTGAACCAATTATACCGCACCAAACGTTGAAACTGAAACGGACTTGTGGGCCTCTTGGATGTACTAACAAAAGATTTTCTCTTGACCAATAATGGTGGTTTTTTCTATTAAACATTCCAGAATTTGAAAAATTTGATTCATCTGTCCATAAAAGGTAACGAAAGTTATTTACATTTTGGCGACAGAAGCTAAGATACCAATGGCAAAAAACAAGTCTTCTCTCTGGATCCCCTGCCAAAAGCGTTTGAACTGGTCGGTACTTATACGGAATAAATTTGTATTTTTTTAAAATCCTTTGAACAGTACCATAACTGAAATTAGAGTCCTTGAGAATATCTGCTATTGAATTCTCACGATAAGCTTCAAAATATCCAATAACTGCAATTTCCGTGGCCTCGCTTATTATGAATTCTTTTTTTGCCCTTGTTTTAGCAAAAACATTTTCGTTGCCCCTAAATTTTCGATAAAGTCTCAGAAAATATCGTTCATACGGTTGAATGCGAGCGGGATATAATTCACTGTAGTATTCTCTTGCTCTCAAGGAGGATTTTCTGCACACTAAATAGCATTCTAACATATCACACTTTTCTTCATGGGAGAACATTTTTCTTTAAATTAATGATACAATAAAGCTTATAAACAAGTATTTACACTAATGTTTGACATTATTTGATTTTATCATTGTTTTCCAAAGCCTTCTAGTTGCGAGTATGTCCAGTTTAACAATTTGTTGCTTATCTTAATGCTGTCAAATCGCGAACGCCATGTTGTTTTCATAGCCGTCTTAATATTATAATACTGCAAATAATTAAAAATATTTATCGTTATTTTGACTTTATTTTTGACTTTAGCGGAAAAGTCATTATAAACTTTTTTGTTTAAAATTTGATGCTTTAACAGAAAAAAATATAATATACAGGGGTTTCCATTTAAAAAAATGTTATTTTACTGAAAAAAATCAAAATAACGACTCTCAATTGTTTTTTTTTATTTCTCATTTTTACCAGCGTTAAAAATGCTACTAGTTTGCTAATTTAAACAACTTTGTATTTTTACTAATAACAAAGTTACCAATGGTGGACACTTAATTTGGATAACCCTGTATACTAAGTGACATATAAATCCGAACACCCAGTTTAAATGGTTTTATTTTAATAAATGTTGGTGAATGTATTTATCTTACTGTAAATAACAAGTGAAAAAATTTTCAGCCTTATCAGTTGGACATTCCGGTTTTTATACTGCTTTTTTTTAATTCACTAACGCTCTAAAAATGAATATTTCAGCCGCAGTAAAGAATCAACGTTGGCGGATTTTGGTTCTTGTCATCGTTTACGATCGGTTACGATGCCTAGAGTACGGAGACCTGTACGATTTCGTCAACTTAGTGAGTTTGATAGGGGCCGTATAGTGGGACTTCGGGAAGCTGGACTTTCTTTTCGGGCAATTGCAGTTAGAGTGCAAAGAAGTGTAGACACTGCGGTTAGGTGTTGTCAGGCATGGCTTCGAGAAGGCCGTACGCAAAGAGCAAGGGGCACTGGACGAAGATTATTGGCCTTAAGGGACCGTTTCTCCACTACCAGGTCCATTGCAAATGAATGGTTTGCAGAACACGGAAGACCTATTGGCATGCGAAGTGTTTACCGACGAATGAGAAGTTTTGGCGTTTTTTCATACCGGCCACACTGGGTCCTCCCTTTAACTCGAGAACACCGACGTAATCGCCTTGAGTGGTGCAGACAACGGTCACTCTGGGATCAGGAATGGAACAGTATTGTCTTTAGTGACGAGTCTCGATTTTGTTTAGTCATGCACGATGGTCGTGCCAGGGTTAGAAGGCGACGTGGTGAAAGGAGGAATCCACAGTTTTTTGTTGAAAGACATGTTCGTCGCACTGTTGGAGTTATGGTTTGGGGTGCTAAAGCTTATGGTTCCAGGTCACCTTTAATCTTCATCAGAGGTAACATGAACGCGCAGCGTTATATCCACGAAGTTCTAGAACCCCATCTTTTACCCTATCTTGACACCCTGGCAGATCCAACTTTCCAACAAGATAATGCCCGACCACATGTTGCAAGAGTCACAATAGACTTCTTTCAACATAATGATGTCATATTGTTAACGTGGCCACCAAGATCTCCCGACTTATCCCCAATTGAGCACGTGTGGGATATGATGGGTAGGAGATTGCTCAATTTGCAACGTCCTCCTCAGACTCTAGAAGCACTTCGAGAGGAGTTGGTGGTTGCCTGGAATGAGATACCACAGGAGGACATTGACCACCTGATCAGAAGCATGCCTAGGCGCGTTGGAGAATGCGTAGCACATCAGGGTGCATCTACACATTATTAATGGTGCATGATAGAAATCAGTTCGTTTCTTAAAATGGTTCCAAACCTTCACCTTACTCGGCCTCTTCCGGTGTACCGCAGGGATCAAAGTTAGGCCCTCTTCTCTTTCTTTATTTTATCAATGACCTCCCTAACTGCTTAACCTTTTCTGTTGTTTGCCGATGATTTAAAAACATATGCTCAGATTAACGAGTCTATTCTTGCAAGCTGACCTGAATCATATATTTGAATGATGTTCAAATAATAAATTATTTTTGAATGTTAGCAAATGCATACCTGTTCTTTTGCCAGGAAAACGAATCCAATAGTTTTTGATTACACACTGGAAGGTGTCAGTTTGGTGCGTTGTTCAGAAGTAAGCGATCTAGGTGTGTTGTTTGATGTTGAATTAGAATTTACAAATTAGTACAGTAGTATCGTCCGTTATAAAAAGCCTCGTTTTTTGATAAGAAACTGTAAATCGTTTGGTAGTGAAACGGCACTGAAAGCTTTATACTGCACCTTGGTGCGTTCCAAGCAGGAATAAGCATCTAGTATATGGCATCCATATTACCAAATCTATACTGATGAAATCGAAAGTATACAGAGCAGATATCTTAAATACTTGACTTCCAAATTAGATGGTGTTTATCCCAATCGTGGGACTCCCCAATCAGCGATGTTGCTCAGATTTGAAATGCATCTTCTTGAGCTGAGAAGAGTTTGTAATAGTTTAAAATTCCTTTACAAATTAAGAGGCTTAGGTGATATGTTCATAAAAACTTTTCTTACTAAAATGAACTAAAGAATCATATACTGTATTTTTATCCATCAATCAATGTGCACTATGTATTTCCCATAAAACAAAAATCTCTCAACATTTTAGTCTCCTTGTGGACACATAGCTTTAGAGATGAGGCGAGACTTTCACACTTTTCCTCCCGAGAACGAACAGCTTATCGGAATTAGTTGTTCTATTCCCTCGTTTCAAGAACTGACCCCCTGATTGATCAAGCAAAGCAAAACAGTCCAAGATAACGTGCTTTGCAATTCTTTCTACACGTCTCAGGTACATTGAAGTAAGTAAGCGTGTTCTGAACAAGTCACTTTGTTTCAATTCACCCGAAAGACTATAGCAACGCCATACGTATACTAAGTGACATATAAATCCGAACACCCAGTTTAAATGGTTTTATTTTAATAAAAGTTGGTGAATGCATTTATCTTACTGTAAATAACAAGTGAAAAAATGTTCAGCCTTATCAGTTGGACATTCCGGTTTTTATACTGCTTTTTTTTAATTCACTAACGCTCTAAAAATGAATATTTCAGCCGCAGTAAAGAATCAACGTTGGCGGATTTTGGTTCTTGACATCCTTTACGATCGGTTACGATGCCTAGAGTACGGAGACCTGTACGATTTCGTCAACTTAGTGAGTTTGATAGGGGCCGTATAGTGGGACTTCGGGAAGCTGGACTTTCTTTTCGGGCAATTGCAGTTAGAGTGCAAAGAAGTGTAGACACTGTGGTTAGGTGTTGTCAGGCATGGCTTCGAGAAGGCCGTACGCAAAGAGCAAGGGGCACTGGACGCCGCCGTAGAACAACAGACCGTGAAGATCGCCGCCTAAGATTATTGGCCTTAAGGGACCGTTTCTCCACTACCAGGTCCATTGCAAATGAATGGTTCGCAGAACACGGAAGACCTATTGGCATGCGAAGTGTTTACCGACGAATGAGAAGTTTTGGCTTGTTTTCATACCGGCCACACTGGGTCCTCCCTTTAACTCGAGAACACCGACGTAATCGCCTTGAGTGGTGCAGACAACGGTCACTCTGGGATCAGGAATGGAACAGTATTGTCTTTAGTGACGAGTCTCGATTTTGTTTAGGCATGCAATGGTCGTGCCAGGGTTAGAAGGCGACGTGGTGAAAGGAGGCATCCACAGTTTTTTGTTGAAAGACATGTTCATCACACTGTTGGAGTTATGGTTTGGGGTGCTATAGCTTATGGTTCCAGGTCACCTATAATCTTCATCAACATAATGATGTCACATTGTTACCATGGCCACCAAGATCTCCCGACTTATCCCCAATTGAGCACGTGTGGGATATGATGGGTAGGAGATTTCTCAATTTGCAACGTCCTCCTCAGACTCTAGAAGCACTTCGAGAGGAGTTGGTGGTTGCTTGGAATGAGGTACCACAGGAGGACATTGACCACCTGATCAGAAGCATGCCTAGGCGCGTTGGAGAATGCGTAGCACATCAGGGTGCATCCACACGTTATTAAAGGTCAAAGGGCTTTAAAGCAGTGCAATCATTTTGAAATTTTTATCATTTACTTATTATGCTTCATTAAGTACTTATACAAGATTTTATTAAAATAAAACCATTTAAACTGGGTGTTCGGATTTATATGTCACTTAGTATATATCAAGTCAAGAGGATAAAAACATACTTTTAAAACATTTGTCATTATAAACGTCGTAGATTTATGCGCAACGTGTAATATATCTATATAAACGTTTCAAATGTGATGAAGCAGTGTCAGATTGGACTACAAAATAGCATATCGTGGTAGAATCAGTCAAATTGCTCTTCATATCAGGACAATATATCATCCAAAATATCCTGCTGTGGGGTGACGTTGCTTTTTCGACGCTGGATTTATACAAGTAGATCGTTTAAAATGAAGCCCAGAAGTAGACAAATCCATCTTATGATAATCTTACTCAACGTTATGAGGTTTTGCGGCGTGAATCCATATAGGATCACAATGAACAATACGGCTATTAGATCAAAAATGCCCAGCGCCATAATGTTAGTGGTATCTATAATATCAAGTTACTTCTCATTCGGCAAGAAGATCCAGAGAAGTGGTACCCTGCAGAAATTTACAGTATATTTAATGTACTTGCTTATAGTGGCAGAGACGACTTTCCTAATGATTTGCATTTGCTATCTGTCTTTTTACAAGACGTACCGATGGAAGAACTTGTATGTCGCCTTATGCCAAATGGACGAACTGCCTCTGAAAAAAATCGTTTCATTCGCGAAGCTCTACCTGAAGCTGGCAGTGATTACCTTGATGTATGTCGTACTCGTTACGGCAAAGTTTTACACTTGGATTCACCTGAACATCGTATCGGAAAAGTTGGTCGAATATTTAGCAACTTTACTGACGACACTCTACATGTATTTGCTGACTTGCTATTTTATCAGCGTCAATTTCGTGTTGAGCACGGAGTACGAAGAACTAAATTCTAGACTGTCGATTTCCGTGAGCAGAGACGTGACAGCGACGATCAAACGGTTAGAAGAAATCATCCGTACTTATAAAAGATTGTACGAAGTTGTAGAGGCTAATAACAGAGTTTTCGGATTCGTGCTTCTGTTTTATACTGGAATGAGCATGGGACATTTGCTTTTCCATTTTTTGTTTGTCATCGACCATCATGCGAAACACGTGGAACAACACGTATCGAATTACATCTTGTCGGCGATATTTATCGTAAGTATTCCGTACTGTGTGTTTGTGAAAGAGATGGCACTGCTTAAATTGACTGAAATTTCAGCATGTTTTAAGGCGGCTCCGACGCGGTTAGTTTCAAGCCATTTACAACGGTTCAAAACTGACACTCCATTTTTCAATATTTTTGAATGAAATTCATAGAGTATGTTGAGAAGATAGTTGCCCAGGGTGCTATAGGAGCACTTTTTGAAATTTTGTTTTTGCACAAGTTTTATAATGGGTTGAAGTGCGTACTTTTTCTGTTAAACTTCGCGATTTTTTTTAAAAAGAACCTAGTGAAAAAAATCAAAAAGTGGCTCTGTAGCACCCTGCGGGGTTTTGTTTTCAGCACTCTGCGAAAATTTCATCCAAAAATATCAAAAAATAAAGCGTCGATTTCGAAGCGCGCAAACGTCGACAAATCGTATTCTGTCTACTGTTTCGTGCTGCCAACCCAAGCGTTGTGGCGCAATGTACGGACTCAGAAAGGACGTATTCTCGATTTTAAAGCCGTTTTACTTCCCGCGTCATTGGCGAGGAAGTATTGTAATCGCGAAAAATTTCTGAAATGAGATGTTATGTCTTTTAACTCGTATGACATCTACATCACGAAAAACTGTACCACTCATCAGGTACCTGCTCTGTAGATTTGACACCAAGAGCCAACATATCTATCTGCAATTGCCGACAGTAGGGAAGAATGAATTCGGTTATCACTCCAGTCAAGTATAGGGAAATTTAGCGTGGAACTTTAAAATTATCGATATGTCAAGGAAATATACTAAGTGACATATAAATCCGAACACCCAGTTTAAATGGTTTTATTTTAATAAAATTTTGTATAAGTACTTAATGAAGCATAATAAGTGAATGATAAAAATTTCAAAATGATTGCACTGCTTTAAAGCCCTTTGACCTTTAATAATGTGTGGATGCACCCTGATGTGCTTCGCATTCTCCATCGCGCCTAGGCATGCTTCTGATCAGGTGGTCAATGTCCTCCTGTGGTATCTCATTCCAGGCAACCACCAACTCCTCTCGAAGTGCTTCTAGAGTCTGAGGATGACGTTGCAAATTGAGCAATCTCCTACCCATCATATCCCACACGTGCTCAATTGGGGATACGTCGGAAGATCTTGGTGGCCATGGCAACAATGTGACATCATTATGTTGAAAGAAGTTTATTGTGACTCTTGCAACATGTGGTCGGGCATTATCTTGTTGGAAAGTTGGATCTGCCAGGGTGTCAAGATAGGGTAAAAGATGGGGTTCTAGAACTTCGTGGATATAACGCTGCGGGTTCATGTTACCTCTGATGAAGATTAAAGGTGACCTGGAACCATAAGCTATAGCACCCCAAACCATAACTCTAACAGTGTGATGAACATGTCTTTCAACAAAAAACTGTGGATTCCTCCTTTCACCACGTCGCCTTCTAACCCTGGCACGACCATCGTGCATGCCTAAACAAAATCGAGACTCGTCACTAAAGACAATACTGTTCCATTCCTGATCCCAGAGTGATCGTTGTCTGCACCACTCAAAGCGATTATGTCGGTGTTCTCGAGTTAAAGGGAGGACCCAGTGTGGCCGGTATGAAAACAAACCAAAACTTCTCATTCGTCGGTAAACACTTCGCATGCCAATAGGTCTGCCGTGTTCTGCAAACCATTAATTTGCAATGGACCTGGTAGTGGAGAAATGGTCCCTTAAGGCCAATAATCTTAGGCGGCGATCTTCACGGTCTGTTGTTCTACGGCGGCGTCCAGTGCCTCTTGCTCTTTGCGTACGGCCTTCTCGAAGCCATGCCTGACAACACCTAACCACAGTGTCTACACTTCTTTGCACTCTAACTGCAATTGCCCGAAAAGAAAGTCCACTTCAATGGGTATGTATACTAAGTGACATATGAATCCGAACACCCAGTTTAAATGGTTTTATTTTAATAAAAGTTGGTGAATGTATTTATCTTACTGTAAACAACAAGTGACAAAAAATTTCAGCCTTATCAGTTGGACATTCCGGTTTTTATACTGCTTTTTTTTAATTCACTAACGCTCTAAAAATGAATATTTCAGCCGCAGTAAAGAATCAACGTTGGCGGATTTTGGTTCTTGACATCCTTTACGATCGGTTACGATGCCTAGAGTACGGAGACCTGTACGATTTCGTCAACTTAGTGAGTTTGATAGGGGCCGTATAGTGGGACTTCGGGAAGCTGGACTTTCTTTTCGGGCAATTGCAGTTAGAGTGCAAAGAAGTGTAGACACTGTGGTTAGGTGTTGTCAGGCATGGCTTCGAGAAGGCCGTACGCAAAGAGCAAGCGGCACTGGACGCCGCCGTAGAACAACAGACCGTGAAGATCGCCGCTTAAGATTATTGGCCTTAAGGGACCGTTTCTCCACTACCAGGTCCATTGCAAATGAATGGTTTGCAGAACACGGAAGACCTATTGGCATGCGAAGTGTTTACCGACGAATGAGAAGTTTTGGCTTGTTTTCATACCGGCCATACTGGGTCCTCCCTTTAACTCGAGAACACCGACGTAATCGCCTTGAGTGGTGCAGACAACGGTCACTCTGGGATCAGGAATGGAACAGTATTGTCTTTAGTGACGAGTCTCGATTTTGTTTAGGCATGCACGATGGTCGTGCCAGGGTTAGAAGGCGACGTGGTGAAAGGAGGAATCCACAGTTTTTTGTTGAAAGACATGTTCATCACACTGTTGGAGTTATGGTTTGGGGTGCTATAGCTTATGGTTCCAGGTCACCTTTAATCTTCATCAAAGGTAACATGAACGCGCAGCGTTATATCCACGAAGTTCTAGAACCCCATCTTTTACCCTATCTTGACACCCTGGCAGATCCAACTTTACAACAAGATAATGCCCGACCACATGTTGCAAGAGTCACAATAGACTTCTTTCAACATAATGATGTCACATTGTTACCATGGCCACCAAGATCTCCCGACTTATCCCCAATTGAGCACGTGTGGGATATGATGGGTAGGAGATTGCTCAATTTGCAACGTCCTCCTCAGACTCTAGAAGCACTTCGAGAGGAGTTGGTAGTTGCCTGGAATGAGATACCACAGGAGGACATTGACCACCTGATCAGAAGCATGCCTAGGCGCGTTGAAGAAAGCGTAGCACATCAGGGTGCATCCACACATTATTAAAGGTCAAGGGGCTTTAAAGCAGTGCAATCATTTTGAACTTTTTATCATTTACTTATTATGCTTCATTAAGTACTTATACAAAATTTTATTGAAATAAAACGATTTAAACTGGGTGTTCGGATTTATATGTCACTTAGTATAAATAAGCAAGATTGCAGATTCTGGGGAGCTGAAAATCCACACCAATATCATGAACAACTTCTTTATTCAACGGGGAACGTTATAGCGGCATGTTAACAGACTTTTTGTGGCCACAATCGCATCGTATTGGTACCGATGATTTTTGGTTTCAAGACGGAGCAACAGCTCACACATCTTGCCAAACAATCGCCTTATTGGACACGAAATTTCGAGACCGCATAATTTCACGAAATTCAGATGTCAATTGGCCCCCGAGATCGTGCGATTTAACACCTCTTGACTATTTTCTTTGGGGATTTTTGAAAGGAAAAGTGTATGTGAATAGTCCCCGGACAATTCAAGACCTAAAGGGCAATATTCGGACTGAAATTGAGGCCATAGACCCGATTATTCTGGGAAAAGTCATTGAAAATTTTGATGTTCGGATGTGGGCCTGTAAACGAACCCGCGGTGGTCACATGACTGATGTTATTTTCCATACATAAATGGCATAAACCAACCTTCATTTATGAATAAAAAAATTCGATTTCACCTCGTAAAAAGCGTGTTGATTTTTCAAATAGAAAAAAGTAATAGATGACGCACCCTGTATATTTAGACTATTCACAATTGTTCTAAATGGCCGAATATGAGTTATATTCTGATAGTGTCTCTTGTATCAATTTCAGATAACGTTCCTCACGTTGATAATGTCCTGCGATTCGGTGGAAGAAAGCGGTAAGGAGATAGTGAAAAATTGCTACAATTTGCATCACAAAGCGAAGTTCGATCTGATAAAGGAACGGTTTTTGCTGATGGTAAAGTACGCTAAGCGATGGCGACCTGTTTATTCCGCCGCTGGGATATGTGATATGAACAAGGATTTCATGATAACGGTGCTCTCCACCATTACGACTTATTGTGTTGTCATTATTCAGTTTAATAACGTTACGCAAACCAAACGAGGATAAATATGGAGTGACGGGATTGAACGACGAAATTTGTAACTGTCAGTTTTAATTTTGCACTACATCGTCCCAAAAATGAATAGATACGCGGTAAAAAAGCACTGTATGTTTAGCTGTAATCCAATAATATTATGCAAATAAATACTTATACCAAGTTAACTTTTGTTTTTGTACAATGATAAAGATTGTTCATATAGGTTGACGCGTGCCAAAATCACGTAACCCCTTTTTTTACTATTTATCACTTATCTGTAATTTGAATGTCTCTTCATTGATAATAGAGTGCCCATTCCTAGGCCAAACCCTTATCAATGATTTTCTTTTGGCAAATTTAATAGTTTATTGATTGTGTAATTTCACTCGTACAATATCTTTCTTTCTCAGCGATTCAGTATGGTGTTGACGATCAGCAAAATAACTCTGTAGTTTTTCTCCGTTAATTGGTTTCCTATAAAACATATATTCTTCAATGACACTCAATATACCTTCTTCTAGAACGTTACGTGTTCTGCGTGATTCGCTTTTCTGTTTCCGTTGAGGTCGTTGTGCGGGGGTCGTTTCGTCATTTTCCGGACTCTGGGATATTAGGCCCCAAGCGCCAATCCTTGGACTAGCACCCTTTTTTTGTGTGACTTAAGTTTAGTCATTTTGGTTTGGGTGCGACGTCTTCCATTTTTTTTATGGGATTTTGACCTTTAGCGTCAATAGAAACAGAAGAGAATCATCATCCTTCTTCTTCCAGTTGTAGTTTTGCAAATTGGTGGAAGCCATCCTCTTGAAAAAAACACTTTTTGACCAGAGTTAACGACATCTCAGCCGCTCCTGACAAAGAAGGCCTACAGATAAGATAATATTTAGTCGCAAAATATCTGTAAATACTTCGGGCGTATATAATTTTGACGTGGGCTTTGCTTTTCAAATATGCCCATAAAAAGAAGTCCAAGGGAGTCAAATCGCACGATCTTGGTGGCCATGGCACATTTCCTCTGCGCGAAATCACGCGATCACCGAAGAAGGACTGCAATCGATGGATATTGACGTTGGTTGTGTGGCATGTTGCACCGTCTTGTTGGAAATAAACATCGTCGATATCCATTCCTTCAAGTTGCGGCAAAAAATAGTCCTCTATCATCACGTGATATCGCTCAGAATTGACGGTAACGGCGTCCCCGGCCGCATTTTCAAAAAAGTAAGGTCCGATGATGCCTTTTGACCACAATGCACACCACACAGTCACTTTTTGAGGATGCATCGGCTGCTCTTGATACTCACGGGGATTTTCGTTCGTCCAGATGCGGCAGTTTTGCTTGTTTACCGTCCCATTCAAAGTGAAATGCGCTTCGTCGCTGAACATGATTTTTGATGAAAAATTGCCATCAATTTGGCGGTGTTCAAGGAGCCAATCTGAGAACGTTCGGCGCGAAAAATGGTCGGCCCGACGCAGCTCTTGCGTCAATTGGACCTTGTAGGCGTGTACATTCAAATCCTTGTGGAGAATGCGGCGCAAACTGGTTCTCGAAATGCCCAATTCTTGGGATCGACGCGTTGTTGATTGTTTCGGATCGTCTCTCACACTCTCCTTCACAACAGCAATATTTTCCGGTGTGCGAACGCTCCTTGGCCGGCCAGAGCCTGGCAGATTTTCCACAGAACCTGTTGCCTCGAATTTACGCACCAGACGACCGATGGTTGTTTCGTTTGGGCGGTAGGTTGCGACCGAAATGTTCACGAAGCGCGCGAAACGTGTTTTTTATTTTTGCACCATTTTTGTAGTGCTCTTGAATAACTTTAATGCGGTCTTCAATCGAATACGACTCCATAGCGATCAATGGTAAACATTCAACTAACAAAATGACATGTCGGTGACAGAAAACAAAGATGGCGTCTATGTCAAATTGACGTTTACTTTCCTGCGTCCCTATTGGACAACCCTTTATTTACAGCATTTAAATGTTTGATTTTTATTGAGTAATAAAGTTTTTAAGCTGCATTGTTCCCTGTGTTACTGTACTTTAACCTTTATTATGGTGACGTATGTGTACGTCATCAGGCGCCCAGACAATGCAAAATGAGTCGGCGGTGGTGACAGTAGAGTTAAAAAAAGTCCCGTACTGAAAGGGCTAAACAACTGTTTTGCTTGGACCAACCGTTAGATAGTATTTATCATTGTGTTTTATTGATTAACCAAAACCAGTGATAATGGGCCTTGTGTACAGTAGTGTCTTAAGATAGCTCCACAAAAAGAAATTTAAACTGTTGAGGTCTGGGGACCTTGGTGGCCATTCTTGGGGCCCACCGCGGCCAATAAAGCAAACTAACATTAATTTTTCATGTAGATTCGCACCCTTAAATATTCGCATATCATTAAGGAACACCCTGTATAGGTGATTTTTGGTATAACAACTTCTTTTGACGAGTTAAAAAAATAACTCAACTTTGAAAATGTATGTATGTATATCTAATTGTAATCCATAACATTGTTTTGTTGTGATGACCCACTATCAGATCCAATCATAAAATATCCAAGCCCCAGCACGAGCCTACGTAGTCCAGTAAAATTATCCAACATCCTGTACTCAGAAGAGAGCCAGAGCTTACATCAACTTGCTGGATATTATTATTCGTTGTACTCCTGTACTATCCGAACTGCAATCACGTAATTACAGAAATAGTGTGATATTATCCGAACTGTCAAGGTATGAAGTGGCTTTTCCGATACAAAACATTTAGCTTTATGGAATTCCATTTCAAAACGTCGATAGAAATGGACAAAAAATTCCGCTTCCTGAACGTGGTTGTGAACTGCATGAAGTTTTGCGGATTAGTACCATGCGCATTCAAACTCGACGGTACGAAGTTTAGCACAAAACTCCCTGGTATTGCAATGTTAACAGTATCGTTGGTATCCGGTTTCTTTTCGTTACGTGAAAAGATCGAGCGGAGCCAGAAATTGAAGACAATAACGGTAACCTTAATGTACGGAGTTACAGTTGGAGAGCTGACATTCTTATTGCTCTGCATTTTCAACGCAACTTTTTACAAGACGCATCGCTGGAGAGTATTGAACGCCCACGTACGCAAAATCGAGAGTGTGCCTCTGGACAAGAACATCACACTGGTGAATCTTTATTTAACTATGCTGCTGAACACCGTGACGTTCTTTTCGATTGTTGTGCCGAAGGTGTCAATTTGGATCTGTCTGCACAAACTACAGCAAAAAATTGTCGAATATCTACCAGCAGCCCTAACAGCCATTTACATGTATTTAATAACCTGCTACTTTCTCAGTTTGAATTTCATGCTGAAGGTGCAATACAATGACTTGAGCGACAAGCTTTCGAAATCGATGAACAAAGGAATCAAAATGACAATTGAAACAATAGAAGAAACGATTTGTGCCTATAAAGGATTGTATGATTTAGTGGAAGCTAACAACAAAGTATTTGGTTTGGTGATGGTTTTCTATATAGCAATTAGTGTGGGACATTTGCTGTTCAATTGCATATTTGCAATTGATCATCACACAACTCTTATTGAACAGCAGATACCTAACTACTGCGTATCTGCAGGATCTATAGTGAGTATTCCAAAAATTAGATAAAGAAATCTCAACCTTATCGATATAAGCCTTTCAATTTGTGTGTTCCATAAAAAATATCGTTATTATGAAAAAAAAACACTCAAATAATGAACCACTTGGAGGTACACAGCGCTATCATAGTGAAAGTCACAGGTGAAATAGATGCCGGCAAACGGGTCGCCTTAGGCCGGCTTGCTATTATCCTATTGGTCGCTCGAGGTTACACGCACATGCGCCGTAGCCGGAAATATTGAATGAATCTAAATATTGGAAATTTAATATTTTCCATTGATTGAAAAATAAATATTTAATGACTATTATAAAAGAAATATTGTATTTAAAGTATTTTAAAGATATTGAATAAATATTTAATAAAAATATTGTATTACAAATATTTATTAAATATTTAAGTAACAAAAATATTGCTAAATATTAAATAAATATATAATGAATATTTCGTGCTATCCAAACACCTGTCTACTGATCCAAGAACGCCCAAACATTATCAAGAATCCTCATGATGTTTAACAACCCAATAATGTACAAATTGTATTATTTCCAGATAACGCTTATCATTCTGATAATGTCCTGCGATTCAGTAGAAGATTGCGGTCACGAAATTGTGAAGGACTGTTACGATTTCCACTATCAGGCTAAATGTGACCTGATAAAGGAACGCATTCTCCTGTTGGTGATGTACGCAAAGCGATGGAGGCCCGTCTTTTCAGCGGCTGGTGTCTGTCAAATGAACAAAAGGTTTCTGATCACGATACTGTCCACCATCGCAACCTACTTGGTTGTTATTGTTCAGTTCAACAATGTCGCTAATCCAACATAAAAATAGATGAGTCAGTCAGCGCGATATATGAAGTTTTATAACGACATCTGCTTCCCATTTTGGAAACATTGCAAGATACGCTTTTTCAACGGGACAATGCACTACATCATGTCGCACGTGTTAGTTTAGACTTGTTAGAAACGTCCAGTGTAAATCTGATTCAGTGGCCGCCATCGAACGTGTATGGGACATGATGGGAAGAAGGTTGCACAATTCACCGCACCCTCCACAAACATTGGAAGCTTTACGAAATCAAATTCAGATGACCTGGTGTACAATACGAATGCCGGCAAACGGGTCGCCTCAGACCGGCTTGCTATTATCCTATTGGTCGCTCG
The DNA here is from genome assembly GCA_963669975.1 of Acanthoscelides obtectus. Classification (NCBI taxonomy): domain Eukaryota; kingdom Metazoa; phylum Arthropoda; class Insecta; order Coleoptera; family Chrysomelidae; genus Acanthoscelides; species Acanthoscelides obtectus. The sequence continues at coordinate 2,677,470 of CAVLJG010000005.1, forward strand.
AGGTTACACGCACATGCGCCGTAGCCGGAAATATTTAATGAATCTAAATATTGGAAATTTAATATTTTCCATTGATTGAAAAGTAAATATTTAATGACTATTATAAAAGAAATATTGTATTTAAAGTATTTTAAAGATATGGAATAAATATTTAATAAAAATATTGTATTACAAATATTTATTAAATATTTAAGTAACAAAAACATTGCTAAATATTAAATAAATATATAATGAATATTTCGTGCTATCCAAACATCTGTCTATTGATCCAAGAACGCCCAAACATTATCAAGAATCCTCATGATGTTTAACAAACCAATAATGTACAAATTGTATTATTTTCAGATAACGCTCATCATTCTGATAATGTCCTGCGATTCAGTAGAAGATTGCGGGCACGAAATTGTGAACGACTGTTACGATTTCCACTATCAGGCTAAATGTGACCTGATAAAGGAACGCATTCTCCTGTTGGTGATGTACGCAAAGCGATGGAGGCCCGTCTTTTCAGCGGCTGGTGTTTGTCAAATGAACAAAAGGTTTCTGATCACGATACTGTCCACCATCGCAACCTACTTGGTTGTTATTGTTCAGTTCAACAATGTCGCTAATCCAACATAAAAATAGATGAGTCAGTCAGCGCGATATATGTAGTTTTATAACGACATCTGCTTCCCATTTTGGAAACATTGCAAGATCCGCTTTTTAGTAGTAAATTCCCCCATCGAACGTGTATGGGATATGATGATAGGATGGTTGCACAATTCACCGCACCCTCCACAAACATTGGAGGCCGTACGAAACCAAATTCAGATGGCCTGGAACACAATACGCCAAGAAGACATCAATCACCTAATCCAATCAATGCCGTGACGACGGATGTGTAGCGAACAGAAGAACTTCAACACATTATTAACATTATTGCGTTACAATTTTAATCACTTTCCATTTATCAGTAGACCTAAAGCTTGTAAAAGTATGCTCAATATTACAGCACGCCTAGTCGGTGTTGCATGTTCTATGTCATTTAGTATATTTCATAATAGAAAACCTATACAAATCACTTTTACTTGTCGTATTCATTTAGTTCTTTTCTCGGTTTCAGTTTTGGGATATTCGATTAATCGATTTTCTCTTCCCACGTCTACCAGACTGTATGTACATGTACATCCGGACTGTATATACTTTGGTCTTTGGTGTTAATGACTTAAGGTGTATTCCCTGTATCACTTAAAACCATGAAATAAAATGACAATAAAAATAATCAGTGAAATAACCTAACTTCGCAAAATCATAATATACATTTGTTGTCATTATGTCCCTGTATAAGTGCTTGTATACATTTCCATGCGCGTTTTCGCAGTCAATTATTCAAGCGCGATAATTTGCCGATATTAATATTTTTTTGAGGGCGTACACCGATATGCTGTAATCAAATTATATGATGGAAATTGAATTTATATCCAATCAATTTCTTCATGCGACTTAAAGTGGAAACAACTAAAAAATATGTAGAACGTCATTACAGTGCGCGGCCTAATTCAAAAAAGACAAACAAGAATTGAAGATGCGGTTTTGCGCTGGTCGCCCGTTCAGAACTGGTTCGGGTCCTGCCAAATACGCGATGCCGTTGACTCGTGTCCAGTTCCGTAAAAGGATCCGCTAAGTGGTGCAAAGGATTTGTTTAACGAAACTGATATAATGCAATTAAGGCGATATTGCATACAAACATACAGATGTGATGTGGCATCAAAAACGGCGTCAAATAGATTGACTCTATACTTTTGTTATGAATTCGTTAAAGTTTCAAAGAGAAGTGAAGTAACGTTTTTGTAGGTACCATAATATAATTATTATCAAATAAAAGTGTTATAAACATTGGACGGATGCAATCGCCAAGTTATTTAAATCGTAAAAAAAAACGAAAAATGACAGCGATGCCTTCAATTTTAATCATAAAAAATCTTGGGTGTCCACTTGTCTAGGTAAAAATCTCGATTTCAAGCAAGTGCCCTGGGTTTTTAAGCTTTTGTCTGTCGTCGGTAATTGCAGCCCTATACTTTGAAGTTGAGTCATTAATTTTCAGATAATGATTGTAGAAGGAAGATAAACCAAAATATGTGTGTAAAAATAAAAAAAAATTAAAAAAAATTGTTTACCTTGTATTATAAAGTATCCTCCCGACAAGTATTTCAGTGCGGACCTGTATTTGATCGTGAGGTCTTTGAGCACCGGCATGCAGTCCCCTGTGTGGTCTTAAGTCACCTGATTCACGAGCCCGTTGTACTACATTAACAAAGGCACGAGGGGTTGGTTGCACTCGATTGGGAAACCAATCCGCATAAACATGTGCCATTTTTTATTTCGTTTGAGCCACGCAACAGACACCACTATTCAAACGCGTTATCGACTGACACTGACTGTATACAACTGACTAAAATAAATGCAAAAACATAGTTCCAAATTCTTTCGCTTTTTTGTTTCCGATGCGATGAACCAAACACGAGCACATAATATTATTATTGAGACAGGGCGGTACTCAAACTTCCAAAGGGCTATAACTTTGTTACTTTAATTTTACCAGAAAAATGGTAAAGGAAAAAAACATTTCTTTTGATCAGAACTACTCACTGTTAAAATAAATGACTCAACTTCAAGTCACCCTGTATAAACGTATAGCATGGCAAGCTGGTGGATTTTTCCTGGACTACGAGCATTAATTAAAGATGAGCAGATTCTGCAAGGTCAAACCGCAGATAACGGCGCCACAACCACCGCGCTTGCTAAATCTACATCACAACTTTTAATGGCATTCTTAAGTACTATCTTATATATTTGGCATTCATTAAATCCAAAGCGTAATGCCGATTATAAATGTACGTTGAGGCGGCCTTGTAACTATGGGGTGCTAGTCTGGCTAATTATTATTTTTTATGGCCGTAACGTCGTTTAATGAGCCAAAAAGAGAATGGAAATTAAAGGACTTGTTTTGTTTATTACAGAAGATCCTCTTTAGATGTCTGCGTACGGTTGTATGGCTTACTATTTTGTTTTTAGAAAGCATACTAAATATGCATGAATATAACACTGGACAACAAATTTTAGTTTTTTAATTATATCTTGTGGGAAAAGTGCACTTCTTTTTTAATTTTGGGGCGCTGAATCCAAAAATGACAATGAAATAAAAAAATTAGTTACGGTTTAGAAAAAAAACTTTTTATTTTTAAGGATATACTCGTATATTAAAAAAAGTAACAAGATTCACATACTTATAAGAATCAATATATGCGCTGTCTTTTTGCTGTGCTTTTATGGATCATTTCTGGAGCATCTCTACCAAGAGTCCAACAGTAGTCTGCAAGCATGGAAGGATTCCACTTTCCCTGGTACCTTTTTTCCATTGTTGAAATATCCTGATGAAAACGTTCGCAGTGCTCATCACTTACGGCTCCGCAATTGTCAGGAAAAAAGTCCAGGTGTGAGTGTAGGAAATGTATCTTAAGAGACATATTGCAGCCCATCTTTTGATACGATGACAACATATTTTTGATAAGGGTTTTATAGTTGTCAGCTTGTCTATTTCCCAAGAAATTAGTGACCACCAGACGGAAATCATTCCAAGCAGTTTTTTCAATACCTGTTAAAGTGTTTTCAAACTGTGTATCTTTCAAAATATTTCGAATCAGTGGCCCAACAAAAATACCTTCTTTAACATTTGCCTCAATTAGTCTTGGAAATTTCTGACGCAGGTATTGAAAAGCTGACCCATCTCTATCTAATGCCTTGACAAAGTTTTTCATTAGGCCCAACTTGATATGCAGTGGTGGTAATAAATTTTTTTTCGAATCTACTAATGGCATATGCTGTACATTTTTTTGACCTGGCTCTAGGAATTGACGAACAGGCCAGTTTTGTCTGGTGTAATGAAGTGCCTTTGCCCGACTGTCCCATTCACACAAAAAACAGCAAAACTTTGTGTAGCCTAGCTGCAGCCCAAGTAAAAGTGCAACAACATTCAAATCGCCACAAATATGCCATTGGTGCTCATCGTATTTTATGCATGTCAATAGGTACTTCATATTGTCATATGATTCTTTCATGTGAACTGCATACCCTACAGGAAGAGATGGTAAAATATTTCCAATATGCAATAACACTGCCTTTAAACTCAATGTTGTTGAACTGTTTATAAACAATCTCCATTCTTCTGGGTTATAGTTTATATTTAAATCCGCCAGTAAGCCGTTAATGTTACTGCAGAAAACCAAGTTATTCTTCATATTGAAAAATGGTTCTTTGTGGCGTTTACGAAAGACACATACCGAAACATCGTCTTCTAACAAGTTCCACTGCTGCAGTCTTGATCCAAGTAACTCTGCCTTACATTTTGGAAGTTCTAAATCTCTTACAAGATCATTTAATTCTGACTGTATTATTTTGTGCAGTTGGTGGCATGACGTGCTCGGTATAAAATCAGGATCTCTTGACGTTGATGGCATATCTTCTTCCTGACGAATCACTCGATCGCCATGATCTAATTCGTTTTCTGATTCGCAAGTGTAGGATTCTGGGGGTTTTGGAATAGGATTTTCGTCACTGTGAGGCACAGGTCTCATCGCAGATGGTTTGTTTGGGTAGTTAATAACCAATTTTTTTTTCTTGGACATACCTGTGACTTTTCCAACACAAGGTACCATGCAAAAGTAACAATCATTAATATGATTTGTAGGCTCTCTCCAAACCATTGGGACAGCAAAGCGCATAGACCGTTTTTTGCCATTTAACCAGCTCCTCAGACTTGAAGCACATGTATTACAGCAGATGTGGCGTGCCCACTGTTTGTCTTGATCACCTAGTTTACAACCGAAATAAAGCTGATATGCCTTTGTTATTAGTGGAGTAATAGACCGTCTCTGAGACGCAAAAGTCACATCACCACACACGTAACAAAACTGATCTGGATTGTTTACACACTTTCGATACGTCTTGCATGAACGCTGTCAGCCAACTGAGGAAAAAATGGCTAATATAAAACAATATAATGTACACGTATGTATAACGTAACACAATCATGCCGATTACATCATCTTTCCTTGCTGAATATAAAAATGTAGCACGTGCATTCTTGTGAATTACAGTATATTAACACTGTCACAGCAGGAACACATATAATTACCTATCTCTAAAACTTGAACTAATATTGAAAAAATAAGTTTCATTCCGGTTTCAGCACATTAAAAATAGTAATGTTTTGTTGATTTTATTTAGGATATTTTTTGGCTGTTGATCAGTGTAATTAAACCGCTATTTGTAAAAGCCATGTCCAAAAGAATGCTTACGATAATCAATCAACCTGATTGAACGATGAGTCGTTCAAAACAAAAGAAAATTGATTTTGCATATATCGAACTCAAGCATTGTAGCTTCTCTCGCCCTTTTACTGCCCGTGTAATTGTCGAGAAAATACTGTAAAATTAAAAAAAATTAGATCTCTCGTTATTGGCATGTTAAATATGACGAATAACCATGTCACTCATCTTTGTCGGTCACTATAACTTAGCACTTGGATTATAATGAAATGTTGACACAAGGTTCCTAATATGCCAAGGACAAAAAATCGGTCCATTGGCGGTGCAGGTAGAAACAAAAAAAAATAAAACACCTGCCGTCACGCAACGACCGACGTACATTGCAACACCGCAGTTGTGCACCGGCTGTTGATATTTGAGTAGATTTGCTACATTTTCCGATGTTGCAGTCAAAGATGCTGATTTAACAAATAAGAAAAAATGGTTCAAGCATTTAGTTACAAATGAACTGGTGCGTTGTTGATCATTTTGATGAAAGGAAACCATGGCTTTTATTTTATTACCTCTGATAGAAGAATAAAGCAATCATATTAAAATTGTTAAATGTAGTATGCGTAGCGCTTGACTGCCTTTGTGTGTGTTCGCAGAAATCATAAAAGCCTCCAAAACTGTATACAAGCCCCTCCATAGCAGAGAAACATTTACACACCGAAGCAGCCACGCAGGCAGAAGCCTAAAATGTCAGGGCACCGCGGCTGCTATGAGAATAAATGACTTCTTTTGCTTAAAAAACCTTGATGGTTCCACTATGGACAATCCACATAACTTGGAATAATGATTTTGTAAACATGAATCGCTCGATTATCATCAAATCAATGTGTATTCAAATCATGCAAATACCAAAAAATATACTCACAATTTCGTTCCACATATCACCCTACATCTCAAGTCTCCGATCACCATATCGCCCGGAGAATGAATCAGTCCATATCACAACAATGTTCAAGAATTCACAAACAAAATCACAAAACACAACGAAAACGTTGTAATAGATAATCGCGGGTGCAAATTATTTGGAAAACTTTTTATTTTCCCATTTTCCGGTAGGGAAATATTCCTCCGCGCCATTTTTTAGTTTGGGTGGTGGCCGTGAGGGGGCGTGCTATCGGCAATGTTGCCTCTCGGCGTTGCCAATTGGACACAGCATTAGATTATAGTACAGTCAACCGGGATAAGTGGAAACAAGTCCGCTGGTGTTTTTTAGCCGACTGCCTCAAAAAGAGTTATGTTTTTCGCGCTTATTTTTAACACAGCGTTGAAGTACAGGAAACAAACTACTTGACGTCATTTTTCAACGTTCCTGCCCATTTTTAGAGAGCTTTTTCGAAGGGTAAACGTAAAAATATTTTTATTACATCAAGTGTCAAAGTCTAGTATAGGAATCTATTTGGCCTAAATGTGAAATGTTATTTTAGTGTCAGATTATTTTTGACAACACGCTTCATAAAGCCTCATAAGATTTTCGCCAACTAGATACCTACTAGATTTTAACACTTGATGTAATAAAAAGATGTTTTTTTTCTCGAAAACTGTGACTTTGAAAGCACAACTTTATCTTGAAGACGTTTTAAAAATGTCATTTTGAGATATTAGAGACGTCGTCAAGACGTCTTGTGAATGCTTTACGACATCTTGAAGACGTTGAAAAGACGACGTTTGTTACAAAAACTGTGCGTCTTAAAGACGTCTTTATAATATGTTCGTATGGTTTTAGTGCGGCATTAAACAGGCATAATAAAAAACAGGAGACTTATTAAAAAGTGTTTTTATTAGAAAAAAAGCTGTTTTCTTGATGGCTGTTCGGCGGTTTGAAGCTCATATCAGCCAAGCCCCCACTGCGTCACACGTTGCACTAAGGACAACTTAAAGACGTCTTTTCAATGTATCAGGCGTTCAGACATAAGATGGACGTCTTTAAGACGTTTTGCGCCATCTAGGTAGACTGCTACATGCTCGGTACTGTCCTTAGGGCAGAGGAAGAATTTAACAGCGTTGGCATATGGATCCATTTAAGGTTTTTGTTATACATGTTCATAGCTAACTTTTTTCTCTGAGAGGCTAAACATGCGAGAAACAACATCCTTTGTTTTCTTCGCTGACGCATGAGAAGTGCCTAATAAAAAACTAAGTGGATGATTTTCGTGTTGAAATCACCATCTATGCAGCCCAAAAGCTGACGTAGCAAGTTACTATTTTTTGGCGAAATAAACTGATTAGCAGTAGATAGTAAAATTGCTTATACCAGCTAGAAACTTTAATAATTAAAAAGTAGTGAATATTAAAAAAGACTTCAAAGTTATTATATTTATTGCAACTTCTGTTGAGAGTTTTAGGCCCGTATCGTCAGTCGTCCCTACAATTGTAGGGCGCCTTTATGACCTCCTTGATTGTCATAGTTTTCTAGTTCTCCGTGTCAGCGCTCTATTTTGAGGTTATGTCACAAACATCTATTTGCATCAAATTGTGCTTGCTTTTGAGTTATATTATGTTTTATCAGCCTGAAATTTCCTACAATTTAAAAAGAAAACATATCTTCACAATAGGAGAGCGCTGACGCTGACACGGGACAAGTGTAATCTAGAAATTTTTGAATGAGAGAAAGGAGTATGACAATCAAGGAGGCCATAAACGCACCCTACAATTGTAGGGACGACTGACGATACGGGCCTTAGTCTGTAGTACTCTAATCTGTTATGATACAGGCGTTAATAGAAAAACACACAAAAACATTTAATAAAAAATGTCATCGTACGATTGAAATTACGCGGCCAATCGTCGAATTTCTTACGGTACATTCGGGGCGAGCCCACGATGATATCGCCGTGCCGGCCAGCATTCGGCTGTTGGTGCTGTTGGCCTGGGTTGCTGTGGGTATTTCCGACACACTGATACGCGATAACACACGAATTTAACGATGACCGATTCGGTTTCATTAAAGAGTTAAAGAACCTCCATGGAATTGGAGGTATGCAGATATTGCTGATGATTAATGCAAAAGCGCCGCTTTTCGTCGCTCCGTTAACGAATCGAGAATCCGATGAAAGATTAATTTGTACCATATTTTATGAGCCTTAAAATCCTTGGTAACTATTTATTATATATATATATATATTTTTTTTTTGAGACGTGGTCATTGTCGTCTAGACCAGTTAGGTGAAAAATTAAAAATATAATCTGTGTTTTGGCCGATTCCACCAACAAATTTCATTCCACTCAAAATCTAATAATTCTCTTCTCACGATTTATTAATAATTATTAATTTAAAATTCCCATTAATTAAAATATTGTTTATTCAACTGCCTCTGGTCGGTATAACAATTTCTTACATAACATTCTGAAAATCACATCATCTGAAGTGATTTGGCAACGTTTTGGCACACGCCCACAATTCGTTCCATCTTTCAACACAGACATTGACAACCTTCGGCCTTCTGTCAAAGGTTCATCTCACTCATTATTCCATGACCACCATTTTGTGCAATCATCAAGTGTTTTCTAAATAATTTTTAATCTGTCTTTAACTTGTCTTGCCATATTTTATATAATTTTAACCACTGTACCATGTATCCAGCTCTCACCATGTTACTGGACGTTTCGCTCATCCTATACGAAAATAACAATTAGCAACATCCTCACATACTACTGTAAGTTAATTCAATTTAAATTCATTTTATACTTTTGTTGCTACTGTTATCATTGTAATTGCAGCTCCTGATGATGATCGCAAAGTCCATTGAAAGCTAGAGAGAATTAAAAAAAGTATAAAGAGTCCTCTTTGCTTAAATTTTGTCGAAGTACCCAACAAAAGGCGGAAGCTTTAATTTTTCACCTATATATATATATATATATATATATATATATATATATATATATATAGATAACATTACAGCTCTTATATTTAGGACCTGTAATGATAAGTTGTCCCTTAATGGCCACAACATCGAGCTCTCCATGTCTACAAATTTTTTGTGGATTGGCTGCCTAAACTGGGAAACCCATATCGACAGTGTTTGCAAATAGCTAAATACAGGTGCTTTTGTCATGAATAGTCAATTTATAGAGCTAATGTATATTTGTATATATACTCATAAAAACAAATGGAATTTCGAAAAAAAAACTCGCACATCCATGATTATATTTTGCTTAGATAAGCATAACCTTATACTACTAACGAAAAGTCTCCCAGATCGGTTAAACGAATAGATAACTTTATGCTCTTTAAAAAGCACCCTAAGAGGCTCTCATATCTAACATCTTCTGTACTGTGGATGAGGTCCTTGACTTTTGAATTGTTTAAAATAATATAAGTGTCAGGGGTCCATTAACTTGGCATTCATATGCACGTTTTAATTTTTCTTTATTCAGTTTGTTTGCTGTTCTTTTATTTCGTGTTTACTTTTTAGAAATATTGTATGTTATACATATCGGCCCCTCCAATGAAGACTATAGTAATTCAAAAATGCTTGAGATCCCCGCCTTTCAGTTGCTCGGTATCGATGGATTCTTTTAGGTTCTCTCTGGTGGAAGAATATAGTCATATGGTATAGGCAACCAGTAAATCATCTGCGCTATATCAATCGTAAGATGCATAGAAATTCATCGGAAAGTCTTCAAATTCCAACATCCTGGTTCAAGGATTACTGGGTTACTAGACAGTCATCTTTGCAAGGGTCCATATGAAGTGTTCCTGTCTATAGGTACTTATGTTTAGACAGGAACATAAATAAACGACGAATGAGAGACCTGAGAGTTAAGTGATTGGTACAGCTGTACTCTACTTGACAAACAAATTCTATATAATCACTTTTTTACACATCTTTTAAACCATTTTTCTGTAATTTTACATTCTTGTCTACTAAAATTAGTTGGCTATGCATTCGGGGTAATTTTTTAGTTTCACCTTAACACCGTCTAGTATCATTATTCAATTTATTAAATTCAAATAGGGTAGTGGTGGGAGCACTGAACACTACCAGTAATGGTCACTTTAGCATTGTAATCTCAAATCTCACCTAACCCCCGAATTTGAAGGCAAAGGTTTTGAACATATTCTGTTGGCATCTACCAAAAGTTAAGGCAACCAGTATTACACCTTGCGCCCAATATCACAGCCGACGTCAACTACGAGCCGTGAACAAAGAAATCTGGCAACGTAGGTGGTAGTGTTACTCCCGCCGCTGCTTGCTGCATCGACGCAACTCGTGCTCAAAACGCTGAGAAAACATAACCTTTTCAATTTGTGATTTTGGAATCCCAGAGGCTGTAATTAAGAGATAAGCTTGTTTTTTAAGCTTCAAAGTGTGTGTATGTGTTCAAAGTGATCGGTGACTATAATATATGAGAAATAGAGTCCAGTTGTAGTGCTTCTGTGCTTTAAAAATAAACTAAGAAGTGTGACTGTGGCTGATCGCGCCTCAGGACGTTAAGGATTTCAACTATTGAAAACGTGCAAATTCAGGTTGTATTTTTCTTTTTTCATTTATCAAGTATTTGACGCAGACAATATGCCTCGTTGTTGCTGTGTTCCTTTATGCAATGATAACTATAATTCTGCTTTGAAAACAGAAAGCTATGTTTCAACTTTTCGCTTCCCAAGTACCGATAGTCTGAAAAACAAATGGCTTATGGCAATTCCCAGAAAAAATTGGACACCTTCAAAATATTCAGCTGTGTGCAGTCGTCATTTTAGAGAATCGGATATCATCAGGATAGAAAATATAGTTTTGGCGGATGGAACAGTCCAAAATAATATACCAAAATTGAAAGAAAATGCTGTTCCCTCCATTTTAGTTGTACTAATTGACGTCGGCTGTGCCAATATGATTGCAGCGTAAATCACGTCCAAATCTTTGCGAAAAGTTTCGTTGTGTTTAGAGTGCTGGTATGAGAATAATCTTGTTTTATGTTTGTGATTCGCTTATTTATGCCTTGTGACGTCAGATTTTAGCTATTCAATGATGTTTTCCTTGATTTTGGATTCGTGTACGTTTCGCGATGGATGTCCAATACCAGATCAAAAATAATGGTCACCTGCGTTCCTGATCCGATTTCAAATTTTCAAAATTGTTGTGGGTTCATTACGTGAGAAAAGTTGAGTCATGTATTTTAACAGCTTGTAGAACTTGTCAAAAAAAGTTGATATACCAAAAATCACACATATACAAGTCGCATAATAAGAGAGTTAGTTGACGTTATTATCAAGTTAAATGGACACGGTTTTTGAAAAAACTAAATCACAAGCTATCTCAGTGAGCTGTTGAAGTTCTTCCAGAGCATTTACTGTTCCATCATGATACACCAACTTTTTCGAATAGTCCCACAGAAAAAAATCGATGTTGTACATATCGGCCCCTCCAATGAAGACTATAGTAACTCCTTGGGATTCTCGCTTTTAAGATGCTCGGTACCGATGGATTCCTTTAGGTTCACTGGTGGAAGAATATATATATTTTAGTCATAAGGTGTAGGCAACCAGTAAGTCTTCTGCGTTATATAAATAGTAAGATGCAAGGAAATTGGTCGCAAAATCTTCAAATATCAACATTCTGGATCAACGAAAACTGAATTACTATACAGGGTGATTCACAAGTCGTGACTTAAAATAAAACATCATAAGGACCGCATTCCAAGGGGGGTTTTCTATTTGTTTCTTGAGGGCTTGATTAAAAAAAAAGTTAAAAATTAAAGACATTTTTTTAATACCTTCAAAACCGTCAACTGGAATCTTTTTTTATACTCCAACTACCACGAAGACCTGAGGCCTAAACACCCATGGGGTACCTTGGGGCTATAGGGGAATACAAATAACTACTCTTGTTTTTTTCTTAGATGAAAAACTATGTGTAAATAACATTCTCAGTCTTTAAAATTTACTATTTCTTTTATTATGCAACTTTTATATAGGTGATTTTTGGTATATCACCTCCTTTTGATAAGTCCTGCGAGCAGTTAAAATAAATTACTCAACTGTATAGGTGTCAATTTTCAAGCTGCCAACGTTGTAGCGTTTATTTTTCACCTCCTTCAGTGCGATGAAATGTGAAAAACACAAGATTGGCCAAAAAAAAATACTGAAAGACAATCTTTTTGACTGTACTTTGTCATTTAATGCTTCATTTACGATACTGAATTTTTATAACATTTTTAGCTCCGAAAAAGGCGAAAAAACCGTCGAAACGTTAGCAACTTGAAAAAAGAAATGAATATCTCAACAATCGGGAGAAATTGAAGGAAAATATCAGACACTGAAATAAAAACTTGTTTATTTTAAAGAGTTTGGGTATTTTTTTTTGTTTAGAAATGTTTTCCTTGGGAAAACGAATCAAAATGAAACAATAATCCTTACGTCGAATAAATATACTATGAAATACTGAGTGCGCCATCTATTATTTTTTTTAGCTATAAGTTTGTGTTACCATGTGAGTCAAAAGTCATGGTATGCATAAATGAACTGTCAAAGGTATGCCATTCATAGTCATGGATTCGTTTACAACACAACAACGAATTGGGACACCACTTTAGGCCTGATTGATTTACACCTCCACATCCATACAAAATCCAACTTACATAAGAATTGAAGCCGGCATACCATCAACAGCAGCGTGTTTTTGTGAATTGGATGCTGGAAAGAGAAGACGGATTTACGGCCAAAGTGCGCTTTTCTGATGAGGCTCATTCAGTACGTGAATAAGCAAAATTGCAGATTCTGGGGGGCTGAAAATCCACACCAATATCATGAACAAACTCTCCATCCTGAAAGAGTGACTTTTCGGTGCGGATTATGGGCTGGTGGCATCGTTGGATCATTTTTCTTTGAAGATGCGGTCAACGGGGAACGTTATCGCGGCATGTTAACTGACTTTTTGTGGCCACAATTGGATCGAATTGGTGCCGACGATCTTTGGTTTCATCAAGTAGAAGCAACGGCTCATACATCTCGCCAAACAATCGCCTCATTGCACACGAAATTTCAAGACCGCATAATTTCACTAAACTCAGATGTTAGTTGGCCCCCGAGATCGTGCGATTTAACACCTCTTGACTATTTTCTTTGGGAATTTTTGAAAGGAAAAGTGTATGCGAATGGTCCCCGGACAATTCAAGAACTAAAGCGCAATATTCGGACTGAAATTGCGGTCGTAGACTCGATTATTCTGGGAAAAGTCATTGAAAATTTTGATGTTTGGATTTTGGCCTTCAAACGAAGACACGTTAGTCACATGACTGATGTTATTTTTCATACATAAATGGCATGAACCAACCTTAATTTGTCAATAAAAAAAATCGATTTCACCTCGTAAAACGCGTGTTGATTTTTCGAATAGAAAAAAAAAGTAATAGATGACGCACCCTGTATAAAACTAAGGTCGCGTTCATATTGGTTCCGCTCGAGCGATGAGCTTTGAGCCCTGCCGCTGGAGCGTTGTAAAAAACTGATTCCCTCAGCAGATTTTAAATGGAAACGTCACTCGAGCAATGTATGGAAGAATAAACAATGACGCAAATGGGGCAAAATCTAAATCGAAGAATTTAAAAGATAAATTTCGAATTGAACTGTAAAGTATCCCTGAACCTCGATCAGGCTCTGAAAAGCAAGAAGGGTATAAAGGGAAATTGACTTTTTTCAACCAAATGACGTTCGTAAAAGACGTTATAATGTCGAGGGCAATCTGAACGACAGCGTGTCAGCAACAGAAACCAGCGATGCGGAAACAGAAACTGATGTTACTCTTTTGACTCCTACTTCACCAGAAAACATAAATCTTCCACACAAATAGCGACCGAAAAAACTGACTGAACTGACAAATTGAAAAGCAAAAATTAGACTTATTGAAAAATGACCAATGAAAAAATGAAGAATCAGTAATCCAGATTATCAGTTTTTCATTTATTACCCTATTTTACTCAATTTGATTCGTTGGAAAAGCTTGAACCGAGAGCAGATACTCAAAATGTTATAATGCAGGCTCTTCGACGTAAAAAAGAAAGTAACTGTAATTCTCTTGAACAAAACCGACAAAATTACTGTACAGGACATTTAAGGCCTTCTCCTGTGCATCCAGGATATTATTCAGAAACACAAGCTTCATTTTTGAATTGAGGCGATGTTCGTTTTATCGTTTTTATTGCAAGTTTTATTTGATGTTCAATCTATGTTGATTTTCTTTATATTATATATATATATATATATATATATATATATATATATATTATATATTAAATATCGAAAAAAAGATATACGAGGGATGTCCTTCAAATGACTTTATTGTTTTTCGAAGTATTCTTCACGAACCAATTTTCGAAGCACTTATTTCACTCGTTTGCTGGCAGATCCAAAACGGCATTTTTTAAAGCATCAACTGCTTCTTCTGGTGACTGGAACCTTTGTTTTTAATTTTCGGGAGAGTAAAGAAATTGTCAGATATGTTTCTATATGCAAAACTTAAAAGACATCCCTCGTATTACTTACATCCCTGGAGCCTTTCTGATGGAGAAACACGCTTTTTAAAATTAGTTGAAGTCTGGGCATTATTATGTCTAAAATATGATTAAACGTTTCCACTGACATCCTTAAAGAGTGGAAAAAACGTACTGGATCTCCGCGAAGATGATTATGATGTTCACCATAAGTGACTCCCTTTTTGTTAAGTTCATGAACGCCTTGTCTCTTTTTATTTCTTTTTCTAATTAGGTAACAACCGCTTGTTACCAAACGCATCAGATGTGAAAACGAAAACGCGCGCGTTGATAACGCTCAATATGAACGCGACTTAAGAATACACTAAATAGATTACAGTAATACCACAGACTAAACGTTTAAAATCAAAAACGACTTGATCAAGCACGAACTACAACGCTTTATTTTTCACAAAACTCATGTTCTTCTTTTCGCTCGGTTCCATATCGTTAATCGAATTATATAGCTTCACACCGGGCGTTGAAGTATATACGGAAGGAGACAGTCTGCTGCTCCTCCTTACCGGTGTCACCACTATCTTCAATTTCTGGTTTCTGAAATGAAAAAATGACGTGGGATGAGCCACATTTTTGGATTTGAAGAGGGCATTTGAAACGATTGATAGAGATATTTTGTTAGGTAAATTGAAGGCATATGGTATAACAGGAAGTGTTTTAGATTGGTTTAGAAATTATTTGTCTAAAAGGATGCAAGTTACAAAAGTTAATGACACTATTTCATCAAAAATTGAAAATACGTTGGGTGTTCCACAGGGCAGTATCCTGGACCACTTCTTTTTATTTTATACATAAATGATTTACCTGCCATAGTCAAAAAATGCAAAATTCAGATTTTCGCCGATGACACTATGATTTATATAAGTACTAAAAATATTCAGTCTGGTATCTCTTATATAAATGAAGACTTGAAGCTTGTCTCAAAATGGTTAGCATCTAACAGACTAAAATTAAATGCAAGTAAAACGAAGGCCTTGTTAATCGGAAAAAACAATGTACAAATGCTCAACTGAATACTGATGGTGAAGATATTGAATTCGTAGAAAATTTTAAAAACCTGGGGGTTTTTGTTGACTCTCGATTAATTTTTGATATTCACTATGAAAAAGTTATAAATAAGATTAGTAGTAAAGTGGGATATTTATCGAGAGTTTCTGGATGTCTGAGTTCATATACCAGAAAAATTATCTATAATACCATCATTCTTCCAAATTTCTTGTACTGTTCGACTATTCTATATTTAGCGAATAATTCCATTTTTGAAAGACTGCAAATTTTACAAAATAAGTGCATGAGAATAATACTAAATAAAGATAAATATACTCCAATTAGGCAAATGCTTAGCAAATTAAAATGGCTCAATGTAAAAAATTTTATCAAATATCTTGTAATGATATTCATTTATAAAGTAAAAAATAATATATTTTCATCAAGTCTAACTAATTTAACATCATCAAATGTCGACCATCATTTAATTTACATAATACTAGAAATAAAGATGACTTCCATTTAATGACCAAAAAGTATAACATATGCTACAGATCTGTATTCCATCAAGGGTTGATTGAATATAATAAATTATACTCGGAGATAAAAGACCAGAAAACTTAGACAAAATTTAAAGTAAAATTGAGAAATCACTTGTTAAATCTACAATTATAGGTTGCCCAGCATTTACATCATACACCATATGGCTTGAATTTACTAGTTCTAAGTTGTTTACAATTATTCTGTTTATGTAGCCAAATGTGCTAAATAAATCTTTCTACTACTACTACCTTGGAGAAACGGCCAGTTTGCTTCTCAAGTTCACTACAGATGGTACATGTTTGTTCCGGACTTTTTCTTTTCCGTTTTCTCTGCCGCTACTGGACCGATATTCAAAAACTACAAAGCTTTTTTATCGTTGGCGTTGTAGCAATATTTTTGGAAAATTTTATCGAAATCCGAGCGGTACTTTTCAATTTACAGGCGGTTATAAAATTAGCGGAAACGAATGTACATCCAAAAAATATAATATCTCATTTTATAATAATAATAATAATAATAATAAATGGGCTTTATTTCGTACCTAAGTAAAAGTACAAAAAGGCGAAGTGTCGCTAAGATTAGCGTTTTTCAACTTAACCTTATTTTAAAAACGTTTTTAAATTACAAGACTTCCTCGCCACCATTTGTGGAAATTATCACGATACAGGGCTTTTCCGGAAAGTAATAGGACTGAGTCGATTTAAAAAAATGTATTGAACCAAATCGTTACAATTCTTCAAAAACTTTCAAAATAGGCTCCTTCTGCGTCGATGCAGCGCTGCCAGCGCGATTTCCAAGCATCGAAGGCGTCACGGAAGGAATTCTCCGGAATAGCCTCGAGAGCCGCGGTGCATGCTGCTTGTATCCCCTCTTTGGTCTCAAGACGCTTGCCTTTCATCGGGCTTTTCAGGCGAGGAAACAAAGAAAGTCCGGGGGGCACATCTGTGCTGTAGGGGGCTGCGGAAGCGTTGGTATGCCGGCCTTGGCGTTGACGGTTTGTCCAGGAGAAAAAAATTCATGGCGGACGATGCCTTTGATGTCAAAAAAGACAATGAGCATCGTTTTCACTTTGTATTTGCTCATTCTTCCCTTTTCTGGGCGAGGAGACGCCGTCGTGTGCCACTCGGAAGATTGACTCTTTGTTTCGGGATCATACTCAAAGATCCACGACTCGTCACCTGTGATTACGTTATTCAAAAATTGGGCGTCACTTTCACACATGTTCAAATGTTCATGGCACACTTCCACTCGCCGCAATTTCTGGTCGTCAGCGAGCACTTTTGGGACCATCTTCGCGCACACCTTGCGCATGATCAAATGCCGTGTCACAATATCTCTGCTCTAACGAACGCTGCATTTTCGGCTTGCACCACTCACAGAAACATGCCAGTCCTGACTCTCCAAGTGATCGGAGACAACTGACCAGCCGCTCATTCGTTAGCTAGGAACGCCCTCTACCGAATCCGCGCACGCTCCGAAGTACAGTCATGGCGGAAGAAAATGAAATCTATTACTTTCCGGACACACCCTGTATAATAAAAAAATAACCAAATCAGCATTTCAGTATCTAAAAAATAAACTTACTTCAGTTTTTTCTCTTGTACCGCAAACTTGATCACTGACGACTTGAACGCATCGTGCAGCTCCCTCATTACCTTCGTCTTGCGCTTGGACAGTTTCGATCTATCGTGCAGGTCGTTTTCGATATTCAGCAGACTGAATTTCTGTAACAGCGAGTCGAGAGACTGATCAACTTCACTAACCTAAAAAAAAAAATATATCGGTACTGAAAGAGGCGTTTATTAATAAGTGTGAAAATCATCCGTGTCAGGTGCTAGGCATGTCTTGATCTTTGTTGGAACAGGAGCGGAAAGTATCATTTTACAGCTCGTGAAAAATGCATGTTCTCTTACCTCAGCGCCTTGAATGATAGCAGTTTTATAATGTTCGATAGCATCGCCGACGTTGCCTCGCATCTGCTCAATTTTCGCGCGGCACTCCCAGTACTGAGGCTCGTCTTTCAATTTTTCGCATTTTCCCACAATCTGCCCTAACCAAGATTCACAGTGAGAAGCCGGGTATTCCTAAAAATCAACATGGCATTTATCGGATCTTGATACAAGCTCAGCAAGTCTGGATTAGGACAACAGAGAAATTTAAGGGACTTTTGGCAATAAATGGTTTCATCTAGACTATGTAATTCTCCTCGCTGCTCGTAAAACATTGGAGGTTTAACTCGATTTTAATATTGACCCGTGGGAAAGTTCACTCTTCAAAATATTTATTACTATCGACATAGTCGTAAATTCGGCGAGTTTTATTTCTTAAATATAATTTCGTCCAAATGTTTGCCATATTTTCGGACGCACTCTTTCAATCGCGCGCGCAAATTCTGAAACACTATCTTGCAGAGTTCCGGAGTGATGTTTATTTCTCGTCGAATGTTGCTTTTAAGCTCATCAAGTGTCCGTGGATTATTGAAATACACTTTTGCCTTTAGATAACCCCACAAAAAATAATCGCATGGCGTGGGGTCGGGTGATCTAGGGGGCCAGTGAATGTCTCCAAACTTCGATATAACTTTTTGAGGAAAATTTCCGAAGGGCGCATGAATTACCACTCTTAAAGTAAGGCTGGATAGCAAAAGCACGTTGCGCTCCGGTCCAACGTTCCGTTGTGACTATTTAACCCGCACGCCGAACGCGTCGATCAAGACCTCTTCCCACTTCTTCTCGTATAAGGTTGCCGCGTCATTCAAATTTGTAATGTGAACTTTCCCACTGGACACCCTTTTTATTGGCGTTGTGGCGCAGTTTTGTCTTCAGGATGCAAACAGCGTGATGGTCAGCATTTCGAGCATCTACGAGGTCGTTAAAAACCTTTCTTTTCTAAATCAATCCTTTTAAGGGCCAATAAACAGAAACTTCAGAAAAATTAGATTAAAAAAATAAATTTAAAGGATTTCCATATAAAATACAAACAAAGTACAAAAACTCCTTATTTTCTGTAAGAGAAAATAGACGTGGTGTACCTCAGGGAACAGTGTTGGGTCCTAATCTATTCGTGCTGTATATAAATGATATTGTAAACGCTGTAAGAAAATGCAAAATTCAGTTGTTTGCAGACGATACAATTTTTTTCATGGAATGTGACAACAGAGACAATTTGGTTAAAATGATTATATGCCTGGTTAGGGAACAATAGTCTAAGTATTAATGTTGACAAGACTAAGTGTATCATACTGAAATCTAAGTTTAATGTTCAGGATACTTATCTCCACGACAGATTTATAATTGAAAATAATAATATTAAACAGATTAACAAGTATAAATATTTAGGAGTTATGATATACTCAAATTTAACATTCAATAGCCATGCAGATTATATTATAAAGAAATTTTCTAAAAAAGTTAATATAATGTGTAGGGTAACAAAGGAGCTTAGTTCGTGGACGTCACTACTTATACAGGGTGACTTCGAAGTTGAGTCATTTATTTTAACAGTGAGTAGATCTGATCAAAAGAAATGTTTTTTCCTTTACCATTTTTCTGGTAAAATTAAAGTAACAAAGTTATAGCCCTTTGGAAGTTTGAGTACCGCCCTGTCTCAATAATAATATTATGTGCTCGTGTTTGGCAACAACGGATATAATCCGCCTTATCGGTTCATCGCATCGGAAACAAAAAAGCGAAAGAATTTGGAACGATGTTTTTACAATTATTTTATTCAGTTGTATACAGTCAGTGTCAGTCGGTAACGCGTGAGTGAATAGTGGTGTCTGTTGCGTGGCTCAAACGAAATCAAAAATGGCACATGTTTATGCGGATCGGTTTCCCAATTGAGTGCAACCAACCCCTCGTGCCTTTGTTAATGTAGTACAACGGGCTCCTGCTGTGAGTAGGAAATAGTGTTAGTTTTAGATAATAACATTATATATATTGAGTTGTTCAGTTTGAAGCTATTAAATGAAGATACTACACAACTGCTATGCAGTTAAGAAGTGATGTTTAAGACCTTTAGAATTTTGATTGTGATATCATTCGAAGGAACAGTTATGGGTGGTAGCTCACCTCTTGTATAAGTTTAAACAGATCCTGCAATGCTTCTCTAGCAAGGTGGTCTGTTTCTTCTCCAGAAATCTGCAGTTTAGGCTTAGCTTCTTCTGGGAGAATATGCAAATCTTCATAGCTGCCGGCATTTTTAGGAACCTCTACGACATTTTCCTTGTCTTCATCTCCGACCTTTTGACCTACCAACTCCTGCAAATGCGAGAACGTCGTCGGATTTTTGCCATGCTTCAGCAACCAGCCATTCAGTCTGTGCTGCAATTCTTCTAGAGTTGGAAAGACTTTCGATTGGACGAACAAGGACCTGAAAGAATCGTTGCCTGAAGTTTGGCCACATACTTAAATAACACCGTGTATATTGAAATTATTTATAATTTGCACTGTCGCGAAAACATATTTTTGATATTTTTAAAACATCAATGTTTTTGTATAACGGTATTGTTTAAATCTTGATAATTCAAAAAAAGTGTTACCTTCTAGCAGATGTATTGGGAGTAAATTTGGCAACGCTTCTTCTTTGGTATGCTGACGGGGTCCTAAATACAAGGTTTTCCTCTCTACTCACTTCCAGTATCGGCGATATCTCGCTAGCATGTTTATTGACTGACTTCTTTTCTGATGAGTGGGAATGTGCTGACCATTTTGAACATGACATGTTTTCTGTTGATTTAGACTGAGCTCCTGGTTTTGATTCATGTGACACCTTTTCTGATGATTTGGAACGAGCTGTTGATTTTGATTGTCTCGACATATTTTCTGCGGATCTAGACCTCCGTTTTGCACTTTGTTTATTTTCTGAAAACTTAGGATGTGGTGCCAGCTTCGCATTTGACAGATTTTCTAATGATTGAGAATGTGTTGCTCTTTTTGTGTTTAACACGTTTTCTGATTGGAAATGAGGCTGCATCGCTGTTTTTGCACGAGCCACATTGTTTGTTAATTGGGAATGTGCAGCCGGCTTCACACCTATAGAAAATAATTATTAATTCTTTTCCGGCAAGGTTTATTTTTTATTGCATACAGGATGTGCCAACATTCAGTGGACATAAAAGTACATGTTTTTAAGCTCAAAATAAGTCGATTTCGCATGATTTACCTCATTGCAAAAATGCTTCGTCATAGTGGGCAAATTATTATCATGAAGATCTGCTTCTCTGTCCGGCGTTCAGATGGATAAATTATGCCTTTTCTAACATTAGCATACCACAGAACATTAGAATACCATCAAGAGCCAAGTAAATTGTCAATCTCAGCGCTATTAGTGTATTATTGTAACATGTTATATGTAGGATAAAGATAAACAGAATGGAATGTAAAAAAGTGTGACAAAACATCGTACCTTGTTTGATTTCTAAATTTTTTGTAGATGATAATTGTGGTGGGCCAAATTCGTTCTCACTCAGTTTCAACAGTGGGTCAGCTAATAGCATTCTTTTTAAGCTTGTCTTTGTTTGTCTGACCGGAGGTGCAGTTTTTCTAAACGACGGTTTTCTGTAAAATTTGTACCTTCCGCCAGTATTTGATACGCTTTCCTTACTGGTGTCCAATTTTCCATTTGCACTACAGTTCAGCCGTGCTTGACCTCCGTTCTTCTCCATATTCCTTGGTTTAATCTAGCTGACTTATTTTAAATCAAATTAAAACGATCACCTCCTATTATAAACACTTTTCAAAATCCAGAAAATCCGGTAATATAACCGTCAAACCGTCAATACAAATTCAAAAACTGACAATTGCCATCTCCTTTTTTGACGTAGCTGTTAGGCCACTCACAGACGTTGCTCTGACCATCTTGCCCGACGTTCTACAATGGTTGCGTAGGACTTTCTGCACCGTATAGAACTGGCAGTGCTACAGCAAGCCCAATTCAGAACCGTATTTTTGTGCGTGAAGCTGAACGTTACTTTAGCGTATATCGGAAATATTTCATTTCTTATTTTAAAATGAAAGATTAATATGTAACTTGCACGAGAATATCATTTTTTCTTTAAGGGACCCTCTGCTTATTATTTTATAGAACTTCAAAGTTGCATTTTGCTAATACTGTGGTATAGAATACTGCTTTATAAGCTGTTTTCTTCTTGTTTGTACAAAAGATTGTTCAAAATTATATGACTATAACATAAACTGTACTGTGATACTGTTCCTCGCAATAATGCAATCTTGCATTATTTTAATGATGAAAATAGTTCATTGTTAAGTAGTCATTTCTTTTATTTCAGATAATTATTTCCATCACTATATTACTGTCACTGTCATATCCTCTCCATCTAGTTGCCAAATCATGGATAGTAATATACCTTAATTTGGTTTGTCAAATTCTTATATACTAGCGCAAAAATATGCAATCGGCACAGGATTGTCATGAAAATGTGATTTGGAGGTGCGGCCGCCAGGTTTTACTGTACTATATCCATCTTGTGCTCTACGATAGCGTTAGCTAAAGAGACTTTTTTGAAGAACGCCTTATGCCCTTCGCAAAAGTACTTTGGTTATTGTTTTTCCTATATTATAGTTATAATCTATTTACTTTTTGTATGTATGTACTTCAAGGATTATTTAAAGTCAAGCTGATGTTACAAAATGCACCTAATTAAAATTAAATGACTTTGAAGTTGAGTCATTAATTTTCAGATAATGATTGTAGAAGGAAGATAAACCAAAATATGTGTGTAAAAATAAAAAAAAAATTATTTTACCTTGTTTTATAAAGTATCCTCCCGACAAGTATTTCAGTGCGGAGCTGTATTTGATCGTGAGGTCTTGGAGCACCGGCATGCAGTCCCCTGTGTGGTCTTAAGTCACCTGATTCACGAGCTCGTTGTACTACATTAACAAATGCACGAGGGGTTGGTTGCACTCGATTGGGAAACCGATCCGCATAAACATGTGCCATTTTTTATTTCGTTTGAGCCACGCAACAGATACCACTATTCAAACGCGTTACCGATTGACACTGACTGTATACAACTAAAATAATTATAAAAACATCGTTCCAAATTCTTTCGCTTTTTTGTTTCCGATGCGATGAACCAAACACGAGCACATAATATTATTATTGAGACAGGGCGGTACTCAAACTTCCAAAGGGCTATAACTTTGTTACTTTAATTTTACCAGAAAAATGGTAAAGGAAAAAAACATTTAATTTGATCAGATCTACTCACTGTTAAAATAAATGACTAAACTTCGAAGTCACCCTGTATATGAGAAGTAAATGAAAAAGTAGCTGTTGCAAATCACCAAATAATGAAAACCTAACAAAGAACGTTGCAAGTTTTTTGATGATTTGATGAAATGATCGTTGATCTTTATTTAACTATAATGTTGGACGATGATATGTTGGTTGGACCTGGCGAGGTGGTCCAAATCGACGAATCAACGTTCGGTATTTTTATATGCAATCGCCGCTGGTGCCTTTTGTATTTTTTGTCACGCGAGCCGCTGGAGCATTTCCCCTGTTTAGACACATACTGTTCAAAATTTCATATAGTTTTCGGTAAGTATTGGGACAATTTTTTATAAAACAATAAGACTTTTATTTTGCAAATAACCTCATTTTCTCTCAGAAAAGGTACAACTTGGTAACAATGGACATAATTTATCTTATCTGTCAAGAAATGAGCGTTATAAAATGGCCATTGAGAATTGTTTGTACTTTCACGTACAATTTTTACTGATTTCTAAAATTATTATCAATAACAAAGGAGTGTTTCAAAATGGTTTAGATAAAACTGTTGTCAACACCGCAATATCAAACTATTTGCAGCGCTTCACTGATGATTTCACGCGCTATTTTGCAAACTCGTCGATGAAATTTCTTATCGTGTCGCGTTACAAGAGCAAACTCTGGTAATGATTCTTTTATCAAATATAGTTTCGGTAAGCCTTTTTGGGTATTTACAGAGTTTCTAGTAATAAAAACAAAATACAGCAGCAAGCTATTGCTAGTGTTTACATTGTTCCATTTCCTTAAACAAGATAGTTCTTTTACTTTAATTAGCACCCCCCCTCCCAAAAAAAGAGTAATTTGGCTAGCAGTAAAACGTGGAGATTGATACGCATTATTTGGAATCTCCCAGTATTATAGAATCGCGACGAAGATAGGTACGTCGGGCAAACCGGTTAGGAAAGCATGACGTCTGTAACGGGCCTAACGGTCTTTTTACGTCAGTAATCAGCTGACTAGATGACAGTCCTTATGTCCATGCGAAAAATGACATCAGCTTATCGTGAATCCAATTAAAAAATAATAAATACAATTCGAAAATCGTTCAATCATCGCTCGCCCTGAACATGGAAGTGAATAAAGACGAAGCCGTGAGATGCCTGGAACTGGCCGAGAAATATATTCGCGAGAAAAATAGGGAGAAAGCCCAGAAATTTTTGTACAAGGCCGAGAAGTTGTACCCAACACAACGGGCCAAAGGTAACTTGATTGTCTTGCGGAAGGGCCCATTTTTTGACAGTTCCTCCTTTCAGATCTGTTATTGCAAATAAACCTGATGGCACCTGCGAGCGCGCCGGACTTGAATCAGCCGCGTAAGAGAAACGTCGCTCCTAAAGCTGAAGAGATGGAGACGAAGACTCCGGAGTACAGTCCGGAACAGGAGCAGGCCGTGAAGAGGATCAAACTGTGCAAGGATTATTACGAGATACTCTGCGTCAGCAAAGATGCCACGGACACTGATATCAAAAAGGCATACAAGAAGCTCGCGTTGCAGATGCATCCCGACAAGAATAAAGCGCCTGGGGCTTCCGAGGCATTCAAAGCTGTTGGTAAGATATGTTTCTAATAAGACAGGCCAATGTGAAAAATTAGGACTGGCTTATTTTAATATTTTTTCTACCTTATAATTGTTTAACTACCATATAAAGTGATTGTTGGCTTGAAATGGAGACAAACCATGAAAACATTTCACTGAATGCGCTCAAGAATTACCAAGAACCCAAGAACAATAGAAAAAGAAAGTTTTGAAACATATTGAAAACTATTTTAAAACGTACATAATCATTAACAATTTTAATAGTCAAAGATAACATTTGCTCTAGCATCGTTGTATGGATGGTAAATTTTGCGACTAATGCCACTGCAACTTCCACGTTCAACTAAAATCGTCCTTATTTTTCAGGAAATGCTGTGGCTGTGCTGACCGACCTTGAGAAACGTAAGCAGTACGATTTGTACGGCTCAGAAGAGGAACGGATCAGCACGTCGCGCAGCTACCATTCGTACAGCCGCGGTTTCGAATCGGACGCTACTGCCGAGGAGCTGTTCAACATGTTCTTTGGCGGAGGGTTCAACAACAGCAACGTGTACGTCAGACGAGGAGGCAGATGGCAACGGCAGACCAGCGGTAGTCAACAGGAACATCACACGCATCAAAGAGATGTGAGTTTTGTTTCAAACTATCAATTAATCAATCAATTCTTTATTCATGTCACAATACATAAAATATGTTTACATACGTCAGTAGATCAAATGAGAATTGCATTAGAATTAAAACTAGCCAATATAACGACGATACAGTTGGTATTTTTTCTGAATATTTTTCAAAAGTATACAGGGTATAATTTAATTGATGACTAAAGATACAGCATATGATTACTTATATCATTTTAGGAAGAAAAGTTTATGTGAACATACAGTAATTGACAAAATTATATAGACAAATTAATATTGTGCTGCAGAAAAAAGAAGCAAAGCTCATTAAATTATAGAAAACCAACCATGTTTGTGTTAATATTTTGTAGCATGACCATTATTATCAATCACTGCCACTTTTGCTCTAAAGCGGCAAAAAGTTCATGCTTGTTTGAATAATTTTTATCTCTTATTTGCTTATGTAAGTATTTCCATAGATTTTCAATGGGGTTTATATCGGGAGACTGTGAAGGCCATTTGAGAACTGGTATTTTTTCATCCAGAAAGAATTTCTTTACGAGATTTGATGTGTGCTTCGGGTTATTATCTTGCTGGAAGATTGATCTTAAGGGCATATTATCTTCCATATAGGATAACATAACATGGTTTAGTATGTCTGTGTATACAAACTTATCCATAATGCCATCTATTCTATGTAAAGGTCGCTTCCCAAACCCCGAAAAGTACCCCCAAACCATAAGAGACCCGCCTCCATGTTTGACGGTGGACAAAGTGTACTTGGGGTTAAATCTTTGCCCACTAGGACGTCTAACGTAATGAACATTATCTCATCCAAAGATATTGAACTTGGATGCGTCACTGAAACATACCCTCTTCCAGTCACAGATGCTCCAATCAAGATGCAACCGTGCAAATTGTAATCGGTCCTTACGGTTTTACCTCCCTCGAGATTAGCGACTTCTTACTAGGGCGACGTGCAAATAACTTCAAATCATTTAATCTTCTATAGGGTTGTCCAATAGGGACGCAGGAAAGTAAGCATCTTTGTTTTCTGTCACCGACATGTCATTTTGTTAGTTGAATGTTTACCATTGATCGCTATGGAGTCGCATTCGATTGAAGACCGCATTAAAGTTATTTAAGAGCACTACAAAAATGGTGCAAAAATAAAAAACACGTTTCGCGCGCTTCGTGAACATTTCGGTCGCAACAACCGCCCAAACGAAACAACCATCGGTCGTCTGGTGCGTAAATTCGAGGCGACAGGTTCTGTGGCAAATCTGCCAGGCTCTGGCCGGCCAAGGAGCGTTCGCACACCGGAAAATATTGCTGTTGTGAAGGAGAGTGTGAGAGACGATCCGAAACAATCAACAACGCGTCGATCCCAAGAATTGGGCATTTCGAGAACCAGTTTGCGCCGCATTCTCCACAAGGATTTGAATGTACACGCCTACAAGATCCAATTGACGCAAGAGCTGCGTCGGGCCGACCATTTTTCGCGCCGAACGTTCTCAGATTGGTTCCTTGAACACCGCCAAATTGATGCCAATTTTTCATCGAAAATCATGTTCAGCGACGAAGCGCATTTCACTTTGAATGGGACGGTAAACAAGCAAAACTGCCGCATCTGGGCGAACGAAAATCCCCGTGAGTATCAAGAGCAGCCGATGCATCCTCAAAAAGTGACTGTGTGGTGTGCATTGTGGTCAAAAGGCATCATCGGACCTTGCTTTTTCGAAAAGGCGGCCGGGGACGCCGTTACCGTCAATTCTGAGCGATATCACGTGATGATAGAGGACTATTTTTTGCCGCAACTTGAAGGAATGGATATGGACGATGTTTATTTCCAACAAGACGGTGCAACATGCCACACAACCAACGTCAATATCCATCGATTGCAGTCCTTCTTCGGTGATCGCGTGATTTCGCGCAGAGGAAATGTGCCATGGCCACCAAGATCGTGCGATTTGACTCCCTTGGACTTCTTTTAATGGGGATATTTGACAAGCAAAGTCTACGTCAACAAACCAGCCACCCTCCAAGAACTCAAAAACAACATCGTTGCCGAGATAAATGCCATAGAATCGACCATGTTGCAAAATGTCATTGAAAATTTCGACCATCGCGTGGACGTCTGTAAATCCAGTCGTGGTGAACATTTGAGCGATATTATTTTTCATACATAAATGGTATACATGAACTTTCAAAATAAAGTACCCAACTTGATTTGAATATCAATCTTTTTTTGTTTATTAATTCAGTTAATCACCACTATAATATATCCAAATTTTTACACGAATAATTTTCATTATTTATTTCAGACTCAAAATGGCTATACGGCATTCATTCAAGTGCTACCAATTCTCCTTGCTATACTTCTGTCGATGGCATCCAGCTTTTTTATTTCTGATCCTGCTTACAGCCTGCAAGCAAGCTCGTAAGTATGACTATATCTTAAAAAATAGATAATTAATAATAGGCGAAGCCCCTAATATAATTAATAGCAAACAAAATTCTAAATTGTTTTTCTCTTTGTGCAGAAAATATCCCATTCAGAGACACACCCAAAACCTGAAGATCCCGTATTACGTCAAGGATAACTTCCACACGGAATATCAAGGGTCGGTGAGACGACTCGAGCTGTCCGTCGAAGAGGAGTACATTTCAAACTTGCGTCACGCCTGCTACAGGGAGAAAAACTACAGTAAATGCCTTTCTTATATGTTTCTCACGTTGTATATTTGGCTGATGCGAATTTTCGATGTCATATTGAAGATATTCTGCTTCGCCGACGACTTTGCGTTTCAGCTGTTTCCAACTTGACGCACGATAAGTGTAGATTTCGCTGAGCGACGGCTAATACACGGTGGTTGAATATCACGATTTTTATTGAGTTTACGCGTTGATCCAGGTAGCTAACTCCGGAGTTGAAAAAGAAATGTGTGGTAGACAGTACAGAAATCTACTTTGAGAAGAGCTATAGTTTGATTCTGCTTTTTTTTGATTGGACATCTTCAGGTGGTATAAAAGAAGTCAATGCCTGAAGATATCCAATTAGAACACCACCGAAAAGAGATCAATAGCAGAACCAAACACTCTAAGTAAGTTTCTAAATTCTCTTTTGTGTTCTGATATTGTCTCCTAGTGTCTTTCACGCCGCAACACAGCGCTCTTAAGATGAAAAACTTAATCAACGATTTTGGCTTAGAAATATCAGAGACGTTTTGACAGTGTTTTCTGGTAGTTTTGATAAAGAAAGTTCTTTTAATGAATTAAAAATCATTCTACGCCTGCAGTATGTGTTTGAACGTCCGATTTAGATGAATGTCAACTACAATCTTCTCGAGTAATGTTTCTCAACTGCATGTTTCAGAAGGTTGTACAACCATTTAATTGACAATGAATCAAGGATCTTTCTTTGGCTGTCTATTGTTTGCTATGGCGCTAAAGTCATATTGAAAATATTCTCAGTTGTTTCTGCAGTAGCTTTCATCATTATTTAGACCAGCGTGTAAATACCATTAAGATGTGAACAGGCACTATAAGTTTGTCGCTACCTACACCGTAAAAGTTTTTTATTACACGCAAATCTAGAATTGTTGCCGATACTGACGGATGTTGTGATTGCAGGGGATTCGATGATATGGAAAGCGAGGAACTTTGGCGATCGAGAGCTGTTCCAAAATGCTCAAAACATCAAAATGCCTTCTTGCGAACAACTTCAAAATCTTCGCCAACACGGATAAACATTTTTTTTACCTAAATTAATGTCATATAATGTATGGTAAGAGGTGACCGAAGCTGATGCATACTTTATAGATTAGATTAATAAAATATATTATTATTATCAATACGTTATCGGTAAATATTCTATGCGAATCTGTTTTGAGTTGGTCGGAAGCTAAGAACTGGCATTTATTTTTATCATTTTCAGCACTCACGATACACTTAGTTGAATAGTTCATATCGTCTCATATTGCATGTTATTTTCTATTAGTTTTTCGATAACAAGGTAGAATAACTGTAGAAAGTATTCAAGAAATTACCAAATAGCAAATCAAACATACAGTGTCTTCCTTAATGACATGCTAATATTATAGGAGGTAAACTACCGCTCTGTATCTGAAAAGATTAGGGCATTAGTACGATTTTTTTTTTCTTAAAATAAGTCCTTGAATCACCTTCCTGAATGTAAGTACGTCATTAAGGAACACCCTGCACATGTGGAAAATATCAATTTTGCCGTTTGCATACTTTTTATTATACAGTATTTTCGATTTCTTTGATCCATTGTTACAACCCATAATATGTGTGATTATCATACCTACAATACTCCGCTTAACAGGAATCCCGGATGTCGGTAAAACCAAAAGAGAGGAAGTAGCAGCTGCCAGACTCAAAATATAACTCTGCATAACTTGGAATTTTGTAACCTGCCGAGTTTAAAAAATGCGATCGGTGCGTGTGTGCGCGTGTGTTTATATAAATATATGTATACGTCTAACGTATTAATACCGGTTGTACCAGGGCGCGCGCGCCGTTACGGTAACCGGTGGAAAACTTCGAACATTCTCTCGACCCTTCGCTAGATTGAAAGCGACACGGTGTAATCGAAAAGATAGTTCTACGTTTCGGTTATAAGACAACAACTGTCGTCGTCGTCGTATTCTCACTCGGAATGAGGAGAGATGCCGCAAATGTGAAAATATATTACGAAGAGCGAGCTGAGATCGTCTTTCGTATATTACGTTCGATCGCATTTGGACCGCTTAACGGCTGTGCGCTAGCTAAATCCGCGATCTCGCTGTGGAACGCGCGTATATATATTTATATATAACTTTAGACGTGGTCATTGTCGTCTAGACCAGTTAGGTGAAAAATTAAAGCTTCCGCCTTTTGTTGGGTACTTCGACAAAATTTAAGCAAAGAGGACTCTTTATACCTTTTTTAATTCTCTCTAGCTTTCAATGGACTTTGCCATCATCATCAGGAGCTGCAATTACAATGATAACAGTAGCAACAAAAGTGTAAAATGAATTTAGATTGACTCAACTTACAGTAGTATGTGAGGATGTTGCTAATTGTTGTTTACGTATAGGATGAGGGAAACGTCCAGTAACATGGTGAGAGCTGGATAGATTGTACAATGGTCAAAATTATATAAAATATGACAAGAACAAGTTAAAAACAGATTAAAAATTATTTAAAAAACATTACAGCATTACATCGTGAAGTTAACAAATTCTTACATAAAATTCTGAAAATCTCATCATCTGAAGTGATTTGGCAACGTTTTGGCACACGCCCACAATTCGTTCCATCTTTCAACACAGACATTGACATCCTTCGGCCTTCTGTCAAAGGGTTTCATCTCACTCATTATTCCATGACCACTAATTTGTGCAATCATCAAGTGGCTTCACGATGTAATGCTGTAATGTTTTTTAAATAATTTTTAATCTGTTTTTAACTTGTTCTTGTCATATTTTATATAATTTTGACCATTGTACAATCTATCCAGCTCTCACCATGTTACTGGACGTTTCCCTCATCCTATACGTAAACAACAATTAGCAACATCCTCACATACTACTGTAAGTTGAGTCAATCTAAATTCATTTTACACTTTTGT
The DNA here is from genome assembly GCA_963669975.1 of Acanthoscelides obtectus. Classification (NCBI taxonomy): domain Eukaryota; kingdom Metazoa; phylum Arthropoda; class Insecta; order Coleoptera; family Chrysomelidae; genus Acanthoscelides; species Acanthoscelides obtectus. The sequence goes on from CAVLJG010000005.1 coordinate 2,708,928, forward strand.
TGCTACTGTTATCATTGTAATTGCAGCTCCTGATGATGATGGCAAAGTCCATTGAAAGCTAGAGAGAATTAAAAAAGGTATAAAGAGTCCTCTTTGCTTAAATTTTGTCGAAGTACCCAACAAAAGGCGGAATCTTTAATTTTTCACCTTATTTATATATATATATATATATATGTATATGTATATATATATATACGCATAATGAAACATCGAGATAAAACAATAGTGTGTGTGTGTGTGTGTGAGGGAAGGACGCGAGGGAAGGACGCGAGCGACCGTTTTTTGTTCGATTTGCTGCGCCTCCTCCTCCTCACTCACTATCCACACACCGTCTACCGAGCTCGAAGCCGTTTCACAATATATATATATCGGGTTAATCAGGAGGAGACTTTGGTCTTTCGTTTTGCGAAAAAAAATCGTACCTCTATCGGTTCGTAACGAAGGTCTGTATCGAAGAAGACGAAGTACGCCAAAAAATGAATCGTCATCAGTACCTTTGAGGCCCTAAAAGTTTTGCCGACGGGAATTTTAACAGTCGGGCTCAAAATGTTTATTTTTGGATCGCTATATAATTTTTATCTTGCATATATGTAGTAGCAACAGGCCCGTACAAAGCCGAAAACATGGTGACTGTCATATATCGAAAAGTAGCATATAGTCGATGAATTTTAAAAAATCGAAACTTTCGAACGAAAAGGAATCAAGAAATAAAAAAGACGCTATCCAAATGTCCGATGTCTGGGCTTTCTCACGCAAAAATCGTTAGGTCCGCAGCTCCGTTATCTTCGGAGGAGATAGATATTGAACATGGAACAGCACGTTTGAGACCCAAAAAACGGCCAATATTCCGACGTTTGAAAATTGTTTATTCGAAGAGGGTGCCCTAAACGAAAAAAAACCTCTTTCCCGGTAATTTATAGTATTCGCCGAGATGTGCAAAATGGGTTATGCGAAACTTCAAGGTTTTTTTGAAAAGTCCTGGAAAAAAAGATGCGGATCAAAAGCGGACCCGGAAAATTCGAAACTTCCATTATTTGGCTATTTAAAGCGACCGATCCCGATACAGACTCGAGAGGGAAGTGAAAAAAAAAATAAAAGATCACCCCTTAATATTGTCGACTACTAGTCACGACCATTGTCTTATAAGGTTTGAACATTTCGTAAATTATAATAGTTGTCCAGGTTTTGAGTCGCCCTGGGTCAGGATCACAGTAGAAGAGGCCAGTGGTAAAGAAAAGTTATGCTGAAAGTATTCCTACAACGTTTTTTTCATTGAATACTTTTGAAGTTTTGGAATTAATTTGGGTAAAATGTAGCCTTTTTACCTATATTTTGATTCAAATGCAGAATGGAAATGTGAGCGGTTGAAGATAAATTGAAAACGTTGGATTTGTTTGTAAAATAATTGTGCCAGGTAGGGTTGTTTTTAGATTATATTGTTTTTACCAATGAAAGTAACTATGCTTGGTTATGCACTTACACATTTGTATAATCTTTTCGGCTATAATTAAGCAGTATTTATTTCTTTTGTTTGTACATACGAAACTACATGTTTTTGTTGATTAGTTGTTAGAAAATATTAGCACCAGTATATTTGGAATAAATTGTTTCTGAAAGATCATACGTATTTTCTCTTTTCCAAACCCAAATCCTAAGTTTGATACAGGGAAATGAAACAACTGTCGGATATGACGATACAAAATTTATAAAACAGATTGAATATACAAAGTTCAACAGTCTACCTCAAATTACAAAAATAACTATGTACTAACGTTTATATACAAAGATCATCAAAATTACGACAAATTATACTGAAAAATCATTGAACATTGAATAGCAAAACTATATATGTATATAATACTACCATTTACAATAATATAATAGCTATCAATAGTTTTAAGTGATATGTAAGTCTGAGATAATTTTCTGGTCACATCAGGGAAGTACTACAATATGGTGTGTGGCTAAGGAAAAATTAATTGCCTTTTTTATAATCGAAGTTTCTCAAGATAGGGTCTCCCAATATTCCGTAGAAGTATCACGTATTTATATTTGGACATAAATCACTTCTATGCTTGTCCGCTTGGTGCTGGTCCACGAAATATTGGGACACCCTGTGTAAAGTGAACGAAAGATTCTCTTTCAGTAATAATTCAAAGCTCCTTTTTTAGAAATAACTTTTCCACTTTGAACGCTTTCACGCTCAGATATCAATCTGTTTGATTACATTAACGTACACCTATTTTTGATCATCCCCATCTACCTCATCGTCGTCATCAGAAGCTTCCTTAGACTTTGAACCGTAAGTTTTGTGCAAACTATCGAGTTTGTTGGAAATATCCACACTTTTGGTTGCAGTAGAAGCAGCTTGGTTTACCAGATTACTCGCTTGACCTTCCAATCTTTTCAGCCTTTCTTCTCGCCGAGCAAGTCTTTCTTCAAATGTCTCGCTAGAGGAACTAGTGGAAGCCACCTCACTCGCGTCATTTTTTGCTTCATCGCCGGAGGTGTGTCCAGATGAAATGTTCTCAGTAACATCTACAGATTCGTTAGTATTTAGTCTTATATTTGTAACTTCATCGTTAGTTCTGTTAGTCGTGGTTCTGGTAGGAATTTGTATTAATACAGTCTTGTCTTCATGAGCGTTTGTTTCTCTTTCACTGGTTTGGCTTTCTGAACGATTTTGAACATTTAAATCACAGTTATCAGTAGTGCTTGTAGCTCCTTTGGAATCACTACCATTTTCAGTAGTTTCTCCATCTTCAACTGTCTCACTAACGTCACCAACGTTTTCGTCTGTGATATCTTTTGACCCACTATCTTCACCGACATGTGCAATACCCGCAATTTCATTCTGAATTATTTCCAGAACATCGCACACTTTTCCAACGTCCTCTTGGTTTTTCTGTGCGCACTCAGAAACGTCTGTTTCATATCCAGGTTCGTCTTCACTGGAACATTCTCTGTCATCGCTGTATCCGCTCTCCACGCTATTGTTTATATCGTCTTTCAATATAATCGCATTTTTCTTTCTAGATGCAAACTCGTTCCTAAGAAGTCGCCATTGCTGCTCGGTATTGGTGTTTTTCTCTCTAGCCTGAGCGGATTTTTCTCTGCTATATTCGAGTTCTTCTTTCAAATCGGTCAGCAGTTTGCGTTTTTGCGCCAGTTCGTATCGCAGGATCTTTTCTTGAGTGTGTAGCAAGTGATGTTGTTTTTGTAGTTTTCCCACCTGAAACAAAGCAAGGGTGTTAACGAATTCAAAAAATAGGCTGCTATCGAAAACGGTATAGGATAAAGAAAACAGAAAAAGATTTGTTGATTTTAAGATCTTTTTCTGCTTTCTTTGATACCAGCGCATTTTTTGACTATGGTAGGCAAATCGTTTATGTGCAAAATAGAAAGAAGTGGTCCCAGTATACTGCCCTGTGGAACACAATTTTTTGATGAATTAAAGTTATCAACTTTTATAATTTGCATACTGCTAGACAAAACGATTGAACTTTCATATTTCGCAAGAAAATCTGACGCACGAATTCTGAATAGGCTGTATTTTGCTGTGTTCAACTATATGACAAAAAAAATGTTCCGCAGAAACAGCAATCCAAATGGTGATGGAAGACTGGAGATGAAGTATAGATGAAAAAGAATATATTGTTACAATATTTTTAGACTTCAAAAGGGCATTTGAGACTATAGATAGGGAAAAATTGTTAATGAAATTGCGTCACTATGGCTTTAAACGATCAGTACTACACATTTTATAAAATTATTTAGTAAATAGAAGTCAAAAAACTAAAGTTGGAAATATTATGTCAACTGTTCAAAATATATCAGTAGGTTTGCCGCAGTGGAGTAAATTAGGGCCGTTACTATTTATTATTTATATAAATGATATCTCTGACATTTTAGAACACTGCAAAATTCAAATATTTGCGGACAATACACTTATATATATATATATATATATAGGTGAAAAATTAAAGCTTCCGCCTTTTGTTGGGTACTTCGACAAAATTTAAGCTACTTTTTTAATTCTCTCTAGCTTTCAATGGACTTTGCCATCATCATCAGGAGCTGCAATTACAATGATAACAGTAGCAACAAAAGTGTAAAATGAATTTAAATTGAATTAACTTACAGTAGTATGTGAGGATGTTGCTAATTGTTGTTTTCGTATAGGATGAGGGAAACGTCCAGTAACATGGTGAGAGCTGGATACATGGTACAATGGTTAAAATTATATAAAATATGAGAAGACAAGTTAAAGACAGATTAAAAATTATTTAGAAAACATTAGAGCATTACGTCGTGAAGCCACTTGATGATTGCACAAAATGGTGGTCATGGAATAATAATCAAATTCAAGCGGATAACCAAATGGAAATGGTATTTACCATTTTGGGCTGGTATTTACCAATCCGTTCAAGCGAGTATAGTTATTAGTTTGGTTATAAGATCCGTGACGTCACGAATCAGCTGTTATATGTCATAGTTATCACCGCAAAATTGTGGTATTTACCCAACTCAAGAGTAGTTTTATATTTCTGGTTATTATTTGAAATGTGACAAGTTAGAATTTTGCCGGGAATTGGATATTCTTATTGTACTTCAGCTTCATTTTTGAGAGAAATGATACAGGCTGACTTCAGTTTTACCATAAAGTGGAGCACCTTATTAGTTATACTCATTACGGTTGTTGGGGACACTTTAAATGTAGTTCCTATGCTTAACAAAGTATCCTGTGTAGCCATATACCACAAGAATATTAAAATATGGCCATATAAACTCACTAGATGATATCCACCTGTATACGGTTTTGCTAATTTCTTTTTTCATCGTTTCTGCTGAATCAATAAATGTTTTCTTTGACATGCGGAAAAATTTAGAGAATTGAAAGTTATCATAGCTACAAAGCCATGGTTGCATCATTAAAAAAAATCTGAAAAAACATTTCTCCCATGAGTATTATGAAAGGTGTCTTATTTAAACTTTCCATATACAGTTGTAGACGAAAAAGCACCGATTATTAAGTGATAATAAAAATAATCAGAGATTATATACGCGCTTTTCTAAAATAAAAAACTTGCTACAAAACCGCGGTTAAAACCAACGCGTTCAAGCGATTCGTGTAACTGACGTCATCAACCCGTGTGTCATCTTGAACCATATTATAACCGCGGCACATATCACAGAAATTTTGGTTATTCGCTTGGATTTGATTAATGAGTGAGATGAACCTTTGACAGAAGGCCGAAGGTTGTCAATGTCTGTGTTGAAAGATGGAACGAATTGTGGGCGTGTGCCAAAACGTTGCCAAATCACTTCAGATGATGTGATATTCAGAATGTTATGTAAGAAATTGTTAAACCGACCAGAGGCAGTTGAATAAACTATATTTTAATTAATGGGAATTTTAAATTAATAATTATTAATAAATATATATATATATATATTCTTTTAATTTCTTTGGGTAGAAGACAAAGTATTGCAAAAGTACACTCTTATAACTGAAACTCTCAAGCTTTCGAAGATCTATGTCTTCATCGTCTGGAGCTGGAAATAATTATTGACAATAGCAACAAATAACAATTAGGAGAAAAATATTTAGTTACTAAGTCGGCGAGATTGTTGCTGAAATTGTTTTTAAAACAACAGTGAAGGGAACACATAGTCGACGAATAAAAACTTAACTGATGAGGTTCGATTAGGACGGAATTATTTTATTATTAAATGGCAAATCATTTTGGAAGGTTTTTTTGATTGATTTTGGAAGAAATGTTGAGATTTTTTCTTCCTGGCGGCGTCTGTGAGGACCGTGGCAGTGGATCGCCTTCTAGATCGACGCGAAGTGACCTCCAATATTCTAGATGTCGCTTTGTGGTTCACCTGGCCTTTCTCGAAGCAGCAGTTGGGACTATATGTAACTCGGCGGCCGGGAGATGGAAGCAGAGTACGGAGAACGGTAGAGTAGCAGAGCAGAGTGGAGTATAGTGCAGGCAGTGGCGACATAAGATTAGTCTGACATAAATAGTGTAGTTATCAAGTTAGTGCATTTCTTTTTGTGGAATCCAGTGATTTAATCCACACCCAAAAGAACCCAGAAAAACGCCACACTATCAGAACGAACGAAATTTCAATAATGTTTCACAATGATTGGTTTTTTACTTAAGAACTATTTTATTGCTAATAAACGTTATCATGTTTTTCTTATAAAAAATTTGAACTCACCACATGCCACGTTTTCGAAAGTTCGCTCTGCACATGTTCCAGTCGTTTCGCTTGGTCCTGCAGCCTATTCTCTAAATGTCCATTCAACTGTTTCAAATGGTTCGTCTCTTTCTCCAACGCCTTCTTCTCCAAGATGAGGTCCTTCAGCCTGATAAAGGTCTGACTGACGCTGGCGACCAGACTGGGACCTTTGGCGGTTTGGACTGTTTTGTAGCACGGATTTTCCGAGTCGTCTTCTCCTGACAGGCTGTTAGTCGGAGCCATCTGGTGGCTCAACAGCTCGATCAGCACTCGCCAGACTTTCGGGAGGTTCTGGACGATCTCCTCCGGGCTATTCATCTTGCTGTTGATCGCCGGTTGTTGGCAATCTAGAAGAGAATATCAAATAAGAAAGTTTTTTCTTATTACTTGTCAGTAGAATTTCATTTCAATCTTGATCTAAGACTACCTGATTGCCAAAAAATCAAGTTGTAGAAATTATTCACCGACTATATTAATATCGACTATATTAAGCGGTGATCAATTGTTTTTTTAGGTAGGTATTGGTAGGCGGTGCAGATACGGCGTTTGACATCGACTCGGTTTTTCCGGGTTTGCGAAACGTTTGAATGGAAAGCGACACCGTTTCGGAATTCAGAAACTCGGCGCTTTACGACCGGGTGAGAGCCGTCGACGTAAGAGGAAGAAACGCGGTCGAAAACGGCGGTCAAAGTCGTAAAAACGGAGACTTTTTTATCAGCCGTCTCGCCGTTTATCAAAATATCGACTCGAGATTGGTCTCGTCAAGTATATTACCTGCTGATCCTCCTTTGAGACCCTCTGTTTCTATATTTTCTAGCTCCGTATCACAGTCTTTGCTAGTATCTGCATTGTTCAGCAGGTCCAGTAGAAGTTTTGGCAAAGCGTATGAAACCTCCGACGATACTTCGTTGACGACGATATCTTGTAAGAGATCATGATGGTCTTCCAATTGCCTCTGAAGCTTATCAAGGAAACTGCGCTAGTCGACTATATTAAGCGGTGATCGATTGTTTTTTTAGGTAGGTATTGGTAGGCGGTGCAGATACGGCGTTTGACATCGACTCGGTTTTTCCGGTTCTTTTTCCGGGTTCGCGAAACGTTTGAAAGGAAAGCGACACCGTTTCGGAATTTAGAAACTCGGCGCTTTACGACCGGGTGAGAGTCGTCGACGTAAGAGGAAGAAACGCGGTCGAAAACGGCGGTCAAAGTCGAAAAAACGGAGACTTTTTTATCAGCCATCTCGCCGTTTATCAAAATATCGACTCGAGATCGGTCTCGTCAAGCATATTACCTGATGATTCTCCTTTGAGATCCTCTGTTTCTATATTTTCTAGCTCCGTATCACAGCCTTTGCTAGTATCTGCATTGTTCAGCAGGTCCAGTAGAAGTTTTGGCAAAGCGTATGAAACCTCCGACGAAACTTCGTTGACGACGATATCTTGTAGAAGATCATGATGGTCTTCCAATTGCCTCTGAAGCTTATCAAGATCTAAAAAAAAAAAATAATTCGTAAATTTTACGAGAGAACCTGGTTTTGGTACTTACCAATGTCTTGAGAATTGTTGAAGCCAAGCAGGATTTCTGAAAACAGTTGGTTGATGACTGTCAGTTCCGCTTGATATTGACGACCCTCTGCTTTTGCTAGACCCAAACTGGATTCTAGATGTTTGATTTCGTCGTATTTTTCAGAGTTGTCGGCTTCCACCTTTTCCATTCTTTCTTGTAGCTCCCTATAAAGTAAAGGGACCTCTAGGTAATGTGGACTGAATAAGAAAAATCGCAAATTTGAGATAGAAAACGGTTCCTCCTGCGGCCTGGCGTCAACCTGGTATAGGATTCAAAATTTACACAATAGATTCCCTCATAAATATACTTACTTATTTTTGTTTTGCTCCTGCTCCATTTGCTTTTTAATCTCCTCCAATTGCGACTGCATTTGTTCCCTTTCCAGTTTTTCAATTCTGGATCTTTCCTGATACAATGTCCTCAAACTTCTCATGTTCTCGAGCTGCCGTTCATATTCCATGCGCAAGTCTTGGGATAGAATGTTCATTTCTTTTTCTTGTAAGGAAGCCTCGATACTTTCCACCTTTTGCTTCAGCTGAAGCAAAAATATGATAAAATTGCAGACTAAGGAAGGGAAGATTGTAAGTTGTTTATATCATTCGTTCATTCATCTCTTTATAATACTAGTACAATTGCGTGCGTACACAGGTCAAAATCGAAGTTAAAATACAAAAGTTTAAAATCACGAAACAACAAATGTTATTGGAAGGAACAATACTACTTTCAAAAGTTGCATTTATTTTCTCAATGAAGCTGTCGATAGCTAGAAAAGTAGACTTACCTGATCTGAAACCGAATTGATAGTCAGTAAATAGGTTGTTTCAAAATAGTCATTCTTTCAAAAAAATCTCAGGGGTATAAGTGAAATAAGTCCATAATTTGAAAGGTCTTTGGAATCGGATAACTTTCGACAGTTTGAAAATATCAGGAAATATATCAAATGAATAATTTTGTCAATGGTATAATAATAAGGTTTTGAAATGGTTGTAGTAATTTTTGCATTGAAACCGAAAACATCAAAGCTGCCTATTAAATTAACTTAGTGCTTTACATCGACCACAATCTTACTAATTTTTATAATCTAATCTAAAACGTTTTTAAATTGGGTAACTAACAATAAACGGCATTAAGTTTTTCTATGTTAAGCCAAAATTTGCAGTCATTAAGTAAGTTTCATTAATCTAAATATTTAAAACACACATGACAACAGCGCGTCGGTCTTTCCTCACTCTTATCGAACCGGCAATCGATCGCAAACGGTAACAGTGGTTAGTTATCGTTTTGCATAGATAAATTACTTTATCGTTTTATCGAGCAGCGCATCGGGCGTGTTGTTTTGTTTTTGTTCGCGTACGTCTTCGTGTTTCACCCATTTAAATAATGACTATCATAATGTTTACAGCCTGTATAAAAAGTGACAGCCTGTATAAAAAGTGAACATCTCAGAACCATATCACTACCATCTACATTTCTCTTCTACTTACTTCTTTAAGTTGAGCTTCTCTAATCTGCAGCATATTTTTAGATACGGATATCACATCTTTGAGTGCCAATACGTGCGTGTTATACTCCTGTCTCTCCTTTTCGAATTCGATCAATTCGGTGTTCAACTCCTGCAATTCCTTTTGCATTTTCGAAATGCTGATTCTTAGCTCTCTGTTCTTCTCGATCAGTTTTTCGCTGTCTTCTAGCAGCCTTGATTTCTCGTCGAGGATCATTTTCAGTCCATCGTTTTCTCTTCGTAACTGATGAAATTCGGATCACATCAGATTGTTATTTATCGCTTATATTTGTATGTATGCAACGCTTGTATACAATGACCTGACCTAGATTTAATCAAATAACAAATGATCGAACTTACCCGTTCATTTTCGTTCAGGATGTCATCCGGACAATCAAACCTCTTCTGCACTTCTAGCTCACGTTTCAGCTTGACGATTTCCTTGCGAAGTTTCTCGATCTCCTCCTTTTGAAGACAAGCCTCGTTTTCTTCGATTGCTGCCGTATTTTCTTCCTGCGATTGGGACGCTGGTTGCAATTTCTTGTAACTCTCATTCTCCTGCTTCAGTTTAACCACTTCTTCAGTGAGCTCAACGATTTTGCTCCAAGATTTCGTTGTATCTTCTTCTTCTTCTGTACGGAAGGATTTCAGTAATATGTTTTCCTTGAAGCAAACAATACGTATTTAGGTACAAGGTTTTATACGTGTGTTTATGAAGCATGTAAGATCCAAAATTAATTTAAATATTGTAAAATAGGAAGACGTCCTAATATTTGACTTTTGACTTTACTCTAAATGGTTCTAGATCCTTCATTACATGTAATATATGAGTCTTCCAGGTCATATTTGCATCAGTATGTACTCGTAGGAATTTAGCAAATTAGTTTATTGTATGTAAATCACTTTTTCAATTTGTCATGCTTTGATCTGAGATGACTTCAATTGCCATATGACTATTAACTCTTAGCTGTGTCAGCATAATATAGGGTTGTCCAATAGGGACGCAGGAAAGTAAACGTCAATTTGACATAGACGCCATCTTTGTGTTCTGTCATCGACATGTCATTTTGTTAGTTGAATGTTTACCATTGATCGCTATGGAGTCGTATTCGATTGAAGACCGCATTAATGTTATTCAAGAGCACTACAAAAATGGTGCAAAAATAAAAAACACGTTTCGCGCGCTTCGTGAACATTTCGGTCGCAACAACCGACCAAACGAAACAACCATCGGTCGTCTGGTGCGTAAATTCGAGGCAGAAGGTTCTGTGGCAAATCTGCCAGGCTCTGGCCGGCCAAGGAGCGTTCGCACACCGGAAAATATTGCTGTTGTGAAGGAGAGTGTGAGAGACGATCCGAAACAATCAACAACGCGTCGATCCCAAGAATTGGGCATTTCGAGAACCAGTTTGCTCCGCATTCTCCACAAGGATTTGAATTTACACGCCTAGAAGATCCAATTGACGCAAGAGCTGCGTCGGGCCGACCATTTTTCGCGCCGAACGTTCTCAGATTGGCTCCTTGAACACCGCCAAATTGATGCCAATTTTTCATCAAAAATCATGTTCAGCGACGAAGCGCATTTCACTTTGAATGGGACGGTAAACAAGCAAAACTGCCGCATCTGGGCGAACGAAAATCCCCGTGAGTATCAAGAGCAGCCGATGCATCCTCAAAAAGTGACTGTGTGGTGTGCATTGTGGTCAAAAGGCATCATCGGACCTTACTTTTTCGAAAATGCGGCCGGGGCCGCCGTTACCGTCAATTCTGAGCGATATCACGTGATGATAGAGGACTATTTTTTGCCGCAACTTGAAGGAATGGATATGGACGATGTTTATTTCCAACAAAACGGTGCAACATGCCACACAACCAACGTCAATATCCATCGATTGCAGTCCTTCTTCGGTGATCGCGTGATTTCGCGCAGAGGAAATGTGCCATGGCCACCAAGATCGTGCGATTTGACTCCCTTGGACTTCTTTTTATGGGGATATTTGAAAAGCAAAGTCTACGTCAACAAACCAGCCACCCTCCAAGAACTCAAAAACAACATCATTGCCGAGATAAATGCCATAGAACCGACCATGTTGCAAAATGTCATTGAAAATTTCGACCATCGCGTGAACCTTCAAAATAAAGTACCCAAGTACCCGCCTTTAGTTGGGTACTTCGACAAAATTCAAGCAATGAGGACTCTTTATACGTTATTAGTCTCTAGCTTTCAATGGACTGTGACATCATCATCAGGAGAATAGTATGTGAGATTGTTGCTAAATGTTATTGAAGGCTAACATTTAGTAACCTGGTGAAAGCTGGATACATGGTACATTCGTTAAAATTAGTATAAAATACACACAGCTGTATGTCAGGAACACATCAAAACGGATTCAAAATATTTGGAACGAAAGTTAAAATTATTACATGTTACATCGTGAAAGGTGCAGCATTGCCACGTAGGTGTCACTCAGTATATATGACATTTGAAGCCAAACTGCCAAAACACACTCTCTTTTGTACCTAAAGAACGTTATAAAAAATGTTGTCACTGTTTCCAACTTACCTGATTCAGCCTTTCAACTTCGCTACGTAGCCGATCAAACTCCATCTTCTTGTCCCGCAAAATTCCCCGTCTCTGTTCTCGTTTCGTCTTCAGATCAGCCTCGAACTCGCGCAATTGCTCAATATGATCCGTACACGTCGCTGTTTCGTCTAGAACTGCTTCCGAACTGATTCCGTCCGTTTGAACTTCGTATTTGGCACCGATTTTCGTATTCTCCAAAGTCGGGTCAATTTCCTGATCGCCAGAATACGCCGAACTCAGAGCGTTGCCCATCTCAAATATTCGACCAATGGGGCGGCTGCAATCCAAACAAAAGAACTCCGTCTGAGGCTAAGCTCACCTTGAGTGCGTTGGAAAATCCGCGTCTTACCACGTTGAAATTTAAAAATACCTGATCGGCGAAGTTTCGTACGGTTGGCAACGAATGCGTTGTTCTGAGAATTCGTCGACTAAATGTTATCATGTGGTGCAATGATTAAAAATAAGCGAATTATTAAATTAGTAAGTTCTGGTGCAATCCGAAGCTTTATACGCATTAGTTGCTACCCTTGGGCGAAATGCCATCATTCAATTTTATTCTCTGAATAAGAATACGCAGAAGCAAGCTTTTCAATTCCAAAGTATCTCCCAAGTATAATATAGTAATGTGTTAGTTATATATTCTTCACTTCGTCTATACAATACATAAGAAACAGTTTGCAATAAAGTAGAATCACGTAACAGAATAGTTGAATAGTTGACAAAAACTGAATCTTGCACTGACTCAAATGTCCTATAGCGGCTGCAAGAGGCTTACACTTTTGTTTTATAACTGTTACCTGCAGCCCTTATACAACCTCTTAAATGACTGGTGTCCTATTAGGTGTGCCCATTCCGCTTGTATAGCAGTTCTAAGAGGGTTTTGCCAATGTTCTTACCGTATACAATCCAGTTTAAGGGATACTGTATAATTATTCTTGCAACTCTAATAGGAGTGATAATTGTTAGTTGGGCTCTCCTCTTGTATACAGAGGTTTGAAGTTTGGATTACATGATCTGTGATCGGCCGATTCAAATATTCATCGAGAAATTAACAAGTGAAGCTGCTTTAAGGAAGTCGCAGATCAGTCCTTTGTTATGTCAATCACCAAGACTACACAGTTCCACAAGTTCGCTAGCAAACACCTATGATACTCGCAATGTGAAAAACATTAAATTGTGCAATTCAGGACCAACCAAATTCAAATTTTTCCACCACGAACCTCAAAATAAGCAAAACTTGACGATCTTCCTGAACCCAGGCCACATATTCAATATTTTTTATGTTGTGCCTTGAAAGGAAGATGTCGGAAAGGGTGGCAGCTGAAACGTCAATGAGTAACAGTAAATATAAAGACGATGGAATGATCTTACGCGAATGGAAATGTTCGCAGTTTTAGAAACAAGGAACAGGTTGCCGACCAATGCGCAATACAATTTTCTAATTTTAGCTCTTCTTTGTGATAGATATTTTACGAGAACGCTACCAGTATAATATTAGCATGACTTCTGCTAAAAATACGAGTCTACAGACTTGGATTCTCTCTCGACCATCACAAGTATCAGGAAGTTTTTCGCTTTATTTTTAACTTCAGGAAAAGTCGTAATTCAAAGATATTTCTCATAATATGGATTTAATTTGTATAAACTGAATATTTGCTTTAAATGAAAGTCCTGTTTATCTACAAGGTATAATTTAATGGATACCTAAAAATACAGGGTATGTCTCCTTAGCTCATTTTAGGAACAAACATTTATATGAACCTCTTAACTTTCGAGCTACAGGGTGTTAAAATTTCAAGAGAAAATTCGTTTTTATCATAACTTTTCTAGATATTTTCATGAAATTCATTTTCTGATGTAGAGCATTTATTAATATTTCTCGCAGTGGCGTTCGTACTGGAGATTTTTCAAAAAGAAATATAGTACGAAATTGCTTTCTGCAAAAAAAAATTAAAATCCTCATGCAATAAATTTGATCTTTTGACTTTTTTCCACCTCATGCACCATTTACGCGTAAAAAATAAAAACCATTTTCATGCATTTGTGGTATAACGATATTATTCAGAATTCTCTTTTGTTTTTAAAATAACCATTTGATCGATTACGTTGCCGTCTTATTTTGACAAATACAGGGTGACTTTGAAGTTGAGTCATTAATTTTCAGATAATGATTGTAGAAGGAAGATAAACCAAAATATGTGTGTAAAAATAAAAAGAAAATTAAAAAAAAATTTTACCTTGTTTTATAAAGTATCCTCCCGACAAGTATTTCAGTGCGGACCTGTATTTGATCGTGAGGTCTTGGAGCACCGGCATGCCGTCCATATGTGAGGTCTTAAGTCACCTGATTCACGAACCCGTTGTACTACATTAACAAAGGCACGAGGGGTTGGTTGCACTCGATTGGGAAACCGATCCGCATAAACATGTGCCATTTTTTATTTCGTTTGAGCCACGCAACATACACCACTATTCACCACCGACTGACACTGACTCTATACAACTGAATGAAATAATTGTAAAAACATCGTTCCAAATTCTTTCGCTTTTTTGTTTCCGATGCGATGAACCGATAAGCCGGATTATATCCGTTGTCGCCAAACACGAGCACATAATATTATTATTGAGACAGGGCGGTACTCAAACTTCCAAAGGGCTATAACTTTGTTACTTTAATTTTACCAGAAAAATGGTAAAGGAAAAAAACATTTATTTTGATCAGATCTACTCACTGTTAAAATAAATGACTCAACTTCGAAGTCACCCTGTATATTTATTAGATTGCAAACCTTGGTGAAGGCTTCATCCTACTTGTTCTCAACGTTAGGGCCGTATCGTCAGTCGTTCCTACAATTGTAGGACGCCTTTATGACCTACTTGATTTCCATCGTCTTTTGTATACTTCAGAAAGGATGGGATATTTTTAGAGTTCTACTATTCCGTGTCAGAGTGGGCGCTCTCTTATTGTGAGGCTATGTTTTCGTTTTGAATTGAAGGAAATTTCAGGCTGTATAACAGATGATATAAATCAGAATATTGAAAAGTTTAATGCAAATGGATATTTGTAACATAACCTCAAAATAGAGCGCTGACACGGAACAGTAGAAAACCATGAAAATCAAGTAGGCGATAAAGGCGTCCTACAATTATAGGAACGACTGACGATACGGCCCTTTTTCGTCGTGAATTCGGAGACAACGAAGGAACGTTTTGATCTATTTATAGTTAAATATAGTCAACGCCAAACAAAGTGGCGTGCACGTCATCACGATAAAAATTCCCCGACCTAATGCCTAGGTTTCTATCACAAACAATTGCTCTATTGCAGTTTCATATTAATGTGATATATAAATTGTAAAATGGTCATTACTCTCTTATTATGGTTAATAGTCATATAAACATTGTTATTAAAATATCACATAAGTTGCTTTCTGATAAATTTAGACGCATTATGCGAAATAAAATGTTTTGCAAACGCTCCAATCACTTATCGACATGTAAACGCACTAAACCGATTTCGCAGCGTTGACACATTGTCACCTTGAAACTTATTTAAACTGGGAACTGACATTTGTATTAATTTTGAGACTGAATCAATTTGTGGCATTTCAAATCTTTATAAATCCTTTGGCCCCGCATACTGTAAATCAACAACTGTTTGTTTCAAAACAAAATTATTCATTTTACGAGTAGATAAAGGCAATTTTGGTATATAAAGATGCCCAAACAGTTAAATAGTCGGTGTAAGGAACTCGTGGCCTCGTTAATGCACTACTTTGAGCAAGAAAGGGACAACAACGGGCCTTTGTTGCCTTTAAATGCTGTTCAAGAGGTAGGTTACTAATAATTATATGTAATGTATATTAATAATAGTGAAATTTTATTTCATTTTTTGGAGCGTGTTGCTGCTGCTTTAAAAATTAGTTTAAGGACAGTTAGTCGTATTTCAGAGTGTGTGAAAAGTGATGCAAATTTAGAATCGCCCAAGAAAAAGCGGAGTTATATTAAACGTGTAACCAACACAGCGACATTGGATACAAGTGCCATTCGAGAAGTGATCTATAATATGTATCACAAAAGTAAGATCTTATTATAATAACTTATCAGAAATTTGCATTAATTTGTTAACTAAATTATAATGTCATATTACACATGGTTTCAGAAGAACAAGTTACGATACAAACTTTATGGTCTCGATTAAGAGATAGGGCATTATTTGATGGTAGTGCCACGTCTTTAAGGCGGTTGCTTAGAGATCTTGGATTTAAGTGGCTTAAGGACAATCCGCGACGAGGGCTCATGGAACTACCAAGTATAGCTTTGAAAAGGGTGGAATTTCTAAGGCAATACAATCAAGCCAAGGTTGAGGCCTTATACCAGTTTGTCTTCCTCGATGAAACTTGGATATTTCAAAATGGGACCATAGATCGCTCTTGGCAAAATGGAAACCAAAAAAGCGTGAAAGCTATTAAAACAGATGGTAAAAGGTATGTACTTTTACACAATTTGCACTATAAAATTTAAAACTAATATATTTTAGATACATTATATTACATGCTGGAAATGAAAATGGGTTTATTGAGGGTAGTGAAGCGATATTTTCTTCGAAAACAAAAATGAGCGATTACCATGGAGAGATGAACCAGGACAATTTTTTGAAATGGTTTCAACATCAGTTATTAGAAAAATTGGAGAGTCCATCTATGATTATACTGGATAACGCCCCTTATCACAGCATGATATTGAACAAAGTGCCCAACAATGCATGGACAAAAAAAAATATCCAAGACTGGTTGACAAATCAAAACATACCATTTTTAAACACAATGTTTAAAACAGAGCTATTGAGTATTGTTGCTCGGTACATAATGCTTCTTAATTATATATATTTTGGTCGACAGTTTATATTTCTTTTGTTTATTCCTATTCTTAAAATAACTGCTTTTTTAGAAACAAACCACCTAAAATATACGTGATTGATGAATTGGCGGAACAACATGGGCACAAAGTTCTTCGTCTGCCTCCTTACCATTGTATATATAACCCTATTGAGTTAATTTGGGGCATAGCAAAATGTTACTATAACAGGCATATTGGTAGAGATGGTAACAGTGAAAAAGACTGTTTGGATATGTGGAACGAGGCTCTACAAACGGTTACCCCAGACATGTGGAAAAATAGTGTTCCACATACTGAGCAAGAAATTTTTAAATGGTATGAAAGAGAACGAATTTTTGATCGACCAGACATCGAACCTTTAATAATCAACTTTGAGAGTGATGAAGATTCAGATTCAGACAGCGCTGAAGAAAGAAACTCCGACTAACTTTATTGTACAGAAAAAGCTTACACCAGTAGCTTACCTAATTTTAGAATGCATTTTTCTGTATGAATTCTGTAAAATAAATACCATGCATAAAATTTGGAGGACCCCATTTGGATTTTTATTCAGTACCTTTAAGCTATCAATTAAATATGGTAGTTTCATAGTGTCATCTGATCAATAATTGTCATACTTAATGATTATGCAAGTACAGATCTATAATTTTATTATACTATTATTTTTGTTCTCATTTGAGGTTAATATTGCTTATAAACCTAGATATGTAAATAATAAATTTTATTATTTTACAAAAAGTTTGGCAACAATGTAAATTTTTCAACACACCCACCTTGATGACGTGCACGCCACTTTGTTTGGCGTTGACTATAGGTAGAAATTGTGCATTGCATCCTGTGCCGAAAGATAATAATACGTCGCCCACGAACGCCTACAGTTTGTTGAGTCGCCGTTGTCTGGGAAATCCGATTTTCTTTGAAAATTGAATGAGCTGCAGTTCAAGTATAGAGCATTACATATAGTTCTGGCAATCTACTTGAATTTGATACAATCTTTTATTAAGCAAAAATAGAACGTTTTCGTGACAAAGTATAATTTTGCGGATTTTCAGTATCACAAGCTTTTTCAGCATTTTTATAGTTCACATTGCCAACTATAGAGGAAGTCCGCAAGAAAAAAACAGCTATGAACGCAGCTATAAAAATATATATGCTCATTATGTAGCTTGCTAGTATTTGCATCACTCAAACTTAGCGATTTAAAGAAACGTGTCTATCTATTTTTATTTTTGTACATAAAAGCCACACAAATAAAAATAAATCCAACTGAGGATCACATAGTTCCATCCTCCAGTGACGAGCTTTTTTATTTGGCAATCACAAATATAGCACTTTTATCATTATGTGCAACGGATGACGAAAGTTTCATACCTAGTGATTACGTTCGGAATTGTACACTTTATGCATCACGACTTTATTTATAAACTAACGAAGGTTTGTGAAACAAAAATCTATTTTTGCGTTATTCTTACGGCACATACACATCCTAGCGTTCCCCAAAAGTCAAATCGTTTATGTAACACTCACTGAGAGAAAAGACGCATCAACCATCCGCAGATTTGAAACAATCACTTTCACTAAATCAAAATGTCGAAATAAAGCATTAGTAAGGTTTAAGAAATGGATAAATACTTACGGAATGGATAAATTCGTACGGATTTTCTTACGCTGTCGGCATGGGACACATAGACGTGAACGAGATGAGAACCGCGAGTTATTTTTAGAGGAGTTCTGTTTGGATTTGGGCGTCAATGTTTCCAGAGAGGTAGACTAGGGAACCGAAAAAAAAAAAAAAATAAGAAAAGGCTTAGAATAATGGAAACTTGAGCGACATGATCAACTGAAACTTATATAAGATGAAAAGCATCCCAAATTTTGTTAGTTGTAGCTGTTTAGTCCATATTAAGTGTTTGTACCGAATTCCCCTGTATAGATAAAACTGCAATAATCGTATCATCACGCTTTAGGTGTTGCCCTTTTTGGATTTAGAACCTACAAGATTTTTTTTCTTTTAGAGAAAAAACATTTTTGAGAAATACTGTTGACATGCGACATAAAGAAGCAGTGTTTTTAAGATGGATGACTCTAAGCTGCTGCCATTTCACCAGGACTTTCCCTACATCCTTTTTAATAGTTTAGATATGGCTTTTCTTATAAAAAGCAATTTTTTCTTGACCTCTCAACATTTTGTTATTACCTCCTAGGCCAAAACTGGCGAGAAAGTATTGGAATCGAGAAAAATGTATATTATGAAAGGTACCGCTAGCACTTAGATGATTTTTTTCGCAAAAGGTTACTACTATGCTAAGGAATAAGAAGCTTTGTAATTTTTGAAAAAAAAACAAAAAATAAAAATCGCTTAAACTTCGTTCATGACATTTTAGAGGTTCCTGATCATTTTCGGAAAAAAATTTGTAGTGGTTGAAACTTGCTATTTTGCGAAATTACGAGTTACAATTTTAATCACTTTCTATTTATCGATAAACCTAGGACTTGTAATAGTATGCTCAAAATTACAGCATTCCTAGTCGGTATTCGATTTTCCATGTCATTTAGTATATAATGTGCGCATACTTCTGAAATAACGTGCAATGGGTAACAAACTCCAACTAGAATGCGGTGGTGTCGTCACTGACACACTGCTACAGGAGAAATATTTTTATATTTTATAAAAATTTGGATATTAATAGTAATAGGGAGTGTAGAGTCAATCTACTGGACGCTATTTTTTAGGGAATTTATTTACATAGAAATACATTCAAATTGTTCTATTAGTTTAGAATCACAATATATACAGGGTGGCGCATCGAAAACGAAACAGACGCATTTACTGGCAGCTCAGTTTTTTTTGTAAAAACGCTCAGACTCGTCGATTTTTTCTTCGAGGGGTCACAAGTTTGGCAAAAAATCACGCTAACACGTGCAGCCCCCTGGGCGGGGGTGACACCAACCCTAAAATCGTAAATGGAAAGGGGGGTCGAGTGATACCTTATTTTAAAGGTCTTTCAATTCCCTTTATAATGATGTAAAATACATGAGCTCCAGTTCATTAGTTTTGAAGATTTATTGATTTAAAGGTTAAAGTAGACTTTAATAGGTACATCAGATTAGTTTGTACTACTTTCAGAAGAAATTTGACTAAAAGAATTTACTTAATAAGTAAATGCTTTTCTTCACTACGCCCATGGTTTGTTTAGCATTTTGTTGTTGAAAATAGCTATTGGAGCGTTTTTTGTGGCAAAAAAGTTATTTTTTGAAGAAAGATAAGGAAATATCTCGTACTTATTTTAAATATGAATTTAGTACATAGTTTGCGATTGATTTGACCAAACTTTGTTGCTAAAAAAACTGAGCTGCCAGTTTCGTTTTCGATGCGCCACCCTGTATTAATGCCTAGTAGAAAGTATGGCACCGATTTTCGGAAGCCATGTTCAATTTTGATACAGAAAGCACCTCGAGACTCGCATGCGTTTTGGCAATGTTAGCAGCACGATAGTCAACAAACAAATGCAACATTAATCTCTAGTGCAGCTAAAATTATAAACCGGACAACAAATAGTGCACTTGGCACTGTCAGTATCTGCATCTAAAATGATTCTGAAGGTACGTCTATGCGAACAGTGACGGCGTATTTTCTAGTGAGGTATCAAGGTAAAACCCAAATCAGAAAGACGAATATCACTTATCTGTGGTTCTGAAATGCGTTAAAATAATCCTCATTTTAATCAAAACCACTGGTTGTTGTAAATAGATGATCTAGTTTGGACGAATGATCGAGCTTTAGGTGAAACCAAAGTTCGGACATAGTTGTATCATTCGGAAGAGGGGTCTTCCAAGGGGACTCTCTAAATCCCCTGCTCTTCTGCCTCTCATTGCTCCCGTTTTCTGTTGCGTTGAGAAATGTGAAAGGATACAGTTGGGCATGCCCAGCAACCTCCCCAACGGATGAAATACTGATTGGTCTTATGTCAGAATATAATGTTGGTTAATTTATTTTAATTAGAGATAATTCTAATGCTTGTTCCATTCTGAAAATAATCCTTTTTTCAGGTAGGTATTTAAGATGTGTAATTTTGCTTAGCATTCTGACTGACACGCCATCATTCGCAAGGCATTCGATTTCAGAGTCGGTTGGTTTAAACCTAAATCGATTACTAAAATTCTCAATCAAATATACTCTCGAAGTGCTTCTAGAGTCTGAGGAGGACGTTGCAAATTGAGCAATCTCCTACTCATCATATCCCACACGTGCTCAATTGGGGATAAGTCGGGAGATCTTGGTGGCCATGGAAACAATGTGACATCATTATGTTGAAAGAAGCCTATTGTGACTCTTGCAACATTTGGTCGAGCATTATCTTGTTGGAAAGTTGGATCTGCCAGGGTGTCAAGATAGGGTAAAAGATGGGGTTCTAGAACTTCGTGGATATAACGCTGCGCGTTCATGTTACCTCTGATGAAGATTAAAGGTGACCTGGAACCATAAGCTATAGCACCCCAAACCATAACTCCAACAGTGTGATGAACATGTCTTTCAACAAAAAACTGTGGATTCCTCCTTTCACCACGTCGCCTTCTAACCCTGGCACGACCATCGTGCATGCCTAAACAAAATCGAGACTCGTCACTAAAGACAATACTGTTCCATTCCTGATCCCAGAGTGACCGTTGTCTGCACCACTCAAGGCGATTTTTCAACTGCTCGAACTGTCTTAAGTATGGTCCTACCAACGCGTCAAGGTTATCGTACCTTCGCTTGTAAATTTGGTTCTTTAAGTAACCCCACAAGAAGTAATCAAGTGTTCCTATCCACTGATCATTAAAAGTAGTACTTAGAAAATGATAAGTACCTCTGGAGTTGTGGGCAGGTGCGCCATCTTGCTGAAAATGCAGATGATGTCTACTTATAAGATCCAATTCGTCTAAGAAATTAGTCAGAATTTCTGACATAAATTCCACATATCTTTCACCAGTTAGGGTTCCCTCATAAAAGAACGGGCCAACAATTTTTGAACCAATTATACCGCACCAAACGTTGAAACTGAAACGGACTTGTGGGCCTCTTGGATGTACTAACAAAAGATTTTCTCTTGACCAATAATGGTGGTTTTTTCTATTAAACATTCCAGAATTTGAAAAATTTGATTCATCTGTCCATAAAAGGTAACGAAAGTTATTTACATTTTGGCGACAGAAGCTAAGATACCAATGGCAAAAAACAAGTCTTCTCTCTGGATCCCCTGCCAAAAGCGTTTGAACTGGTCGGTACTTATACGGAATAAATTTGTATTTTTTTAAAATCCTTTGAACAGTACCAAAACTGAAATTAGAGTCCTTGAGAATATCTGCTATTGAATTCTCACGATAAGCTTCAAAATATCCAATAACTGCAATTTCCGTGGCCTCGCGTATTATGAATTCTTTTTTTGCCCTTGTTTTAGCAAAAACATTTTCGTTGCCCCTAAATTTTCGATAAAGTCTCAGAAAATATCGTTCATACGGTTGAATGCGAGCGGGATATAATTCACTGTAGTATTCTCTTGCTCTCAAGGAGGATTTTCTGCACACTAAATAGCATTCTAACATATCACACTTTTCTTCATGGGAGAACATTTTTCTTTAAATTAATGACACAATAAAGCTTATAAACAAGTATTTACACTAATGTTTGACATTATTTGATTTTATCATTGTTTTCCAAAGCCTTCTAGTTGCGAGTATGTCCAGTTTAACAATTTGTCGCTTATCTTAATGCTGTCAAATCGCGAACGCCATGTTGTTTTCATAGCCGTCTTAATATTATAATACTGCATATAATTAAAAATATTTATCGTTATTTTGACTTTATTTTTGACTTTAGCGAAAAAGTCATTATGAACTTTTTTGTTTAAGATTTGATGCTTTAACAGAAAAAAATATAATATACAGGGGTTTCCATTTAAAAAAATGTTATTTTACTGAAAAAAATCAAAATAACGACTCTCAATTGTTTTTTTTTATTTCTCATTTTTACCAGCGTTAAAAATGCTGCTAGTTTGCTAATTCAAACAACTTTGTATTTTCACTAATAACAAAGTTACTAATGGTGGACACTTAATTTGGATAACCCTGTAGTTTGCTATTCTACGATCGGCAGAGGAAAGATTTTTCGTTTTCTATTTTTCTATTAAAGTTCCAACAGCGTCATGGATACACCACTGACCGATACATATTCCAATCCGTGCCAGATTTTAAAAATATAATCAACACCGATGCGTCCGTCTCTTTCCAGCGTGAGCCAGAAAATGAGGATAGAAAATTTCCTGTGAATTATTCCAGATTACTAGCGTATCTCGCGAACCTCGCGAATTTTTTTCAAAAATAGTCATCTTCGGAAAGATCTCGTGGGTGGTTGGTGGAAATATGTGAACGTTAATCGGTGTTTAAGTTAATTATCAATTACATAACAATGCAGGAACACGTCGTTTTCGGTGGTTCAATGAATAGCTCGAGTTACTGATCGGTTGGAAAAATCGTGCCAAGCACTCGCTATGAGGTATGTGTTGTGATATTTTTACTATACACAGATCTACTCAGCTATTTAATGGTACTAGAAACACTAATTTCATACACCACAGTTGCTATTTAACCTACTATCAATATAAAATCACTTCCACTAAGTATGAAAATTGACAGTATTACTTCTAACCCCCAAGTAGCTAGAAAAAATACGGATGCTGCCCCAAAGTATTGCTTAAAATTGACTGAATATGTTGAAAACTTCTCTCAGGAAATGCTTGAACTAAAATGTATTATGATCTGGTGAAAATACATTTAATTTTCTGATACAAAATCAAAAATATCCAAATAGTTTTGTTTAACTGCACTTTGACATTACGTATCAAGGTTTCCCTGTTAAAAAAATGTTTTCAAACTTTTCAGGCTTGCACCGAATCTACTCCTCCTAACAGTATGTCTTTTGGTGATTGCCCCTATACAAGCTGAGAAAAAATCGCACGCTGCTGAAGTTCAAGATAAAAGCACAAAGCATCGATATGTCAGTGATAACGAAAATACGTGCAAAAGTAAAGGCTGCGAAGAACAAGAACAAAGATCTTCCAGGTTATCCAAGAAGGATAACAAAGGCAAAGATCTTGAGGATCGATTAACAGAAACGATTAGGGAAACTGAACAGAGACAAAAACAGAACAAAAAGAGCGCTAAAAAGTTGGCTAAAGATGAAGATGAACCACGAAAAGCGTTTTTTGAACGGATGAGAGAAAACATACAGAGCGTACTCAATAGGCTTCATCGAAATGATGACGACGATGAGGAAACACGTACACAGAAAAAAACACCGAAAAAAGGCGAATCGAATAAAGGACAGAAGTCTAAACGAAACGATAATGACTCAGAAGAAGATGATAAAAGGAATGTGGCCGATTTTCGGAGTAAAGGTGATGCGAATAAAAACAAAACTAGAATCATCAGTAAGAAAGATAAACGAGAATCTGATGACGGCGATGTTGACGGCTCAGCAAAGAAAAGAACTAAAAATATCGTTAAGGCAAATGCGAGAGATGATGATAACGATAGTGATGAAGACGATCAAGTTAAAAAGGAAGTTAAAGTTGTTAGCGGAAAAAGTCAGACTGATGTAAAGAATCGTGCTGGAAAAGGCAAAACAAAATATGAAAAGTCAAGGACTATTAGCAAAGAAATTGACGACGATAATGACGATGATGATGGCGACGATGATGAAAAAAGAAGTAACAAACAAAATAGGCCAAAGACAAGAGTAATAGGCAATAAGAGCAAAAAGGGTATTAGAGGACAACAAAATGAACACGATCAAGCGGAAGACGTAGACAGTGATGACGATGATAATGAGAAAGACAGTAAAATTAAACCCTCACTTGATGCACGCAAACAAAACAGACCAATGACAAGGATAGTAGGCAGAAAGGAGAAAGGACACACTAAAAATGTTAAAGATAAAGGCAAAGATGAAGATAGCAACGCTGATGATGATGAAGATGAAGATAATGGAGACGATGATGATGACAACAGCGATGATGAAGAGGAAGACAAGAAAATTAAACATCTATTCACTACAGATAAACAGAATAGGCCAAAGACAAGAATAATAAGCAAAAAGAACAAAGGAAGAGCTAAAAAAGGACAAAATGATGATGATGATGAGGACGAGGATAGCGATGAAGATGATGATAACGATGACGAAGATGCTGACGACGATAATGATGAAGATGATGACGATGCTGATGATTCTGATGATGATGAAGAAGAGAAACAAAGAATTTCCAAAGTAAGAATAATAGGAGGCAAAGGAAAACTGAAAGCTAGAGATAAGAAACAAGAGAATGATGAGGATAGCGAAGAAGATGACGATGACGATGATAGTGATGAAACAACAAACGTACAGAAGAAAATAAAGAGCAGAATAATAAGCAAAAAGGATAAGCTGATGGCTGCAAAGCGAAAGAACGAGCTAAGTGATGATAGTGATGACGATGATGACAGAACAAAAAAGCATTATCGATCTAAGACAAGGATAACAAGCAAAACGAGAAAGCTAAAGTTAGAAGACGATACAGATGATGACGACGACGATGATAACGATAATGATGATGATGATGGTGACAGCGATGATAATGATGAAAGTGTTCAAAAAATAAAAAACAGGCCCAAAACGACAATAATAAGCAAAAAGAAGAAACTTGGGATCGAACATGGCAAACGTGATAAAGGTGATGATGACGATGATCATGATGAAGACAGTAATGACAATGACGATGGTGAAAAAATAGAGAACAGACCCAAAACAAGGATCGTGGGCAGAAAAAGCAAAAAAAGAGTGGGAGATACAAAACACGATAAATATGATGACAACAGTAAGAACGAAGATGACGCTGATAATGACGATGACGACGACAGTGATGAAAAAGCCGACGATGGTCAAAAAGCAAAGAATAGACCTAAAACGAAGATACTAAGCAAACAGAACAAGCTGAGAAAAGAGAATAGGAGACACGATAAAGATGATGATGACGATAGTGAGGAGAGTGACGATGATGATGATCTACAAGGTAAACCAAAAACAAGATTAATAAGTAAAATAGCCGAAATTAAATCCAGAAAAGGAAAAATTGCTGAACATAGCGATGACGACGATGATGATAATAAAGGTAAGAACAAAGCCAGAGTGGTAGAAAGTCAGCTCAAAATGAAGCATCGTCATAGGGATGATAAAGATGATGATAGTGACGATAATGATGATGATGATGAAGGGATCAAAACCAGAAAACCGCTCAGGATAATTGGTAAAGCAAGCAAGCATTTTACAAACAGTACTTTGAAAAACTTTGATCATACTTATCATGGTCATTACCAAGAGAATGACAAATTATCCGCTAAGAAAAGCAAGCTAAAGGTGGTGGATGATGAGAAGGTATCAACAAGGCTGGAGCATATACATCGTAGGCCCAAAGCTAGTAAACATGAAGTGAGTGACAACGATGATGACGATACAACGGAGAAAAAAACTGAAAAGAGGCACCAAAAATCACACAAACAGCAAAGCATGAAGAAACCTAAATACGATGAGAGTCACTCTGAAGACCATGGCAACTTGAAGGGAAAGCGCAGTAGCAAAGGTATGTTAAAGTTTTCTATGTGCAGCTTCAGTTGATATGCACGAATGAAGTGCTTTTTTAAACGAAGTCTAAGTGAAGTCAATGGAAGCCTGAAGTATTTGCTTAAGATTACTATGTTTTTCAGGTGGCAAAAATGATAAAAATTACGGAGATGATGAAGACGACAACGATCATAATGATGGCAATGATGATGACGACGAAGACGAAGATAATGAAGATGATGATGGTAGCGATGATGATGATGAAGACGATGATGATGAAGACTATGATGATGAAGACGATGATGATGAAGACGATGATGACGAAGACGATGATGATGAAGACGATGATGGCGAAAACGATAAGAACGCTCATCGGAAAAATGGGCAGCAGCCATCTCGAAAATCTCAAGGATCAAGAAAATCTGCCAAAGATGAAGAGGAAGATTTAAGCAAGAAGAAAGTTAAGGAGAAGGCAGAGGAACCTTCAAATGAAGGCAAAATACAGTACAGTATCAAGTTCGCCCACGAAAAAGATAAGCCAACGAATACCACCGAAATTGACATGTTCGTGAGAAAAATACATGGGCTCGAGAAAAAGAAAAAGGGCAGGTGAGTGAATCCTAATAATAACTATAAATTTTTACACCTAAACTAAGTACAAAAGAAATTTTGAATGTATGAAGTCACTATGGTAATAGTAGTGATGGGGATTGAGATGGTATGACATGAAATTAGAGCAAAACCTAGGGCCGCCTGGGGTAGCTTGTTTAATCTTGTTTTGTATTCTCAGATTCCAAGATGACGACTATGATTTCGAATCAAGCGAAGAAGATGATATTCCGAAACGGCTCCACTTATTTGATGACGACGAAGATGACTACTGAAGTCTGAATGAAGAATTCCTACTAATTTTCCCAATCTTGTCCAATTGTTGATTATTCCATTAGTATTGTTGTTCCAAGTATTTTTACAATAAATATTTTATTACCTATACCTCGAACGTTTCATTATTAGCGTTGAGTATGCCTGTAACTTATTCATGTAGGATGATCATTAAGAAAACATGATTTTTTTCAGTTTCACGACATAGTCTAATCATATTAGACGCAAAAACCCCTGGCTTGCGAAATAATTGCAAGGTTTTATTGATGCAAGTTGTTCAAGAGGGTACCTATTTAAATCATGGACGCATAAAATGGGTACACCAATTTTTTGTTCCTGACAAAACTTTCTATTTGAAAAAATCAAGTAAACTGAAAAAGTTATTGTTTTTAACTTTAAAACGACTGTTAGGTCGTTCTCCTCAAAATTTTGAACAAAAATGAAGCGATTTACAGGATCCATGGCATTCTAGATCGAAAAATAAAAAATGTAATAAAAATGACTATATTTGTTAAATATTGACAAGTGAGGTGTTGTTAAGTTTAGAATGTCATTCTAGTTCGAAATAAGTAAAATATATTTGAATATATATAAAAATCTAAAGATGGAGTTCGTGTCTGGTCAAACCAGAGGTATGTCAAAGCAACTGAATATGCCAAAAAATGTAAATTCTTCTATGATACGCCACCCCAAATTTCGTTTTTCTGTCTTCAATAATAAAAAAGTCACAGGGGTGAGCCACCCTGAAGATTCACCCGGTATAGATTTTCTACGTCAATTATTTATTTATGCTACGATATTTAATAAGCTTTTACGGTATTTAGGTAATAAAGCTTGTTCTACGATACAGTAATAGAAGAGTAACGCTGTCCGCGACATCGGAAATATGCTCAATTGATTCATCCACACAGTGCAATCGAACTACGTGTTAATTATACGATATGGTAGAGTAAGTCAGCAGAATAAATCAATTCTCGCTAAAAAATTCACAGCACTGTCCGATCTAACCGGGAAATTGCCATATTAAGGTAAAATGTACATCGTTAAGCTCACGCAAAGCGAGTCTGAGCTCAAATAAGGGTTATTTTAACGACATTGTGTCTAGGGAGTTTGGTACATGCACAAACCATGGCAGAAGGTAAGTAGAAATTTACCAATTCACACCTAGAATGCATGTACCTTAGAAATTTGGGGAAACAGGATACAAAAAACTACACACCTCGACGATGCTTCAGTTTTTATTTCCCATGCCATTGTCATCGCGAAAAATTTCGAAATTGATACCTAACGTGTTTTTTGATGTTATCTGACATGTATGTACATCACGAAGAACCAAGTCACTCATTTTTGTCGGTCTACAACAAATGTTTGAAATGTCCACCAGCCATTTCCGTACACCTTCTCACTCGACGAAACATTGAACGATGTCTATTTTTTATTTTTTTCAGGTTTTAAAGTTACAGAAAAGCAGTGACACATTTTTTGCCAATAATATTCGCTAAGGTTTTCTAGAATATCTACGTCTAATTTTCGAACACCCTGTATGACAGGGTTTCATAATTTCTCAATTTTGTTTGATATGGAGGATCTAAAGAAACAAAAAAGCAAAAAAAAAATCACTGTGCTTTCTAGGATCGAACCCGGGACCGTAGGATTCAGATCCGTGTATCTGACCACTGCACCAATCAGTGGGTTGCGGAAACATCTACATAGTCGTACCGAACCATGGCTAACTAGATTATGCTGAGAGATTGAGCGACCGACGCACATTGCAACAGCGCAATTGTGCACCGGCTGGGGATATTTAAATATATTTGCTACTTTTGTCCAATGTTGCAGTCGAGGATGCGGGTTTATCCGAAATGGAATTTAAGCAAATAAAAAGACTTTCTTATGCATTTAGGTTAAAAAACCATAATCAAGGAGCCCGGCCGTTTTTTATCATTTTGATGAAAGGAAACCATGGATTTTATTTTGTTGCCTCTGGTAGAAGAAAGCAATCCTATTAAAATTTCTAAATTTGGTTGCTGCCCACGGGTAGGCGTAGCGTTGGTCTTCCTTCATGTGCTCCCGCTGAACTTTTTTTCAGAGAAGCGATCGTCGGCAAGAGACAACCTGTTGTGAAAGAGTAACTGCTCCCAAAGCTTTTTGAAGAGCGGGGGTATCAAATTTTCTCACGTCGAAGTATCTATGCAAATTTGAAAGTCCATCTAGATTTGGACAAGGAAAAATGTTTAAAAATCTTGGCAAAAAAGTTGAAAAAAACTAGGATCTGAAATCATTTTTTCATCAAAAACAACTGGTGTAGCTAAACTATAAGTCAACGCCAAACAAAGTGGCGTGCACGTCATCACGATAAAAATTCCCCGACCTGATGCCTAGGTTTCTATCACAAACAATTGCTCTATTGCAGTTTCATATTAATGTGATATATAAATTGTAAAATGGTCATTACTCTCTTATTATGGTTAATAGTCATATAAACATTGTTATTAAAATATCACATAAGTTGCTTTCTGATAAATTTAGACGCATTATGCGAAATAAAATGTTTTGCAAACGCTCCAATCACTTATCGACATGTAAACGCACTAAACCGATTTCGCAGCGTTGACACATTGTCACCTTGAAACTTATTTAAACTGGGAACTGACATTTGTATTAATTTTGACACTGAATCAATTTGTGGCATTTCAAATCTTTATAAATCCTTTGGCCCCGCATACTGTAAATCAACAACTGTTTGTTTCAAAACAAAATTATTCATTTTACGAGTAGATAAAGGCAATTTTGGTATATAAAGATGCCCAAACAGTTAAATAGTCGGTGTAAGGAACTCGTGGCCTCGTTAATGCACTACTTTGAGCAAGAAAGGGACAACAACGGGCCTTTGTTGCCTTTAAATGCTGTTCAAGAGGTAGGTTACTAATAATTATATGTAATGTATATTAATAATAGTGAAATTTTATTTCATTTTTTGTAGCGTGTTGCTGTTGCTTTAAAAATTAGTTTAAGGACAGTTAGTCGTATTTCCGAGGGTGTGAAAAGTGATGCAAATTTAGAATCGCCCAAGAAAAAGCGGAGTTATATTAAACGTGTAACCAACACAGCGACATTGGATACAAGTGCCATTCGAGAAGTGATCTATAATATGTATCACAAAAGTAAGATATTATTATAATCACTTATCAGAAATTTGCATTAATTTGTTAACTAAATTATAATGTCATATTACACATGGTTTCAGAAGAACAAGTTACGATACAAACTTTATGGTCTCGATTAAGAGATAGGGCATTATTTGATGGTAGTGCCACATCTTTAAGGCGGTTGCTTAGAGATCTTGGATTTAAGTGGCTTAAGGACAATCCGCGACGAGGGCTCATGGAACTACCAAGTATAGCTTTGAAAAGGGTGGAATTTCTAAGGCAATACAATCAAGCCAAGGTTGAGGCCTTATACCAGTTTGTCTTCCTCGATGAAACTTGGATATTTCAAAATGGGACCATAGGTCGCTCTTGGCAAAATGGAAACCAAAAAAGCGTGAAAGCTATTAAAACAGATGGTAAAAGGTATGTACTTTTACACAATTTGCACTATAAAATTTAAAACTAATATATTTTAGATACATTATATTACATGCTGGAAATGAAAATGGGTTTATTGAGGGTAGTGAAGCGATATTTTCTTCGAAAACAAAATTGAGCGATTACCATGGAGAGATGAACCAGGACAATTTTTTGAAATGGTTTCAACATCAGTTATTAGAAAAATTGGAGAGTCCATCTATGATTATACTGGATAACGCCCCTTATCACAGCATGATATTGAACAAAGTGCCCAACAATGCATGGACAAAAAAAATATCCAAGACTGGTTGACAAATCAAAACATACCATTTTTAAACACAATGTTTAAAACAGAGCTATTGAGTATTGTTGCTCGGTACATAATGCTTCTTAATTATATATATTTTGGTCGACAGTTTATATTTCTTTTGTTTATTCCTATTCTTAAAATAACTGCTTTTTTAGAAACAAACCACCTAAAATATACGTGATTGATGAATTGGCGGAACAACATGGGCACAAAGTTCTTCGTCTGCCTCCTTACCATTGTATATTTAACCCTATTGAGTTAATTTGGGGCATAGCAAAAGGTTACTATAACAGACATATTGGTAGAGATGGTAACAGTGAAAAAGACTGTTTGGATATGTGGAACGAGGCTCTACAAACGGTTACCCCAGACATGTGGAAAAATAGTGTTCGACATACTGAGCAAGAAATTTTTAAATGGTATGAAAGAGAACGAATTTTTGATCGACCAGACATCGAACCTTTAATAATCAACTTTGAGAGTGATGAAGATTCAGATTCAGACAGCGCTGAAGAAAGAAACTCCGACTAACTTTATTGTACAGAAAAAGCTTACACCAGTAGCTTACCTAATTTTAGAATGCATTTTTCTGTATGAATTCTGTAAAATAAATACCATGCATAAAATTTGGAGGACCCCATTTGGATTTTTATTCAGTACCTTTAAGCTATCAATTAAATATGGTAGTTTCATAGTGTCATCTGATCAATAATTGTCATACTTAATGATTATGCAAGTACAGATCTATAATTTTATTATACTATTATTTTTGTTCTCATTTGAGGTTAATATTGCTTATAAACCTAGATATGTAAATAATAAATTTTATTATTTTACAAAAAGTTTGGCAACAATGTAAATTTTTCAACACACCCACCTTGATGACGTGCACGCCACTTTGTTTGGCGTTGACTATAGATAAATCTTGTCTTTCGGTGTTATCAGTTTAACAGGCCACCTCATCATAGTACAGTCAAATTCCATAGCTGAGAACAAGTCAGCTAGCGTTTTTTAGCCGACCGAATGATATTGAAATTCTGTGTTATTTTTAGATCCATTTGGTAAAAACAGCGATGAATATATAATAGACGTACCTCCTTTAGACTATAATCCAGAAGAAAGAGGTTTGGGATATCAATACTTTGAGAGCATGAAGAATTATGGTGATAGAATTGCGCAAGTATGTTTTTATTTAATTACAATTCTTTATAACAATACAACACTAAGCGGAAAAGTCCGATGACACTGTTGTACAAAGTCTTTTTTGTTTTCTATATCCATTCATAGATCTGACGTGTAAGCAAGGAATAGCTGAGGTCCAAGTACAGAGCCCTGTGGAACACCACTCAGCACTAGGTGTGGGTCACTTAGAACCCCATTTGCTCTTACTTGGAAAGTTCTGTCCGCAAGAAACGCCTCTTTCCAATCATCTAAAAATTTCCTTTATCAAAGGCTTTTTCGAAATCAAGATATATTATATCTGTGGAATTTCCATCGTCATCCATATTTGTGCATTGTTGTAAAGTATGTGTATGACGTTATTTTGGAGTAAGAATTGTGTGAGTTCCCGCGATATGATTTTTTGCATGAGTTTACAAGGATTACAAGCTTTTTATCACCTTTTTGTATATACTAAGAGCATACATGTTTTTTCAATGTTGAGATTCGATCTTCTTGTAACTTGTATATATTGGAAATTAATTTAGTTTCAAGCTAACTTGACGTCAATTATTCTTCTTTTCGTCGGCCAAATACGGCAGCGAGACGTTCTGAGCGTTGCCAAATGAGGAAATTGTGTAATATATATTACGATTTATTCTTTAGTACATCGAAGACACTGATGAAGAGGACACCTACGAAAACCTCCTGACAAGGTGCATCAGGGTTGCGATATGGCTGAAATCTAAAGAGCTGACCAACGAGGATGTGGTCACCTTGTGTTCAAAGAACCACAAAGACAGTTGTGTACCGTTCATAGCTTGCTTGTTTTTGGGGATACCTGTAGCGTCTTTGGATCCCATGTTGTCTGCTATGGATACCACGCATTTGCTCAAGGAAGTTAGGCCAAAAATATTGTTTGTGGAATCCAAAAGTGTCAGACTTATCGACGACTGTTTGACTGAGGCTGGTGAGTAAAGACGTACTTGTTGTACACACCAAGAATTAGTAGATAACGCGGTGTGTCTCAGTGCCGTATCCTCAGTCGTTAATGCAATTGTTAGGGCGCCTTTATGGCCTTCTTGATTTCCATAGTATTTTATCTCCTTCAGAAAGGCTGGGAAATTCCTGTATATCTATTGTTCTGTCTCAGCGTCAGCGCTCTCCTATTGTGCTCTGTTTTTGAATTGTAGGAAATATAAGGCTGATATAACAGGATATAAATCAAAAGCATAAACAACTTGATGCTAGACATTTGCAACCTAACCTCAAAATAGAGCTCTGACACGGAGCACTAGACAACTATGAAAATCAATGAGGCCTTACAGGCCTCCTACAATGCGCTTTCTAGTTCATTCTGGTGAATTAGTTCAAGAGGTCACCCTCACTAAAACGAACCATTTTACACAAGAATAATAATGTCATGGAAAACGTCACTTCTCCATCTTTCATCTGATCTCCGGAGCTAAGCAGCATCGGGCGCGGTTAGCACTTGGAAGGGTTACCGCTTCGGAACACCTCGAATTGTTGTTTTCTTTTTGTATTTTTTTAAGATCGATGTTTCAAATTTAAATACTTCCATAAACTGTCGCTCACATAGCAGATGTAGCTGTGAGATACACGTTTTCTAACAATCTCAAATAATATACACTTTTGTTTTTCAATGACACCAGTTCAGAAGGTTTTCAATAAACCTAGGCAACACTAGATATGTAGTACGAACTGAGGAAGAAGAAAACAGAATCAGACCTTTTGGACGATTCTGACCTTGAGGTAAAACGTCTTTGCGCAGATTAAAATCCAGTCGCAGCAGGCACTATCGAACGAGATAAATATTTCATGTCGTGCTTTTGCAGGAATAGATGCTGAGGTTGTTGTGTATGGCGAAATAGAAGATCACGCATGTTTTCAAGAATTGTTAACGCCCCAAGAAGATGAAGGTGAATTTCAGCCTGAAGTCGTTGCTAGCTTAGAAGAAACAGCCATTGTTCTGTTCAGTAGTGGCACCACTGGGTTGCCAAAAGGAATCATGATTAGTCATTACGCTTTGCTTATGCAGTGTCAAAATATGAAGTGAGTTGACTACTACAGAGTTTTACCAATCGCCTATTCTGATTTTTACTTTACTAGAAAAACTAGTGTTTTTCCTAAGTCAACTTTATTCGTTCTAAACAATAACAACTGAACACAATTGAAAATTCTCGATATTCGGCGCAAGGTGTAATACTGGTTGCCTAGACGCTACGATATTGCCAACAGGATATTATGTTCAAAATGGACCTTTACTGATACAGTGTCCATTACTCTCACAACTACCCTACGGCAAACGTAGGAAATCAGAAAATGAGTTTTAATCTTCGCCCGAGGAAACACGTATCGGGTACTGAAAACAGGTTTGGCGATTGATAAAATTTTGTAGAGCTGCTATCACCCAAATAACTGACGCCATACACGAGTTTCAAGAGTCCGGCCCAGGATATTACGTATCTTGAAAAGTGACATATAGATTTTTTTACGTAATAACATTATCAACAACTGAAATGGCAATCTTTCAAACTTCCCACAATAAGCAAGGTTACCTTGAATACACTAGGATTAAATTAAACATCGTGTATCCTAAACAGTCAAATAGAAAGCAACCCTACGTTTACTGGTGTTTATATGTCATTGCAACAGATGTCGCTACCAGTATTCGCCATAAATCGTTATCATTGCACTGGACATTCAAATTATGAAACAAACATTTAAATCTACTAGAATTACTTCGAGTTTATTATGAAAGCCAACGAAAATGTACCGATATCTAACATTCATCTTTTATGTTACTAATAGGCCAAACAAAAACCCCGCATTCGTACCACATATTTTCCACTCGCCTTTTTTCTTATTTTATTTTATCACGTTAGTTAGATGTCCTTAAAATGTATGGTGTATCTGAAGTCACTTGAAATAGCATAAAAACCTTTGGTCGGCGCGTCCTTTGTAATTTCATGACGTATCATAGGCGTGCGGTCATTTATTTAGAACGATAATAATAATGTTTTTATATCACAATAAATGGATTTTACTATCTTCTTATTTTTTTGATTTGGGATAAAAAATACTTATATTGGGAGTTTAATTTATGTTGACTGAAAGTTAAGAAATGGAAAAATTACAGAATTCCAACGTTTGACATAGGCAAATATTTACATAGCAGGTAGGTATATAAAAAGGTATATAAAGACTTACATTATAGGTATTTATATATCATCCTCGCCTTCGGAGCTGTCGCTAGAGTCATCTTGTAGAGGAATTACAACGGGATTTACAGGAGGCAAAACACAATATTCATTTTCTTTTTCAATAATATGCCTAGAACACTGCTTCCATAGGTCTGTGGCAGCAATATGAGATACTGCATCTCTTATTGTGGCCAATAGCGATTCACTTAATTGAGGGGTCTGATTATGTTTTCTTTCTATTTTTTTATGCAGCCCAGATCAACTCAATCGGGTTAAAAATGCAGTAATAGGGAGGTAGATGTAATACTTCATGGCCATTTTGCTGAAGCAGATTGTCAACAACATACTCTTTTTCAAATTTTTGTCTTTTAATAAGATCCAATAATATGGCTTTGGTTGATTTTTGTGGTATTTCCATTCCCTTATCCTTCATAAAATCAATAATATCTTGTTTTTTTGTGCCTGTATTCGGAATTTTGTTTTTCTGTCGGGAATGGTATGGCGCATTGTCCATAATAATCGCTGAATTTGGGGAAATGTTTGGTATTAACTGCTGCTCTATCCACTTTTCAAATAAGTCGGAGGTCATGTCCTCATGATAGTCGGCACATGATTCTTTGATAACAGATAACAGCAAGGCATTAGGTATAAATCCATTTTCACTGCCAGCATGGAGAATAATGATTCGTTTTCCACGGTTGCATGGTGCATTTAAAATGCACTTGTTGCTGTCGTCAACCCAGCCGTACTGCACAACATCATGGGTATCATACCACGTTTCATCCAGGTAAAATCAGATTTCTTTTCTGCTCTCTATAGATTTTAACTTTGTGCAAAAATTCTTGGCGCAATTCAACGATTCGAGACGACTCCATAATCACCATTCTTTTATCTAATTTTTTGTATTGAATACCACACAGTTTTACAATACAGTGCAGTGAGTCTAAGCATTTGAAATTATAAAAATCTTCAGGATAATCTTTTAATTTATCCCGTATCATTTCCAACGTGGGCACCAAATTTTCTTTATAAAATCCGTATATTATACGACGAATATCTTCCTGAAAACCCACGTCTATTCTTTTTAATTTTTGCCCTATGCGCTTTCTGTGGAAGGAATGGTTGACTACATCTCCCCTTTTTATAACCCGATAAATGGTAGACCGACTGATTTTTGTCAGGATACAAATTCTGTTTAAAATTTGATTTTGCGAGGAATCTGGATTTTCGTTTTTCAGACAATCATACATATTTAGGATTACTCTTTGGGTCTGTTCCTCTAAATCTTTATGAAAGAATTCTGCCTGCACAGGTTCATCAACCATCTCCTCGTGGCTTGGAGCATTTTCCCAAGGTCTCCAAAGAGTCATATTTAGGACACACAAGAACAATCAACACAACAATTAAATCAACAAGTAAACTGAGTATTCAAAAGTCAAAAACACACAAACTAATAAAATCTATGAAAAAACACGGACAGACTAAAGAAAACACGTTTATTCACCGCTACACGGCATTGGCTAAGCTGTTTCAATTTTCAGTAGCCACCTGCACTTGTTCGGAGCTCTGAAATACACGCTTTCTCATTGGCTATGTCCACGCATAGGCGTGCTTTACTCCAGGTGGACCGGTGAAACTGCCTTTGATCTTATACGGGGGATATTTGCTTCGAAATTTGGCGATTTTTGCAGCAACAGAGCGTGTTAAATATAGATATATAAAACGCACCCGGTATTTCACAGTGTTTCAAGTGACTTCAGATAAAGTATACCTTTCAAGAGGTAGGCATGAGAATGATGGTATGCCATATGGTTATATAAACAAAATGTTGAATAATAAAGTTTCTCATCATGTTTTTATTCTTATAATTGTAGGCAGTCGGAAAATTTCGGGAATGTTATGCTATCTTATGCTACTTTATACTGGATCTCAACAGTTATAATATTGACTACTATGACTTACATAGGAGGAGCTAGAGTGATATGCTCTAAATTTAATCCTAAACAAACGTGGTTACTTATTGAAAAGTATCAGGTAGGAACTGACGTGTTTGATCATTTTAGAATCGAGAGATTTCTGTGGACGTCGAGACCTCGGTTTATTAAAATTTGAGTTTATAGGTGCATGGTAGGTTCCTATTTGATTTCTTTTTCTAGATAACATCTATGTTTATACCGCCAAGCCAAATGGCGGAATTGATAGCATGCGGTAGACCAGAAAATTTGGACACCTCAAAATTGCACTGTTGTATCAGCGGGGGAGCGTCAGTGTCTGAAAAGCAAATGAGAGAAATAAGGGACTTGTTGCCAGGAACATTCGTCTTTCAGGTACGCTCGCAAATCTCGGGATCAACGGACGTAAAACGTGAGGAGGGCAGAGAGAAAAAAGTTAAAAAATTCGTTCATCTTGGGCGTGTCTGAGTACAGACCTAAATTTTTTATCATTCTCCCAAATGGAATACAAAATCACGTCAAGTACAATTTAAAGGAATTATTAAAAGATAAAAATGTTTTCATGTTCGTGATTTTATCAGTGTTTTTACCTTTTTACCTTCATCTCGGTTATACTTACCTTAGGCTTTTGCCTACGAGGCTGTTTGGGAAATAACAAAAAGTGAGAGCCGACAATATGGATAATGCTGATTTTTATATGTACATACATATCGGGGAACATTTTAGGTCAACCTAGCATTCAAATTGAAACTGTGTTTTCAGATGTACGGTCAGTCGGAAATCGCAGGAATTATAACAATATTCAACTCAAACGATGTGAAAGATGTCCTCTTACTGGACAAGAAACCAAAATCTGTAGGAAAAGTCGTAGCTGGTATCTGTTGTAAGGTTAGCATCATCCATATTAAACAAATTAATCTACATTTTTATATACAAATTCTTTATTTTTAACGTTAAATATCATAAGCAAGATTTTTTGTAGGTAGTTAATCCTGACACCGAAGAACTGTGCGGCCCAAATAAAAATGGCGAGCTGCGTCTGAAATCGAAGATGTCGATGAACGGATACTACGGCAGAGATTCCTCAGAATCATACGATTCTGATGGATGGCTCAGAACCGGTGATGAGGTCTACTATGACGAGGATAAGTGCTTCTACGTTGTGGACAGGATCAAAGAGATGCTCAAATACAGATCTTGGCATGTCGCTCCCGCCATGATAGAGCAGGTAATGGTCTGTTGAGCTGGGAAAATTACCACTTTTCTACATTAAACTATTAGTGATAGTGAGCGCGATAGATCTGAAATCGTTGAAATATGCTTTGTGATACATGAAAAAGCGATTAGGGTACGGATCGCCACGAAATTCGAGCCCGTTGTACTACATTAACAAAGGCACTCGATTGGGAAACCGATCCGCATAAACATGTGCCATTTTTTATTTCGTTTGAGCCACGCAACAGACACCACTATTCACTCACGCGTTACCGACTGACACACTGACTGTATAAAAACATCGTGATCAGCGTTTCAAATTCTTTCGCTTTTTTGTTTCCGATGCGATGAACCGATAAGGCGGATTATATCCGTTGTCGCCAAACACGAGCACATAATATTATTATTGAGACAGGGCGGTACTCAAACTTCTAAAGGGCTATAACTTTGTTACTTTAAGTTTGCCAGAAAAATGTTAAAGGAAAAAAACATTTCTTTTGATCAGATCTACTCACTGTTAAAATAAATGACTCAACTTCGAAGTAGCCATCATGTAAAGCGTAACATACACTTGTTTAGTATAATTAAACATTTATTGAAAACCTTCCAGAAGAGCCGTTCAATTGATCACGTTTTCTCAGTGTTGCCGTTGCTTTTTAGATACTGATGACTCATCCAGCTGTTAGCAAATCGGTGGTGATAGGCGTTCCGCACGAGACAGACGGCGACCACCCACTGGCTGTGATAATCCTGAACGAGAATCAAAAAGACGTGACTGAAGAACAAATCGCCGATTACGTGGCTAACAAAGCTCCCGATCGGATGAAGTTAAGAGGGGGCATCAGGTTTTCTAAATATATTCCGATGACTCCGTCAGGGAAGATCAAGAGAAAGGAACTCAGGGATATGGTTTTGAATGGGAGGTTGTGAAGACGAAGATCGTGTTATGTAGACTATATTTGTTCTTTCCTGTGTTTCATGTTAAATAAATAAAAAAAGTGATTTCCAAAACTGGATTAGAAGACTTGTTTTTGAAATTATGACGTGTTTCATTTACTTACTATGCCAAAACTGGAGAGGAAGCATTATTTGGTGGGTTATAGATGAATAGGAAGCGCATGCGAGGTACGGCTCACAAAGTATATATTGGGGTTTTATAAAATCTCAATTTTGCTTAATATGGAGTATCTAAAAAAGAAAAAAAACAACCTGCTTCCCAGGATCGAAGCCGGGACTGTACATTTTTAATCTGAGTATCTAACCACTACACCAATCAGTCGATTGTAAATCGGTTTCAGAAACATTTACGAACGATTTGATTTTGTGGTATGTTAGAATCTTGCCAGCCGTCGCGCAACGACTCACGTTTATTGCAACAGCGCAATTGTGCACCAGTTGAGGATATTTCAGTAGATTTTCTACTTTTGTCCAATGTTGCAATCCAGTATGCGCGGTTATCCGGAAAGGACTTCAAGCAAATAAAAAAAGGACGT
This sequence comes from Acanthoscelides obtectus, assembly GCA_963669975.1. Taxonomy (NCBI): domain Eukaryota; kingdom Metazoa; phylum Arthropoda; class Insecta; order Coleoptera; family Chrysomelidae; genus Acanthoscelides; species Acanthoscelides obtectus. Next base: position 2,749,167 of record CAVLJG010000005.1, read on the forward strand.
TTTCAGGAAAAAAAATTATAATTAAGGAGCGTTTAAAATGATGGAACGATGCTATAGATTTTATTTTGTTGCCTCTCATAGAAGAAATTGCTAAATTTGAGACAACCCTATGTGAAAGTGTACCTGCTCCCAAAACTTGATGCACTTCATGAAACGCCTTTATGCAATATATGATATATGAAAATCTTGACCCGGGTCACGGACGCCAAATTAGTATCTCACCGAGCATATCGTTATACCTGAACTCAATATTTGTTGACTTTTTGTCAAAAATGTAACCTCCCAACATCTATCAGTAATTAGGTCATAAGAGTTTTTTTTAAAATGGGCGAACTGCTAAGATCCATCCTTAAAAAGCGTGTAATTTTCAAGATAACTGAAATTGTAAGTATGTTAAATTTTATATAATTATATAGTATAGTTTATTTGAACTATGTATTCGTTGGTTGCCCTCTTCTTTATTGAGGATTTTCAATAGCATAGCTTTAGCCCCAAGAATGTTCTTCTAATTACTTCAAAGACATATATGGTAGGTATATTGTAGATCTCTTGCAGGTTCTTTGTATAATAGCCCTTGTAATGGTGGAATTAACGGAGCTCTACTTTTCAAGATGTGCGTACGAAATGGTGATCTTGGGCACGGGAGGATACCTGCTGATTTGCTCTGTAATGCTGTTGACAATACTTGCGGATGAGTTATCACCGTACGCCGAAATATCATTCTTGTTGTTTGGATCCATCTTCAATCTGTTAGGGGGTATCCTCATGTTCATCAGGTAAGCCAGATTGAGTTCACATTACCCACTACGTTGAACCTTATTATTAGAAACGTAATGTAGTATTCCATTTTTTTTTACTGGATCATATCACAGTCTTGTTTTGAACATTCCGGTACTCAAAAATATGGTGAGGGTATTCAAAAATTGTGTAACGACTATTTGAAGTCTAATTTATTACTTCTACGGTAATTTATAACAACACTTGCTCACCGCCCGCTGTTCGTTGACTGACTGTCCTTTGAAACTGACGAATTCCAGAGACTATGTCCACCGATACTTCTCGATGATGCCGCAATCTCTACCGGCCTTGTTGCTCGGTGGCGTAACTGTGGTTGCCTGAACGTTGATACTGCGTTACTCAACCTCCTAGTTACGAGATCATTACAATTGTTTTATGCTCTATTTTGTTGAGTTTCAGATCCGGCTTTTACAAAAAGAACTTCAGGTGGACTTACGTTGGTCCTGTGAACGGTACAGCTACCGAAAAATACGAAGTATTCGCTGCGACCGCTGTTACCGGACTCAGTTCTGTTATGATTGTCGATCTGCTTGTCGAACTTTTCGCCTTAATTCTCTCTTAATATTAAATACTTTTCAATAGTTAAAGTGAACAAACCTGTGTACGAAACACCATATTCTCGTTTCAATTACCCTAAGAGAGGGATTCGTTGCTAATTGATGCAAAGTTCTGTCGAAAAAATAGCGTCAATCTATACGTACTACCTACTCCTTCGTTGAAGGTTTCAAAGACAAGGGTGTCAAATCGTTTCAAAAGGCGAAATCAAATCGTGATTAGGTAGAATCACCTTCGACCTTTGTACACATCAAATTATATAAAGCAATTTTCCGTGATTTCTATACTACCTCGCAAGTTTTGGCATATGAAGTAAAAATATACGTATGTTCTATTTGTGATAACATTTGCAAATATTATTTAACGCAAAAAAGAATATGTTTTGTAATGCTTATCATTTCTTAAGACCCCACTTGGTAATACCACGATAAAAAGTTCAACAGTTTAATATCAACAAATTAGAAAAATATCAGACAGTGTTGCCAAACTGCTAACTGCAAAGTTTTATAGTGAATATGGGCGTTGGAGTTTAAATATACAATGTGGCATACTATACTACAACTATTTAAAACTGTAATGACTCATACGCGTGATCAACACGTGATCAGAGCTCGATCCCGGCTTCCTTCTAGTACAGCCGTATAGCGTACGACATATGCCGTTTCTGTGGCTTTGCGGTGGTCAACAGCACAGACAGAGATGGAAATAATGGCTGATTGTTCTCCGCCGGTAGAACCAATGAAATCAAAGACGCGCCTCGACCGGCAGACTCATAGGCGTCGGCAACGCATTGGAACGTGTTTCGTTGAGCGATCGCATATTGTGTGTTTTTATAAGAATTGTTGTGTGATTGTTATTGTTTCTGTGGTTACTGTTTTGGTTATACTTAACCATGGAGAGTACAAATGGCACGAGTGGAAGTACTGAAAGCCAGGGAACAAGTAGACGGCTTCGTAAAGCACTGAAGAGGGACGTGAAAGAAATCGTGCTCAACGTGTTCAATTATCTGAACAGAACTATGTCGCAGGGAGATGCACTCGCGCGTTGTGAAAGTATGACAGGCGTTCCAGAGTGGACCATTCGCAGGGTGGTGCATGAAAAGAAGAAAACTGGAGCTACTACTGATCCAAAGTTTAATTTGAAGGGACGAAAGGCCGTTAAATTGGATAACGATAGCAAAATGGCGTTAAGGCGAACCGTACATTCATTCTTCTTTAGGAATGAGATACCAACCCTCAAGGCTGTACATGCAGCGATCAAGGAAAATGAAATTATACCCCAAATGAGCGTCGAGGTAATGAGGAAATCCCTGCACGAAATTAATTTTCGTTACGAAACGCGTAATCGGAAGTCAGTATTGATAGAGAGACCTGAAATAGTCGCCTGGCGTCGAAAATACCTACGCGAAATGATTGAATATAGGCGACAAAGCAGAAAAATCTATTATTTGGACGAGACATGGGTAAATGCAGGTCACACAGTTAAAAAAACCTGTATAATCAAAAACGTAGTGAGTAACCGACAAGCAAGCATTGAAGGTTTGTCAACAGGTCTTCGTGGACCGTCAGGGAAAGGTCAAAGATTGATCGTAACTCACATTGGTAGCGATAGTGGCTTTTTAGAAGAGTGTGACTTGATTTTCGTCTCTAAGAAAGGAGGTGATTACCATGATGAAATGAATGCCAGCTGCTTCGAGAGCTGGTTTCAAGGGGTGCTTCAGCGAGTTGAGCCCAACTCTGTAATCGTCATGGATAATGCTCCCTACCATAGTCGTCGAGCCGAACGTGTACCGACTATGGGATCTCGAAAAAGTGACATGCAGCAATGGTTGCGCGAAAGAGGAATCCCGTTTGACGATTCATGTGTGAAAGCGGAATTGTATGAAAAATTAAACAGCACAAACCTGCGAACATTAGTTACGTGACTGATGAGATCCCGTCAATGTGGTGTCACTGTGCTGCGGTTACCGCCCTACCACTGTGAACTGAACCCAATAGAGCTCATCTGGGCTCAAGTGAAGGGTCATATTGCGCGCCATAACACAACCTTCAAATTACCAGACGTTAAGGTTTTACTTGAGACTTCCATACAGCTAGTAACGCCCGAAGCTTGGCAGAATGCTATCCGTCATGTTGTGAAGGAAGAAACAAAAATGTGGCAGCTTGACCACCACATCGACACCATCATAGAGCCAGTTATAGTCAATTTCAACGAGGAAAGCGATAGCGACAGTTTATTACTGTCAGATGTAAGTGGAAGCGACGATGAATAAAGGTAATTCCCAAATTTTTGACTTACAATATGTTTCAACCCACTCTTTATTAAGCATGTGACAAATCTAGTTCACCCATGTTAAACATCCATACCCCGCCTATGAACAGCCGACTACTGGTAGTTAAGTGATGTTCACGTGAACATCGATGAGTCATTACAGTTTTAGATAGTTATAGTATAGGAGGCAGAATTATTGGGCCATATTTTTTCGAGCAATCCTTAAATGGCAAAGTCTTTCTTGACTTTTCGAACCATCAATTACCGTTGTTGTTGGAAGATGTGCCACTGGAAACACGGCATAACTTGTTTTTGTAGTTGGTTGGCTACCCAACACATTTTGCGAGAGCATATTAATGCAGTACATATTTCTACAGCGGTCGATTGGAAGAGGAAATCTATTTCAATATTTTCAGACTCAACCTACAGCCAGAGAAGGCATGAAAAACCGGATTCGTAAAGCAATACGTGACATACTGAGAGCGGAAATTCAAGCTGCAGCTTTGTCTACCTATGAGAGGCTTCAGGAATGCATCTAGCATGATGGCTAGCATTTCGAGCATTTACAGGGGCATTAAAAACCTTTCTTTTTTAAAGCGGTCCTGTTTAGGGCCAGAACTTAATAACAGAAAGAAAAAAAATAGTTTAGAAACATACAAATTTAGGGGAATATGGACTCAGAAAATACCCTGCGTTACAAACCTCTCTTAGTGTCATTTTCATAGTTTCCTATGCTCATTGTTTTACGTCCGCAAAATTCCGGATTTCCGTAAAGACGCGGCAACGTCGCGCCACGGCGTCGCGCCGCGATTCGATCGTCGCCGCGCTGCGCGAAACCGCGGATCAGCTGCTTCTTGATTCAGTTTACAATTTCCCATTTTGAGGTTATAACCCGCGACCGTGGTTCCGCTAAAAATTAAATTTTCGCGTACGTTTCGACGCTGAATTGAGCAAAAATGTGTTCGGCACAAGAAAATGTGGACTACAGCAGCCCGTACGCGAACTATCGGTCGCCTCTTAGCACCAGATATGCCAGCAAGGAAATGCAGTACAACTTCAGTGATCAGAAGAAGTTTTCCACTTGGAGGAAGTTGTGGGTGAATCTGGCCAGGGCGGAACAGGTTAGTGCAGAGTTTGCAGGTTATCTTGCGAATTTTCAGAGGAATGGCTTATGCTACTTCCAAGAAAAAGTGTTGCACGGAATAATAGTTATTTATTATACAAGCAAGGCAATCTTGTTGCGATAATTGTCTCTGAAAGTTGTAAAAATTATGGCGCGAAAACGTTCTCGGTTGAGTTGCATTTTTCTAATGACTTGGTGACACTTAAACATTCACTGTAGTGAGAACACTGCACGTATCGTTGTGAAACTTTGAATTTAAGTTTACTAAAGAGTGAGGTTAAGATTCAGTACTGACGTTCGATCCGCGCGGCCTACTATGTTTCTATAAATATGCAAAATTTAAAAGACAAAAAGACATCCTTCGTATGTCATATATAAGAGGCGCTTGCCTTCGCTGTTGCCGGACTGGGCTCGGCATTTAGGGAAAACTAATTACATTTCTGAAACAAAATGGGAAAGGTTACAAGCACAAGAAAGCTGCGAGTACACAAATTAGTGATTTTTAAATAATGTTCCCGATTAAGTTTATTTAATGGTTGCTGTTGTATTTGGGATTGCAGGAGCTTGTCGAATTTGTGAAATCAGCCAGGTAACATTAGATGATATGGAAGATTCGGGAACGTTATTAATTGTGAAACTTAAGGAAACAAAGAATGATGTAAACAGGAGATTTGAAGTCACTGAAAAATATATTAAATAGATAGATCCACTTTCTTCAAATTTTCTTATCAACTTAGAAACATACTTATCGTTAATATTTTTGTCTGCAAGGTGAGATTATAATACTTGTTTCCAATAGAACACTCGTTTTATTTATTAGCATTTATTGTAACCTTTTTATAGCCTTATATTTTCGTGTCAAAATCCAACGTCTTTTTAACACTGAAATACACGTCCAAGCCGTACACGGCACTGTTCACATAACTGAGCATCGCGGTGGCCACCAAACACCTGATCCTGATCAAGTCCGCCTTGTCCACTCTGGTGAGCGCTTCGTAAGTTGTCACAGCCGCCGAGGCCAAGTACAAAAGCGCCCCCAATATGCCGAAAATCCTGGTGAGCAGCTGCGGCACTGGACAGCCGAGGAGTCTGCTCAGGATGATCACACCGGTGATGATCAGGAAACTGCTGAAGACTACGTTCGGGAACATCATCGAGCTGATCGAATCGATTACGATCTTCAGTCCCTCGGAGTAGAGACCGATGCATATGAAGCCCACTGCCTGCGAAACGAACCAGCATTTTATGTGATATTTGGAAAAAAAATAGGTTTTGGTCGCCAATTTTGTGCTTACAGACAAGGTTCGTTTGAGGTTTCAAAGAAAATGAGTCATTCGTTTCGAAATGTGAAATCGGATCATTCATTTAGATACAATGCATCTCCGACCTCTGTATATCAAATTATACAGGGTGACCCAACGAAAAGATCGCATTCCCATTTGTGACTCCAAATAAGTAGTCTTGAGATAATTGCATTTGAAATATTTTTCTTGCATTGCGTTGTATGCGTCTTGACATGAGTTAAAAAGTCGTGACTTCCTTATTATTACAGATAGATCGATGCTGCATATAGCAAATGAAAACTCACAATATTATCATGAGCTTAACATATTAAATTCATTTTTCATAGGTACAGATTCAGAATCTCGTCTAGAATCCAAAAATTGTATTCAAAGTAAGCAAGATTGCAACATAAGCAAACGCTTTGTTATATTTCAGACTTACCAATTGTACAACTTTCAGTATAAATTCCCTGGCCCACAAATCAACCAAATCCGGCACTTGGATTCCTGAAGTAGTATGCGGTAAGTTGACCTCCGTGTCGGTGTCCACGCTGAAGAATCTCATCAAAGCCATCGCGTTCGATCGACTCACACTTGGACTGTTATTCTCCTCCATATCGAAGTACTAACGAGAATACTGATTTGAGCAGAGCAACTTAGACGCTAAATCTGCTGTTCGATTCTGTTTATTTTTCTACCGCAAATAGATTCAGTGATCGGATGAACGTATTCGTTACTCGTAGCGAATATTTTGGATAATTGGCGATTCTGCTTTTGAGCGATGTTAATGACATACTACAGAAATATACCCGGGGAAACATTGCGGGCTGCACGTCGCGTAAATGAAAATGAAAATACGCTGGGCCCAGCCTACGCGTATCAAATGAGCTATAATAATTCTAGATAGTAAGGTCAGCTAAGACAGATACAATGAGTAAATCTTACGATTTTTTTCTCGATATACAGGGTGTCTCAACAAACATGGAGTTAGGTTTATGAGCAAACTATACTAAGTGACATAAATCCGAACACCCAGTTTAAATGGTTTTATTTTAATAAAAGTTGGTGAATGTATTTATCTTACTGTAAATAACAAGTGAAAACATTTTCAGCCTTATCAGTTGGACATTCCGGTTTTTATACTTCTTTTTTTCAATTCACTAACGCTCTAAAAATGAATATTTCAGCCGCAGTAAAGAATCAACGTTGGCGGATTTTGGTTCTTGACATCCTTTACGATCGGTTACGATGCCTAGAATACGGAGACATGTACGATTTCGTCAACTTAGTGAGTTTGATAGGGGCCGTATAGTGGGACTTCGGGAAGCTGGACTTTCTTCTCGGGCAATTGCAGTTAGAGTGCAAAGAAGTGTATACACTGTGGTTAGGTGTTGTCAGGCATGGCTTCGAGAAGGCCGTACGCAAAGAGCAAGGAGCACTGGACGCCGCCGTAGAACAACAGACCCTGAAGATCGCCGCCTAAGATTATTGGCCTTAAGGGACCGTTTCTCCACTACCAGGTCCATTGCAAATGAATGGTTTACAGAACACGGAAGACCTATTGGCATGCGAAGTGTTTACCGACGAATGAGAAGTTTTGGCTTGTTTTCATACCGGCCACACTGGGTCCTCCCTTTAACTCGAGAACACCGACGTAATCGCCTTGAGTGGTGCAGGCAACGGTCACTCTGGGATCAGGAATGGAACAGTATTGTCTTTAGTGACGAGTCTCGATTTTGCTTAGGCATGCACGATGGTCGTGCCAGGGTTAGAAGGCGACGTGGTGAAAGGAGGAATCCACAGTTTCTTGTTGAAAGACATGTTCATCACACTGTTGGATTTATGGTTTGGGGTGCTATAGCTTGTGGTTCCAGGTCACCTTTAATCTTCATCAGAGGTAACATGAACGCGCAGCGTTATATCCACGAAGTTCTAGAACCCCATCTTTTACCCTATCTTGACACCCTGGCAGATCCAACTTTCCAACAAGATAATGCCCGACCACATGTTGCAAGAGTTACAATAGACTTCTTTCAACATAATGATGTCACATTGTTACCATGGCCACCAAGATCTCCCGACTTATCCCCAATTGAGCACGTGTGGGATATGATGGGTAGGAGATTGCTCAATTTGCAACGTCCTCCCAGACTCTAGAAGCACTTCGAGAGGAGTTGGTGGTTGCCTGGAATGAGATACCACAGGAGGACATTGATCACCTGATCAGAAGCATGCCTAGGCGCGTTGGAGAATGCGTAGCACATCAGGGTCCATCCACACATTATTAAAGGTCAAAGGGCTTCAAAGCAGTGCAATCATTTTGAAATTTTTATCATTTATTATTATGCTTCATTAAGTACTTATACAAAATTTTATTAAAATAAAACCATTTAAACTGGGTGTTCGGATTTATATGTCACTTAGTATAGAAAAGATACAGTTGGGTGTCACCGTTCTTCGCTAATCCTCAGCGAATCTGCTAGTGGGTAACAGGGGACCGCTGTTTTCATTCTCGTCCTGGAAATACTCTAATAAATTTAGCATCAGCTGTCGGCCTTCTCCATTGATCGTAATCCCGGGCATTGCACAATTTTATATTGAAAATTGAGAACAGGAGAACTCAAATTTCACGCTGATTGTCACTCTGACAAATATTATCGAAGGGCACACATACGTAATGACAAAGTTTTCGAGACGGAGTGCTAAAAATTCTTTCTATTTAAAATTTCAAATGGAACATCCTGCCTGTTTCTACATCGTTTAATAATTTTTCTAGTAAACTATATAAAGTATATACAACTTTTTTCCAAGCGTTTTTCAAGTTACTTTATTACACGTTTCGTATACATACAGCTATTACAATGACACACTATCGTTTCTTATCCGGTTTGTGCTTGTTTTTCTTAAATAGGAAGCATCTCTTCTTATCGTCATCTGTTCCTACGGATTTTTCCGAACGATTCCTGCCAAAAAATTGAATCAATAGTCAACAAAAATGTAATTCTATCCTCTAAAAAGTTAGATTGTTGGCATCACCTCGCATCTTGTTCTAAAAAGGCTCTAAACGTTTCGTCTCCGTAGCAGCACTTTTTTTCTTCTGGTCTTAAACATTCGCTGAAAGCACACAAATTCAACAAGTATTAAAAATTAATATTTCGACTCGATACAATAAAACAAAGTCGTTGTCGGTCCAGTGACGATGGCATTTCAACTATCTCAACTATACAGGGTGTTCATTTGAAAACTTCTTTCACCCTCTGTCCACCAGGATCATCCCCTTAAAAATTTTAAATGACAAGGGGTATCATCGAGCCATAGTCTTTGAATTGTAGATACATACGTATTTGACAATCTTCGCTAATGTAGATCACGCAGGTTTGAACAGGTTACAACTTGTACGCGCCACTGCTATCGTGCTCGACGCATAAGCATTGTTTTACTTAGTTTGAATTTGACTACTTGTGATAGCGGTACGGCCTAGCGTGCGTTCATTGTTTACTATTTATTTCATTGTGTATTAAGTATAGTAAATAGTAATGTCATCACAAACTCAGAAGCGAAAGCACAAAACATTGACAATTAAAGAAAAATGTGATATTTTAGACCGCTTAAATCGCAATGAAACTTTCAGTAGTTTAGCAAGTGAATACGGCGTAGGCCGATCTACAATTTATGACATTAAAAGAAACCACGATAAGATTAAGAAGTTAGTGTCAACTACTGACTGCGGACCAGGCAAGAGACAGACACTCAAGAAAGCTGAACATCCAGAAGTGGAAGAAGCTTTGTACATGTGGTTTCTTCAGGAAGGAAATAGGCATGCACCAATTTCACGACCCAAGTTGGCCATTAAAGCTAAGTTTTTTTATAAGGAAATAACAAAAAAGATGATTTTGTGGCCAGCAAAGGATGGCTAGAACGCTTTAAAAGTCGTCATGGCATACGTTTAATGACTATTACAGGAGAGAAACTTTCTAACGATGCCACCTGTATAGAGCCCTTTAAATTAAGATTTTTGCAAAAGGTGAACGATTTAAATCTTGACCCGTCACAGCTGTACAATGCAAACGAATCAGGGCTTTTTTGGCGTGTGATGCCTAACAAAGCTTTCGTTTCTTGTAACGAAAAATCCGTACCTGGACGAAAAGTAAGTAAAGAGCATGTAACCATACTACCATGTGCTAACGCTGCGGGAACACACGCGCTTAAGATGATGGTCATTGGGAACTCAGTGATTTACCTTTACTATTACGACAAAAAGTGCATGGATGACAAAAGACCTTTGCAAAAAGTGGTTTGATGAATGCTTCGTACCTGGAGTTAGAAAATGGTTAAAAGATCATAATTTTCCTCAAAAAGCGTTGCTGCTTCTTGATAACGCTCTCGGTCATCCGTCTGAAGAAGAACTAACAACTGAGGATAAATGCATCACTGCGATGTTTCTTCCGCCAAATTGCACTGCACTGATTCAACCAATGAACCAGAATATCATTCAGTTTGTCAAGCAAGACTATAAGAAAAACCTACTTCTGAGAGCCGTATCAAAAGACCAACCAATAGAAAAAAACTTTAAAAGAATTTAATATGAAAGACTTGGTTTTTGCTCTTTGAAAAAGTTATGGCCAGATATAGTCACCACTCCTAGCAACGTTCCACAAATCAGTGTTACTTCGAAAGTTATAGAACAAGTCGCTACTGAAACACAGATAAGTCCGGAAGATTTGGAAATCTGGTGCCGTGGAATGGATAAAGAGGAAAATGTTTTTCATGGAATGTTTGACGAAGAGATTATAAAAGAGGTTTCTGATTATACAACAAACGACGACGAATAACGACGACGTGATAGCACCTGTTCGACAAGTCACAGCACAAGACGCAATTAATGCCTTTGAGCTTGGTTTACAATGGACTGAAGAGAATGGTACATCCTACAACGAACTTTTACTTTTGAGAAGACTGAGGGACAAAGCTCCGATCTCGCGTTATAACAACCTTAAACAAAAAAAAATTGATGAATATTTCCAAGCTTCATAATTTTATAAATTCATTAATGATTTTGATTAATAATTCTTGATTATTTTGGTACATATGTATGTGCATTTATGCTTAATTTTATAATAAAACGTAAGCTGTAAATTGTTATTTAATTTACTAAATTCGACATAACATATATAATCTTACCATTGGATATGTAATTTGACGGATTACAAGGTACACTTTTGTAAAAAATGCAGTGCTCTATAATCCGACAAATTCGATAGTCCGACACTGCCCTGCATAATGTTTATCGAATTACCGGAGGTCCACTGTATAAGCGGATTGTAGATTCTAACGGGCAACATTTTGAACACTTATTGATTTAAAAAGTGATATTTTCGTGTGTTTTTGCTTTCCATCTGAACAAATTAAGATAAATAAGGATTTTTCTAATTTTCTCGGAAACGAATCGACGGATTTAAAAAAATCAAACGTCAAAATGAAGGACTTCGGAAGACCTTTCAAACAAGCTATTAGTCGATAATCCTTGTCATTTTAGTTTTCAAATGAACCCCCTCTAGGTATTGCGTCAGAAATTGAAATCTTTAATTTTAACGCTCACAAAAAGCAAAACATAATAATAATAATAATAATTAACGTCTTTTATTTGTAATATTCTTACAGGAGGCGAGATTTAGATTATATAGCTATTCTACCATCTAACCCCCTTAACAATACGAGATGTAAAAAAAAATAATTTGTTGAAAATTAATAGGCACCTGTATACAATAACGACAGAATAAAGTATAATCCAAGTAAATACATAATGAAAATATGAGGACACTTATGGGTTACAACCGATTTCGCTGCTGATCAAGAAGAACTTGTTTCACTTTTTTCTTGAATTTGGATAATGGATTGGTTTCTTTTAAACTGCGGTCTAAAGAATTATATGATTTGATCGCATTGTAAATGTATGTATTCTGAAATAGAGACGTGCTGTGGCGTGGAATTGAAAAAGTCTCTCTATATCTAATACTTTTTTTGTTCTATTGGCGTATACCAACATATTTGTCTTCAAACGGTTCAAACGAAGATTATGATTACTACTGAACTTTTCAATTTGGGTAAGATCTTGATTAATTTTATCATTTGCCGTTTCCAAGTGATTACTCCAAAATAGTAGGCAATTTGAGTATCATCTGCAAAAAATTGTATGCTGCATGATTTTACCTCTGTTTCTAAATCTGAGATATATAATGAAAATAATAGCGGTCCTAAGACTGATCCCTGTGGTACACCAGAACAATTTTTTTGTTCCGTAGAGTACTGTTGATTTAGACGAACTTTTTGATACCGATTTTCAAGGTAGGTTTGAATAAACGAAAGAGGTTTTTCAGAAAATCCATAATAACTGCATTTATATACAAGAAGTGAGTCATTAATGGTGTAAAATGCTTTAGTAAAGTCAAGAAGTATGAGAGCTACTGCTTTTTGGTTATCAAGTGCCATTGTTATATTGTCTGTTAAATCACAGAGTGCCGAAGCTGTGGAACGCATTAGATTCTTTACAGTTCTGATATCATCAAGTAGGGAATCTAGTGTGTTCCCTGTAAGCATCACATTCTGTCGACAAGTGAGAAACGCGCTTCGGTTGCATAATGAAATTCGCAAATAATATTTGGTCAACTTACTTGCATACACGCCTGGGCTCTTGCATTGGTGAATATCGCCCCCTGGAAAAAGTTACGAACTAGCCTATAATAATAATAATGAAGCACCCAGAATTATTTATTGCATGTGAATTGAACGTACCCAATGCGATATTGTAATCCAAGAGGCATCGCTTGAGATGACGTACTCTTCATCCTGACAGCTGAACGAGACTCCAACTGCTGGCAAGGAAACGGCCCTAGCATACAGGGAGTGATCCGGCGTGGCGGTGCTGGTTCCTCTTCAATGCTAAGAAAAATTAAAAGTCGAACAAATTTTTTTTTTATTTGAAATCATACAATTTACTAAAATATGGTGACAAAAATGCCAGCAGTATTACAGACAAATTTCAGCTACTGAACCAAACCTAGTGGCAGGACTTTTTGAGACCGTTGTCAGTGCAGTACTGGTTAGATTTCTCAAGTCAAATCCTTACTAAATTATAAATGAGAAAGCGTGATGTAATTTATGAAAACTCTTAATACACAGGGTGGCGCATCGTAAACGAAACATACGCATTTACACACCAACACACCAACTCCTCTCGAAGTGCTTCTAGAGTCTGAGGAGGACGTTGCAAATTGAGCAATCTCCTACCCATCATATCCCACACGTGCTCAATTGGGGATAAGTCGGGAGATCTTGGTGGCCATGGTAACAATGTGACATCATTATGTTGAAAGAAGTCTATTGTGACTCTTGCAACATGTCGTCGGGCATTATCTTGTTGGAAAGTTGGATCTGCCAGGGTAAAAGATGGGGTTCTAGAACTTCGTGGATATAACGCTGCGCGTTCATGTTACCTCTGATGAAGATTAAAGGTGATCTGGAACCATAAGCTATAGCACCCCAAACCATAACTCCAACAGTGTGATGAACATGTCTTTCAACAAAAAACTGTGGATTCCTCCTTTCACCACGTCGCCTTCTAACCCTGGCACGACCATCGTGCATGCCTAAACAAAATCGAGACTCGTCACTAAAGATAATACTGTTCCATTCCTGATCCCAGAGTGACCGTTGTCTGCACCACTCAAGGCGATTACGTCGGTGTTCTCGAGTTAAAGGAAGGACCCAGTGTGGCCGGTATGAAAACAAGCCAAAACTTCTCATTCGTCGGTAAACACTTCGCATGCCAATAGGTCTTCCGTGTTCTGCAAACCATTCATTTGCAATGGACCTGGTAGTGGAGAAACGGTCCCTTAAGGCTAATAATCTTAGGCGGCGATCTTCACGGTCTGTTATTCTACGGCGGCGTCCAGTGCCCCTTGCTCTTTACGTACGGCCTTCTCGAAGCCATGCCTGACAACACCTAACCACAGTGTCTACACTTCTTTGCACTCTAACTGCAATTGCCCGAAAAGAAAGTCCCGCTTCCCGAAGTCCCACTATACGGCCCCTATCAAACTCACTAAGTTGACGAAATCGTACAGGTCTCCGTACTCTAGGCATCGTAACCGATCGTAAAGGATGTCAAGAACCAAAATCCGCCAACGTTGATTCTTTACTGCGGCTGAAATATTCATTTTTAGAGCGTTAGTGAATTAAAAAAAAGCAGTATAAAAACCGCAATGTCCAACTGATAAGGCTGAAATTTTTTTCACTTGTTACTTACAGTAAGATAAATACATTCACCAACTTTTATTAAACTAAAACCATTTAAACTGGGTGTTCGGATTTATATGTCACTTAGTATATATTAAAAAATCGTAAAAATCTACACCCTGTAATCGTTTAGGAACTGTGTTGCCTTTAATCCTATTTTTAGATTTATTTTCTGCTACAATTTACCCAAAATTTGATATTTCAAATCGATTTCTAAGAAGCTTCCTATTAATGGCAACATTAAGCGAATGCCTGAATCAGTGGTGGTTACGAATACGATAAAAAAGAAAAAATCGTAGTGTTTTGCCTGCATTTTTATACCTGGCACCGTTGGGACACGGGCAACATGGAGTGCTCCTCCCTTGGCATAGCGATCGCACAGCAAAAGGATCACCCGTCATCACCATTTCTTCCCTGGAATACGTCTCCGTCCTGCAATGGATAAAGGCTTAAAAAAGATAGCAGATAAATATGGTTTATTGTATGAAGTTTAACATGAATCTTATTGGCAACGCAAGGGCGGATTTAGATGGGGGAGGGGGCGGTGCTTCTGGACCCTCAAGTCTGCCGTTTAAAAAAAATGGCGTCTAGCAGGCTGCTTTTAGGTATTTTATCGAATGAGAATCAGCGCGTTTTTACAATTTTGGGAACGGACACACCAAAAAGGAATGCTATACAGTAGAACCCCGATTATTCGAAATCTGCTTTAACCCAAACAGTTCGCATACAATAATTTCCCCGTTTGCGGAATTCACTGTTATGTGTGCGTGTATGTTTGTTCCACTCAGCTTCATAATCGCTAAGGTGGAGCAGCATAGAAATAAACGTAACCGCGTTGTTATTACCATAGAACAGAAACTTGAGGCAATAAGACGTACACAGAGGTAATTTGCTTAGAAACGTGGCAAGTGATTTGGGTGTGAGCGTGAATACAATTTCAGAATGGAAGAAACAACGCGAGAAAGTTTAGAAATACGAGTGATGTTTTTGCCTCCTAATGTAACGTCACTGATTCGGCCAATGGATCGACGAATTTTAGAGAATTCAAAACGCAATTACAGACGTTTGTTATTAGAGGAAATTTTAGATCGAGTTGGTAATGGTTGTAACCTCGTTGATTGCTTAAAAGAGATTAACCTCAAGAATGTGGCACATTGGATAGCAGAAGCTGGAGGCAAGTAAAAAATTCTACTTTGCAAAAATCTTGGCAGAAAATAATTAAGCAATACATGGAACATTGCTCAGACTATGTGAATAACAACGAAAATTTTCATGAGCTCGTCGTAAAAATAGCATTGTGTGAAAATCTTACCCAACCAGATGTTGGTGGAAGAAATAACTGATACAGAACTAATAAACACTGTTTGTAACAATGGCGATGAGACAGTTTTAAATGATGCTAGTGACAATGAGATAGAAATCTCTGACAAAATATTACATTCTGAGGGATTAGAAGCTCTACTAAAAGCGTTGATTTAACGTCGAACAACAAGAAAATGCAGCTGATGTGCTTCTTATCGAACGTTGGAGGGATATTGCTGTCAAAAATAGGAACAATGCAAAACGTGTACAGTTAAAAATTACTTTCTTTGTTACTAAATAGTCGTAAATATGTATGTTTGTATCCACATGTTTATATCGGGTTGTCCAAAACAAGAAAGATTGATATTCAAATCAAGTTGGGTACTTTATTTTGAAGGTTCATTTATACCATTTATGTATGAAAAATAATATCGCTCAAATGTTCACCACGACTGGATTTACAGACGTCTACGCGATGGTCGAAATTTTCAATGACATTTTGCAACATGGTCGGTTCTATGGCATTTATCTCGGCAGTGATGTTGTTTTTGAGTTCTTGGAGGGTGGCTGGTTTGTTGACGTAGACTTTGCTTTTCAAATATCCCCATAAAAAGAAGTCCAAGGGAGTCAAATCGCACGATCTTGGTGGCCATGGCACATTTCCTCTGCGCGAAATCACGCGATCACCGAAGAAAGACTGCAATCGATGGATATTGACGTTGGTTGTGTGGCATGTTGCACCGTCTTGTTGGAAATAAACATCGTCCATATCCATTCCTTCAAGTTGCGGCAAAAAATAGTCCTCTATCATCACGTGATATCGCTCAGAATTGACGGTAACGGCGTCCCCGGCCGCATTTTCGAAAAAGTAAGGTCCGATGATGCCTTTTGACCACAATGCACACCACACAGTCACTTTTTGAGGATGCATCGGCTGCTCTTGATACTCACGGGGATTTTCTTTCGCCCAGATGCGGCAGTTTTGCTTGTTTACCGTCCCATTCAAAGTGAAATGCGCTTCGTCGCTGAACATGATTTTTGATGAAAAATTGACATCAATTTGGCGCTGTTCAAGGAGCCAATCTGAGAACGTTCGGCGCCAAAAATGGTCGGCCCGACGCAGCTCTTGCGTCAATTGGATCTTGTAGGCGTGTACATTCAAATCCTTGTGGAGAATGCGGAGCAAACTGGTTCTCGAAATGCCCAATTCTTGGGATCGACGCGTTGTTGATTATTTCGGATCGTCTCTCACACTCTCCTTCACAACAGCAATATTTTCCGGTGTGCGAACGCTCCTTGGCCGGCCAGAACCTGGCAGATTTGCCACAGAACCTGTTGCCTCGAATTTACGCACCAGACGACCGATGGTTGTATCGTTTGGGCGGTTGTTGCGACCGAAATGTTCACGAAGCGCGCAGAAACGTGTTTTTTATTTTTGCACCATTTTTGTAGTGCTCTTGAATAACTTTAATGCGGTCTCCAATCGAATACGACTCCATAGCGATCAATGGTAAACATTCAACTAACAAAATGACATGTCGGTGACAGAAAACAAAGATGGCGTCTATGTCAAACTGACGTTTACTTTCCTGCGTCCCTATTGGACAACCCTTTATTTTATAGGTATGTACTCACTTAACACACGAATTTACTTTTTTTCAATAAAAGCATTATAATTATAATCGGGGTTCTACTGTATATCAATCTACTTTCAAATAAGGCAATGTAACTGCTTAAGTTTGTGCTTTTCCCTACTAAAAAACTGATTATTCTTGTAATAAAGAGAATCTTTGCTAGTTAAGTAAGCAATTTGTAAAATCTAATTTATTATCCCAAAAATTTGATGGTGTTTGTTTTGTCAAGATCAAGGAAGCATTTAATTGACAAACTTTGTCTTGCTAACATTGAAAGTCCAGTAATCGTTGTCACACTATTTTTTGTTTGATTTTATCTATCAATTTTTGTTTTGCCAAAGTATTGTGGTATCGTTAGAAAAAACTACGAATTTACTATTTACGTTTAAATCGTTGATATAGACTAAAAATCACTCAGACCTAACACTGATCCTTGAGGTACCCCTGCGTTTATATCTAATTTGTTTGAAAAACAATGTCTTGATAATTTTACAAGTTGGGATCGATTATTTGAATATGTCCTAAACCATTTGAAGTCTCAGAACATGATGTACACAGTCAAAAGCTTTGAAAAAGTCACAGAAAAGAGTTATTGAAATTTGTTTATCGTTCAGACTAAATTTGTTTAAACATTTTTAAATAAATTACAGTTATTTTCGGGCTTAATGGATCATTCTGAACAAGACAGGCTTCCATTTACTTTTTTCTAAATATGACCATTGTATAGTTATAAACGATTTAATGTCTAACGCCCCGGAAATGAGTATATTCAATGCTTGAAAAATCGGTTAACATTTACAATTTTTGAGGTAGACAATAATGTTAATTAAAGTTTACTTTAAAGCGATTTTTAGCCTTGCCTATTAGGCCAAAATTGGCAAATTTTAGGTTTTTGTAGACTACGAATTTCTCTCGTATTCTGGACAGACCTTCACACTTATATACAGGGTGCTAATTAAGTGTGTACCATACATTTGACAGACGATTCTTCTTGTAATTTTAAGATAAGATCATATAAACATAGGTCCGTTCTAAAGATACAGGGTGTTAAAATTGAAAATAATGTTTTATCGTTAACATTTTTTACCTGATTTTGTTGTAATTTGGCGGTGGTATTTATTAGGATTACTGAAAGAATCGTTTGTTAAATTCATGGTACATACTTAATTCACACCCTGTATATTTATTTAGAGAGAGAAAAGCTCCTGATCAGTGGAAATTGGAGTCAACAATTGTGATTTCCCTGGTGACTATTAAAGAAATACAATGATATATAAAAAATATGAATAAGTATATTTTAAAAAAGTTGATCTTACATCGTCATTTGTTCTTTGCTTGGTTGCGACCGTATGTTTGTTGTTTGGTGTCTGCTAGATGCCTGGTCCATACTAGACTTCTGATGCATGGAATATGCTAGGACCTCCCTGTTTTCGACTTTTGGATTGGCCATTACCTCTTGATCAACATAAACGACGCCTGTCTCCGATTGCTTACGAAAATAATATACAATGAATTAATTGTGCTTTTATGTTGAAGACATCTCGTTACGATACTTTGATGCCGCGATTCCTCCGTATTGTGTCATTGGAAACAGAAAAAGACAAAAGTTGGCCACTAGGAACTGGGAATTAATTCAAAAACATAACAAAATATATGTATTGTTGTCTCGAGCTTTTCCCCTAGAATATACCAGCAGAGTGGCAAATCGGTGTGCGACCTTATCGTTGGGCGACCCTGTATAAGCATATCTTTACTACATTAGCTGGGGGACACTTGCTTAATTCGTTGACATCACAATGGATAATCGAATGTTTTATAATAGAACCATAAGTTTTTCATTGTTTTGTCAGTTTTGTAAATAGTCCTGTCGAGTGGCCGCCTAGATCGTGTGATTTAACACCTCTAGACTTTTTTTAGGGCTACATTAAATAATTGGTCTATGCCGACAAGCCAGCGTCGTTAGAGGTGCTCAGAGCCACAGTAACGATAGATAGCGGTCGTTTCTGTTGAAATGTGTGGCCGAGTCGTTGAAAATTGGGTTCACCGAATAGACGGTATAGTTTTAAAATTTGTTGTACGAGCTCCGAAAATTCAAAGAAGTAGGTTAGCGCTAAAATGATTTTCTTTTCTTACCTACCGTGCAAGACTCCTTGACTGGGCACTGACTAACGCAAGATTCGCTAGGTGGCATGAGTATGTTACAAGTGCAAGCGCAACTGCATTTCTTCGGGTCCTTCCTGTTGATGCACGACCGGTTGCCATCTAAAACAAGGTTCTTTGGAATCTGCGCGGGCCCTAAGTTGGCAGGAATAGTTTTACAGTCCTTATTTTTCAGATGCTCAAGTGAAACACCTGCGAGCATTGACACGATGAATACGAATTATTTTATATTTCATATAATCTAGTTTCATAGGGTTTCAAAGCCAAAATTTGATTCATGAATATCATTTTTTCTGACGTACGCCTTTTTGCATCCTGCAGCGTTTTTGCTAAAAATAATACAATAGGACTTTTACTGTGTGAAATGGAACAGTAGACTAAGGGGGAAATATAGAACACGATATCGTGTGAATTTTTTGTTGAATTTGTGCTTTCATTATACATATTTTTCCCAAAAAAGTAGATTTTATGCTTGGATAATATACTTATCGCAGTCAACAGAAAATGCTGAATGTTATCTGCCATTAACACAAGTACTGTGGACGATGGGTTTGTATACCAATGAATTCGGACTAGGTATAAAATGTAAGCCTACGATTTGTTCGTCTCCAAAATCTCAGTCTGCAGTTTTTTCAGTCAGAGATCTGTATTCGTATTTTTAGTGTTATTTCTTAAAATTACGAGTCTTTACAAATAATTGTGCTGTTTGACGGTTTTAGGACATCGTACCCCTTGCATACTTATCAAAGAGCGATACAAGCCTAATGAAGTTAGATCTTTTCACCGGTAAGTATTCTTATGTTGAAATGATTACTTAACTGTTTTCATATCTACACATATATTTATGATTCTTAAAAGTATAACACATTTCGCATAACCTTTAATATGTGTCACTCTGTCTATGATGGTTCTCTGAATATTTCGTCAAGTAGATTGACTCAGTACTTATGACGCATTGATATACAACAGACCCGGACTGACAAACCGATATAAATGAAAAAAGCACGGACTATGTGATGCAGATATCTTTAAGCAACAGAAAACTTAAATTAATTCGTTAAAAGATATTGTTACAACGTTTTAGAGGTTCCTGCTCATTTTCAGACATGGTTTGGTGGCGATTAAAATTGTAGGTTGGAAGCTGTATGCGGTAAATCATTGTGAATTGTTGTTCTGTTATTAAAAAGTTGCTGATCTCGGTGTTACTATGCCCTGACAGTCATAATAAGCTGCATATTTTTCCTATTTTATTTTTCAAAAACGTATTATTTACTGCAATACAAGGCTCAATCTTTAAAGAGGGACTGACATTAAATGGATATGAAAGGTCTGCTTACCATGGCATCCGCAATAGCTTGAGTCTCTTCTTATTTTTGCCATGTTATCTAAAAAAAGGTAAGATGATTTTTGAACTCAATACGCTTTCGCAACGAACAAATTGGTACGTGTGTTAATAGACAAGGAGAATACTGAACAAATTATTGAGGTATAATTTGGACGGACTTACCTCTCTCCGGCAGCTCTGAAACAGAGTTATAGTGATAGTTAATTTCCATATAATAATATCTAGCCAAATAAGTGGCTTGCCTCTGTAGTACGATCTTTAAGAAAGGCGTCGCGCAATGAGTATATAGTGAAAAATAAAGAGAAAAGATGCTCCGTTTGCGGGAAAATTTAGTTTACATTTCCGTAAATTTGATCTACAGTAGCTTCATGTATAGTGGGAGAATTTTGTTTTGCCTCATTTCGCGTGGTTGTCTCAGTTTATTTCGTCAGGTCATGTCCCACCTTGTTTCGTCATGTCGTGTCCCTATTTGTTTCGTCAGGTCGTGTGCCACTTTATTTTGTCAGATCCTGTCCCACTTTGTTTCGTCAGGTCGAGTCCCACTTTGTTTCGTCAGGTAGTGTCCCACTTTGTTTTGTCAGCTCATGTCCCACTTTATTTCGTCAGGTCGTGACCCACTTTGTTTCGTCAGGCCATGTTGCACTATATTTCGCCAGGTCATGACGCACTTAATTTCTCAGGTCGTATCCCACTTTATTTTGTCAAGTAGTTTCCCATTTAATATCGTCAGGTCAAGTCCCACTTTATTTCGTAAGGTCTTATCCCACCTTGTTTCGTCAGGTTGTGTCCCACTTTATTTCATAGGTTGTGTCCCACTTTGTTTCGTCAGGTAGTCTACCACTTTGTTTCGTCGAGTAGTGTCTCACTTTGTTTTGTCAGGTCGCGTCCCACTTTATTTTGTCGGGTAGTGTCCCGCTTTATTTCGTCAGGTCGTGTCTCACTTTATTTCGTCAGGTCATCTCCCACTTTGTTTCGTCAAGTCGTAAAAACCTTATTTTGTTGAGCCGTGTCCCAGTTTATTTCATCAGGTCGTGTCCCACTTTGTTTCGTCAGGTAGTCTCCCACTTTGTTTCGTTAGATAGTGTACCACTTTGTTTTGTCAGCTCATGTCCCACTTTATTTCGTCAGGTCGTGACCCACTTTGTTTCGTCAGGTCATGTTGCACTATATTTCGTCAGGTCATGACGCACTTAATTTCTCAGGTCGTATCCCACTTTATTCTGTCAAGTAGTGTCCCACTTTATTTCGCGTGGTGGTGTCCCATTTTGTTTCGTCAGGTAGTCTACCACTTTGTTTCGTCGGGTAATGTCCCACTTAGTTTTGTCAGCTCATGTCCCACTTTATTTCATCAGGTCGTGACCCACTTTGTTTCATTAGGCCATCTCGCGCTTTATTTCGCAAGGTCTTGACGCACTTAATTTCGTCTGGTCGTATCCCATTTTATCTTGGTCAGGTCATGTTCCACTTTATTTCGTCAGCTCTAATCCCACTTTGTTTCGTCAGGTTGTATCCCACTTTGTTTCGTCAGGTCGTGTCCCACTTTGTTTTGTCAGGTAGTCTCCCACTTTGTTTCGTCAGGTAGTGTCCCACTTTGTTTTGTCAGCTCATGTCCCACTTTATTTCGTCAGGTCCGTGACCCACCTTGTTTCGTCGCGTTTTATTTCGTCAGGTCGTATCCCACTATATTTTGTCAGGTAGTGTCCCATTCTATTTTGTCAGGTCATGTCCCACTTTATTTCGTCAGGTCTTATCCCACTTTGTTTCGTCAGGTTGTGTCCCTCTTTGTTTCATCAGGTTGTGTTCCGATTTGTTTCGTTAGGTAGTGCCCCACTTTATTTCGCGTGGTGGTGTCCCACTTTATTTCGTCAGATCGTGATCCACTTTATTAGGTCAGGCGGTGTCCCACTTTGTTACATCAAGTAGTATTCCACTCTGTTTCGGCAGGACGTGTCCCACTTTATTTTGTCAGGTAGTGTCCCACTTTATTTCATCAGGCCGTGTCCCACTTTATTTCGTCAGGTCGTCTCCCACTTTATTTCGTAAGGTAGTCACCCACTTTGTTTCGTCAGGTAGTGTCCCACTTTGTTTCGTCAGGCCATGTTGCACTATATTTCGCCAGGTCATCACGCACTTAATATCTCAGGTCGTATCCCACTTTATTTTGTCAAGTAGTTTCCCATTTTATTTCGTCAGGTCATGTCCCACTTTATTTCGTCAGGTCTTATCCTACTTTGTTTCGTCAGGTTGTGTCCCACTTTATTTCATAGGTCGTGTCCCACTTTGTTTCGTCAGGAAGTCTACCACTTTGTTTCGTCGGGTAGTGTCTCACTTAGTTTTGTCAGGTCATGTCCCACTTTATTTTGTCGGGTAGTGTCCCGTTTTATTTCGTCAGGTTGTGTCCCACTTTATTTCGCCAGGTCGTCTCCCACTTTGTTTCGTCAGGTCGTAAAAACCTTATTTTGTTAAGCCGTGTCCCAGTTTATTTCATCAGTTCGTGTCCCACTTTGTTTCATCAGGTCGTGTCTCACTTTGTTTCGTTAGGTAGTGTCCCACTTTGTTTTGTCAGCTCATGTCCCACTTTATTTCGTCAGGTCGTGACCCACTTTGTTTCGTCAGGTCATGTTGCACTATATTTCGTCAGGTCATGACGCACTTAATTTCTCAGGTCGTATCCCACTTTATTTTGTCAAGTAGTGTCCCAGTTTATTTCGTCAGGTCATGTCCCACTTTATTTCGTCAGGTGTTATCCCACCTTGTTTCGTCAGGTTGTATCCGTCTTTGTTTCATCAGGTCGTGTTCCAATTTGTTTCGTTAGGTAGTGTTCCACTTGATTTCGCGTGGTGGTGTCCCATTTTGTTTCGTCAGGTAGTCTACCACTTTGTTTCGTAGGGTAGTGTCCCACTTAGTTTCGTCAGGTCGTGACCCACTTTGTTTCGTCAGGCCATGTCGCACTTAATTTCGTCAAGTCGTATCCCACTTTATTTTGTCAGGTAGTGTCCCACTTTATTTCGTCAGGTCATGTCCACTTTATTTCGTCAGATGTTATCCCACTTTGTTTCGTCAGGTTGTGTTTCACTTTGTTTCATCAGGTCGTCTCCCACTTTGTTTCGTCAGATAGTGTTCCACTTTGTTTTGTCAGCCTATGTCCCAGTTTATTTCGTCAGGTCGTGACCCACTTTGTTTCGTCAGGCCATCTCGCACTTTATTTCATCAGGTCATGACGCACTTTATTTCGTCAGGTCGTATTCCACTTTATTTTGTCAGGTAGTGTCCCATTTTATTTCGTCAGGTCATGTCCCACTTTATTTCGTCAGGTCAGGTCAGGTCTTATCCTAATTTGTTTCGTCAGGTTGTGTCCCACTTTGTTTCATCATGTCGTGTCCCACTTTGTTTCGTCAGGTAGTGTTCCACTTTGTTTTGTCAGCTCATGTCCCAGTTGATTTCGTCAGGTCGTAACCTACTTTGTTTCGTCAGGCCATCTCGCGCTTTATTTCGTCAGGTCATGACGCACTTCATTTCGTCAGGTCGTATTCCACTTTATTTTGTCAGGTAGTGTCCCACTTTATTTCGTCAGGTCATGTCCCACTTTATTTCGTCAGGTTGTGTCCCACTTTTATCACTTATTCACAGACCTCGTACATACGACATACACATATGGTACACACTTTCACATTTATAATATTAGTAGGGATATGCTGAAAAGCTGTAGAGTCCCTTATCCTCGATAATTAGAATAATGTTCAATGTTTGCACAGTAGATGATCTTATTTATGTTTTTTTGAGGAGTTATTTAGAAGTATTTAGATATTTTAGTGTGTCTTACCGTTACGATTTATCGATCCGCATACGATCGTTTGCTGTTGGTAGTGGAATTTTCCACATTTGCAGCACGGCACCTGGTAGTACTGATGTTGAATGCAATCCTGGGTGGGTCTGAAAATTATTTCAAATTCAAAACTGTATTTTAGAGTCGCCATCTAGTCTATCGCGGCCGATGCGGTTTTTTTGCATAATCTTAGTCAAAGACGCTCCTGAAAATTTGTCCGCCTCTTTCAATGTCATTAAATTTAGTTACCCAGTTGACATCTGCTTGTCACAGTGTAATTCTCCATCTGTATGCGTACCAGATTTATTATTACATGTCCATGTTGATACATCAGATTGTGTTTTCCGCAATTCTGCTTGAGGCTTAGGATTTCGACGATACTCATACGGTAATATAACGTTTTCAGAGCGACTGATTATATTTTTCCTATCAGAAGACGCTGCCGGTAATGAAGGTTCCGTCTTTTTAGAACGTTGTTTCGAGCAGTTTCCAGAATATTGGCATTTGCTTGCGACTGCGGTTTTCAACGGTTCGACTTTAGGTTTTTGAGGGTTAGATTCCCTTATAGTATTTCTGATGCAAGGTTCAGTCTTACTTTTCAGTTGATTTTTATTGTTATAGAAACTGCAAGTGTTTTTTGTGCACCTTTTGGAGCAATTTCTAGAGTATCCACGATCCCCCGTCACAGCAGGCATTAAAGGTTCCACCTTAGCTTTCTGAGGTCTGAATTGGGTTTTCTGCAGGTTGCAATAGCAAGGAGGACTTAGATAACTTCTAATAGAAGGCTCTGTCACACTTGTCAGTTCATTAGTGATACTATAATATCTGCAGGTACTTTCTATGTATTGATTCGAGTAGCAAACTCCTGTATATTGACTTCCGCCTGTCTTTGCTGGTATTAAATGTTCAAGCGCAGGTTTCTGAGGTGTAGGTGGGGAATAATTGCGAAGTCTAGACTTAGTATAACAGCTACCACATCCCCTATCCGGATGTATCCGATTGCTGATCCACTGTTGCTTCTGAGCGTTCCCGATGGTATGCATCATGGTTTTTGATGGTTTGTACTGCGTCCAATCTTTGTCGGCTCCCCATTGGTAGATCCATGAGCACATTGGGATCGGAGCGGAGTCACCCGGTGACAGGTACGGAGCGCTAGGGGAGGAAAATCATCATTAAAATAAGATAGACAAACGACTATCGAGGACGCAGAAAACTAGAAAAAAAAATACAAAATTTCAACACGCCCAAACATAAAAAAAGTTGCGAAGCATCAAAAACGAAGTTTCAAAGCGGCCTATTTTTTTGGCATTCTGCTTCAGTGACATAGAAAAGTCTAAATTAACACGTGCGACATGAGGTCCTGCATTGCCTGCTGAAAAAGTGGACGTTGCATTTTATATGTCACTTAATACAGGGTGCGGCAGAGAGGATGGACGGTTTTAAGAAACTCATAAAATAGTTAATTTTTACGCGAAAACAAATTTATTGATGGAATCTACTCGACTCTCATTATTTCGGAAGAAACACGGTGCTCCACCATCCAAGGCTCCATAACGACAACTGGTGAAATAATGCTACGATCTCACGAGTCAAACGGCACCCTCCCCACCTCTCTCGTAGACGGTACTACCCATCCCAAAAACGTCCGTCCTCTCTGCCGCACCCTGTATAATTGTAAAACTTTTCAAATCGCCTATTTCTACCTCACACTTCAGCGGAAACGTTGCAATGGTCGCTGAGATCACGCAATTATTTTGGACACAACAGTAATGATCATCAGACTATGAATAAACAAACAACCTGCTTTTTATAATCATGTGATGCTTTATAAAGATTTCCAATCATACAGGGTATATCAGTTGTCAATGCAACAAAAGTGTTGAGTCTCAATGAACATTTTCTGTGCATACTGTTCTCTGTATTGTCCTCAGATAATCATTTTTCCATTATTTTAATCATGCTTCTTCCCATATGTGCGCTCAAAATCGTAAGTTTGCAGACCATTTCTGCTTAAAATCTGATGCTTTTTCATATTAATTTAATTTTTTTATGTAGATAAACTCATTGAATTTCTTTTGATAAATGAAAAAAATACAAGATAGTTTAGTACTAAATATAAGTAAATTACATACCTTGCAGCCGCTAAGCAGGGATACTTGGAGATATCAGACATATCTTAAAAAGCCCATACAATGTAGTGGTAGCTAATTTTCCTTAATTTTTCATTATGATCGCACACATAAATTTTAATATTCGTTGACAAGTTAGTATGACAGTATGACTTATACAGGGTGACTTCGAAGTTGAGTCATTTATTTTAACAGTGAGTAGATTTGATCAAAAGAAATGTTTTTTTCCTTTAACATTTTTCTGGTAAAGTTAAAGTAACAAAGTTATAGCCCTTTAGAAGTTTGAGTACCGCCCTGTCTCAATAATAATATTATGTGCTCGTGTTTGGCAACAACGGATATAATCCGCCTTATCGGTTCATCGCATCGGAAACAAAAAAGCGAAAGAACTTAATACGCTTATCACGATGTTTTTACTACAATTTTATTCAGTTGTATTCAGTCAATATGTCAGTCGGTAACGCGTGAGTGCATAGTGGTGTTTGTTGAGTGGCTCAAACGAAATAAAAAATGGCACATGTTTACGAAAATGCTGAATTTGTGGACATGATTCTTATTTACGGGGGAGTCTTTACAAAATGCTGCCGCGGCATCACGGATTTATGCGGATCGGTTTCCCAATAGAGTGCTACTAACCCCTCGTGCCTTTGTTAATGTAGTACAAAGGGCTCGTGAATCAGGTGACTTAAGACCTCACAGGGGAGGGCATGCCGGTGCTCCAAGACCGCACGATCAAATACAGGCCCGCACTGAATTTTTTTTTATTTTTACACATATTTTGGTTTATCTTCCTTCTACAATCATTATCTGAAAATTAATGACTCAACTTCAAAGTCTTGCGTAATTTAAAAAAGTTTGGTAGTTCGAAAATATATGGACTTCGAAATGGTGTTTCTTGATCTTAAGAGCTTTTGCAGAAGTCTCTATAGCGTCTTCTATCTGTGGAAAATCCATCAAAAATACTCTTTCTGTGTGACGGGAAAACAGTTTGACATTTTATCTCTGTTGACAGGTAACAAAATGTCACTTTTAATGCAATTACTTTTTTCCCCGGGAAAAAAATGAGTACTTTTTTCCCGGATATTGATGGTTTTTGTTGTTGTGCGAAAAATAAGCCAATCACACTGTCTCCGACAAAGAACTGCATGTTTTTTCATTTTCCATTTCATGAATTTTTGTGACGCTGCTTTGGCTACTTCCACTGATTCCGATGGAGTCAAAGAAAATTTATAGTATTAAAAATATACTTTTAAGTTCACAATTTTTAAGTCAAATCACAAAATTAAATTGACAACTATTTGATTAGTTTAAAAGTTTCCTTAGCAACGCAGGTCTAATTTTCGCTATAAGTACAACAAAGCCTACTAATTTCAAAATTTTCTGACTCAAATATTGTAATAATATAATTTTTCAATATTGAATCGTTGTTCTGCCCGTCTCCGAAAAGAATTGTGTATTATACTTTTAGATTTTAGCATTAGTACTTTTTTCCCTTGTATAATAAATAAATATTAAGGATTTTTCTAGCACTTTATTCATAACAAATGGAAAATTCTAACACTACTTAACACACGATGCGTTGATTCATTTTGCACTAACTACCAACTAAAATATTCCTGTCTTCTTGTGAATATTCTGAAACAAAAAAATCTACATGCCAAAAAGTCACCAACTACAGTTCTTAACGCTACTATATCCAGTAAAGAGTATGTTCTTATAACGATCAATTTATCACCAATCGATTATATGTGTACTACATCTTTCTCGATTTCTTCTTTAAATGTTGTCCGAGGAATACTAAATGGGTGGTTGGAGATCATGTCCAAGGTTATAAACAGACAGAAGGACATTTGTGCAAGTGTAGCAAAGACTTCGAGATATATTAAATTTCCATAATACTCACACGTGGGCCCAAGAAAATCGTGAAGGTCATTTCCAACACCGTTTTAAAATGAATATTTGGGTGGGTATTCGTGACGATCAGGTAATTGGCCCTTTCGAGTTACCACCAACGTTGTTTGTGGTTTCTTCATGACGGGGCACCACCACACATTTTTAGAGGCGTCATTCAGTATTTCAATGAACATTATCCAAATCGCTGGATCGGTCGAAATGCTTCTGATCCTCGAAAATGGCCAGCAAGATCTCCTGACCTCAATCCGATAGATTTCTGGCATTGGGGAGAACTTAAAGGGATGGTTTATGGGGCTGGTCCAATAACAACTGAAGCACAACTTCGCGAAAAAAATCTTAATGCGGCTGAGATAATAAATGGACAACTTCGAGAACCTAGATTAAGAAGAAACTGGGTTCGTCGTAATGAAGCTTGTGCGGGATTTGGAGGACGACATTTTGAACACCTTCTTTAAACACAAAGAAAAACAATGTATGTATCAAAATTGTGTTCCCTATTTCCACCCGTTTAAATAAGGACTATCATAACGTTTACACCCTATGTTCACAGTTGGATCTCGAACCACACAAACGCTACGTAGCGGCAGCAAAATTGGACACCGTTGCCATTGCACTTACTGTCATTGTGACGGGTCTTCTTCAGCAATACTCTCAATACCACGTCCTGAAAAAATTAAACCGTTAGATCGGAATAGAAATAAATGGCAGATCAATATCACCTTGCGCTGAAGAAGTGACACAATGGCACGTTTGCGTTTTTTGATGGACATCTGAAAGTTTAATCGGTTTTGTTTACCAGTACTGTCTCGATCGAAGGTTTTGTCAACTGTTTCAAATGCAGGGTGATTCGCTAGTCGTGGATGAAACATCATTCACAAGACCGCATTAAAAAGATACGGGGTGTTGAAGTTCTTTTGTCGTTACTACTACCATTTTTTTAGTCAAGTCAAAAGTTCCTTTTTTCTATGTTTGTTTGCTTGTTGTCAAATGAAATTTAGCAATGATGAGTACGCCGATATTATTTTGTGTACGGGTTCTGTAATGGAAATGCTTTAGGGAGTATTATATGTTTCCTAACAGACGTCATCCTGCCCCAAAGGTTTCTACGCGTTCATTTCTAAGACTTTGGCAATCTGGAATTGCCAAATTTCCCGGAGTTACTGTTCATCAGTTACAAGAAAGAATAGACAATGCGTCTCATCAAACTCAAGCCACAACAAATGTTGCGTGTTTCTTTATATACTAAGTGACATATAAATCCGAACACCCAGTTTGAATGGTTTTATTTTAATAAAATTTTGTATAAGTACTTAATGAAGCATAATAAGTAAATGATAAAAATTTCAAAATGATTGCACTGCTTTAAAGTCCTTTGACCTTTAATAATGTGTGGATGCACCCTGATGTGCTACGCATTCTCCAACGCGCCTAGGCATGCTTCTGATCAGGTGGTCAATGTCCTCCTGTGGTATCTCATTCCAGGCAACCACCAACTCCTCTCGAAGTGCTTCTAGAGTCTGAGGAGGACGTTGCAAATTGAGCAATCTCCTACCCATCATATCCCACACGTGCTCAATTGGGGATAAGTCGGGTGATCTTGGTGGCCATGGTAACAATGTGACATCATTATGTTGAAAGAAGTCTATTGTGACTCTTGCAACATGTGGTCGGGCATTATCTTGTTGGAAAGTTGGATCTGCCAAGGTGTCAAGATAGGGTAAAAGATGGGGTTCTAGAACTTCGTGGATATAACGCTGCGCGTTCATGTTACCTCTGATGAAGATTAAAGGTGACCTGGAACCATAAGCTATCGCACCCCAAACCATAACTCCAACAGTGTGATGAACATATCTTTCAACAAAAAACTGTGGATTCCTCCTTTCACCACGTCGCCTTCTAACCCTGGCACGACCATCGTGCATGCCTAAACAAAATCGAGACTCGTCACTAAAGACAATACTGTCCCATTCCTGATCCCAGAGTGACCGTTGTCTGCACCACTCAAGGCGATTACGTCGGTGTTCTCGAGTTAAAGGGAGGACCCAGTGTGGCCGGTATGAAAACAAGCCAAAACTTCTCATTCGTCGGCAAACACTTCGCATGCCAATAGGTCTTCAATGTTCTGCAAACCATTCATTTGCAATGGACCTGGTAGTGGAGAAACGGTCCCTTAAGGCCAATAATCTTAGGCGGCGATCTTCACGGTCTGTTGTTCTACGGCGGCGTCCAGTGCCCCTTGCTCTTTGCGTACGGCCTTCTCGAAGCCATGCCTGACAACACCTAACCACAGTGTCTACACTTCTTTGCACTCTACTACAATTGCCCGAAAAGAAAGTCCAGCTTCCCGAAGTCCCACTATACGGCCCCTATCAAACTCACTAAGTTGACGAAATCGTACAGGTCTCCGTACTCTAGGCATCGTAACCGATCGTAAAGGATATCATCAAGAACCAAAATCCGCCAACGTTGATTCTTTACTGCGGCTGAAATATTCATTTTTAGAGCGTTAGTGAATTAAAAAAAGCACTATAAAAACCGGAATGTCCAACTGATAAGGCTGAAAATTTTTTCACTTGTTATTTACAGTAAGATGAATACATTCACCAACTTTTATTAAAATAAAACCATTTAAACTGGGTGTTCGGACTTTTATGTCACTTAGAAAAAACACAAGAGTAATTATTTGTAAAAAATTGAAAGCAAAAGTTGAAAAATCGCGCGTTTCGAAAAAAAAAACAGTGGCGTATCTGCGCCACTGATGCACGTTAGTTTTAAGTAAAGACTTTTAAATATGGACAATACTTAGGTAAATCCACATACCAAATTTTAGTCCATTCCAGTTGACGATTTTGAAGATATTAAAAAAAATGTTTTTTATTTTTAAACATCAATTAAGTCCTCAAGGAAAACATGTTAGTTAGTTAGTTTGGTCACCACTTGTGAATCACCCTGTATAATAAAAGGTGCGGTTTTTACCTTTCATGCTGGAACCAGCTGTTTGACTGCTCACTGACGTACTCTGACTGGTCCCTGAAAAAGTCATGCGAGTTTCGAAACTGTATATTTAGGAAGTCATATCTTTTATTTATACTAAGTGACATATAAATCCGAACACCCAGTTTAAATGGTTTTATTTTAATAAAATTTTGTATAAGTACTTAATGAAGCATAATAAGTAAATGATAAAAATTTCAAAATGATTGCACTGCTTTAAAGCCCTTTGACCTTTAATAATGTGTGGATGCACCCTGATGTGCTACGCATTCTCCAACGCGCCTAGGCATGCTTCTGATCAGGTGGTCAATGTCCTCCTGTGGTATCTCATTCCAGGCAACCACCAACTCCTCTCGAAGTGCTTCTAGAGTCTGAGGAGGACGTTGCAAATTGAGCAATCTCCTACCCATCATATCCCACACGTGCTCAATTGGGGATAAGTCGGGAGATCTTGGTGGCCATGGTAACAATGTGACATCATTAGGTTGAAAGAAGTCTATTGTGACTCTTGCAACATGTGGTCGGGCATTATCTTGTTGGAAAGTTGGATCTGCCAGGGTGTCAAGATAGGGTAAAAGATGGGGTTCTAGAACTTCGTGGATATAACGCTGCGCGTTCATGTTACCTCTGATGAATATTAAAGGTGACCTGGAACCATAAGCTATAGCACCCCAAACCATAAGTCCAACAGTGTGATGAACATGTCTTTCAACAGAAAACTGTGGATTCTTCCTTTCACCACGTCGCCTTCTAACCATGGCACGACCATCGTGCATGCCTAAACAAAATCGAGACTCGTCACTAAAGGCAATACTGTTCCATTCCTGATCCCAGAGTGAAAGTTGTCTGCACCACTCAAGGCGATTACGTCGGTGTTCTCGAGTTAAAGGGAGGACCCAGTGTGGCCGGTATGAAAACAAGCCAAAACTTCTCATTCGTCGGTAAACACTTCGCATGCGAATAGGTCTTTTGTGTTCTGCAAACCATTGATTTGCAATGGACCTGGTAGTGGAGAAACGGTCCCTTAAGGCCAATAATCTTAGGCGGCGATCTTCACGGTCTGTTGTTCTACGGCAGCGTCCAGTGCTCCTTGCTCTTTGCGTACGGCCTTCTCGAAGCTATGCCTGACAACACCTAACCACAGTGTCTACACTTCTTTGCACTCTACTGCAATTGCCCGAAAAGAAAGTCCAGCTTCCCGAAGTCCCACTATACGGCCCCTATCAAACTCACTAAGTTGACGAAATCGTACAGGTCTCCGTACTCTAGGCATCGTAACCGATCGTAAAGGATGTCAAGAACCAAAATCCGCCAACGTTGATTCTTTACTGCGGCTGAAATGTTCATTTTTAGAGCGTTAGTGAATTAAAAAAAAGCAGTATAAAAACCAGAATGTCCAACTGATAAGGCTGAAAATTTTTTCACTTGTTATTTACAGCAAGATAAATACATTCATCAACTTTTATCAAAATAAAACCATTTAAACTGGGTGTTCGGATTTATATGTCACCTAGTATATTTCTGTTTACCTAAGGCTAGCTTTTTGTGATTGGTTACGCAGCAAAATGATAAGAAGTCCAGCTTTTCTAAGTCAAATATTGTTTACAGATGAAGCCGGCTTTTCGCGCAATTTGGTACTAATTTTCACAACAATCACATTTGGGCCTTAATAGAAAAACATTTCAAAAACAGTTTTCTTTCAATATTTGGATTGGAATTATCGGTGACTATCTTATCGGGCCTCATTCTTTTCCACCTATACTTAATGGAGAAGAATACCGAAGGTTTTAAGAATTTGTTTTGCCTGGACTTCTGGAAGAAATTCCAGTCATGGAAAGATTATGTATTACCACGCTTACAAAACTCCCATTGAAAGGAACTTACTGAATAGAATCATTAATAATAACGGGTGATTCATTTAGAGGTACTTTTTTGGTGTGGCGCATGCGTCATGACAACTGATTTGACATGTTCTGTTTCAGTGTTGTTCGACATTTCATCATGCAAAGACTTAGTCCAGCACAGCGTCTACAAATAATTCAGCTTTACTACGAAAATCAACGTTCTGTGAGATGTGTGTTTCGATCAACTTATTTTGTACATAATCTGCCCACCGAACGCGCAATTCGCCGTACGGTCGAAACATTTTAAACCCAATTTTCATTATTGGATAATACCCGACCAAATAGACCACATCCAGCACGCAGTGAAGAAAATATAGCTGCGGTAGATGAGAGTATACGTGAGGAACCGATTCGGCGCCGTTCTCAACAACTTGGCGTATTTTACGTGAGAATCTTAATTCGAAACCACACAAAATTCAACTCGTTCGAGAATTGAAGCCGGCCGATCTTCCAAAGCGTCATCGTTTCAGTCTTTTGGCTCTTGCACGGCTTGAAGAAGATCCGATGTTTTCGAGCAAAATTTCGTTTAGCGATGAGGCCCATTTTTGGCTTAACGGCTACGCTAATAAACAAAACTGTAGTATTTGGCGTGAAGAACAACCCGAAGTGATTCAAGAGCTGCCATTACATCCAGCGAAAACAACGGCTTGGTGTGGTTTATGGGTCGGTAGAATCATCGGTCCCTATTTTTTTAAAAACGAAGCCGGTCAGAACGTAACTGTGAATGGTGCTCGTTTCCGCGCCATGATAACGGATTATTTGCTGCCTGAAATTGAAGCCCGTAATCTCGATGACATTTGGTTCCAACACTTGCCACACAGCCCGTGCAACCATGGCTTTATTGCGAGAAATTTCACGATTTGGACCAGTGAATTGACCACCTAGTTCATGTGATATCACACCTCTAGACTTTTTCCTTTGGGGCTACGTTAAGTCCAAAGTCTACATTGATAAGCCCAATACGATTGAGGAATTAGAAGCCAACATTATGCAGGTCATTCGCCAAATTCCAGTCGAAAAGCTCCAACGTGTCATCGACTTTAGAATGGACCATCTCAACCGCAGTCAGGGTCAACATTTGGAAGAAATATTTAAAAAATAAATGTCAAAAATACTTCTTTTCTTTAGTAAAAAAGATTTGACAAGAAAAAAGAATTTTGTTATTTTATTTTGTTGCTGAAAAAAGTACCTATATAACTGACATTTTGTCGATTTTCCTTTTTTGCACGTTTCGGATAGATTAAACTGGATATTCTTTGCCCATTTTTTGAAAATTAACTTTTCGAAAGTACCGGTCGTATTTTAATGAAATTTTCACACGATGTTACTAATGTATGTCACAATTTAGCAGATGCATATATCGAGGTGCAAATCGTCAATTTTACATTGAAGTTGACGTTATTTACCGCTATATCCTGCCTCTGATGATCTGTAACTTGTCTCTTGGGCTGGCCTGTAGAAAGAAAGGTTTTAATATCAATTGATTGGAAAAATCAGGTCGCAAGGCCGATGTTACGTATGTCCTGATAGTTTTGACACAAAATATTTATCGGTTTCTTTTAATGAAGAAATTTAGTTAAACACTAACTAGCTATCATAAATTACAACTCATTACTATACGATCGAATTATGTCTCTTTCGATATTTAAAAGCAATTCCAACGATATCGTGCTCTTAGAAGGCCTTGTTGACATTCCAACTTGATTTTTTGATCTTTTCACCAATTTATCGGTGTTCGAATAATGGATCTACGGGAAATGTTTTCATTCAGGAATATTCAACAGATATCAGCTTTGGGTACTCGCCCAAACAACTTGTAGATACTTTTTCTTATTTCTAATTTATACGACATCGTAAAGCAGAAACTTCAAAATAAATAAATGACAACCGACAGTAAAGTAAGTAAACTTTTGTCTCCAAAGGCAACTTGATATTATTTTGTGTTTGTTAAAATTAAAGTCAATGAATTTTGTGACAAAACTTTTCAGACATACGTTAATCTGTCTGTTTTATCAAATAACATTCAGATTCGACATTTTAGTACTACTTGTATTACTGAACTAAGCCCAGTTGGCATATCTTATTTAGACATAATTTGTATGATGTAAATGCTGGGCAACCTATAATTGTAGATTTAACAAGTGATTTCTCAATTTTACTTTAAATTTTGTCAAAGTTTTCTGGTCTTTTATCTCTGAGTATAATTTATTATATTCAATCAACCCTTGATGGAATACAGATTTGTAGCATATGTTATACTTTTTGGTCATTAAATGGAAATCATCTTTATCTATTATGTAAATGATGGTCGACATTTGATGATGTTAAATTAGTTAGACTTGATGGAAATATATTATTTTTTACTTTATAAATGAATATCATTACAAGATATTTGATAAATTTTTTTACATTGAGCCATTTTAATTTGCTAAGCATTTGCCTAATTGGCGTATATTTATCTTTATTTAGTAGTATTCTCATGCACTTATTTTGTAAAATTTGCAGTCTTTCAAAAATGGAATTATTTGCTAAATATAGAATAGTCGAACAGTACAAGAAATTTGGAAGAATGATGGTATTATAGATAATTTTTCTGCTATATGAACTCAGACATCCAGAAACTCTCGATAAATATCCCACTTTACTACTAATCTTATTTATAACTTTTTCATAATGAATATCAAAAATTAATCGAGAGTCAACAAAAATCCCAAGGTATTTAAAATTTTCTACGAATTCAATATCTTCACCATCAATATTCAGTTGAACATTTGTACATTGTTTTTTTCCGATTAACAAGGCTTTCGTTTTACTTGTATTTAATTTTAGTCTGTTAGATGCTAACCATTTTGAGACAAGTTTCAAGTCTTCATTTAAAGAATAGATACCAGACTGAATATTTTTAGTATTTATATAAATCATAGTGTCATCGGCGAAAATATGAATTTTGCATTTTTTGACTATGGCAGCTAAATCGTTTATGTATAAAATAAAAAGAAGTGGTCCCAGGATACTGCCCTGTGGAACACCCAACGTATTTTCAATTTTTGATGAAATAATGTCATTAACTTTTGTAACCTGCATCCTTTTAGATAAATAATTTCTAAACAAATCTAAAACACTTCCTGTTATACCATATGCCTTCAATTTACCTAACAAAATATCTCTATCAATCGTTTCAAATGCCCTCTTCAAATCCAAAAATACTGCTATGACAACTTCTTCTGAGTCTATGGCTCTTCTCCAATTCTCAGTTACCAACTGGAAAGCTGTTTCTGTGGAATATTTTTTTCGAAAGCCTGCTTGCGCCTCCACTAAAATTTTGTTTTCTTCTATAAACTGCAATAATTGGTCATGCACTGTGGACTCTAATAATTTTTCAATGTCTGGCAACACATTTACTGGTCTCATATCGCTGCATCTTTTAGAATTTGTTATTTTGGGAACTGGTGTTATTGTACAGCATTTCAGGAAAAGAACTGCTTCTCAGTGAACAATTGATCCAATTTAATACAGGATGTCCCAAAATTTCGAAACAGTTTTTCAGCACGTTTTTAGTAGTGATTTCGGCACAGTTTTCATTTGATTTTAAACTGTTTACTTTTTTTCTTAGATAATTCAATGATACGCTGTGAAATTTTGAAAGTGTATGCAACATTTCCCCCTGGAAACTGATTTTCATATAGTCAGGTGCAGCCTTGGCAGTACCCACAATATCAACAATA
The DNA here is from genome assembly GCA_963669975.1 of Acanthoscelides obtectus. Classification (NCBI taxonomy): domain Eukaryota; kingdom Metazoa; phylum Arthropoda; class Insecta; order Coleoptera; family Chrysomelidae; genus Acanthoscelides; species Acanthoscelides obtectus. The sequence goes on from CAVLJG010000005.1 coordinate 2,786,425, forward strand.
CTTTCCACAAAATATTCATTTAGTTTGTTTGCAATCACCAAAGAATTTGTTTCGGTACCGTTTTCGAATTGAACTTGATTTACACAAAAAAAGGTTTTTCGCATTTCCTGAAAATGTTTGATGAGTAGTTTTTCCACTAGACCATCGATATTTATGTTCATTATGCGACCGTTTACTTAGAACTTAGACAGTCAGATACAAACTAATAAGAAAAAAACTAAGATTTCAATAGTTGGGCCAACTGAAGTAAGAGGGGGCTCGTATATTATAGACCAGGTATTTCCCCGTATGTAAAATACCGTTCTGGTATTCACCGACGGGGAATCACCGATGAGGAGTCACCGACACAGCGTTTCGTTTAGTAATTCCCCGAATGTTATGAGTTACGATTTCCGACCGGTTTGTTGATACAATTTGGTGTTCGCACATTTTAATATATTTTGAATCATATTTTATAGGTACAAGCGAAAGGTATTTTAGAAGTAATATAATTTGTTTCTTAGTTTATTCTCTATCTCTCGTTTATTTTTTGTCCCTTCTGCTTAAAATTGTCTTATAGAATTTAGAATTCTCTAGATTTTGTACAAATTTCAATAAACCTCCCTTTTTCCCTAAGCTTGCTCGTAATTCTCTAGATATAGGGAAATTTCCCTAGGTCTGGTAACAATGTAAAAACTAACATCGTTGACCAACCAAAATGTTGACTCGGTGCGCGTACCAGCAGCGCAATCCGACTAAACTATCGGCCAATAGAAAGTTGTTTACGCTCCTGTCGCGGTACGAAAAATCGCAGTTTGCCGTGATTGGAGCTGCAGTTATCAGGCGGTTTGTGATTTGTAGCGAAGCCAACTCCGAATTTGCGCTCGCGCTAGCCAGATAACCTGATTTTTATAACAATGATGCATACCTATGTACATGTTCGTCTACGTAATCCCTTTCAGGAACTGTATCGGACTCTAGCATGTGCTGTTCTTCTGGTACTAGACTGGCGGCACGGTACTCCTGCGAGTAGAATCTATCTGTCGTCCTACGTGTCGTATCTAAAAATTTTTCATTTAATAATAATAATGTTTATCGTCACAAAGTACAGGTAAACATTAAATATTGTGCGCAATAAACATAAAGTGCCCAAAAAAGTTTGCACTTGTGTTTGGGTTTGTTCAAAATAAAAGCTAAAAGTACAGTCAAAACGTAAATACTATATAATTTGGTGAATTGAAATATATATATATATATATATATATATATATATATATATATAACTTGAGACGTGGTCATTGTCGTCTAGACCAGTTAGGTGAAAAATTAAAGCTTCCACCTTTTGTTGGGTACTTCGACAAAATTTAAGCAAAGAGGACTCTTTATACTTTTTTAATCCTCTCTAGCTTTCAATGGACTTTGCCGTCATCATCAGGAGCTGCAATTACAATGATAACAGTAGCAACAAAAGTGTAAAATGAATTTAAATTGACTCAACTTACAGTAGTATGTGAGGATGTTGCTAATTGTTGTTTACGTATAGGATGAGGGAAACGTCCAGTAACATGGTGAGAGCTGGATAGATGATACAATGGTCAAAATTATATAAAATATGACAAGAACAAGTTAAAAACAGATTAAAAATTGTTTAAAAACATTAAAGCATTACATCGTGAAGCCACTTGATGATTGCACAAAATGGTGGTCATGGAATGATGACTGAGATGAACCCTTTGACAGAAGGCCGAAGGTTGTCAATGTCTGTGTAGAAGGATGGAACGAATTGTGGGCGTGTGCCAACGTTGCCAAATCACTTCAGATGATGTGATTTTCAGAATGTTATGTAAGAAATTGTTAAACCGACCAGAGGCAGTTGAATAAACTATATTTTAATTAATGGGAAATTAAATTAACAATTATTATTAAATCGTGAGAAGGGAATTATTAGAATTTGAGTGGAATGAAATTTACTGGTGGAATCGACCAAGATACAGATTCTATTTATGGTTGTGAAAAGTCAAAATTTGGGGAGATGTGTAAGTTCTACAACAAAATTATATTATTGTTTTTCAACGTAAACAGTGAAGGAGAACTACCTGTTGATCTGGAAGAGGAGACTAGCCGAATGCTTCTGCTTCTCGAGCACGGGCATGGCGAAGTGCCGGTAAAATCGCTAGTTCGGCTGACGCTTCTATAGGAGGCGCCGCTGGACAACGGGGCCAGGTATTTGTCTACGGGGAATGTGCCCCCGTAGGACATCGGTCTGATGATGGGGTGCACCGCGTTGCACCTTCGTTTTCGGACCACGGGGCATTCGATTTCGTTCAACTCCATTACTGGAAGAAAAGTGCACTATTAAAATCCCTATTAACTGGAGCGAACAGCGAGTGAGGTTTTAAAATTCGTTCATATTGAGCCTGATTGTACAGGGTGGCTAACTACGAATGCGACGTACTGTATCCATGGTAGACGCTTACGGCAAAAACAGTTATTACTAAAACGACCAAAAGAAAAACCCGGAATATATTTTCCAGTTTCTGAAATGGCCGCTAGGGGGCGTAACTGCAATGTTGAATACAAAAAAGTGATGTTTCTGTGAATTCCACTATATCAACCTAACAAAAAAATACCTGATCTTTAAATTCGTGGATAATCTGAACCTTTCTTGTTTGACAATTTTTGTTGTATCTATAAAAATAAAATGGTGGGGGGTATTGAAAGGTTTCCGTATAAAACCTTCCAAACGGCTGAGTCGATTTTAACGAATTTGGGCTAGTTTAAAAGAGCTATTCTTGGACTACAAATGTTATAATATTTGAAGTTTTGTTAGTTTCACATGTGGCCGCTACGGGGCTTTTTCGAAATTCCGACAGAAATACTTGATTTTCTCAAAAAAATTAAATGCATTCGTATGAAAAGTAGCTAAATGATGTCTGAATAAGCCGCATCTCGATATTTTGTTCCTAACCTTCAATTTAGGCCAAAGAAAATTTTATACAATCCCTTAAATTTTTATTTTTTTAAACTAATTTTTCAGGAACTAGTTTTCAAAAAATTATTATTACCATTGATAAAATATTTGTAGTGGGTTATTCATTCGTTCGTTCCTCTTCTCCAAGACTAACTTCGAATGATCTAAAACAGGGCTGTCCAACTTAATGTGGCCCAAGGGCCACTTCAAAAAAAAATGCAGTTTGGAGGGCCGCATTATAAAATCTTTCTATACAACATTATTACTGAGTTTTAATAGGTATATACAGAAATAGTTTTTCTATTATTTTTATTTATTCAAAGAATATGAAATTACAAAAAAGTCAGTGGGACATTTGAGGATGTTGGTTTTCTAATACTAATGCATCAATATTAACATTAATATACTAAGTGACATATAAATCAGAACACCCAGTTTAAATGGTTTTATTTTAATAAAAGTTGGTGAATGTATTCATCTTACTGTAAATAACAAGTGAAAAAATTTTCAGCCTTATCAGTTGGACATTCCGGTTTTTATACTGCTTTTTTTTAATTCACTAACGCTCTAAAAATGAATATTTCAGCCGCAGTAAAGAATCAACGTTGGCGGATTTTGGTTCTTGACATCCTTTACGATCGGCTACGATGCCTAGAGTACGGAGACCTGTACGATTTCGTCAACTTAGTGAGTTTGATAGGGGCCGTATAGTGAGACTTCGGGAAGCTGGACTTTCTCTTCGAGCAATTGCAGTTAGAGTGCAAAGAAGTGTAGACACTGTGTTTGGTGTTGTCAGGCATGGCTTCGAGAAGGCCGTACGCAAAGAGCAAGGGGCACTGGACGCCGCCGTAGAACAACAGACCGTGAAGATCGCCGCCTAAGATTATTGGCGTTAAGGGACCGTTTCTCCACTACCAGGTCCATTGCAAATGAATGGTTTGCAGAACACGGAAGACCTATTGGCATGCGAAGTGTTTACCGACGAATGAGAAGTTTTGGCTTGTTTTCATACCGGCCACACTGGGTCTTCCCTTTAACTCGAGAACACCGACGTAATCGCCTTGAGTGGTGCATCATTGATCCCATTGTAAGTCCTAAGTTTCGCAAGTTGGGGTATCGTTCTCCTGGCAGTAACTTAAAAAAGTCCAAGCCAGTTTCAGTTCTTCCTTGGTAAAAAGGATCTGATTCCAAATCACACAATTCCAGTTGAAGGTCTGCTCTGTTTACGTTCTCAACAGAAATTGTTAGTGGCTGAGTAAAAACTGAAATGTCGCTTTCGATTTTTTTAAAGTCACTAAATCGATTTTTGAATTCTTCTGCAATCGTGTCAATGTATTTTATATGAGGTAAATATGAAACTTCCTCAAAATCCTTCATTTCTTCGAAATGTTCTTTACAAGTTGGAAAAAATGAAAAATAATTTTTTTGTAATGAAGACATGAAAAGCTTAATTTTATTCTTAAACCCATTTATGTGTCCAAATAAGTTGGCAATATTCTTGTAGCTTCAAATTCAATTCGTTAAGGTGAGATGTCATGTCTGTTAAAAATGCAATGTCTGCTAAAAATTGTGCATCTGCCACTTGATTTTCCAGCTCCGTAGTGTCGGACTTCATTTTTAAGGAAAATAGGAATTTCCTTGCGTAGAGCGAAAAATCGTTGCAAACACTTTCCGGCGCTTAACCAACGAACATCGGTGTGAAGTAACAAGTCCCTATGTGTAGCATCCACTTCGGCCAAAAAATCACGAAACTTTCTGTGAGTCAAAGCACGATTGCCCCCTCTAACAATATTAGTTATTTTAACAGCCACTTTCATGACATTTATTTGATGTACAGATTTTCCACATAAGCTTTTTTGTTGAACAATACAATGTATCATAGGACAGTTGATGCTGTTTTGTTTCAATAGTCCTGCAAATCCAATTTCAGTCCCTGTCATAGCTCTGGCGCTATCAGTGACAATACAGGAACATTTATCAAGTCCCCCGTATTCTGACACCAACTTATTCACAGCAATGTTGGGGTTTTCCTTTACACGACGTGTAGATCTTGAAACCATAAGCAATTTTTCTTAGTACCATATACACCAATGTCTTACGGGAACCGAGATAAAGGGCTCTGCAACATCAAAAATATCTGAATACCGTCCTGTAGCCGCGACATCCCTGAGTGGTACTAGGACACTAGCTCAACCCGACGACAGAACTGGGTCGGGGTCAGTGTCAGGTCAGTATGCAACCTTCAACCGACGGTTACGGTCACGCGTGTAGAGGTAATCGCGTAGACGAGAATCCCTCAACAAGCACTAGAGAAGTGCAAGTATCAAAAACTAAAGTGTGGCAAACGCTGCGTGAAGAGGGGCTGTATCCGTTTCACGTGCAACGTGTGCAAGCCCTTCAAACTGACGATTTTCCAGCAAGAGTGCGGTTTTGTGAGTGGTCGTTGCATCAACATGACAATAATCCGGACTTTTTGAAGTGCATATTGGTGACAGACGAATCTACGTTCACGCGTAATGGGGTGAATAACTTTCGCAACACTCATGTTTGGTCAGTAGAAAATCCGCATGCTGTCCGTCGGGCACATTTTCAACAAACATTTTCGGTGAATGTTTGGGCTGGCATGGTGAACGGTATGCTCATTGGACCATTTATTCTCCCAAATTTGTCATATTTGTTACCTCTGTTCGTGGTCTGCACCACCGCCGGCGTCTGCTCGGTAGTGCATCAGCTGATTTCATTTTCTGATTTCGGGCAGAGACGTACTTAGCCCTTCTCGTCAGCTGGAGAGTGAGTACTTTTTCCTTTATTTTTTTTTACTTGGTCGCCCTCGTTTCACTACGCATTACCTTTGTTATTTCAAGGTTGTTTCTGAAAAGGAAAACCCCAACTTTGCGGACACCCTGTATCTGTACCGTTGGTTGTACCATGGAGAGGAATAAGGTCAAGCATCTCCTCTGCTACACTGAAGTCGTCTTGAATACTTCGGATAAAAATTACAAGCTGGCTAATGTCAGACAGATCAGTGCTTTCAGCCAGGCATAGCGAAAAATATTTACATTTTTCAACCACGTCACGCAATTTTTTGGATACATGTTCATTGAAATGGACCACCCGTCTTGCAATTGTTTAATGCGATACTGAGACTGTTTCAAATTTTTCGGCAACTTTTAATTCATTCAATTGTTTCGCCATTTCTATTGCACACTTTTTGATAAGCACTCCATCACTAAAAGGTTTTTTTGCTTTGGCAATTTCCAGCGCTATTTTGTAAGAGGCGGCAATACTGCACTTGTTATCAGAGTCAAATTTTTTGTTTGTTGTTATAGTTTTTTCTTGTATTCCGTTATGATAGCCTGCCTCGACGCCCCTGAATATTGCCGAAACGTTCAAGGAGCCAATCTGAGAATGTTCGGCGCGAAAAATGGTCGGCTCGACGCAGCTCTTGCGTCAATTGGATCTTGTAGGCGTGTACATTCAAATCCTTGTGGAGAATGCGGAGCAAACTGGTTCTCGAAATGCCCAATTCTTGGGATCGACGCGTTGTTGATTGTTTCGGTTCGTCTCTCACACTCTCCTTCACAACAGCAATATTTTTCGGTGTGCGAACGCTCCTTGGCCGGCCAGAGCCTGGCAGATTTGCCACAGAACCTGTTGCCTCGAATTTACGCACCAGACGACCGACGGTTGTTTCTTTTGGGCGGTTGTTGCGACCGAAATGTTCACGAAGCGCGCGAAACGTGTTTTTTATTTTTGCACCATTTTTGTAGTGCTCTTGAATAACTTTAATGCGGTCTTCAATCGAATACGACTCCATAGCGATCAATGGTAAACATTCAACTAACAAAATGACATGTCGGTGACAGAAAACAAAGATGGCGTCTATGTCAAATTGACGTTTACTTTCCTGCGTCCCTATTGGACACGCTTTAGAGTTGCTGTGTACTGAAACGCACTAGCACTAGAACAAAACTGCCTGACCCGCTTGATGCAACCTTCTCGAATATTCGGGGATGATCGGTCGCCAGTGGCGTCACATGTTATTGTATTTTATCGTTAATGTAAGAATTGTGCATATTCGGTATTTGAGAGTAATTTATACATGTGATGTATACATGACCCGTGAAGCGGGACAGCCCTGATCTAAAAAAATAATGATGGTACTTACGACAGCATGCAGACACAGCTCTGTCGACGACTCTTTCAATAAGGTTGTCTGCTTTCAAGCATTCTATATTAGTACATACTCCACCTACTTTACCAGGGATTACCCTACGGTCTACAGTTTGTACAGTACTGAAATCTGCGTGTATGTATTCCCTAAAAGGCGAGAGTTATGTTATAAAAATGGTCATCATGGTGCAAATAATGCATTGGAACTTTTAAAAACAAATATCTCGAAAACTATTAGCTTTAGACAGTTCTAACAAGTGAACCTTTTTTGTTGCGGAAATACGAGAAAATAAGATTTTTCGGTCAGTTGTTGTATACAGGGTAGCACAAAAAAGCTATGATAAGTTATTTACCGAAATAGTGCTTTAAGTGGAGCCCTCTAGAAATTTGGCCATAAAAAATAACGGATTCTTGTTTATCATACTAGAAAACATCCCTATACCTCAAGCAACAAGGAAAAATAGAAACTAATTGTAACTTTGACAGCCGGAAACTATCAACCTTTTGGTGTGTAGTATCGCCAGTTTCGAGATTTCCAAACCGTTCGCCATCGGTTGGCGACCCGAGAATAGCTAGTAACGCCATCTACCGGCGACTACCGGAATTACGGAGTCTAGAACTTCCAGAATAAGCTTCGAACGCTCGAGTTTCCGGAACGGATCGAGAAGAGAAGAGGCGACACACGCGTAAAAGGCAGACGGTTCAGCAGCGGCAGGCATTTCGAACAGAGCAGAACTATACAGGGTGTTCCTTAATGATATGCGAATATTTAAGGGTACACGAAAAATATCACGTTTACACTTACCAGCATATCCAAATGCAGTCGATCAAAAACGCGATAGCAGCGATAATGCAAGCAACGATATTGAACGTGATCAATCCCGACGAAGTCACTCTTTTCGTGAAAAGCAGAAGGCCAGCGTTGAGGCAGTACATCAGGAAGCCGGCGGTGGATATGATCATCCAGGTTTTGATGGTTATGGGCGTTTTGACGCACCACGATATCACGTCCGTCGCTGTGATGAACACGAACGCGGCATTCACTGTCGCGTGGACGATCTTCGTTGTTATGAAGACTCTCTTGTGGAACATCAAGATCGATAGAAGCAGGCATACCATGCACAGAATCTGGAAGCGTTTGCGATATATGGAAATATATCTGTACCCCAGAGCCAGACTAGTTTAAGTCCTTTTTTGACAAAAATGAATTTTATGTGTTAAGCTTATGATAATATTGTGATTTTTCATTCGCTACATGCAGCGTCCATCGATCTGTAATAATAAGGATGGCTTTTTAACTCATGTCAAGTCGCATACAATACAAATACAATGCAAGAAAAATATTTCAAATACAATTATACTAAGTGACATATAAATCCGAACACCCAGTTTAAATGGTTTTATTTTAATAAAATTTTGTATAAGTACTTAATGAAGCATAATAAGTAAATGATAAAAATTTCAAAATGATTGCACTGCTTTAAAGTCCTTTGACCTTCAATAATGTGTGGATGCACCCTGATGTGCTAGGCATTCTCCAACGCGCCTAGGCATGCTTCTGATCAGGTGGTCAATGTCCTCCTGTGGTATCTCATTCCAGGCAACCACCAACTCCTCTCGAAGTGCTTCTAGAGTCTGAGGAGGACGTTGCAAATTGAGCAATCTCCTACCCATCATATCCCACACGTGCTCAATTGGGGATAAGTCGGGAGATCTTGGTGGCCATGGTAACAATGTGACATCATTATGTTGAAAGAAGTCTATTGTGACTCTTGCAACATGTGGTCGGGCATTATCTTGTTGGAAAGTTGGATCTGCCAGGGTGTCAAGATAGGGTAAAAGATGGGGTTCTAGAACTTCGTGGATATAACGCTGCGCGTTCATGTTACCTCTGATGAAGATTAAAGGTGACCTGGAACCATAAGCTATAGCACCCCAAACCATAACTCCAACAGTGTGATGAACATGTCTTTCAACAAAAAACTGTGGATTCCTCCTTTCACCACGTCGCCTTCTAACCCTGGCACGACCATCGTGCATGCCTAAACAAAATCGAGACTCGTCACTAAAGACAATACTGTTCCATTCCTGATCCCAGAGTGACCGTTGTCTGCACCACTCAAGGCGATTACGTCGCTGTTCTCGAGTTAAAGGGAGGACCCAGTGTGGCCGGTATGAAAACAAGCCAAAACTTCTAATTCGTCGGTAAACACTTCGCATGCCAATAGGTCTTCCGTGTTCTGCAAACCATTCATTTGCAATGGACCTGGTCCCTTAAGGCCAATAATCTTAGGCGGCGATCTTCACGGTCTGTTGTTCTACGGCGGCGTCCAGTGCCCCTTGCTCTTTGCGTACGGACTTCTCGAAGCCATGCCTGACAACACCTAACCACAGTGTCTATACTTCTTTGCACTCTAACTGCAATTGCCCGAAAAGAAAGTCCAGCTTCCCGAAGTCCCACTATACGGCCCCTATCAAACTCACTAAGTTGACGAAATCGTACAGGTCTCCGTACTCTAGGCATCGTAACCGATCGTAAAGGATGTCAAGAACCAAAATCCGCCAACGTTGATTCTTTACTGCGGCTGAAATATTAATTTTTAGAGCGTTAGTGAATTAAAAAAAAGCAGTATAAAAACCGGAATGTCCAACTGATAAGGCTGAAAATTTTTTCACTTTGTTATTTACAGTAAGATAAATACATTCACCAACTTTTATCAAAACAAAACCATTTAAACTGGGTGTTCGGATTTATATGTCACTTAGTATATCTCAAAACTATTTATTTTGACTTAACCTAGTCTGGCTCCGAGGTACATCCATTGTAAAAGTTTCTTTCCTCATTAAGATTCCGGTATATTTTAACAGCCGCAGTAACTTGGTGTTGTTTAACCTACCAATCGGCATCTATCAACTTTGTTCCTGTGACTTTATTCGGAGTACCCCAAGGCTCCCACGTTGGCCCACTTCGATTTCATGCATTTGTTAACGATGTTGCGGAATCTGTATCAAGTAGCAGTTATTTGATTTTCGCAGATGCTCTTAAATTATTCGGAACAGTGAGAAATATCCACGATTTTCGGAAATCTTACAAAGAGAACTCATAAACTTGTGTCCCCCTCGAAAACAAAATCGACGGGTCTGAACGTTTTTCCAAAAAAAAAACCGAGCTGCCAGTAAATGCGTCTGTTTCGTTTTCGATGCGCCACCCTGTATATTGACGAAGCCGTACAGATTATGCACATCCTAATGGCCAAGGATCCAATTGCTAAACTCTCTTCGCTGTGCATGGTCTGTTGACATAAGCTGATGAGTCAATTGGACTTTGTAGGCATGCAGGTGTAAACCTTTCGTTAGAGTGGGGGTTTAAACGTCCAATTCTTCAAAGCGTAGACGAATCGACGTCTCTGGCGTCTCGGCTGCTTTTTCGCGAAAAGCTCTGACATTTTCTTCTGAACGACCGCTGCGTATCGTATGTTTCACATCGTTAAAAGAACTCAAAATTACGCCACTCCCAGTCGGTGTTGCATTTTCTATGTCGTTTAGTATATCTTCGAAATATTTTTGTGAACGAATCTGAAACCGATACTTACTAGTTCGGTCCACCTGATAACGTTGTGCTCCCGCGTTAAGAAACATCTGCCTAATAGATTATTCCTGTCTACGTACATGGATTACAACTTAATAAGTACAGGACAAAGGGACGATTTTCCTACAGCGAATTCATAGTTATTATTTAGGGCATTTTTGCGTTGTCATTCCAATGACGTTGGAGGGTTAACATTGATTGATTGATGATTTAATTGACGTTGACAGCGGGAGATTTTGAAGGAAGCTAGAGATATACGGTGTCACCATAACCGTACCTGGATCTGTTGTAAAAGCACGATACAAAAACATTTTGAGATTCCTGTGATTAGCGGAAAATATCTGGGAGTCTTTAGATATTTTCTTTAGCGTAAAGTCATAGTTCGCTATGAAATTACTAAGCGCAGAATCCAATTATAGAGATTCCACTGACTAATACAGCAGACGCTCGATAATGTAAACTAATTTAATCCAAGTGTGGTTCACATTATCGAAATGTTTACATTAGCGAACGTGGTTTATATAATATTTGATTTATTAAAAGAAACGTTTAATACATACTATTTATAACAAAATATTCTAACAGCGATAAGTATTTTTTTAATTAGAAGAAAAATAATTAACAATTTTTGTCTGTGTAACTTTGCGCTTAGCATTGTCTTCCAATGCCTGCGCCCGTAATTTACGAAGAACTAAAATATCCGTGTATGAAACTTCTTTTCTTTCAGCCCAATCTAAAGCTTGATTAAAAACTTGTATAGCTTGCGCGTCAGTCACTACACTTCTGACTTCAATGGGATCGTTCTCATCATCCTCACTGTCCATATCCTCCTCCTTATCAGCATCATTCGTCTGCTTATCTTCGTTCCATAAATTAATATCAGCAGGAGTACAAACAATGTTGGGATTCACTGTTTTCAATAAATCAACAACATCCAATGTCACACTCATAACGTTATCATTATTGGATCGCAAACGTTCTCGAATTACGCTTAAGGGGACATCGTCTTCTTCATCATCTTCATTATTGGTACAAAAGAGATTGTTCCAACATTTTTGAATAGTTTGCTGGTTAAGTTCATTCCAGGGCATATGTAAATCTAAAACAGCTTCTCGTAATGTTACTTTTTTTAAAGCCTCAGATAAGTTTTCAGGATTCTTTGATAAGACAGACGAAAGTAGAAACTTCCTATAGTATAGTTTGGTGAGTCTTATTATATTCTGGTCCATCGGTTGAATTAACGGTTTTACGTTGGGCGGCATGTACATGACGAAAATTGACCCATCCCTGCTCCTCAGTTGTTGCTCGGGAGGATGACTTGGTGCATTATCCAATAGTAACAACGCTTTTATTGGAAGCTTCTGTTGTTTTAGGAAACCTTTTACCTACAAATTGAAAACACATCTTCGAATTATGAATAGAGCATTTGTGATAATTGATTGTTATATCTGAGGGACAAAGTAGCTGTGGAACCATTTCAGGCCTTCGTGGTAGTTGGAATATAAAAAAAAAGGATGTGGATGCCATAGTCGTAAAATATATTAACGCGTGCAATGTATTCACTTAAGTTCAAAAATTAAATACATACGTACGTATAAACGTATCCTAAACGATCATACGACTGACCGAGTTTGTCGTATTTTATCGCAGAGGTGAATCCCCTACAATCTACATCATAAATCGGGGACTCCCACCGACGCCCGACATAAATCATCGAGGCTTCAGCATTTTACCGTCGCGCTGTTTCCGTGCGCCGAGAGTTGTTTACGTTATCGAACGTACACATTGTTTACGTTATCGCGCGTTCCGTTCGATCCTATAGAACGAAGTTTGTGTTTACATTAGCGCAAGTTTTCATTATCCCGTGTTTACGTTATCGAGCGTCTGCTGTATGGACCGTAGAGGGTTGAACCTTTTTTTCATAAATAAAATTCAGCAGTCGATCAAGAATTTCGTATTAAAAATATCTTGTAACAAATACAATATCGCTTAAGCCTACAATGGACGGATTTCGATAATACATAATAATATACAATGTTCACTAAACTACTTAATAACATAAACAACATATACATAAAATAACGATTTCTATCAATTGACATTAAAGCACATATGAGATTGAGGTACTGAGTTCTGTTAGCCTTTTTTTGAACACGTTTTCCAACTACACTTTTTATACATTGATACAAATATTTTGTTATTGGAAAGGCACCTTAGGTGAGTGTGCTCTTACGTTAAATGCACCCGGAGCACACAAAGCCAAAATAATCTCTTTAGATAACACATGACTGGCAATTTGTATGCTATAGATATCTAAAACGACCTAATTATACAGGGTGTCCGAAAAAATAGACAGAGATATTTAGGGGGTCATTGCTTGTTAGAAAATGTGAAAAACAGTTTCTATTAACATGGGTCCGGAAATGCAGTTTTGGAAAAAAATGTTTGATCTTTTTAGAGAAATTTCGCAAAGAGAGTTACGTGAATAACTCTGACGCGCATATTTTTAACAAGGATTTCCCCTCTAAAATATCTCCGTCTATTTTTCGAACATCCTATATAGAAAGTAAATCTAAATGTAACTACTATACTATCATATGCCTACTATACATGACTTAACTATTAGTAATCTTAAATTATGTTAACCTAAGCAATCCAGCATCTAATGCACCTATAATTTAATTCACGACGTTTCTAATATTCTTTGTAAGTTTCACCTTTGCGGTCATTAATCAAATGACAAACTTAACTCCAGCAACAATGCATCCGTCAATAAATCTTTGTTCTATAGCTACGAAATAAGGTACTAGCAATTTTAATGTGTTTTGTACTGAACGGTTTCCTTATAATTAGCAATCAGTTAACAATAAGACATATGTATAATTGACTGTTTCAACAACATTGCAAAAATGACTATAGTAATATTATTTTTAAATATTTGGTGATCGGGTGTTCGTACTGAAGTATGTAAAGAATGTGTAAACAATAAAATAGAACGTAACCTAATTGCCCTTGGCTATAACGAGCGTACATTTGTATATCAAGAGAAGCTTTGGTTTCGAGTCGTACGATTAAGTAAATGCTAGTTTAATCTTTGGATCCGATTTGGAAATCTTTTTTCAGGACGAACGTTAGGGCAGCTTCAAGAGCCATCAAAATGACGTTCACGAAAGACAGAATGATGGCTGTGGTCATGTGGAGAGGCAGATGCATATGCGGGGCGTAAAAACTGGCTATGTTCATTTTGTGTGATATCAGCAAAATGCCTGGAAAAAGAAAAATTACAATATAATAATATATTACAATATCACGAATACATTATAATTGATTAGAAATGTAATTTTTGCTGGGTTAGTCGAAAATGTACGGTTGAATATATAGTATTTCTCTCGTTGTATATATACAGGGTGTAAAAGTTTCATATAACATGGCGGTCAAAACGGCTTTTTTTTTTAGAGAAAAGCTACTTTAAATTAAAATAAAATCTGGCAACGCCGCAATGCCAGACGCAAATTACGGCAAAACGCAGTGTAAATAAAGATGGAGTTTGTTATTTTTGGGTCTTAGGTATTATTTCATTATTTGATAATGTACTCGTAAATGCAAACAATTAAAAAACGGACTTACCACTAACTGTCTATGTGTTGGTGTGTGAAAGTTTGTTGAACGTATTAAAAAGAATCCACTTAAAAATAGGGAACACAATTTTGATACATACATTGTTTTTCTTTTCAAAACCCACACTGAACTTTTTTTGTATTTAAAGAAGGTGTGCTTCAGTTGTTATTGGACCAGCCCCATAGACCATCCCTTTAAGTTTCTCCCAATACCAGAAATCCATCGGATCGGGGTCAGGAGATCTTGCTGGCCATTTTCGAGGATCGGGAGCATTTCGACCGATCCAGCTATTTGGATAATGTTCATTCTGTTTGGGTGTACCCGTTGGCGAAATCTGTCGCAAGATTTGAATTCTGACGAGCTTCACCGTAAACTAACAACATGTCGGCGAACTCTTGATTCGAGAACATTGTAAATAAACACGATGACGTACGCGAACAAAAACAAAACACGCCCGATGCCCGATAACCACTGTTACCGTTTACGATCGATTGCCGGTTCGATAAGAGTGATGAAAGGCCGACGCGCTGTTGTCATGTGTGTTTTAAATATTTAATTTAAAGAAACTTACTTACTGACTACAAATTTTGGCTTGACTTAGAAAAACTTAATGCGATTTATTTGTTAGTTACCCAATTTAAAAACGTTTTACATTAGAACTTAAAGTTGTAAACTATAAAGCCATTAAGATAAAATCTATTGACTTTTGGACCATGGGTCATATGAACCTTTTTCACTTGTTTTGACCGCCACTATTACCCATTTCCATAATGACTACCGTAACGTTCACACCCTGTATGTGTCTTGTTAAAATGGGAACTACAATTTATATAACTTTATTATAAACTCAAATAACCGTAAAGTGGAACGTACTCCTAATATCCAAATATTGCTAAAGTAAGTAAGTGTGTGTAAGTGACGACACCACCGCAGATCCTCCACTTGCAGTTTCTTCGTATATTGAAAGACGATTTACTTCTTTTTATATCCAAAGGAATCAGGATTAGGTTAATCCTCTATATTAATTTTTCGTTAGCATTGAAATTTTTGAAAATATTAGTAGCTCCTCTTTGGGCATCCCGACTCACCAAAATTACAGTCAAGGAATAGCGTTATCTGCAAATGTATTAGAGCCATATTTTTAGAATGTTTGACGCTACTTTACAAATTTACGTCGCAACTTTTCGTTAATCCGTTTGACGATGACAGTACGCTTCGTCTTCCTACCTGTCGTTAGAAATAATCCCGCGCCCCAGGCCGCAAAAATAGCGACCGTCCTGAACGGCGTCTTCTCCCCCAGCAAAGCGCCAAGTATCAAAGTCGCGTCGATAACGATGTAGCCTCCAAATGCGGTGTACATCGGAGCCGCGTACGGAAAGTTCGTTTTCCCTAGGCCTGATTGGTAGGTCGTCGTTGGTTCGTACATGAAGCCTATACACATGATGCAAATTACCTGAAACATAAAGAAAAGGACAAGAAGTCGTGTTATAGAATAGCTACCGATATGCCAATCGGCATTGCTGAACGATGAGTCCGTGGTGGTTTTAGGATAAGAGATTCTAAGAAAATCTAATTGTGGTTTTACGTGATTACTTTTATTGTTATTTATTTTGATCAATCACAAAAAGACTTCTCAGTAAGCTATCCGAAATTTGACATTTAACTGACAGCGTAAATGTACGAAAACTGAATGCTTCTTGATGACCAAGACTCAATAGAAAAACCTGACCATTTTATCACTTGTTGTTAATTTCAGGATAAATCGATAAGTAAAAAACACTTGAATTCTGTCGGTGTTTACCATTTTTTGTCACTTGGTATATTTGTCTTATGTATGGACGCATTACGTATGTGCATATCGTTTTGAATTTATTAGAATTTCAATATGATGATTCGTTTTTATTAGTCATTCTAATTGTAGTTTCAATCTTGTTTCTCATAGACTTATCTGGTGCGTGCAAACGTTAATTAATAAAAAATTAATTAATGAAATAAATCGTCGTACTCCATGTATTTCAATCGGAGTCGAACGTTATGACTTTAGATAGATAAATATGATTTATTGTCTGAGAAATCTTTCTTTGTTAATGGCAAACCTAACTTGACACTAAACAAAATTACATATGTTATATACTAAGTGACATATAAATCCGAACACAGTTTAAATGGTTTTATTTTAATAAAATTTTGTATAAGTACTTAATGAAGCATAATAAGTAAATGATAAAAATTTCAAAATGATTGCACTGCTTTAAAGCCCTTTGACCTTTTAATAATGTGTGGATGCACCCTGATGTGCTACGCATTCTCCAACGCGCCTAGGCATGCTTCTGATCGGTTGCTTTTGACCCCTTAACAGGAATACGTGACATTACAAGTCACCCTGTAGAAAGAAAAGAGTACATTTTAAACATATCAACAAACAGAAATCGTCTCCTGCTTATGCGCAACAAAATCCACAATTCCGTTTGACTCGTCTCGATAGAGTTCTTGGAGAAATTGGTATAGCGATTAGATACTCACAATTTCCACAAGTTTTACAATCAGTTGCCAATACTTGCGAGTCGCATCTTGCAGATTGTCCACCGAATCCTCTTCTCTTCTTCCTTCCTCTTCATCCGGATGCGTCTTCTCAGGAGGATTTTCGTCCACGCCGATATATCCACTGCTGTCCATTGTCTTCTAGAATAATGATAATAATATTTATTTAGTCCTTGAGCACAATATGGAAAACGAGTAAATGAATATGAAAGATAGGTCCATAGAAGCCATTACCTGTGAATGGATCGTTAATGTTGCAATAGTGCATGGAATGAAAACACAAATAACACTGATCAACAGCCAAAAAATATCCTAAATAGAATCAACAAAATATTACCATTTTTAATGTGCTAAAACCGGAATGAAACTTATTTTTTCAATATTAGTTCAAGTTTTAGAGATACGGTAATTATATGTGTTCCTGCTGTGACAGTGTTAATATACTGTAATTCACAAGAATGCACGTGCTACATTTTTATATTCGGCAAGGAAAGATGATGTAATCGGCATGATTGTGTTACGTTATACATACGTGTACATTATATTGTTTTATATTAGCCATTTTTTCCTCAGTTGGCTGACAGCGTTCATGCAAGATGTCTCGAAAGTGTGTAAACAATCCAGATCAGTTTTGTTACGTGTGTGGTGATGTGACTTTTGCGTCTCAGAGACGGTCTATTACTCCACTAATAACAAAGGCATATCAGCTTTATTTCGGTTGTAAACTAGGTGATCAAGACAAACAGTGGGCACCCCACATCTGCTGTAATACATGTGCTTCAAGTCTGAGGAGCTGGTTAAATGGCAAAAAACGGTCTATGCGCTTTGCTGTCCCAATGGTTTGGAGAGAGCATACAAATCATATTAATGATTGTTACTTTTGCATGGTACCTTGTGTTGGACAAGCCACAGGTATGTCCAAGAAAAAAAAATCGGTTATTAACTACCCAAACATACCATCTGCGATGAGACCTGTGCCTCACAGTGACGAAAATCCTATTTCAAAACCCCCAGAATCCTACACTTGCGAATCAGAAAACGAATCAGATCATGGCGATCGAGTGATTCGTCAGGAAGAAGATATGCCATCAACGTCAAGAGATCCTGATTTTATACCGAGCACGTCATGCCACCAACCGCACAAAATAACACAGTCAGAATTAAATGATCTTGTAAGAGATTTAGAACTTCCAAAATGTAAGGCAGAGTTACTTGGATCAAGACTGCAGCAGTGGAACTTGTTAGAAGACGATGTTTCGGTATGTGTTTTTCGTAAACGCCACAAAGACAGAACCATTTTTCAATATGGAGAATAACTTGGTTTTCTGCAGTAACATTAACGGCTTACTGGCGGCTTTAAATATAAACTATAACCCAGAAGAATGGAGATTGTTTATAGACAGTTCAACATTGAGTTTAAAGGCAGTGTTATTGCATATTGGAAATATTTTACCATCTCTTCCTGTAGGGTATGCAGTTCACATGAAAGAATCATATGACAATATGAAGTACCTATTGACATGCATAAAATACGATGAGCACCAATGGCATATTTGTGGCGATTTGAAAGTTGTTGCACTTTTACTTGGGCTGCAGCTAGGCTACACAAAGTTTTGCTGTTTTTTGTGTGAATGGGACAGTCGGGCAAAGGCACTTCATTACACCAGACAAAACTGGCCTGTTCGTCAATTCCTAGAGCCAGGTCAAAAAAATGTACAGCATATGCCATTAGTAGATTCGAAAAAAATTTTATTACCACCACTGTATATCAAGTTGGGCCTAATGAAAAACTTTGTCAAGGCATTAGATAGAGATGGGTCAGCTTTTCAATACCTGCGTCAGAAATTTCCAAGACTAAGTGAGGCAAAGGTTAAAGAAGGTATTTTTGTTGGGCCACAGATTCGAAATATTTTGAAAGATACACAGTTTGAAAACACTTTATCAGGTATTGAAAAAACTGCTTGGAATGATTTCCGTCTGGTGGTCACTAATTTCTTGGGAAATAGAAAAGCTGACAACTATAAAACCCTAGTCAAAAATATGCTGTCATCGTATCAAAAGATAGTCTGTAATATGTCTCTTAAGATACATTTCCTACACTCACACCTGGACTTTTTTCCTGACAATTGCGGAGCCGTAAGTGATGAGCACGGCGAACGTTTTCATCAGGATATTTCAACAATGGAAAAAAGGTACCAGGGAAAGTGGAATCCTTCCATGCTTGCAGACTACTGTTGGACTCGTGGTAGAGATGCTCCAGAAACGATCCATAAAAGAACAGCAAAAAGACAGCGCATATAGTGATTCTTATAAGTATATGAATCTTGTTACTTTTTCTAATATATCCTTAAAAATAAAAAGTTTTTTTCTAAACCGCAACTAATTCTTTTATTTCATTGTCATTTTTGGATTCAGCGCCTCAAACTTAACAAAGAAGTGCACTTTTCCCACAAGATACAATTAAAAAACTAAAATTTGTTGTCCAGTGTAATGATTCAGCTAATCAGCGAAACATTTGATGCTTTCATTCACTATTGATTTGTGTATTCCTGGTCTTGTTAAAGAAAATATTTCATCCTTTTGATTTTTTTTAAAATTTTTGTCCAAAGGTATGATCGGTGTCTTATAGATTTGTCAGGTCTAGATACAACAGTTCCTCGTCTTGTATGTTGATTGTGTTCGATGTTTTTATCGTTACTAGTGAATTTGTTATAGTTGGTGATATAGTGAAGTTGTTTCATGTCATATATCTTTGTATAAAACGTCAGTGGTATATAATTTTGGTTTTTTAAACATTGTTTTTGGAATTATTTTTTGGGTGACTTCTAAATCATAGATATGAGTTGAGCATGTACCTCGCCATGCCAGTGTACCCTAGGTTAAATGCGGTTCGATCAAGGTGTGGTATACAAAGTGTTTCGACAAATTTTGTTGTGAAACACCCTGTAGAGATATTCCTGGACAAATCTAACTTTTTCAAAATATGAAATATGAACATCCCAACGCAAGTGTGGATCCAGGAAGCAAATGTTCGAATAAAGATCTGTCAAGTTGTAAATGCTACCAATAACAGACGATGTTTCAGATCTTGATCAAAGAACTCTTTTTTAGATTGATATTATGTTATTATGTTTGATGTTTATTAGCTATTTCAGGAGTCTATAAAATGTGGATAAAACAAGTGGTATAATGAGGCATTGTAGTGAATAAAAAACTTACAAGAACGCGTTATTAGTAAAAGTTGATATTGTACATTTTGCAAAATACGATTTCAATTCGAGTCATAAATTTATATTTATAAATGTAAAAATACGCTTTTAAAGGAAATGCCATATACTGGCACTAATTTCATGTTTTGTAAGTTTCTTTATACGATAATGTGTCATCATATTAAGCACAGATATATTGTAGATTCACAAATTCTCGAAAGCTACAATTAGAAAAAAAGAACACTCTTTAGCCTGGTTTATTTTATTGGCAGCATCCCGAATGTTTTACATCAAGTTTCTAGCCTTAAAATAGAGTAAAAATTATGACCGACATGATGGAAATTATGAATTTAAATTAAGATAACAAACAAGTCTAAGCTTCACTGTTTAAAATTGCTTGAATTTGATAAATTTTCGAACTCATTACTTTACAAGTAAAAATACACAAACAATTAAATGGATAATTGTAACACTACCTTTTGGTACACCATGCCGCAAAAACTACGTTTAACTCGTCAAGAAACTGTTTTCCCTCCAAAATATTTCGCCCGAACGCAGCTAGAATGTTTTGTTCGTTGTGTCGTCGTTATTGATTTTTTTTCTGCAAGCGCAAACGCCCAACCACTTGTTTTTAATCGATATTGCGAGGAAAATCACCCGGTGCATTCATATGGAGAACAGAATATGTACGAACAGTGTGAATTGTATTTTTGACGTAGGGTTGAATTGGAAGATGGTCGTGTGGGTCTTCATAACATTTAGATCAGATTCGGCTGAAATTTCTATCCGATTTTGATGTGTGTTCTAAATGCCATGAAGCGGATCAAGAAATCGTGGATTGTCGTCATTGATGAATTTGTTTGACTAAATGTGGTACAAACTTGAAATTAGAAGGAATATCTACTGATTAGTTAGCCGAAAGAGGTCAAAATGTTGGCCAACGAAGAAGATATATACTAAGTGACATATAAATCCGAACACCCAGTTTAAATGGTTTTATTTTAATAAAAGTTGGTGAATGTATTTATATTACTGTAAATAACAAGTGAACAAATTTTCAGCCTTATCAGTTGGACATTCCGGTTTTTATACTGCTTTTTTTTAATTCACTATCGTTTTAAAAATGAATATTTCAGCCGCAGTAAAGAATCAACGTTGGCGGATTTTGGTTCTTGACATCCTTTACGATCGGTTACGATGCCTAGAGTACGGAGACCTGTACGATTTCGTCAACTTAGTGAGTTTGATAGGGGCCGTATAGTGGGACTTCGGGAAGCTGGACTTTCTTTTCGGGCAATTGCAGTTAGACACTGTGGTTAGGTGTTGTCAGGCGAGAAGGCCGTACGCAAAGAGCAAGGGGCAGTGGACGCCGCCGAAGAACAACAGACCGTGAAGATCGCCGCCTAAGATTATTGGCCTTAAGGGACCGTTTCTCCACTACCAGGTCCATTGCAAATGAATGGTTTGCAGAACACGGAAGACCTATTGGCATGCGAAGTGTTTACCGACGAATGAGAAGTTTTGGATTGTTTTCATACCGGCCACACTGGGTCCTCCCTTTAACTCGAGAACACCGACGTAATCGCCTTGAGTGGTGCAGACAACGGTCACTCTGGGATCAGGAATGGAACAGTATTGTCTTTAGCGACGAGTCTCGATTTTGTTTGGGCATGCACGATAGTCGTGCCAGGGTTAGAAGGCGACGTGATGAAAGGAGGAATCCACAGTTTTTTGTTGAAAGACATGTTCATCACACTGTTGGAGTTATGGTTTAGGGTGCTATAGCTTATGGTTCCAGGTCACCTTTAATCTTCATCAGAGGTAACATGAAGGCGCAGCGTTATATCCACGAAGTTCTAGAACCCCATCTTTTACCCGATCTTTCCAACAAGATAATGCCCGACCACATGTTGCAAGGGTCACAATAGACTTCTTTCAACATAATGATGTCACATTGTTACCATGGCCACCAAAATCTCCCGACTTATCCCCAATTGAGCACGTGTGGGATATGATGGGTAGGAGATTGCTCAATTTGCAACGTCCTCCTCAGACTCTAGAAGCACTTCGAGAGGAATTGGTGGTTGCCTGGAATGAGATACCACAGGAGGACATTGACCACCTGATCAGAAGCATGCCTAGGCGCGTTGGAGAATGCGTAGCACAACAGGGTGCATCCACACATTATTAAAGGTCAAAGGGCTTTAAAGCAGTGCAATCATTTTGAAATTTTTATCATTTACTTATTATGCTTCATTAAGTACTTATACAAAATTTTATTAAAATAAAACCATTTAAACTGGGTGTTCGGATTTATATGTCACTTAGTATACATATACAAAGCAAGATAAACGAGATTGGCAGAAAGCGCCCAAGACACCTAGGTTGCCGTTTTAGGATCTCGTACAAAATCGTGCAGAAATGCTTAGAAATGACGTCCTTTGTCGAAAAATAAGAAAAGAATACACTCAGGCACAGCTCGAAAAAATACGTAGATGTTGCAAGGTTATGATGGATTTTTCACTTGGATATTGGAAGTCAAACTTTTTTTTTAAAAAATCGGTCTTTCTAAATATCTTGATAAACTTTCAGTCGTTTTTGTTCAAATTTAGCAGTGGTATCAAGCGCAGTAAAAGGTGATAATTTAGCCCCAATTAAATTGAAATTATTAAGTTCAGTGGCGTCGCGTAAAACACCCTTAACAATACCTTTGATAAAAAATTTGTGAAAAAGAATCACCTTCTGAAGTTTGGCCACGTACTTGAATAACACCATGTATAGTTTCATTTAATAAAAACTCACCTGAAGGCTCGAACTGTAAGTCCTCAAGTCTCACCCTTCGACGTCAGTCCACACACCAAGCGCAAAATCATCCACCAAAGTGACCGTCAGACGATAGAACGATGCACCGACTCATCTCGCAATTGTCACGAATTAACCCCAGGTTCAAACTGACTAAGACACCTACGCCCACGCTTCGGGCGTCTTTGCTCCTCAACTCACACCAGACGATGAATAATGTTCTAATTGAGAGCAATTAGCTGGGATGCATTGTCGATTTGGTACGAGCCGTAGAGGAAGTCGCGACCTGATGCGATCGATAAACAATCGATTTCCCAAAAATCACCTGTCGACTATTACGCGGTTACAAGATTGATCTACGCATCTTGTCTATGTCCGGATCACGCAGCCGTAATTACAAATCGTATAATTTTCCGGCCTTGGAATATTTTTCTTAATCGGTTGTTGTTTGCTTACGAGTATATCAAATTATTCATGAAGCCGTATTGAGTCACGGTGTTTGGTTCTTGGAATGCATTTGATCCTTACCGCGACATGTGGGTTTATCTTTTTAGACTTTCGAAGCTCTTTGTTTATTATTAATAATAATAATAGCATTTGGTGTCAAACAGTTATACTTTTCAACTCCAACTGTAAACCCAAACAGTCTTAAATATCTCTTATAGATGAATATATTTTCAGCAAAGCAAATTGTATACAAACCAAATGTTCTCATTTACAATGAAAAGAAAACGTTCCAAGTTGGACCCTTGGAGCAGAGTAATCAGGAAAGCTTCTATAGCTCCAAGGAAACTCAAACCCTCAAAGAAAAATAATTTATATTTAGTCAGTTCGATTAAATACAAAAACATTAATTTTCCCTTAAATATTCACATATCATTAAGGGACACCCTGTATATGTTAGTATATGCAACAGAGGTTAGGGCCACAAGCCCTTTAATAAAATAATTCTATGGTCCAGAAAGTTCGGACTGGAACCGCTTGACTTTAATTTAATTACTACTTAAATTTAATTATTCAATCAATTTAAAGCAGCAGAGTAAAAGAGTATGAACGGTTTCGCTGTTAATGAACGTAATTCGTCAACGTACTATTTAATAGAAGCACACAACTACGATTGTTATTCGAATCGTAGCAAAAAAAGAACAGGCCCAAGGAATTTTTTATCGGTATTGACAAAACGTACACCTTTTACTAACTATCCTGTTTAATTCCAGAAACTGGGCTTGGACATAACCGACGAGCAGATCCGCGAGATGGAATCCAACATCCACAAGATCGACTTCGTAGCCGCCGCCGAAGAAGAGAAACTGACCCGTCATGACGTCATGGCTCACGTGCACATTTTCGCCCAACAGTGTCCCAGGGCGGCGCCCATTATACATTTGGGTGCGACGTCGTGTTTCGTGGGCGACAACACCGACTTGATCATCATCAGGGACGGGTTGGATTTGTTGCTGCCCAGGGTCGCATCGGTTATGCAGAATCTCACTAAGTTCGCCGAACATTATAGGTGAGGTTTTCATCTTAGATCGGTCTCAGGTTCGACACTAGTAATGCAGGACAGTCCTTAACAAAATGCTTCATTTTAAAGATACTGACAAGAATTCCAGTTTCCTAAAAAATATCTAAAAACGGATGTGCATTTGAACTACCGTGCATTTGAACTACTTTGCATTTGAACTACTGCGCATTTGAACTACTGTTCATATGAACTACTATGCATTTGAACTACTATGTATTTGAACTACTGTGCATTTGAACTACTGTTTATATGAACTACCGTTCATATGAACTACTGAACATATGAACTACTGTTCATATGAACTACTGTTCATATGAACTAATGTTCATGTGAACTAATGTTCATGTGAACTACTGTTCATATGAACTACTGTTCATATGAACTACTGTTCATATGAACTACTGTTCATATGAACTACTGTTCATATGAACTACTGTTCATATGAACTACTGTTCATATGAACTACTGTTCATATGAATTACTGTTCATATGAACTACTGTTCATATGAACTACTGTTCATATGAACTACTGTTCATATGAACTACTGTTCATATGAACTACTGTTCATATGAACTACTGTTCATATGAACTACTGTTCATATGAACTACTGTTCATATGAACTACTGTAGTTCATATGAACTACTATGCATTTGAACTACTGTGCATTTGAACTACTATGCACTTGAACTAATGTGCATTTGAACTACTGTTTATTTGAACTATTGTGTATTTGAACTACTGTGCATTTGAACAGCTGTGCATTTGAACTACTATGTATTTGAAATATTATGCGTTTGAACTACTGTATATTTGAACTAATGTGAATTTAAACTACTGTGCCTTTGAACTACTGTGCGTTTGAACTACTGTGCATTTGGACTACTGTGCGTTTGAACTACGGTCATTTGAACTACACGTAAGAACGTTCTTAGAGCAAGAATACAAAATAATTTTAATATTGTTTTATATATTTTTATACTAGATTTAAGCTTACTAAACAAATTTGTTTCATAATAGATTTGGTATTATCTGTTACACGTTTATTTAATTTAAATTAAAATAGCACGGACGGTAGAAAATTATAAGATATATTTGCCAGTTGGGTAGATACGACCATTTTTCACCCAAAGGCAACCTGTCGAAAATCGCTGAAGAAATTTGGACTACTTTCTTGCTCCCTTTGGTAGTGTACTAGCTTGTTCTTCATTACAGATCGCTTCCAGCGCTCGGTTTCACCCATCTGCAACCCGCCCAGCTGACCACTGTAGGCAAACGCGCGACTCTCTGGTTGTACGATTTCCTGATGGACGAACGCGCATTGCGAAGGGCTCGCGAAGACCTCCGCTTCAGGGGCGCCAAAGGCACCACGGGGACCCAGGCCTCTTTCATGCAGCTGTTCAACGACGGCGCCAAAGTGAGGCAGCTGGACAAGAAGGTGGCGGAGCTGAGTGGATTCCACAAGACGTATCCGGTTACGGGACAGACGTACTCGAGGAAGGTCGATTTGGAGATTGTCGCTGCGCTTTCATCTCTAGGTATTTGATCCTGATATTCTTTACTTTGGAACTAACATAGGGGGCGAAAACTGACTGCTTTTTTTTCCACATCGCCATTTTAAAACCGTTTTGTTCCAGGTTCGACGATCCACAAGATGTGCAGCGACCTGCGCCTGCTGGCCAACATGAAAGAGATCGAGGAACCTTTCGAGAAAAGCCAAATAGGCAGTTCGGCGATGCCTTATAAACGCAACCCGATGCGTTCGGAAAGGTGTTGCGCTCTGGCCCGCCATCTCATCACTCTGTTCTCGAACGCCGCGAACACGCACGCCGTGCAATGGTTCGAGAGGACCCTGGACGACTCCGCCAACAAGAGGCTCACGCTATCGGAAGCCTTCCTGAGCGCCGATGCGGCTTTGATGGTGTTGGTGAACATCACTCAAGGATTGGTGGTTTATCCGAAGGTGATCGAGAAGAGGATCAATCAAGAATTGCCGTTCATGTCTGCGGAGAACATCATAATGGCGATGGTGAAGAAAGGCGGGGACAGGCAGATCTGCCACGAGAAAATTCGGGTGCTGTCGCAAGAAGCGGGAACTCAAGTGAAGCAGTTTGGAAAAGACAACGATTTTCTCGATAGGGTCAGGGCTGATCCTTACTTCAAGCCTATCATTGGAGAGTTGAACAGTCTGTTGGATCCTTCTACTTATATTGGTAGGGCAGCTGAACAGGTTGCTGAGTTTATTGAAGAGGAAGTGCAACCTGTGCTGGATCTGTATAAAGAGCATTTGAAGAACGAAAAACCTGTTACGTTGAACATTTAGTTTTTTGTTGGTCCCCAGTATATTTCTATCATTTTTCGATAAAGTAATATATGTTATTTTTCGTTATTACTTTGTTTGTATCGTGCCACACCTGCCTCAATTTTTTATTCTTGGTAAAATAGGAATTCAACGCAGATACAGAACAGGTAAGTCAGCAAGCGCGTGCCCAGCTCAAACATTTTTTTTTGGGACAAACCTATCGAAAAAAAGTGGGACAAGCCTAACGAAAAAAGTCGGAGAAATCTAACGAAAAGTGAGAAAAACCCAACTAAAGAAAGTGGGACAAACAAATCGAAAAAAGCGGGACAAACCTAACGGAAAGAGTATGACAAACTTAACGAAAAACGGTGAGACAAACGTAACGAAAAAAGTGGGACAAAACCAACGAAAAAAAGTGGGACAAACCCAACGAAAAAAAGTGGGACAAACCTAACGAAAACAGTGGGACAAATTTAACGAAAAGTGAGACAAACCCAACGAAAAAAAGTGGGACAAACCCAACGAAAAAGGTGGGACAAACTCAACCAAAAAAGTGGGACAAACCTAACAAAAAAAGTGGGGTATATCTAACGAAAAGTGAGATAAACTCGACGAAAAAAGGGGGACAAACCTAACGAAAAACGGTGGGACAAACGTAACGAAAACAGTGGGACAAATCTAACGAAAAGTGAGAAAAATCCAACGAAAAAAAAGTGGGACAAACCTAACGAGAAAAATGGGACAAACCTAACGAAAAAAGGTGGGACAAATCTAACGAAAAAAGTGGGACAAACTTGACGAAAAAAGTGGGACAAACCCAACGAAAACAAGTGGGACAAACCTAATGAAAAAATTGGACAAACGTAACGAAAAAAGTGGGACAAACCTAACGAAAAAAGGTGGGACAAATCTAACGAAAAAAGTGGAACAAACCTAACGAAAAAAGTGGGACAAACCTAACGAAAAAAGTGGGACAAACCTAACGAAAAAAGGTGGGACAAATCTAACGAAAAAAGTGGGACAAACTTGACGAAAAAAGTGGGACAAACCCAACGAAGACAAGTGGGACAAACCTAATGAAAAAAGTTGGACAAACGTAACGAAAAAAGTGGGACAAACCTAACGAAAAAAGGTGGGACAAATCTAACGAAAAAAGTGGGACAAACCTGACGAAAAAAGTGGGACAAACCCAACGAAAACAAGTGGGACAAACCTAATGAAAAAAGTTGGACAAACATAACGAAAAAAGTGGTACAAATCTAACGAAAAACGGTGGGACCAACGTAACGAAAAAAGTGGGACAAATCTAACGAAAAGTTGGACAAACATAACGAAAAAAAGTGGGACAAAACTAACGAAAAAAAAGTGGGACAAAACTAACGAAAAAAGTGGGGCAAATCTAACGAAAAAAGTGGGACAAACATAAACAAAGTCATTGATATTTTTCTCTGGAATCAAAAAACGTAGAACAGCGCAGAACTTGTTGTCTACAGATGGTAAAATCAACAATGACAGTTTTAGCTTCGTTCACCAGAATTCTGTTGCGTTGACAGCACGCTGAAACTGATCCATCGCGGCCACTAAATTTGAGTGAATCTCATCGCTAGTTACAGCGGACAATGATAGAGTAGTGTCAACCGCAAACATAGTTACGGGCACATCGTTGATGAACAGTAGAAAGAGGAGCGGCCCCAATATCGAACCTTGCGGAACGCCCAGTTGTAGTGGATGGCTTCTAGGCATTTACCTTCACTCTTGTAGATCTATCAGTCATATATGACATCAACCTGTCCAATAGAAAACTTCTAATACTGATGCTGTTTAGCTTCCATCGCAAGAGTCATTTATGATCGATATTACATATCAAGATTCTCGTAGACGTATTCAAGAAGATGGCAACAAACAGTCTCCACGGATTTTTTATATCTAAAACCATGCTGGGAAGGAGAAATAATTTCTTACTCTCAATAAAAAATCATATTTTATACTGTTGCAAACAATCCTTTTTGAGATTACGCTAAGAGCAAAAATTAGTCTGTAATTATGAATGTTGTCAAGCTTACCTTTTCTATGTATTGGTACAGCAAGTGCACATTTGAGTATTTGGGGAAAGTAGGATAATTTTCGGGAATAATAAATTTGGTAGGTTTAATATTCGTTTTAATATATACAAGTAAGTAACGTACTAACATTTATAATATCTAAAACCATAGGCTATAACAGTTATATAAAAATCTAGTATAATCTACAGTATTGTATTTTATATTAGCCTAAATTTAAACTCAGTAAATTGACTTTCTTAACTATGGCAAAGGACCACTAATATAAAAATACAACTTTAAGGTTTTTTCAAAAAATCGCTATTTTTGCTTGTTATGGCTATTAAGAACTTCTAAGTTATGAGTTTTTTCCTGGGCTACCATTAATAGTTGATTGAGACAACCGAGTATTCATGGTGGCCCAGGAAAAAAGTCACAAGTTAGAAGTTCTTAATAACAGTCAAAAAGGAGTTTTTTGAAAAAACCTAAAAGTCGCGATACCTCGAAAACTAGAAAACTTTTACTGAGGTCATGTACCTCCCGTGTCACTCTTTGACGTGTTATTTCTGGGATACCCTGTATACAACTCTAACAACAGGTTATGGTCATAAGCAGATCGAAAATAATATAGCCCACAGACAAAGTTCAAAATACACAGGAGAAATATTTATACAGGGTGACTTCGAAGTTGAGTCATTTATTTTAACAGTGAGTAGATCTGATCAAAAGAAATGTTTTTTCCTTTACCATTTTTCTGGTAAAATTAAAGTAACAAAGTTATAGCCTTGGAAGTTTGAGTACCGCCCTGTCTCAATAATAATATTATGTGCTCGTGTTTGGCGGATATAATCCGCCGTATCGGTTCATCGCGTCGGAAACAAAAAAGCGAAAGAATTTGGAACGATGTTTTTACAATTATTTCATTCAGTTGTATGCAGTCAGTGTCAGTCGGTAACGCGTGAGTGAATAGTGGTGTCTGTTGCGTGGCTCAAACGAAATGAAAAATGGCACATGTTTATGCGGATCGGTTTCCCAATCGAGTGCAACCAACCCCTCGTGCCTTTGTTAATGTAGTACAACGGGCTCGTGAATCAGGTGACTTAAGACGGCATGCCGATGCTCCAAGACCTCGCGATCAAATACAGGTCCGCACTGAAATACTTGTCGGGAGGATACTTTATAAAACAAGGTAAACATTTTTTTTAATTTTATTTTTATTTTTACACACATATTTTGGTTTATCTTCCTTCTACAATCATTATCTGAAAATTAATGACTCAACTTCAAAGTATATTTTAGCAATATTTAGATTTAGCGTGTTTTCTTGTGAATGCAGTAGTTATACCGGGTGTTTCAAAAGAAATAGTAAAATATTGAAAATTTGCATAAAAATAAGAATGTTATTACACACATTTTTTGATATTCTCGACCACTGCCGCGTAAAATCATAGCGTTTTTTTTTGTTTACTTTTTGGCCTGCTCGCTCCCCGGATTTAACGCCTTGCGTTTTTTTCTGTGGGGCTACTCAAAGGTGTATCATGATGGAGCAGTAAATAGTCTGGAAGAACTTAACAGCTCACTGAAAATGCTTGTGATTCAATTCGTGGACATCAGGATTTTATTTTTGAAACTAACTCTCTTATTATGCAACTTTTATATAGATTTTTGGTATACCAACTTCATTTGACTTAACTTTAAAAACACCCTGTATAGTTTGACATGCATCGTACGATTCGATTTCGTTTTTTGAATCTCATTTTCTTTGAAAACTCCAACGAAGGCGAAGGAAAATAGAGTCAGTCTACTTGACGCGAATTTTTCATATTGTTTTTCGGGGTCAAATTTAGCATTTGCAATGTGCACTCTCTGTTCAAAACTATATATATTTCGGTATCAGCCCTTCACAAATATTTAAAATCAGTTGAAGGAAGAACCGAAAAAGTCTTTGGCACCAAAGCTGTTTGTCATTTGGTCGGGCTTCACAACTGGCATAATTCTAAATTAACATGCTACAGAACATACTCGAAGGTAAGTTACAAAAATATCGTATCAAAACTGCTTTTCTCTTTTCGAGACAGAACATCCTTGTTTCAAGTAATGGGTGATTTTTTTGCTAGTATCTTTTTGGCAACACTGTTTTTGACAGATGACGCGTGAATCGTGTCTTGTGTCATTGTCAAACTTGTTCAGTTTGGTCTATAATTTAACCATGAATCGACTTACGAACGAACAACGCTTGCAAATTATTGAAGTTGACTATCAAAATTCATGCTCGGTTAAGAGAGTGCATCGAGCACTGCTTCAAATTTATGGGCAATTTGGTCGGCCTACTGAGGGAGCTATTCGGAAGCTTGTGACTAAATTTCGAACCCAGCCAATATCGAAGCATTTATTCGTAAGATACCGGCCGATATGTTGGAGAGAGTGTGCCAAAATTGGACCTTGCGCATGGGCCATCTAAAGCGGAGCCGCGGCCAACATTTACATGAAATAACTTTAAACATTAAATTGTATTTTTTTTGAAAATCAAATCCTATACCTCCTAAAAAATCACCCGTTATAAAGCTTCTTGTGAGGAAGATGCAGTGTCTCTCCTCTCTTTTATATTTTAAACTTCTGTGGGGCTGTGCCGTGGTGTTTTAGTGGTACTTTTTCCACCCCAATGTTGTGCAGTGTATTGGACGTATCCGGGATCCCCTGGTCGACTAGGCGGACGCACTTCTTCCATCTCTCTTTGAGGCTTAGGCAGTATTATTGGGGTGGAAACTATGTCATATCTACCGTATTGACCTGGAAAGATCAGTTGTTACAAAACGTGTCGTATTTGTCTGAGTAGTCAATTTTGAACTTGAGTTTACGAGGTGCGTTCGGAAAATGCGTTTAAAAAATTCGCGGCGTCGCGTTGAGGTGGTTCCCTCTCTCTGTGTGCAAAATGGTGCTGGGCGATGTGAAATGAAGAATTGTAAAATAAGCTTTTATACGTATTTTCCGTAACATAGATTCAAGTTCAAAATTAACTATCATCACAATACAATAAATACTACGATTCTTTCAAAAAATTAAATCACAAGTGGTGCACTTGCATTGCTGTGATAAGCAGAAATTCGTTATTCACTCAACTCTCAAAATATTTGAAAACGTTTCATAAGTTCGAGACTTTCTTCGTCTGTTCGTGTTCAATCTTTATCTTAAGTACCAAGAAGTATTAATACGTAGAAAGACAAAAAATTGGGCAAGGCGTTGTTGATATATCGGGTTTTCCAATAGGGACTTGACAACTTTGAACTTTCACAGTGAACGCACCTTTAAATCAATTATCGAACTTTCAATGTCAAAACATTCAGTAAAGACTACAACTTCAAAAGCGTTAATGCCAATTTTTGGTCGTTAGTCTTGTCCCAGTAGACAATCAATTCATAGTCTAGTAAAAAGTACACACATTCGCTATTGGACGTTCCCGTGCCGAAAATCTTGCCACAGCGTTCTAAAGAATTGGGCATCGCTCATCATACAGGGTTTGTCCAGAAAGTAATAGGACTCATTTTCACTGCATCGACGCAGAAGGAGCCTATTTTGAAAGTTTTTAAAGAATCGTAACGATTGACTCAATACATTTTTTTAAATCGACTCAGTCCTATTACTTTCCGGACAAACCCTGTATATTTCATATTGTAATGTTTCCACTAACTGATGCAGTGTCATCATAGTTTCAAAACCTACCAACTTCACGGAACTCGCAAAAATTAAAACAAATAATTTTTCAAAAAAAAAAAAAACATCACAGCGATTTCCGAAAACGTCTTGAGCTATTCTTATTCTGGTTTCGTGCTCAACATTTCAAAATACATCTGAAATAAGCACCGAAGACAATTAAGAAATATGAATTGTTATATCCCGGTGATATTTCCTGAAAAACTAATATTTGCGTACGAAACGTGGCAACGCTGTAGTGTCAAATTGAGAACAGCTGGGCTGATTTCTGGTGTTTCATGCTGGGGCTTTGTGCAATTGAGGGGAAGCTTTATTTTGCTCATGTTGTCATGTTTACGTGTGTTTCCGTGATATTTTCATGTAGTTTTGAGGAGGCAATCTTCCGAGTGGCACACGACGGCGTCTCCTCGCCCAAAAAAGGGAAGAATGATCAAATCCAAAGTGAAAACGATGCTCATTTTTACGTGGAAATGCTCAGGAGACTCAAACGAAGGGTCAGTCGGGTCCGACAAGACATCGCAGCCGACAACGCCCCGGCTCACACCGCCTTCAATGCTTGGAAATCGCGCTGGCAGCGCTGCATCGACGCAGAAGCAGCCTATTTTGAAAGTTTTTAAAGAATTGTAACGATTGGCTCAATAAATTTTTTTAAATCGACTCAGTCCTATTACTTTCCGGACAAACCCTGTATATTTCATAATGTAATGTTTCCACTAACTGAGCAGTGTCATCATAGCTGCAAAACCTACCAACTTCACGGAACTCGCAAAAATTAAAACAAATAATTTTTCGAAAAAAAAAAACATCACAGCGATGTCCGAAAACGTTTTGAGCTATTCTTATTCTGGTTTCGTGCTCAACATTTCAAAATACATCTGAAATAAGCACCGAAGACAATTAAGAAATATGAATTGTTATATCCCGGTGATATTTCCTGAAAAACTAATATTTGCGTACGAAACGTGGCAACGCTGTGGTCGCAAATTGCGAACAGCTGGGCTGATTTCTGGTGTTTCATGCTGGGGCTTTGTGCATGTTTACGTGTGTTTCCGTGATATTTTCATAGAGTTTTGAGGATTATTAAACATTTTAGTGCAATATATAGCATTTTGGACTATTCTCGAAGATGGTGAAGTGTTACATGTTATGCAAAAAGCGGTTTCAGCGCGGTGCTCGGGGAAAAGTATTCAATTTTCGTTCAAGGTAAAATTTTGTGTAAACAATAATCTGTTGATGTTGCTATCAAACAATCGTTTAAGATCATATGGGCTTAGCTTCTTCTAACCTAGTCCGAATTCGTTGGTTAGTCCAGAAACGATTCGTAATTGTTTTCGCCATGCTGGTTTAGTGAAAAACATAACCGAAAGAGTCAACGATTTGAAGAAGATGAAATTCAATTAAGTGATTTACTGAGAATTAAAAATTTACTGAATATAGACAAATTTAATGAGTATGCAAATGTTGACAATAATTTAATAGCAACAACAAGAATTGTCAGACTGCAATTTGGTTAATGAAGGATCCGTTGATAACGAACAGGAAGACGAACTATAAAACAACGATGAAGAGTTTCCAAGACGACTAAGAAGGCATAAGATTGCATGAAAAAGTTGCAACGTCGTTTTCAGCTAGAAGAAGACAGTACAGCCACACTTACCGAATTAAATAAAATTCAACTTGCTGTTCTAAATAATTATTCGAAAAAACAGTCTGTTCAAATGAAACTTACTATCTTTTTTACCAACTAGTTTACGGTTTTTACACATACCTACACAGTACGTATGCCTGTAATATACATATATATATAATATGTGTATCAGATTCTGAAAAAATGCAAATTTCAAAATTACGTATAACTTTTTTGTATATATCTTTATTTATGTTAAACAAACACATATGTTATTTCTGCTACTTTTTTCATTAAAAAAAGTGTTTCTTTTAAGATGGTCATCCGCCTATAATAGACTATTCGACACAGTTTTGAGTATACTTCAATCCAATAATAAAATTTTCGAGATATCTCAAATGGTTTGCGTTTTATTTAAAAAGAAAGTTATCAAGTCCTTAATGGAAAACCCTCTACAAGCAGTCTCACTAAAGCTTCAGTTTGATTTTTAATAAATTTTGAGCCATATGTGCATGGTGTTTGGACAGTATAATTACAGAAAACTGATTTGTCTCGTATTATTATAGTTTTAGAGATATCAGAAATGTCTTAGAAGAAGCTTATTCGTGATTCTTGAAGACAAAGCTTCGTTTGTGGATGGACAAACCTTAACCTTTGATTTAAGAAAAATACGTTCATTTTATGAGTACATATCGTAAAAAGTGCAACAGTACGTAAGTGCATACAAAAAAGCTACACAAATATACAACATATACATAAAGAATAACAAGCCGTCACCGGAATAGCAGTAAAACCCAACAGTGATCACCTAATCCCGTCACCCATTGGATGTCTACCCTTTCTGATATTGCTCCAAACGGGCGAATGGGACTCCATTGCTGGAGGTATTCTTAAGTCTTCTGTATCGTCAGTTTCGCTTCCGAAACCGTCGGTTACGTCTTTGCCGTAGATACCGAACCGCTTCGGGATGTCATCTTTCATTTGGTGATAACCTGAAAAAAATATTCTTCTAATGACGCTTTTCATGCAGGGCATTTGGAAAATAGACGGAGATATTTTAGAGGATGATTTCTTGTTAAAAAATACATATCTAATATACTAAGTGACATATAAATCCGAACACCCAGTGTAAATGGTTTTATTTTAATAAAATTTTGTATAAGTACTTAATGAAGCATAATAAGTAAATGATAAAAATTTCAAAATGATTGCACTGCTTTAAAGCCCTTTGACCTTTAATAATGTGTGGGTGCACTCTGATGTGCTACGCATTCTCCAACGCGCCTAGGCATGCTTCTGATCAGGTGGTCAATGTCCTCCTGTGGTATCTCATTCCAGGCAACCACCAACTCCTCTCGAAGTGCTTCTAGAGTCTGAGGAGGACGTTGCAAATTGAGCAATCTCCTACCCATCATATCCCACACGTGCTCAATTGGGGATAAGTCGGGAGATCTTGGTGGCCATGGTAACAATGTGACAAAGAAGTCTATTGTGACTCTTGCAACATGTGGTCGGGCATTATCTTGTTGGAAAGTTGGATCTGCCAGGGTGTCAAGATAGGGTAAAAGATGGGGTTTTAGAACTTCGTGGATATAACGCTGCGCGTTCATGTTACCTCTGATGAAGATTAAAGGTGACCTGGAACCATAAGCTATAGCACCTCAAACCATAACTCCAACAGTGTGATGAACATGTCTTTCAACAAAAAACTGTGGATTCCTCCTTTCACCACGTCGCCTTCTAACCCTGGCACGACCATCGTGCATGCCTAAACAAAATCGAGACTCGTCACTAAAGACAATACTGTTCCATTCCTGATCCCAGAGTGACCGTTGTCTGCACCACTCAAGGCGATTACGTCGGTGTTCTCGAGTTAAAGGGAGGACCCAGTGTGGCCGGTATGAAAACAAGCCAAAACTTCTCATTCGTAAACACTTTGCATACCAATAGGTCTTCCGTGTTCTGCAAACCATTTATTTGCAATGGACCTGGTAGTGGAGAAACGGTCTCTTAAGGCCAATAATCTTAGGCGGCGATCTTCACGGTCTGTTGTTCTACGGCGGCGTCCAGTGCCCCTTGCTCTTTGCGTACGGCCTTCTCGAAGGCATGCCTGACAACACCTAACCACAGTCTCTACACTTCTTTGCACTCTAACTGCAATTGCCCGAAAAGAAAGACCAGCTTCCCGAAGTCCCAGTATACGGCCCCTATCAAACTCACTAAGTTGACGAAATCGTACAGGTCTCCGTACTCTAGGCATCGTAAAGGATGTCAAGAACCAAAATCCGACAACATTGATTCTTTACTGCGGCTGAAATATTCATTTTTAGAGCGTTAGTGAATTAAAAAAAAGCAATATAAAAACCGGAATGTCCAACTGATAAGTCTGGCAAAACATTAACACCTGTTTACCGTGAGGAAAGTTCTTAGCACGACTAGCAGTATGGGGACGTGCGTTGTATTGCTGAAAAAGGACGTGTGGACGGCACTCTAGATATGGCAGTAAAATGGTTTGTGGGACATCTTCAACATAACTCGCAGCATTCATATTGCCACGCACGAAACGAAGAGGCAATCGGCTATCACAGAGAATAGCCACCCAAACCATTACTCCAACGGTCATGTGTACATGCAAATCCAATATCACGCCGTTCTCCTTCTACGACCAACGCGCGTACCTAGACGGAATCGCGATTCGTCGCTGACGATGACATTATGTCATTCTGCCTTCCAATGTTGCCGTTGTCTGCTTCAGTTCAAACGTTGGCGGCACTGGTCCGCAGTCAGAGGAAGCACTAACCTCGAACGGTATGAAAAAAGTTCAAAGGCGATAGAGTGTACGCATACTGACAGGTCCGCCTTCTTCTCCAAACCATTGGTCAGCGATCGGTCACGTACTGGCAAGGTCTGACGCTCCTATCTTGATGCTCTGTGGTACGCCTCGGAGGACCTTCTTCTATCCACACACGGAAACAATTTCGCGATAGATCAAACCAACATCTCGATAGGCAATAATTCTACCCCTGTCAAAGTCGCTAACATGGTGATAGTTTAGACGTATGCGACCTCTAGGCATTTTGTTATATTAACACTAGTGAATGGAAGGGCTATAACTAAAAACATCTGTACTACTCAGCTCTCAGAAACTGCTTTCTCCGCAAAAACTACGAGTTAACATTTTAACGAAGGTAAACAAAAACAAAGATGAAACATTTCTAAGGTTACCGAGTATATTTGATCGCTTACCTTTCCCATTTTTTCTGACTTCGACGTCTTCCCTACTCTTCCCGTTTTTAGCATTCCCATTCGAAACGCCACCATTTTTCATTCCATTCCCGCCTCGAGAATCCACAGTTTCTATCTGTGTCCTTTCCGATCTCTCGGTTTCCCTTTCCACATCGAAAGTCGGCCGAGGAATCCTTTTCGGTTCCATCAGAGCCAAGTTGATTATCCTTTTGGTCTTCGTCTGAGTTGGTTCCGTTGGCTTCTTGGCCTTCGGACCCGCCATGTCCAGCAAGAACAATCCCGCGGTAACTAAAGAGACTGTACCCACAACCGCTGCATTATCAACCAAGTCGGGGGGCACCGAGTCCAACGCTGCGTATGATAAGCTTCCTGAAAAGACAATCTTATATATTGTGTGACAAAAACAGGTAAACACCTACGTATGTTTATCAGATTTTAAGGATTTTTGGCATATCTATATGTTTAGTGTCGCTTAATATACTACAACTATTTAAAACTGTAATGACTCATACGCGTGATCAGAGCTCGATCCCGGCTTCCTTCCAGTACAGCCGTATAGCGTACGACATAAATATGTCGTTTCTGTGGCTTTGCGGTGGTCAACAGCACAGACAGAGATGGAAATAATGGCTGATTGTTGTCCGCCGGTAGAACCAATGAAATCAAAGACGCGCCTCGACCGGCAGACTCATAGGCGTCGGCAACGCATTGGAACGTGTTTCGTTGAGCGATCGCATATTGTGTGTTTTTATAAGAATTGTTGTGTGATTGTTATTGTTGTGGTTTCTGTGGTTACTGTTTTGGTTATACTTAACCATGGAGAGTACAAATGGCACGAGTGGAAGTACTGAAAGCCAGGGAACAAGTAGACGGCTTTTCTCTTTCTCTTTTCGTCTCTAAGAAAGGAGGTGATTACCATGACGAAATGAATGCCAGCTGCTTCGAGAGCTGGTTTCAAGGGGTGCTTCAGCGAGTTGAGCCCAACTCTGTGATTGTCATGGATAATGCTTCCTACCATAGTCGTCGAGCCGAACGTGTACCGACTATGGGATCTCGAAAAAGTGACATGCAGCAATGGTTGCGCGAAAAAGGAATCCCGTTTGACGATTCATGTGTGAAAGCGGAATTGTATGAAAAAATTAAACAGCACAAACCTGCGAACATTAGTTACGTGACTGATGAGATGGTGTCACTGTGCTGCGGTTACCGCCCTACGACTGTGAACTGAACCCAATAGAGCTCATCTGGGCTCAAGTGAAGGGTTATATTGCGCGCCATAACACAACCTTCAAATTACCAGATGTTAAGGTTTTACTTGAGACTTCCTTACAGCTAGTATCGCCCGAAGCTTGGCAGAAGGCTATCCGTCATGTTGTGAAGGAAGAAACAAAAATGTGGCAGCTTGACCACCACATCGACACCATCATAGAGCCAGTTATAGTCAATTTCAACGAGGAAAGCGATAGCGACAGTTTATTACTGTCAGATGTAAGTGGAAGCGACGATGAATAAAGGTAATTCCCAAATTTTGTTTCAAACCACTCTTTATTAAGCATGTGACAAATCTAGTTCACCCATGTTAAACATTCATACCCCGCCTATGAACAGCCGACTGTTGGTAGTTAAGTGATGTTCACGTGAACATCGATGAGTCATTTCAGTTTTAGATAGTTATAGTATAGTAAAATGATTAAATTTTCAGCTTGATTCGTCAACTGACTGCAGAAGCTGGTTCATTAATGTGTTGAGTATGCACGATTTCTTATGCACTCATTGACACGCGTAGGCATCGTGCTACCCCTACTGAGCGGGGCCGTGACAAATGCTTGTTCCGGAAGTTGTTGTATCCAGTATACAGCTTCTTTCCATTTAAGTGATTGTACACGCGTTAAGGAATACCTCAGTACCGATTGCCGGGTGGCGGTACAACTCCACCAACGGGCCACTTTAGGTCTATTTAATATCACTAACACGTAAAAAGAAGGTGGTAGACAAGGACCGGTCGACCGAGGCGGTACCACCCGCTAGCTCTTCCCGGGGTGTCTTATAAATGTCCGCAAGTTTCCACACCTGAGCTAGGCAGTCGGATATCTTCCAAAACAAAGAAATTAATGATGATGGATCCCTCGAGCACTAAAAGAACTCCGGACGTAAACTCACTCTACTCTCGGAATGTCCGACAACATCGAAGATAAAATTTGTTTTTCGAACATCTGCAATCCAATCGTCCTGCCGTGCTTTTCTTGGCGGAGACAAAATTCTCAGAGTCTGCACCGATTAACGATCTCGCCTTCCCAAACTACGAGGTGCACTCCAATCTGAGAAAGAACGGGGGAGTTGTGGCTTTTGTCCGTAGCAGTCTTTCATGCTCCAGAGATGTTTCTTTGGAATCAGACCGGAACGACATTCTGTGGCTTCGCCTCAACTCCAAATTTATTTGCTGCCTTTATCGCTCTCCCTAGGACCATAACTGGGATGATCTACTCGAATACCTCGCCGTCGAGATCGACTTCCTGAACATCAATGATCCCGCTTCAGAGGTAGTTCTTCTCGGGGATTTCAATGCCCATGATGAGCTTTGGTTGGGCTCAAACAAGACCGATGCAGCAGGTCGTGCAGTCGAATCGTTCGCTCTTACTCAAGGGCTGACCCAGCTGGTGACGAGCCCTACTTTTTTCCTCCGCGTCTCGTCACACGCCAGTAGCCTGCATTGATCTGTTTCTTACCTTACAGCACTGCTGTCCTGTCCCCCCTGGGTAACTCAGACCACGGTGTTGTGGAGGTTAGGTTTCGGTCAGAACCCGCTGTGGCAACAGAAACTCGTACAGGCCGCAAAACTTGGCATTACGGACATGCCGACTGGGAGGGGCTCAGAGACTTCTTCTCTAGCTTTCCTTGGAGAGATGTCTGTTTCACTGACGCGGATGCGTCGGCTGTCTGTTCTTCTTTCAGATATCTTATGAATCCGGCACCTTCCCAGAAAACTGGAAATGATGGAAATGATGTCCAACCCATCCCAAAACAAGACTTTGGCGTCTCATCCTAACCGTGTCGAACTTCGTACATCCAGAACTGGCCGATACGATCGCTCCTTTGTCGCGATTGTGGAACAATCTATAACAGGAAGCTTTTCCCAGTTCTACTAACCTTAAGTAGTTCAAAAATCGTATTAACAAAATTTCTTTGGGATCATCATAGCAGCCGCGGTGTTCCGGCATTTAGGCTTCTGCCTGCGCGGCTGCTCCGATATAAAAAAAAAGATGATGTGGTCGATATCTTGTTGGGGTATTTCATTCCAGGCTACTCCATCTTCATTAGTAAGAGCTGCTAAAGACTGTGGAGGGTGTTGAAAATTCAAGAACCTGCGTCCTATCATCTCCCAGACATGTTCAATTGGAGATAGGTCAGGCGATCGTGGTGGCCAAGGTAATCGGTTGATGCGATGGTGATCCACGAAGGCTAACGATGCTCTGGCAATAGGCGGTCTGGCATTGTCTTGCTGAAAACTCGGGTTTTGGATGGCGTTTTGGTATGGAATAGGATGAGGCTTCACTACTTCCTGAATACCATAAGCAACAGTACCTCATACCATAGCACCCACTTTGTGGTGAACGTGACGCTTTCTGTCAAATCGTGGGTCACGTCTTTCACCACGTAGCCTTCTCACTCTTCCTGAGACAGAAGCTGGATTCCATTCCCGGTCCCATAGTATTCTTTCTCTACACCAGAGCGAACGGTTACGCTGATGTTCAGCTGATGAAATTTTCACACCAGGTTACTTCTAAGCCAAGGATGAAAACGATCTGTAGGTTGTGAAAATCGGTCTATTGGTGGCGCAGCTAGAGGCAAAAAATAACATTCGCTTAAACTTTGTTTTTTGACGTTCTTTTTCGGGAAAAATTTTGTCAGCGTTGAAACTTAAGATTTGGGCGTTGCAGTGAAATTAAAAGAGAGATAACAAATTCTATTGTACAACCTATCATTTACAAAAATGCTTGCGTATGTGTCACCACTCGAGCAACATTGCCTTGTACGAAATTTCCTCTGCTCCATATTCTTCAAGAGCGTAATACCGCTTTTAATGTGCCATAAAAATAGTGGACAACGAACCACATTGTTTACATACATGTAACTATATTTTTTCTTCAAGATCAGGCATATACTAATGTCTGTTCTTCCCTTGACCAACCCATTTGCGATTGCATAATCGAGTTAGCCATGCCATAACGTTCAACTGTTCAATGCAAATCGCGCCGCGCACACAAAATAAGAACGAAAACAAGTGCGTTATTATCGTCACGTTTGTTATCCATACATGAGATAATAATTGCTTGTTGGGCGTCGGCTGAAGGTGCAATATTGTACATGTAAGGAGTGCAAACGATAATAATTACACAGAAGGAGATGTTATGTGCGGAAGATATGAAATTACACGGACCTTGAACACATTATACAGGGGTTTTCCTTTACACGACGTGTAGATCTTGAAAACATAATCAATTTTTCTTAGTGCCATATACACCAATGTCTTAAGGGAACCGAGATAAAGGGCTCTGCAATATCAAAAATATCTGAATACCGTCCTGTAGCCGCGACATCACCGACTGGTACAAGCTCACTGGCTCAACCCGACGACAGAACTGGGTCGGGGTCAGTGTGTCAGATCAGTATGCAACCTTCAACCGACGGTTACGGTCACGCGTGTAGAGGTAATCGCGTAGACGAGAATCCCTCAACAAGCACTAGAGACGTGGCTAGAGAAGTGCAAGTATCAAAAACTAAAGTGTGGCAAACGCTGCGTGAAGAGGGGCTGTATCCGTTTCACGTTCAACGTGTACAAGCCCTTCGACCTGACGATTTTCCAGCAAGAGTGCAGTTTTGTGAGTGGTTGTTGCGTCAACATGACAATAATCCGGACTTTGTGAAGTGCATATTGGTGACAGACGAATCTACGTTCACGCGTAAAGGGGTGAATAACTTTCGCCACACTCATGTTTGGTCAGTAGAAAATCCGCACGCTGTCCGTTGGGCACATTTTCAACAAACATTTTCGGTGAATGTTTGGGCTGGCATGGTGAACGGTATGCTCATTGAACCATTTATTCTCCCAAATCGATTGGACGGGATGCAATACCTAGAACTTTTTACGCAACATTTTGCCTTCCTTGTTTGCCTGCGTCTGCTCGGTAGCGCATCAGCTGATTTCATTTTCTGTTGGAGCGGTATGATTTCGGGCAGAGACGTACTTAGCCCTTCTCATCAACTGGAGAGTGAATACTTTTTCCTTTATTTTTTTTACTTGGTCGCCCTCGTTTCACTACACATTACCTTTGTTAATTCAAGGGTAGTTGTTTCTGAAAAGGAAAACCCCAACTTTGCGAACACCCTGTAGTGTGTCTACAATTTTCCCTACTACACTCATACTTCCAAAACATGGTAGTTTCTGTGTTTATGTGACGAATTTTTATTATTCAGTTTTTATTCCTGGTTTTGTCTTTTTCGCCTTTGTCTTTTCCTAACTTGAGTCTAATAAATCTGAATTGGATTTCATCGAATAAAAATGGCATCAAGTTGATTGACTCTATACAAGGGTGTCCCAAAGAAAACGAAAGTTCTTTTCTTCAAACGCATATCTTCTAATTCTTATCCATTGGACTTTCACAACTCAAAAAATAAATATTATTGCGATCG
This sequence comes from Acanthoscelides obtectus, assembly GCA_963669975.1. NCBI lineage: Eukaryota > Metazoa > Arthropoda > Insecta > Coleoptera > Chrysomelidae > Acanthoscelides > Acanthoscelides obtectus. The sequence goes on from CAVLJG010000005.1 coordinate 2,829,447, forward strand.
GAAAACGATAATCTAAGCCTTCGTTGGAGGTTTTAAGGAAAACCGTTGATTCACTTAGGTACGATCATTTTACTGTTTCAATTTTAGTTTGAGTTAATAAATAATATTATTAACGTAGTGTAAATTCTTGAACGTCTCACCAAGAGCGATGAAGAGCACAGCTCCGACCCCCAGCAAAATATACTCGGTGATTCTGTTCTTGGTGGGCAGCTCTCCGGCCAGGCGCCCTATGAAAAGGGCAGCTGTGATGATCAGATAGCCCCCGTAAGTGGCATCCGCAACTGCGGCCCCCACTCTGCTCCAAGTCACGTTGTTAAGGAGACTCCACTGGCGCGACAGCTTTTGGAGGTAGAGGAAGAGACGCGATGCTTCGTCGTCAGTGACGCGTTTGAAGATCAGACACACGACCACCAGAACCTGAAAACGAAAAAACGCTAAGTTTTTACACGGCTGAGGTCGAGAAAATAAAAAAATCTGTGTAATAACAGTCTTATTTTTTTAAAATTGTTAATCTTTTACAGTTTCTTTTTATCATGCAGCTTATATAGGTGATTTTTGTTACATCATTTCCTTTTGAAGAGTCTTACTAGCAGTTAAAATAAACGACTCAACTTTGAAAATACCTTGTATATATATAAGGTAACTTTATATACATGGGTCGAAAAATGCGTGGCTTCCGAAATACAGGGTGTTTAAGTTTACTTTTTAAAATAGTTTTTTTTAAATATTTCGAACAATATTTGATGTACACCAATTTTCCCTGTTATACATCAAATATTGTTCGAAATATTTAAAAAAAACTATTTTAAAAAGTAAATTTAAACACCCTGTATTTCGGAAGCCACGCATTTTTCGACCCATGTTTATATAGACTTTATGCATTAATTTCAAAAGTTCTATCGAATCTTAAAGTTATGCAACAATAAACTGAAACACCATGTATATTAGAAACTTTTAGAGAAAGAATCCCTTGACGGTTATGGAAAAGGTTTTATTCCAGAACTGGACGATACGACCGCTCCTTCGTCCCGAGCGTGTCGAGATCGTGTAACAATCTACAAGAGGAAGCTTTCCCCAGTCCTATTAAACTTAGACAGTTCAAAATAATAATCAATTAAAATTATTGCATACTATTAAAGAGCGATAAGAATCTCTGTCATTGAAATCATGGTTATGTTAACCTACACTCTCGCATAGATTATTACTGCATTGAAACTGTATTGTTTCAAACCGAAATACCTATAATCTGCAGCAATGTGTCCATTATTATTTTATATAGTTAGTAAACTTGTGTGATGACATTATTTTACTTCACAGCATTAGGCGCAATAATAATCATTTATGTATCAAGGCGTGTCTAGATTACGACTAGAAGATAGCATCACACAGTAACAAGGACGAAACTATGAATAATATCATCTTTGCATATTAAATAAATACACAGGGTGGCGCATCGGAATCGAAACAGACGCATTTACTGGCAGCTCAGTTTTTTTTTGGAAAAATGCTCAGACCCGTCGATTTTGTTTGGAAAGAAAATCTAAATTAATTTCACCGGTCAGTCGATGAGCATGCGAATTTTCTACTGCCCAAACATGATTTTTGTGGAAATTGTGCACTCCATTTCGTGTAAATGTGGCCTCGTCTGTACACAAAATTAATTTCGTTAAATCTTCATCTCTGTCTTTGGCTCTAGTATCTGCTCAATGTTGGGTCGTCTTCCACCATTTCTAAAATGTCTTCCTTATTTTGTAACATTTCAGGTTGAGCAGGTCGTTTTTATTATTTTTGGTACATTACCTCAAATCAGCCTGTATTAAATTTCCTCTGTATTTCTTAGAATAAGGTATCTTAAAGCAAGCGTCTGTTGTGACAACAGAAACAATGACAATGAGCTTTGCGGTTGCAGACGTGATTCGCTAAATCGAAAGCATAAACAATGAAACATTTCACTATCACTTTCACACGATAATTTTCATCTGCCAGATCCAGCCGTCTAGTTAATATACTGTGACCATCAGAAGTAGCCGAGTTTTTGATCGGACGAGTTTTTGCCAGTTTCCTAATATTCGATTCACCTGTTTTGTGGAAGTGAAAGTGAAACGATAACAAGCTATTAAAGCGCGTATTTGTGTTTGGTTTGGACAACAATGAATCAATGGATGTCTTTCGTTTTCAATGCTCCATCGTTAATCAGATATTCATGCAAATCGGAACGACTCATTGTGGTAAATACGCAAGAAACAAGTTTGCACTTTCTTTGGTAAGAGTGGTTGGACAACAAAAATCCCAAGCCGTCCTTAAATAACTAATAACAGCCACCTTATTATATATATATATACTTTAGATGTGGTCATTGTCGTCTAGACCAGTTAGGTGAAAAATTAAAGCTTCCGCCTTTTGTTGGGTACTTCGACAAAATTTAGGCAAAGAGGACTCTTTATACTTTTTTAATTCTCTCTAGCTTTCAATGGACTTTGCCATGATCATCAGGAGCTGCAATTACAATGATAACAGTAGCAACAAAAGTGTGAAATGAATTTAAATTGACTCAACTTACAGTAGTATGTGAGGATGTTGCTAATTGTTGTTTACGTATAGGATGAGGGAAACGTCCAGTAACATGGTGAGAGCTGGATAGATGGTACAATGGTCAAAATTATATAAAATATGACAAGACAAGTTAAAAACAGATTAAAAATTATTTAAAAAACATTAGAGCATTACATCGTGAAGCCACTTGATGATTGCACAAAATGGTGGTCATGGAATAATGAGTGAGATGAACCTTTGACAGAAGGCCGAAGGTTGTCAATGTCTGTGTTGAAAGATGGAACGAATTGTGGGCGTGTGCCAAACGTTGCCAAATCACTTCAGATGATGTGATTTTCAGAATGTTATGTAAGAAATTGTTAAACCGACCAGAGGCAGTTGAATAAACTATATTTTAATTAATGGGAATTTTAAATTAACAATTATTAATAAATCGTGAGAAGAGAATTATTAGATTTTGAGTGGAATGAAATATATATATATATATATATAATTATTACTTACCACTTCGATCAATTTTAAGAATGTCCATCTGTCGAAATGTGCCGCCATGGTGAATTTCTCTATGCGGTCGTTTCCCCATTAAGGAAGTAGCAAATTTATCTGAAAAACGATTTTCAACTTAATTCTTAGAAAGGAAACGTGCAATTTTACCGAAGCTTCGATTACGTTGAATTGGTATTTAATTTTTGTCAGTTCTGTTACCTTGAGATTTCATATTCTGCCGCAAATAATACACTTAGGTAAGGTAACATTCATGAAACATAAGTGGTTACATATTTGCCAGAAAATTAATTCATCTAACGTATGTCCAAGGATTTTTTATCTGCACATTTCGCTTTACGTTTTTAACATTATCAAGGTATTCTTCTACGTTGTCCGTAGAAAATCCGTCGTTTTCCTTCATTTCCGAATTGCTCAAAGTGAAATACTTTTCGTCAGCGAAAACTTCAAAATAGATAAATGTCAACAGACCGTAAAGAAGTAAACAAACTTTTCCAAAGGCAACTTGATATTATTTATACTAAGTGACATATAAATCCGAACACCCAGTTTAAATGGTTTTATTTTAATAAAAGTTGTTGAATGTATTTATCTTACTGTAAATAACAAGTGAAAAAATGTTCAGCCTTATCAGTTGGACAATCTGGTTTTTATACTGCTTTTTTTTTAATTCACTAACGCTCTAAAAATGAATATTTCAGCCGCAGTAAAGAATCAACGTTGGCGGATTTTGGTTCTTGACATCCTTTACGATCGGTTACGATGCCTAGAGTACGGAGACCTGTACGATTTCGTCAACTTAGTGAGTTTGATAGGGGCCGTATAGTGGGACTTCGGGAAGCTGGACTTTTTTTTCGGGCAATTGCAGTTAGAGTGCAAAGAAGTGTAGACACTGTGGTTAGGTGTTGTCAGGCATGGCTTCGAGAAGGCCGTACGCAAAGAGCAAGGGGCACTGGACGCCGCCGTAGAACAACAGACCGTGAAGATCGCCGCCTAAGATTATTGGCCTTAAGGGACCGTTTCTCCACTACCAGGTCCATTGCAAATAAATGGTTTGCAGAACACGGAAGACCTATTGGCATGCGAAGTGTTTACCGACGAATGAGAAGTTTTGGCTTGTTTTCATACCGGTCACACTGGGTCCTCGCTTTAACTCGAGAACACCGACGTAATCGCCTTGAGTGGTGCAGACAACGGTCACTCTGGGATCAGGAATGGAACAGTATTGTCTTTAGTGACGAGTCTCGATTTTGTTTAGGCATGCACGATGGTCGTGCCAGGGTTAGAAGGCGACGTGGTGAAAGGAGGAATCCACAGTTTTTTGTTGAAAGACATGTTCATCACACTGTTGGAGTTATGGTTTAGGGTGCTATAGCTTATGGTTCCAGGTCACCTTTTATCTTCATCAGAGGTAACATGAACGCGCAGCGTTATATCCACGAAGTTCTAGAACCCCATCTTTTACCCTATCTTGACACCCTGGCAGATCCAACTTTCCAACAAGATAATGCCCGACCACATGTTGCAAGAGTCACAATAGACTTCTTTCAACATAATGATGTCACATTGTTACCATGGTCACCAAGATCTCCCGACTTATCCCCAATTGAGCACGTGTGAGATATGATGGGTAGGAGATTGCTCAATTTGCAACGTCCTCCTCAGACTCTAGAAGCACTTCGAGAGGAGTTGGTGGTTGCCTGGAATGAGATACCACAGGAGGACATTGACCACCTGATCAGAAGCATGCCTAGGCGCGTTGGAGAATGCGTAGCACATCAGGGTGCATCCACACATTATTAAAGGTCAAAGGGCTTTAAAGCAGTGCAATCATTTTGAAATTTTTATCATTTACTTATGCTTCATTAAGTACTTATACAAAATTTTATTAAAATAAAACTGGGTGTTCGGATTTATATGTCACTAGTGTATTTTGTGTTTGTTAAACATACGTTATCTATCGAATCGGATTTGTTGTTGTAACTGGTAACTGTCAGATAACGAAGAATTTGTCAGGTGATAGAGGCTCTGAAAGTCTATCAAATGAAGAACCCCTATATGTGTGGTCCGAAATTTTACAGCTCATATTTGCAATTATGTAAAATTTACAACTAAACAATTAGGTTTAGGGCTGTGATATTTTTTCTAAATGGTTAGTTATAGCAATGGCTATGTCACTTTTTAACAGAGCTTACGAAGAATTAACGCAAAAAATCTTAAATTCATTTTTCTGTGAAAAACATGAATTTAACATTTTTTGCGTTGATTTCTAAAAATCTCTGTTAAAAAGTGACACAAGCGTTGCTGAAACTAACCATTTAGCTCATCTCAGAGAAAAAATCACAGCCCTAAACCTCATGGTTTAGTTGTTTAATTGAAAGTTCATTATTCCGCGTTTTTTGAAATTTCAACAATTTGCAAATTTGTCCTGGACTATAAAATTTCGATCCACACATATAGTGATTCCCTCTATAACACCTGACTTCCGTTGGTCCACTACTAACTTTACTCCCTGAATATTGATGTTGGAGACTTAAACGGGAAGATAAGACAGAAGCCCACCTGTACTATCAATATCAGAGCATTGACACGATCAATGTACGATAAATTCTGCTGTGATTCTGTCACCACTTTCTTTAACAGTGCATAAAAGAGGTTGATAATCCAGCCTAAGATTATAATGATTTTCCTGAATAATCTTATATGATAGATAATATCACCGAATGCTCACTTGTGTACAGAAAATTCATCTAAGGTTGATTCTAGTATTATTATAATCTTGCCTTGGAAGTCACAATAAAAGATGGTAAAAAACGACGTAGCTACCCAGCTGGAACAGTCAGCATTTTTACTTATAACTGAAATAAACGACTTTTTGTTCGATTCGATTATCATTATTACACGCTCTGAAAATTCATTCAGAAAAATTAAGCGATCAACGAACTGAAGGTATCACGAGTGCGTCTCATCTAGAAAATGCATAAATCTTCTTTGAATATCTTCATGATACTGTTTAATACTATACTAAGTGACATATAAATCCGAACACCCAGTTTAAATGGTTTTATTTTAATAAAATTTTGTATAAGTACTTAATGAAGCATAATAAGTAAATGATAAAAATTTCAAAATGATTGCACTGCTTTAAAGCCCTTTGACCTTTAATAATGTGTGGATGCACCCTGATGTGCTACGCATTCTCCAACGCGCCTAGGCAGGTGGTCAATGTCCTCCTGTGGTATCTCATTCCAGGCAACCACCAACTCCTCTCGAAGTGCTCCTAGAGTCTGAGGAGGACGTTGCAAATTGAGCAATCTCCTACCCATCATATCCCACACGTGCTCAATTGGGGATAAGTCGGGAGATCTTGGTGGCCATGGTAACAATGTGGCATCATTATGATGAAAGAAGTCTATTGTGACTCTTGCAACATGTGGTCGGGCATTATCTTGTTGGAAAGTCGGATCTGCCAGGGTAAAAGATGGGGTTCTAGAATTTCGTGGATATAACGCTGCGCGTTCATGTTACCTCTGATGAAGATTAAAGGTGACCTGGAACCATAAGCTATAGCACCCCAAACCATAACTCCAACAGTGTGATGAACTTGTCTTTCAACAAAAAACTGTGGATTCCTCCTCTCACCACGTCGCCTTCTAACGCTGGCACGATCATCGTGCATGCCTAAACAAAATCGAGACTCGTCACTAAAGACAATACGGTTCCATTCCTGATCCCAGAGTGACCGTTGTCTGCACCACTCAAGGCGATTACGTCGGTGTTCTCGAGTTAAAGGGAGGACCCAGTGTGGCCGGTATGAAAACAAGCCAAAACTTCTCATTCGTCGGTAAACACTTCGCATGCCAATAGGTCTTCCGTGTTCTGCAAACCATTCATTTGCAATGGACCTGGTAGTGGAGAAACGGTCCCTTAAGGCCAATAATCTTAGGCGGCGATCTTCACGGTCTGTTGTTCTACGACGGCGTCCAGTGCCCCTTGCGTACGGCCTTCTCGAAGCCATGCCTGACAACACCTAACCACAGTGTCTACACTTCTTTGCACTCTAACTGCAATTGCCCGAAAAGAAAGTCCAGCTTCCCGAAGTCCCACCCACTATACGGCCCCTATCAAACTCACTAAGTTGACGAAATCGTACAGGTCTCCGTACTCTAGGCATCGTAACCGATCTTCAAGGATGTCAAGAACCAAAATCCGCCAACGTTGATTCTTTACTGTGGCTGAAATATTCATTTTTAGAGCGTTAGTGAATTAAAAAAAAAGCAGTATAAAAACCGGAATGTCCAACTGATAAGGCTCAACATTTTTTCACTTGTTATTTACAGTAAGATACATACATTCACCAACTTTTATTAAAATAAAACCATTTAAACTGGGTGTTCGGATTTATATGTCACTTAGTATACTTTCAGCTATTTTTCACATTCTTTTTTAACAAAACGGGGGTTGGTCATTTTTCTCTACTTCAACGACAATTTGACATTTTTCGAGCAAAAGCTCGCGGTACAATGCAAGTACTTACCGTGTTAGACGGCGATGTCATGACGAAGTAACAACAAAAACAAAATATGTGCACACGCAGTAACAATGTAGGGCACAACTTGATACGAAGCAACTGCATGTAAAGTCAAATGTAGTAAAATTTGAAATAGCGATAACGGAAAGCGCGCGTCGGTAAACTAAAATCAAGCCGGCGTTTGATGCGCACCGACTTCACCGATCTCGGATCCCTTCCACCTGTAGACAAAGCAATTATTTTCATTTTTATGCTTTTAGTGTCCGTGCAGCGCAACAAACAAATAAGTAAATTGCTACTGATAGCCCGGTCATGCTTTTACAAAATCCAGCGCTCTGCGGAAGCCCCGGGATAAAAACCCATAGAAAATTTTACTTTTTTTTGTTCACTTAGAACCCCTGAAGCTTCCATTAGCTCGTGACAAATGCGTATCAACGGCAAGCTAACCTATCATGGAATAATAACGTCCTAAAAGTTTTAATTTAAAAAAAAATAATATCAAGTTGCCTTTGGAAACAAAAGTTTGTTCTTCTTTACTGACATTTGACATTTATCTATTTTGCTGACGAAAAGTATTTTACTTTGAGTGATTCTGAAATACAGGGAGACGACGGATTTTATACGGACAACGTAGAGGAATGTTATTATAGAATCATAAAGCGAAATTTGTAGATAAAATCCTTGTCTGGTGCGCAATTAATAACAGGGGTGTATCCCAACCTTTTGTCTGAAGAGTGAGGGGTGGAGCTTTCAATAGTCAAAGCTAATATATATATTTATATATAGAAAGAGATAGAGATCACGCGGAGAAAGGTATATAACAAAAAGTAGGAAAATAATGGGCAAAATCCGCAAAAAGGAGGAAAGTGGATCCGAGCAGAAAATAGGACAGGTAACCCGAGCGATACGTATTTCTGCTGGTTGGCTTCATCAGGCCCGGAATGAATGCACATATGAAACTACAAAAGTAGATACACATGCCCACATATCCGGATACGGGTGTAACATTAGGAAACGAGGATGGAGAGGGAAAAAAACGACGCACGAAGTCCACAACAAGGGCCAACCTACGCATTGTAGTATAAAACGGCTAGAGAACCTCGAATTTTCAAGGAGACATCTAACCACAATGGATCTACAAAGAGAAGATGATGAAGCCAACCAGTAGAAATACGTACCGCTCGGGTTACCTATTCTATTTTCTGCTCGAATCCACTTTCCTCCTTTTTGCGGATTATTTTCCTACTTTTTGTTATATACCTTTCTCCGCATGATCATAGTTGTTATTAAATTGTACAACAAACTACCCGACCATGTGAAAGATATAAATACGATGATACTATTTATAAAAGCTGTAAAAACATATTTTCAGAAAACACTTCTTACTCAGTAGAGTGATACGTCAATCACGATTTTTAAATGTGTTTTGACTATTATAGTTTACCTTCTATGCAATGTTATCTTGTTTGTTTTAAACGCTCTATGTCTATTTTTGACTATATTCCTATACCACCTTGTATGTATCTTAGTTATTTATTTATCTTAGTACTTTTCGTCAAACATTTCAGAAATTGATTCATTTCTTTCTATTTTCAAGTAGCTGTGAAGGTCGCTTTGGAATACCGGAGTACTGGGGCGAGGAAAGCAACAAGTTGCAATGCGAAGCAGAAACCTGCCAAGTTGCTTAAGCAATCCTAAAAAGTGACTGCAAGATTTCTAATAGTTTGTCGATTGTAATTGCTTGTTGTGGAATCGTTGAAATTTTAAATTCAAAATTTCACTGGGTTATATTTTGCGTTCGCATATTGGTTGTAACAAACCAGATAAGTACTTATGCATAGTGAGCATTCGTTAGAAAATAAATTCAAAGAGTTGTATTCATACGATGTTGGTGAATGAAACTAGTTGTTTGTTTCAAGCTCTAATTAAGTTAATGCGTGTTACAAATATTCGAGGAATTTTCATCGTCTGGTTGACATTATCCGTCGAAGGCTTTGTTTAATTGTAACGATGGGACGAGGACAGAACCTTGTTCCTTATGTGAGATTCTGCTATATGTATTTCTGTTATTATACCGAACCTTGGTATATTTACGTAACTGACAACGGGTATATCAGTGAGCCGATAATTTTTTGTACGAAAATAGGGCCTTTGAAAGTCCTGCTTACAATCGGAATATACTCATCCAAATTATCCAGAAAACAAGATGCCGTTGCAACCTAGAGTGACAATCAAGACATGCAATCCCGACGAGCAAGCTTGTCTTGCAATCTCGATGGGTAATGACGTTGGATAATCATGTCGAGCAGTCCCGAAACGCAATCGCAGCAGGCAAGGACGTTAAATAACCACGACGTGCAATCTAGACGGGCAATCACGACGTGCAATCCCTACGGGAAATAACGTCAGGAAATTACGACGGCCAAATGCGTCATATAATCTCTACGTTTAATTCAGACAGGGTAATCGCGTCGTGCAATCACGACCGACAATAATTACGTCAAACAATCACGTCGGACGATCACAACCGGCAACTAAGTTGGATAGTCGCGTCGGACCATCCTGACGGGCAATCACGACCGGTAATGTCGACGGATAAATACGTAGGGCAACAACGCCATGCAATAACGTTAGAAACAACAACGAGCAATCTCGATGGCCAATCACGTCGGGCGATCACGATCGGCAACGACGTTGGATAATCACGTCGAACGATCACGACTGGTAACGACGTCGGATAATTAGGTAGGGCAGTTACGGCGTGCAATAACGTTAGATAACAACGACGGACAATCACGACATGCAGTCCTGACAGGCAATGAGGACGGGCTGTGACGTCGGACAATGACGTCGGGCAATCCCAGGCTGGCAATGACGTCGGATAGTCGCGAACCACATTAGGCAATCACGATCGACGTTGTATAACCACGACGTGGTAGTCCGATGTACCATCACCTCTTGGAATAACGTCGGTTAATCACGTCGTGTATTATTAATAAAAAACCTGACGAGGAATGATGTCGAGCAATCACGACAAGCATTGCGTCGCATAGTCACGCCGCGCAGTCCTGACGGGTAATCACGGTATGCAATCACAACTGGCGATGAGGTTGGATAACCACGACGTGCAATCCTGACGTGAAATCACGGCTAGCGACGACGTCAAATAATCACGGCCGGCAAAGCCGTTGATAACCACGAGGTGCTATCAAGCCATGCAATAACGACTTGCAATGACGTCTGATAATCATGTCGGACTATCCTGACGGTCAATGATGTCGGAGAATTAGGTAGGGCAATTACGGCGTTCAATGACGTTAGATAACAACGACGTGCAATCCGGACATGCAGTCCTAACAGGCAATGACGACGGGCAGTGACATCGGATAATGACGTCGGGCGATCCCAAGCTGGCAATGACGTCGGATAGTCACGATGGGCAATCCAGTCGAGCAACAACGATAGACAATGTCAAACAACCACATTAGGCAATCACGATCGACGTTCTATAACCACGACGTGGTAGTCCGATGTACCATCACCACTTGGAATGACGTCGGTTAATCACGTCGTGTATTATTAATAAAAAACCTGACGAGGATTCATGTCGAGCAATCACGACGAGCATTGCGTCGCATAGTCACGCTGCGCAATCCTGTCGGGTAATCACAGTATGCAATCACAACTGGCGATGACGTTGGATAACCACGACGTGCAATCCTGACGTGAAATCACGGCTAGCGATGACGTCAAATAATCACGGCCGGCAATGCCGTCGATAACCACGAGGTGCTATCAAGCCATGGAATTACGACTTGCAATGACGTCTGATAATCATGTCGGTCTATCCTGACGGTCAATGATGTCGGATAATTAGGTAGGGCAAATACGGCGTGCAATAACGTTAGATAACAACGACGTGCAATCCGGACATGCAGTCCTGACGGGCAATGACGACGGGCAGTGACATCGGATAATGACGTCGGGCGATCCCAAGCTGGCAATGACGTCGGATAGTCACGATGGTCAATCCAGTCGAGCAATCACGATAGACAATGTCAAACAATCACATTGGGCAATCACGATCGACGTTCTATAACCACGACGTGCTATTCCGATGTACCATCACCACTTGGAATGACGTCGGTTAATCACGTCGTGTATTATTAATAAAAAACCTGACGAAGAATGATGTCGAGCAATCACGACGAGCATTGCGTCGCATAGTCACGCGGCGCAGTCCTGACGGGTAATCATGGTATGCAATCACAACTGGCGATGAGGTTGGATAACCACGACGTGCAATCCTGACATGAAATCACGACTAGCGATGACGTCAAATAATCACGTCGGGCAATCACGGCCGGCAATGCCGTTGATAACCACGAGGTGCAATCAAGCCATGCAATTACGACTTGCAATGACGTCTGATAACCATATCGGACAATCCTGACGGTCAATGATGTCGGATAATTAGGTAGGGCAATTACGGCGTGCAATACCGTTACATAACAACGACGTGCAATCCCGACATGCAGTCCTGACAGACAATGACGACGGGCAGTGACATCGGACAATGACGTCGGGCATTCCCAAGCTGGCAATGACGTCGAATAGTCACGATGGTCAATCCAGTCGAGCAATCACGATAGACAATGTCAAACAATCACATTGGGCAATCACGATCGACGTTCTATAACCACGACGTGCTATTCCGATGTACCATCACCACTTGGAATGACGTCGGTTAATCACGTCGTGTATTATTAATAAAAAACCTGACGAGGAATGATGACGAGCAATCACGACGAACATTGCGTCGCATAGTCACGCCGCGCAGTCCTGACGGGTAATCACGTTATGCAATCACAACTGGCGATGAGGTTGGATAACCACGACGTGCAATCCTGACGTGAAATCACGGCTAGCGATGACGTCAAATAATCACGTCGGGCAATCACGGCTGGCAATGCCGTTGATAACCACTAGGTGCAATCAAGCCATGCAATTACGACTTGCAATGACGTCTGATAATCATGTCGGACTATCCTGACGGTCAATGATGTCGGATAATTAGGTAGGGCAATTACGGCGTGCAATACCGTTAGATAACAACGACGTGCAATCCGGACATGCAGTCCTGACAGGCAATGACGACGGGCAGTGACATCGGACAATGACGTCGGGCGATCCCAAGCTGGCAATGACGTCGGATAGTCACGATGGGCAATCCAGTCGAGCAATCACGATAGACAATGTCAAACAACCACATTAGGCAATCACGATCGACGTTCTATACCAACGACGTGGTATTCCGATGTACCATCACCACTTGGAATGACGTCGGTTAATCACGTCGTGTATTATTAGTAAAAAACTTGACGAGGAATCATGTCGTGAACTACGTTTATCTGAGGTTGGATCAAAATCAATGCATACAACTTTCGTATAAACCAAAATATGATCCCGACATTTTTCAAAACTCTCTTGTAAGAATCTCAAAATATCCACATGGTCTCCTGTCGTCCTGAATAACCATACACTTCAATTTATATTGCATTATTTCTACCAACCAATTAGTCATATTGCGTGTTATATAAACAGAGTGCGTATGGTATGCGCCCTCTAATCAGATGTCATTTGCGTCCCGGTCGTTGCGCTCATCTTTTACAACCTGAGATAATCCTCGTTATCACAGGCTATTATCTTCCTGATCCACCACGGCTACTCGCCATTGAACGCTGGAAGACCACAAATTGGCGCTAGCGCGTTCTTATTGTTGAATATCAGTATCCCATGCTTATGCGTGGAGGTCGCAGCGATATTTCGTAAGAGGTCACCAACATCCTTGCTACAAGAACAAACGACAAATTTCTCACGTTCCTATTCAGGTTTTTCTTCAACGTGTATTTTTATAACATAAATTGTCGTGATTAATTTAACGATCATAAGTCATGGTTAAGGTAAAATAATTGCCTCACTTTTTTCGCACTTCAAACTTACATTTTCAAGGCGGTCGTTGTGTTTAAATCTGTGTTTTTGCTTGATAGATGCAAATGGAATATCTTGGAGATTGTACGGGGCTTCGATGAAATTTCGGAAAAAGTACAACGCGCTACGTGGTAATGCTGATGACAGGTCACAAAATAAAAAACTGCTGTGTTTTCCATGTATTTTTTCACTCTAAACACGAATATGAAGTCGAACATATTGGTGGTAGGTGGACAAATTTAAGAGAACACGCATTAAAATGATCCACAGGACCACAAAAAATACAGTTATGTGTTCTATAGTTGAAATCACGAAAGATGACGATTTTAGTCTGTGATTTGTAGGAATATTTATAATGAAGTTTCAGATATGTTAGACAGAGACAAAAATAATTTGATTGTCTAACTCTAAACAAACTGTATTGCTACTGTGCAATTATCCGATGTTTTCATGTTGCATGATCGATCATATTAAATTTGAAAGATGAATAGTTAGGTTATGTTTAAGCAGGTTAGGTTGTTTTCGAATAATACTTTGGTCTTTGGTGTTAATGTCTTAAGGTGTATTCACTCATAACTGTTTTTTCAAAACAAAAACTCCACACAAACTTATTATTAAGGTATCACTCAAAACCATGAAATAAAATGAAAATAAAAATAATCAGTGAAATAACCTAACTTCGCAAAATCATAATATAAATTTGTGGTCATTATGTCCCTGACGTCGTGATTTTATCATCGACGTACGTCCATTGATTACTTCGGTACAATTTATGATATGACGTAATAATCATCTTTCGTGATTTTGACGATATACTCGTATTACTTTCTACGTCAAAGTGCGAGAAAAACTTTTGTAGGGGTTGAAAATTGGGGATTGTGTTTTTTTCAAACGCATACCCACGGTAAACGTTATATCCCATCGAAAGAAGACAATTTAGCCCACTTTATGGCAAGTCTGACGAATAAATTGTCGTTTGTTTTTTACTGCTTCGGTATAATATGCTAACTGTTAAAATAAGCCAGCGATTCTTGCAATAGATGACACCTCACACCATCTTGTTTCGATAGATCTCATACGATAGAGAGAAAGAGGTTAGTTGCTATGCTTTCGTTCGTTGTCCTGACTTGAGGCCTAGACGATGCTGATGAGTTGTCAAAAAGCACAAAACATCTCTCCATGGTTGACTGTCTGTTATCGGACGGACAAAACCTGCATGTTTAGATGGTAGCTATTCTTCGTTTTTTCATATCAGAGAATAATGACGATGCCTTTGTTTCAATTGAAAGCAAGTCCTCGACGAGTGTCCAACTTCATGGCCACATAATAATTTTTTCAACACGCTAAGAATAAGGTGCGAACGCTGAGAGCACTTAACGATACGGTAGAAAAAGCGGTCAAGTTGATGCAAAACTTCCACGGGTTAACCACATTTTTCGAACAAAAATTTGTTCTGACCTCAATATTGGGGGAAGATGGGCAAATATTGAAGTACACAATTAAAAATTTCAGATGTCATCTGAGAAATGTGTTATCTTTATATTAGAATTATTTTCTTATTTATCCACCAACCCGCAATTCTGTCATAAAACTTTTTCACTTTGTGGGCCTGTGTAATTATTTTGGAATACGCGAGTTGGTGCAAGTTTCTAAAAAGTAAAAAAAACCCAGAAGGTTACAAGCCTTGTTTTTTAAAAAGCATTTCGATAGATTTTTAGCGACACTAGTCAAAAAAAAAGAACTTACCGATTGAGGATAAGGAAAAGTTAAACACATAAAGTAACAAGTAACGAATTTATTCAGTTCTGAAAAATTGACCTAAAGCTAAAACTGTAATGTAACAATAACTAGACATATTTATCTAGGTACGACTTTCCTTCCCTTTCTACGTGTAATTAGAAAAATAATTTTTCAACTACGTTTATCCTCAGCACGTTTTTTTTTCTGCGAAATTTGAGCACAAAATTATATTGCTAGGCATAGAACTTTCAAATTTACTCAGATGATAAAATAACCATTATATTGCTTGACATGCATTGGTTACAATGCATAACCAATGCTCCGCTTATAGTAGAAAGAGCTGAAAAGGATATTTTAAGCTGGAAATCTATTTCCCTGAGATGAAACAAAAATGTGCGGTCGCCGACATATACGTTCTCGAAACTTGTGCTATTCGACACTATTGCTGGTTATCGCTTACAATTTTTCCAAAATATCGGATCCACAGTGAGCAATGTAAAAATATTATTGCTTTGTCAGTACAGGGTGTCACCCAATGGTAGGCAAAGGCCTGAACTAACTTCAACCGGAAAAGTCCATATAGACATGTGTCCTAAAAAAAGTCTGATTTCCAAAGGAGAAGTCACGGAAAGTCAAAAATATGTTCACAACAACAGAACAATATTGGTGAAACGATATATTTCCCGTTTTTTATACAACATTTTGTACGCTATACAGGTGTCCCACAAAAAAGACGTGCAATTTTCAATTGTAGGTTTTAAAAAATAAAACAAATTGTATTGGGGAACGGTGGAAGAAACAAGTTTACTCACAGCCCAGGCTACAGAGAAAGAAAATAGGTGTTTCGTGTAAAAAAGTTTAGCAGATATCTGAAAGTTTTAAATGACAAATACATAAAAAGGTACAACCAGATATGCGTTGTTTTTTTATAAACAATGGGAAGAGCCCAAAATTCAGTATTTTGCTTATATAATTTTCAAATTAAATTTTATAAACAATCGGTAAACTGGAAATTTTAAGAATTAAAATCAAGGCACAATTAAGCTAAATACGTGGCTTTTTAGCAATATTGAATAACTGTTTATAAGTATTGCAATAACAATCGTAAATCGCTAACAATTTGTGAAATGGGGGCATCATTGACAAAAAGGTTTTTCCCCAAAAACAGTGCATCGAACGAAAAAAACTCAAAAGGTTGCAAAATGAATGAGGATTTAAAAAATGATTTTCATTTTCGAAAAAAGCAATAGCGTATCATATTTTTTTGAAAAAATATCTAGAATAGTATTAAAGTTATAAGAAAACGATTTTTTTCTTAAAATTTTAACACCCTGTCGCTCAATTGACGAACGCGTGTTTGGCACACAATAGGGTTTTTTTTTTGATACTTGAAAATCTGACTTTTTCCGGGCACACGTTTACATGAACTTTTCTACTCAAATGTGGTTCAGGAATGCTCGCTTGTCATTAAGTAACATCCTGTATACTCTTTATGTACACAGAAAAAAATTACCTAAAGAAAAACAGAAAATTTATTCAAGTTATGTATAAAATATATATTCTAGGTGAATAACTTAAAGCATAATAATACTTGCAGTTTATCAAACAATGATATTCTATGTAGCATCTAGCTATCAACTGATTGAAAGGAAAATAGTTAAACTCATTTTAATTTAGGAATCGTGATTTTCGAAACAAATTCATATACCATATAAGATTTGATTTTTAAGGAACCATTTTCCGTTCAAACTTGCTGCTAATGTTTAGAATTTCGGTGAGCGACTAGTATTAATTCTATTAGTATTTTTCCGATCCAGTGCCAGCTTTGGTAGCGTATACAGAAGTGTCCTCAAAGTTGGGACTTTTACAAGTTTGCCGAAAGTTCGACATTCTGAACTATATGAAAATATGAAGCCGATTAATATATGGACAGATGTCTAGAAGCTTTTCAAATAAACGAACAAATCATTGAAATTTTGACAAAATCACATGGTGGATTTAGAAGAAATATTCTACAGAAAGAGCAATCCAAATGGCGAAGAAGTATAGATGAGTAACAGTATTTTTAGATTTGAGAAAGGTATAGAAAAATTATTAATGAAATTTAAATATCTTAGTATATATGTGGATAGTAAGCTACTGTTTCACGAACATTATGAATACATTATTTCAAAAATATCGATAAATTACTTCTATAGTTTCCCATAATCTTAGTTTGTATTCCAAAAAAATTGTGTATAACACTATAATTCTTCCCCATTTTTTATATTGTTCAACCATCTTGTTTACAGCAAATGAAAACATATTTTCAAAATTACAAATTCTACAAAATAAAGCTACGAGAATCATTTTAAATAAAAACAAATATACTAGGATTAAGTCTATGTTAGAAGAACTGCAGTAGTTGGATGTGAAAAATTTCATATATTATTTAGTTTTCGTTTTCATATCAAATGAAAAAATCATTTATTACCGCCACATTTAGAGAACTTGTCAAAATTAAATAATCATTATCATAACTACGAAACTAGAGGCAGTATAGATTTTCATCTGCAAAATTGTAACAGTAGCATAACTAGTAAATCTATATTTCAAAAGGGAGTATTTGAATTTATTAAAATGAATAATGATATTGGAATTTAAAAATGTTTAAGGTGAAATTAAAAAATACTTTATGAATAATCAAAATATATAGTGACGTAATTTTAATTTTAATAGACAAGAATGTAAAATTACAGAAAGTAGATTGAAGAAAAATAAGTATCCGACTCAAAATTGAAACAGCTACAGTGCATTAATGATAAATAAATCTTCAACGACAATAAAAAATTACATCATTTTAGTTTCAAAGGATCACTATTAAAAATTATTTAGAAAATGGACATCCAAAAACTAAAATTGGAAATACTATGTCAAACGTTCAAAATTGGCATATCTGTTCTTATTTGAAATGATTATCATAGTTTCATTTTTTGGATTCGTAATTTTCAAAATACATTTTCATTTGCTGTAAATAAGATGGTTGAACAATATAAAAAATTGAGAAGAATTTTTTAGGTTTCTAATTCTCATTTTCATATTCAAATTGAAAAATCATTTATTACTACCACATTTAGAAAATTAAATAGTCATTATAACGAAACTAGAGACAGTTAAGATTTTCATCTGCAAAATTTTAATACACCTAGTAGCAGAACTAGAAAATCTACAGTTCAAAAGAGAGTATTTCAATCCAATTAACTGAATAATGATGTTCGAATATAAGAATGAAAAATGAAAAAATTGAAAAATCACTTTGTAGATACCAAAAATGCGTCGCCTTGTAATTTTATTAGGAAATAGTGTAAAGTTACTGAAAATTAATAATAAATCTTCAACCAAAATTGGCACATTCTCACAGAAATAGCGCACTTACCGATTTTATTTTGGTTAACTCTAAACCGACTTCAAGATACTATGGAGTGTATTTAGAACGTCGTCTTCAATGTTTCCATCAGAACCGCATAAGTTTGATTGTATAGCAAAAAGCCGTCTGGATGTTGAACATTTAGGAAAAAAATATAAACAAAACGTGGCATGAAATGCCCTACCAAATAAATACTCTTCAATTTCTTTTTATTATTTCGGTGCTGTTTAACCTCGAATCATCTTTGCTTAGTTCCAACGTAGCTGCTTCTGAAAAGGAAAGCCCCAACTTTCAGGACACGCTGTATATTCATGTAAAAAAGATATACTCGCAATAAAGGAAATATTGTTTGACAATTTCCTGGGATTGCCTAAAATTGATTCAGTATACGCTTAGTCGAATCCTTTGATTTCAATTTTCCTACAATAAAACCATCGTTATTATACTCGAATTTTTCGTTTTGATATCAAGCATCACATATTCGTACGTAACATATTCCTAACGCAACCCAAATAAGAGAGAGAGAAAATATATTAACTATCACCTAAGAGAGTAACATTCCAAAACGTGAAATGGTTCATGTTTCTTTTGCAACGTTACCCTTATCACAAATTTTGTGCAGCACCTCTTGAAAAGATTTCAGCGCCGTGGCGAGGGACAACCTCAGACCTTTGCTGACCGGAAGCAGCGGGAACTCCGGCAGCCAAGGTTCACCTTCCCTGCAGTACCTGCATCAAAACAGACGTGTTTTTGGTTTATAAGAAAATACAAAAGTTCAACAATCTCAGCTGTATACAAATATGCGACCGATTAATGTCTTGCACGATGTCGAGAAACTGTTCGAAGGGATAATATAGGATTCATTGAAGAAACCAAAATTTTGACAAAAAATCAAGCTTGATTTAGAAAAAATGTTTCACAGAAACTGCAATCCAAATGGTGGTGGAAGACTGGAGAAGAAGTATAGATGAGAAAGAATATATTGTAACAGTATTTTTAGACTTTAAAAGGGCATTTGACACTATAGATAGGAAAATTGTTAATGAAATTAAAGGATCAGTATTACGCATTGTACAAAATTATTTAGTAAGTAGAAGTCAAAAAATTAAAGTTGGAAATATTATGTCAGTGTTCAAAATATATCAGTAGGGGTGCCACAGGGGACTAAATTAGGGCCGTTACTATTTATTATTTATGACATTTTAGAACACTGCAAAATTCAAATATTTGCGGACGATACACTTATATATATATATATATATATTATAAGCATTTGGACACTGCTTTAGAACTGTTAAATAGTGATATTGAAAAAATTATGAATTGGTTAAATGTCAATAAACTTAAATTAAACACGAATAAAACAAAATGTATGTCAATAGGAAAACATTTAGGTGGCAATACAATTAGGCTCATGATTAATGATGAAAAAATTGAAGTAGTCGAGTCATTCAAATATCTTGGTATATATGTGGATAGTAATTTACTGTTTCAAGAACATTATGAATACATTTTTTCAAAAATATTGAAAAAGATAAATTACTTCTATAGAGTTTCCCATAATCTTAGTTTAATTCCAAAAAAAAAAATGTGTATATCACTATAATCCTTTCCCATTTTTTATATTGTTCAACCATCTTGTTTATAGCAAATGAAAACATCTTTTCAAAATTACAAATTTTACAAAATAAAGCTATGACAATCATTTTAAATAAAAACAAATATGCTAGGATTAAGTCTATGTTAGAAGAACTGCAGTGGTTTGGATGTGAAAAATTTCACATATTATTTAGTTCTCGTTTTCATATTCAAATTAAAAAATCATTTATTACCACCACATTCAGAAAACTTCGCAAAATTAAATAGTCAATATCATACCTACGAAACTAGAGGCAGTATAGATTTTCATCTGCAAAATTGTAATAGTAGCATAACTAGTAAATTTATATTTCAAAAGGGTGTATTTGAATTCAATATTATGATATTAAATAGAGTTTGAATTTAAAAATGTTTAAGGTGAAATTAAAAAATCACTTTATGAATAATCAAAATAGATAGTGACTTAATTTTAATTTTAATAGACACGAATGTAATATTACAGAAAATGGATTGAAGAAAAATATGTAACCGAATCATTATACAAAAATTGACATTGTAGCATTAATGCTAAATAAATCTTCAATAACAACAACAAAAGCGAGATGTTTCAGAAATATCTGCCAATATTTGTAGGATAGAAAGTCGATAAAAAAATAACAAAAAAAGGTTCCTATAAATCAGGGCGATCAAGTATTTAGTATATTATATGAATTTTAAAAAATTAGTCGTGACCAAAAATTAAATATACACAGGACCGCATTTTAAGGGGGGGGGGCTCTTCTATGTAACATTTTTCCTAGAGAGTTTCTTTAAAAAGATACGGGGTCGTGAAGTTTGAAAATGAAAAACAATTTTTTTAATATCTTCAAAATGGTCAACTTGAGAAAATTGAGTATTTGGCTTCAACGTAATAGAACGAAATTTAATGCTAAAAAACAAAGTAAATGTTAACCGAATCACAGTATCATTGTAAAATGTACAACATATCGATTAAAACTGATGATTAGACCATAAGATTTAAAAATAAAATTAAATATTTTTAGCAGTTATTACACATTTGTCGTTCCTCGATCGCAATATTCATTTTTTTTGACAGGCACCTAATATCAACATTTCAGTTACTGACTAATTTCTTGTTCACTAGATGATCAGCAGAAGCTCCAACTATTATCCAATAGTAGTATTAAATAAAAATATGTATACAATTTAAAATTTTTAACAATGCATGAAATCATAGAAGAGGTAAACGATTAAAAATTAACGAATAAAGCATTAACTTATTTTAGCAAGCTTATGACGAAAAGATCTGATATGATATTAGATCAAAACACAATTATTATAAAGGGTGTCCGCAAAGTTGGGGTTTTCCTTTTCAAAAACAACTACCCTTGAAATAACAAAGGTAATGTGTAGTGAAATGAGGGCGACCAAGTAAAAAAAAATAAAGGAAAAAGTACTCACTCTCCAGTAGACGAGAAGGGCTAAGTACGTCTCTGCCCGAAATCATACCGCTCCAACAGGAAATGAAATCAGCTGATGCGCTACCGAGCAGACGCAGAAACCACATTGATTGTCTTACACTTAATGGCACATCTTCTAACAAGGAAGGCAAAATGTTGCGTAAAAAGTCTAGGTATTACATCCCGTCCAATCGATTTGGGAGAATAAATGGTCCAATGAGCATACCGTTCACCATGCCAGCCCAAACATTCACAGAAAATGTTTGTTGAAAATGTGCCCGACGGACAGCGTGCGGATTTTCTACTGACCAAACATGAGTGTTACGAAAGTTATTCACCCCATTACGCGTGAACGTAGATTCGTCTGTCACCAATATGCACTTCAAAAAGTCCGGATTATTGTCATGTTGATGCAACAACCACTCACAAAACCACAGTCTTGCTGGAAAATCGTCAGGTTGAACAGCTTGTACACGTTGGACGTGAAACGGATACAGCCCCTCTTCACGCAGCGTTTGTCACATTTAAGGTTTTGATACTTGCACTTCTCTAGCCACGTCTCTAGTGCTTGTTGAGGGATTCTCGTCTACGCGATTACCTCTACACGCGCGACCGTAACCGTCGGTTGAAGGTTGCATACTGACCTGACACACTGACCCTGACCCAGTTCTGTCGTCGGGTTGAGCCAGTGACCTTGTACCACTCTGTGATGTCGCGGCTACAGGTCGGTATTCAGATATTTTTGATGTTGCAGAGCCCTTTATCTCGATTCCCTTAAGACATTGGTGTATATGGTACTAAGAAAAATTGCTTATGTTTTCAAGATCTACACGTCGTGTAAAGGAAAACCACAACTTTGCGGACACCCTGTATAATTAGGACATTGGAAAAATATATTTTTGTTCAAGGTTTAAGAACTTACTGCTATAAATAAAAACGGTATAAAATGTAACGAAATTCAACAGGCAAATTAAAGACTTTATATTTCAGATCCAAAACACCTAAAAGACAAAGAAGTAAAGGGGTGCAGCTTACATGTCGAGCTTTTCGCAGAGTTTCTCTCCGTTTTGCGTGAAATGCGCGAATATCTCCTGTTTGAACACATCTGGCGGATTTTGAAGCAATTCGCTCATAGACTGGACCAATTTCAATATGACCAGTTCATTGTACGTCCTCGAATTTTCGTACCCTTGCTGTGTGTCCGTTTGCTTTTCGTAGCCGGCTTCATTGTAATACGGCTCCGAAACAAGGATCAGACCCTGAAAAAAAAAATTATATGATTACTTTTGTAATCGCGGCAAATCTCGAAGATTGTTTGACATAGGAACGAATTGTAAAACCTCACTTTTTTCGCTGTCCACTTGACGTGAAATGTCTTTCGATGCAGGTCCTAGATAATTTTTTTGCAATCGCTAAATGAAATTTCCTTTCTCACCTGAATGGATACGATCAGTTGCAACAGAGTGCTGTCCGGGCCCCAGACTTCGGTACCGCGACCCATCCACGTGCCGAGCAGCGAAACGCAAACCTTTCCTTCGACGTAAAGGTTCGGATTCAATCGTTGCGTGCTGTAACTTATGTAATGCACCACCGGCGGGCATCTAGGGTAATCGGGACTCAACTATAAAAGAAATATATTATTAGCAACATTCAAAAGATCAAAATAGGTGTACCTCAGGGGACGGTTTTGGGACCAACACTGTTCCTCGTATACATAAATGAACTACTTCGATCTAATTTCAACTGTAAAATGATATCATATGCAGACGATACTGTTTTAGTTTGCACTGGTCATTCAAGGGATGACGCAATACGGAATGCCGAGTTGTCATTAAATAAAGTCAAATGCTGGTTGGATAACAATTTACTTAAACTTAATATCTCTAAAACTAAGTATGTAACGTTTTCTCCAACCAAAGTAGGCATGCCATTACACCACCGAACATTAATTATAAATGATAGTGCTGACACTGTCGAAAGAGTTGAAGTTATTAGATACTATTGACAGTAATTTAAAATGGCAGAGTCATGCCGAGCTTTTGGCATCGAAATTAAGGAGAATTATTCATAAGTTTTTTATTCTTAGGAATATTTTAAGCAGAAAGAGTCTTCTCTCGATATATAACTCGTTTGTGGGGTCTCTGCTAACTTACGGGATAAGTATTTGGGGAGCCGCATACACTAGTACTTTAAAAATACTACAAACCACGCAAAATTATATTGTCAGGACTATTTTTCGTATCCCATGTAGGTCAAGTTGCAGATTTGTTTACATTGAAAATGATCTTTTGAATGTTAGAGGTTTATATATTTTTGCTGCTCGAAAATTTGTTCACTCCCGAAACAATGTTCCAACCAGCCACGCTTATGAAACAAGAACTAAAATAAATATAAGTTACACCTATACCAGAGTGAATAAATCTGTTTGCCAAAAATGCATAAAGTTTGATGGTAATAGGTTGTATAATAAATTACTCCTAGAATATAAAATCCTCTCGAAGTATAGTTTCAAAAAAAGAATTAAGAAGTTCATCTTAAATAACTTTGACATGCTTGCATCGACGGTAGCTTGACTCAACTCAGTAATTTCGTTTCTATCTAATGTTTTTTTTTTATTTCTTTTTTTATATACATTTGCTCATAATATACCTTATAACCATTAGCCATGCATTGAATTTGTATATTGTATGACATACACAAGCTTATAGCTTAGGTGTCTATTCTTTTGTAGTAAATTGTAGTACTCTTGTTTCTCTGCTTAACCTTTACGCAAAATTTTTATTGTTTAAACAACATAGTTTGACCTTACTCGAAATATCCCTATATTATCATATTTCAGATATTCATATTTTATGTACTCTATATTTATACTTCTGAGTGTTTTTAGTATGCTTCTGTACTATTGTTATGAATTTTAGATTTGTTTATGCAGACACGTAATTTAGGATTTGTGACGACAAGATTCAGACATTTACCCTTTACGAAAGTATACAGAATTTTCACAATTCATATACCGTTACTTGCTGGTTCTAGATCTGATTCTAGTATCTTTTCTCAGATTTCTGTTGCAATCTTGCTTATTCAGGGTAGCAAGAGTACACAAGCTCATGTATTTTTGAAGCTTTTTTTTATTTAAATTGTACTGAAGGTTGTTTTTTTAATTTGTAAGTTATATTGGTTTTTTTGAATTTGAATTTGAATAAACTTTGAAATGAAATGCATTTTTTGTGCATTCTTTCTCCAATCGGAACTTGTTAACAAATATAAGTACAGCTCTGAAATTGTGTGTGGATATTCCTCTTTTATGGAAGGATGAAACGAGTGATTACTTTTGTTCTTCTCACTTTTCTTTTTCGAAAAAATCAGCAAGTTGAGTTTTCAGGAAAAGCAGAGGTTTTTCGAAAAGGAAAAGTGATATGAACAAAAGTAATCACTCGTTTCATTCTTCCATAAGAGAGGTATATACACATACAATTTCAGAGCTGCACTTATATTTGTTAACAAGTTCCGATAGAAGAAAAAATGCACAAAAAATGCATTTTTTTGGAAAAATGTAACAATTGTTTTTTAGTCATTTCTATACACACCATGAAATTATCAGATGAAAAGGAGTCAGAATACTGCTGCAAACAGGAAGTTGGCAAAAATCTAAAAAAGGGACATGCCACTTTAATCAAATAAAATTGTTGAACATGCATCTTTTCTCGTAATAAAACAAAAAAAAATATATTCGTTTGAATATCTATATAAATCACGAATTATTTTATTTTTACTTTCTATGTGTGCATACGAAGTTGAGTCATTTATTTTAACAGTGAGTAGATCTGATCAAAAGAAATGTTTTTTCCTTTACCATTTTTCTGGTAAAATTAAATTAACAAAGTTATAGCCCTTTAGAAGTTTGAGTACCGCCCTGTCTCAATAATAATATTATGTGTTCGTGTTTGGCGACAACGGATATAATCCGCCGTATCGGTTCATCGCATCGGAAACAAAAAAGCGAAAGAATTTGGAACGATGTTTTTACAATTATTTCATTCATTTGTATACAGTCAGTGTCAGTGAATAGTGGTATCTGTTGCGTGGCTCAAACGAAATAAAAAATGGCACATGTTTATGCGGATCGGTTTCCCAATCGAGTGCAACCAACCCCTCGTGCCTTTGTTAATGTAGTACAACGGGCTCGTGAATCAGGTGACTTATGACCTCACAGGGGACCTCACGATCAAATACAGGTCCGCACTGAAATACTTGTCGGGAGGATACTTTATAAAACAAGGTAAACATTTTTTTTTATTTTTACACACATATTTTGGTCTATCTTCCTTCTACAATCATTATCTGAAAATTAATGACTCAACTTCAAAGTATGTTGAGAATTGTTTATGTTTACTTTTATTTTGTGATGGTTTACATCGATTATATTTTTCAAATTGTTAAAATACAGGGTGTAAACGTTATGATAGTCATTATTTAAATGGATGATAGAGGGTTGTTACCTGGATGTCAAACAGAAACAGACCGTCTTCGTAGGGCGTTTTGGCGGGTCCTCTGATCATCACGGATAACAGATCGATCCTGTTCCCGTACGATCTCACCCAAACGCCGGGAGGTAGAGATTCCTTCAGCAGCTTGTACTCCTTTTGGACAGTTTTTAGGAATTTTTGCAGATCCGTCGGTTCGAATTTGCTTGTGTAGTAGTGGTGCGACAGCTATAAAATGTGCCATTAAAATCACCGTAAGTAAATAAGTGCTAGGCGTCCATCGGAATACGAGAAAGTGCAGTAAAGTAACCTCAAAATATTCCTCGGAATCTTGTAAAGCAAGGCTTACGCTTTAATTGGCGAACACAAAAAATCATAATGAGCCGTATTCGTGAAACAAAGGATATCCTTGTACTTGCAAATTTTATAATAATTTGAAGTAAATGCTTTTGCTTTTTGAGTATAAGTATATCCTTCAAAGCAGTGACATAAGTAAAATCATATTCATAATCTTCACCTTATACTTGGCATAGGAAGCAGATTCTTCAAAAATTCTGAGTGTGAGTGTAGGATTACAGTCACCTGCCATAGCTTTCAGCAACTTTCTTTCCCAATCTAACAATTTAATCGCTTTATTACCAGTTTTTTTTAGATCTGTTTTTTTCTTCAATCTTGACTGAATTTTTTTAATAATCCTTTAGTATCTAATGGTTTACCGAATGTTGATTCGTATTTTTTCAACATCTTCTTCAAGGCATCGTCCTTTCTCATTTTTATTTTCGGAACTTGTGACTTTTGCAAAACAATGGGAGCAATGGCAATTTCATCTGCGATGAACTGCAGATCGTTGCCATTATTTTCTACAGTTTCCTCATCATTTGAGGATGACATGCTTATTAATTTGATAAAAACCTGTATCCAGTAAAAATACGGAACGGTCTGTGTAAGCTCTGGAGTACAACTGTCAGTGATGCTGAGTGAACGAACTCCCACGTCAACTACAAGCTGGAACAAGTCAGGACATGTCGCTCAAGATACAAATACCAGTCAACCTTTTACTTCTTCTTGGAGGATATCCTCGCGAGTATAAGGTAATCATTATGAATATAAAAACAAGGATATGCTTATACTTCTACCTTTTTCTCCGAAGCAAGACCTTATGCTTCCGGGGATATGCTTCTCTTTTATGAATACGGCTCAATTTTTACCGAGTGTTTAAGCAATTATTATACCGATTTTTAAGGCTTTCCGTACATTCGCTTGTAACTTTAAAGCGGCCAGCGATACAGAAAATTCAATAAAAACCTTTTTTTGTTCAGAATGACCCAAAAAACGGGCAAAAAATTGTAACTCAATTAAAAAAGTTGTTGAAATAGAATTGATCTGGGGTATTTTCTTCAAATGAATAAACCATTGTTCAATATTTATCACAACTAGGTAGTTAACTTAACAATTTGAAATGGAACACAAAGTGACATACGATGACACTGACTGATGCTAAATGTTCTTACTGGTATCCATGATTTTACATTCCATTACCAACTCAAAAAGCTTCACAACGACTGAAGATAGGTATAAACTTCATTAAACAAAAGTTACCAAAAACTTCATGGAAAATATAAAAATTTAAAAAATGGGGGTTCCATTATCATTAAGAATGATGAAGAATTGGAAAAGAATCAGAAATAACATACTAAAGCTTAAAATGTGTCTGTTTAACATCATCAATTTTCCAAATTCTTCAGCCTTTATTTGTAGCATAGGTATACTTTATCTGAAGTCACTTGAAATAGCATAAAAACCTTTGGTCGGCGCGTCCTTTGTAATTTCATGACATATCATAGGCGTGCGGTCATTTATTTAGAACGATAATAATAATGTTTTTATATCACAATAAATGGATTTTACTATCTTCTTATTTTTTTGATTTGGGATAAAAAATACTTATATTGGGAGTTTAATTTATGTTGACTGAAAGTTAAGAAATGGAAAAATTACAGAATTCCAACGTTTGACATAGGCAAATATTTACATAGCAGGTAGGTATATAAAAAGGTATATAAAGACTTACATTATAGGTATTTATATATCATCCTCGCCTTCGCAGCTGTCGCTAGAGTCATTTTGTAGAGGAATTACAACGGGATTTACAGGAGGCAAAACACAATATTCATTTTCTTTTTCAATAATATGCCTAGAACACTGCTTCCATAGGTCTGTGGCAGCAATATGAGATACTGCATCTTTTATTGTGGCCAATAGCGATTCACTTAATTGAGGGGTCTGATTATGTTTTCTTACTTTTTTTTTAAAGCAGCCCAGACCAACTCAATCGGGTTAAAAATGCAGTAATAGGGAGGTAGACGTAATACTTCATGGCCATTTTGCTGAAGCAGATTGTCAACAACATACTCTTTTTCAAATTTTTGTCTTTTAATAAGATCCAATAATATGGCTTTGGTTGATTTTTGTGGTATTTCCATTCCCTTATCCTTCATAAAATCAATAATGTTTTGTTTTTTTGTGCCTGTATTCGGAATTTTGTTTTTCTGTCGGGAATGGTATGGCGCATTGTCCATAATAATCACTAAATTTGGGGAAATGTTTGGTATTAACTGCTGCTCTATCCACTTTTCAAATAAGTCGGAGGTCATGTCCTCATGATAGTCGGCACATGATTCTTTGATATTTTTGGCAGATAACAGCAAGGCATTAGGTATAAATCCATTTTCACTGCCAGCATGGAGAATAATGATTCGTTTTCCACGGTTGCATGGTGCATTTAAAATGCACTTGTTGCTGTCGTCAACCCAGCCGTACTGCACAACATCATGGGTATCATACCACGTTTCATCCAGGTAAATCAGATTTCTTTTCTGCTCTCTATAGATTTTAACTTTGTGCAAAAATTCTTGGCGCAATTCAACGATTCGAGACGACTCCATAATCACCATTCTTTTATCTAATTTTTTGTATTGAAAACCACACAGTTTTACAATACAGTGCAGTGAGTCTAAGCATTTGTAATTATAAAAATCTTCAGGATAATCTTTTAATTTATCCCGTATCATTTCCAACGTGGGCACCAAATTTTCTTTATAAAATCCGTATATTATACGACGAATATCTTCCTGAAAACCCACGTCTATTCTTTTTAATTTTTGCCCTATGCGCTTTCTGTGGAAGGAATGGTTGACTACATCTCCCCTTTTTATAACCCGATAAATGGTAGACCGACTCATTTTTGTCAGGATACAAATTCTGTTTAAAATTTGATTTTGCGAGGAACCTGGATTTTCGTTTTTCAGACAATAATATATATTTAGGATTACTCTTTGGGTCTGTTCCTCTAAATCTTTATGAAAGAATTCTGCCTGCACAGGTTCATCAACCATCTCCTCGTGGCTTGGAGCATTTTCCCAAGGTCTCCAAAGAGCCATATTTAGGACACACAAGAACAATCAACACAACAATTAAATCTACAAGTAAACTGAGTATTCAAAAGTCAAAAACACACAAACTAATAAAATCTATGAAAAAACACGGACACACTAAAGAAAATACGTTTATTCACCGTTACACGGCACTGGCTAAACTGTTTCAATTTTCAGTAGCCACCTGCACTTGTTCGGAGCTCTGAAATACACGCTTTCTCATTGGCTATGTCCACGCATAGGCGTGCTTTACTCCACGTGGACCGGTGAAACTGCCTTTGATCTTATACGGGGGATATTTGCTGCGAAATTTGGCTTTTTTTGCAGCAACAGAGCGTGTTAAATATAGATATATAAAACGCACCCGGTATTTCACAGTGTTTCAAGTGACTTCAGATAAAGTATACACTTATTGGAAAATTATTAGCACGCTTCTATTGAAACCATTTAAACATCGACTTGGGGGTGTAGCGATAGCCGCATTTTTTTCTATTGACTATTTGATTTCCAGTCATTTTTAATTTTGTCACGGTTTTTCCAAATATTTGACATTGATTTTTTTACAGCCATACGGGCATATATATTTGCTCGAGATGAACCCTGCTCAAGGTCACTAATTATTGTGAACTTTTCGTGTAAAGTGAATGCACGTTTCGCACTTTTCGACATGTTTATAACACTGGCGGTCAAGTTTGAATGAACCAAAATAGCTCGCATATAATGGATTAGGCGAGGGTCTATTTTAAGCGAGACTATAATATCCGAGGATCTTACGTGCAATTATTTATAGAACCTCAAATTGTGTCCATTATATACGGGTTTCCATTATAAGCAAGTTCATCATAAGTGGATTTCACTGTAATACAGATTACAAATAAATTCACTTGTAATAATACTTTTTATGAAATAGGGTCCGGAAATCCTAAAACTTTCACTTATAGGGATTTCTGTCAAACGCATATAAAAATAAAAACAATCAAATGATATTTGTTTTCTGAAAATTATTTTTCAAATGTCAAACATTTTTTTTGGCGCCATAAATCCAAGTTTTGACGCCGATTCATTACTGTAGATGAAACTTGGATACACAAAATACAGTCAGAGAAGTATGTAGAGTTACAAGTAGACTACGTTGGAAAATAAAAAAAAAATGTCTTGTATTTTTGTTAGGTCGGAAACTTTTCAGACCACTGAACGGAACTTACGGGCGCTTCTTCAATGATGGTGTACGCTTCGTTAGCGCCTGCTTGATCGAACGTGAGCTTTGGCGGATTGAACGTAGAGAAGGAATCTTCTGGAGTCGTTGGGCAGCTTGGCAAAGGGGTGGATGTGAGCGGCACCTCATCGTTTTCCGAAGCCTGAAACCGAATAACCGAACTGACGGTAACACTGCAAGCATCAAAAGTTACATAACCTACCTTAGTAAGCACTGAAAATGCTTGGCTGCCGCCGATCCGGCTGATTATTTCTGCATAGGCGAGGTCCATTCGAACCTTGAGCATCGAAAGTAGCTCCAAACAAAGGTTGTCCTGCACGTCGTAGTTCACCTCGGCAGCTTCCGGCGTTAGGGGAGTTGTTGGAGCTAGAATACGTGTTTTTTTTATACTTCAACTACCACGAAGGCCTAAGCATGGGAAAGGGTGGACACATTCTGGCTCCGCCTACGAGATACGCCGGGTGGTACCTCCGCGTTCGACAGTCAGAGACCGTCTACCACCTACGGACAATCACAACATCCATAGCCAAGAGAAAAATTTCTCCTGGGACGGGACTCGAACCCGCACAGCGCACGGCGACTGATCAGGAGACCGAAGAGTCTACTGCGGCCACCGCTGCTGCCTAAGGTATCAAAACTTCTTGCTGTTAAGAGCCACATTCATAGACGTTCCTTGATGCATAAATCGACAGCTCCTTGATAATAAAAGGTCTTTCCCTGACACCAAATATGCAACAATCTACCGCATATAGCTTGCAAAAACCTACAATTTTCCTCGCCTCCAAACAATGAAAAATTAGCAGGAATCTCTGTCCCAGCCATTTTGTTTCCGCTGCCTCTGATTCAATTTTCAAAATCTACGACTACCTAAACGATGCAAGAATTTGCGATAATATTCAAACTCCGATTCACAAGTTTCCTGCTGCTTGAAGATATCTGCAGTACAGAAGTCAGTGTTTCTCATTTATGTCGCTTTGTAAGTCCGTGTCTTTTGTATATCAATGCGTCATAGGTACTGAGTCAATCTACTTGTTAGTTGTTGAATAGAACAAAAAAAAAATAGAGACAAATGAAAAGGTCATCAAACACAGCGGTGTCGGATTAAAAAAGTATCAAACAAAAAACTCTTCCAAGGCGTAGAAACGTTTGTCTAGCAAAAAATGTTTAAACTTACTAGTAGACTCCTCACCGCTCCCTTTCTTTTCTATTTGAGCGTTGATCTTATTTTCTAGCCGGATCATCTTCGCGATATTTTCCTTTTCTGCAACCTGTAAAACAAACCATATAAATTATAACAATCCAATGTTCGGTTCTATTCAATCCTTTACCTTTATTTTGGGTACCATCGGACAGAGATTATCGCTGGAGAACAATCTTCCTCTCAGTTCGACGCCTAACAACTTTGCCTTTTCCTTGGCTTGCGTCAGCAACGCCTGAAAATGCTTGCTTTTCAAACTGAAGAAAGAAGTGCCCAAAAGTTTGTCCAAGTAGCTGGAATTTTCATATACCACAAGGAGCTCTTTCAGATACTGAAAAAAAAAAAATATTTATCAAAAAATAAAGCATTTCTGAGCGTAAAAAACGACAACATACCGTCAGATTTTCCGTGATTGTATGCCGCTTGAAGGCCTCTTTCAAATAAATAATTTTGTTCCTGACAAAATCCAGCCTCGCCGCCATATTCTGCAAAACCGTCTCATCGGAAAGATCGCCTGCATATGATTCTGCAAATAATATTCAATTAAAACAAGAAAACTCATAACATTTCGTGGCTGAAACGCATATACAGGGCCAAACACGTGACGTCATAAAAAAAAATTAGATTCCCCACATCGAGAGGAACCCAAATCACCCCCATATATATGGTCCGATTTTGTTTAGTTTAGGAGTTATGATTT
Organism: Acanthoscelides obtectus; assembly: GCA_963669975.1. Lineage (NCBI taxonomy): Eukaryota > Metazoa > Arthropoda > Insecta > Coleoptera > Chrysomelidae > Acanthoscelides > Acanthoscelides obtectus. The sequence continues at coordinate 2,862,263 of CAVLJG010000005.1, forward strand.
TTTTTCGGATTTTTCGAGAATTTTTGAGTTCTGTGTTTATTTTTACCATAACTTCGTTAATAATTGTGATAAATACCTGCTTTTTTCACGATTATGTAGCTAAGACCTAAGGCTTAACTATCATATAATCATTCAAGTCATGTAACTAATACTACTTTTTAATTTTTCAGGCTCTGGTTAGGCCCACCAACAGAGGACACGTCATCACCACCGACCAGCCACGTCATCTACGGCACAGGACACGTCAGCCGTTCTGGTATAAATAACCCCGAAAGGCTAAGTCACCTGCAGACGAAATAAGAGGCCATATCAGCCGAAACCTCGTGCTCTAAAAAATTGGATATTCCGGGACTTTGCTTTGCATACTGATTTAGACTTTGTTTGCTAAGAAGTTTGTGATGCATTATACGTTGCGTGAATATGCAGAAATGCATTATTATTATGGCGTTGCTCAAGGCAACGGCGCTTTAGCAGCTCAGCTGTACCGGGAACAACTTATACGCCGAGGCGGACCACAACCTGAGCATTACCCAGACCACCGTGTTTTTATTAACACACATAACACTTTCATGGCAGGCCGCATTCCAGGACGAGGAAGCAATGAAGGATATCCTACAGCTGATCCGGATCGCAGAGAAGTAGTACTTGAAGAAATTAGCCGGAATCCCTCAACGAGTACGAGATCTATGGCACAAAACCTTAGAATACCACGAACATCGATACAAAATATTCTTCATGAAGAAGGTTATCATGCCTATCATGTTCAAAGAGTTCAAGCGTTGATGCCTTCAGATTACCAGTTAAAAGTGGATTTCTGCGAGACAATGCTGCGAAGACAACGAGAGGATCCCGATTTTTTTGATAAAATTTTATGGACTGACGAGTCACGTTTTGAAAGAACAGGGATATTCAATATCCATAATTTACATAGTGGGGCTGTTGAAAACCCCCACCAGTCAAGGCCGTCGACATTTCAACACCGTTTTAGTGTGAACATGTGGTCAGGAATATTCAATATGGAATTTATCGGTCCATTTGAACTGCCGTCAAGGTTGGATTCGGTAGCCTACAAAAGCTTCCTTGAAAATAGCCTACCATTATTGCTGGAAGATTCAAGCCTGGAAGCCAGACGGAACATGGTGTTCCAGAATGATGGTGCACCATGCCACAACGCAACGATCGTGCGAAACTACTTAAACGAAAGGTTCCCAGACAGATGGATCGGACGAAACGGACCGATACGATGGCCTCCACGCTCCCCTGACCTCAACCCCATTGTTTTTTTTGTTTGAGGATATTTTAAAGATATAACATTCGCCCAAGAATGTGCAAATGAAAATTCATTGAGGAACAAAATTCAAGAAGCGACACATGTGTTGAAAAACAACACACAAGCATTTAGAGATTTAAAACAAAATTTCATACGTAGGTGTACACTGTGCATTTCTGTTAGAGGCAGACATTTTGAAAACCTCTTGTAAATAACATAAATGAATAATAATCTGCTGTTCAGTAAAAATCAAACGTGTTTTTGTGGTTTTTGCAAATTTTTTTTCCGAAACTAACAATTTCTATTGAGCAGAGGGTTATCCAATTTTGGGTTCGGTTCTATTTGAGCCACAATTACGGTAGCATGTAGTAAAGCTAGGTTGATGAAATTTTTACGGTAAATAGCTGATACCGTAAGGAAGTTTTTAAGATACTTACGAATAGTAAGAACATGTTTTTTCAATTTTTTATAAACGTTCAAAGTTGTTGCACTTTTTTACTTTTTTGTTATGTTCGAAGATTTTGAAAAAAATTAAAAAGTAGTATTAGTTACATGACTTGAATGATTATATGATAGTTAAGCCTTAGGTCTTAGCTACATAATCGTGAAAAAAGCAGGCATTTATCACAATTATTAACGAAGTTATGGTAAAAATAAACACAGAACTCAAAAATTCTCGAAAAATCCGAAAAAAAATCATAACTCTAAACAAAATCGGACCATATAATGGGGATGATTTGGGTTCCTCTCGATGTGGGGAATCTAATTTTTTTTTATGACGTCACGTGTTTGGCCACCCTGTATAGGGTGTTCCATCCGTTCCTTCTTTTTTTAATCTAAAGAAAAAAACACTTTTTATGAGTGAGAAACCGAACTCTTTATTGAAAATTGTAGGACGGTCTTTGCCATTTATGTACGGTATACAGGGTGTAACCGTTATGGTAGTCATAATTGAAATGCTGCTATTATTCATTTTTTTTATATTGTCGGTTTTCTGAAAAGGAAATCCCCAATTTTCAGGACAGCCAGTATGTAAAAGAATATTTTTTCTTTCATCTAACTTATCGTATAATTAATTTCACCCTGTTGCGAACAAAATATTATCCAAAAGCAATACGCCGTTTGCTAAATAAGTAAAATGAGCTCCAAAGATACGAGACACACGAAGAAAAAAACAATTAAAATTCTAGTTTTATCAATAATTATGATGCATACCAATGCTTTCTGTTTCCCATGACACCGCAGCTGCTTCGTCTTCGGAAGAATCATCATCGGAAGCATCGTAATCTGCGCTATCCGGAATCAGCTCGATATCGGTCGGCCAACAATTTTCTAAAGTTCCATTCAACCACTGAACTTTCACGTACCCCTGAAAGATCGCGCAACCATCAGGTATGTTCAGTTGCTGAATTAAAAAATCCTACCTCGACACAGCTATCAATAACTTTGCCCATTTTTTCATCTTGCGCCGGCTTAGCCTTAACTATGCTACCAGGACGGAAAACGAATTTAGAGTGCTTCCTCAATTCGTACACACTATGTTCTTTTATCACAGATTTTGTCGGCTTTTTCTGATTCTCCTCGTACGCAAACCATTTCACCTGCAACGATTTCATAATCAAAATCAACTTTGCACGATGATGCTACAATTACATTCTTTCAAAAAACTACGTATACTGAGCGACACATAAAATGCAACACCCAGAAACATTTATTGAATTTTGATAAAAACTTGTAAACATATTTGCTATCATAAATTGTTGATGGTATTCAGAGCCCCACTTTTTTTTGTAAAGGTTCCGAACTATGAACATGTTTACTTGATATTCAGTGATTTTTCTGTGTTGGTTCCGTTTGTTTCATTGCATTATCATGCAGACGCACTAATTTCACTCAAGTTTGCGAGTTTGAGAGATGAGTCCAGATTTTGTTTGGGCACGCTTGATGGGCGCGCAAGAGTAAGGATTCTTTGACACGAGGTCGGTTTCGTCCCGTATTCTGACCGTTCATTTGAGGCTAGCTATTGGAATGATCACAGTGTGAAAGGAGAAAGTGCTTGTCATGTACTTGCTATGGAGACGGCGAATAAGAAGAAGAAATAGGCTGTTTAGGATTCAAAATCGACATACTTCTGGGTCCTTCAAAGATGTATTAAATTCACTGCGGGACAGTGAGGAAAGACGAAACGCAACTCTTGATCAAAAACAACACGGTAGTACACGTACATCTTTGAAAATTCCAATAAAAACAATACAAATTTCGAGTTTAAATTTTAATCTCCTTCTATTTATCAGTTGACCTAAAACTTGCAAAAGTATGCTCAAAATAGTAGCGCTTTTAGTCAGTGTAAGATCAACGTTTCTAATGATAAATTCTTTAAATCAAATAAAAAATTACTTGTGCTTGAACCATAGTTTTGAGACAACCCAAATTCAAAGTAGCAAAAAATGAACACATTGTAAAGTAATTATTACTTACACAAGCGGTCCTCTCTAAATAATTGACACTTTGTATCACCCCATGCACCGTTTTATCCCCTTTGAAATCATCATAGTCCACCCATTCTCCGGGAAAAAACTCGTGATCATCCAGGGAGATCGAATAGTACAACTGAATGGAAGGAATGTCTTTTTCTTCAGTACCATCTTGCCAGACCACTGTAATTTTCGATTCAACGCAGATGATCTGAAAAAAGAAATGATTATAATTTTTCCGTCATTAAGGTTTTCCTATTGAAATATTCTTACCTCAACGGGCAAAGTATGCCCAGGGACCAGCTCTCTGGGCCTTGGGGGATAATGCCTTTTTCTCGACTTTGACACTGACGTATTTCTCGAGGACGAGCTACCGTTATCATCCGACTCTTCTCCTTCTTCGGTCCACCATTCTTCATCATCCTCCACTGTGTTGCTGTCTCGGGCGCTTTCTATCGGATACACGAACGACGAACTTCGGATTTTAGGCACTCGCGGCATGCTTCATATGAAAAGATAAAATGTATCGTTAGAAAAAAAACTCAAACGGGCCACGCTGTATGCAGGCTTACATCTTCGAACCACAGCTAACGACATGACGATTTTTTGTAGCCTCGGGTCTGTACGAGATCGACAGTTTCTTTATCCAGTCTTTCTTTTTGAGCAGCACATCGCTGGCCGATAATTTCAACAATTTCCTCTCGGCTAGTTCTAAACAGGAATCGCTTGGATGTTCCAAAACTTTCAACCTAAAATAGCGTTTTGGCCAATGAAATCGGGCGATCGAACAGTGTCTAATGTACGTTACTTTTTTATGTCGTCTTGCGATATTTCCGAGTACGCTACTGAGGAATTTGAATACCAAGAAACTTCTAGCAAAACGTCCTCGACACTTTGAACTGTGAATCTCTGCCTGGTGTGGATATTCCGTTTCATGGTTTTGGATTTTTTAATCCAGTGAGGTTGCTCAAAGTTAGCAGGTACACAGATCTGATAAAAAAATGGACAAGTAGAATATTGAGACACTGGTGTAACGTAGTGGTCATCCATACTTTTCACAAAGTCTCAGGGATTTGCTTTAAAAAATCAATTGTACAGGGTGGCCATATACGAGGGATGCCTTTTAAGTTTTGCATATGGAAATAAAATAACACGGTAGGTAGTTTTAAATGAATTTATTGTTTTTCGAAGTATTCTCCGCGAAGATTAATACACATCTGCATGCGCTCGAACCAATTTTCGAAGCATTTTTGAATGCGTCAACTGCTTCTTCTGGTGACTGGAAACTTTGACCACGCAGTCTGTTTTTAATTTTCGGGAAAGTAAAGAAATCGTTAGGACTTAGATCGGGACTATATGGAGGATGATCCAATAATTCCACATTTTCTTCCGTTAAATACTGCCTTGTTTGTTGGGCTGTGTGAGGATGATTGTTCTTTCAGGGTTGATTTTTCGAAGCTACATGTTTCTTAAAAGACATATCTCGTACAAATGCGAATAAACGGGCTAGTTGAAAAGTTGATGTGGCCGCTAGAGGGTATTTTCGACATTTCAACGGAACTGGTTAATTTTCTCAAAAAAATTAAATGCATTGGTTTGATTTTTTGTATGAAAAAGTGGCTAAATGATGTCTAAACAAGCTCGCAAGAACCGCATCTCATTCTAAAATTTGGGCCAAAGAAAGTTTTATACTAATTTTTCTGGAATACCAAGATTAAAATAACCCTTTTTTTATTTTAGTAATAACTGTTTTTACCATAAGACGGATGGATTTTCAATTGGCCTTCACCCTGTACATCAAAGTTTGGAAGGGAAAATACGACACCATTCAAATAAAGATAAGGGATGAATAAAGTTATGATTTATATCTCACCAATTCTTGGCCTGGATAATAAGCATATAATGAGATTCTGTTACGTTTCGATAACCAATAATCGTTCAGCTCATGGTTGATGCTGGTAAGAACGTGAACCAAAGAACCACATTCTGATTGCATACAGACCATTTGCTCCACAGCCTGTGAAAAATTTTCTATAGTTACTTTTCCAATCACAATAAAAAAATAAGAACTAGACATAACAATGACCAGTTGAAATTTATAAGATAATAACTCTTTTACAGTATATTTCTTTATTTTGTGCTTAAATCCATTATAATTTGTGATATTTCTTAGATATTTTGGAAAATTGTTGAATAAGTGAAGGCAGGACATAAAAAAGAAACATTTTTTAAATGACTGTCTTTCTCTCTCTCTTTGGCGATGTTCCGACTTTTTAAAAAATTGTGCAGTCTTAGCCAATATTCCCACAGTTTCACATCATTAACTTTTATTTAGTCAATTTTCACACTTCCTTAAGCAATGTTCACAGTCTTTCCATCAACTCCCATGCACTCTCATGCACTTTTCACACACCTATACAATCTTTACAGCTGTCAGCAATTTTCACACTTCCTTAAGAAACGTTCACAGTCTTTTCATCAACTTCCACACTCTCTTATGCACTTTTCACACACCTAGACAATGATCACAGCTGTGAGCAATTTTCTCACTTCCTTAAGAAACGTTCACAGTCTTTTTATCAGAATCCACACTCTATTCTGCGATTTTCACACACCTAGACAATGATCACAGCTGCGAGCAATTTTCACACTTCCTTAAGAAACATTCGCAGTCTTTTCATCAACTTCCACACTCTCTAATGCACTTTTCACACACCTAGACAATGATCACAGCTGTGAGAAATTTTCACACTTCCTTAAGAAACGTTCACAGTCTTTTCATCAACTTCCACACTCTCTTATGCACTTTTCACACACCTAGACAATGATCACAGCTGTGAGCAATTTTCTCACTTCCTTAAGAAACGTTCACAGTCTTTTTATCAGAATCCACACTCTATTCTGCGATTTTCACACACCTAGACAATGATCACAGCTGCGAGCAAGTTTCACACTTCCTTAAGAAACATTCGCAGTCTTTTCATCATCTTCCACACTGTATTATGCGATTTTCACACATCTAGACAATGATCACAGCTGCGAGCAATTTTCACACTTCCTTAAGAAACATTCGCAGTCTTTTCATCAACTTCCACACTCTCTAATGCACTTTTCACACACCTAGACAATGATCACAGCTGTGAGCAATTTTCACACTTCCTTAAGAAACATTCGCAGTCTTTTCATCAACTTCCACACTCTATTATGCGATTTTCACACTTCCTAAAGAAACTTTCATACATCCTCAGTTGATTTTCATACTCACTACCATCAGATTTAGTTTCCTATAATCTACTGAGTTATTCCAAATACAAACAAGCTAAGTGTATGAATTGTCACGAAAAGTATTGCAAATGAGATTGACCTACCTCAATCCGTCCGAATTTGTTTCCTAAACAGACAGCATCATCAATTTCGAAAGGTCTGACACTTTGCAGCCTTTCGCTGGACACGTGTTCGATGATTTTATCAGTGCCTACGATCTGTACGGTGGCAATCTGTTTGACTTCCTTGCAATATCCTCTCTGAGTCTCCTTGCCTTTTTCCAATCGCCTGACGATGTCCCCAGGCACGATGCTTCTGTTCATCAGTCTCACCTTTTGCTGTCTCCAAACCTGCTCTCTAGAGCTGTTGTTCCACATGACTCTGATCTGGCCCTTTTGCAACGCGTTATTTTCGTCGACATCTGAAGAGGCCTCGTAACTATCCACGACTACACCGAAAACCATTCGCTTGTGCTTATTGAATCTGTACACTACATCGTTTGAATAGAACTCTTTCACTTTTTCTGAATTGTTCATGTTGCTGTAAAATGAAACTGCCGAGTGCCCAGAATTTTCCTGTAAATGAACGAGTTTGTGACGGAAATTCAAATGCAGTTTTTTTTAGCGGAATATGGCAAATTTGGCAAATGAACGGTGATTTTGTGACATACCGTGACGCATGCCACGAATATCTACGTTTGTAAAAAATACACAGACTTTTTATAGATACCGTTTGTTTACGCTGCTTCCACAGTTATCACAAGCTTGTTATTCACTTTACTTGGCTTCAAGATTAGGGTAACAGAAAAATATACAAATAAACTGTTTGCGGAAACTCGCATCAAATGTCATGAATTTGTGAATCACTCATAATCATATGGTATAAATGTGAGAACGTGCATCTTATGCAACACGCTTTACGCATTCTTATAGGACTTGCATTACTGGTTGCATAAACGTGAACACCGTATTCGGTAGAAACTAGGAAGAAGGAAAACGGTACGAGTAAAGATAACATGGACACGCAAGACAACTATTGAAATGTATTCTAATAGAGTATCCGTAGCTAAATTTTGCTCGAAGTCGTTGCACAACAACGCAAATAAAGATCGCCGCTATGACATTGTAAATGACTCCGTGGTTACCCCGGGATAGACATTCGTTGTGAAAGTTGACCTTGTCATTCTTGTCGCCTGGATTGCGGCGTTGCCAGCTCATCGGACAATTTTGCTACTTCTGCTATTTTGCTATCACCAATTCCTTGGACTAAGCTAGTTTTTTGTTCGAGACCTTGCTAGTAGTTTTGAGAGTTTTCAGAAATGAACGTAAGTACATAAGAATACTTACAAGAACGTTATATTAGTGCACGTTTCTTTAAATTTCTTTTTATAATAATGTATTACAGGGTGGCCGCAATAAAATAAAAAGTATCAAAAACTCATTTGTTTATAACTAAAAAAAAAAACAAATGTAACGTGATACATCCTTGAAGTCGTAAAAAAGATGCTATTAAATACAGTGTACTAGTTTTTTAAAAACACCATTATGTACTGCCTGAATAGTGGCGTTAGTTTTTTGACATTTCTTAAAATAAAGTCTGACAAAAATAAAAATGATTAGTTTGGTAATTCTCTAGCTTAACTACAACAGCCGTTTTTGATGAAAAATGATTTTAGACCCGAAAGGCATGGGCCTGGAAATGAACGCAAACATAAAAGTTCTCAAATATTCGATTGTACAAATGAAGCCAGAATTGTGGAACGACGTGATTTTTCTTCACCTGATACAATTAATCTTAGCAGAGACGGTTGAGGTTTTCCTCACCCAAGTGTTAATGCAGTCACTAAAAAACTATATTCCCCTAATAAATAGTAGAGAAAATGAAAATCGTACTTCTGTTAATGATCATGTAATTTTAGATCAAATAGTTAATAAATATATTTAATTTAAAACATTGTCTGTTTCAATTGTTCCCTTATTCAAAAAGTATTTTATCCCATAAAACTGGGCATTTACAAAATTGTTTAGAGACGTTAAATTTAAACAACAGCTTTTTTTAGTGTTTTGGCAAACATTGCTACGGCTCAAATTATATATATCTCTATTGGTATCGCTCAATATTTTATTCAAAACTTCTTTTTTTAAAACATTCCAGCAAAATAGCAGGGGAACCAAAATTGTCCGATGAGCTGGCAACGCCGCAATCTAGATGACAAGAATGAGAAGGTCAACTGCCAAAACGTATGTCTATCCCGGGGTAGCGATGAAACTATTTAGATGGTACGTCGATCCGGCAGTTTTTATTTCAAATCGTTACAAATTCAAATTCTATCCGGACATTTGAGATCTTTACATTAGTCAAAATTAGATTAGCACAGTATCTACCTCTTGGTATGTTTTATTCCGACTTTGCGCACAATGTTCTTCGATCTTTGAATAGCATAGTTTTTTGTTATTAAATTATCTGATACGGTCTCGAGGCCAACTGCGGTTTTGAAAAAATGTTCGCTCAAGCGAACCTTAATGTAGACAGTCCGAGTTGGGTATTTTTTGAGTGACATATATGGTGGAGACTGAAGAATAAATTAAAAATCCTAGAACAAGCACTTTTTCGTCCTTTCCTTATTGAAACGATTCAGACCTGTGACGCGAGAATGCGGTAATCCTTCTGATGTCGAACGCGTTTAATTCCTACTACTACCGGATCTCTGATTACCAGGAATTTAATTGTGTTACTTCTTTATATAAATACTAACATTGGCGACGACTACTGAACCAGACAACTAAATGGCAATTTACCGTACAGTACACTTCTGTACTCGGCAACATTCTTATCTCGTACAAAACCAATTGATGAATTGAGTCCATTTCAAGAGTCTTTTATGCTACATGTATACAGCTATGTTGTATTGCTAGAGATACAAAATCTTTTGGGCTGGAATTGCTATGAAAATTGACGTCATTGTCTTATATAATATATGCGATATTGTATACAGGGCTTTTCAGAAAGGTCGCTGGACCCTAAATATTGTTTTGGACAGGATAGTTAGCAAGCTGAAATTTGGAATGACAAAATTGACGTATGGGGGGAATGGGTGATCATGTGATATCTGATTTTGAAGCCCCGTATGAGAATTTTATAATAATCTCATACATGAAATTGATTCAAGTCAAGCATACCAACACATAGTAAGCCCCTATGATACCGACCTCAGGGAAGAAATTACCAAAACATGACTTTAATACTGAAAACCTAACCAATAAAAAAATGACGGAATATTAACCCGACGCTTTGACGTCTACTGAGGTGAACAGCTGATCAGCAAGTGACATTTTTATGTTAGTCTGCAACGTTGGTAACGATGAATCGGGTATAAATTTAGTAAAACTTGTTTGTGGCGTTTTGCTTTTTTATGCAAATTACTTTTCTAAGTAAAAGAGCTGTTAGCAAGTACAAAATGAATATGTAGCGTACCAAAAACCAAAGCAAAATTCGGCTCTATCTACTCGTCGTTAACGTATCCGCCAGAATTATGTGCGTCCTGTGCTCATATGGGGAATTTTTAACCAATAAAAAGAGGACGGACTACTTATACAGTGTGACTTTGAAGTTGAGTCATTAATTTTCAGATAATGATTGTAGAAGGAAGATAAACCAAAATATGTGTGTAAAAATAAAAAAAAAATAAAAAAAAATGTTACCTTGTTTTATAAAGTATCCTCCCGACAAGTATTTCAGTGCGGACCTGTATTTGATCGTGCGGTCTTGGAGCACCGGCATGCCTCTCCTGTGAGGTCTTAAGTCACCTGATTCACGAGCCCTTTGTACTACATTAACAAAGGCACGAGGGGTTGGTTGCACTCGATTGGGAAACCGATCCGCATAAATCCGTGATGCCGCGTAAATAAGAATCATGTCCACAAGTTCAGCATTTTCGTAAACATGTGCCATTTTTGATTTCGTTTGAGCCACGCAACAGACACCACTATTCACTCACACGTTACCGACTGACACTGACTGTATACAACTGAATAAAATAATTGTAAAAACATCGTTCCAAATTTTTTCGCTTTTTTGTTTCCGACGCGATGAACCGATAATGCGGATTATATCCGTTGTTGCCAAACACGAGCACATAATATTATTATTGAGACAGGGCGGTACTCAAACTTCCAAAGGGCTATAACTTTGTTACTTTAATTTTACCAGAAAAATGGTAAAGGAAAAAAACATTTCTTTTGATCAGATCTACTCATTGTTAAAATAAATGACTCAACTTCGAAGTATATTGATTATGACTGTTGAAATATCAAATCCTAAATTAAGGCCAAAACGCCAAACCAAACTGTAAGGATTATGATTTTAACATCAAATCACAAAACATGAACGCGTCAAATAACGAAGGTTGGTATCTAGGAGAAAGAACCAAAACTCACTAAAATTCCCCAAAAAATTGACGCAAAATTAGAGCAACCTCTAATTTGACTATTTATTGATTGATTTATTATTGTGAAGAAATTAACAGCAATTTTCACGTTTAGACCGTTCAACTTCTTCAGGGTTAAAAAATTGTTCAATTTATTTGAACTTGTACTTACATTGGGCTTATGAATGAGATATCACACCACCCCCATTATATTAAAAAAAAACACGCGATTTCTGTATGTTCACAAAATCATTACTCTAACATATCATGTGGTTGTCAATGGTGAAAATATCAAGATTTTTAATCTTTTTCCCTGATCTGGGGCTCTGGCCATAGCCTCTTCCTGAGAATTTGTGTGGACCATATAATTTCTATATTTCGGTCGATTTTGTGTACAAATTTGAGAGAACGCAGCATAACCCTATGCCTACTTGAAGGCCACAAGTAAATTTAGCAATTTTAATACGATCGATTTCTTCTATGAGGCAACAAATTAAATTCGTTAGTTTGCTTTCATTATTTTTAACGCTCCATAGGAACATGTTCTCTTAGTTGTTTAAATTTCATTTCGGATAATCCCGCATCCTCGACTACAACATTGTACAAAAGTAGCAAATATATTTAAATATCCCCAACCGCTGCACAATTGCGCTGTTGCAATGTGCGTCGGTCGTTGCGCGACGGCTGGCGAGATCCTAACATCGCACAAAATCGAATCGATCGATCGCCGTTTCAACTCAGCCAGCAGCCGTCTCGATCTCTCAGCATGGTATAGCTGGCTGGAGTGTGCAAACGTTTCTGAAACTAAATCGCAACTGACTAATTGGTGCAGTGGTTAAATATTCGGATTATAAACCTACAGTCCCGGGTTAGATCCTAGGAAGCAGAATACTTCTTTTATTTTTTTTATTGTTTTAGGTACTCCAATTTGAAACCGAATAGAGAATCTATACCATGGGCTTGATTCTGATTGAGTTTCGACCGTTGAAATTGATTTCGATTTCGCTTTGTGGCGATATACTTGATTGGCTATGATAATTTTGAGATCTGATTATATTGATCTATATTCAAATGATCGTGGCAGTGTCAAAATTATCATAGCTAATCAAGTATATCGTCACAAGACGCCATGGAAATCAATTTCATCGGTCGAAACTCATTTATAATCAATCCCCATGTTACCATTTGTGGATGGTACCTAACATGCGCTTCCTATCCGTTTTGATTATATCTCCTGTAAATATCTCTGGGATAGATTTTGAGCGTTCCTGGCACCACTTCAGACGTAAAAGCGGCTCACGAAAATATATATCTTGTTCGATACTGCTTGCTAAGACTGGATTTTAAACTGCACAAAGACGTCTTAACTCAAGGTCAGAAACGTCAAAGAGGTCTGACACTGTCAGTTCCTTTTCTTCTGGAACAACTGTTATCGCGAAAGGAGGTCATCAGCATACCTAGGGTTACCTAGATTTGTATTTAAAATACACCTTTTCTACCGAATAACTATTCACTAACCACAGTCAAGTATATTAATTTAGATTTCGGTTTCTTTGATGATACCGGCTCGATCGATTAAGCCTGAAACAATGCAAGAAATCGTTAACGCTGCAGTCCCACGCCCTATTAAGCGATAAAAGAGCAATTGTCATGGTTGTAATTCCGCAAGTTCAAGGCTGTGAGATACTAGTATATCATACAGGGTGGCCCATCCATGCGTGGACGGAATATTACTCACAAACAAATACACTTTGGGAAAATCTATTCATGGGATGTTATACATGACATTTCAGGTCACATTTTTCAAATATTGGCAATTATACAGGGTGTCGCAATTTCGAACTACATATCAAAGTTGTGATTTTTCAAATAGAATATAGTAATACTCCGTCCACACATGGTTGGGCCACCCTGTATATATATAGGTGAAAAATTAAAGCTTCCGCCTTTTGTTGGGTACTTCGACAAAATTTAAGCAAAGAGGACTCTTTATACTTTTTTAGTTCTCTCTAGCTTTCAATGGACTTTGCCATCATCATCAGGAGCTGCAATTACAATGATAACAGTAGCAACAATAGTGTAAAATGAATTTAAATTGACTTAACTTACAGTAGTATGTGAGGATGTTGCTAATTATTGTTTACGTATAGGATGAGTGAAACGTCCAGTAACATGGTGAGAGCTGGATAGATGGTACAATGGTCAGAATTATATAAAATTTGACAAGAACAAGTTAAAAACAGATTAAAAATTATTTAAAAACATGAAAGCATTACATCGTGAAGCCACTTGATGATTGCACAAAATGGTGGTCATGGAATAATGAGTGAGATGAACCCTTTGACAGAAGGCCGAAGGTTATCAATGTCTGTGTAGAAAGATGGAACGAATTGTGGGCGTGTGCCAACATTGCCAAATCACTTCAGATGATGTGATTTTCAGAATGTTATGTAAGAAATTGTTAAACCGACCAGAGGCAGTTGAATTAACTATATTTTAATTAATGGGAAATTAAATTAACAATTATTATTAAATCGTGAGAAGAGAATTATTAGAATTTGAGTGGAATGAAGTTTATTGGTGGAATCGACCAAGAAATAGATTCCATTTATGGTTGTGAAGAGTCAAAATTTGGGGAGATATGTAAGTTCTCCAATTTTTCGCAGTTTAGCAAATATGAGTAAATGACACTCAGTTGTTTAACATCTGTCTTTTTGTTGATACAGTTGTTATTGTTGTTAAACAACTGAGTGTCATTTACACATATTTGCTAAACTGCGAAAAATTGGAGAACTTACATATCTCCCCAAATTTTGACTCTTCACAACCATAAATGGAATTTGTTTCTTGGTCGATTCCACCAATAAACTTCATTCCACTCAAATTCTAATAATTCTCTTCTCACGATTTAATAATAATTATTAATTTAATTTCTCATTAATTAAAATATAGTTAATTCAACTGCCTCTGGTCGGTTTAACAATTTCTTACATAACATTTGGCACACGCCCACAATTCCTTCCATCTTTCTACACAGACATTGACAACCTTCGGCCTTCTGTCAAAGGGTTCATCTCACTCATTATTCCATGACCACCATTTTGTGCAATCATCAAGTAGCTTCACGATGTAATGCATTCATGTTTTTAAATAATTTTTAATCTGTTTTTAACTTGTTCTTGTCATATTTTATATAATTCTGACCATTGTACCATCTATCCAGCTCTCACCATGTTACTGGACGTTTCCCTCATCCTATACGTAAACAACAATTAGCAACATCCTCACATACTACTGTAAGTTAAGTCAATTTAAATTCATTTTACACTATTGTTGCTACTGTTATCATTGTAATTGCAGCTAGTGATGATGATGGCAAAGTCCATTGAAAGCTAGAGAGAATTAAAAAAGTATAAAGAGTCCTCTTTGCTTAAATTTTGTCGAAGTACCCAACAAAAGGCGGAAGCTTTAATTTTTCATCTAACTGGTCTAGACGACAATGACCACGTCTCAAGTTATATATATATATATATATATAAAGTCACACTGATCAGTTCCCGGCATTTATATTTGACTGCGATTTTAAGTATTGTGACCTAATAATGGCGTTTGTTCGTAATAATAATAATAATAATGTTTATTGTCACAAAATACAGGTAAATATTAAATATTGTGCACAATAAACATAAAGTACCCAAAAAAGTACAGTCAGTGTATAAAAAAAAACCGTTGATACTGTATAATTTGGTGAATTGAATTATTATGGTGATGTCAGGAAAACTATCCAGACAATTATAACTAAAGTAAAAGTATGGATGTTAGTGTGAGTAAAATATTATTGACTTTGATAATGACTTTTCATATCTACAATTTCGTGGATGGAGCACCTTGGTTGTTGTAAAATCCATTTCTTAGTTCTTTTTTAAATGATCTATTTGATTTAATTACTTTTAATGACTCTGGTATGAAGTTACAGATTTTTGATCCCAAGAAAAACAGAGATCGTTGTGCAATGGTTTTTGATGTTTGTGGAATACACATTGAATTTTGATTGAATCTTGTTCGGTAGTTATGAATGGTACGATTCAAGTATTTCGAATATTTAATATAATGTATTAAAATTAAATGTGTGTGCAATCTAATACCTGACCCTCCACATATAGAGAATCGCTTGAATAAGTAATCTCCCTATTGAGGATCAATTTTGGAATTGATATTTGGATTACATCAACCTATTATTCATAAATCCCCGCAAACCAAAATTCCGAGAAGTAATAGAGGATAAACAAGAGCATAATAAAGATTATATAAATATTTCTTATCCAGAATATCTCTGAAGTACCTGAATTTTGGAATAATATCTACATCTCAGCCTCTTCACAAGGTATGGGTATTTTATTTTATCGGCTGACTGAATCTCTTTGCGACCACTGCTTGAAAAGAAATTTATAAATGTTTAGAAAACATCTTCGACGATAACAAATCGTTGATAAATAGATTAAATAGAATGGGTCCTAATACCGAAGCTTGAAATCACCGTTATAATTCTTGGGTCTTCTTTTACATCGGAGTTAGACAAAGAACATTCATGATGATAAGCAGAAATTGAATATTGACAACAACGGAGATACAGAGATGTGCTTAAGTAAACAAAAGATAAGGCAGCATCGTCCGGTAGGATGTTTTTAGCCGTATCGACATGGACGACGTTATTCATAAGAGAATAACATCCATCAGGATCCCGTCATTTGATTGGTGGAACAATGGGATATGTGCCTTAATTGTAGTGGTAACTATTTGTAGATATACGGGGTGCGGCAGAGAGGATGGACGGTTTTAAAAAAATCATAAAATATACTAAGTGACATATAAATCCGAACACCCAGTTTAAATGGTTTTATTTTAATAAAAGTTGGTGAATGTATTTATCTTACTGTAAATAACAAGTGAAAAAATTTTCAGCCTTATCAGCTGGACATTCCGGTTTTAATACAGCTTTTTCTTAATTCACTAACGCTCTAAAAATGAATATTTCAGCCGCAGTAAAGAATCAACGTTGGCGGATTTTGGTTCTTGACATCCTTTACGATCGGTTACGATGCCTAGAGTACGGAGACCTGTACGATTTCGTCAACTTAGTGAGTTTGATAGGGGCCGTATAGTGGGACTTCGGGAAGCTGGACTTTCTTTTCGGGCAATTGCAGTTAGAGTGCAAAGAAGTGTAGACACTGTGGTTAGGTGTTGTCAGGCATGGCTTCGAGAAGGCCGTACGCATACCGGCCACACTGGGTCCTCCCTTTAACTCGAGAACACCGACGTAATCGCCTTGAGTGGTGCAGACAACGGTCACTCTGGGATCAGGAATGGAACAGTATTGTCTTTAGTGACGAGTCTCGATTTTGTTTAGGCATGCACGATGGTCGTGCCAGGGTTAGAAGGCGACGTGGTGAAAGGAGGAATCCACAGTTTTTTGTTGAAAGACATGTTCATCACACTGTTGGAGTTATGGTTTGTAGTGCTGTAGCTTATGGTTCCAGGTCACCTTTAATCTTCATCAGAGGTAACATGAACGCGTAGCGTTATATCCACGAAGTTCTAGAACCCCATCTTTTACCCTATCTTGACACCCTGGCAGATCCAACTTTCCAACAAGATAATGCCCGACCACATGTTGCAAGAGTCACAATAGACTTCTTTCAACATAATGATGTCACATTGTTACCATGGCCACCAAGATCTCCCGACTTATCCCCAATTGAGCACGTATGGGATATGATTTGCAACGTCCTCCTCAGACTCTAGAAGCACTTCGAGAGGAGTTGGTGGTTGCCTGGAATGAGATCAGTTACTTATTATGCTTCATTAAGTACTCATAAAAAATTTTATTAAAATAAAACCATTTAAACTGGGTGTTCGGATTTATATGTCACTTAGTATATAATAAAAATAAAGACATTGAAACTGCAATAGAGGTGTTAAATAATTATATGAAAAACGTTATAAATTGGTTAAATGTATATAAACTTAAACTAAACACAAACAAAACAAAATATATGCTAATAGGATAATCTTTAGATCAAGATACGATAAATCTTAGAATTTATCATGAAAAAATTGTGTCAATCGAATCATTTAAGTATTTGGGCAAATACGTAGACAATAAATTAAAATTTGAAGGGCACTATGAATATATTATTTCAAAAATATCCAAGAAAATAAATTACTCTTATAGAAAACACTATCATTCTTCCTCATTTGTTATATTGTTCGACTACTTTGTTCACTGCAAATGATACTGTATTTTCAAAATTACAAATATTACAAAATAAAGCGATGAGAATCATCTTAAATAAAAATAAATATACTAGAATAAATTTTATGCTGAAAGAAATACAATGGTTAAATATTAAAAATTTCATAGCCTACTTGGTTTTCACTTTCATATTCAAGTTAAAAAATCATCTTCTACCAGATCACTCAGAAAATTTTACTATATTGAACAATGAGTGCCACAATTATTCTACTAGATGAGGTATAGACTTTCATTTACAAAACTGCAGTAGCAATATATCGAGCTAGTCAGTATTTCAAAAGGAATTGTACGAATTTAATAAATTAAGTAATGATATCAAGATGCGTGTCAATTTGAAAATGTTCAAAGGGAAATGGAAAAAATATCTCATAAAAAACCAGAATTCATAGTAGTGAAAGTTTGTATAAAAATATGTAGTCCTGAAGACATAATATATTTTGTGATATACTGTGACATTGTAGCATTAATGCTAAATAAATCTGAAACAAACAAAGTACCAAGTTTTCCGTATCATTTATTGTTTCGTCCCACAATTGACTGCAGAGATGGGACCGATGTTAATCCTAAATTGGGTTTCGAAAATTTCAGAGCCAATCTACTTGGCTGATCCATTAGACACGTCTCGTCATAAGTGCAGACGGCGCTGGGTCCAGGTAGAATACAATATTACCCTCCTAATGATCTTGTAATGATCTGTCGACCAGACTAGAGTCGATTGATGTGAAGAAGCTTTTGTAGGGGGGATGGCAGTCGTAAAAGAGGACTGATTACCGGAATGATCTACATCGTTAGCGACCAAATGAATTGTTATCAACATTAGTTGTGCGAGAGACGTCCGCAGCGATAGTGCTCAATCGGATCTGACCGCTTTATGTTTTCGTTTGATAATAGCAATCATTCGAATCGGGTAAGCAGCTACCGCACTGATAGTTTCTATTCGATTATTTATTTTCGTAATGATTGATTGTTTTTTTAATCTAATTGATATTTAACAGTAGTGTCTGAAGTCCATATTACGATTGTCATGTTGATAAAATGCAGCGCCTGCAGAACGTTAGTCTCACGCAGATCTCTAAAAGAACTCGTTATGACTGCGTTTTATATACAGGGTGTTCCTTAATGATATGCGAATATTTAAGGGTGTGAATCTACATGAAAAATTAATGTTAGTTTGCTGGTCCAAAAATGTTTCCTTACAAAAAGTCGGGGTGTTGAAGTTTTAGGAAAAAAATTGATATTAATTAATATTCCCAGAACCGCTTCAGACATTTCACTGATAATTAGCACGTAGTGAAGGTTAATAAAGTTGCATATTTTTCAATGCAAAATTTATTTTTAGCTTTAACAGTGGCGTGCGTACGGGTATTGACTACGTAATTTTTTAAGAAAAAGAATTATTATTGAATTCCCCGTTCAATTTAAAACAAACGCTCTCTCTTGAATTGTTTTCTTTCGATACGCCATTTTTGAGTAAAAAAATAAAAACCGTTCTATTGTACGAGAAAATTAATGTAATAATTGCTGTGGAATATGGTAATTATATGTTAAAATGCTTTAAATGCGGTTCAAATGACCCTTATTCCACGTATTTTGGGCTGCCCATATCGAATCCGAGGTCGTTTTATATGTATGTGATTCCGTTTATGATGTAGATCTAATTACTTAGCGAAAAATTGCAAAACTAGGCGCTGAACATGAATACCATAGTGAAAAATTTCTTAAGTGTTATCAGACGGAATTTAGGGTGGAAAGTTGACGAGAAACTATTTTTCCGGGCTAGCCGTACATTCTAGCGGTGTATCGACATCGCATTTGGAATCTACGCACCCGATTTACCCAGAAAACGAGTTTCCATCTCGATCATTGACGCGCAAGGATTTTTAGAAATTTTTTATTAGTCGTTTTTTGACAAAGTTGCATTCTTGCCAGTATCTTGAAAACGAGGCATTTTCGGACGGAATGGGCCATGGATTCGGTTTCAGCGACCCAAAAAGCGTATTATAAGATGTGTTGCGTTCACGTTCCCGACTGACCCATTTTGTGACTTTTTGGTACTTGGTAATTATATGTTAAAATGCTTTAAATGCTGTTCAAATGACCCTTATTCCACGTATTTTGGGCTGTCCATATCGAATCCGAGGTCGTTTTATATGTACGTGATCCCGTTTATGATGTAGATCCAATTACTTAGCGAAAAATTGCAAAACTAGGCGTTTTTTGCGACTTTAAGGTGCTAAAAATCCATTTTTACTATCGATGAGAGCCTAGCTTTGCACAATGAGGTAATTTGGGGCGCTAAATATGAATATCATAGTGAAAAATTTCTTAAGTGTTATCAGGCGGAATTTAGGGTGGAAAGTTGACGAGAAACCATTTTTCCGGGCTAGCCTTAAATTCTAGCGATGTATCGACATCGAATTTGGAATCTACGCACCCGATTTACCCAGAAAACAAGTTTCCACCTCGATCATAGACGCGCAAGGGTTTTTAGAAATTTTTTATTAGTCGTTTTTTGACAAAGTTGAATTCTTGCCAGTATCTTGAAAACGAGGCATTTTCGGACGGAATGGGCCATGGATTCGGTTTCAGCGACCCAAAAAGCGTATTATAAGATATGTTGCGTTCATGTTCCCGACTGACCCATTTTCTGACTTTTTGGTACTTGGTAATTATATGTTAAAATGCTTTAAATGCTGTTCAAATGACCCTTATTCCACGTATTTTGGGCTGCCCATATCGAATCCGAGGTCGTTTTATATGTATGTGATTCCGTTTATGATGTAGATCTAATTACTTAGCGAAAAATTGCAAAACTAGGCGTTTTTTGCGACTTTAAGGTGCTAAAAATTCATGTTTACTATCGATGGCTACATGAGAGCGGAGCTTTGCACAATGAGGTAATTTGGGGCGCTGAACATGAATATCATGGTGAAAAATTTCTTAAGTGTTATCAGACGGAATTTAGGGTGAAAAGTTGACAAGAAACTATTTTTCCGGGCTAGCCGTAAATTCTAGCGACGTATCGACATCGAATTTGGAATCTACGCACCCGATTTATCCAAAAAACAAGTTTCCATCTCGATCATAGACGCGCAAGGGTTTTTAGAAATTTTTCATTAGTCGTTTTTTGACAAAGTTGAATTCTTGCCAGTATCCTGAAAACGAGGCATTTTCGGACGGAATCAGCCATGGTTTCGGTTTCAGCGACCCAAAAAGCGTATTATAAGATGTGTTGCGTTCACGTTCCCGAGTGACCCATTTTGTGACTTTTGTCTGTTCGCTGTGACATCTTTTTCATTATTTAGTTTTTACAATCTTGTCGATAATGGTGGATTATTCAAATGCAGAAATGGCGGAAACGCATTACGTATTATGGCCTTGCCGACGGTAATGGTGAGCAAGCCAGACGGATTTATCACCAGAGATATCCCGATCGTGCTTTGCCAGATCGAACCTTTTCTAATCTTCATCGGCGTCTTGTTGAAACTGGTTCTGTCCGAAAAGGAACATCTAAAGGTACACCTCTAAGTGTGAGAACACCTGAAATTAAGGAAGCAGTGCCGCACGAAGTCGAAGAACATCCTGAAACGTGTACGAGAAAGATCGCTAGACACTTAAATATTTGCCATCAAATTGTTTAGAGAATTTTATCTTGTTATATCCTTACCATATTTTAATAGTACAGGCATTCACACGCTTAAATATTCGCATATCATTAAGGATCACCCTGTATAGAGATGCTTCTTAAAAAAATATGACGACAATTTGCCGTCACAGTCTTGAATCTGGAGAAAGAACAGGATATTCATGAATACTTATACTGTCTTCCGCTGCTTTGTACTCTTTTTATTCAAAAACTTATGAAAGGAAGAAGAAAAATTGGTAGCAAGATTGTCCATTTGCGTCTAAAACTCCAAGCATTGTACATATTGACGTAAATCAAAAATAAGCTCTAGAGAAAGTGTGGTTCTTGATGGTGGAGGGCTGCCTGCGGTCAAGTCAAACCTACAATGAAGAAATCAGATAAAAAATTAAAGCCAATGAGCGCCTGGCAGAACAGTCAATATACGGGTGACTTTGAAGTTGAGGCATTATTTTACCTTGTGTTATAAAGTATCCTCCCGACAAGTATTTCAGTGCGGACCTGTATTTGATCGTGCGGTCTTGGAGCACCGGCATGTCACCTGATTCACGAGCCCTTTGTACTACATTAACAAAGGCACGAGGGGTTGGTTGCACTCGATTGGGGAACCGATCCGCATAAACATGTGCCATTTTTCATTTCGTTTGAGCCACGCAACAGACACCACTATTCACTCACGCGTTACCGACTGACACTGACTGTATACAACTGAATAGAATAATTGTAAAAACATCGTTCCAAATTCTTTCGCTTTTTTGTTTCCGATGCGATGAACCGATAAGGCGGATTATATCCGTTGTTGCCAAACACGAGCACATAATATTATTATTGAGACAGGGCGGTACTCAAACCTCCAAAGGGCTATAACTTTGTTACTTTAATTTTACCAGAAAAATGGTAAAGGAAAAAAACATTTCTTTTGATCAGATCTACTCACTGTTAAAATAAATGGCTCAACTTCGAAGTCACCCTGTATAAAATCGAGTTAAAAATAAAAAAGTTACGACATACTGAATTTGACTGAAATTTTACTTGTAGCGTTTATTTGAATATCAGTTATCAGAATTTAAGTTAGATTCGTCATATTTTTACTTAACGAGCTATTAGACGATTCTTTCAGTAATTTTAAGACAAAAGGTTTATACAAGACGAAAAAATGAACGCTACTAACTTTCGTGCAATTTTTATTATGCTCTTTGGCTTAAGCAAGCAGACATACACCTTTTTTGTACCTTGAATTTTTCCGTATCTTGCTTGGTTTTCGAGAAAAAAAATCCACTCATTTGAATATCGCTCGACCACACAAGGTATATGGGGCCGTTCAAGTATTACGTAAGCAGATTTATTACAAGTATCCGTCGCGTGTATCACTGCGTGCTCGCGTTTTCGTATTCACCTTGCTTGGTTTTTGCTGTTGTTGTTGTTAAGTGTATTTGAGTAATTTGTTAAGTTTCTGTTTCTGTTAAATACTGTCGTCTTTGTTTTACAACACGTTGGCGGTAGTCCATCATTCGGAGGTAGCCCTGAATGCGGCACTCACGCATCCATTCTATCTTGGGTGTAAATACATTATAGTTCCTTGTCGGATTTTGCTTCTAATTTGTAATTTCGCCACTCTTCGTTAACTAACTTTTGTACATTTTGTACTTTCGTACTTGTATGAGATTTTTGAAAACTTTCAAACTACTTGGATTTGTCTATGTGAAACGACATCTTATTTAAACATTAAACTTTGGCTAATGGAATCAATGGTAACACAAATGTTAACTTGCTTTACTATGCTTACAATACGTCTACTCGCTATAGTATCCGAACGAAACAATACACTGATAGACGAAATTTAGACAAGTGAACACCGCGCGGTAATTCCCCTACTCGGTTCTAAAGCGAGTAGGGGAATTACCGCGCGCTGTTCACTAAACGTATGCATTATTTGCGGGAATCCCCGAAAATGCGTTTCGTTTTCAAGCAAAGACAATGTGACGGTTGCCATTCGTGTAAAAAAGTAAATAACTACCGATGACGTAATCATCATCTAGACTCCCCTACCCCCATGTCAACTAAAATAAGCAAAGCAAAGAACTCCCCGCTCCCCCATAATGCTCATGTAATACTTGAAGGGCCCTTATTTTGAAATTATTTTTTCTTATAATTTCTTATTACTAATTACGTAACAACAACAAATACTAAATAACATTCACATAACTAGTAAGAAAAATTATAAAAAAATAATTTGCAAAATAAATTTTTTCCATATCATTTGTGTGGTCCAGAAATATTCAATTAAGTGGGCTTTTTTGACATCCTGTATACAGGGTGTCCCAGAAGTCGACGTCAAGCCGAAACCGGGTGATAGGCAAAGTCATAACAGCTATCAGGAAAAAATTAAAAAAATTTTATGTATGTGTTTTGAAAATTATAGGTCTTTGAAAAAGATATAGAAATTTCACACCCTGCGGCAGTCTGCCAACTCCTGATACTACAAATATTAACTTTTTTTGGATTTTATTTTTACAATGTAATGATGAATAATGCATCTTCAAACTGGTGTCTCAACCTTACTGCCAACTTTTCTCGTTCAGGAAGAATTGCCAGTTATTTCCCAATCAAGTATTCCAAAGTAAAACTTTGCTCAACTTTAACTGGCTGTACTGGAAAAAAATGTACTACGAGAGTTTGGCAAGTAACCTTAAAAGTTGGCGCATTTAATAACGATTCCAAAATGGTATAATACTTAGAAGATTACTCGTTAATTTATGCACAATTTTTATTTGAAGAAAAACTGATGAAAATTTTTCAAAATTTCCTAATTAAACAGCGATTATGAAAACGCACAAGGACCCTTAAGGATAAGTGTTTGCACAACAGTGGGCGTCAAAATGCTGCTGATGATGATTTACCTTTACAGCAAATGCTCAAACTGTTTTCCTTCAGCCGCAATACACGCTCGACATCTTCTTAAAAAAGATCGGGTTATTAAACGAGCAAATCCACGGTTATTAACAAACGCAGCTGCTTCCAATAGTCTTTGCCGTAGCTCAGCTACATTTTGAATCGGCTTGAAATACACTTTTTCTTTTACAGTTCCCCAGTCAAAAAATCTAAAGGATTCAAATCAGGTGATCGGGCTGGCCACGGTATTGTACCAGACCGCCTTATCCATCTGCCTGGAAAGTTTTGATCGAGATACTCTCTCACTGAGAGTGCATAGTGCGCTGGGCAGCCATCATGTTGAAACCACATGTCCCTCTAAATACTCAGTGGCACGTCCACCAATACATTTTGTACATGATTTTTCAAAAAATCCAAATAAACTTCAGCAGTCAAAGTCTCTGGGAACTCAAACGGACCGATTATTTTACCATTTAAAATTCCTGTCCAATGGTTTATCTTGAAGCGATATTGAGATTTATCTTCTCTTCAAATGTGGGTTTGCTACGTGCCACTCGTGTTAAGTTATGCAGGTTCATGTACCCATCTTTCTTAAATGTGGTCTCATCCGACCATAAAATTTTTTCAAAGAACTGTGGATCTTTCCTGTGTCTTTCTAACATTGTGCGACAAAAAGCAACTCGGGGCTCATAATCCCAGGGCAGGAGAGGTTGAACACGCTGTATGTGGTATGGATGAAGCACATCACTTACTTGCTATTGCACACTTTGATACCGATCAGTACTCCTTCGTTTACTGCGCATCTTTACATGTTCGTGCTTGTTGATTTCGTACTGTTACTAATTTTGGATTCGTGAACTGGACTGTTGATCGCTTGTGATTTGGATTTGGACTGTTTAATTGCTCTTCAAAACAACATTTGCTTTCCTTAGACTATCTTTGATAGTGTGATTGTGCAGTGCCGCTATGTCCGTGTACACCGTACAAGAATATGCTAACATGCACCTCATTTATGGGGAATGCAGATGCAACGCTAGTGCTGCAGCGAGACTTCACTGTAAGAGGTACCCGAATGCAGCTCGTCATCCAGATCATCGAGTGTTCACAAATGTGCACCGCTTACTGTTCTCAGAGGGCCAACTACCAAACCAATCACACGGTGAGGGAAGGTCTTTCCTTCCTTACGAAGACGTGGTGCTAGGAGCTGTCGAAGAAGAGCCGAGTACTTCAGTGCGTGCAATAGAACTAAAAACAGGTGTGCCCAAAAGCACAGCCCATAGAATCTTGCAAAAAAACGTGCTTCATCCATACCACGTACAGCGTGTTCAAGCTCTTCTGCCCCGGGATTATGAGCCCCGAGTTGCTTTTTGTCGCACAATGTTAGAAAGACACAGGGAAGATCCACGGTTCTTTGAAAAAATTTTATAGTCAGATGAGACCACATTTAAGAAAGATGGGTACATGAACCTGCATAACTTACACGAGTGGCACGTAGCAAACCTACATTTGATGAGAGAAGATAAATCTCAATATCGCTTCAAGATAAACCATTGGACAGGAATTTTAAATGGTAAAATAATCGGTCCATTTGAGTTCCCAGAGACTTTGACTGCTGAGGTTTATTTAGGTTTTTTGCAAAATCATTTAGAAAATCTATTGGAGGACGTGCCACTGAGTATTTACAGGGACATGTGGTTTCAGCATGATGGCTGCCCAGCGCACTATGCACTCTCAGTGAGAGAGTATTTTGATCAAAGCTTTCCAGGCAGATGGATAGGGCGGTCTGGTACAATACCGTGGCCAGTCCGGTCACCAGATTTGAATCCGTTAGATTTCTTTTACTGGGGAACTGTAAAAGAAAAAGTGTATTTCAAGCCGATTCAAAATGTATCTGAGCTACGGCAAAGACTATTGGAAGCAGCTGAGTTTGTTAATAACCGTGGATTCGCTCGTTTAATAACCCGATCTTTTTTAAGATGTCGAGCGTGTATTGCGGCTGAAGGAAAACAGTTTGAGCATTTGCTGTAAAGGTAAATCATCATCAGCAGCATTTTGACGCCCACTGTTGTGCAAACAGTTATCCTTAAGGGTCCTTAACGAGTAATCTTCTAAGTATTATACCATTTTGGAATCCTTAATAAATGCGCCAACTTTTAAGGTTACTTGCCAAACTCTCCTAGTACATTTTTTTCCAGTACAGCCAGTTAAAGTTGAGCAAAGTTTTACTTTGGAATACTTGGTTGGGAAATAAGTGGCAATTTTTCCTGAACGAGAAAAATTGGCAGTAAGGTTGAGACACCAGTTTGAAAATGCATTATTCATCATTACATTGTAAAAATAAAATCCAAAAAAAGTTAATGTTTGTAGTAACAGGAGTTGACAGACTGCCGTAGGGTGTGAAATTTCTATGTTTTTTTCAAAGACCTATAATTTTCAAAACACATACTTCTGGGACACCCTGTATGCCAGTTGTTTTCCTGAACAGTACGTACAAAAATTATCTATAACAGTCAATACTCTCATCACTGAACAAACCGTTATCCATTATTATCAGTGGTAGGAACATTTCAAAACATGAGTATTTTGTAGCTGATCTGTCAGCAGCGATAATCCCATTCTAAATGCATATTATGATTGATGATTGCTACCACATTGATAACAAATTGTATTTATTTGCCTTCCTCCAGAATTAGATTATTTTTGAGAGGAACGAGCAGATAAGTCAACATGTGGCGGCTATTCCTGTTAATATCGCTCTTCGCTTTTCCTACATCTTCAAGAGCGGCACCTGCAGCATCAGAGAAAACATGTGGATACCAGGTAACTTCGCTTTGAAAATCTTTGTCTTGTCTTATTCGGTAACGTAGAAAAATGTGCAATTTGCTTGGTCCCAAAATGATATTTGAAAGTGAATCTAATTGCTGCTACACAGTTTTACTATTCATTGTTTTGGTACAGTATTATAAATTGTCGAACCGTTTCCGAATACTGGTTCGCTTGTTTTCTTCAGAACTGTTGATATTATAGGAATCAAACACGAGATTCGAAAATCATGAATATTAGGGGTCAAACTACAGTATATTCAGATAAGAGATAGACCGGATGTAAACAAAAGGTTCGGGTGATTTTCACGCTAACGCCGCCGTCTCGACGTAAAACAGGAGCCCTCATTGGTCAATTCGCAATTAAATGCCTATGCAGAGCGGCAGAGCAGTCGTATCAAGGCAGAGTCACATTCAGGTTCAGACGTGTTACGTATGTCGTGTGCATCATTGCAATTTGATATTTCTTTGGACGTTTTCGTTTGTTATCTTATTAAGTTGTTGAGTTTGTCGTTGTTATTGTTATACCTTGTTATTGATTGTTATTGTTATCAACTGCTTGCGCAAAATGCCCAGTAGTACAGATACTGCCGATGACGTTGTAAACTCCTGTAGTCCACCTAGGAAACGCTCTAAAAAAAGACACCTGAGTGCAGAAATGAAAGAGGTCATTTTGAATATACATAAGTATATAAGATCGAGCGCGAGGAGAACGAGGCATCAACCATCAAATAAATTGTTGTGAAGGTTTCTCACAAAGTTGGGGTGTGTCGCGCATCAGTGTTTAATGTGTTAAGACAATACAAAAAAAATCACACCTTTTCTGAGCCAATGACCAGTAAACATCGCAAAAGTATTGTTAAATCATTGGATGAAGCTGATAAGCATGCGATTAGGACGAAAGTGCATGAATTCTTCTTTAGGAATGAAATACCTACTATAGATAAAGTACTGCAGGAGGTAAATGGAGATACAACGTTGCCAAATTTCAAACGATCAACTTTCCATGCGTTACTGAAGCATTTAAATTTCAAATGGAAAAAATGGGGTCGTAATAGTTTACTACTGGATAGAGAAGAAATTGTGCTATGAAGGAGGGATTATTTAACAAAAATTGGGAAATATAGAAATCAAAACAGGAAGATTTATTACCGTGATGAAACGTGGGTAAACGCAGGACACACTACAAGTAAAGTATGGGTTGATGATTCTGTAACTTCATCCAGGAGGGCCTTTCTAGATGGACTGTCCACCGGATTAAAAAATCCAGCAGGTAAATACGAGTAATAGACAACAATCGGATGTTTTTCAAACCTTGGGAACAAGGTTCTAAACATTAATTCCAGGGGGCAGATAAAACATATTACAAGTAACAAAACTTTTATAACTTTCGATAAAATGCGTGGATGTTTTATTGTCATTTTCATTTGTTAGAACTTTTTTAAGCCATGTTTTTATGTGTTTTCGATATTTCAATATCGAAAAATATCAAATTTGAAGAAGCAATGCTGAAAATACAATTATTAAGTATTGACAAGGATCACAAGGCAGAATATCAAAAATACGCCATTGACGAAATGGCAGCAAGTCAAAATAAAACTGTGCTCCGTTTACCTCCATACCAATCCCATTGAGCTCATATGGGCAGAGGTTAAAAATTATATAGCTAAGCACAATACAACTTTTAAATTTTGAGACCTCAAAGGACTTTTCAAAGAAGCAGTAGAATTAATAACAGCGCAAAAATGGGAAAACTGTATTAAGCACGTGAAGGACAAAGTTGAAAAGAGAATGTGGGAACTGGACAATATTTTAGAGGAACAAGTCGAGCCATTCATTATTGACGTTGGTGCTTCAGGCAGTAGCGATGATGAAAGTTCATCAAGCTCATCTTTCCAATAAAAGATGTCGTTCATCAAATTCGGTAAGTTATAAGTAATTATAAAGCTACTGTATTTTTTAATTAATTATTGACATTTTTGAACCCATTTTGGCAAAACCTATTCAAGAATCTACTTTCTGACAATGTTCAACCATGCACATTTTTTTACGTTTTGAACGTTTTAATTTGGTTACATATTTACCTAGAAATCAAAAAATATACTAATCAATATTCTAAAAGCAATTTTAAGAGATATACGATTATTTTTAATTTAGGCTAATTTAAACGCCATTTTGAGATTATATTCGACTGTATTTCACCAAACATCAGGCGGCATCCGAAGCTGGAACTCGAAGCGAAAATTTTGAAACCCTTATATATATTAACATCACTATATATTTCTTACCCCACCCCCACATGATCCTATATCCATCACCAATCGTATACACATCGAATTGTGCTAATTTACTACAAAGTTACGCAAAGCAGCATCTACTATCTAAAATATGTACTGCGTGACTCTTAATACGTCCCTGCCGAATGTTACAGCGTTCGATGATCACGTGGTCTTGTTTATGTCCGGTCTATCTCTTATCTGAATATACTGTAGGTCGTAACGCCCTCCGGCTTGACGAGTAGTAAAACTCTGTAGTCGTCATAGTCGCGACTCCGAAGGATCCACCGTCACACAGAACGGTTTGTTATTTTCTTCAGCGTTTTTTAATTCTCAAATTGTTTCCAGTCCTGTCATCCGGTCAAAGAAGGATTTATCAATGTTCACTTAGTGCCACATACTCACGATGACGTCGGCTGGCTTAAAACTCTCGACCAATATTATTACGGAAGTAAGTGAACATATAGATTAAAACCACGCAATCGCTTTGGGAACTAGATTTAAAAATAGTAGAGACAACAAGATGCATGTTACAGATACAGAACATGCCGGATATTTTCTTACAAAGTAAGATTTTAAATGAAAAACAAGTCGCTATAAATTAACACATAAAATATTGTAGCCGTAATGATAGACGTATTAAATCTTGAGTTATTGATAATTAATTAAATTTCATACCGAATTTTATTCATATTTCAGGAGTATCAATTACGAGTATGATCACTGTTCCCATGCTTTTCAAAAAAATACATTATAGGTTGTTGCATTTTCACTTCATTTTCATACTCTGAAACATTTTCTCTAACAACTTATTTTCAGGTCGAACTCAGACTCAAAATGCTGGAGTACAATATATCATTGAGTCTGTTATAGATGCCTTAGCTAAAGATCCAAACAGAAGGTACTTATCACTTTATCTACATATCTTTTGATAAAATGCATTTATGACTATTAATAACTTCATCCAAGGGCGGATTCAGGATTTCGTCTTTTGGGGCGCAAACGATATTTGGGGCTGGTAATTTTTCTACATCAGTTGAACTTCTGGAATTTATCCTATTATTGCTCCTTAAATCCATTGTGTTCTATCTGTTGCCCATTTGTAATTTATTATTACAGTTATAAAAGAAGACGTTTATTAACATTATTCCATCATTCTCTAGGTTTATATACGTGGAAACAGCTTTCTTCTGGAAATGGTGGATAAAACAGCACGATACAGTCAAAGCTCAGGTCAGAAGGTTTGTGAATAGTGGACGCTTAGAATTTATCAGTGGAGGATGGAGCATGAATGACGAAGCGGCCACTCATTATCAGTCAATCATTGACCAAATGGCATGGGGTCTCAGGTACAATTATATTTAACAATATCATTTATAATTACTTTGCGTAAGATGGTATTTTGGTTTCTATTGTAGTTTGTATCTATCATCTACGTATATCTTCTCACTGAAAAGAAGATAACTAAACCGACCAGAAATCGACGTCAAGTCTAAGAAAAAATCGAAATTTGTAGTAGCAGGAACTGGAAGATTTTTTTCAGACTATAAATTGAATAGTACACGACTTAAATTCTTTTATATTTAAGTTTTTTATATATAAGTAAATTATTACAACGGTTTTCTTATTTAGAATAATAATTTTATACCAGTTCTTACAAATATTGCATTTTATTTTTATCGTAAAACACTTCTGCTGTTCTATGGTGGAGGATCTACTTTACTCAGGGGCGGCTGGCCCTTAAGTTCTGCAGAGCCAGCAAAACTTTTGTCTTAACAGAAAAAAGCAGTAGTAATTTGATCATTATTTATTTTCCGTGCTATCACACAAATAGAAACAATACCGGCAACGCTGCCCGCGCAAGACACGGCGTCGAGTCTGTTTTGTACTGAGAAAGCATTATAATCGACCAATTGTGTACTTGTTATTTTCGTCGCGACCGCAGCGTAACATTATTCATGGGCCACTTGAAAAGGGTCTGTGCACTACTTCGACACAAGCCGCACGCGCTTGCTTTTGTCTCTCTCTACAAAATCACATGCGCGATTTAAGCATAAGCATGTGCTGCAAGTTATACAGATCTAATGCGAAGTACGATATCTGATTGGTCGTTCGGTGCTCGGTCCTCGGCGGTATTGTCATATTGGTCACCTGTTTTATTTTGCCACGAGCCGCCACTGACTCTACTCCCCATCTCTTTAAAGGTCATTGCCAGGATGTGGTTGATGTTTCTGTTCGACAATAGAGGGCGTGCGGTATGGTCAACGCAGGGATGGCCACGGAACGGGAATTGTTTCGTTATAGAATTGTCGTTGTGCGGTTAAAATCATTTGTAATTACCGTACGAGAACGGGGTTATTTCCGGTGCTCTCGTGTAGCAGTTCAGCGGCCACAACCTGCGTTAGTGAATAAATTTCACACCCAGTGCTGAAGTTTTGCCGGGTTGTGGAATTTATTTCGACCATGGAAAATTTCAACGTGAAGGTGATCGACGACAAATTTGCTGCCAAGAAGGAGCGCAAGATCGAACTGACATATAAAAAATAGGTATGTCCGGATTTGCAGAACACCTGTTTTATTTTGCCACGAGCCGCCACTGACTCTACTACCCATCTCTTTAAAGGTCATTGCCAGGATGTGGTTGATGTTTCTGTTCGACAATAGAGGGCGTGCGGTATGGTCAACGCAGGGATGGCCACGGAACGGGAATTGTTTCGTTATAGAATTGTCGTTGTGCGGTTAAAATCATTTGTAATTACCGTCGACCTTAAATACGAGAACGGGCTTATTTCCGGTGCTCTCGTGTAGCAGTTCAGCGGCCACAACCTGCGTTAGCGAATAAATTTCACAACCAGTGCTGGAGATTTGCCGGGTTGTGGAATTTATTTCGACCATGGAAAATTTCAACGTGAAGGTGATCGACGACAAATTTGCTGCCAAGAAGGAGCGCAGGATCGAACTGACATATAAAAAATAGGTAAGTTCGGATTTGCAGAACACCTGTTTTATTTTGCCACGAGCCGCCACTGACTCTACTCCCCATCTCTTTAAAGGTCATTGCCAGGATGTGGTTGATGTTTCTGTTCGACAATAGAGAGCGTGCGGTATGGTCAACGCAGGGATGGCCACGGAACGGGAATTGTTTCGTTATAGCATTGTCGTTGTGCGGTTAAAATCATATGTAATTACCGTCGACCTTAAATACGAGAACGGGATTATTTCCGGTGCTCTCGTGTAGCAGTTCAACGGCCACAACCTGCGTTAGTGAATAATTTTACACCCAGAGCTGGAGATTTGCCGGGTTGTGGAATTTATTTCGACCATAGAAAATTTCAACGGGAAGATGATCGACAAATTTGCTGCCAAGAAGGAGCGCAGGATCGAACTGACATAAAAAATAGGTATGTTCGGATTTGCAGAAAACCTATTTTATTTTGCCACGAGCCGCCACTGACTCTACTCCCCATCTGTTTAAAGGTCATTGCCAGGATGTGGTTGATGTTTCTGTTCGACAATAGAGGACGTGCGGTGTGGTCAACGCAGGGATGGCCACGGAACGGGAATTGTTTCGTTATAGAATTGTCGTTGTGCGGTTAAAATCATTTGTAATTTCCGTACGAGGACGGGGTTGTTTCCGGTACTCTCGTGTAACAGTTCAGCGGCCACAACCTGCGTTAGTGAATAAATTTCACACCCAGTGCTGGAGATTTGCCGGGTTGTGGAATTTATTTGGACCATGGAAAATTTCAACGCGAAGGTGATCGACAGATTTGTTGCTAAGAAGGAGCGCAGGATCGAACTGACATATAAAAAATAGGTAAGTTCGGATTTGCAGAACACCTGTTTTATTTTGCCACGAGCCGCCACTGACTCTACTCCCCATCTCTTTAAAGGTCATTGCCAGGATGTGGTTGATGTTTCTGTTCGACAATAGAGGACGTGCGGTATGGTCAACGCAGGGATGGCCACGGAACGGGAATTGTTTCGTTATAGAATTGTCGTTGTGCGGTTAAAATCACTTGTAATTACCGTCGACCTTAAATACGAGAACGGGGTTATTTCCGGTGCTCACGTGTAGCAGTTCAGCGGCCACAACCTGCGTTAGTGAATAAATTTCACACCCAGTGCTGGAGATTTGCCGGGTTGTGGAATTTATTTCGACCATGGAAAATTTCAACGTGAAGGTGATCGACGACAAATTTGCTGCCAAGAAGGAGCGCAGGATCGAACTGACATATAAAAAATAGGTAAGTTCGGTTTTGCAGAACACCTGTTTTATTTTGCCACGAGCCGCCACTGACTCTACTCCCCATCTCTTTAAAGGTCATTACCAGGATGTGGTTGATGTTTCTGTTCGAAAATAAAGGGCGTGCGGTATGGTCAACGCAGGGATGGCCACGGAACGGGAATTGTTTCGTTATAGAATTGTCGTTGTGCGGTTAAAATCATTTGTAATTACCGTCGACCTTAAATACGAGAACGGGCTTATTTCCGGTGCTCTCGTGAAGAAGTTCAGCGGCCACAACCTGCGTTAGTGAATAAATTTCACACCTAGTGCTGGAGATTTGCGGGTTGTGGAATTTATTTCGATCTTGGAAAATTTCAACGTGAAGGTGATCGACGACAAATTTGCTGCCAAGAAGGAGCGCAGGATCGAACTGACATATAAAAAATAGGTAAGTTCGGATTTGCAGAACACCTGTTTTATTTTGCACGAGCCGCCACTGACTCTACTCCCCATCTCTTTAAAGGTCATTGCCAGGATGTGGTTGATGTTTCTGTTCGAAAATAAAGGGCGTGCGGTATGGTCAACGCAGGGATGGCCACGGAACGGGAATTGTTTCGTTATAGAATTGTCGTTGTGCGGTTAAAATCATTTGTAATTACCGTCGACCTTAAATACGAGAACCGGCTTATTTCCGGTGCTCTCGTGTAGCAGTACAGCGGCCACAACCTGCGTTAGTGAATAAATTTCACACCTAGTGCTGGAGATTTGCCGGGTTGTGGAATTTATGTCGACCATGGAAAATTTCAACATGAAGGTGATCGACGACAAATTTGCTGCCAAGAAGGAGCGCAGGATCGACCTGACATAAAAAAATAGGTAAGTTCGGATAATAAAGGGCGTGCGGTATGGTCAATGCAGGGATGGCCACGGAACGGGAATTGTTTCGTTATAGAATTGTCGTTGTGCGGTTAAAATCATTTGTAGTTACCGTACGAGAACGGGGTTATTTCCGGTGCTCTCGTGTAGCAGTTCAGCGGCCACAACCTGCGTTAGTGAATAAATTTCACACCCAGTGCTGGAGATTTGCCGGGTTGTGGAATTTATTTCGACCATGGAAAATTTCAGCGCGAAGGTGATCGACAGATTTGCTGCTAAGAAGGAGCGCAGGATCGAACTGACATATAAAAAATAGGTAAGTTCGGATTTGCAGAACACCTGTTTTATTTTGCCACGAGCCGCCACTGACTCTACTCCCCATCTCTTTATAGGTCATTGCCAGGATGTGGTTGATGTTTCTGTTCGAAAATAAAGGGCGTGCGGTATGGTCAACGCAGGGATGGCCACGGAACGGGAATTGTTTCGTTATAGAATTGTCGTTGTGCGGTTAAAATCATTTGTAATTACCGTCGACCTTAAATACGAGAACGGGGTTATTTCCGGTGCTCTCGTGTAGCAGTTCAGCGGCCACAACCTGCGTTAGTGAATAAATTTCACATCTAGTGCTAGAAATTTGCCGGGTTGTGGAATTTATTTCGACCATGGAAAATTTCAACGCGAAGGTGATCGACAGATTTGCTGCTAAGAAGGAGCGCAGGATCGAACCGACTTATAAAAAATAGGTAAGTTCGGGTTTGCAGAACACCTGTTTTATTTAGCCACGAGCCGCCACTGGCTCTACTCCCCATCTCTTTAAAGGTCATTGCCAGGATGTCGTTGATGCTTCTGTTCGACAATAGAGGGCGTGCGGGAATTGTTTCGTTATAGAATTGTCGTTGTGCGGTTAAAATCATTTGTAATTACGGTCGACCTTAAATACGAGAACGAGGCTATTTCCGGTGCTCTAGTGGAGCAGTTCGGCGGCAACAACCTGCGTTAGTGAATAAATTTCACACCCAGTGCTGGAGATTTGTCGGGTTGTGGAGATTTTTTGTATTAACACTCCAAAACGATATATCTATCATTGTTAGAGGGTTGTGATTCACATCTGCGACTTCCTATCCTTGTTCACCCTTTGCTCCGGAGCTCCGAAGTTTTGATTGGCCAAATGGCACTACTTGTTATTTCTTTTCTAGACAGGATATAACAGTATGCGGCTTGACGTCGACTTCTGCGACACCCTATAGAGTAAAGAGTATAGGTTCTTATTGTATTATTTTCTTGTTCAAATGATATTCCGGTCCAAAGCTATTAATGTTGTTATTTCAGAAAACTGAACGACTCTTTTGGTGAGTGTGGCCGGCCGAAAATGGGTTGGCAGATCGATCCATTCGGACACAGCAGAGAAATGGCCTCGATATTCGCCCAATTGGGCTTTGACGGAGTACTTTTAGGCAGAATAGATTACCAGGATAAGCACTTCAGGCTAGCGTCGAAAACCCCTGAGATGGTTTGGAAGTCTAGTCAAAGCTTAGGTAAACTTCGTGATCGATATTTATAACCGTTCCGTATATTTTAACGATCTTTTTTTAGGTGAATCTAGCAACATTTTCACGGGGGTGCTGTACAACATATACATTGCGCCTTCTGGATTCTGTTTCGATATTCTTTGCAGTGACGACCCAATCATAGACGATAAAGACAGCTACGACTACAATGTTGACAAAAGGGTAAAAAGATAAATTTATATACAGGGTGTTCAAGCGATCATTGGAGTAAACTGGAAAAGCTTAGCCAAATTCAAATCTCGATATTTTTGGATCGGAAGGAGATATCGAATAGCGGTATTTGGTATCTTTTCCAATTTGCTCATAAAAATACCTTCGATTTTCGTTGGAACACGCTGTATGTGTTTATATTGGATTTTTTCAAAACAGATAGACGAGTTCTTCGGTTACTTGAACAACCATTCAAAAACCTATTCAACCAGCAACATCCTGGTACCGATGGGAGGAGACTTCAACTATCAACACGCAGAAATTTGGTTCAAAAACATGGACAAGCTCATTAGGTAATGTTTTTATGTTTCAGGTTGACCAATTTTTCGCACACCTTGATAACATGACTAAGGTCTACGAGACACACAATCTTATCATCACCATGGGGGACGATTTCAACTACCAAGTTGCGGAAAAGTGGTTTAAGAACTTAGATAAGCTGATCTAGTAAGTACCTGCCGAGGTGCTGTTGAGTCATTTTGGGGTTTAACTAATATTTTCATGACTGCATGTGAAATTCTCTAATTTGCACCTCAAAATTCATAACTGGCTAGTTGAAATCTTGAAACTCCATGGCGAGAAGTCATTACATCTATATCGCATTTTAATCTCTTCATCTAAAGGTCCAAATAAAATTTGTAGAGTCTGGAGGGAGTAACATGACCTTGAGTATTACACTGACCGCACCCTCAAGGTCATTTCAATGTCGATCGAATATTTTCAAATGGATGCACATCTATATCCCATTTTAATCTCTTCATCTAAAGGTCCAAATAAAATTTGTAGAGTCTGGAGGGAGTAACATGACCTTGAGTATTACACTGACCGCACCCTCAAGGTCATTTCAATGTCGATCGAATATTTTCAAATGGATGCACCGGAGTTGGAACGAGGAAGAAATATAACGTCGCGTGATCTCGTCCATGACCTTCAGGGCAATCTCAGGGTCAAATAAAGACATGAAAAACAATCTGCTCTAGCAAAGGAGTTTAATAGCTCAGTTGTGTGATTTAGCAAGCGGTTGCCTCACAAATAAGATTTAAGATCGACATGACCTCCACTGAGGTCAACGTCACACGTTACATTTACTGCTTTTTCCAATTCCAGGGTGAAAATAAGAGGACATGATCAATGTTTTGGTCAAGTTCATCGTCATAGCCAACGTCATCGTCATGGTCATAACCAAGGTCGCAGACAAAGTCACGGTCAAGGTCCTGCAAGGGCATGGCACGGTCATAGCCAAGGACATGATCAATTTTATGGTCAAGGTTGTGGTCAAAATTATGCTCAAGTTTATTACCATGGTCATGGTCCAGGTTTTAGTCCAGGTCATGGTCAAGGCCACTTTGGCATAAGGTTGTTCTGAAGGTCGTGTCATTGTCAAGGTCATGACAATAGTCAAAGGTAGGTTCAAGGTCAGTGGGATAACTCCCGCCAACCTCGCCACTGTGCTGTCATATTGGGACGTAGAACTCTTCTTTCCAATTCTGGTGTGAAAAAGGAACGACATCATTTTAGCATACCCACTTGACTTCCAAATGACCTTGAAGGCTGTGCTGAAGGTCATGGACATGGTATTCCATTACTAAATTTTTTTTTGGTTGTGTAGTTTTCTAAATGCTTAAGTGGGGATAATGTCATTGGGAATTCGAGGTCAAGGTAGTCAAGGTCAATGTCAAGATCATCGTTATAGTCACGGTCATTGCAATGGTCATGGTAGAGGTCGAAGTCATTGTCATGGTCATGGACATGGTAAAGGTCACCTTGCGGTAACACCTACGAACCTCACAATTGTGCCGTCCAACAGTTTTGCTAGAAGCTAAATATTTACTTGACCTTTAAATGACCTTAAAGGTTGTGATGAAGGTAATGATGATGAGGTTATTAAATGTCATTTTCAAGGTTATGGGCGTAGTCAAGGTCAATGCCAATGTCAGGGCTAAAGTCAAGGTTATGGTCCAGTTCATTGTCATGGTTATGGTCAAGGCCAAGATCACCTTTAGGTAGCGCTCACAAACCTTAGCTGTGCTGTCTAACATTTTTGCTATTGTTCATGGGTAAGGTTCTATTCGGACGTAGAATTTCTTCCTCTTTCCAATTCTGGTGTGAAAAGGGCTCAATCTGATAATATTCACTTGACGTTCAAATGACCTTGAAGATTGTCAAAATCAAGATCAAAGTCTAGCTCAAGGTCGAGGTCAAGATCACGTTGGGGTAACGCCCGCAAAGCTCGCAACTGTGCTGTCCAACGTTTTTAATTTAATATTCACTTGACTTTCAAATGACCTTGAAGTTTGTCAAAATCAAGACCAAAGTCTAGGTCCAAGGTCGAGGTCAAGATCACGTTGGGGTAACGCCCGCAAAGTTCGCAACTGTGCTGTCCAACGTTTTTGATTTGCTTTTGATCTTTCCAATTCTGGTGTGGAAAAGGAAGGGCTCAATTTGATAATATTCACTTGACTTTCAAATGACCTTGAAGATTGTCAAAATCAAGACCAAAGTCTAGGTCCAAGGTCGAGGTCAAGATCACGTTGGGGTAACGCCCGCAAAGCTCGCAACTGTGCTGTCCAACGTTTTTGATTTGCTTTTGATCTTTCCAATTCGGGTGTGGAAAAGGAAGGGCTCAATTTGATAATATTCACTTGACTTTCAAATGACCTTGA
The DNA here is from genome assembly GCA_963669975.1 of Acanthoscelides obtectus. NCBI lineage: Eukaryota > Metazoa > Arthropoda > Insecta > Coleoptera > Chrysomelidae > Acanthoscelides > Acanthoscelides obtectus. The sequence goes on from CAVLJG010000005.1 coordinate 2,901,188, forward strand.
AGATTGTCAAAATCAAGAACAAAGTCTAGGTCCAAGGTCGAGGTCAAGATCACGTTGGGGTAACGCCCGCAAAGCTCGCAACTGTGCTGTCCAACGTTTTTGATTTGCTTTTGATCTTTCCAATTCTGGTGTGGAAAAGGAAGGGCTCAATTTGATAATATTCACTTGACTTTCAAATGACCTTGAAGATTGTCAAAATCAAGACCAAAGTCTAGGTCCAAGGTCGAGGTCAAGATCACGTTGGGGTAACGCCCGCAAAGCTTGCAACTGTGCTGTCCAACGTTTTTGATTTGCTTTTGATCTTTGCAATTCTGGTGTGGAAAAGGAAGGGCTCAATTTGATGATATTCACTTGACTTTCAAATGACCTTGAAGTTTGTCAAAATCAAGACCAAAGTATAGGTCCAAGGTCGAGGTCAAGATCACGTTGGGGTAACGCCCGCAAAGCTCGCAACTGTGCTGACCAACGTTTTTGACTTGCTTTTGTTCTTTCCAATTCTGGTGTGGAAAAGGAATGGCTCGATTTGATAATATTCACTTGACTTTTAAATGACCTTGAATATTGTCAAGATCAAGATCAAAGTCTAGGTCCAAGGTCGAGGTCAAGATCACGTTGTCGTGACGCCCGCAAAGCTCGCAACTGTGCTGTCCAACGTTTTTGATTTGCTTTTGATCTTTCCAGTTCTGGTGTGGAAAAGGAAGGACTCCTTTTTTGAGTTTGGGTCTTAAAATATTTCTTTTGTTGTTGCAGTTATGCAAATCTAAGGCAGAAAACTGGTTCCAAATACAACCTGATCTATTCGACACCATCCTGTTACGTGAAAGCTATCCACGAAGAATCGACTAAAACAAATAAAAAATGGCTGGTGAAGACCGACGATTTCTTTCCGTATGCTTCTGATCCGCACGCGTACTGGACCGGGTACTTTACGTCTAGGCCGACGCTGAAACGATTTGAGAGAGAAGGAAACAACTATCTACAGGTGAGCCGGATATTTCGGGAAATTCTAGAGGACAGTAAGAAAGTATCATTTCCGTTAGGTTTGCAAGCAACTGTACGCGTTAGCCGACTTGGGCCCAGAAGACCGAGTTGACTTGAACGTGATGCGAGAAGCTATGGGTGTGATGCAACATCACGATGCAGTCAGCGGGACCGAGAAGGAACACGTAGCCCACGACTACGCGAGATTGTTGTCCAGAGGGTTCGACGAGTGTCATATCATCACCAATGCAGCCTTGAGGTATATACGTTCACATTTTCAATTCAGATACTGCTACTCTTGCCTGCGAAAAACCATAAGCTCAAACAAATTTACTGCCAAGAGAGAAAACCCTGAAAACAACCAAATGGCATTGCTGATCTAACACTGTCTATACTTCCACTCGTGCCATTTGTACTCTCCATGGTTAAGTATAACCAAAACAGTAACCACAGAAACCACAACAATAACAATCACACAACAATTCTTATAAAAACACACAATATGCGATCGCTCGACGAAACACGTTCCAATGCGTTGCCGACGCCTATGAGTCTGCCGGTCGAGGCGCGTCTTTGATTTCATTGGTTCTACCGGCGGAGAACAATCAGCCATTATTTCCATCTCTGTCTGTGCTGTTGACCACCGCAAAGCCACAGAAACGACATATGTCGTACGCTATACGGCTGTACTGGAAGGAAGCCGGGATCGAGCTCTGATCACGTGTTGATCACGCGTATGAGTCATTACAGTTTTAAATAGTTGTAGTAAACCTAGAAGAGATAGAAAAATCGTTTACGGGTTTCTTGTTATATTTCAGCCAAATTGTGACACAAAAGACAAACCGCGCAGACAAGATTCCTCCTCAACCGGCCAGAATAGAATTCAATACGTGTCCTCTACTGAATGTCAGTCAGTGCGAATTGACTGAATCAAAAGATCCATTCGTCGTGACCGTTTACAACCCCTTGAGTAGACCGGTCACAAAGTTTGTCAGGTTGCCAGTTACGGGAACTTCTTACAGCGTCAAAGGACCTGACGGTACGTTACTAAATATTCTATATACATAATTGGTTCAAAAATTCTAACCTGCATGAAGTGTGTATGTGTTTTTTTTATTATATAATTGATTTACCATTTCATCTGTGTGGTTTTAACATTTGCTTGCCTGCTACAAACTTATGTCTCTGAATAGTGTAGCTATTCTATAGCAACCATACATCATATCTCGTTTTCGAAATATTCAGAAGGCAACAATAAAATGTTCGTAGATTTTCCATTTCGCTCAATCTCGTTAGTCTAATTCGTTGATCTGCAGGCGAACAGCTCCAAACCCAGCTGATACCGATAGCAACGGCAATACTTACGATTCCCGGTCGAGACAGCAAGGCAACTGCCGAGTTGATATTCAGAGCAAAGGACTTGCCACCTTTAGGATTCAAATCTTACTATGTGGAAAGAGTCGCAGGAAATACAGTGTCACAACATCAGATGGAACGAGATAGCAAAGGGGTGAGTTATTTTTTCCAACGAATATGACAATCAAACATTGTTAGGTCAAGCTCAAGGTCGGTGCCAAGGCCAGGACCAAGGGCAAAGTTATGATCATTGTCAAGGTCATAGTCAAGGTCATGGTCAGAGTCACGATCATGGTCAAAGTTATGGGCAACGTCTTGATCAAGGTCATGGTCGAACTCATGGTCAAAGTCAATGTAACGGTCAATGGCACTGTCAAGGTCGTTTTCAAAGTCATGATCAAGGTAAAGATCAAAGTCAGTGCCAATGTCATGGTCGAGAACATGGTCAAGGTCAAGTTCAAGGTAATATTCATCGTCAAAGTCATAGTCACAGTCAAGGCAATACTCAAGGTCACTGTCAAAGTCAATGTCAAGGCCAAGGTTATGGACAACGATATGACCGAAGTAATGGTTAAACTTAGAGTCAAGGTAAATGTAACCATCAATGACACTGTCAAGGTCATGACCAAGGCAATGGTCAAGGTTAAATTAATTGTAAATGTCATGATCAAGGTCGTGATCAAGGTCATTGTCAAAGTAATTGAAAAGATCATGATCAAGGTGAAGGCAGTAGGGAATTGTGGGAGGGGAGGGTGGCAAGGTCGTACTGACTCACTTTTTGCGTCTTGGCACCTATTAACTTGAGGCTTTCTTATAATATGATACTAAAAACATGATTATTATTGCTAAATCTAAGGACATCCTGTATATATAAAAGTTTGTCTAGTCTGTCAGCATCAAGTCTGAACCACGATGCGGAGAAACGTAAAAATTTGTACACTTGCCGATTGAAACCCGAATAAGGCATGCTTCAATCCATGAATGTATACAGAGTGTCTGGAAAGTATCATCTCGAAAAATATGTTTCCTAGAGAAAAAAGTTCCAGACACGAAGCTGTATGATTTAAAAGCATTCATACATTGGTGATCTTCAACGTGACCTTGTCTATGATCCTCAAGGTAACTTGAAGGTCAAGACAGTTTTTTAAAGAAACCCTATTTTTTACACAGGAAATGTATAGAGCGGGAAATCTTGTTAATTAATAATTTTTTTATTCAAATAACTTCTGGATCACGTGTTCCCTTGTCTCCCCACCACGCCTGGTGCCTCCAGTGTTGCCAGATCGAACACTACCTTGCCAGTTTCATCACTTAACGTACATACCTCGTAGCTATATTTAGAATATTTTTTAGGATACCCAATTTGAGATCGATAGAAGTACCGGACTAATCAGTCATATCTACATGAATGGTCGTGACATTCCTTTGGACCAAAACTTCTTATACTACGAAGGATACGTCGGAAACAACGAAATTTTCCCTAACAGGTAGGTAACCGTAAAACCAATCTTCCATTGCCAATGGAAACCTTCTGCGTTAATTTTGTACGTATTTTCTGGTGTCAAAACATCAAGCACTATTTTCCTTCAATATACACTACCGTTCAAAGGTATGTATTTGAATGACCAGAAAACATGGAGGTTATTAAAGAAAACATTAAAACATCTGTAAGAAACATTTAATTTCTTGATTATTAACAACATACAACTATTTGTAATCAAAATAATCATATTTTCGACTTATCAATATGTCGTCATTGACTTTTAATTACAAATTTGGTCCAGGAAAAAATAAACGAACTTGTTGAACAATCTTGAACTGGAACGTATTGAAGCACGGTTATTTTCTCAAATGAGACAATATAACTGAAGGCTGAAGTAAAACTCTATTATGAGTTTACGTACAACACAAATTGAAAGGCGGTCACTTCGCGTCGATATCGAACTGGCGCGACTCCCAACAAATGGCGCTGGTAGTACTATTTATTTCTGTTACAATAAAAACAAAATTTTGATTTCAATGACCTTTCAGTGATGCTTGATTTCCATTGTGATGGTTTTCAATAAATCAAGAAAAATAAAACTGTGCTGTCCTAATGGGACGTAGAACTCTTCTTTCCATTTCTGGTGTGAAAAAGGAACGACATCATTTGAGCATACCCACTTGACTTCCAAATGAAGGCATGAAGGCTGTGCTGAAGGTCATGGTCATGGTTACCATTACTAAATTTTTTTTTTGGTTGTGTAGTTTTCTAAATGCTTAAGTGTTGAACAATTTTGAACTGTAACATATTGAAGCACGGTTAGTTTCTCAAATGAGACAAGATAACTGAAGGCTGAAGTAAAACTGTATTATGAGTTTACTTACAACTCAAATTGAAAGAAATAATCAAAAAAAAAGAATTCCTATATCATGTAGCGTTTTTCTGGGTCCTTTTGGGTGTGGATTAAAAACGACTCCACAACACAACTAACTTTAACTTAACTAGATAGAACATTTACGTACACCATTATTTATGTTTGACTACTATATCGCATCTACTCGTCAGTTCGAGAAAGTTCCGGTAAGCCGCATAGCGGCAGTCCAGAATCCTCGCGGTCACTTCGCGTCGATATCGAACTGGCGCGACTCCCAACAGATGGCGCTGGTAGTACTATTTATTTCTGTTACAATAAAAACAAAATTTTGATTTCAATGACCTTTCAGTGATGCTTGATTTCCATTGTGATGGTTTTCAATAAATCAAGAAAAATAAAACTGTGCTGTCCTAATGGGACGTAGAACTCTTCTTTCCATTTCTGGTGTGAAAAAGGAACGACATCATTTGAGCATACCCACTTGACTTCCAAATGACCATGAAGGCTGTGCTGAAGGTCATGGACATGGTTACCATTACTAAATTTTTTTTTTGGTTGTGTAGTTTTCTAAATGCTTAAGTGTTGAACAATTTTGAACTGTAACATATTGAAGCACGGTTAGTTTCTCAAATGAGATAAGATAACTGAAGGCTGAAGTAAAACTGTATTATGAGTTTACGTACATCACAAATTGAAAGAAATAATCAAAAAAAGTCCCGAAAAAGAATTCCTATATCATGTAGCGTTTTTCTGGGTCCTTGTGGGTGTGGATTAAAAACGACTTCACAACACAACTAACTTTAACTTAACTAGATAGAACGTTTACGTACACCACTATTTATGTCTGACTACTATATCGCACGTACTCGTCAGTTCGAGAAAGTTCCGGTAAGCCGCATAGCGGCAGTCCAGAATCCTCGCGGTCACTTCGCGTCGATCTCGAACGAGAGTCCCTGGCGCGACTCCCAACAGATGGCGCTGGTAGTACTATTTATTTCTGTTACAATAAAAACAAAATTTTGATTTCAATGACCTTTCAGTGACGCTTGATTTCCATGGTGATGGTTTTCAATAAATCAAGAAAAATAAAACTGTGCTGTCCTATTGGGACGTAGAACTCTTCTTTCCATTTCTGGTGTGAAAAAGGAACGACATCATTTGAGCATACCCACTTGACTTCCAAATGACCATGAAGGCTGTGCTGAAGGTCATGGACATGGTTACCATTACTAAATTTTTTTTTTGGTTGTCTAGTTTTCTAAATGCTTAAGTGTTGAACAATTTTGAACTGTAACATATTGAAGCACGGTTAGTTTCTCAAATGAGACAAGATAACTGAAGGCTGAAGTAAAACTGTATTATGAGTTTACGTACATCACAAATTGAAAGAAATAATCAAAAAAAGTCCCGAAAATGAATTCCCATATCATGTAGCGTTTTTCTGGGTCCTTTTGGGTGTGGATTAAAAACGACTCCACAACACAACTAACTTTAACTTAACTAGATAGAACATTTACGTACATCACTATTTATGTCTGAATACTATATCGCATGTGCTCGTCAGTTCGAGAAAGTTCCGGTAAGCCGCATAGCGGCAGTCCAGAATCTTCGCGGTCACTTCGAGAGTCCCTGGCGCGACTCCCAACAGATGGCGCTGGTAGTACTATTTATTTCTGTTACAATAAAAACAAAATTTTGATTTCAATGACCTTTCAGAGACGCTTGATTTCCATGGTAATGGTTTTCAATAAATAAAGAAAAATAAAAACGTGCTGAATAGTGTTTTTTGTCTGTTATGGTTTTAAATGGAAATTTGCAGATGTTCAAATGCAGTGTACGTTATCTATATAATCTTACAGGTCTTCCGGGGCTTACATTTTCCGACCGACTGGTGCAGCGCAAGTAGCGTCTGATTCCGCGAAGGTCACGATCTTCAAAGGCTCGTTGGTGAACGAAGTGCATCAAGTTTTCAACGACTGGATCAGCCAGATCGTGAGAGTGTATGCCGATGAGAGTTATATAGAGTTCGATTGGCTTGTCGGACCAATACCTATTATTCCGTAAGTATTTATAAGCGAAGGATGGTCTCCTTGGTTATTACTCAAAATAAATTTTACACGGTCACCAATCAAGTAATCTTATAAAACAACATCAGACAACCCGAATTTTTTTCCGCATTGCTTTGGTCGGTTGTTGTATGCAGTGTAGCACAAAAAAGTTATGAAGAGTTATTTACCGAAATAGTGCTGTAATAATAACAGTACTTTCCTTGACAGTGGGCAGAACGGCAAAGAAGTGATCACCAGATTCACAACTCCGCTGAAGACTAGCTCGCAGTTCTATACGGACTCTAACGGCAGAGAGATGCTGAAACGAGTCCGAAACACCAGACCGACTTGGAAACTCCAGCTCGAGGAACCCGTCGCTGGAAACTATTATCCGGTAACGTCCAAGATCGTCATCACAGACGGAGATTTGGAGCTAGCGGTGCTCACGGATAGAGCGCAGGGAGGAACCAGCTTGGAGGATGGAGAAGTCGAACTTATGGTAAGTTGATTATTATTAATTAATATTATACTATATATAAATATTTTTTGTTTTCCAAGGCACTTGCGATTTTTTTAGACAAAATTAGTTTATTAATTTATTAATAAAAAGCAAGTCACAACACAAAACAAAAAGTAAAAACAGTAGTAAAACGAAAAACAATTTCATTCGATCCAAATTGCTTTTTATTTTACTGTTTGTTATTTTTTGTTTTTTATAATTACATGGAATTGTTTCTTGTTTTACTACTGTTTTAATTTTTTGTTTTTTATTATCACTCAGAATTGCGTTTTATTTTACTGCAGTTCGTTATTTTTTGTTTTATACTTAGTACGAATCACTTTTAATTTTACTACTGTTGTTTGTTTCAGTTTTTTGTTTTTTTGTTTCATTAATTAATATAAATGTATATAAATTTTCCACTTTTCATATGTTTCCCTAAATATGGAGCCCAATCCGGCAACACCGCAGGCAAGCGCCTCTCATATATGACATATCCACAGACGTCAACGACATATGGTAGATGGCGGTGGAAATAATGAGGGAAAATAACTGCTAAAAAATACAGTATTTTTGGAAAAAAATCATGAAAAGCGTGCTCCATCCACAATTTTTATGATTTAAAATAATCTATCACACTACCTTCTATAAGTTTCAAGTGAAAAAACAGTGAAATCCGAAGTTCTACAAGACACAACGGTACCAAATATATTTTTTTAGTTTAAATTATATACTAACGTTGTCTTCTTTGAATATTTCTAAAAACAGGTTCACAGAGCGTGCATGCATGATGATGCCTTTGGTGTTGGCGAAGCTCTGTTGGAAGAGGCCTTCAACAGGGGGTTGGTGGCTAGAGGATCTCATTACGTAGTATTAGGAAGCAGAAATACCAGCAACCCAGACGGTGAGTTCCATGCGTTCGTGAAAAATGTCATACCAATTGGGAATATTTAGTATTCGGTTAGAATAATCAGAAACGTCAAAAACGAAAAACTGAATATCTGAGATAACTGACCTCTAATTAAGCTTGGTGAAAAGGGTAAATCAAATAGTAGTAGAAGGATTTCTTCTTCTTTTCTTTCACTTAGAATATTCTGTCTTCCGGTCTTTTATCTCTTTATCTGATTTATTATGTTGACTCAAACCTTGATAGAATACAAATTTCTAACATATTTTTTGAACATTAAATGGAAGTCATCTTTATTTCTGGTATTATATAAATGATATTAATTTTAGACATGGTGGAAATATATTATTTTTTCTTCATATTATTACAAGATATTCGATAAACATTTTAATTTACATTACGTATCTAGATTTTATTATTAATTTTTCATTTTGACGGTGAAAAAAAGCTGCATCGGCCGGGAATCGAACCCGGGCCGCCCGCGTGGCAGGCGAGCATTCTACCACTGAACCACCGATGCGATGCCGGTTTTAGTTCCATACGAACATGATTAACTCATGTGTATTTATTTGTTTCACAAGTTTTAACATGGGATATTCGCACACAAGTTGATTTAAAGTTCCCCATTCGTTGTCGATTTACGCCCAGACAAAACAACTTGCCCGAATGCGAGATTGTACAGGTCCGTATTTTCCTCAATGGTCTTGGAATAATCTAACAAGATAAATGGTTATTTTTATAGAAAGAAGTGCACATACTTTTCACAATTCTTTATTCGCTGGAATTACTTGAATCATCATTTTGGACAAAAAAGGAACTTGTAACTTTTGACGTTTTCAAAGTTATACTCGACTTCATCTTTTTTTTTTTTAGGGAGAACGGTCGCTGCTCAAGAACGTGACCTAGCGCAGCAGAAGCTTCTTTCTGCCTGGACATTCATTTCCAAAACGCAAGGTTTAACCTTCAAAGAGTACAACGCTAAATACAGAATGGAGGTAGGTACTTCAAGAAATATCCACCGCAAACGCGTTATTTACGGTCTGATTTAAATTCCAGTTCTCCGGTTTGAAGAAAAGTCTTCCCGATAACGTGCAAATATTGACTTTGGAGCCGTGGTTTGGATACACATTCCTGCTCAGACTGGAACATGTGCTGGAGAGTAAGGAAGATCCAAACTTATCTGAGCCAGTCACAGTGAATCTAAACGTAAGTGACTTGGATCAGATATTCACCGCAACTTCTTGAAAATTGAAATATTTTAACAGGTTTTTATTAGCTTGACTTGTTTGTAACGAAATCTTTTAACCTAATTTTATCAAAATTACAAGAAGTCTGATGAACTTGAAATTTTGCGCAAGGATTGAGAGCTGATGACAGTTTTGTAAGAAAATCGATTTTGAAAATTTAAAAAAAATTGTATTTTGAAATTTGGAAAAAGAGTTGGACTTTCATATAGAGGAAAAAATTGAATTCCGAATTTAGAAAATAAATTTAAAATTTTGGAACAAATCATAAGTACGTTTGTCGTTGTTTTGAGACTAAAAAATTCAAATTCGAACAGATTTAAAAAATTTGAATTTTAGAAAAAATTTATTTTAACATTGGGAGTAGTATTCGAAAATTTGGAAAACAATTTCTGGATTTGGAAAAGTATAAGAAGCAGATTTTTAAATGAAAATATTGGGGAAAATTTTGAAACTTTCAAAAAGACAGTGTTATTTAAAATTTGTAAAAAATTAATGAATTTGAAGGATATTATAAGTAATTTTGTTGTCGTTTTCAGACTAAAAATTCAAAAAATAAATTATAATTGCTTCAATAGCAAATCGAACTAAAAAGAAGAAAATGATTTTCAAAAATTAAATTATAGTAAGAAAGCGTGGGATGCAATCAGTTATACTTTGAAGTTGAGTCATTAATTTTCAGATAATGATTGTAGAAGGAAGATAAACCAAAATATGTGTGTAAAAAGAAAAAAAAAATTAAAAAAAAAATGTTACCTTGTTTTATAAAGTATCCTCCCGACAAGTATTTCAGTGCGGATCTGTATTTGATCGTGCGGTCATTAACAAAGGCACGAGGGGTTGGTTGCACCCGATTGGGAAACCGATCCGTATAAATCCGTGATGCCGCGTAAATAAGAATCATGTCCACAAGTTCAGCATTTTCGTAAACATGTGCCATTTTTGATTTCGTTTGAGCCACGCAACAGGCACCACTATTCACTCACGCGTTACCGACTGAAACTGACTATACAACTGAATAAAATAATTGTAAAAACATCGTTCCAAATTCTTTCGCTTTTTTGTTTCCGATGCGATGAACCGATAAGGCGGATTATATCCGTTGTTGCCAAACACGAGCACATAATATTATTATTGAGACAGGGCGGTACTCAAACTTCCAAAGGGCTATAACTTTGTTACTTTAATTTTACCAGAAAAATGGTAAAGGAAAAAAACATTTCTTTTGATCAGATCTACTCACTGTTAAAATAAATGACTCAACTTCGATTTTCATAATAATTTCAACCCGATTTGCAATCAAGTCACGTTTTTTTATTTGTTATTTTCTGAATTTTTAGTCTCAAAACGTCAACGAAGGTATCTATTGCCTAGAGCTTCGGTTTATGGTATATTTTTTTCAAATATCGAAATTCCAAAATTTTTTATACATCACCAAATTTTTTCCAAAATCTTCAAATCTTCAAATTATTTTCCAAATTTCCGTATTTCCAAATTTTCAAATACAAAAAATACAAAACAGAAAAATCTGTTAAAAACTAAAAAACACGCTTCAATAACAAATCGAACGAAAAAGTAGAAAATAATTTCCAAATATACAATTATAGTAAAAAAGTAATTAATTATATTTTCATTGAATTCCAGCTGGACTTGATATTAAGCCGTGTTTTTTATTTATTTTCTGAATTCTTGGTCTCAAAATGGCAACAAAAGAGTCGGTATTTGGTATATTTTTTCAAATATCTAAATTTTCAAAATTTTCTATGAATTACCAAATTTTTCCAAAATTTACAAATCTTCAAATTATTTTCTAAATTTCCGAGTTTTTCAAATTTTCAAATACAAGATTGAAAATTCTGAATTATAAGTAATTTTATTGTCGTTTTGAGAATCAGAATTAAAAAAATAAATTATAGTTAAGAAAAACACGTTTCAATAGCAAATCGAACTAAAAATAGAAAATAATTTCCAAAAATCCAATTATATTAAAAAAGCCTAGGTTGCAATTAATTGTATTTTCTTAATATGTAGTTCCAATTTGATTTGATATTAAGCCGTGTTTTTTTATTTGTTATTTTCTAATTTTTAGTCTCAAAATGACAACAAAAGTATTTATTAACAGGAGTTTCGGTTTATACTATATTTTTTCCAATATCGAAATTCCACATTTTTTCATAAATCACGAGATTTTTTTTTTGAAATCTCTAAATCTTCAGTTTATCTTCCAAATTTCCGAATTTTACAAACTTTCTAAAACAAAACTGAAAAATCTGAACAGAATTTGTGTCGTTTTATAATTCGGAAAACAGAATACAGTTTAAAAAACAAAAAAAAAACACTCTTCAATAACAAATCGAACAAAAAAGTAGAAAATAATTTCCAAATATACAATATAGTAAAAAAGCAATTAATTTTGTTTTCATCGAACTCCAACTGAGCCGTGTTTATTTATTTATTTTCTGAATTTTTAGTCTCAAAACGGCAACAAAAGTATTTATTACCAAGAATTTCGATAAATGTATATTTTTACAAATTTCCAAAATTTCCAATGGATTATCAATTTTCTCTCAAAATTTCCAGAGCTTCAAATTATTTTCCAAATTTCCGAATTTTACAAATTTCAAATTGTTTAGAAATTCCAAATTTATCCAAGATTATTGTATGTATTTGTTGAAGATTTATTACTATTAATGCCACAATGTCACAAATTTTCGAATCAAATTTCTGCAGTTTTACAATCTTGTCTCCTGAAATTACAACACTATGCATCACCAATTAATTTGGAATAATATCAATATAAAATAAGATTTTTACAAAACGCGTTTTATATACAGGGTGTCCGCAAAGTTGGGGTTTTCCTTTACACGACGTGTAGATCTTGAAAACATAAGCAATTTTTCTTAGTACCATATACACCAATGTCTTAAGGGAACCGAGATAAAGGGCTCTGCAACATCAAAAATATCTGAATACCGTCCTGTAGCCGCGACATCCCCGAGTGGTACTAGGACACTAGCTCAACCCGAAGACAGAACTGGGTCGGGGTCAGTGTGTCAGGTCAGTATGCAACCTTCAACCGACGGTTACAGTCACGCGTGTAGAGGTAATCGCGTAGACGAGAATCCCTCAACAAGCACTAGAGACGTGGCTAGAGAAGTGCAAGTATCAAAAACTAAAGTGTGGCAAACGCTGCGTGAAGAGGGGCTGTATCCGTTTTACGTCCAACGTGTACAAGCCCTTCAACCTGACGATTTTCCAGCAAGAGTGCGGTTTTGTGAGTGGTTGTTGCATCGACATGACAATAATCCGGACTTTTTGAAGTGCATATTGGTGACAGACGAATCTACGTTCACGCGTAATGGGGTGAATAACTTTCGCAACACTCATGTTTGGTCAGTAGAAAATCCGCACGCTGTCCGTCGGGCACATTTCCAACAAACATTTTCGGTGAATGTTTGGGCTGCTATGCTCATTGGACCATTTATTCTCCCAAATCGATTGGACGGGATGCAATACCTAGACGTTTTACGCAACATTTTGCCTTCCTTGTTTGCCTGCGTCTGCTCGGTAGCGCATCAGCTGATTTCATTTTCTGTTGGAGCGGTATGATTTCGGGCAGATACGTACTTAGCCCTTCTCGTCAACTGGAGAGTGAGTACTTTTTCCTTTATTTATTTTTACTTGGTCGCCCTCGTTTGACTACACATTACCTTTGTTATTTCAAGGGTAGTTGTTTCTGAAAAGGAAAACCCCAACTTTGCGGACACCCTGTATATCTAGATCTTATTCCAAAATAATTAGTCATACTTGATTTTTATATTTCAGTAACAGAAATTCTTCTATACTAAATTATTTTCTTCCTTTTGGTCCGATTTGCGTGTAATCTCTAGTTTCTTAGACTATAATTTATGGGGCTCTGCGTACATGGTGGAAAATATCTTTTCAGGATATCTTTACTCCATTCCAAATAACTACCATCAAAGAGACGACTCTGGGCGGGAATCAATGGCTATCTGATAACCACAGATTGCACTTCGAGACTGCTGGAAAACTAGAAGATCTTCTTCGCGAAGAAGGAGCATTCGATGACACCAAATCAACGGAAGAAAGCACCCACACCAAGAGAGCAACGATCATAGACGCGTCGGAAGACGTCGATAATCTGAAGATCAAACTCACTCCCATGCAGATCAGAACTTTCATTATTGAAATCAAAGTTAATTCTGCATCGTAATTGTGTTATTTGATGTACGAACCGTGTGATTAGTTGCCTAAATACATTTTATTGGTTAAGAAAATTGGTGTGTTATAATTATCGTGTATTGTTACAGAAAAGGCACAAAATTCCGCGCTGAAACCGAATCCATTTCCCGTTCAGTCGAGATACTGGCAAGAATTCAACTTCATCAAAAAATGACGGATAAAAAAAATCTAAAAACTGTTGCACGTCTATGATCGAGATGAAAGCTTGTTTTCTAGGTATATCGGAAAAATAGTTAGGGGCTTTGGTAGGTATACTTAATTGTCGAGACTTACGCATAATGTTCAGAAAATAAACCTAGGCGTGGTTGAGAAATAAAATTTACAAATGGCACTAGATATATTTGAACATGCACAATAAATAAATTCACAAGCAATGTACATTTTGTATGCATTACGAATAACGTAATAACCTATAATCCCAGTCTGAGTCCCGTAAATTCGGCGATTTCTTTCCGACCTGCTACTACACCGACTACTACTATCAGTACGATTATTACAATAGATAACACAGTGACAGCGATTATCAACTTCCTTTCGCATTTCGTCCTCTTCGCGCAGCAGCAGTATTGCTCCCGGACTACCCTGAAAAAGAAAAAACAGTTTTGCGTCTATTGTCAGAAATGTTCCAGCGTCACATTCCCAACCGTTTGACACCCGATTATGAAACCCTTCAACGCGCACGCTTCGACAAAAGACGATCTTCTGAATTCTGTCAAAACGCGGTTGAAGTGCCATTGACAGCATCATATTTGACATTTAGATGAAATTTTATGTTTACCGCTTAAGAAGTTGATTTAACGTGTTATCACAGCTTAAATAACAATCAGAGCTGCTTCCCAGTGCTTTTGAGTTTTATCACAGCCGACGTCAACTACGAGCCGTGAACAAAGAAATCTGGCAACGTAGGTGGTAGTGGTACTCCCGCCGCTGCTTGCTGCATCGACGCAACTCGTGCTCAAAACGCTGAGAAAACATAACCCTTTCAATTTGTCATTTTGGAATCCCAGAGGCTGTAATTAAAGGAGGATGACAATCAAGGAGGTCATAAACGCGCCCTACAATTGTAGGGACGACTGACGATACGGGCCTTAGCTGGTGTAAGTTGGCGCCAAACATAAGGTTTTTGAATGTTTGACGTTCATAATTGAGGTTAGGTATCTTTAATGTTCGTAAACATTTTCCCAAAGTCTCTATTTAGTGATTAATTATGGAGGAATACGAACTAAAGTTAATAATGATAATATCACTTTAACAGAGTATGTGGATGGAAGTGATCATTTGTTCAAAATGATGAATAAGAATGCAACAGTTTTATCGTTAATTATAACAGTTACAAGCCCAAACAGCAAATGAACATTTAAAACCACTATTTTCTAAAAGTAGATTTTAAAACGGAAAATAAAACTACAACCACAAACCACAACGACTAATACATCCCAAAACATATACACTGATTGCTGATTATTATAGTCAGAATCACGAAAGATGACCTTTACGTCATACCATAAATTGTACTGAAGTAATCAATGGACGTACGTCGATGATAAAATCACGATGTCAGGAATGTTGACAACAAATTTATATTAGTTAGATTATTTCACTGATCATTTTTATTTTCATTTTATTTCATGGTTTTGAGTAATAATCATCTTAGTGCGGAGTTTTGAAAAAAACAGTTATGATTAGAATACCTGAAGACAGAAACACCAAAGACCAACGTATCATTCGAAAACAACCTAACCTGCTTTAACATAACCTAACTACTCATCTTTCAAATATGATCGATCATGCAACATGAAAACATCGTCTATCTTTATCGGATACATGCATATTAGCAATACAGTTTGTTTAGACTATATCTTATTATTCGCTCTTTGAAAGTTGACAGGTATGATACGTTCCTCTTGAAATCGTGCTTACGATCTCACGAGTTCACAACAAATATTCACCAGCTTGTGCTAAGGGCCGTATCGTCAGTCATTTCTACAATTGTAGGACGCCTTTACGGCCTCCTTGATTGTCATGGTATTTTCTCTCCTTCTTAAAGGTACTTCTAGATTTCTAATGGTCCATGTCAGCGTCAGCGCTATCCTATTAAAAATCTATAATCAAATTCAAGCGGATAACCAAATGGAAATGGTATTTACCATTTTGGGTTGGTAATTACCAATCCGTTCAAGCGAGTGTAGTTATCAGTTTGGTTATAAGATCCGTGACGTCTTGAATCAGCTGTTATATGTCATAGTTATCACCGCAAAATTGTGGTATTTACCCAACTCAAGAGTAGTTTTATATTTCTGGTTATTATTTGAAATGTGACAAGTTAGAATTTTGCCGGGTATTGGATATTGTTATTGTACTGTATTGAGAAAAATGATACAGGCTGACCTCAGTTTTACCATAAAGTGGAGCACCTTATTAGTTATACTCATTACGGTTGTTGGGGACACTTTAAATGTTGTTCCTATGCTTAACAAAGTATCCTGTGTAGCCATATACCACAAGAATATTAAAATATGGCCATATAAACTCACTAGATGATATCCACCTGTATACGGTTTTGCTAATTTCTTTTTTCATCATTTCTGCTGAATCAATAAATGTTTTCATTGACATGCGGAAAAAATCAGAGAATTGAAAGTTATCATAGCTACAAAGCCATGGTTCCAGTTTTAAAAAAAATCTGAATGAATATTATGAAAGGTTTCTTATTTAAACTTTCCATACACAGTTTTAGATGAAAAAGCACCTATTATTAAGTGATAATAAAAATAATCAGAGATTATATACGCGCTTTTCTAAAATAAACAACTTGCAACAAAACCGCGGTTAAAACCAACGCGTTCAAGCGATTCGTGTAACTGACGTCAACCCGTGTGTCATCTTGAACCATATTATAACCGCGGCACATAACACAGAAATTTTGGTTATTCGCTTGGATTTGATTTATGTTTTCCTTTTGAATTGTAAGAAATTTCAGTCTGACATAACAGATGATATAAGTCAAAAGCATGAACAATTTGATGCAAATAAATATTTGCAACATAACCTCAAAATAGAGCGCCGACACGGAACAGTAGATAGCTATGAAAATCGAGGAGGCCACAACGTCAACGCGGGTATTACCCAGGGATCGGTCTTGATTCACACACTTTCACATATCAACGACTTCCTCTCCCGTACGATCAATCCAATCCACAGCTTTGCCGTTGACTTTCTCTCTGACGAGAGATCTTGAGGTTATCACTGCTGGGGTACGCAACGATCTTGTGCAGGTTAATGCGTCCAAATCACATTATTGGAGCTTGACAAACAGAACGCGTCTTAGCGCTCATCCGATTTCAGCATAAAAAATAGTATTAAACCTGCTTTTTGAAATCTCCCATAAATAAAATAAATTACTTTTTGAGCTTACTCTAAACTCTGCATGCTGGGCACTCTATTTGGCATGTTCTTCTTCTCTGATTTTTCGATTCCTCCATCAAAACCTCCATTATCATAAGAGAATCTTGTATTCGTAGATTTGGAATGTTTTTCAGCGTCGATAGCGATTGTCACTTGGCTCATTTCTAAGGTTTCGTTTTCGCTTATTGTTGATATCGTCGGTGATAACTGAAAAATTACAGCTCGTGTTATTTCATGAACAAAATAAAACCAAACGTCGTTTATAAAAACTGAATACCAAACTATCCAAATCCAAATTGAAACAATCCACACAAAAATTTAACTGTAGCTTGATCACTTAATTTACGGACCTCGTATCAAGCATAACTATCTTCTTTTCAACCTTTCTTTCCTTATTCTTTTAAAAACGGATTCATTAGTTACCAAATGTTGTTACGAACAAACGCTGTCACACAAGATTTACGAACCGCTGATGTACGAGGGTTGCTTCATAAATAGAGTTCCCGCATTTTTGCGGGCACAAATAACACTGATCAACAGCCAAAAAATATCCTAAATAAAATCAACAAAATATTACTATGTTTAATGTGCTAAAACCGGAATGAAACTTATTTTTTCAATATTAGTTCAAGTTTTAGAGATACGGTAATTATATGTGTTCCTGCTGTGACAGTGTTAATATACTGTAATTCACAAGAATGCACGTACTACATTTTTATATTCGGCAAGGAAAGATGATGTAATCGGCATGATTGTGTTACGTTATACATACGTGTACATTATATTGTTTTATATTAGCCATTTTTTCCTCAGTTGGCTGACAGCGTTCATGCAAGATGTCTCGAAAGTGTGTAAACAATCCAGATCAGTTTTGTTACGTGTGTGGTGATGTGACTTTTGCGTCTCAGAGACGGTCTATTACTCCACTAATAACAAAGGCATATCAGCTTTATTTCGGTTGTAGACTAGGTGATCAAGACAAACAGTGGGCACCCCACATCTGCTGTAATACATGTGCTTCAAGTCTGAGGAGCTGGTTAAATGGCAAAAAACGGTCTATGCGCTTTGCTGTCCAAATGGTTTGGAGAGAGCCTACAAATCATATTAATGATTGTTACTTATGCATGGTACCTTGTGTTGGACAAGCCACAGGTATGTTCAAGAAAAAAATCCTATTCCAAAACTCCCAGAATCCTTCACTTGCGAATCAGAAAACGAATCAGATCATGGCGATCGAGTGATTCGTCAGGAAGAAGATATGCCATCAACGTCAAGAGATCCTGATTTTATACCGAGCACGTCGTGCCACCAACTGCACAAAATAACACAGTCAGAATTAAATGATCTTGTAAGAGATTTAGAACTTCCAAAATGTAAGGCAGAGTTACTTGGATCAAGACTGCAGCAGAGGAACTTGTTAGAAGACGATGTTTCGGTATGTGTTTTTCGTAAACGCCACAAAGACTTAGAACCATTTTTCAATATGGAGAATAACTTGGTTTTCTGCGGTAACATTAACGGCTTACTTGCGGCTTTAAATATAAACTATAACTCAGAAGAATGGAGATTGTTTATAGACAGTTCAACATTGAGTTTAAAGTGTTATTGCATATTGGAAATATTTTACCATCTCTTCCTGTAGGGTATGCAGTTCACATAAAAGAATCATATGACAGTATGAAGTACCTATTGACATGCATAAAATACGATCAGCACCAATGGCATATTTGTGGCGATTTGAAAGTTGTTGCACTTTTACTTGGGCTGCAGCTAGGCTACACAAAGTTTTGCTGTTTTTTGTGTGAATGAGACAGTCGGGCAAAGGCACTTCATTACACCAGACAAAACTGGCCTGTTCGTCAATTCCTAGAGCCAGGTCAAAAAAATGTACAGCATCTGCCATTAGTAGATTCGAAAAGAAATTTATTACCACCACTGCATATCAAGTTGGGCCTAATGAAAAACTGCCAAGACATTAGATAGAGATGGGTCAGCTTTTCAATACCTGCGTCAGAAATTTCCAAGACTAAGTGAGGCAAAGGTTAAAGAAGGTATTTTTGTTGGGCCACAGATTCGAAATATTTTGAAAGATACACAGTTTGAAAACACTTTAACAGGTATTGAAAAAACTGCTTGGAATGATTTCCGTCTGGTGGTCACTAATTTCTTGGGAAATAGAAAAGCTGACAACTATAAAACCCTTGTCAAAAATATGCTGTCATCGTATCAAAAGATGGGCTGTAATATGTCTCTTAAGATACATTTCCTGCACTCACACATGGACTTTTTTCCTGACAATTGCGGAGCCGTAAGTGATGAGCACGGCGAACGTTTTCATCAGGATATTTCAACAATGGAAAAAGGTACCAGGGAAAGTGGAATCCTTCCATGCTTGCAGACTACTGTTGGACTCTTGGTAGAGATGCTCCAGAAACGATCCATAAAAGAACAGAAAAAAGACAGCGCATATAGTGATTCTTATAAATATATGAATCTTGTTACTTTTTTTAATATATCCTTAAAAATAAAAAGTTTTTTTTCTAAACCGCAACTTTTTTATTTCACTGTCATTTTTGGATTCAGCGCCCCAAAATTAACAAAGAAGTGCACTTTTCCCACAAGATACAATTAAAAAACTAAAATTTGTTGTCCAGAATTGTTTATTTGGAATAAGGAATTTAACGTGTTGGGTTCGGTGGTGGGCGAGCCGACAAACATGACGGTGTTGCCAGATGTCGCCTAGCATCACGCAAAAATACGGGGGTGGGAACCATATTTATGAGACAATACTCGAAGTAGATTTTTACAGCGTTTTCATACGCAAACGCAGAATTGACTCACCCTGTGTTTCTTTTTCTTCGCTCTGTCGTTGTCATAAATTTGAGATTGAGACAAGGTGTGCCTCAAGACTCTTTGTGGGGGTCCGGTATTGCTTCTCGGTTGGAGACTGAGTCTCTGTTTGCGATCCATTTAGGCGTATCGGTATGTTGTAAACAGGAGTCATTTATAACTTATTGGAGCAGATCTGAAAGACAATGGATCATGGTCTTGGTAATTTTTTGGGCCTCACAGTCCTCGTACTGAAAACCATACAACAGTTTGAGAAATTTAGATAATAGTAGTAAACAAAAAACGCTAAGATGTTACACGGCAGTGGTCGAGAATATGTTTAATAGCATTCTTATTTTTAAAAATTTTTAACCTCTTACGATTTTATTTTTGGCATATCAACGGCTTTTGACGGGTCCTACAAGCAGTTAAAATAAGTGACTCAACTTGAAAACACCCTGTATATTCATTCCACAATTTATCTTTTACCTCACGCTTATCATGACCTTTCAAGTGGTGAGAATTCTTGTATCGATCGAAATGCCTCTTTCAAGTAAATCGTCAGGGTGGCGCATAGAAAATGAAACAGACGCATTTACTAACAGCTCAGTTTTTTTTTTGAAAAACGCTCAGACCCGTCGATTTTTTTTTCGAGGGGGGCACAATTTCGGCAAAAAATCACGTTAGCATGTGCAGCCCCCTAAGCGGGGGTGACACCACCCCCAAAATCTTAAATGGAAAGGGGGGTCGAGTGATACCTCATGTTAAAGGTCTTTTAATTCCCTTAATAATGATATAAAATTAATGTACTTCAGTTCAGCAGTTTTGAAGATCTATTGATTTAAAGCTTAAATAAAACGAATACATCATCATTAGTGGAGATCAATACTTTTGGCAGCAAAGTAATTTAAAAACGAAGAATGAACTGACCCGTTAGGCAAGTAAATGTTGAAAATGGCCACCATGATTCAATTCTTTTAGTCAAATTTCTTCTGAAAGTAGTACAAACTAATCTGATGTACCTATTAAAGTCTACTTTAAGCTTTAAATCAATACTTCTTCAAAACCACTGAACTGAAGCTGATGTTTTTTACATCATTATAAAGGGAATTGAAAGACCTTTAAAATAAGGTATCACTCGACCCCCCTTTCCATTTAAGATTTTAGGGTTGGTGTCACCCCCGCCCAGGGGGCTGCACGTGTTAACGTGATTTTTTGCCAAAATTATGTTCGTTTTCGATGCGCCACTCTGTATAATGTATAATATTTTGCTCAGTCCATGGTAGCCTTTGGTTGGTAGAAAATAAGATAAAATAAGCGTAACATATGCAAGCGTGGTTTTGTGAAACAAAGCGTGTACGTGTATCCAACAATGCATGCCGCATATCTTAATGTGTGACCTATAAATAAAAATATGGGTTTTCCCAAATCGGACAAAGTGAAAGTATACTAAGTGACATATAAATCCGAACACCCAGTTTAAATGGTTTTATTTTAATAAAATTTTGTATAAGTACTTAATGAAGCATAATAAGTAAATGATAAAAATTTCAAAATGATTGCACTGCTTTAAAGCCCTTTGACCTTTAATAATGTGTGGATGCACCCTGATGTGCTACGCATTCTCTAACGCGCCTAGGCATGCTTCTGATCAGGTGGTCAATGTCCTCCTGTGGTATCTCATTCCAGGCAACCACCAACTCCTCTCGAAGTGCTTCTAGAGTCTGAGGAGGACGTTGCAAATTGAGCAATCTCCTACCCATCATATCCCACACGTGCTCAATTGGGTATAAGTCGGGAGATCTTGGTGGCCATGGTAACAATGTCTAGGTCTTCCGTGTTCTGCAAACCATTCACTTGCAATAGACCTGGTAGTGGAGAAACGGTTCCTCAAGGCCAATAATCTTAGGCGGCGATCTTCACGGTCTGTTGTTCTACGGCGGCGTCCAGTGTCCCTTGCTCTTTGCGTACGGCCTTCTCGAAGCCATGCCTGACAACACCTAACCACAATGTCTACACTTCTTTTCACTCTAACTGCAATTGTCCGAAAAAAAGTCCAGCTTCCCGAAGTCCCACTATACGGCCCCTATCAAACTCACTAAGTTGACGAAATCGTACAAGTCTCCGTACCCTAGGCATCGTAACCGATCGTAAAGGATGTCAAGAACCAAAATCCGCCAACGTTGATTCTTTACTGCTGCTGAAATATTCATTTTTAGAGCGTTAGTGAATTAAAAAAAAGCAGTTTAAAAACCGAAATGTCCAACTGATAAGGCTGAAATTTTTTTCACTTGTTATTTACAGTAAGATAAATACATTTACCAACTTTTATTAAAATAAAACCATTTAAACTGGGTGTTCGGATTTATATGTCACTTAGTATATTTACAAATTCAGATTTCCAATGATCAGTAAAATATACCTACTCTTGAGCATTTTGTGAACGTGAAATAGTCATTTCTTGCAGGAGTTTTCGAACAGATCACAAATAAGTTTTACTCTCTATGTCAAAACAAGCGAGGAAAAATTGTAATCGCGAAAATTTTCGAAATTGAGATTGTTTTGTGGATGTTATATGATAAGTACAGGGTGGCCAACTAAAAATGCGTGGTACAGTATCTAGGAACCTATCCATTGTAGAGACAAAAGTTCTTACTGAAACAACCAGGAGAAAAACCTGTAAATATTTTCAAGTACCTGACCGAATTTTATTTGTTTGATAATTTTTCCTGTATCCTTAAAAATAAAGTGGTGAGGCTGAGCCGATCTTAACAAACTTCTGCTAGTTGGAAGCGCTACTATTGAGCTACAAATGTTATAATATACTAAGTGACATATAAATCCGAACACCCAGTTTAGATGGTTTTATTTTAATAAAAGTTGGTGAATGTATTTATCTTACTGTAAATAACAAGTGAAAAAATTTTCAGCCTTATCAGTTGGACATTCCGGTTTTTATACTGCTTTTTTTTAATTCACTAACGCTCTAAAAATGAATATTTCAGCCGCAGTAAAGAATCAACGTTGGCGGATTTTGGTTCTTGACATCCTTTACGATCGGTTACGATGCCTAGAGTACGGAGACCTGTACGATTTCGTCAACTTAGTGAGTTTGATAGGGGCCGTATAGTGGGACTTCGGGAAGCTGGACTTTCTTTTCGGGCAATTGCAGTTAGAGTGCAAAGAAGTGTAGACACTGTGGTTAGGTGTTGTCAGGCATGGCTTCGAGAAGGCCGTACGCAAAGAGCAAGGGGCACTGGACGCCGCCGTAGAACAACAGACCGTGAAGATCGCCGCCTAAGATTATTGGCCTTAAGGGACCGTTTCTCCACTACCAGGTCCATTGCAAATGAATAGTTTGCAGAACACGGAAGACCTATTGGCATGCGAAGTGTTTACCGACGAATGAGAAGTTTTGGCTTGTTTTCATACCGGCCACACTGGGTCCTCCCTTTAACTCGAGAATACCGACGTAATCGCCTTGAGTGGTGCAGACAATGGTCACTCTGGGATCAGGAATGGAACGGTATTGTCTTTAGTGACGAGTGTCACATTGTTACCATGGCCACCAGATCTCCCAACTTATCCCCAATTGAGCACGTGTGGGATATGATGGGTAGGAGATTGCTCAATTTGCAACGTCCTCCTCGGACTCTAGAAGCACTTCGAGAGGAGTTGGTGGTTGCCTGGAATGAGATACCACACGAGGACATTGACCACCTGATCAGAAGCATGTCTAGGCGCGTTGGAGAATGCGTAGCACATCAGGGTGCATCCACACATTATTAAAGGTCAAAGGGCTTTAAAGCATTTTGAAATTTTTATCATTTACTTATTATGCTTCATTAAGCACTTATACAAAATTTTATTAAAATAAAACCATTTAAACTAGGTGTTCGGATTTATATGTCACTTAGTATATTTGAAGTTTTGTTAGTTTTCACACGTGGCCGCTAGAGGGTTTTTTCGTCGTTTCGACAGAAATGGTTGATTTTCTCAAAAAAAATTAAATGCAACGGTAGGTTTTTTTACGAAAAGATAGCTAAATAAGGTCTAAACAAGCTCTCGAAAACCGCATCTTGAAACCTTATTCCTAACCTAAAATTATGTCAAAAAAAATGTTATACGGAAATTCCTTGAATTTTTTAAACAAATTTTTCCGGACTCCCTTTTTATTCATCAAAATAAAATTGCCATTTTTGAAATTATTACAAAATGTCGCTAAAAGGTAAGTAAATAATACTAATAACAAAAGGAATATTTTTTGTTTAAATGCATACTCACTATGGGTATATTCGAAAAAGACAATGAATAGAACAAAACATAAACAAATAATCCTCAAATTATCGATAGTTGTCAATAGTTTCGCGTTAGTTTGAGTAATTTTTGTGCATACCAAATGCGTTTTACGAACGATACGAGGGATGTCTTTTAAGTTTTGCATGTGGAAATAAAACAACACGGTAGGTATTTTTAAATGACTTTATTGTTTTTAGAAGTATTCTCCACGAAGATTAATACACATCTGCATGCGCTTGAACCAATTTTCGAAGCAATTATTCCACTGGTTTGCTGGCAAATCCAAAACGGCATTTTTGAATGCGTCAACTGCTTCTTCTGGTGACCGCAACCTTTGACCACGCCGTCTGTTTTTAATTTTCGTGAAAGTAAAGAAATCGTTAGGACTTAGATCCGGACTATACGGAGGATGGTCCAATAATTCCACGTTTTCTTCCGTGGGCCGTGTGCGAGCTTGCATTTTCTTGGTGGAGGATGATTGTTCTTTTGGAGTTGATTTTTCGAAGCTCGGTGATGACTTTTGGCAAACAAATGGTGGTGACATATAAATCCAAATACCCATTTTAAATGGTTTTATTTTAATAAAATTTTGTATAAGTACTTAATGAAGCATAATAAGTAAATGATAAAAATTTCAAAATGATTGCACTGCTTTAAAGCCCTTTGACCTTTAATAATGTGTGGATGCACCCTGATGTGCTACGCATTCTCCAACGCGCCTAGGCATGCTTCTGATCAGGTGGTCAATGTCCTCCTGTGGAATCTCATTCCAGGCAACCACCAACTCCTCTCGAAGTGCTTCTAAAGTCTGAGGAGGACGTTGCAGATTGAGCAATCTCCTACCCATCATATCCCACACGTGCTCAATTGGGGATAAGTTGGGAGATCTTGGTGGCCATGGTAACAATGTGACATCATTATGTTGAAAGAAGCCTATTGTGACTCTTGCAACATGTGGTCGGGCATTATCTTGTTTGAAAGTTGGATCTGATGAAGATTAAAGGTGACCTGGAACCATAAGCTATAGCACCCCAAACCATAACTCCAACAGTGTGATGAACATGTCTTTCAACAAAAAACTGTGGACTCCTCCTTTCACTATGTCGCCTTTTAGCCTTGGCACGACCATCGTGCATGCCTAAACAAAATCGAGACTCGTCACTAAAGACAATACTGTTCCATTCCTGATCCCAGAGTGACCGTTGTCTGCACCACTCAAGACGATTACGTCGGTGTTCTCGAGTTAAAGGGAGGACCCAGTGTGACGGGTATGAAAACAAGTCAAAACTTCTCATTCGTCGGTAAACACTTTGCATGCCAATAGGTCTTCCGTGTTCTGCAAACCATTAATTTGCAATGGACCTGGTAGTGGAGAAACGGTCCCTTAAGGCCAATAATCTTAGGCAGCGATCTTCACGGTCTGTTGTTCTACGGCGGCGTCCAGTGCCCCTTGCTCTTTGCGTACGGCCTTCTCGAAGCCATGCCTGACAACATCTAACCACAGTGTCTACACTTCTTTGCACTCTAACTGCAATTGCCCGAAAAGAAAGTCCAGCTTCCCGAAGTCCCACTATACGGCCCCTATCAAACTCACTAAGTTGACGAAATCGTACAGGTCTCCGTACTCTAGGCATCGTAACCGATCGTAAAGGATGTCAAGAACCAAAATCCGCCAACGTTGATTCTTTACTGCGGCTGAAATATTCATTTTTAGAGCATTAGTGAATTAAAAAAAAGCAGTATAAAAACCGGAATGTCCAACTGATAAGGCTGAAAAATTTTTCACTTGTTATTTACAGTAAGATAAATACATTCACCGACTTTTATTAAAATAAAACCATTTAAACTGGGTGTTCGGATTTATATGTCACTTAGTATATATGCAAAACTTAAAAGACATTCCTCGTATGTTTGCAAACTATTTTGAATCTTTCTAAACAATAATTTATTAAATGCATGATGTGCAAAGAGATTTCGTCTAACTAACCTTTAATTTGTGTTACTCCATCTAGGATGATCGTCAAGTAGATTGACTCAGTACTTATGACTTATTGCTATTCAACAGACACGGACTAACAAACCGACATAAATGAGGAACACGGACTTGTGTAAAGCAGATATCTTTCAGCAACAGGAAACTTGTGAACCGAAGCACTAAATGGCATACAATTAAAAATAGTATTGATAATTTACTTTTGCTTGTTGCTTCTCAGTATCACCGATTACCATATACTCTGGGACCACGCATCAATGAATATGGAAGCTTTAAACATTATCTGTATCAACTAATTTCCATTTAATCGATAACAAAATATGACTTACTTGTAGATCGCATCGCGTCCCACCGATTTCGCACGTCTGAACACTTGATCACTGTATCGCGAAAAACGAAACAGGTGGTGTATATCTCGGACATACTTTTCTCGTTTGCGATAAGATTATGGAGCAGCTGTCACCTGAACTTGTCGCGCGATTTCGCTCTTTCACACTCGCAGCTTGTTGATATCGCTTATTGATTTCGGATTTCAATTATTAATCGGAGAACGGGACGGTTTAGAAGCGTCGTCGATCGACTTGGAAACGTGTGCATCGCCCGGTGGAAGTTTGGCATTGGAAATATCGGAGAAATATCCTTCGGTCTCGCTATGGGTGTTGGATATAGTCGAGCTGTAACGGCACGTTGCTACCGTGTCGAACTGATAGTATTTGGAGTATTTCCAATAACGATTATATTCAGAATTTGTATACAGGGTGTAAACGTTATGATATTCATTAAGCGAGAAGCAAAAAGTTTCATATAACACTTGACAAGGCGTCGAAGCTGCTCTCGCCGAAAGCCCTGACATATTTGGTGACAATAATCGATGCGACGCTCAGAATCCAGTGCTTCCCTGCTGCGTGGAAGACTGCTGAGATCATCATGATTCCAAAGAAGGTGGTTTCGATGTTTCCTCAGGATTACCGTCCCATAAATCTGCTGTCGGCTCCTTCTAAGCTCGCCGAAAAGGTGATTTATCGGAGTGTATTCAAATGACCGAAAATTTATTCATAGTGCAATTTTTTGCTTTTTGAATAAAAAAACTGATTCTTCGCACTTTTCTGCATAAAAAAGCTCTCTTGTGAGTTTTCATTATAGTTAGCCGTTTTTGAGATATTTCGATCTTGAAGGTTCGATGCATTTTGAATTATTTATGGGAAAATAATATTTTTTTTACATTTTCGATTTGGCCATTACAAGTAATTAAGATGATCGTTTAGATTGTGTTTTTAAACACAGCAATAATTCCTAAGTACAAATAAACACAAAAAACAGAATATTAATTTGTTTAACTTTCCAATATTATTTTTAACAAATTAAATTAATTATTTACAACTAAAATGCTATTGGATAGTTAGGACAAACATACAGAATCTAAAGTAGTTGCTCGAAATGTAAATCCAATTGTTCAATACACAATTCACATCTACGAATGATCGAACGTGGTATAGCATTATTCAAATAAGGCCTTATTTCATCACATGCATTCCTGATTCTGTCTATTAGCGTATCTCTTGTGGTTACGGGAGTCTGGTACACTTTTTATTTTAGAAATCCCCACACAAAGAGATCTAATGGATTTAGGTCAGGGCATCGTGGAGGCCAGACGACTGATCCTCTACGGCCGATCCATCTTTCTGGATAATTTTCGACCAGCCAGTTTCTAACTATACTCGAATAATGAGCTGGACAACCATCAAGCTGGACCCAGGCCAATCTTCTTAAATCTAACATAACGCCATCCCACATATTTGCATGTTCAGCCTTTAAAAATTCCAAGAAGGTCGCAGCATTTAACCTTGCAGGCAAAAGGTAGGTTCCAAATAGTCGATTACGGTAGATACCAATCCACACGTTCACACTAAATTCATGCTGAAAATTTCTTTCCCGAACTGCATGCGGATTTTCATGCGACCAAATATGTTGATTATGAAAATTTACCACTCCACGTATAGTGAAGCATGACTCATCGGTCCATAAAACGTTACTTAAAAACTCCCTATTATTATCAGTTCTATCAAGAATCCAAAATGTGATTCTTCGTTCTCCGTCCCCTGGCTGTAGTCCTTGCACAGGTTGCAAATGGTAAGGACGTCTATGGTTATTTCTAAGAACACGGTGAACATGGCTTGCTGAAATTCCTAAGGCACCAGAAACTCTCCTAACACTTGTGGTCGGATCTCTATCAAACTCACGCAGAATCATAGGGGTAAATCTGCGCTGACGAACATTTATGTTTTGATCCCTTTGGAGATTTCCAAAACCATTTTCAATTACTTGGCGATGCACTCTTACAAATACTGAGCGAGTTGGATGTCGTCTGTTTGGAAATCTTCGTGCGTATTCTCTGGCTGCTTCTGCTGCGTTTCCATTTACAAAGCCATACACAAAATGAATAACCGCTAACTCTTGATTGGAGAATAAAAATGGGATTTTTATAAAACTTACAAAAAGAAAACAGGTAAAAGAAACTGAATTTCGTGCATTCACAATTGCAAAAAAAACGTTTCAGGTTTCAACAGACAACAAAACTAACTGTCAACTAATTGACGTTTAACCTTATTCTGCTTTCAATTTCAAAAATATTTGCAGGCACAGACTACTTCTAAAAATTATCGAGATACTGACTTTTTAACGTTATTTTATCATAAATAATTAAAAATGCATCGAACCTTAAAAATCGAAATATCTCAAAAACGGCTAACTATAACAAAAATTCACAAGAGAGCTTTTTTATGTTGAAAAGTGCGAAGAATCAGTTTTTTTATTCAAAAGGCAAAAAATTGCACTAAGAAAAAGTTTTCGGTCATTTTAATACACTACAGGTACAGTAGAGAGCGCCCTCTAGCGGCTACAGTAAAACTATGCCCATGGTTCGTTTTGTCGTACCAAAATACCCTTGTATACCAATTTTCACTGTTATACATCAAATATTGTTCGAAATATTTAAAAAAACTATTTTAGAAAGTAAATTTAAACACCCACGCATTTTTCGACCCATGTTTATAAAGACTTTATGCATTAATTTTATAAGTTCTATCTAATCTCAAAGTTAGGCAACAATAAACTGAAACACCCTGTATAGTCAAAATAAACTAATCCAAAAAGGTTTTCCTTTTTGGCTTCTAAAATTACTGAAATCCTTTCTTGAAGGAAGGAAGCTTCAGGCCAAAATTAACAATGTGTTGTCCGCAACGCGGCCCGTAAGAACCGGTGTTCCTCAGGGTTCGGTCTTAGGACCAGTCCTTTAAACACTTTATATACATGACGTCGCTTGCCCTAGCAACTGTGAAGTCTATCTCTATGCTGATGACACTGCATTGCTAGTCCAGTCTTGTTCTGGTAACTTGGTTCACGACAGGCTGCAGGGTGCGGTGGAGGAAATATTGGAGTGGGCGGATCGGTGGTTGATCAAAATTAATACCACGTCACGACGCCCCCTCAGAGATATAAGTGACTGGAACTCGTATACCATGGGAGCAATCTGTCATATTGACAAGGGGTTGGCCTCGCAGAAACATACTGATATTTTGAAAACGAAATTCCAAATTACCTTTCGGCAGCTTTATCCTTTGCTGTGCAGAAATTCAAAATTAAGCTTGATCAACAAGATTCGATCGTATAAAATCACCTACGCATGCGCGGCTTGGTGTTTTCTTGCCAAGACGCACATGCAAAACAGAACCCTAAGCACAATAACTAACGCCCCTTGGAACGTGTCAAATGAGACCATTCACAGAGAGATATCCCATATCTAAGGGATTATGCAGAAACTCGCACAGGCCGCAAAACTTGGCATTACGGACACGCCGACTGGGAGGGGCTCAGAGACTTCTTCTCTAGCTTTCCTTGGAGAGATGTCTGTTTCACTGACGCGGATGCGTCGACTGTGTGTTCTTCAATAACCGAAATTATCCACGTCGGAATGGAGGAATACATCCCTCACACAGTGAAAGCTCCTAAATCAGGGTCCAACGGCTGGTTCAACAAATCGTGTGACACTGCTCGCCAGCAGAAGATCAAGGCCCACAGAACCTACTTACAAAACCCCACTGTAGAGAACAGACAAGCCGACGTCGAGTCCAGAAACAAATATAACGAAGCAGTTCGCAATGCCAAAACCCAGCATGATATAAAAGTTAGGCACAGGGTAATGTCGCAGCGCAATGGCAGTCGGTCTTTCTAGACGCTGGCCAAGCAGATTGAAAAGAACTTCTCACACAGTAGCCTTCCACCACTTACGTGTCAGGATGGAACTATTGTATTCGACTCAAAGGCCAAGGCGGAAGTGCTAGCCAAGATCTTTGCTGCCAACTCCACCATGGACGTCCCCACCAACGCCCAAGTGCCGTCAATTCAAAGGGTTCCCCACACTATGCGGGAGGTAACATTCAGGCATAAGACCGTAAGACGAGTGCTCTTGTCGCTCGACATCAACAAAGCTTCTGGTCCGGACTTGATTCCTGCCATTGTACTGAAGAGATGTGCAGCTGAGCTTGCTCCAGTTCTTTCGCGTCTCTTCCAGATATCTTATGAATCCGGCACCTTCCCAGAAAACTGGAAATTTGCTCATGTACAGCCCATCCCAAAAAAAGGATCTAAAACCGACCCTTACAACTACAGGCCTACAGCTCTGCTTTCTGTTATAAGTAAAGTGATGGAGAGGTGCATAAATCGCGAGCTTCTGGACTACCTCGAACGTCACAGCTTGATTAGCGACAGGCAGTACGGTTTCCGGCACCAACGATCCACAGGGGACCTCCTAGCTTATGTTACGTCACGCAACTGTGGAGTAAACTCATCCAGTCTCATGGTGAGGCTCATGTCGTTGCTCTTGACATCACGAAAGCGTTCGATCAGCTGTGGCACGCTGCCCTCTTGAGCAAACTTCCATCCTACGGTCTCCCAGAAAAGCTTTGCAGATGGGTGGCTGACTTTATCTCTGGCCGCAAGATATCCG
Source organism: Acanthoscelides obtectus (assembly GCA_963669975.1). NCBI lineage: Eukaryota > Metazoa > Arthropoda > Insecta > Coleoptera > Chrysomelidae > Acanthoscelides > Acanthoscelides obtectus. The sequence goes on from CAVLJG010000005.1 coordinate 2,932,374, forward strand.
TCGTAATTGATGGATTCTCCTCTTCATCCCACAACGTCAACGCGGGTGTTCCCCAGGGATCGGTCTTGGCTCCAACACTGTTTCTCTTACATATCAACGACCTCCTTTCCTGCACGATCAACCCAATCCACAGCTTCGCTGATGACAGCACTCTACATGCAGGAATTCAGAGTGACAAGCCGTTCTCTGCCGCTGAGCTGGAAAAAAGAAGACTAGCGACGACTTCTTCTCTGACAAGAGACCTGGAGGCTATCACTGCTTGGGGACGCAACAATCTTGTACAGTTCAATGCTTCCAAAACACAGTACTGTACTTTGACGAACAAAAAGCGTCCTAGCGCTCATACAGTTTCGATGGACGGTCGAGTTCTACCAAAGAGCCATTCATTTCGGTTGGTCGGAGTCCAGATCACCGAGGACCTGATCTGGCACGAACACATCTCTTCAATAGCTGCAGCTGCTGGGAAAAAGCTACGCTATTTGCTTAGGGCGAAGAAGTACTTTTCTCCGCATGACCTTCTCACTCTATACAAGGCCCAGATAAGGCCTAGCCTCGAGTATTGCTCACACATTTGGGGTGCTGCCGCCCCGACTACATTGTCCATGCTCGATGCTGTCCAGAGGAGGGCGGTCCGACTGATCGATGACTCTTCTCTAACAGACAGTCTCGGGACTCTTTCGCACCGGCGGGCCGTCGGCGATCTAGCTCTTTTCTATCGCTACACCAACGGGCTTTGCTCCTCAGAGCTCTCTTCCATGATGCCGCCGCGCGATGTGCCTGCCAGACAGACCCGCCTGACTTCGGCGTCCCATCCTAACCGTGTCAAACTTCGTACATCCAGAACTGGCCGATACGACCGCTCCTTTATCCCGAGGGTGTCTAGATTGTGGAACAAACTACGGGAGGAAGCTTTTCCCAGTTCTACTAACCTTAGGCAGTTCAAAAATCGTATTAACAAAATTTCTTTGGGATCATCATAGCAGCCGCGGTGTTCCGGCATTTAGGCTTCTGCCTGCGCGGCTGTTTCGATATAAAAAAAAAAAGTATAATAGCTTGTAAATACTACGATCAAATGCTTGTTGTATATGATCAACATCTTGGAGGAAAGGCCTGCACGTATGCTCGAGCTAACATTTGAGCATCCTTTGAATGCTTGGAGCGCGTTTGGCATGCAAATAGTCTGTTTGGTAGCAGAGTGTCCTGTTTAGTAGGGGTGAGGAGGGGTAATGGAGGACATTTCGTGGTTGCTTTATCTGTCCGGCTCCGGAGAACATTCGTACACTAGTTTGCTCGTCTGGCAAGATATGCGCCTTCTCTAGCCAGCGGCGTCACCAGATAGTTTGAAGCAGGGCAAGACTATACAGGGTGGCCCGATATTCCGCGGACATAGAAGTACCACGTACTTTTAGACTCAAGATAAGTCGATTGGACATGATTTACTTTTAGCGTGAAAATTGCCCTGTCCAGTGAAGGTGGCACAACTATCAAAACTACGTTTTTTTTTGAAATTTGTCGTATTAACGGAAACGTATTGAAAACTAGTATGTATTTCTGATAACATACGATATTATTATGTAATATTAACCTAAAATATACTAAGTGATAAAAAAAGGTAAACAGCTACGTATGTTTTTGAATGCTCACTTTTCTTATTTCGCCAGAAACAGCTTTACCACGAGCCATTAGTAATTGCTAAACAACACCAATGCATTGAAAGTTGATTTAAACGTAATAAATGAGCTTCTTAGCAACGTAAAATGTTATCACTTGTTTTACAAGGCATACCTTTGTTTTCGCGTAGCACCATGTCTCCATCATGTATTTTGCTATAGGTGCACAAATCATTTTGCAAAGAAGACAATTTCGGAATAAAAACGCTTTAAAAATAGCCACATCGATTCTGTTATCTTTCCATAAACATTTAAAGAAACCAAAAATATTATATTTGAAACAAAATTTAAATTAGCCCTCAAATAAATTCACAAATATCATGTTTTGAGGCTCGTAGAATACTCTCTCTCAAAAGCACCCCAAGATTAACGGAACAGAACCAGTTCATGTCCTAATTCCAGTATTGTGTCAAAAAGTTATGTCAGAACTATTCTGTGCTCAACCCAGTGGCGTATCCAGGAAAAGGTTCTTTTCAATTTGAGAGCTTGGGAGGGGCGTAAGGTTTACTACGCGAGTAATTCTGGCGATTGAAAATTGAAGAGCGGGGGGCGTGTCAAATACATGTTAGCGATAGATTATAGCAGGGGTGGGGCTATACAGGGTGTAAACGTTATGATGGTCATTATTTAAATGGGTGATAGAGGTGGTTAAAAGGAGCAAAAAGTTGCATAAACCATGGGGGTCGACGGCATTCTTTTAGAGAAAAAGCGACTTTTTTCTGTAATAAAGATGAAGTTTGTTATTTTTGGCTCTTATTTATTATTTCATTATTTGATAATGTACTCGTAAAATGCCAACAATTAAAAAAGCGAACTTACCGCTAACTGTATCAGCGCTTGACCTGGTATGTGAAAGTTTATTGAACGTATTAAAAAAAATCCACTTATAGGGAACACAATTTTGATACATACATTGTTTTTCTTTTTAAAACCCACACTGCACTTTTTTGGCATTTAAAGAATGTGTTCAAAACGTCGTCCTCCACTTTCCACACAAGCTTCATTCTGATGAACCCAGTTTCTTCTTACTCTAGGTTCTCGAAGTTGTCCATTTCAGCCGCATTAAAAATGTTTTCACGAAGTTGTGCTTCAGTTGCTATTAGACCAGCCCCATAAACCATTCCTTTAAGTTCTCCCCGATACCAGAAATCCATCGAATCGAGGTCAGGAGATCTTGCTGGCCAGTTTCGATGAGCAGAAGCATTTCGACCGATCCAGCGATTTGGATAATGTTCATTCAAATACTAAATGACGCCTCTAAAAATGTGTGGTGAAGAAGAAACCACAAATTCTGTCTCCGTTGTAATGGCATGTTGTCTAATGTCTCTTCCAAAAGTTCTGGTAGGTTCTTGGCTAGAAAGCTAAGGTATCCTTCTTCTGACAACTTTGGGGGTAACTCGAAAGGGCCAATCACCGTAAACTAACAACATGTCGGCGAACTCTTGATTCGAGAACATTGTAAATAAACACGGCGACGTACGCGAACAAAAACAAAACAACACGCCCGATGGTCTGCTCGACAATAAGATAAAGTAATCTATCTATGCAAAACGATAACTAACCACTGTTACCGTTTGCGATCGATTGCCGGTTCGATAACAGTGATGAAAATGCGACGCGCTGTTGTCGTGTGTGTTTTAAATATTTAATTCAATGATACTTACTTACTGACTACAAATTTTGGATAAACTTAAAAAAACTTAATGCCATTTATTCGTTATTTACGCAATTTAAAAACGTTGTAGATTTGATTATAAAAATTAGTAAGATTAACCATTTTCAACCGTTCGTACTATTTTACTTCATAGTTACTTTATTACTGTTTCTAGAATGTAATTTTGTTTGAAAATAATTGCCAGTAAGACAATTAAGCTTTTGAGGAGTATTTTGCTTTATACGGTAGTCGTCAGAATGTTCTTAGAGAAAAAATAAAAAACAGTTATACGACAAATTTCAATACAATTTTATACGACATTTAACCTTACCGAACAAATTTGTTCTATAATAGATTTATCCGACACGAGTTTATTCGTTCGCGAACATCAATAAAATTGTTTTATTAGCGCTCTTTGGAACAATTATGCAATTGGTTTATCAATATTTTCTTTCTGATGCTGTCGCTTGCTGAAGCATATTGCCGACTTTCCAACTAGGACAGATATTTTATAATTCACATCTGTCCGAGCTCGGTTTAAAATTGAACAAGTGTAAAGACGATCCAGAATTATCCGGAAAAACTAATGCCTTATTCGTTTTTGTAAATGTTTAGTGAGCGATAATATCAGAAAGAAAACGTGTGCGTCGTGTGTTCGTGAGAATGCTATTCAAATTCAAATTCAAAGTTTTTTATTATCCTAATACAAAGTATACTAAGTGACATATAAATCCGAACACCCAGTTTAAATGGTTTTGTTTTAATACAATTTGGTATAAGTATTTAATGAAGCATAATAAGTAAATGATAAAAATCTCAAAATGATTGCACTGCTTTAAAGCCCTTTCACCTTTAATAATGTGTGGATGCACCCTGATGTGATACGCATTCTCCATTCTCCAACGTGCCTAGGCATGCTTCTGATCAGATGGTGAATGTCCTCCTGTGGTATCTCATTCCAGGCAACCACCAACTCCTCTCGAAGTGCTTCTAGAGTCTGAGGAGGACGTTGCAAATTGAGCAATCTCCTACCCATCATATCCCACACGTGCTCAATTGGGGATAAGTCGGGAGATCTTGGTGGCCATGGTAACAATGTGACATCATTATGTTGAAAGAAGTCTATTGTGACTCTTGCAACATGTGGTCGGGCATTATCTTGTTGAAAAGTTGGATCTGCCAGGGTGTCAAGATAGGGTAAAAGATGGGGTTCTAGAACTTCGTGGATATAACGCTGCGCGTTCATGTTACCTCTGATGAAGATTAAAGGTGACCTGGAACCATAAGCTATAGCACCCCAAACCATTACTCCAACAGTGTGATGAACATGTCTTTCAACAAAAAACTGTGGATTCCTCCTTTCACCACGTCGCCTTCTAACCCTGGCACGACCATCGTGCATGCCTAAACAAAATCGAGACTTGTCACTAAAGACAATACTGTTCCATTCCTGATCCCAGAGTGACCGTTGTCTGCACCACTCAAGGCGATTACGTCGGTGTTCTCGAGTTAAAGGGAGGACCCAGTGTGGCCGGTATGAGAACAAGCCAAAACTTCTCATTCATCGGTAAACACTTGCATGCCAATAGGTCTTTCGTGTTCTGCAAACCATTCATTTGCAATGGACCTGGTAGTGGAGAAACGGTCCCTTAAGGCCACTAATCTTAGGCGGCGATCTTCACGGTCTGTTGTTCTACGGCGGCGTCCAGTGCCCCTTGCTCTTTGCGTACGGCCTTCTCGAAGCCATGCCTGACAACACCTAACCACAGTGTCTACACTTCTTTGCACTCTAACTGCAGTTGCCCGAAATGAAAGTCCAGCTTCCCGAAGTCCCACTGTACGGCCCCTATCAAACTCACTAAGTTGACGAAATCGTACATGTCTCCGTACTCTAGGCATCGTAACCGATCGTAAAGGATGTCAAGAACCAAAATCCGCCAACGTTGATTCTTTACTGCGGCTGAAATATTCATTTTTAGAGCGTTAGTGAATTAAAAAAAAGCAGTATAAAAACCGGAATGTCAAACTGATAAGGCTGAAAATTTTTTCACTTGTTATTGACAGTAAGATAAATACATTCACCAATAAAACCATTTAAACTGGGTGTTCGGATTTATATGTCACTTAGTATATGTTTGTATAGGATATGTGTAAAACAAACACAAATAAATCATAACATAACAAACTCAGAGACGGCATAATAACATTTACATACAAGAAAATCTGTCAGTTTATCCTTAAAATTATGTATATTTCCATACTCTTTCATATGGTTTGGTAGCCTATTGCAAATTCTTGGATCCAGTATTTTCTTTTGCTTGGCAAAATACACATTTAAGTCTCCAGCTTGTCTGGTCGTTCGTTTCATTCTTGATGTAAGACTACTTCATTGCCAAAAAATCAAGTTAAAGAAATTACACTGATCAACAGCCAAAAAATATCCTAAATAAAATATTACTATTTTTAATGTGCTAAAACCGGAATGAAACTTATTTTTTCAATATTAGTTCAAGTTTTAGAGATACGGTAATTATATGTGTTCCTGCTGTGACAGTGTTAATATACCGTAATTCACAAGAATGCACGTGCTACATTTTTATATTCGGCAAGGAAAGATGATGTAATCGGCATGATTGTGTTACGTTATACATACGTGTACATTATATTGTTTTATATTAGCCATTTTTTCCTCAGTTGGCTGACAGCGTTCATGCAAGATGACTCGAAAGTGTGTAAACAATCCAGATCAGTTTTGTTACGTGTGTGGTGATGTGACTTTTGCGTCTCAGAGATGGTCTATTACTCCACTAATAACAAAGGCATATCAGCTTTATTTCGGTTGTAAACTAGGTGATCAAGACAAACAGTGGGCACCCCACATCTGCTGTAATACATGTGCTTCAAGTCTGAGGAGCTGGTTAAATGGCAAAAAACGGTCTATGCGCTTTGCTGTCCCAATCGTTTGGAGAGAGCCTACAAATTATATTAATGATTGTTACTTTTGCATGGTACCTTGTGTTGGACAAGCCACAGGTACGTCCAAGAAAAAAAAATCTGTTATTAACTACCCAAACATACCATCTGCGATGAGACCTGTGCCTCACAGTGACTAAAATCCTATTCCAAAACCCCCAGAATCCTACACTTGCGAATCAGAAAACGAATCAGATCATGGCGATCGAGTGATTCGTCAGGAAGAAGATATGCCATCAACGTCAAGAGATCCTGATTTTATACCGAGCACGTCGTGCCACCAACTGCACAAAATAACACAGTCAGAATTAAATGATCTTGTAAGAGATTTAGAACTTCCAAAATGTAAGGCAGAGTTACTTGGATCAAGACTGCAGCAGAGGAACTTGTTAGAAGACGATGTTTCGGTATGTGTTTTTCGTAAACGCCACAAAGACATAGAACCATTTTTCAATATGGAGAATAACTTGGTTTTCTGCGGTAACATTAACGGCTTACTTGCGGCTTTAAATATAAACTATAACTCAGAAGAATGGAGATTGTTTATAGACAGTTCAACATTGAGTTTAAAGGCGGTGTTATTGCATATTGGAAATATTTTATCATCTCTTCCTGTAGGGTATGCAGTTCACATGAAAGAATCATATGACAATATGAAGTACCTATTGACATGCATAAAATAAGATGAGCACCAATGGCATATTTGTGGCGATTTGAAAGTTGTTGCACTTTTACTTGGGCTGCAGCTAGGCTACACAAAGCTTTGCTGTTTTTTGTGTGAATGGGACAGTCGAGCAAAGGCACTTCATTACACCAGACAAAACTGTTCGTCAATTCCTAGAGCCAGGTCAAAAAAATGTACAGCATATGCCATTAGTAGATTCGAAAAAAATTTTATTACCACCACTGCATATCAAGTTGGGCCTAATGAAAAACTTTGTCAATGCATTAGATAGAGATGGGTCAGCTTTTCAATACCTGCGTCAGAAATTTCCAAGACTAAGTGAGGCAAAGGTTAAAGAAGGTATTTTTGTTGGGCCACAGATTCGAAATATTTTGAAAGATACACAGTTTGAAAACACTTTAACAGGTATTGAAAAAACTGCTTGGAATGATTTCCGTCTGGTGGTCACTAATTTCTTGGGAAATAGAAAAGCTGACAACTATAAAACCCTTGTCAAAAATATGCTGTCATCGTATCAAAAGATGGGCTGTAATATGTCTCTTAAGATACATTTCCTACACTCACACCTGGACTTTTTTCCTGACAATTGCGGAGCCGTAAGTGATGAGCACGGCGAACGTTTTCATCAGGATATTTCAACAATGGAAAAAAGGTACCAGGGAAAGTGGAATCCTTCCATGCTTGCAGACGACTGTTGGAGTCTTGGTAGAGATGCTCCAGAAACGATCCATAAAAGAACAACAAAAAGACAGCGCATATAGTGATTCTTATAAGTATATGAATCTTGTTACTTTTTTTAATATATCCTTAAAAATAAAAAGTTTTTTTTCTAAACCGCAACTAATTTTTTTATTTCATTGTCATTTTTGGATTCAGCGCCCCAAAATTAACAAAGAAGTGCATTTTTCGCACAAGATACAATTAAAAAACTAAAATTTGTTGTCCAGTGTTATTTTTTGTGTCACTGATTACGTGTGTGGCCCGCTTTAGGTCAACAAACCCTTCGTACTACATCCTCGTATGGCCCTTCAAATCGGCGCCGCTGTTTACGCTCCGGTATTGATTGCCGGAGTCGCCGGAGCGGGAAAATCTCGCAACTTCGTTCCGGGTAGGCTCCGGAGACAGAGTCAGGAGCACCCTCACACTGTTCCGCTCTTCTCAGACCGATTCACGACTTTTTCGTATAATGATAACGACGGACAATAAACGCTGAGGCTGATTTAATAGTGCTAGTTTAACGTAGATTTCTGCTTGTCGCTCTATCTTAATATCCACTTTCTGTGCTTTTGTGATGTGTACTCTCTAATAATTCTTCTAGTAATAAAATAGTGTAAGTATCTTGAATCTTTAACCAATACAATTAAGCTCCTACGGTCGAATTTTTTTTTCAGTCAATGTTTTGTATTTTAAACTACCGAAATTTGCTTCATGTTGCATCGTTAAGATGAGTCACAGTTTACTCACATCACGGATCTTATAAGAAGGTCAAAAAATAAAAAATCATAGTTATATGGATAAATATGCCCTTAACAATACTACTACTATTTTCAATTAAGGCATACTAACTGCGGTTTCCCCTACGTTGTGACTAATTGTTCTTATAATGATGGAAATATTTGCTAGTTTGGTAAGCAATTTGTCTACATGATTAGTAAAATCTAATTTATGATCAATGGTCAGTTCCAAAAATTTTATGGTGTCTGTTTTGTGTATCAATTCATTATTCAGATTTATAAAATCAAGGGAGCATTTAAATGTCATCAATTTTGTCTTATTAAAAATGAAAGTCAAGTAATTGTTAATAAAAGTCCAGCAACATACTCAGGAATTTCGTTAGCGTTTTGTTATCCATTTTCGTTACCATAACCAGATCAACGTCAGGAAATAGAAGACCCTTTTTAACTCGACTGTTCCTGAGATCATCATCCTTATAATGTTTTTTTGATTCACTTCTGAGAACAATTGTCCTTTGCAATTCGGATGGATAATAAAGTCCTAAAGTCAAAATCTGTTTCTTTCTTAGAGAAAATAGTTCGAGGTAGAACCAGATGATATAATACGAGAAGACGATGGCCCAGTTTGTGACCCATATCCAACCGACGTTGATCGAGTCGTCGCAACATCACACGCCGCATCACCACCATAAGGACCACCACCCTAAGGAGCACCACGGCAAAGACCACCATCAGAAAGAGCACCATGGGAAGGACCACCATGGGAAGGAACATCACCATGGAACGTCGAAAGGCCATAAAGGTAAATTTCTAAACTGTGGTATTAGTTGTTTTGATCCAGCATCAAAAAGGCGATAAAGACGATAGAACAGGGTGTGATATTGTATACACTTTTTCCAGGCGACCATCATTTCCACGATCACCACCCAGGTCCCAGGGACTTTCCGTTCCTGCCTCCCACCCCTGCCGAACACCATAGACATGAACAAGATCACCACCATGACCATAAAAGGGATTCTTCTGGACATTACGTCGATTCCCATGGGGTTCCTCACGCGTTCGGGATGCAGTTCATCGACTCCCAAGGGATACGAAGGTGAGACAGTGAACAGAAGCTTTTACCATAGATGTAACTATAAAGAAAGTGGAGTCAAGTAGATTTTTCGAAAGTTGATTATAATTCAAAAATGGTCTTTTTGGGGTTTCTCTTGAGAATGGGTAACTGGTGCATAAAGTGGAATTTTTAGCGCGAGAGAACAGATTGAAGCACTCATTGAACGTTCCTTGCCTCCAATGGCGTGCAGTGAGCATTTGCTACTTTAACATTATGTAATTTAAACCGAATTTATAAAGTTTACTATGCATTTAACACCTTAATGAACAAATCCTGGCTACTACTCTATTCCAGAGACGTATCACCAAACAAACACTGCTATTTATACTAAGTGACATATAAATCCGAACACCCAGTTTAAATGGTTTTATTTTAATAAAAGTTGGTGAATGTATTTATCTTACTGTAAATAACATCGCATATAGGAATGTTGGAATTCCTTGTAAAAAACTATATCTGTTAGATCGTAATTATTTTGATAATGTATGTTTGTACTAAACAAAAACCGGAATACAGAGCTCTACTTATTCACGTATAGTGCAGCAGCTCTGTGATTTAAACGAATTCAGTATAGCAACATAAATAGACACATACGCGAGAAGAGGTGCGGGACGTGTGGTATTGATTTTGAGCATCGATCGACGCAGTTTCTAGGCAGGCCAAAGGCGCACCGCTAAACAAATCTCATAAATGTCTATTTCCAATTTAGGCATTCATCGAACATCGACTGTAGAAAAATTAAACAATACCCTGAGTTTTATTCATCTTTCAAAGTGGCCATTTCTGAAAGCAATTTTAAATTAGCTTTAGATGCTGACAAGTGGCCGAAAAATGCATCTCAACAAAGAAATATACTAAGTGACATATAAATCCGAACACCCAGTTTAAATGGTTTTATTTTAATAAAAGTTGGTGAATGTATTAATTTATCTTACCGTAAATAACAAGTGAAAAAATTTTCAGCCTTATCAGTTGGACATTCCGGTTTTTATACTGCTTTTTTTTAATTCACTAACGCTCTAAAAATGAATATTTCAGCCGCAGTAAAGAATCAACGTTGGCGGATTTTTGTTCTTGACATCCTTTACGATCGGTTACGATGTCTAGAGTACGGAGACCTGTACGATTTCGTCAACTTAGTGAGTTTGATAGGGGCCGTATAGTGGGACTTCGGGAAGCTGGACTTTCTTTTCGGGCAATTGCAGTTAGAGTGCAAAGAAGTGTAGACACTGTGGTTAGGTGTTGTCAGGCATGGCTTCGAGAAGGCCGTACGCAAAGAGCAAGGGGCACTGGACGCCGCCGTAGAACAACAGACCGTGAAGATCGCCGCCTAAGATTATTGGCCTTAAGGGACCGTTTCTCCACTACCAGGTCCATTGCAAATGAATGGTTTGCAGAACATGGAAGACCTATTGGCATGCGAAGTGTTTACCGACGAATGAGAAGTTTTGGCTTGTTTTCATACCGGCCACACTGGGTCCTCCCTTTAACTCGAGAACACCGACGTAATCGCCTTGAGTGGTGCAAACAACGGTCACTCTGGGATCAGGAATGGAACAGTATTGTCTTTAGTGACGAGTCTCGATTTTATTTAGGCATGCACGATGGTCGTGCCAGGGTTAGAAGGCGACGTGGTGAAAGGAGGAATCCACAGTTTTTTGTTGAAAGACATGTTCATCACACTGTTGGAGTTATGGTTTGGGGTGCTATAGCTTATAGTTCCAGGTCACCTTTAATCTTCATCGGAGGTAACATGAACGCGCAACGTTATATCCACGAAGTTCTGGAACCCCATCTTTTACCCTATCTTGACACTCTGGCAGATCCAATTTTCCAACAAGATAATGCCCGACCACATGTTGCAAGAGTCACAATAGACTTCTTTCAACATAATGATGTCACATTGTTACTATGGCCACCAAGATCTCCCGACTTATCCCCAATTGAGCACGTGTGGGATATGATGGGTAGGAGATTGCTCAATTTGCAACGTCCTCCTCAGACTCTAGAAGCACTTCGAGAGGAGTTGGTGGTTGCCTGGAATGAGATACCATAGGAGGACATTGACCACCTGATCAGAAGCATGCCTAGGCGCGTTGGAGAATGCGCACATCAGGGTGCATCCACACATTATTAAAGGTCAAAGGGCTTTAAAGCAGTGCAATCATTTTGAAATTTTTATCATTTACTTATTATGCTTCATTAAGTACTTTTACAAAATTTTATTAAAATAAAACCATTTAAACTGGGTGGGATTTATATGTCACTTAGTATATTTTTTATCTTTCCCATTCAGCATTGCTGTACGACTAGACTCTATTAAATTTTTAAACTAGATTAAAAAAATTGTTGATTAACATTAACAATATGTAACATTTTAGAAAACAAAAATTTGAAGACCATTCAAATACCTTTTGTCTCAATTACAACGCCTTTTAATATCCTATCCTTATGAAACAGTTATTCGTACCAATCAGGCTTACTGCTGTGGCGGCTCGTGGCAAAATATAACAGGTGTTCTGCAAATCCGAACTTACCTATTTTTTATATGTCAGTTCGATCCTGCGTTCCTTCTTGGCAGCAAATTTGTCGATTACCTTCCCGTTGAAATTTTCCATGGTCGAAATAAATTCCTTTTCAATGGACAGCATCGGCAACGCTGTAAGGTGATCCTGGGTCATAGTATTTCGAAAAAAGGTCTTGATTCTTTTCAATGTTGAGAAATTTCCCTCAGTCTCTGATGTTGACGTAGGAGTTGTAACAATAAGTTCTAATAGCTTTTTTGTTTCTTTTAGTGTTTCTTCCAAACTATTTTGTATCAAAAATTTCAAAAGAGACAGAGTTACATGTAAATCTCGGCAATCATTCCGTGCATAATTAACAGACAACTCTGTCTTTAAGCGACTTTTTTCTAATTCGGGATAAGCCAAGCAGGTAGTTTCCAACTTGTTCATTTGCAGAATTCACTATATTGTCGCACACTTCTAATGCGGCAACTCGGTGATCGTGACTGCTATTATTACGTCGTCTCCTTTTGTTGCCTTGGGGTTCAGTGCAAATACTTTTGGCTTCATTTATTATATCATCAATTTTATTTCTCACATCGACAATACATTTTTCAAAATTATCGATAGCCGTTTTAACTTGCGCTGGCTCGGTTTTTCTCTTCCGCAACTGGTTGAACAAGATGTCGACGTGAGGCATGACATGATGAAAAAATGTCAACCAAAACACGAAATCAGAATCGTTTAACATACGGCGAATACCGCAAGCTGCCTTGCAAACGGTTTCATTGGTGAAATTTCTATTCTATTTCTTCCATGGATTCAATGATTGATTCTCTGTTCTCAAACACTACATTTATTGTTCGAATATTAAAATTCCAACGAGTTGTTGCTCCTTGGGGATTTTTCCCCCACAATTCTGTTCAGTACCTCTACGCGTTGAGGAGAATTATTAAAAAATCCCGGGATATCTTTCAAATCCCCAAAGAACACCCTAACTTGAGCATTAGAGGAAGCAGCCTGTGACATAATCATGTTTAACTGATGCTCATAGCAATGCACATAGTGAGCAAATGGATATCTTTGTTTAATTTTTTCCTGTACTCCTGCATTATGTCCGCTCATTGCCGCGGCTCCATCATAGCTTTGTGAAATCAGTTGGTTAGGGAAATTTCCTATTAATGGATCTACGACGCTCAAAATATGTCTTGTGACAGTATCAGCGTCACATTTTTCGGGATTCATATAATTCCAAAAACGTTCTACTGGTTCGCCGTTAAATATTACATATCTGAAAATTGTTACCTGTTGGGTTTTCCCCGAAATGTCCGTTGTTTCATCTGCTATTATCGCCAAATACTAGGCTCTGTTAATCTGTTTTATTATTTCTTCATGACAAACTTCAAGAATACAATCCAATACATCGTTTTGTATTTCTTTCGAAGTTCCTTTAAATATTGAAGCATTTTTTATGTGTTCGCTTAAGGCTGTATCAAGCTCAGCAGAAAAATTAATCAGTCCACGAAATATTCCCGGGCTTTCGGAGCTCTCGGTTTCGTAGAGTCAGTTCAAGTGCTCCGCAAAATTTTATACGATCGATCATTTTTGATAGAACGCACCTGTTTTTTGTAACGGTATCATTATGCTGTTGTGTATTTCTCCAATATGCTGAATCTAACTGAGCTCTGATGTTAACAGTCCCCAAAAAAGCCAATTCCATCAAATTATGAAGATGTGTTTTAGAGTTTTCATGCTTCTTAATTTTTTCACTCAGGTTCACTAAATCTGTAGCACCTATATCCGTACTTAAATCGCGCATTTAATTTTGAAGAGAGATACAAAAGCAAGCGCGTGCGGCTTGTGTCGAAGTAGTGCACAGACCCTTTTCAAGTGGCCCATGAATAATGTTACGCTGCGGTCGCGACGAAAATGACAAGTACACAATTGGTCGATTATAATGCTGTCTCGGTACAAACAGACTCGACGCCGTGTCTTGCGGGGGCAGCGTTGCCGGTATCGTTTCTATTTGTGTGATAACATGGAAAATAAATAATGATCAAATTACTACAGCTTTTTTCTGTTAAAACAAAAGTTTTGGCAGTTCTGCAGCTCTGCAGAACTTAAGGGCCAGCCGCCAGTAAGTTGCTGGCACTATTTTAGGAAAAGGAATTCATCATCAATCTTTCTGATTTTCATCAGTCTTTTAGTCGCTCCCTGGTTTGCAATAATGCAATGTGTTCAAATCGCCATCACCTCACATTTAACGGCTTCCTCGTCATTTGTCTATCGATTCGCGGAAATGATTAGACCTTTCTAGTACGTCAACCCATTAAAATTTATCAGCCTGCGAAACCATCCCTTAGGGAATCGATAAAGCGCATCCGGGCGAGAACAATGAATGCTCTACGAACGAAAAGGTTGCATTTTGCTAGAGCTTGTTCCGGTTTTTACTTTAAATGTTACTGTTTGTACAGGAGAAGCTACTGCTCTTCTTCGACAAACTTTATTCGTTCTTACAACAACGCACAAAATATATAAGACTTAAGAAGTACGAGGTGCTTGTTAAACGTTGGCAACACCGTTGACGTTTTTACAAGAGAAGCTACTGCTCTTCCTCGACAAACTTTATTCGTTCTTACAACAGCACACAAAACATATAAGACTGAAGAAGTAGGAGGTGCTTGTTAAGCGTTGGCAACACGGTTGACGTTTTTACAAGAGAAGCTACTGCTCTTCTTCGACAAACATTATTCGTTCTTACAGCAGCACACAAAACATATAAGCCTGAAGACGTAGGAGGTGCTTGTTAAGCGTTGGCAACACCGTTGACGTTTTTACAAGACAAGCAAGCTACTGTTCTTCTTCCTCAAACTTTATTCGTTCTTACAACAACACACAAAACATATAAGACTGAAGAAGTAGGAGGTGCTTGTTAAGCGTTGGCAACATCGTTGACGTTTTTACAGGAGAAGCTACTGCTCTTCCTCGACAAACTTTACTTGTTCTTACAACAACACACAAAACATATAAGACTGAAGAAGTAGGAGGTGCTTGTTAAGCGTTGGCAACACCGTTCAAGTTTTTACAAGAGAAGCTACTACTCTTCTTCCTCAAACTTTATTCGTTCTTACAACAGCACACAAAACATATAAGACTGAAGAACTAGGAGGTGCTTGTTAAGCGTCGGCAACATCGTTGACGTTTTTACAGGACAAGCTACTGCTCTTCCTCGACAAACTTTATTCGCTCTTACAACAACACACAAAACATATAAGACTGAAGAAGTAGGAGGTGCTTGTTAAGCGTTGGCAACACCGTTGACGTTTTTACAGGAGAAGCTACTGCTCTTCTTCGGCAAACTTTATTCGTTCTTACAACAGCACACAAAACATATAAGACTGAAGAACTAGGAGGTGCTTGTTAAGCGTTGGCAACACCGTTGACGTTTTTACAAGAGAAGCTACTGCTCTTCCTCGACAAACTTTATTCGTTCTTACAACAACACACAAAACATATAAGACTGAAGAAGTAGGAGGTGCTTGTTAAGCGTTGGCAACACAGTTGACGTTTTTACAAGAGAAGCTACTGCTCTTCCTCGACAAACTTTATTCGTTCTTACAACAACACACAAAACATATAAGACTGAAGAAGTAGGAGGTGCTTGTTAAGCGTTGGCAACACCGTTGACGGTTTTACAAGAGAAGCTACTGCTCTTCCTCGACAAACTTTTATTCGTTCTTACAACAACACATAAAATATATAAGACTGAAGAAGTAGGAGGTGCTTGTTAAGCATTGATAACACCGTTGACGTTTTTACAAGTTAAGCTAATGCTCTTCCTCGACAAACTTTATTCGTTCTTACAACAGCACACAAAACATATAAGACTGAAGAAGTAGGAGGTGCTTGTTAAGCATTGGCAACACCGTTGACGTTTTTACAAGTTAAGCTACTGCTCTTCCTCGACAAACTTTATTCGTTCTTACAACAACACACAAAGCAGATAAGACTGAAGAAGTAGGAGGTGCTTGTTAAGCGTTGGCAACACCGTTGACGTTTTTACAAGAGAAGCTACTGCTCTTCCTCGACAAACTTCATTCTCTCTTACAACAACGCACAAAACATATAAGGCTGAAGAAGTAGGAGGTGCTTGTTAAGCGTTAGCAACACCGTTGACGTTTTTACAAGAGAAGCTACTGCTTTTCTTCCTCAAACTTTATTCGTTCTTACAACAGCACACAAAACATATAAGACTGAAGAAGTAGGAGGTGCTTGTTAAACGTTGACAACACCGTTGAAGTTTTTACAAGAGAAGCTACTGCTCTTCCTCGACAAACTTTATTCGATCTTACAACAGCACACAAAACATATAAGACTGAAGAAGTAGGAGGTGCTTGTTAAGCGTTGGCAACACAGTTGACGTTTTTACAAGAGAAGCTACTGCTCTTCCTCGACGAACTTTATTCGTTCTTACAACAATACACAAAACATATAAGACTGAAGAAGTAGGAGGTGCTTGTTAAACGTTGACAACACCTTTGACGTTTTTACAAGAGAAGCTACTGCTCTTCCTCGACAAACTTTATTCGTTCTTACAACAACACACAAAACATATAAGACTGAAGAAGTAGGAGGTGCTTGTTAAGCGTTGGCAACACCGTTCAAGTTTTTACAAGAGAAGCTACTGTTCTTCTTCGACAAACTTTATTCGTTCTTACAACAGTGCACAAAACATATAAGACTGAAGAAGTAGGAGGTGCTTGTTAAGCGTTGGCAACACCGTTGACGTTTTTACAGGAGAAGCTACTGCTCTTCTTCGGCAAACTTTATTCGTTCTTACAACAGCACACAAAACATATAAGACTGAAGAACTAGGAGGTGCTTGTTAAGCGTTGGCAACACCGTTGACGTTTTTACAAGAGAAGCTACTGCTCTTCCTCGACAAACTTTATTCGTTCTTACAACAACACACAAAACATATAAGACTGAAGAAGTAGGAGGTGCTTGTTAAGCGTTGGCAACACAGTTGACGTTTTTACAAGAGAAGCTACTGCTCTTCCTCGACAAACTTTATTCGTTCTTACAACAACACACAAAACATATAAGACTGAAGAAGTAGGAGGTGCTTGTTAAGCGTTGGCAACACCGTTGACGGTTTTACAAGAGAAGCTACTGCTCTTCCTCGACAAACTTTTATTCGTTCTTACAACAACACATAAAATATATAAGACTGAAGAAGTAGGAGGTGCTTGTTAAGCATTGATAACACCGTTGACGTTTTTACAAGTTAAGCTAATGCTCTTCCTCGACAAACTTTATTCGTTCTTACAACAGCACACAAAACATATAAGACTGAAGAAGTAGGAGGTGCTTGTTAAGCATTGGCAACACCGTTGACGTTTTTACAAGTTAAGCTACTGCTCTTCCTCGACAAACTTTATTCGTTCTTACAACAACACACAAAGCAGATAAGACTGAAGAAGTAGGAGGTGCTTGTTAAGCGTTGGCAACACCGTTGACGTTTTTACAAGAGAAGCTACTGCTCTTCCTCGACAAACTTCATTCTCTCTTACAACAACGCACAAAACATATAAGGCTGAAGAAGTAGGAGGTGCTTGTTAAGCGTTAGCAACACCGTTGACGTTTTTACAAGAGAAGCTACTGCTTTTCTTCCTCAAACTTTATTCGTTCTTACAACAGCACACAAAACATATAAGACTGAAGAAGTAGGAGGTGCTTGTTAAACGTTGACAACACCGTTGAAGTTTTTACAAGAGAAGCTACTGCTCTTCCTCGACAAACTTTATTCGATCTTACAACAGCACACAAAACATATAAGACTGAAGAAGTAGGAGGTGCTTGTTAAGCGTTGGCAACACAGTTGACGTTTTTACAAGAGAAGCTACTGCTCTTCCTCGACGAACTTTATTCGTTCTTACAACAATACACAAAACATATAAGACTGAAGAAGTAGGAGGTGCTTGTTAAACGTTGACAACACCTTTGACGTTTTTACAAGAGAAGCTACTGCTCTTCCTCGACAAACTTTATTCGTTCTTACAACAACACACAAAACATATAAGACTGAAGAAGTAGGAGGTGCTTGTTAAGCGTTGGCAACACCGTTGACCTTTTTACAAGAGAAGCTACTGTTCTTCTTCGACAAACTTTATTCGTTCTTACAACAGTGCACAAAACATATAAGACTGAAGAAGTAGGAGGTGCTTGTTAAGCGTTGGCAACACCGTTGACGTTTTTACAAGACAAGCAAGCTACTGCTCTTCTTCCTCAAACTTTATTCGTTCTTAAAACAGCACAAAAAACATATAAGACTGAAGAAGTAGGAGGTGCTTGTTAAGCGTTGGCAACACCGTTGACGTTTTTACAATTTAAGCTACTGCTCTTCCTCGACAAACTTTATTCGTTCTTACAACAACACACAAAACATATAAGACTGAAGAAGTAGGAGGTGCTTGTTAAGCGTCGGCAACACCGTTGACGTTTTTACAAGAGAAGCTACTGCTCTTCCTCGACAAACTTTATTCGTTCTTACAACAACAGACAAAACATATAAGACTGAAGAAGTAGGAGGTGCTTGTTAAGCGTTGGCAACACCGTTGACGTTTTTACAAGTTAAGCTACTGCGCTTCCTCGACAAACTTTATTCGTTCTTACAACAACACAAAAAACATATATAAGGCTGAAGAAGTAGGAGGTTCTTGTTAAGCGTCGGCAACACCGTTGACGTTTGTCATATGGTGACGCCGCCTACTTGCTTGGAGATCTAGAGGAACTATCGAAGGAATGCCGAGAAAGCGATACGATTTTTTTTGCTAATTTTAGTACGTTGAAGTTGGTACAAAATTGAGGATAGTGTCAGACAGAATTTACTGAATAATTTTGTATGAACAAACTGAGTGCAAAATTTCTTAGAACCTGTTCTAAGTACAAGGTGTTTCACAACTTATCCGACAAATTTTAACCACATATGCACTGTTACGAAAGAAGTTGATTTTTTGAAAAGAAATGTAATAAAAGTCCTACAGAAACTCAGGTTTTTTTGTAATGTCGCTGAGGAATATCATGCTTACAGTGAGCAGTACAATGGCTGATAGAAGCGCTATTTGATAAGGAATTACATGATTTATGTTAACCTCTTGGTGTTTTGTGACCGCACCTAAGTGAACTTTCCTAATCACGATTCGATTTCGCCTTTGGAAAAGATTTGAATCATCTCTTTTCTTTGACAGTTCCAACGAACACGTAGGAAGTATAGAGTAAATCTACTCGACACCATCTTTTCTCAATAAAATCGTTTGAAACTATTATTTGAAAAGTTCACCAACTAAGGGAGATACGCGCTTCGCATGATAATATGTGTATATTTTTATCCGCTCTATCCGAATCCTGTATCGTGCTGATAAATTCGCCCAGATAAGTGCAGTAGGCCATGTAAACGGCCAGCTAGATACTGCGGAAGCGAAGCGTCGTAAATTTGAAGTTAAATATATAGCCGACATTAGAATGTTTCCGGAACTTCGGATGATAGCTTGACATGAATGTACAGGGTTTGTCCGGAAAGTAATAGGACTCATTTCAGCGTTCGTTAGAGCAGAGGTACGCGATTAAATTCCGTGTGAAACTCGGTAAATCTGCGACAGAGACGTTTGATATGATCAAGCAGGCTTACCGAGGTGTTGCTTTAGCAAGAAGTGGTGTGTTTCGGTGGCACCAGGCCTTCTTGGATGGCCGGGAAGAGGTCGCTGATGAAGACCGTATTGGAAGACCTTCGACTTCGACAAACACCGATAATATGACTCGTGTGGTCCCAAAAGTGCTAACTGACGACCAGAAATTGCGGCGAGTGGAAGTGTGCCAAGACAATTTGAACATGCGTGAAAGTGACCCCCAATTTTTGAAAAACGTAATCACAGGTGACGAGTCGTGGATCTTTGAGTATGATCCCGAGACAAAGAGGCAATCTTCCCAGTGGCATACGACGGCGTCTCCTCGCCCAAAAAAGGGAAGAATGAGCAAATCCAAAGTGAAGACGATCATCATTGTCTTTTTTGACATCAAAGGCATCGTCCACCATGAATTCGTTCCTCCTGGACAAACCGTCAACGCCAAGGTTTACGTGGAATGGCTCAGGAGACTCAAACGAAGGGTCAGTCGGGTCCGACAAGACATCGCAGCCGAATGGAAGTTGCACCAAGGCTCACACCGCCTTTCTTGTGAACAGCTACCTGACCAAGGCCGGCATCCCAACGCTTCCGCAGCCGCTGTGGCCCCCGGAGTTTTTTTTGTGACAGAGGGGATCCAAGCAGTATGCACCGCGGCTCTCAAGGCTATTCCGGAGAATGCCTCCCGCCTTCAATGTTTGGAAATCGCGCTGGCAGCGCTGCATCGACGCAGAAGGAGCCTATTTTGATTTTTTTTTATTGTAACGATTGGCTCAATAAATTTTTTTAAATCGACTCAGTCCTATCACTTTCCGGACAAACCCTGTACATATGTTGATATGAGGGATGTTTGCCGCAATCTTAGATGTACAATAGACAATAATAGCTTGAAGCAGAAAACGTAGATATTTTCATGTAAATGTAGCTTGTAATCTCAAATCTCTACTACCACCACTCAGTAAAAATTCCTTTTGACAAAAGTTGTGGTAGTTCTGCTTTACCAGACGCAACATTCATCGAATGTTTCTCTTGCGGTCCTGGACGGAATTCAGATCAATTTATAGAAACTGATAGCAGTTTTCCGTAAATTCGCCGTCTAATTGTTCTTCATCTTGGGCTTCCTAGCCTCCATGATAAACCTTCCTAGACAGTATAGCCCAAAAATCCTCTATCGGGCACTTGTCTCTTTCGATAGTTAAGACCATACCCCCTCAATTCCAACGATATCGTACTCTTAGCTGATCCGTATTGACGAACCAGTCTCCTTGTTCACATTCCAACCCGATTTTTTGCTCTTCTCGCCTACCTCTCCGACCTCTGTGCAGTAAATGCGCGTGGTCTTCCACTTTTTGGGAGATTCAGACATGCTATTCCCTGCTCGAACTCCGCTATGTTCGATAAATGGTTCTGCGAACACTTCAAAATAAATAAATGACAACCGACAGTAAAGTAAGTAAACAAACTTTTGTTTCCAAATGAAACTTGATACCATTTTGTGTTTGTTAAAATTATAGTCAATGAATTTCGTGCCAAAACTTTTAGAACGTTATATGGAACACGGATATAAAATATTTTCTGCAACAACTAACTAGATTTGCATTATGTTGGTTGGTGCTCGCTACCATCAGACCGCTGCAGTTCTATTTGGGTATATTAAGAATTTCGTATGGACTTTGTATCTTTTACATTTTGTTTCAGGGACTATCATGGCGACGCCATAGAAAAAGGTCACCACGAAATCGAAAAGAGCGATAAAGAAAAATCAAAAAGAAGGGATCCAAAATCTCCGTTCAAGGAGGAGCTGGGAGGAAGGCCGATACCACCACAGTTTATTGACGTTCATCCGGTGCATTTGGAGAATAAACTACACGTAAGTGCCACTTTTTGAATGCTTCTAATCTTAGGTAGAGACAAGAAACAGTCGTAATCCATTTCTAGGCGGAATAAAAAAATCATTGAAATGATTTTCACGAACGGAAAGAATCAATCTTACACCCCATACAGATCATTGTTTATGAGATAATGCAACAATTTTAAATAGTTTTCTTGTCTATCGTATAGCAAGGAAGTTTGATCTTTTGGGTTCTCCTCTATAATGCCGCCGATTTTCATGTCTATTTAAGCTCCTTTAGATGATTCTGATACACATAGTATTTTCCTTCGATGGGAGACACCAGTTTGGCAAAAAATCACGTTAACACGTCCAGCCCCCTGGGCGGGGGCGACACCAACCCTAAAATCTTTATTATTGCATGGAGAGTCATGGTGGCTAGTTTCAACATTAACTTGCCTGGCAAAGTCCATTGAAAGCTAGAGAGAATAAAAAAAGTATAATCCTCTTTGCTTAAATTTTGTCGAAGTACCCAACAAAAGGCGGAAGCTTTAATTTTTCACCTAACTGGTCTAGACGACAATGACCACGTCTCAAGTTATATATATATATATATATATATATATATATATAGGAGGGATTTGCAAGCAATTCGAAAGTTCAAAGGACTGCACAATCTGATCAGCTTAGGCGTCAGGGGTAATCCGTCCTCACTATAAATTGCATTTTTTCAAAAATGAAAGACAAAGTCCCGCTGCTTGGCTTAACCAACACTGTCTACTCCATCAATTGCAACAACTGCAACCAAATATACATAGGTCAGACCTCCAGATCTCTTAAAGGAAGGATTACATCACACAAAAGTGATGCTAGGCTTCATCCTGAAAGATGCGCTCTAGCATCTCATGTTAACACAACAGGGCATTCTATGAATTACACAAGTATCAAAGTTCTTGATAAAGAAAAACACCTTTCCAAACGGTTATTCCTGGAAATGTCCCACATTTTCATGAATAACAACTGTATCAACAAAAAGACAGATGTTAAACAACTCAGTGTCATTTACTCATATTTGCTAAACTGCGAAAAATTGGAGAACTTACATATCTCCCCAAATTTCGACTCTTTACAACCATAAATAGAATCTGTGTTTTGGCCGATTCCACCAGTAAATTTCATTCCACTCAAAATCTAATAATTCTCTTCTCACGATTTATTAATAATTATTAATTTAAAATTCCCATCAATTAAAATATAGTTTATTCAACTGCCTCTGGTCGGTTTAACAATTTCTTACATAACATTCTGAAAATCACATCATCTGAAGTGATTTGGCAACGTTTGGCACACGCCCACAATTCGTTCCATCTTTCAACACAGACATTGACAACCTTCGGCCTTCTGTCAAAGGGTTCATCTCACTCGTTATTCCATGACCACCATTTTGTGCAATCATCAAGTGGCTTCACGATGTAATGCTCTAATGTTTTTAAATAATTTTTAATCTGTTTTTAACTTGTTCTTGTCATATTTTATATAATTTTGACCATTGCACCATCTCTCCAGCTCTCACCATGTTACTGGACGTTTCCCTCATCCTATACGTAAACAACAATTAGCAACATCCTCACATACTACTGTAAGTTGAGTCAATATAAATTCATTTTACACTTTTGTTGCTACTGTTATCATTGTAATTGCAGCTCCTGATGATGATGGCAAAGTCCATTGAAAGCTAGAGAGAATTAAAAAAAGTATAAAGAGTCCTCTTTATATATATATATATATATTTACAGCAGCGTTTAAATAGAACGTACAGTTTTGTTATTCACGAAACATTTGTTATATGTAATTTTTCTGCAAGTTTCCTTTACCATATACTTATGGTTTTTCTGAAAAATTTAACTTCTCTACCCCTCTAACCTTAACGACTCCTCAGTGTAACATCGTGATTATATCATCACCTAATCATGTTAATTTTTAAATAAACAAAGAATAACTTATCTACACTCATTGGCATACTGAAAATGATACGAGTGTCCTTTATCAGATAATTATTATTTATGCACATGTTCGGTTGAGATTTGTCGCCAGCTTTTGTAGAAAAATAAATATCGGAAATCGAGATACATATAACTACAAGAGGATGTGCTGTATTTTTCGAAAACGAAGTCAAAACATAGATGGTACAACTCAGTAGCAGGAAATCTTCAGTCAGTCATCAGCACCTTTGGAGAATACGAATGGAATACTAAAATGTCATTTATTGAACACAGCGCAAAATGATCTCGATCGATCCTTTTTAGTGCCTTTCTGTTTTCACACCGATAATATCTTACTTCGTGAACTCAATTTACTCCCAAGGTGCTTGCGTTTTGTCCCCACTATTTACAAGAAAAACACTTCCGATATGCATCACTACGTCGTCGCTTTATCCAGGATTGTAAACAACTCGTAATAACGGCGAAATACGAGAGGAAATACTACCGGCACCAATATTGCCAAAAAGCTCTGTTGGCGACCGACCGATCGCCACTTTTTGCCGTACAAACTTTATGGGGAACCTTTGGAAATATGATCTCCTTATAACTATCCATACCCGCATTAAATTAATAAATCTAAATAAAGATAAAGGAAGAAGAAGAATAAAATCTAATAAAGTGCTGTAATCTGTAATTTCTCTCACCATCAACATTTTTTTATGAATAACCTTTACTAGAGCATTTTTTAGATGATCTGGAAAAGTCCCATTCGTGAAAAAGATATTTATAATAAAAGATAGAGGCTCTGCGATCTAGTCAGCAATTTATTTTATCATATTAACAGGTTATCACTTTCGTGATTTCTTCTTTATCAGTTGGAGACCAAACAATGTAAATATATAAATATAAATGGGCTTTATTTCGTACGAAAGTACAAAAAGGCGAAGTGTCGCTAAGAGTAGCGTTTTTCAACTTAACCTTTTTTTACAATGGTATGTCTATATCGACTTGGCGGGAAACTTTCGCAGTTGTTTTTAAAATTTTTTGACTTGCATTTAAGAAAAATTCCCAAGAATTGTTTAATTATGATTTAATTAGTCTGTTATGCTGATATACCTAAGTGAACCTAACTAATCACGATTCAATTCCGCCTTGTGATACGACTTGACTCGTCCCGTTTCTTCGAAACCTCCAACGAAGGCGTAAAGAGTCAATCTACTTGACGCCCTTTTCTCAAATATGCTCGATCAGAGTACATATCCAGTAGGCTGGCATCGGTTTCTCGGCAGCGTTCAATTTCCTACTTATACTATCGGCATAATTGTCTTCGTCCTGAATGCCGACGTGGCGACAGGATAAAAAATAACGTCTGGACGAAGCTGGAGCCGTGGAGCCTGTCTGGCGGCCGCTGGCTCAGCCTCTGCCAGGATAAACGACCTTTATTCTCTATTGATGCCGGGATGGCGAATACCGCTCAGGGATATGGGTTGCCAGTTGCCAGACGCACCTACTCACTACTTTCCTGTATTCCATGTTGATCTCGTACGTAAACACACCTCAAACATCAGCAGTTCCACTATATCTATTTCGCTAGTAACATTCCTTTGTGGGAAGGTGCTATGTGAATAGGGGAAAGGTTGAATAAGCCATGATTCATCGGTTTTACGTGTAGCTTTTATCACCTTTAACCCGGCAATCTCACACTCACACTATTTAACGAGGTCATTTTGCGTGTGTGCGGATTTTAATCAATCCCATTATTATCTAGTTTAAAAGGATGATTAAAACCGTATTGGTGCGAACATCAATCCATATAGGTACACCGCTGATATAGTTTTGATTAGACGACTGATCATTGAATTTGTAGTGCGGGCGAAGTCGTTAACATAAGATTTTTAAAAAAAGGTATTCCTAAAAATTATAGGCAAAATAACTCCTTACTGGGTGTCATGCTTACCCACCAGAAATCCCAATCAATGCTTCTCGCGCCATCTAGCGAGCGGCGCCTCAACTCATCACCTGGTTGCTATAGGCCAGGCCCTACCTTACCGGCAGCGCGGAGAATCTATAGTTTTTGTTACCGACCAGGAACGCGAGGATGATTATTATTACTAGAACAGAAACAGACATTTCACGAAGTATTGTTAACTACATTTTTGTTGTGATAAACCTTCGTAAACCGAAGAGCGTCAAGTTATTTCATCGGTATTCCCTCAGAATGAGTGTTCTACATTTGAAAAATATGCCGCCCTCTATTATAGAGTGATATAACCAGGAGGCACATTCTTTTTAATGTAATACCCTGAAAATTTAAGTATAATCTCAAACGCCGATTGAATAGAAAAATACCGATATCTACAGGGCTGGTTGACGCTACGCGATATTTTGGTTGAAATAATACTCAACTTATTTAACAGCCTTTAAATCACACACTTTGCAAATAGATTAGCAAACTTTTCCTAAAAATATGCTTCATATCCCGAAATTTCAAGTGGTTTTTAAATTAAAATCCCTCTGTACATTTTCAAAGTTTTTGGGTCACCCTTTTTTAAACTTTATTTTGGTATAAGATTTTTGGCGGGTTGAATTACTAAATATGTATTTCAATTATATATTTGCATTTTCTCAAATTTAAAATCGCCTCTTCCAACATCCTCCCATGTAAGTACATATCCCCTGTATATGCTAAAACGCTCAGCGACATCTACCGACCGACAAGCCAATTAGGAAAGATTCTGAAACGTCGATATGCCCATCAAGAAGAAACGGTAATCTCGTGACTGCATAACTTCGCATTTTCGCCGCTAGATGTCTACTCGATTAATTTCTGAGATCGCTTGTGATACGAATTTTTTATTTTCAGTCAGCAAGAACAAAGTTCTCAACGGAAATGAGAACCTATTCCTCAATCGGCATGTAATTTATCCAGTGTTTAAAACTGTTTTATTAGAGTTTCAAGATAACATTGCGAATAATAATACGACCTGTGCTGAACGGAATTTACTACTCATCCCATTGGCGGGGAAGTATATTGTAATGGCGAAAAAAATTGGTCTACCTATGTAAAAAAGTTTTATAATTCGTTCATTTGAAGAACTTATTCAAATTGAAAAATATTATATTGGGATATGGAACAACGTTTTATATAGGAAATGTTCTGCGCTTTTTGGTAAAAAACCCAAATTTGGAATACAAAAAAGCTTAAGGTACTAAAAACCGAAAGTAAACATTACAAACTGAAATTTTAAATACAATTTAACATAAAAGTACAGTTTATTTTTATACGAATTTCATAAATATTGAAATTTGAAAAAATAGGACGCAAAACCGAAAATAAACGGTTCAAGCCATGGTTTAGGTTACATCTTAACTTTTAAAAAAAAGTTAATCTGTTCAAGAAAATTTACATCTGACAACGATCATATCGATAGATCTGCATAAAATTCATAGAATGTCGATTACAACATTGCATTTTCTTTGCTGAAAATAATTTAATAGCGCATACGAGATACCGGGTATCCGGGTATATTCGAGTATGAGTTGAAACAGCGATCGAACAATTCGATTTTGTGCGATGTTAGAATCTCGCCAGCCGTCGCGCAACGGCCGACGTACATTGCAACAGCGCAATGGTGCACCGGATGGGGATACTTCAGTGGTTTTGCTACTTCTGTTCAATGTTGCAGTCAAGGGTAATCCGAAATGAAATGAAACGTACATCAAGTTAAGGCTACTGTATGCTAATAGATTCATTTTGAATTTTAAAACTTGTAAAAAGCCAGTTGAAAGTTTGGTGAACTCCAGCTATGCTTTAAGTTTATATTAACCATGTCTTGATTCGATGAATCGGTGTACAATCCCAACTGCTGTAGGTTTGTTATGGTCTTCGAATATATAGTAAATTGATGACTAGAGAAATTATTAATCTTATAGATAGAGGCGTAATAATAATAGTTCAGTAGTGAGCTTAAACCGTCGATATGCTAGAAAACTGGCATTTCCAGCCACTGAGGGATATTATCAAATAGGGCTTTCGAACAAATTACTTTAAATAGTATCTTGAAATTCGATATTACCAGTGGCGCAGTGAACGGGAAAACGGGAACAGGTTTATGTGTCGTAGTTTAGTACGCAAAATACTACTACTGTAATTAGGCCTAATAGTACTGCTGCTATAAATGCCAAATACCTGTTAAACTATACTAGAGTTATACAGGGTGATTCCGATTAACGACACGCACTAATAATTACATGTCAAACTAAAAAAATCGCAGAGCGCAAACGAAAAATTGTGTCAGCAACAAACTCATATATGTTGTTGGGATCACATAGGAGTACATTTTTACCTCTTAGCTTTGTGAAAAATCGGGGGACTACAGGGTGATTCTGCGCACATACGAATAAGCGTTGACTCGTCAAAACAGAAAATAATTCGTGTGGTATTTACAGCAGTAGTACAATTAGGCCTGTACAAACTCATTTTTGATATTTAGCGTATTAAGATAGCACACAAAGGACCTGTTCTCGGGTCTGAATATACCAGTTTTTTTAGCATTAGCGATTTGCGATTTACCTCAACGATAAAAATCTGCATTATGTCTTCGGTTAGATTGTTCATACAACCGGCAAAACTTTCTTTATTGATTGTTTTCTGTCGGTTCCAATGTGTCTGCAGTCCCTGCCGTTAAGCCACTGGTTGCACAGCGTCAGCCAAAATCGATAAGCCTGGATCCTGAAAGTCTGGGCCAACGGACATGAATATTAAGCAAGCAATCTCTCGTGAGTCTACAAAAACTGCGACCGCAACTCACGCTCTACTTTCCGAGCTATAGAAATATTACACTCTATCCGAGTCGCTCTCGTCCTTCACGGTCCAGATACTCTTCCTCTTTGATATTGAGTGTCATCCAAGGAGATGTTTCAGAGAAAACTTGAAACGTATATAATAGCCTAGTAAGGAGTTGCCAGACCTCTGCCATTGGTTTACTAGAAAAAGTCGCATACAAATTTTTCGTACAAAATAATTAGAAAACATCTATGTTTCATTACCTTTCAAATGAGGTATAAAAATCACAAATCGATTAAGAATTAGCAAAAATATGACTATTATGAGAGGAGGAAGGGAAAAGCAATACAAATACTACATTTACAAAATCATACCTTAATACAGGATAATTTGTTTGAAACTACATCTTTTTATTTTTATAATACATTTTCAATATGGCATCCTCTATTTCTAATGCATACACGTGCTCTTCTTATGACAGCTGACTTTACTACCGCCGAATTCCTAAGAGAGGCTTGAATTTCTTGTGCTGCATGTATTATCCTGTTTCTGAGGTCTTCTATTGTGGGTACAGGATTTTGATCAGAGTATACTAAAGTTTTCGTGCGACCCCACACAAAAAAGTCCATAAGTGTGAGATCGGGACTGCGTGCTGGCCATGGGATTGATCCGCCTCTACCGATCCATCGATTCGGAAACTGCTCATTTAACCAATTTCTAACACTTAGTCTGAAATGTGCTGGGCACCCGTCATGCTGAAAAATGTTTCTGTCTTGTGTGTAGCGGCACGTCTTCAAGTAATTCAAATAGGGGTAGGAAATATGGTCCTACCAAACAGGTATTTATAATGCCCATCCAGACATTCAGACAAAATCGCCTTTGAGATCCTTTTGGTCTCTTCATATGAGGATTTCCCACTGCACGTTCACGCCAATACTGAACGTTATGGTAGTTTGTTATGCCGTCTTTAACAAATTTTGATTCGTCGGTCCATAGAATTTTTCTTAAATAATTGCTATCTTCAACATCAGCGTTTAAATTAAAACGACAAAATTGCATGCGTCTCATGGGATCTCCTTCCTCTATGACATGCACAGGTGTGTAGTGGTAAGGGTGGAATATGTTTTCATGCAAAACATACCACACTTGCCATTGGAATAATCCAAGTCGTCGAGCCACAGCGCGAGTAGAGAGAGTAGGGTCTCTTTGGAAAATATTTAATATTTCTTCTTCTTCTTCCACATCATATCGAGGTCTACCTGCAACACCTGAAATAAAATGAAAAAACAAATAACAACAGTTTTTTGGAGGAAATTGTTACCAAATAAACATAGCGGTAATATACTAAGTGACATATAAATCCGAACACCCAGTTTAAATGGTTTTATTTTAATAAAATTTTGTATAAGTACTTAATGAAGCATAATAAGTAAATGATATCATTCTAGGCAACCACCAACTCCTCTCGAAGTGCTTCTAGAGTCTGAGGAGGACGTTGCAAATTGAGCAATCTCCAACCCATCATATCCCACACGTGCTCAATTGGGGATAAGTCGGGAGATCTTGGTGGCCATGGGAACAATGTGACATCATTATGTTGAAAGAAGTCTATTGTGACTCTTGCAACATGTGGTCGGGCATTATCTTTTTGGAAAGTTGGATCTGCCAGGGTGTCAAGATAGGGTAAAAGATGGGGTTCTAGAACTTCGTGGATATAACGCTGCGCGTTCATGTTACCTCTGATGAAGATTAAAGGTGACCTGGAACCACAAGCTATAGCACCCCAAACCATAACTCCAACAGTGTAATGAACATGTCTTTCAACAAAAAACTGTGGATTCCTCCTTTCACCACGTCGCCTTCTAACCCTGGCACGACCATCGTGCATGCCTAAACAAAATCGAGACTTGTCAGTAAAGACTATACTGTTCCATTCCTGATCCCAGAGTGACCGTTGTCTGCACCACTCAAGGCGACTACGTCGGTGTTCTCGAGTTAAAGGGAGGACCCAGTGTGGCCGGTATGAAAACAAGCCAAAACTTCTCATTCGTCGGTAAACACTTCGCATGCCAATAGGTCTTCCGTGTTCTGCAAACCATTAATTTGCAATGGACCTGGTAGTGGAGAAACGGTCCCTTAAGGTCAATAATCTTAGGCGGCGATCTTCACGGTCTGTTGTTCTACGGCGGCGTCCAGTGCCCCTTGCTCTTTGCGTACGGCCTTCTCGAAGCCATGCCTGACAACATCTAACCACAGTGTCTACACTTCTTTGCACTCTAACTGCAATTGCTTCCCGAAGTCCCACTATACGGCCCCTATCAAACTCACTAAGTTGACGAAATCGTACAGGTCTCCGTACTCTAGGCATCGTAACCGATCGTAAAGGATGTCAAGAACCAAAATCCGCCAACGTTGATTCTTTACTGCGGCTGAAATATTCATTTTTAGAGCGTTAGTGAATTAAAATAAAGCAGTATAAAAACCGGAATGTCCAACTGATAAGGCTTGTTATTTACAGTAAGATAAATACATTCAACTTTTATTAAAATAAAACCATTTAAACTGGGTGTTCGGATTTATATGTCACTTAGTATAAAACCATTTAAACTGGGTGTTCGGATTTATATGTCACTTAGTATATCAAAACAGCGAGCGAACAAACACATCCGATAGTAAATAGAGAAACTGCTATGATTTTGTCTCGGAAATTGTTTTGACGCGAACGTATAGCGTTAGGTTGACTAACTTCATGTAATCAATTATACAGGGTGTCTACGAAAGGTTGGGAAATCTCGAAACTGCAGATACTACAGACCAAAATATGTGAATTGACCTAAGCATACTTCGTCCAAAAGTTTATATATAGTTTGCGACAATGTTATTTTCTATTTTTCCTTATTGCTCGAGAAGTATTTGAGATTTTGGCACAAAACTCGGTATAGGGAGGTTTTCTAGTATGAAAAACAAGAATCCGTTATTTTTTACGGTCAAATTTCTAGAATTACAGCACTATTTCGGTAAAAAACTTATCATAACTGTTTTGTGCTACCCCGTATACAACAACTGACCGAAACATCTTATTTGCTCGTATTTCCACAACAAAAAAGGTATACTTGTTAGAAGAGTCTAACGGATTCTTATTTCTGATACTATAAAACCTTCCGATACCGAGTTTTATACCAAAATCTGAAATATACTAAGTGACATATAAATCCGAACACCCAGTTTAAATGGTTTTATTTTAATAAAATTTTGTATAAGTACTAAATGAAGCATAATAAGTAAACGATAAAAATTTCAAAATGATTGCACTGCTTTAAAGCCCTTTGACCTTTAATAATGTGTGGATGCACCCTGATGTGCTACGCATTCTCCAACGCGCCTAGGCATGCTTCTGATCAGGTGGTCAATGTCCTCCTGTGGTATCTCATTCCAGGCAACCACCAACTCCTCTCGAAGTGCTTCTAGAGTCTGAGGAGGACGTTGCAAATTGAGCAATCTCCTACCCATCATATCCCACACGTCAATTGGGGATAAGTCGGGAGATCTTGGTGGCCATGGTAACATTGTAACATCATTATGTTGAAAGAAGTCTATTGTGACTCTTGCAACATGTGGTCGGGCATTATCTTGTTGGAAAGTTGGATCTGCCAGGGTGTCAAGATAGGGTAAAAGATGGGGTTCTAGAACTTCGCGGATATAACGCTGCGCGTTCATGTTACCTCTGATGAAAATTAAAGGTGACCTGGAACCATAAGCTATAGCACCCCAAACCATAACTCCAACAGTGTGATGAACATGTCTTTCAACAAAAAACTGTGGATTCCTCCTTTCACCACGTCGCCTTCTAACCCGTGCATGACTAAACAAAATCGAGACTCGTCACTAAAGACAATACTGTTCCATTCCTGATCCCAGAGTGACCGTTGTCTGCACCACTCAAGGCGATTACGTCGGTGTTCTCGAGTTAAAGGGAGGACCCAGTGTGGCCGGTATGAAAACAAGCCAAAACTTCTCATTCGTCGGTAAACACTTCGCATGCCAATAGGTCTTCCGTGTTCTGCAAACCATCCATTTGCAATGGACCTGGTAGTGGAGAAACGGTCCCTTAAGGCCAATAATCTTAGGCGGCGATCTTCACGGTCTGTTGTTCTACGGCGGCGTCCAGTGCCCCTTGCTCTTTGGGTACGGCCTTCTCGAAGCCATGCCTGACAACACCTAACCACAGTGTCTACACTTCTTTGCACTCTAACTGCAATTGCCCGAAAAGAAAGTCCAGCTTTCCGAAGTCCCACTATACGGCCCCTATCAAACTCACTAAGTTGACGAAATCGTACAGGTCTCCGTACTCTAGGCATCGTAACCGATCGTAAAGGATGTCAAGAACCAAAATCCGCCAACGTTGATTCTTTACTGCGGCTGAAATATTCATTTTTAGAGCGTTAGTGAATTAAAAAAAAGCAGTATAAAAACCGGAATGTCCAACTGATAAGGCTGAAAATTTTTTCACTTGTTATTTACAGTAAGATAAATACATTCACCAAACTGGGTGTTCGGATTTATATGTCACTTAGTATATTTCTCAAGCAATAAGGAAAAAGAAAATAAAATTGTAACTATCAACTTTTGAACTAAGGTATGTTTAGGGCAAATCACATATTTTGGTCTGTAGTATCGCCAGTTTCGAAATTGCCCAACCTTTCGCAGTTATACTACATGAAAAATCTGCCTTCGATATTGATACCTTGTAAACAAATAAAAAAAGCGATGCTCAAACTGTAACGGACCGACAATATCATGCATAAGGAATTCGTCGTGACCCAATTTATGCCAAGTACCTTACTTCATATACTAAATATACCTCGCTCGCTCTAAAGAAGGCCTCCCACTGATCTACCGCTACCGTGATTCTTAATTGTCTAAAACTAAAAGGTATGCAAAGGGCATAAGGTTAATTGAACATAAAAACAGACACAGTAACAGCTGATATCGGGATGGGTTTGGATCATCCGAATTTAAGCGAGATTTATAGATTTCTCAATCGACTGATAACTGTGACGGCGTTTAGAATGGGGTATTTTTTAAAATGTTAATTTTTGCCGAAAAATCAGTATTTTGTTTCCAGACAGGTTTCCTTTTTTACGAGGGATGTCTTTTAAGTTTTGCATATAGAAACATAGTAGGCCGCGCGGATCGAACGTCAGTACTGAATCTTAACTTCACTCTTTAGTCAGCTTGTCGCCAAGTAGATTAGCTACGCCTTTGTTGGAAATTCCGAGAGTCAAATCGTTTTAAAAGGCGAAATCTAATTGTGATTAGGTAGGTTCACTTAGGTACGATGAATGCATATCTAACTATATAAAACAAATCTATCATTTATGTCGGTTTGTCAATCCGTGTCTGTTGTATATGAATGCGTCATAAGTAATGAGTCAATCTACTTGACGAAAGATTCAGAGAACCATCACAAACGGTAACAGAAATTAGAGGTTAGTTAAAATTAAAACAGTTGAGTCATCAGTTATAAAAGCTAAGGTGTACGTATCCAAATATTGCTAAAATATATAAATGTTTCTCCTGTTGCGGTGTGTCAGTGACGACACCACCGCAGAAAGTAAAAAGAACACGATACACAGCATTATTATTGAAAAAATAAATGTAACCAATCTGTTTTAGCCATTGAAAATAGTTTTTTTATTAGAAAATTAAAACTTACAAAGTTAGACGTCAAATTCTATGGTTCCAACTATAGAACTGTGATAGAACAACAATATGGTATCTGTTTATGAGATTTGCCTCAAAATCAAAATCACAATACACATAAAAGTCGAAATGTTTCTAGCAAGAATTTGTTGTGTGGTTGACTGTTTCCATTAATTCGTCCGTTGATGTAAGCACCGCAAAACGTAATCAGGATGACCTTGAAGAAAGCCATCTCAATTCGCAATTGCTTATGCAAAATGGGTATTAAACAGTTTTTCTGAATAGTTGGAAACTGAACTTGTCGACATTTTTACCCAAATTTTCGGGAGGTTCTTGGCCCAATCTTTGAGAACACGTAGGTACAGGATTCAATCGGTATATTTCATTCATTTATCCACCTATACAGAGTGAGCAAAGGAAGTCAGGTTTCTTTAGCAAAGTTCAGATTCTGAATTTTTGATCTTGGAAATTTTTCTATGCATCTTTTTGATCTTTGGACTATCGTAAAAAAAGTATATCACATATTTTTCGACAGTTGGCTATTACTGAAATTATCGAATTTTAAAAAAGTGTTACATTTATCCCTAAAAATTGGGCTTTTGGGGTTTCTCTTGAGAATGGGTATTTTTTCTCATAGTGCTGCATACAGTGGAATTTCTTGTGTGTTCATTTATCGTTTACCTCTAGTGGCGTGCAGCAAGAATTTGCTACTTTGACATTATGTTATTTAAGCTGAATTTATAAATTTTATTATGCAATGAAGCAGCATAGCGAAATGGAGATTTGAATTTGGGTAACATTTTCCATGTTGCAGAACAAGTAGCTTCGTAGTATTTGGAAATTTAGCAGCCTTCTAGTGCCAATTTTGTAACAGATACATGTTAACGAGTCACGATTTACAGCTAATCTACTTGAATCCCCCTATAGGTTTAAAGGGAGGACCCAGTGTGGCCGGTATGAAAACAAGCCAAAACTTCTCATTCGTCGGTAAACACTTCGCATGCCAATAGGTCTTCCGTGTTCTGCAAACCATCCATTTGCAATGGACCTGGTAGTGGAGAAACGGTCCCTTAAGGCCAATAATCTTAGGCGGCGATCTTCACGTTCTGTTGTTCTACGGCGGCGTCCAGTGCCCCTTGCTCTTTGCGTACGGCCTTCTCGAAGCCATGCCTGACAACACCTAACCACAGTGTCTACACTTCTTTGCACTCTAACTGCAATTGCCCGAAAAGGAAAGTCCAGCTTCCCGAAGTCCCACTATACGGCCCCTATCAAACTCACTAAGTTGACGAAATCGTACAGGTCTCCGATAATCACAATAAAATTTGCTGCGCAAGTAATTCAATAGCCTTATATCACAGTGCAGAAGTTATCATATACCTGTGTATGAAATTCTCACTGGCCGATATGTAAGTAAACAAGATGACTGTAATGTGTTAGTTATATATTCTTCACTTCGTCTATACAATGCATAAGAAATAGTTTGGTTGCAATAAAGTAGAATCACGTAACAGAATAGTTGTATAGTTGACAAAAACTGAATCTTGCACTGACGCAAATGTCCTATAGCGGCTGCAAGAGACTTACACTTACACTGTTACATGCAGCCCTTATACAACCTCTTAAATGACTGAAGTGTCCTGTTAGGTGTGCCCATTCCGCTTGTATAGCTGTTCTAAGAGGGTTTTGCCAATATTCTTACAGTATACAATGCTGTTTAAGGAATACTGTATAATCAATCTTGCAACTCTAATATGAGTGATAATTGTTAGTTGGGTCTTGTGTACTAGAGTCACAAAGCATCTAAAGATCATTAAAATTACTCAAATATCCCCTATTTAACATAAACAACGGACACATCAAGTTTTATGTCTTTCCGATAAACCTCTACCCGTAGCCGTTTGCCGTTTGTTCTAGATACCGGTAACAACGTGCCATCGTTACTTTGTCGCAACTTAAAAAACGACGCCCGTCGCGACGTCTTGCCGCTGAGAATCATCCGATCTGTAACTATTCCAACTCGCGATTGATTCCGTTGCCGAGACTCCGCCCCGCAAGGTCGCGTGGCCAATGAGAATCCGCCGGTTTAGAAAAAAGCTGACACACTGATGGAACGATACAGTCGCATTGCACCCCTACGGGACAGTGGTGGGGTCGATAGTTTTTTGTATTCCGTCGAATTAATAGATGCTTAAATGGTTAAACAATATATTGTTTAGGATTGTACCTAAAGATAGTCAAGATAAGCATCGTACGAATTGGGATCTCAGTACCGGTTGAGATACAGATTGGGTTAAACGAGGAAAAAGTTGCGTTCTCCCCGTTCTGGCGGGTGGTATTGACATGCCGTTGAGGAACTTGTAAAAATTT
Source organism: Acanthoscelides obtectus (assembly GCA_963669975.1). Classification (NCBI taxonomy): domain Eukaryota; kingdom Metazoa; phylum Arthropoda; class Insecta; order Coleoptera; family Chrysomelidae; genus Acanthoscelides; species Acanthoscelides obtectus. Next base: position 2,968,782 of record CAVLJG010000005.1, read on the forward strand.
CATGGCTGACTGAGATATTTGGGAAAAACTAAAATTTGGACAAATCGTTTTTATTTATGCTGGCGTTATTTTAAGAAATATCAAAAAAATTAATGGGACTTTTACAGTAGCACCTTTTAGGTACTAAATGATGGTGTTTTTAGACGTTGTGCCCAATAGTTCGTTTTTGAGAAATCATCATCAACTTTATGTTTTATATGTATAGTCCGAAAAAGTACCCCTGTATATAATAGCTTCTGTTCCTACGAATTCAACGATGTATTACATGATACATTTGTTTTCTTAGTTATATATACTAAGTGACTATCTTACTGTAAATAACAAGTGAAAAAATTTTCAGCCTTATCAGTTGGACATTCCGGTTTTTATGCTGCTTTTTTTTAATTCACTAACGCTCTAAAAATGAATATTTCAGCCTCAGTAAAGAATCAACGTTGGCGGATTTTGGTTCTTGACATCCTTTACGATCGGTTACGATGCCTAGAGTAGGAGACCTGTACGATTTCGTCAACTTAGTGAGTTTGATAGGGGCCGTATAGTGGGACTTCGGGAAGCTGGACTTTCTTTTCGGGCAATTGCAGTTAGAGTGCAAAGAAGTGTAGACACTGTGGTTAGGTGTTGTCAGGCATGGCTTCGAGAAGGCCGTACGCAAAGAGTAAGGGGCACTGGACGCCGCCGTAGGACAACAGACCGTGAAGATCGCCGCCTAAGATTATTGGCCTTAAGGGACCGTTTCTCCACTACCAGGTCCATTGCAATTGAATGGTTTGCAGAACACGGAAGACCTATTGGCATGCGAAGTGTTTACCGACGAATGAGAAGTTTTGGCTTGTTTTCATACCGGCCACACTCGGTCCTCCCTTTAACTCGAGAACACCGACGTAATCGCCTTGAGTGGTGCAGACAACGGTCACTGGGATCAGGAATGGAACAGTATTGTCTTTAGTGACGAGTCTCGATTTTGTTTAAGCATGCACGATGGTCGTGCCAGGGTTAGAAGGCGACGTGGTGAAAGGAGGAATCCACAGTTTTTTGTTGAAAGACATGTTCATCACACTGTTGGAGTTATGGTTTGGGGTGCTATAGCTTATGGTTCCAGGTCACCTTTAATCTTCATCAGAGGTAACATGAACGCGCAGCGTTATATCCTCGAAGTTCTAGAACCCCATCTTTTACCCTATCTTGACACCCTGGCAGATCCAACTTTCCAACAAGATAATGCCCGACCACATGTTGCAAGAGTCACAATAGACTTCTTTCAACATAATGATGTCACATTGTTACCATGGCCACCAAGATCTCCCGACTTATCCCCAATTGAGCACGTGTGGGATATGATGGGTAGGAGATTGCTCAATTTGCAGACTCTAGAAGCACTTCGAGAGGAGTTGGTGGTTGCCTGGAATGAGATACCACAGGAGGACATTGACCACCTGATCAGAAGCATGCCTAGGCGCGTTGGAGAATGCGTAGCACATCAGGGTGCATCCACACATTATTAAAGGTCAAAGGGCTTTAAAGCAGTGCAATCATTTTGAAATTTTTATCATTTACTTATTATGCTTCATTAAGTAATTTTATTAAAATAAAACCATTTAAACTGGGTGTTCGGATTTATATGTCACTTAGTATATCTAGAACGCATTTGCTAAGTTTTTCGCACTACAATACCAGTTGTCAGTGGCGTGAAAACTAAATCGAAAAGTCCAGTTTGAACATATGCTTTAAAGAAGAAATAAAAGAGCATGCATTTTTCTGTCGCTGCATTCTCGTTTAATTTCCAAATTTTCTCCGACCGACACCTTGAACTTAACGAAGACGCTAATCTGACGAGTAAGCAGCTTGATTCCCCCTCTCCTTGCGCTCCGGCACTGTCTGCTGGCGCGTTTTCGACGTTAACGTCGCGGACAGTTCCAGGTTAAGATAACCGTATCGGGATATCGGGAAGCCAGTCCGGCGACCGCACATTTCCCGTTGGGATATTACCGGGATATCTGGCGTTGTGCGCTAGTGACATGTTCAGGTGACATCCACATCTCTACCAAAACCTGTGGCCATGAGCGACAGTAATAAAAGTCCGGGGAGCGTTACCGTGAGTTGAAGCATTTTGTGTCAAATTTGTCAATCGTAAAAAAGCTTTGTTTTCATTGCTTGACATCCAGTTCTTTAGAAGCATGTTTTATGTTCAATTTTATCTGTAGCTGAACTTTGCGCAGTTTGAGATTGAACACTGTATGTAGGAGAGTAATCCTAAGTCAGCATAACGTCATTTGAACAGCGTCTGATCAGTAGCGTGAGAATTTCAAACAGCCTGTATCTGAGTTCAGAGAAACTTTTTTGTTATTTATGTCTATCCTAAAATTATTACCATGTTTTCCTGAATGAGCTTGTAAATGACCTTTGAGCAACTATTATAATGGTTTACGAACCTATAGAAGGAAAGTATCCCTGGACTTTCTACAGAGGCAGCTTAAGAGATACAGAGGCTTCCGCAGTGCGGATTGACGACTTGTATAGCTATTCGGTTTCAACATCCACACACAGCACACAAAACAGCTCGATGAAAATCGAAAATTAGAATTTAAAAACCAAGACGAGTTTTTTTTAATGGTGGATGGATGGGGTTTTGATAAATGGTGGACACGCAATTCTTAGGAAAGTGCACTCCAAATGCTTTGAAAAATAGTTTGATGATACTCGAAAATAAGAATTTAAATAGCGTCGAGTTTTTTTAAAAAAAGGTGGATGCATGGGGTTTTGAAAAATGGTAGATAAGTAATTTTTTGAAAATTGCACTCCAAATACATTGAAAAATAGTCCAACTATTCTGAAAAATAGTCTGCTGTAAATCGAAAATTCGAACCGAGTGCAGTTTTTAAAAAATGGTTCATGCATAGTTTTCCGGAAAATGGTAGAAACGCAGTTTTTTTAAAAACACTTTGAAAAATAGTTCGGTAAATATCGAAAATTAGAATTTAACGAACAAGTTCAGCTTTTTTAAATTGTGAACACGCATTTTTTTTAAATGTACTTCAAATACTTTGAAAAATAGTTCGATGAAAATCGAAGATTAGAATTTAAAAACAGAGTCGAGTCTTTGAAAAATGGTTAGTGCGCAATGTTTTAAAAAATAAAAAATAGAAATAAAAAATATGTAATTTTTTAAATAATGCACAAAAATGTTTGATGAAAATTGAAAATTATAATTTAAAAACCGAGTCGAGTTAAAAAAAAATGGTGAACGTATGTGGTTTTGAAAAATGGTGGAGACGCATTTTTTTGAAGAGTGCACTCCAAATAATCTAAAAAATAGTTAATTTTTTTGAAATTGGTGAATGCACAGGGCTCTGTAAATTGGTGGGTAAGCAATTTTTTGAAAATGGCACTCGAAATACATTGAAAAATAGTCCAACTATTCTGAAAAATAGTCTGCTGTAAATTGAAAATTAGAACTTGAAAACCGAGTAGAGTTTTTAAATAATGGTTCATGCATGGTTTTCCGGAAAATGGTGGAAACGCAGTTTTTTCAAAAATAGTTCGGTAAAAATCGAATATTAGAGTTTAAAGACCAAGATGAGCTTTTTTAAATTGTGAACACGCATTTTTTATTAAATGCACTTCATATACTTTGAAAAATAGTTCGTTGAAAATCGAAGATTAGAATTTAAAAACAGAATCGAGTCTTTGAAAAATGGTGAATGCTCAATGTTTTATAAAATGGTGGAGGCGCAGGTTTTCGAAAAATCCACTTCAAATAATTTGAAAAATAATTCGAGGAAAATAAAAAATTAGAATCTATAAACTCGAGTTTTTCTTAAATGATGGATATGCAATATTCTGAATAATGCACAAAAATGTTTGATGAAAATTGGAAATTATAATTTAAAAACCGAGTCGAGTTTTAAAAAGAAATGGTGGATGCGTGATGTTTTAAAAAATGTTGGACACGCAATTTTTTGAAAAAATACTTTGAAAATAGTTCATTGAAAGTCGAAAATTACAATTCAAAAACTGAATAGAGTTTTTTAAAAAATGGCGTATGCATAGGGTTTTGAAAAATAGTGAATACCCATTTTTTTTAATTTTTAGAAAAGTGCATTCCAAATGCTTTGAAAAATAGTTTGTTGATAATCATAGATAAGAATTTAAATAGCGTCGATTTTTTTTAAAAATGGTGGATGCATGGGGTTTTGTAAAATGGTGGAGACGCAATTTTTTTAAAAGTTCACTCCACTCTAAAAACAGTTAATTCTTTTGAAATTGGTGAATGCACAAAAATGGTGGACAAGCAATTTTTTGAAAAATGCACTTCAAATACATTGAAAAAAAGTCCAACTATTCTGAAAAATAGTCTGCTGTAAATCGAAAATTAGAACTTGAAAACCGAGTGGAGTTTTTAAAAAATGGTTCATGCATGGTTTTCCGGAAAACGGTGGAAACGCAGTTTTTTTAAAAACACTTTGAAAAATAGTTCGGTAAATATCGAGAATTAGAATTTAACGACCAAGTTCAGTTTTTTTAAATTGTGAACACGCATTTTTTTCAAATGCACTTCAAATACTTTGAAAAATAGACACAGTTTTGTGAGAAATCCAAACCAAATAGTTTGAAGAATGATTCGGAGAAAACCGAAAATTAGAATTAGAAGTCGTTTTTTTTAATGATGGATATGCAATTTTTTGAATAATGCACAAAAATGTTAGTTGAAAATTTAAAATTATAATTTAAAAACCGAGTCGAGTTTTTTAAAAATGGTGGATGCATAGAGTTTTGAAAAATGCACTCCAAATACTTTGAAAAATGGTTCGATGAAAATTGGGATTCAAAAACTGAGTCGAGTTTATAAAAAAATGTGGCCCAAATACTTTGGGAAATATTTGGAATAAATTGGAAAATTAGAATCTAAAAACCAAGTCGAGGTTTTAAAAAATGGCGGATACACGGGGTTTTGAAAAATGATGGACATGCAATTTATTGAGAAATGCACTCTAAAAACTTTGAAAAATAGTCGATAAAAGTCGAAAATTAGTATTTAAAAACCGAGTCCAGTTTTTAGAAAATTTTGAATGCACGAAGTTTTTGAAAAGTGAACACGCAATTTGTTGAAAAACGCACGCTAAAAACTATAAGAAATAGTCCGATGGGAATAAAAAAATAGAATCTAAATACCGAGTCAAATTTTAAGACAGCTTAAATCTAAAATTATGAATTTAATCTGATGTATATTTAGTTTGAATTAGATGGTGTCAAAAGACTGATGCCACCTATACTATGCCACCTTTTCCATTACTAATTTTTGTTATATCACACATAGTCTACGAAAATAACGGGCACATCGTACATTAAACTAAGTTTGTTTTTCTTCTGGCTATAGTAAATGTCTGTACGTATTTACACTAGTACTCGTATAAGCTATATATAGAAACCACTAAAGACTTGCGGTCTGGAAAATATGAATCCGTACTTCACAGTCTGATGTAGCCGTAAATAAAATTTAGGACCGTTTGATTTGTTGACTGTACGCACATTCCGGATTGCCTCAACTTTTACAACTGGAGGAATTTTGAAATGGGACTTTTTTATGTGGCCTGCGGCATAAATTATGAAACTTTAGAATTCTTTTTTAAAAATCTTTTCTTTGACGTAACTTTTTTAGTGCTTTGAAGGAAGTAGCTCCAAATGAATCACCCATCATTTTCGTCGAAGTGCATAGTGGGGGGACACATCAGTGCCTCTGACATAAAAATTAAAAACTAGTCTGGCGGACGGATGGCAGATGGCAGCCCTACCCTTGTACCCTTAGGGTACAGCCAAAAAGTGATTAAAATATTAAATCTAATTTAAAAATTAACAATTTATTGTTAAATAACAAAATTAATTCTTCTTTTTTGTCTTCCTGCGAATCGATTAATATACTAAGTGACATATAAATCCGAACACCCAGTATAAATGGTTTTATTTTAATAAAAGTTGGTGAATGTATTTATCTTACTGTAAATAACAAGTGAAAAAATTTTCAGCCTTATCAGTTAGATATTCCGGTTTTTATACTGCTTTTTTTTAATTCACTAACGCTCTAAAAATGAATATTTCAGCCGCAGTAAAGAATCAACGTTGGCGGATTTTGGTTCTTGACATCCTTTACGATCGGTTACGATGCCTAGAGTACGGAGACCTGTACGATTTCGTCAACTTAATGAGTTTGATAGGGGCCGTATAGTGGGACTTTCTTTTCGGGCAATTGCAGTTAGAGTGCAAAGAAGTGTAGACACTGTGGTTAGGTGTTGTCAGGCATGGCTTCGAGAAGGCTGTACGCAAAGAGCAAGGGGCACTGGACGCCGCCGTAGAACAACAGACCGTGAAGATCGCCGCCTAAGATTATTGGCCTTAAGACCGAAGCATCATGAGAATTAGGCAACACGTACAACACCAGCTAGTTAAGTTCACATTTTGAGGATGATGTGATTCTACTTTTATACATGTCAACTTCCAAAAGCTATACAAGGAATAGCAAATCAAAATCACTTCAAGTATTGTTTGGCAAGGGGCACTGGACGCCGCCGTAGAACAACAGACCGTGAAGATCGCCGCCTAAGATTATTGGCCTTAAAAGAGCGTTTCTCCACTACCAGGTCCATTGCAAATGAATGGTTTGCAGAACACGGAAGACCTATTGGCATGCGAAGTGTTTACCGACGAATGAGAAGTTTTGGCTTGTTTTCATACCGGCCACACTGGGTCCTCCCTTTAACTCGAGAACACCGACGTAATCGCCTTGAGTGGTGCAGACAACGGTCACTCTGGGATCAGGAATGGAACAGTATTGTCTTTAGTGACGAGTCTCGATTTTGTTTAGGCATGCACGATGGTCGTGCCAGGGTTAGAAGGCGACGTGGTGAAAGGAGGAATCCACAGTTTTTTGTTGAAAGACATGTTCATCACACTGTTGGAGTTATGGTTTGGGGTGCTATAGCTTATGGTTCCAGGTCACCTTTAATCTTCATCAGAGGTAACATGAACGCGCAGCGTTATATCCACGAAGTTCTAGAACCCCATCTTTTACCCTATCTTGACACCCTGGCAGATCCAACTTTCCAACAAGATAATGCCCGACCACATGTTGCAAGAGTCACAATATACTTCTTTCAACATAATGATGTCACATTGTTACCATGGCCACCAAGATCTCCCGACTTATCCCCAATTGAGCACGTGTGGGATATGATGGGTAGGACATTGCTCAATTTGCAACGTCCTCCTTAGACTCTAGAAGCACTTCGAGAGGAGTTGGTGGTTGCTTGGAATGAGATACCACAGGAGGACATTGACTACCTGATCAGAAGCATGCCTAGGCGCGTTGGAGAATGCGTAGCACATCAGGGTGCATCCACACATTATTAAAGGCAAAGGGCTTTAAAGCAGTGCAATCATTTACTTATTATGCTTCATTAAGTACTTATACAAAATTTTATTAAAATAAAACCATTTAAACTGGGTGTCCGGATTTATATGTCACTTAGTATACCAGTGAGGCATCCATTTAATATGTGTGCATTACAGATTTATCTAAGAGATTTGGAACTTTAAAAAAGTGGTGGACGAAAATGACCCCCATGACCCCCCCCCCCGGATCCGCGCCTGGCATCTACAGTATCACATTTTAGATATGTATGCCATTACCGCCTTTCATAAACACACTTCGTGTACAATGGCAAAATAACAAATGCGAGAGCTGTCACTGTGCCGTAATAACAAAACGGTCCATTTCCTGTCCCCATCAGTGCATCGTCCTTACAATCTGACATCATCGTCGGTGTCACGGCTGAAATCATATTCACTTTCGGACCTGCTCTTTTATACTAAGTGACATATAAATCCGAACACCCAGTTTAAATGGTTTTATTGTAATAAAATTTTGTATAAGTACTTAATGAAGCATAATAAGTAAATGATAAAAATTTCAAAATGATTGCACTGCTTTAAAGCCCTTTGACCTTTAATAGTGTGTGGATGCACCCTGATGTGTTACGCATTCTTCAATGCGCCTAGGCATGCTTCTGATCAGGTGGTCAATGTCCTCCTGTGGTATCTCATTCCAGGCAACCACCAACTCCTCTCGAAGTGCTTCTAGAGTCTGAGGAGGGCGTTGCAAATTGAGCAATCTCCTACCCATCATATCCCACACGTGCTCAATTGGGGATAAGTCGGGAGATCTTGGTGGCCATGGTAACAATGTGACATCATTATGTTGAAAGAAGTCTATTGTGACTCTTGCAACATGTGGTCGGGCATTATCTTGTTGGAAAGTTGGACCTGCCAGGGTGTCAAGATAGGGTAAAAGATGGGGTTCTAGAACTTCGTGGATATAACGCTGCGCGTTCATGTTACCCCTGATGAAGTTTAAAGGTGACCTGGAACCATAAGCTATAGCACCCCAAACCATCTTTCAACAAAAAACTGTGGATTCCTCCTTTCACCACGTCGCTTTCTAACCCTGGCACGACCATCGTGCATACCTAAACAAAATCGAGACTCGTCACTAAAGACAATACTGTTCCATTCCTGATCCCAGAGTGACCGTTGTCTGCACCACTCACGTCGGTGTTCTCGAGTTAAAGGGAGGACCCAGCGTGGCCGGTATGAAAACAAGCCAAAATTTCTCATTCGTCGGTAAACACTTCGCATGCCAATAGGTCTTCCGTGTTCTGCAAACCATTCATTTGCAATGGACCTGGTAGTGGAGAAACGGTCCCTTAAGGCCAATAATCTTAGGCGGCGATCTTCTGTCTGTTGTTCTACGGCGGCGTCCAGTGCCCCTTGGTCTTTGTGTACGGCCTTCTCGAAGCCATGCCTGACAACACCTAACCACAGTGTCTACACTTCTTTGCACTCTAACTGCAATTGCCCGAAAAGAAAGTCCAGCTTCCCGAAGTCCCACTATACGGCCCCTATCAAACTCACTAAGATGACGAAATCGTACAGGTCTCCGTACTCTAGGCATCGTAACCGATCGTAAAGGATGTCAAGAACCAAAATCCGCCAACGTTGATTCTTTACTGCGGCTGAAATATTCATTTTTAGAGAGTTAGTGAATTAAAAAAAAGCAGTATAAAAACAGGAGTGTCCAACTGATAGGGCTGAAAATTGTTTCACTTGTTATTTACAGTAAGATAAATACATTCACCAACTTTTATTAAAATAAAATCATTTAAACTGAGTGTTCGGATGTATATGCCACTTAGTATATATGAAAATTATTGTCGTTTCATGGTGAATTCTAGTTTATAATGCACATCGGCAGCGTGTCGGTTACGTCAGTAGGGCATTCATTAATTACTGTCAAAGTGCACATGATGGTAATCCAGAGCAGCGCTTGGCGTAGATAAATCGATTCATGAGGTAGATGGATGCTGGGTGTTTATGTTACGCCATTCGCAGGTCGTATTTTCCAATTTCCCTACCGTTTAATCGGCCAGCCGTATGCGTAACACGCCGCTGACGATCGGATAGAAATAACTCGCGGTCCGCCGTCTCATCGTTCAGATGAAACCGCTAAAAATACTGATCACAACTTTTCGCCAGTTTCCTTCGCGCTACGGCCTCGCACTATCACGGTCGGCAAACCGCCCGCCCGCCGAGTTTTCCTCGGTCTTCCCGTTTTTCTTTTCCGTTTTCCGATAATCGCCGCCCGCGAAAATCCGATCGGGGTAGTGTCGAACCCGAACGAGAAAAATCGAACCGCGTTTTTTACTAGTTTTTTATACTGATAGAGGTAGTCGATTGGCGTTTTGAATATAAAAACAGACTTGCAACTACACGCATCGGAGCCCGCAGGAATTTTTCTCGTGGGAGGCCGATCATCGGCAAGAGATAGCATATTTTTGAACAGCGGGGTGTAGCAAATTTTCTTAGGGAGAATAATCCTTAAAATTGTATACTATGGAGTCCTAGCCTATTAAGGCAACTAAATGTTTGTTAGAAATGTTACTAGTAAAATGATTAAATTTTTAGCTTGATTCGTCAATTTTTATATACGTATATATATATATATATATATATGGCGAGTTTCTGCAACCTAAGGTCGCTTCTCGCAACCCATACGCCATCGTATCCTATCGTTCCAGTCTCCTTCATGTAGTCCTCTACTTTCCATTGCGGTATGGATGTTTGAAATCCATTTCCTTCGTGGTCTTCCTCGTTTATTTCTTTGTGCTGGTGTCCATTTCCAAACCCTTAATGGTATCCTTTCTTCGTTCATTCGTTGCAGGTGTCCATACCATTTTAACTGCCTCTCTGTTATATCGTCCATTATTGTATTTTCGACTTCCATTCTTTCTCTGATGGTCTCATTTCTAACATGGTCAAGTAAAGTTAAACCGGAACATCTCCAGTACATCATTTCGGTTGAGAGAAGCTTTTGTGACATATTTTTATCTACAACCCACGCTTCTGACCCATACGTCAGTACTGGCTGAATCATAGCCTGATATATAATTTTTTTGTTTTCTTTGTTAGGTTCTTACTCCACAAGATCGGATGTAGTGCTTTAATCATATTTTTTCCTTTTCCTATTTTCCTTAGTATGTCTTTATTATCCTCTCCGTCAATTTTGAGCAATCCCAAAAGGGCTAAACGAAATATGAAATTTAACTGACACTATCAATGTACGCAAACTGGATACTTCTTTATCACCAAACAATAGACGCAACCACCACAAAAACTAAACAGAAACACCTGACCATTTTATCACTTGTTGTTCATAGCAAGATAAATAGATATGTTAAAAATTATTGAATTCTAATAAACATTTGTAGGTTTTTACCTTTTCTTGTCACTCCGTAATTGGGGCCGTTCAAGTATTACGTAAGCAGATTTATTACAAATATTTACCCCCCCAACCCCCTGTCAGCAAAAGTAAGCAAAGCTCTTACCCCCTCCCCCCATGCTTACGTAAACATTTGTCAATTAATGTATTGTTTTTTTAATATTATAATTATAACGTTATAATTATAACTTGAAAAATAAGAAAATAGATTTAGGATAGAGATTATATTTTACTGATACCGTATTCAACATAAAGGACAAAAATATTATATCTTAACATAACAAACTTATTTTAAATTTTTGGTACATATATTAAATTCAAATTAAGTCTTCAGTCCATGAAACCCGAATCCATGATTCTAAGTTTTCGATGACATTGGATTGTTTCGATTGCTGCTCAGTGTTGTGAGTTTGCCGGCTTTCATCGGATTTTGGAATGTCTACGTCGTTCTCTTCGAGCCATTCAACATCATGGTACTCTAAATTTTGAATAATGCACATCGGTTCATTAGCACGACGAGCAGCGACTCTTACAGGTCTAACTTTCCTATCAGTATGCGTGTTTACTTTTTTATGGATATTTTCGATGTGGCGATTTAGTGACATGACAAAGACCACACGTTTTGTAGGTTCGACTTGATAGCCCCAATTTTACAGTGGGACAAAAATAATCGTATGGCATTTGCAGGAAATCTTTGAGTGAAGCACTTAAGCGTAGAGGTAAATTGACTGGAAGATTAAGAAATTGCCATCCTTCATCCAAAATCAATTCATCAACTGTTTGTTTTACTTTCACAGGTGGTGGAAGAAACCTATTGTCTAGTAATCTAAATGGTCCACTTCTTGGACGACAGCATTCTGTATTTCTACATTTTACAATTTGAAGCAAGTATTGGCTCTCACGCACATGTTCTGAATACCATTTAGTGTCTGGAAAATCAGGAAGATCTTGTTCACCTGCCCCAACATATTTTGCATTAACATTACAGCCATCAGTTTTCATTGAACTCCATACTTCAGCTAATACATTTCCTGCAAATTCGAAATTAGATCTTTCTAAATGTTCATCAATTGTAACGCCACGTTCATCCAAACGAGACCCAAAATGGCAATATTAAACCAGCCAGTTCCCGACTAAGAGGAGCCATTCTGCGCTCTACTCTGTTATACGCACTTCTTCCAGGAGCATTGGTAGCTAAAAACAATGCATCAAGATCATGTCGCATAAAGTGTTGTATAGCAAACCCTATGGCTTTTTGATAACGTGGATTTTCATCTGGCCCTCCATCAACCGTCATGATTACCACTGGTTTTACTAGCCCATAGTCAGTTTTAGCTAATGGTCGAAACTCTTCATGTTCGAGAAGCGTCTCGAAATCCTGAGCATGAATATTAGCAGTAGATGAACTATGCTTTCCACTTCAAATAGCGATGTATGTTGGTCCAGAATATCCAACGGCTTGCGGTTGTCCTAGCATATTGGAAGTGATTTTGATACCAGCATAAACATATGGTATTAATTTATGACGCTCAGAGATTACACAATCGTGATCAGGCAATTTGATTCTATATTCCATGTGCAGTAGAAGAGCAGCTTGCTTATTTGCCGCAGTTACGCCAATAGGGACTCGAGCTTTATCATCTTGAGATATGAAAAATACTTGATCTGGTCCAAGTATGGATGCTATCTTCTCTAAATAATGGATTGATGTTTCAGCGAACTTGCTATCTAAGTGGCTCTTGTGGTGATCAGTTTGAGCCCGAATGAGCTTAACAGGGACTGTCGATAAATGTCTTCGTCCCTCTGCAGAATTAGAATTTCTGGAAATCAAACGAAGATATGTCCCACTGCGACTAATTTCAAATGCTATTTTATGTAATTCTTGTGTGAGTTCATCAAGAGTTTTTACGCTGCGAATTGATTCCGTTCGTCTTCTATCATCTGCTGCACTCCCAAATAAAGCTATATCCGCGATTGTTTTCAATGGTGAATGTTGATTGCTTTCAAGATTAGGACGTCCCACTGAATCCCTCAGAGATAGTCTTTTTTATAGCTGGATTTTCATGACAAATATCTTCTAACTTTCTTTTGAAACCATCCCTGTGTTTTTTCTGGGCAACTGGGTTTTGAACCTTCCTGTTTAAAGACTGTTTTGCTGTTTTTATTTCCTCGCGCAACTTAATGATCTGTTTATCAACCTCGGCACGGCTTGGCATAGTATCTCTGGCTGAATACAAAGCATTCAGATTTTTTTCGAGTAGAGCAATCTCATTTTTCACAGCTTCCTGAGAAGGTTTTGCTCTCTGTTTATCTGTATTTTTATTAATTTCGCATTGCTGTTGTGATTCATTACCGGGCTTTATTTTATCTTCTTCCTCTTTTTTAATATTTGAAGCTGACTGTATGATTTGTGTTTTTTCTGCAGGTTTGCAGGTTGCCTAAAAATAAAAACTTTCTATGGCTTCTGCTAAAGATTCTCTTATTAAGCTACATACAACGTATGGCAATATATATGGTAAATACAAAACCTTATGGCTTTAAATCTAATATGTTTAAACGAGCAATTCGTTCCTGTCACAAAATACAGGGTGCTAGTTTTCTGTATATATGTATAAAACTAACATCCTGTACTTTTTGACCAATTGGCGGAATCAATCATAAGAAATAAATCTATATAATGAATATTACCTCTAGACTTTGATATAGGCCATAATATTTTCTAATCAGTAAAGAGAAACTTTTTGGCGATTTCTAATATTTCTAGTACTCATAGGTACCTAAAATCATTTCGTCACTCACCTTAGAAAAAAATTTAGAGTAGATTGGATTTATTCTTAGTCGCCGCTTGCAATTCTTCTTCGATTCTCTTAGATACAATAATATCTAGTTCCTTGTCGGATTTTGCTTGTAATTTGTAATTTCGCCACACTTCGTTAACTAGCTTTTGTACATTTTGTACTTTCGTACTTGTAGGAGATTTTTTAAAACATTCAGACAATTTTTGGTATAAATTGGATTTGTCTATGTAAAACGACATCTCATTTAAACATTAAACTTTGGCTAATGGAATCAATGGTAACACAAATGTTAACTTGCTTTACTATACTTACAATACGTCTACTCGCTATAGTATCCAAACGAAACAATACACTGATAGAGGAAATTTAGACAAGTGAACACCGCGCGGTAATTCCCCTACTCGGTTCTAAAGCGAGTAGGGGAATTACCGCGCGCCGTTCACTAAACGTATGCATTATTTGCGGGAATCCTCGAAAATGCGTTTCGTTTTCAAGCAAAGACAATGTGACGGTTGCCATTCGTGTAAAAAAGTAAATAACTACCGATGACGTAATCATCATCTAGACTCCCCTACCCCCCATGTCATCCAAAATAAGCAAAGCAAAGAACCCCGCGCCCCTCCATAGTGATCACGTAATACTTGAACGGTCCCTATACATAGCTACATAAAGTTTCAAGTTATTTAATAACAAGCAATTTGGCTATTGTACCCGAAATGAAGACCGTCAAACACAGATTCAATCATATCAGTTCAATGCAAGCTCAATATCGATTAAATGTAAACCAGCATTTGAATGCGTTAAAGGGGATTTCAACTACCTGATACATGAAATCCGATATGGGTATATATGTCAAACTAGTCTGAACGAAGCTAAAAATAAACATCACTTCGGATGAATGCGGAAAGGGTAGGAAAATCAGTGAAGGGAATAAATAGGGTAGGCGTACAGGATATATGGAGGTTGCTTTGAAGTGCGACGCGTACCTAAATACGTTTGATTCTTAAAAGGGATTCTGTAGCGAAATATGCAGGGTGGGTGCAATTTTTATTTACTAGAAACGCAAATAAGTTGAAAACTGGGCAGATAAACATGAAATAACCTTTAAACTGATTCGAAGTATACTATAATTATTAATATAGAACTTTTTTTAAAAAGTGACCCTGCGATGCTGTATAGGGAGTCCGGCTATCAATTAACTTTTTTTATAGTTATAGTTTTTATAGTTTCTTCTTACTCCAAGTCGTCGAAGTATATTATTTCAGCCGCATTAAAATTTTTTTTCGAGACCACGTACGCGAACAAAAACAAAACAACATACTAACCACTGTTACCGTTTGCGATCGATTGCCGGTTCGATAAGAGTGATGATGACCGACGCGCTGTTGTCACGTGTGTTTCGAAAATCCAATTTAATGAAACTTACTGACTACAAATTTTGGCTTAACTTAGAAAAACTTAATGCCATTTATTTGTTAATTACCCAATTTAAAATCGTTTTAGATTGGATTATAAGAATTAGTAAGATTGTGGTGATGGTGGTCGATATAAGGCACTTAAAGTTGTGAACTATAAAGTCATTTAGACAAAAATCTATTGACTTTTGGACCATGGGTCATATGAACTTTTTGACTATGACAGAGTAGTTCAATTTATAGCCTTGAAGGTTCTTCCAATGCATCAAAAAGTATGAGGCGAATTTCCAGTTCAACTTCCTAATTGGCTTGCTCATCTTGTGAGCAACATCATCGAGTTATATATGAAATACAATTGTAACTTGACACCCTGTATCAGCATCAAGTGTCAGTGTACGGCCGTTACAACTCCATTTTTTTTTAGTTAGCAAAACGTGGGTGTAGTATCGAAGATTATTACAATTGACACCCGGATCACGAAGTACATACGGACAGAATTGACGTCAGTTCCAATTACTAGATTCAGTCGTTAATTGACATTGTATCCAGCATATTGTTCAATTTGTTCTCTGTTTGATGCCAGAAGATTGCATTTCCACAAAAATAGACACAGCGGTTTCAGCACGTTTACCGAATTTCATGGATACAGAGGCAACATTTAAGTTTAAAATACAGTCATTTTTTAATATCTGACTTACAAGCAGCTTTTAAGACCTTCATATAAGTATACATATTTCAGCCATGCGGATATTTTAATAATAATGATTAACGTTTTTTTTTTTACCTGTAATGATACTATTGGGAAATTATCGACCGATGTGGCGCTTCGTTGCCGAAAACAGACAGTAACTCAGCAAGGCATTCTTGTTGCGATAATTGTCTCTGAAAGTTGTAATAAATTATGGCGCGAAAATGTTCTCGGTTGAGTTTTTCTAATGACTTGGTGACACTTAGAAATTCACTGTTGTGAGAACACTGCACGTATTGTTGTGAAACTTTGAATTTAAGTTTACTCAATAGTGAGGTTACTATGTTCCTATGCAAAACTTAAAAGACATCCCTCATATATCACCTGGCCGCCTTAATAATACGAGATTGCTTATTTATTATTATCTCACATTAATTTAATTAACGTGTTAAATTTTCCGCGAGTTCCCGATGTTCTAGAAAAATGAAAATGTGCCAAATTTTATCATTTCAACGGTTTACCCAAAAAAGGTTCTACGTTGCTTAGAAGCCAAGATAATGCGAAATTTTACAGGGTTTGAAGATTCAATTTCAAAAATAAATCGAGCTAGAGCCCCCACCTCACCCGGAAGTACTTACGAGAGTACCTTCACTTTAGGTGGCTATTTCTCAAAGACCTTTGAACATGAAATTAAGGTCCTTGATAAAGTTTGTGAAAATTTCGAGTCTTAATGTTTATAAACAAAGGAGATATAAATTTAAAAAGATATATTGACGCCTATTGACCGTAGAAGGTTTTTTGAAAAGGCGTTTTTTAACCACGAATCCAGAACCAGTTGTTAAAATAAATTATATTGAATTCGATTTTCTTTTGTAGGCTTCGTTCCAATCGAACCACCCTCGTATATGTGTAAATAGAGATGTGCTTGAAAACGTCCCTCTATATGTAATATTATTGCCCTGCATATTTCTTCTAAGTATGAATTTGGCCACTAAATATGACAGTGTTTTAGAATAAATCAGACTTAGGAGCTGGTATTTATACATCTTATCAATTTTCAACCAGCTGAGGACGTTAATGGCATTTGATATATGATCATATTTTCTGAGATCATTTACAAGCCTCCAACATGTACTCATATTATAGTGACATATAAATCCGAACACCCAGTTTAAATGGTTTTATTTTAATAAAATTTTGTATAAGTACTTAACGAAGCATAATAAGTAAATGATAAAAATTTCAAAATGATTGCACTACTTCAAAGCCCTTCGACCTTTAATAATGTGTGGATGCACCCTGATGTGCTACGCATTCTCCAACGCGCCTAGGCATGCTTCTGATCAGGTGGTCAATGTCCTCCTTCCAGGCAACCACCAACTCCTCTCGAAGTGCTTCTAGAGTCTGAGGAGGACGTTGCAAATTGAGCAATCTCCTACCCATCATATCCCACACGTGCTCAATTGGGGATAAGTCGGGAGATCTTGGTGGCCATGGTAACAATGTGACATCATTATGTTGAAAGAAGTCTGTTGTGACTCTTACAACATGTGGTCGGGCATTATCTTGTTAGAAAGTTGGATCTGTGCGTTCATGTTACCTCTGATGAAGATTAAAGGTGACCTGGAACCATAAGCTATAGCACCCCAAACCATAACTCCAACAGTGTGATGAACATGTCTTTCAACAAAAAACTGTGGATTGCTCCTTTCACCACGTCGCCTTCTAACCCTCGCACGACCATCGTGCATGCCTAAACAAAATCGAGACTCGTCACTAAAGACAATACTGTTCCATTCCTGATCCCAGAGTGACCGTTGTCTGCACCACTCAAGGCGATTACGTCGGTGTTCTCGAGTTAAAGGGGGACCCAGTGTGGCCGGTATGAAAACAAGCCAAAACTTCTCATTCGTCGGTAAACACCTCGCATGCCAATAGGTGTTCTGCAAACCATTCATTTGCAATGGACCTGGTAGTTGAGAAACGGTCCCTTAAGGCCAATAATCTTAGGCGGCGATCTTCACGGTCTGTTGTTCTACGGCGGCGTCCAGTGCCCCTTGCTCTTTGCGTACGGCCTTCTCGAAGCCATGCCTGACAACACCTAACCACAGTGTCTACACTTCTTTTCACTCTAACTGCAATTGCCCGAAAAGAAAGTCCAGCTTCCCGAAGTCCCACTATACGGCCCCTATCAAACTCACTAAGTTGACGAAATCGTACAGGTCTCCGTACTCTAGGCATCGTAACCGATCGTAAAGGATGTCAAGAAGCAAAATCCGCCAACGTTGATTCTTTACTGCGGCTGAAATATTCATTTTTAGAGTGTTAGCGAATTAAAAAAAAGCAGTATAAAAACCGGAATGTCCAACTGATAAGGCTCACTTGTTATTTACAGTAAGATAAATACATTCACCAACTTTTATTAAAATAAAACCATTTAAACTGGGTGTTCGGATTTATATGTCACTTAGTATACATCTTATCAATTTTCAACCAGCTGAGATCGTTAATGGCATTTGATATATGATCATATTTTCTGAAAGCATTTACAAGCCTCGCACATGTACTCATAATACTTTGAAAAAGTCTGTTTTTTTTCTCAAATAGTAAATTTGCTCCTAATATTTCGTGAAAACTTGGCTTTTTTTGTAACTGAAAATAATTCTCTACTCCTGTATCATTCTCTAGAACTACACATTTCTCGTGTAATTATCCATCTCTCTCTCTAAAGTCTAAATTAACATTTTGGTCATAAATTATCGATCCAGAAGTGGGCGATGCTAAATCTAGACCCATTATTTTCGTAATATCACGACCGCAAAGCTTTTACCGAATACTTGACTGACATCACACACAATTCATTGACAAAATATCGTTTTATTTTTAACCGAATACACCTGGCCAGACTCACGCTGATTACCGGGACCGAGATGAACTTTAACACCAGACTCGAATTTTTCAGTTTGTATCTAATCTACGGCATGTTCAAAACGTCAATCGCGTAGCTCTATAACGTGCGTCGTGAGTTGTTATAAAACATGAACGTGAATCCGTTGATTCTTTCCAGATATTTATTTTTGTACCGTAGTTACTTGTATATAATTTTGTGAAGTAAGTTATATAAACTGTGGTGTGTGGAATATTCACGATGTCTCAGCTCATGAAAAAAAGGTTCCCTTCTCTTACCAGCATTGACTTAGAGGTAGGTAATAATCATAAGTTCGTAAAATAAGTAAATATACTGACCTGAAGTATAAACATATCTAATACAGGTTTGGTACCACAGAATCTGAGGAAAAATGGTCAAACAACCTGCACTCTACGTACACAGTAGTATAAACCTGAGCATTCAACGGGTATAAAAATAATGATAATGTTTATTGATCCAACTACAATAGCGGTAGTGTTCAATAAACATAAGATATATAAAAAAGTGTCACTTGTGCTTGGATTTTAACCGAACTTGAATTATATGAATACAACAAATTTCCTATAAGTATACTACAGTATATTCAGATAAGAGATAGACCGGACATAAACAAGACCACGTGATCATCGAACGCTGTAACATTCGGCAGGGACGTATTAAGAGTCACGCAGTACATATTTTAGATAGTAGATGCTGCTTTGCGTAACTTTGTAGTAAATTAGCACAATTCGTATACGATCGTATACGATTGGTGATGGATATAGGATCATGTGGGGGTGGGGTAAGAAATATATAATGATGTAAATATACATAAGAGTTTCAAAATTTTCGCTTCAGTTTCCAGCTTCGGATGCCGCCTGATGTTTGGTGAAATACAGTCGAATATAATCTCAAAATGGCGTTTAAATTAGCCTAAATTAAAAATAATCGTATATCTCTTAAAATTGCTTTTAGAATATTGATTAGTATATTTTTTGATTTCTAGGTAAATATGTAACCAAATTAAAACGTTCAAAACGTAAAAAAATGTGCATGGTTGAACATTGTCAGAAAGTAGATTTTTGAATAGGTTTTGCCAAAATGGGTTCAAAAATGTCAATAATTAATTAAAAAATACAGTAGCTTTATAATTACTTATAACTTACCGAATTTGATGAACGACATCTTTTATTGGAAAGATGAGCTTGATGAGCTTTCATCATCGCTACTGCCTGAAGCACCAACGTCAATAATGAATGGCTCGACTTGTTCCTCTAAAATATTGTCCAGTTCCCACATTCTCTTTTCGACTTTGTCTTTCACGTGCTTAATACAGTTTTCCCATTTTTGCGCTGTTATTAATTCTAGTGCTTCTTTGAAAAGTTCTTTGAGGTCACAAAATTTAAAAGTTGTATTGTGCTTAGCTATATAATTTTTAACCTCTGCCCATATGAGCTCAATGGGATTGAGCTCGCAATGGTATGGAGGTAAACGGAGCACAGTTTTATTTTGACTCGCTGCCATTTCGTCAATGGCGTATTTTTGATATTCCGCCTTGTGATCCTTGACAATTCTTAATAATTGTACTTTCAGCATTGCTTCTTCAAAGTTGATATTTTTCGAGCGGAGCCAATTTTGAACATCAACTTTCCTTGAAGCCGTTGTTGGGACCTTCTCCATTCTTCGAGAATGATAAGGCGCATTATCCAACACAATTACTGCGTTTTCCTCTAAGTTCGGTAAAATTTTTGAAAACCACTGTTCAAACGATTCGCCATTCATTTCCTCGTGGTAATCTCCAGTTTTCTTAGACTCAAAGTACCACAGACCGTCAACAACAAATCCATCCTCACTGCCAATATGGCAGATAATGAGCCTTTTCCCTTTACCTGGAAATCGAAGTACTAACTGGTGTAGATTTATTTCAATAAGCGAACCTTTTTCAAATGTTTTCATCACATTCAGCGAAAAAACATTGAGACATGAGTATCAGATTGCTATAATTGGGATTATTTAGTCATATTGAAAGAAAGAATATTGAACGTCGTATGATTACTCAGCGCTTCACAATTTAATTTAAAGTTATAAACCTTTAAAAAATGAATGATCAGGAACCTGAAATACGCGCAAATATTAATATTAACAAATTATAACTTTATAAAGCTTAAAGTATGAATTAAAATGATTAGAAATATTAGGAACGGTACACAATATAAAACTGAGTAACTCTTTTTAAGTTTATAATATTCGACATATTTTAAGATTATATTAAAAAATTATTGAAATATCGAAAACACATAAAAACATGGCTTAAAAAAGTTCTAACAAATGAAAATGACAATAAAACATCCACGCACTTTATCGAAAGTTATAAAAGTTTTGTTACTTGTAATATGTTTTATCTGCCCCCTGGAATTAATGTTTAGAACCTTGTTCCCAAGGTTTGAAAAACATCCGATTGTTGTCTATTACTCGTATTTACCTGCTGGATTTTTTAATCCGGTGGACAGTCCATCTAGAAAGGCCCTCCTGGATGAAGTTACAGAATCATCAACCCATACTTTACTTGTAGTGTGTCCTGCGTTTACCCACGTTTCATCAAGGTAATGAATCTTCCTGTTTTGATTTCTATATTTCCCAATTTTTTTTAAATAATCCCTCGTCCATAGCACAATTTCTTCTCTATCCAGTAGTAAACTATTACGACCCCGTTTTTTCCATTTGAAATTTAAATGCTTCAGTAACGCATGGAAAGTTGATCGTTTGAAATTTGGCAACGTTGTATCTCCATTTACCTCCTGCAGCTTTATCTATAGTAGGTATTTCATTCCTAAAGAAGAATTCATGCACTTTCCTCCTAATCGCATGCTTATCAGCTTCATCCAATGATTTAACAATACTTTTGCGATGTTTACTGGTCATTGGCTCAGAAAAGGTGTGATTTTTTTTTGTATTGTCTTAACACATTAAACACTGATGCGCGACACACCCCAACTTTGTGAGAAACCTTCACAACAATTTCTTTGATGGTTGATGCCTCGTTCTCCTCGCGCTCGATCTTATATATATTCAAAATGACCTCTTTCATTTCTGCACTCAGGTGTCTGTTTTTAGAGCGTTTCCTAGGTGGACTACAGGAGTTTACAACTTCATCGGCAGTATGTGTACTACTGGGCATTTGGCGCAAGCAGTTGATAACAATAACAATCAATAACAAGGTATAACAATAACAACGACAAACTCAACAACTTAATAAGATAACAAACGAAAACGTCCAAAGAAATATCAAATTGCAATGATGCACACGACATACGTAACACGTCTGAACCTGAATGTGACTCTGCCTTGATACGACTGCTCTGCCGCTCGGCATAGGCATTTAATTGCGAATTGACCAATGAGGGCTCCTGTTTTACGTCGAGACGGCGGCGTTAGCGTGAAAATCACCCGAACCTTTTGTTTACATCCGGTCTATCTCTTATCTGAATATACTGTAGTCAAATGCATAAATTTGCATGAGTTTATTATCAAATAGCATCCTGATTTTTAATGTCTACATACTTGAATTAGCATCCATAACTTTGATTCAAATTTTAAACGTTTTTTACATTTTATATGTACAAAGTTTGCAGGAAGAACGTTAGAAAGTTTAGAGCAGTGAAAGTAGAATAGTAGTCTTATTGCTATTCACGAATTCAATCAAAAACATTTTCAGTGCGATGTTGAAGTTCTTCCGGAGTATTTACTGCTCCGTCATGATACACCAACTCTTTCAAATAGCCCCATAGAAAAAAACCGCCAGGTGAGCGAGCAGGCCAACTGTACTAACTAATATTATAGATCAGACTTTTATTCCGTGACTGTATCTCTGAATACGCCAAACACTCTCTCTACCTAAAGCCTAATGAAGGATGGAAATTGATGCTCCTTGAGTGATTCAAAGATTGCTGCGTGTTGCGGACCCAACAGTAAATGCTTCAGATCAGAAATAAATTAATAATGCAATAAATAGCGCATAAAATTGTATCGCGATCTCGAATCCAAGGTTCCATTCTATTCTTGAACCTGACAAAGCTTTATAGTTACATTGGCTAAAATTAAGTTCCTTATAACAGCTCGTTTATCGACGACGGCAGAACGCAAACTAAGCTAAGTGAGAGATGCAAAAAGACACCTAGTTGTAATAAGCAGTTTTAACGGCACATAGACACAAATAGGAATGGTATGAAGAGTAGGATTTAGAAAAAAAGGAAAATGGTAGGGATTATATTGAAAAGTAAAATTGTGAAAAAAATGTACGTATTTTGAGTGCTGTAATGAATTATGGAGAATGTTGTTCAATGGACTTTTACATAAAACAATTTCTTGTCTTTCTCTTTTCGCTCCTACTTCCTTCCTTGCTTTCTCCGTCTCCTCTACACTTGTCTGGTTTCTGGGCCACCAGACTTGACAGACTATCGACGGACATTGACATTAGTCATGCCCGCCTTGAGAAGCAACGACGAGTGGTAACGTTAAATACAGGGTGCGGCAGAGAGGACGGACGTTTTTGGGATGGGTAGTACTCTCCGTCTCCGTCTACGAGAGAGGTGGGGCGGGTGCCGTTTGACTCGTGAGATCCTAGCATTATTTTACCAGTTGTCGTTATGGAGCCTTGGATGGTGAAGCACCGCGTTTTCGCCTATGATTGTTCCGTCCGAAATAATGAGTCAGTCATCGTCGTACAGCCACTTCAACATTCATCGGAATAGAGGCGTTCCCTCTCGAAACACCATCCTTCGTTGGGTTGAATCACTTCGCAGGTGTGGTGAACTGATCAACAGAAGACCAAGAGCAGCGCCGCGAGCAGTTCAAACTCCTGAAAATGTTGAACGCGTTCGACGGGTCTTTCTTCGCAGTCCGACTCGATCTGCCCGGAAACATGCTGCTGCACTTCGCCTTAATGATCGTTCGGTAAGGCGAATTTTGCATATGGATCTCCGCTTTCACCTCTACAAATTGGCCATTGTGCAACAGTTACAGCCCGGAGATTATGCACAACGAATGAACTTCGCACGTGAGATGGAAGCACTGATCGATCAAAATGAGAACATCATTTTGTTTATGAGTGACGAAGCCCACCTTCACCTAAACAGCATGGTTAACCAGCAGAATTGTCGTTATTGGACTAATGAAAATCCGCAACAGATACACGAAAGACCGCTGCACAGGTCAAAAGTAACGGTTTGGTGGTCCAGCAGGATGGGGCGACCGCCCACACAGCCCGAACATCCATGGACGTGATTCGCCTTATTTCCAGGTTTGGCGATGTTCATTGGCCTCCTCGGTCCCCAGATTTATCCATATGCGATTTTTTATTATGGGGACACCTCAAGGCTAGAGTATACGCGAACAAGCACCGAACTCTGGACGAATTGAAGGGCGAAATTCGCGTGGAAGTCGTCCAAGTTGAGAGAGCGATGTTGGAGAGAGTCTACGCGAACTTCCAAGAACACCTCCAGCACTGCATCAACGATTTCGGCCACCACATGACTGACGTAATTTTCCACACTTGACTGTCTCAAATGCTATTTCCTTGTGAACCTGATACCATCAATAAATTTGTTTTAGAGTAAAATTAACTATTTTATGATTATTTTAAACCGTCCTGTATAAGCCAGGAATGCCACAAAATAGAAGAAGAACCGCGCAAACCATACAAATACAATTTCACCTTTTATATCCCTTTGTAAAACTGGCAATACCGCTTCTATTCAAGTATGTACATTTCCATTTTACGGCAGCGGCACCCGGAATTGCAGAAAGTGGAGCATTCGACGAAAAAATAAAAACCTATTAGTACATTATGTGCGTTTCCACGGTGCTGCAGATTTACTCCAGAGAACGGTTGGCGAACCGCCAACTGTTTCGCTAACCAAAACAAATGCCGTCATTTCTAAATTAAAAAAAGGTACTTGGAAAGTCGACACTCGCACTCACCGAGTTCGACTGTTTTTATAAAAGAAACTCGACGTCTTGGGATCGCGGAACTTTTCGAAAGTTGCCCTAGTGTATTCCCGAAAAATGCTCATTTAAGTAAAGAATTAAAGTGTACCTTATAAAGAAAGCTTTTCATAGCATCGAAGAATTTTTAAGTAATAACTGTTGTTGTTGGATGTGCTTGTTCGACAGTGTGACCAAAAATGAAACATCAGACACAGGACCGCATCTTAAATCGGAGAGTTTTATATCCTTACCATCGGCAAAATGTGCAATGTCTGCAACCCACTGGCGGATTTAGAGGAGGCGCAGGGTACGCGCCCCGCCCCTAGTCGTCTGACACTTGCTTTTGTAATCTAACATCATTGTGTTACTTTCTGTCACATCATGGTTATAGCTATCGGAACTGAGCATTATGATTTTTTGGTATCCGTTGGTATTCCAAATGCTGTCCCTCTTTGACATCACTTGTTTACAGCACAACTCTTACGATTTATACGTATATACCAGTATTGTGACTTGTGACAAATCTAAGTCTGGGTAATATATTAGCTATACAGATTGCACTTATAAAGTGATTTATGTTCTGTTTGCTGCTCAATAGTAATTTGGAAAGTGTCTAAACCTTGACTGATTTTGTTCGGGGTTGGTGTTGCGGCAAAGCACTATAATAGTATAATAATAATAATTTATTTTTTTCTTGAGACAAACAAAGTTTGTATAGAAATCGTCAAAAGACCATCTATATACAGAGTTATGACAAAACTATATTAAAACAAGACAATAAACAACATTTACATACTGATAGACTCATAGACATTATACAAACATTTATGTATTAAAAAGCCTTTCAAACAATACTTAAAGAGACTTTGATTTGCTATTCCTTGTATATCCATTGGAAGGATGTTAAAGATTTTAGGACCAAGTATATTTGGCGATTTATTTCCTACTTTAAATTTAGAAAAATTTAAGTGTATACTATCACTCTGCCTTGTGGCAACTGTATGTATACTAAGTGACATATAAATCCGAACACACAGTTTAAATGGTTTTATTTTAATAAAATTTTGTATAAGTACTTAATGAAGCATAATAAGTAAATGATAAAATTTCAAAATGATTGCACTGCTTTAAAACCCTTTGACCTTTAATAATGTGTGGATGCACTCTGATGTGCTACGCATTCTCCAACGCGCCTATGCATGCTTCTGATCAGGTGGTCAATGTCCTCCTGTGGTATCTCATTCCAGGCAACCACCAACTCCTCTCGAAGTGCTTCTAGAGCCTGAGGAGGACGTTGCAAATTGAGCAATCTCCTACGCATCATATCCCACACGTGCTCAATTGGGGATAAGTCGGGAGATCTTGGTGGCCATGGTAACAATGTGACATCATTATGTTGAAAGAAGTCTCTTGCAACATGTGGTCGGGCATTATCTTGTTGGAAAGTTAGATCTGCCAGGGTGTCAAGATAGGGTAAAAGATGGGGTTCTAGAACTTCGTGGATATAACGCTGCGCGTTCATGTTACCTCTGATGAAGATTAAAGGTGACCTGGAACCATAAGCTATAGCACCCCAAACCATAACTCCAAGAGTGTGATGAACATTTCTTTCAACAAAAAACTGTGGATTCCTCCTTTCACCACGTCGCCTTCTAACCCTAGCACGACCATCGCGCATGCCTAAACAAAATCGAGACTCGTCACTAAAGACAATACTGTTCCATTCCTGATCCCAGAGTGACCGTTGTCTGCACCACTCAAGGCGATTACGTCGGTGTTCTCGAGTTAAAGGGAGGACCCAGTGTGGCCGGTATGAAAACAAGCCAAAACTTCTCATTCGTCGGTAAACACTTCGCATGCCAATAGGTCTTCCGTATTCTGCAAACCATTCATTTGCAATGGACCTGGTAGTGGAGAAACGGTCCCTTAAGGCCAATAATTTTAGGCGGCGATCTTCACGGTCTGTTGTTCTACGGCGGCGTCCAGTGCCCCTTGCCAAACAATACTTGAAGTGATTTTGATTTGCTATTCCTTGTATAGCTTTTGGAAGTTGACGTGTATAAAAGTAGAATCACATCAACATTTTGCAACATTTATCATCATTAAACAGAAATAATTAAAACAGTGATCTGTAACTGATTAATATTAGAAGAAAAGGATTAGGAGCTAGTCCATGTTCGGACTACCCAGGACTCACCGCGCGGCGGTGGCTGCATGTCGAGTCCCACCCTCCTTCCACCCGTCTTTCAGTTTCAATAAAATGATAAATACTTATTACAAAAAGAAAAAAAAATTCCTCAAGATGTGAACTTAACTAGCTGGTGTTGTACGTGTTGCCTAATTCTCATGATGCTTCAGTCTATTCAAATTCAAGCGGATAACCAAATGGAAATGGTATTTACTATTTTGGGTTGGTATTTATGCGTACGGCCTTCTCGAAACCATGCCAAAATTGAAGGTGAAATTCGAAAAATTGCGCGTTGCGCAAAAAAACAGTGGCGTACTATTTTTATTTGGAAAAATAATGCTACAAATCCCCTGTATCTTCGCCACTGGTGCACGTTTATCTTAAATAAAGGCTTTTGAATGTAAATAATACTTAAGTGAATCCACATACCAAATTTTAGTTCATTCCAGTTGACGGTTTTGAAGGTATTAATTTTTTTTTTATTTTTAAACTTCAACACCCCGTATCTTTTTAATGGAGCCGTCGAGTAAAAGATGTTACATAGAACACCCCCCTTAAAATGCGGTGCTGTGTATGATGTTTCATTTTTGGTCACGATTTGTGAATCACCCTGTATAGTTTTGTATTCATTTCAAATTTTAAATTTGTATCCGCCAGTAGGCGCGGGAAGTAAAAACATTGTTACTGCCGCTAGGACCAAGGTAAATCTGGCAACGTGTCGTTTATCGATCACCGGCGGAGTTGCAGGTAGTTGAATGCAGGTTGCAGGAAAGGCCATAAAGAAAGAAAAGCCTCTCTCACCACCGGCACCTCGCCCGCAAAAGGTGTTCCAACGACTACCGTTTGTTCGTTTCGCTGCGTTTTACGCTTTTCACTCTGCTTGTATGCTTCTATTCACGCCGCGACATGCGACCGACTTCCGATGCCGCCGGCAAAGTGTACGCATACAGGGTGACGCCCTTAAATGTCATATCTAAGGACACAGTCAATCAACGTCTTGTAATTAATTCATCGCGCGTTGGTACAGGCGAAACATCGTACACCAGGCTTTTCATATGTCCCCTCACATAGTGATCCATAGGTGCGAGATCTGGACTTCTTGCTGGCCAGGCAATGGGCCCGCTTCTGCCAATCCATTGATTTGGAAATTTAGAGTCTAAATACGCCGGTACTAATCTGCTGTAGTGTGCGGCACAGCCGTCGTGCTGGAGCCACACTTTGTATTGTGATATACCCAACTGAGCAGCCACAATGCGCGTAGACGTAGTAGGGTCTTCCTGAAACACACGAAAGATTTCCTCATCACTCGGGGTCGACCAGCGTCACTATGTTGCCTTTGAACACGTCCGGCTTGGCGGATGCGCCGATACACAGAGTCAAACACAGTAACATGAGGTGTTCGGCGATTCGGGAAACGTTGCCGATATTCACGGCGCGCAGCTGCAGAATCACCGTTACAAAGTCCATAACAGAACATTATGTCTGCGTATTCTTCATTTGTAAAAGTTTGCCCGTGCTCGCTATGGCGAGGTCCTTTCGGATCTTCTGCGTCTGCCATGATGTTAAAGAAACCACTCCAAAATAACTGGGAAACTCGAAAATAATAATCGTGCGTAAAACGTGTGCGCGTACGCATTAGTTGATACCAACTAAACCTAATTCTCACTCGGCGTGCGGCGATGGCGTAACTACAATGATGAAAAATAACAGCTCCTCTCTCTCTCTCACTCCTCCACTAAGTCAGCTCTTCTCGCTCGCTTCCTCGTCGAGCCCATGCCATAAAACAATCATGGCATGCGAGTCCTTTGAGGACAGTAACGACAAGTAATACAAATTCCTTAAAAATCCAGCCTCTGTGGGTGTCATTGTTGTTTATCTGCATGTACTTCAGATAATTGAACGCTTAATACCTCAAATGAAAGCTTGTTAGATAGAGATACTATTTACATAATTTGCACATTTCATTACTAATAGATTTTTTACAGAAAATTGCATTTTTTATTGAATAAGTTAGTAAAAAAAATGATACATTTAAAAAGCGTAATTTTAAAACGTTTGTAGCTTTTCAACATTTTATTACTTATTATGAAGTATTGGAATGTCTGCTATGACGATAACAAATAACTCAAAATCAAGCATAACTCAAAAATGGTTAACTTTTGGATAAGACAAAATCGGTTGTTTTTGACCTAATCTATCACCCCTTAACAGGAATACGTGACATTACAAGTCACCCTGTATAGCAGATATAAAAAGGGTGGTGAAATTTTGTACTATTCGGTTTTTGCCGACGACTCACAATTATATCATAGCTTCAATCATTAAAATTTAGAAATTTCGGTAGCACAAATGACAGAGTGCCTAAATTCTATTGAAAATTATGCAACAGAACATGGTCTCCGACTCAACCTCTCTAAATGAAGAGTTACTATTTTTTCGCCTAAAAATCGATGGTCCCTCAAGGGTTAAGTGATGTTAACTTCGCCTGAAATAAAAGTCGTTTATTATTATATATTATCATTATACTTTGAAGTTGAGTCATTAATTTTCAGATAATGATTGTAGAAGGAAGATAAACCAAAATATGTGTAAAAATAAAAAAAAATGTTTACCTTGTTTTATAAAGTATCCTCCCGACAAGTATTTCAGTGCGGACCTGTATTTGATCGTGAGGTCCCCTGTGAGGTCTTAAGTCACCTGATTCACGAGCCCGTTGTACTACATTAACAAAGGCACGAGGGGTTGGTTGCACTCGATTGGGAAACCGATCCGCATAAACATGTGCCATTTTTTATTTCGTTTGAGCCACGCAACAGATACCACTATTCACTGACACTGACTGTATACAAATGAATGAAATAATTGTAAAAACATCGTTCCAAATTCTTTCGCTTTTTTGTTTCCGATGCGATGAACCGATAAGGCGGATTATATCCGTTGTTGCCAAACACGAGCACATGATATTATTATTGAGACAGGGCGGTACTCAAACTTCCAAAGGGCTATAACTTTGTTACTTTAATTTTACCAGAAAAATGGTAAAGGAAAAAACATTTCTTTTGATCAGATCTACTCACTGTTAAAATAAATGACTCAACTTCGAAGCTGTATAACAGCATAATTCATTTATCTCACGTATCTCATGCTTGTTTCCGCAATGGAATAATAGTTTTCACGAGATTTTTATCTCGCTGGACAGAAATAACAAGAAAAAAATGCCATTGTGGATCTGCACGTGGACACGTAGACAACGCACGTGGCGGGCGAGACATGTCACACTGTTTTGATACTAATTTATCACTTCTTATACCTCAAGAGCCATGACGCGGTCGTAAAAACGTAAAAAAACCTTTTTGTTGCAAATTATGTTCTCTACATAAAAGGTCTGTATCCTCTAGGATTGTTAGCTTAGTCATTATGAGGGAAAGGGGAAATATAATTACATGTAGCTTTTTCCACCAATTCTATGGAAATAAATCGATTTGGATTTATCATTACAAAGTAGAAGTCTAACAATATTAATAAGAATAATTTTTTTTTATTGCATTTTCGTAACAAAAAAAATAAACATATTTCCTGATGTGGCAGTCAAAGCGACTAGCTACCTCTGCTGTTCGCAGCGGCTGATTCTGCTTAACGACGCATCGTGCGTCGTTGTTATTCGAAGCCTGACACAGTAATTTTTTTAATTATCTCTACTGAAGCACATACTGAAAATTAATGCGTCTAGCTAAATACTATAACGACCTGGCGTGTTGAAAAGAATAACGTTGAATGAAATACGTGGCTTGGGTTTTAGTACTTCTACCCTGTTGTCGAGCACCTTACAGGCTTTCGTAGATTCTATGTGAATTTATTTAGGTTATGTAATAAAGCAGGATATCAAATGACAGCGTGGAAAAGAAGAAAGTATAGACAACCGCATGCCCGAAAGCGATTTGATATAGACGAATATTATATCTAACTTTTTTTCATCAGGGTGTAAACGTTATGATAGTCATTATTTAAACGGGTGATAGAGGGGTCAAAAGGAGCGAAAAGTTTCATATAACATGGGGGTCTGGTAACAACGTATGAAGAGAAAGATGACGATACTCGTGAAATGTATTGATACTTCTAAATATAGGATCGTATCGAACATCCCTACTGTCAAGATGTATAACCCAAGGTACCGACGGAGCTATTTTGCGGCGTCATGTAAATAATTTTAAATTTTCATTTGCATTTTTTCAAGTGTTGTGCAACGATTTTGGGAAAAATGTCACGAATAGTCTTATGAAGCATAGTAGAGTATATTTCAACAGTTGGCGGAACTTACTCCACTGGGACCAGGAGGGTGAAACCGGATATTAATGCACAATCTGGCAACCCTGTCGCACCCTCACAAAATGGCCGCTGACAACCACACAAGTCACCGTGTTCTCATTGAATAGCACGGAATTAAACCTTTAGAGTATATGTTTTGTGACTGGTACCAAGAGTTGACAGATCCCACACATGTGCCACTCGGGGAGTCTTGAAATGCAAATAATGTCTAATATAAATATAACCTAGAATGTGTACTCGTGAAAAAAGAAAAATATGGCAAATTTGTAGTTTTTTTGCAGGTTTTAGGTTTGCTGGTAGCTTTACGGCTATATTTGGGAATTTCTTAATCGCTGTGAATATAGTGTGGATATTTGTTCAGTTCCTAAACAACGAAAAATATTCAACTTGGATGTACCGATATCGAAAAACCTGAATGGTTTTGTGGGAATATCAATCTAAGGTGCCATAATGGTTCTGATAAACGTCAAGTAAATGAATGAATGTTTGGAAACGAGCAATATCTTTTGGTAGAGCCTGTCATCAAGTAGGTGCTTAATGGCTATCTGCAAGAGGTTTATAGGAAAAAACACCCAGTATCGCATATCAATTGAAGAAAATAATATAAACATGAATAAAAAATCAACAATAGTAATTAAAAGATGAATTTTGTTCAAAGATCCAACATTTCTTTAAATTTTGACTGAATTATATGTAATTTCATAATATTCAATAAGCTGGTGAATAACAAGCTGTCATCTCATACTTTGACATTATTTTGTTTTCAACATTTGATAGCTATTGGTTGCTAAAATTTGTTGATTGGAACTTGAAGGTCATTCGTTGTATTTGACGGTCTGTTTCCTTATAGGTGGAGAATAAGGGACTGTTGTTGGTGAAATTGGCCCTTAAAGTTGTAAACTATAAAGCCATTTAGACAAAAATCTCCTGACTTTTGGACCATGGGTCATATGAACTTTTTGACTTGTTTTGACGCCCCTACTACCCATTAATATAATGTTCACACCCTGTATTTCTAGAAAAAGAAAAAACGCAAAAGAATCTAATGTTAGCCCAACTCAGTTTTACAGTTGCAGTATTACGTATCATTGCGTCTTTCATCCACGCTGCATCACCATAGTGAAACTTCTTCAGACACATTATTTCTATAACTACTGTATCTCCTATTTTTGGCGTCTAAAGAGGCATCCGATCAAAATCCTGGGAATAAGCACCTGACAAAATTACCGTCAACCTGTTACCAATGCAGTCAGCGATAGAGGTGCATATCGAGTTATTTGTCAGGGGTGGCGTCTTTTTGGCAGTCGCTAACAGCAATTCTGAGGCAACAATTGCCAAGTGGGGCGAACACGTGGAAAATGCAACAAACGCAGCGGCGGGTATCTTTGTCATAGAGGAGAATATTCACAAAAAAGAATTCAACTCAAATTTGAAATTAGCAGAAGAACGCTGGTACAAACTTACCGCTCAAAGAGCTCTAGAAAGGGTTCTGTATACGAGCCCTATCACAAAATAATTTGGACATTACCAAATATTATCTTGAAGTTAGTTTCTTTATTTAAGGTTCTTAAGACATTGACATATATTGGTTAGACGTCATATTAACACAATTATTATCAAGTAATATGATATTAAACTAATATCGATAACAACAATATTTGGCGAACACATACTATAAATGTTAGGACGAATCATTTCAATAGCTCGTTACGTCTCCTTTTGGCATTAATTCTGGCTTGTTTAATTTTAGACAAGGCTTTTGCAGTCTTCCGCCTTACAAGAATCAATATATTTTGTAATTTTACTCGTAAATCAGAAATGTTTCGTTATGGATCGTTTCTTAACTGCTGCTTCATTTTGTGCCATATAGTTTCGGCAATATTTAAATAAGGACTTCTGGAAGGCCAGTCAAGGACGGAAATATTATCCTCCAACCATTTTTTCGTGGTTTTGTTGAAAAAAAAAGTTTATCAACTGGCCCCGAAAGCCTTAACCAATTTGAATAAAGTTTCTGTCATGTGATGTAATTGGAATTAACAGCAAATTGGTTTCAAGGATATTCTGATACTTAGCTTTTCTATTGTTTATAGCAAATATTTTACTGAATAAACATGTTAGATGTCACTTAAATGCAATATACGTACCTAAATGCAAACCAGACCTATGAATCCACCGACGGTACGTTTCTCGTGAAACGTTTTCTGCTGCTTCGTCATTCCATTTTGCTGTATGTCCCTTACAGTACTTATGTTTAATTTATCTTCCTTTGTGGGTTATAAAAACTCATTAAATTCGTCTTGCCAGTGTTCAAAAACAACTGATGTTTGGATCTATCATTCAAAACATTTTCTTGGACTCGTTCGATGTTTGCATCAACAAGATCTCTATAGCAGTCATTGTTCAGCATTTAGGCCTTGCCTTGGCGACTGCTATATGCTATATGACATCCTTGAAGTCACACAGAACTGCTGTGGACAGTTGTTTTGAGAGGAACACGTTCCTCTGTTATTGCAACCGTGATTTCCCTTTTCAAAGCTTTCATACCAGACTCGATTATTTTTATCAATGCCCGTCAATCTACCATCATCCGATACAAAAAATATCCCTCCGTCTGCACTGACGTCCGTCCAGAATGCCCTACCACCCTCAAGCACCGTTGCCACGCTTAAGCTGTCTTCTTATACTATGTATAGACTTTGAAAAGAAAATTTAGTAAATAATATTCTTTCAATGATAAATATTTTAACAAGAATAAATAGTACTACCAGCTCCATCTGTTGGGAACCGCGCCACGGACTTTCCTTCGAGATCGACGCGAAGGGACCTCGACTATTCTGGACTGCCGCTATGTGGCTCACCGGACCTTTCGCGAACTAACGAGTATATGCGATATAGTAGTCAGACATACATAGTTAAGTTAGTTGTGTTGTGTTTTGAATAAATTAGTGCATTTCCTTTTGTGGAATCGAGCGTTTTAATCCACATCCAAAAGAACCCAGAAAAACGTTACAATAGTTAACCGTCCAACTTATCTCAAAAAAAGTGGCGCCTTGGCGTCTGCTACAGTAAAATATGACATCCTTGCAGTCACACAGAACTGCTGTGTACGGTTGTTTTGAGAGGAACACGTTCCTCTTTTATTGCAACCTTGATTTCCCTTTTCAAAGCTTTCATACCAGACTCGATTATTTTTATCAATGCCCGTCAATCTATCATCGTCCGATACAAAAAATATCCCACCGTCTGCACTGACGTCCGTCCAGAATGCCCTACCACCCTCAAGCACCGTTGCCACGCTTAAGCTATCTTCTTATACTATGTATAGACTTTGAAAAGAAAATTTAGTAAATAATATTCTTTCAATGATAAATATTTTAACAAGAATAAATAGTACTACCAGCTCCATCTGTTGGGAACCGCGCCACGGACTTTCCTTCGAGATCGACGCGAACTGACCTCGACTATTCTGGACTGCCGCTATGTGGCTCACCGGACCTTTCGCGAACTAACGAGTATATGCGATATAGTAGTCAGACATACATAGTTAAGTTAGTTGTGTTGTGTTTTGAATAAATTAGTGCATTTCTTTTTGTGGAATCGAGCGTTTTAATCCACATCCAAAAGAACCCAGAAAAACGTTACAATAGTTAACCGTCCAACTTATCTCAAAAAAAGTGGCGCCTTGGCGTCTGCTACAGTAAAATATGACATCCTTGCAGTCACACAGAACTGCTGTGTACGGTTGTTTTGAGAGGAACACGTTCCTCTGTTATTGCAACCTTGATTTCCCTTTTCAAAGCTTTCATACCAGACTCGATTATTTTTATCAATACCCGTCAATCTATCATCGTTCGATACAAAAAATATCCCTCCGTCTGCACTGACGTCCGTCCAGAATGCCCTACCACCCTCAAGCACCGTTGCCACGCTTAAGATATATTGTTATACTATGTATACACTTTGAAAAGAAAATTTAGTAAATAATATTCTTTCAACGATAAATATTGTAACAAAAGTAAATAGTACTGCCAGCGCCATCTGTTGGGAACCGCGCCACGGATTTTCCTTCGAGATCGACGCGAAGTGACCTCGAATATTCTGGACTGCCGCTATGTGGCTCACCGGACCTTTCGCGAACTAACGAGTATATGCGATATAGTAGTCAGACATACATAGTTAAGTTAGTTGTGTTGTGTTTTGAATAAATTAGTGCATTTCTTTTTGTGGAATCGAGCGTTTTAATCCACATCCAAAAGAACCCAGAAAAACGTTACAATAGTTAACCGTCCAACTTATCTCAAAAAAAGTGGCGCCTTGGCGTCTGCTACAGTAAAATATGACATCCTTGCAGTCACACAGAACTGCTGTGTACGGTTGTTTTGAGAGGAACACGTTCCTCTGTTATTGCAACCTTGATTTCCCTTTTCAAAGCTTTCATACCAGACTCGATTCTTTTTATCAATGCCCGTCAATCTATCATCGTCCGATACAAAAAATATGCCTCCGTCTGCACTGACGTCCGTCCAGAATGCCCTACCACCCTCAAGCACCGTTGCCACGCTTAAGCTATATTGTTATACTATGTATAGACTTTGAAAAGAAAATTAAGTAAATAATATTCTTTCAATG
Source organism: Acanthoscelides obtectus (assembly GCA_963669975.1). NCBI lineage: Eukaryota > Metazoa > Arthropoda > Insecta > Coleoptera > Chrysomelidae > Acanthoscelides > Acanthoscelides obtectus. The sequence continues at coordinate 3,004,544 of CAVLJG010000005.1, forward strand.
ATAAATATTTTAACAAGAATAAATAGTACTACCAGCTCCATCCAACCATCCAACCACGCCACGGACTTTCCTTCGAGATCGACGCGAACTGACCTCGACTATTCTGGACTGCCGCTATGTGGCTCACCGGACCTTTCGCGAACTAACGAGTATATGCGTTATAGTAGTCAGACATACATAGTTAAGTTAGTTGTGTTGTGTTTTGAATAAATTAGTGCATTTCTTTTTGTGGAATCGAGCGTTTTAATCCACATCCAAAAGAACCCAGAAAAACGTTACAATAGTTAACCGTCCAACTTATCTCAAAAAAAGTGGCGCCTTGGCGTCTGCTACAGTAAAATATGACATCCTTGCAGTCACACAGAACTGCTGTGGACGGTTGTTTTGAGAGGAACACGTTCCTCTGTTATTGCAACCTTGATTTCCCTTTTCAAAGCTTTCATACCAGACTCGATTATTTTTATCAATGCCCGTCAATCTATCATCGTCCGATACAAAAAATAACCCACCGTCTGCATTGACGTCCGTCCAGAATGCCCTACCACCCTCAAGCACCGTTGCCACGCTTAAGCTATCTTCTTATACTATGTATAGACTTTGAAAAGAAAATTTAGTAAATAATATTCTTTCAATGATAAATATTTTAACAAGAATAAATAGTACTACCAGCTCCATCTGTTGGGAACCGCGCCACGGACTTTCCTTCGAGATCGACGCGAAGTGACCTCGACTATTCTGGACTGCCGCTATGTGGCTCACCGGACCTTTCGCGAACTAACGAGTATATGCGATATAGTAGTCAGACATACATAGTTAAGTTAGTTGTGTTGTGTTTTGAATAAATTAGTGCATTTCTTTTTGTGGAATCGAGCGTTTTAATCCACATCCAAAAGAACCCAGAAAAACGTTACAATAGTTAACCGTCCAACTTATCTCAAAAAAAGTGGCGCCTTGGCGTCTGCTACAGTAAAATATGACATCCTTGCAGTCACACAGAACTGCTGTGGACGGTTGTTTTGAGAGGAACACGTTCCTCTGTTATTGCAACCTTGATTTCTCTTTTCAAAGTTTTCATAACAGACTCGATTATTTTTATCAATGCCCGTCAATCTATCATCGTCCGATACAAAAAATATCCTTCCGTCTGCATTGACGTCCGTCCAGAAAGCCCTACCACCCTCAAGCACCGTTGCCACGCTTAAGCTATCTTCTTATACTATGTATAGACTTTGAAAAGAAAATTTAGTAAATGATATTCTTTCAATGATAAATATTGTAACAAGAATAAGCGCCATCTGTTGGGAACCGCACCAGGGACTTTCCTTCGAGATCGACGCGAAGTGACCTCGAATATTCTGGACTGCCGCTATGTGGCTCACCGGACCTTTCGCGAACTAACGAGTACATAAGACATAAAAAGTGGTGTACATATGTTCTATCTAGTCAAGTTAAAGTTAGTTGTGTTGTGTTTTGAATAAATTAGTGCATTTCTTTTTGTGGAATCAAGTGTTTTAATCCCCACCCAAAAGAACTCAGAAAAACGCTACAATAGTTAACTGTCCAACTTATCTCAAAAAACCTAATACCTCAATTTCGAAATTTTTGGCGATTGCAATACTATCTCGGAAGCATGATCTTTGCAGTTGCTCGTCCGTAATTCAACACTTAACATTAAGTGTCGAACACGAACCTAACCTTAAACTTCACATTTTTTATATAGCGTACATTTGGCAACTCCCTCTATACCTCCAACTCACCCTGCGTCGTCCTTGCTTCGGAAATTAGCCTCCATGCCGCTGCCGCGTCTGCACCCCTGCGTCGCGTATCAAAACTGCTTTCCGGTCGATATCAGGGTTGCTCGGTGCCAATGGTTCACATCCCCCGTTTTCAGTCCGCTGCAGAAACACACGATGGCGGTGAAAATCGCGGAGTTTCCCTGAGACTACGTCCTGAAAGTGTTTTGTGCTAAGAATACTGCGATCAAACGGTGGGACCAACATGGTGACGGAAAATGGACAGGTGAGGCGCTTTGGAGACCACACTAGTGACATTTTGACCTTCATAACGTCAGAGTTGCGATTTTTAAAAGCTCTACAGGCGTTTAGTAGATTAATTTCCGAAATACGACCGCTGAAATGCTTTTGTCAGTAGAAACGATAGCACGTATTTTTTTATACTGGTAGAGCTGTGAATGTAAAGCCTAAATGTCGGACCACTGCTGCCATAAGTTTTGTCGATCTGAGTTTTGAGCTGCCTGATAATAATAAAAGCATTTATTACTCAATAGAAATGAACTAATTACAACGCAGTATCAGAGAGTGGTGATATAAGTTCCGAAAAGCAGGTGCGAATAGCTTTCTAGCAAATCTCGGCGATTCACTGTAATTTGAGTTGCGTTTGGACGCTTCTTTCAAGTTAAGATACGGAACTGCACCTCAGAGGCTTTCTGAGAAAGTCGCCACGATGTTTTCTCTCGAGCATATAGTAAAACCAAGTCATTAATTTGGAACAGAAACAATGTTGGCCTCAATACTGATCCCTGGAGAACACCCGTGCAGAGATTTCCTTAATTTATATACTATATACAGTGTGAGTCATTGGCAGTATTGCAATAGATGAAAAAACCACGAAAGGTTCATATAAATGTTGAAGTTGTAGTTTCGAAATCAAGAAAAGCGTGTTTTCGGTTTCGAGTAAGATATTGACAGTTCCTTCAAATTTTGTTATCAATTTAGTCACATATTTATCGTTCATATTTTTGTCTGGATACAGTTTTGTTATTTCTACCCTTTCTATGACATACGATGGCATTGATTGATGTTAAATGTTCTTACTGGTTATTATGATTATTATTTTAAAGTTTAAGTGGAATTTTATTATTAACTCATATGGCTTCATGATAAATTTCATTATACAAAAGTTCCTAAAAACGTCACGAAAAATCTAAAACTCTTATTTTTGGATTAGATGAAAAGACGTCCCCCTAGAAATCAAAATTGACGTGTCCGAGCCTTTTTGTCAAAATCTATCAGGAGAGTCACGAATGGGGTTGCGACTTTTCCGTTGGGTCACCCTGTATAGTCTAGCAACACATATCTAACCCACATACTATCATCAAGTTCTCTCGAGGCTCTAACTCTGCTCTCATGGGATATATCCCGAAATGGAAGTTTCTAGACTGCGGAGGAGAATTCGTTACGTAATCTTATTTCCCTGGACGACCTCATCGGATTGTGTTTTACACCAAGCAATAGCTCTCACTCGGAATCGACGCTTCTCTTGCAATAAACATAACGTCGCTTACACAAGACTGCTGCTCTATTTTTATATGCTGCGATATGGGATGTTCAAAATTTACCCTTAACATATTTTTTTTGTTGAACAAGGAGATACAGTTTCTTTTTTTTTCGTTGACTGGATCTTTCTGAACAAAAAACGCACTCAGTAGATTTTCTCTAAGCTTTAAAGTTTTTAGGGATGAAAAGCATTCTGCATTATGAAGAGCGATTCCAAGATAGAGCGTTTTCTTTTCGATACAACATGATTTCATTCCACTGCAACAAAGCAGGATTTTTCTTGGTAACATCGCGTTCCAAGCTAGTCGATAATGGTAATTTTGGGAAATCGATTGTGAGGGAAGTTACAGGGGTGAATAGATAATGAAGCAGATATTGGAATACTATTCTGATAAGCTTGATTGCAGTAGTTCTGAAATTATATTCTTGCTTTGGCTTTTATGAGTTTTATACGGCCTACGTGGAAACGTTTAGTTTTTGAAAGCTGAATCTTTAGTGGCCTTTGTCCGCTGAATTTATTATAATCTGAACAGTTAACTGCTCAGTCTTATAAAGGATGTTTTAAATTCGATCCTTACCATTGGGTTATCAGAAATTGCAAGAAATACCCCCTAAGGGGGGCAAAGTTACGTATTTTGTTGTAGTGCCATACAAAATGTGGTGCCGGTTTTTGTTGGCTTTTAAAAACTATTGCAATACAATCCTGTCTATACAGGGTGTCCGCAAAGTTGGGGTTTTTCTTTACACGACGTGTAGATCTTGAAAACATAAGCAATTTTTCTTAGTACCATATACACCAATGTCTTAAGGGAACCGAGATAACGGGCTCTGCAACATCAAAAATATCTGAATACCGTCCTGTAGCCGCGACCCGCGACATCACCGAGTGGTACAAGGTCACTGGCTCAACCCGACGACAGAACTGGGTCGGGGTCAGTGTGTCAGGTCAGTATGCAACCTTCAACCGACGGTTACGGTCACGCGTGTAGAGGTAATCGCGTAGACGAGAATCTCTAGAGACGTGGCTAGAGAAGTGCAGTATCAAAAACTTAAGTGTGGCAAACGCTGCGTGAAGAGGGGCTGTATCCGTTTCACGTCCAACGTGTACAAGCCCTTCAACCTGACGATTTTCCAGCAAGAGTGCGGTTTTGTGAGTGGTTGTTGCATCAACAGGACAATAATCCGGACTTTTTGAAGTGCATATTGGTGACAGACGAATCTACGTTCACGCGTATTGGGGTGAATAACTTTTGCAACACTCATGTTTGGTCAGTAGAAAATCCGCACGCTGTCCGTCGGGCACATTTCCAACGAACATTTTCGGTGAATGTTTGGGCTGGTATGCTCATTGGACCATTTATTCTCCCAAATCGATTGGACGGGATGCAATACCTAGACGTTTTACGCAACATTTTGCCTTCCTTGTTTGCCTGCGTCCGCTCGGTAGCGCATCAGCTGATTTCATTTTCTGTTGGGGCGGTATGATTTCGGGCAGAGACGTACTTAGCCCTTCTCGTCAACGGGAGAGTGAGTACTTTTTCCTTTATTTTTTTACTTGGTCGCCCTCGTTTCACTACACATTACCTTTGTCATTTCAAGGGTAGTTGTTTCTGAAAAGAAACACCCCAACTTTGCAGACACCCTGTATAACGGCAGGTGGTCGAGAACGAGTATTCAACTTTTTCGACCCATAAAAAGAAGTCCATTGGGGTCAAATCTGGACTACGTGGTGCCCAGGAAATGTCTCCTCTTCGAGAAATTACTTTGCTGGGAAAAAGTTGACAGACGACGAGCATAGAAGTGTTGGAGGTGTGGGCAGTTGCTCCGTCCTGTTGAAACCAGGTCTGCGTATTATAGCCTGGAAAATTCTGCAACGCTGGTGTCAAAAACTCTTCTATCATTGCTACATACCGCTCCGAAGTAACAGTTAATGCGCGACCTCTGTCGTCCTCAAAAAAATAAGCGCCTACGATGCCATGCGCTGACATAGCAGCCCAAACTGTAACTTTAGGGCTGTGTAAGCGCTTCTGATGCTTAGGCCTTGGATTTTCGGGGCTCCAATAACGGCAATTTTGTTTATTTACATGCCCGTTTAAATGGAAGTGAGCCTCGTCCGAGAACAACACATTATTGAGCGAAGAAAATCGATTCAACATTTCATTCGCAAAGTTTAGTCTCTGAATAGCGTCATTATCTTTTAATTCCTGCACTAACTGAATTTTGTAAGGGTGCAGACGTAAATCTTTCCTTAAAATCCGCTGTAAAGATGTTCTGGGTACGTTTAGTGCACTGGAACGCTTACGAGTAGACTGGGTAGGATTTTGACGAACAGACTGTGCCACAATGTTGATGTTTTCTTCAATACGAGTTGTCCTTGGTCGACCCCACCGCTGTTTATCTAACGTCGAACCAGTCTCTTCGAACTTAGCAACCCAGTTCTTAATCGTTTGAGCTGTTGGACACTTTGTAAAATTGTGTAAATTGTGGTATTCTCGATATTTACGCCGCGCAATGGTTGCCGAATCATTATTTTGATAAAACGCGCGCACACAAAAAGCACGATCCGCTCCAGTGAAACACTCCATGGCGACTGAATTCCCAGACACTGAATATACTGCCCCCACCTCGCCCGCGCCGCTCACGCTCACCCGTTAAATTTTATTCAAATTTGAAATTTCAAAGGACTTATGGACCACCCTGTATAACACGCGTCTGGACTCACTTTCGATTTGTCTTTGCAGCGACCTTAAAATGACCTTCAGATGCCCTTTTAGCGACTTATTGATTGATTCAGGCTTAGAGAAGACATGTACTTAAATGATACGACCTTGAATGAGCTTTATATCCAAATTAACTCCAGATTTGAAATCAGCGACTCAAAAGACCGTATTGAACAGAAAATCGTATAAATGCCGCAGAAATCGTATTAGATGTTCCTATCACAACCTATACATTCAGAGAAAAAACTAGAAATACTTTCAAGTTTCTGAAATGGCGGCTAGAGGCCGTAACTGCAATCTAGAATCTAAAAAAGGGATGTTTCTGTGAATTCCGTTATAAAGGGTTTAAATGTTATGATAGTGATTATTTAAATGGGTGAGAGAGGGGGTCGAGGTTAATCGGAACTTTTTTGTTTGACAATTTTTCGACAATCTTTCTCGGCATTTTCGTCAACGTTCTAAGCACCCATCCATCATATTCATTTCCGCTATAAATCTGGTGCACACGTCTTGTAACAGCAAAACTCGTAACATTCACCGTTCAAATATGAAATATTCTAAACTATTATAACGTAAGTTAAGTGTTTCTGTCTTGCAGGCCAAGAATTCTTGGACCAAGTCCAACAGATATTTTTTAAACTAGATCAATAGAACGGATCGGCAATGATTTGTCTGTTTATTTTTCTGAAATTAAACCGGAGCTATTGGAAATCGCTTTCGGGAAGATTGATGGATATAAATAGCGCTAGTAAAGGCTGGCTTATTGTTTACTGTACAGCGAATATAAAATAACTCTTTCTTCAAGAGGTAAAATTCTTGTCTCACAAGTCGGCGAATCCGGTCATTGTGACGCTGACTTTGAAAATGATTAGGTATTATTCACTTAACGGTCGTGTTGTGACTATCCTGGGATATTTTGGGAAAAACTTCAATTTTCATTTATAGGGGACGTCTTTTCATCTATACAAGCCCCTTCCCACTTCAGTTGGCCCAACTATTGAAATCTTAGTTTTTTTGGTATCAAACACAAATAAAAATGTTTTGATAATTTTGATATAGGGTGACTTTGAAGTTGAGTCAGTAATTTTCAGATAATGATTGTAGAAGGAAGATAAACCAAAACATGTGTGTAAAAATAAAAAAAAAAATAAAAAAAAAAATTTTACCTTGTTTTATAAAGTATCCTCCCGACAAGTATTTCAGTGCGGACCTGTATTTGATCGTGAGGTCTTGGAGCACCGGCATGCCGTCCCTTGTGAGGTCTTAAGTCACCTGATTCACGAGCCCGTTGTACTACATTAACAAAGGCACCAGGGGTTGGTTGCACTCGATTGGGAAACCGATCCGCATAAACATGTGCCATTTTTTATTTCGTTTGAGCCACGTAACAGATACCACTATTCACTCACGCGTTACCGACTGACACTGACTGTATACAACACAACTGAATAAAATAATTGTAAAAACATCGTTCCAAATTCTTTCGCTTTTTTGTTTCCGATGCGATGAACCGATAAGGCGGATTATATCCGTTGTTGCCAAACACGAGCACATAATATTATTATTGAGACAGGGCGGTACTCAAACTTCCAAAGGGCTATAACTTTATTACTTTAATTTTACCAGAAAAATGGTAAAGGAAAAAAACATTTCTTTTAAAATGTTTTTGAGAAAATAAATTGTTTTAGAAGTAAATAGTTTCGTCATGTTTAGTTTATAAAGGCACAAATCTTGAAGTGGGCCTACTGAAGTGGGAAGCGGCTCGTAGTCGTACAATACACGTTACACTTTCGATTTTTAAATAGAAACCCCCATTTTTTAAATTTTCTATATTTCCGGCATTATCTATTCTTGTACGCCCCCTGCCCTGCACCTGGCATTGCAGTGCCCGGAGCAGGAAGCTTCAATTTTGATCTGTTACGTTAGCATAATCAGCTGATGAAGCTGCTCTAATAATCTAGCTGATGAGACCTTCAGCTTCAGGGTCATTGGCGAAAATTCCGGTAGACACCTCTATCTCCGCTCCGGGGCCTGGCTGGGAGTGCCTGTGTCCGCTTCCAATACCCCTGCGCGAGTTTCGGAGCACGCGCAGCGCGAGATTCGTATTGACCGGTGACGTCATATACTCACCCTGTTAGACAGCCACCCTTGCAGCCCGAAAAAGCCGGCGGAAGACTCCGTAAAGTCTCGGTTTATATGATTTAGGAAATTGTGCGCTTTAGGGACAATTTTTTAGCGTATGTCTATTGTTTGCGACGTATCGGTATCGGGTGTGAGGTTTAAGTGTTTTGAAGGGTGGTCATACCTGTTGAGGGCTTATGTATACAAAGAGTAAAGTTCTCTGTAAATTGTTGAGCAGCGCGTGAGGCTAGAGGGAGTTAATAATGTGTCTTGGAATATAATGTCTTGTTGCTTTCGGATTTTACGAATGGTAAGTTAAAGACGTTTGGAAAGTTAAAGAAAGGGTGGAGGCAGATTACTTTGTACCTTACCCTGCTAACGCTGGCGAACGTTTTATTCTATCTAAAAGTTGCTTTTTGCCTCCATTTAAAAAAAAGGACTGTTTAATGACCGCTCTTGTTAGGAACTTTATACAAAAAACATTTTTTTTGTTGTTGAATTTTCTGCCCTGGATTATCATATAGTCATAGGACTAGAAATATAATTTATATTGTTACCTAGATATTATATTGTTGATAGTTGGAAAAAAATGGTTAAGGTGAACATGTGTCTTATTTTGTTGTTGTATTTATTTACCGGTATGCTTAAATATACTAAGTGAAACCCAGTTTAAATGGTTTTATTTTAATAAAAGTTGGTGAATGTATATTTATCTTACTGTAAATAACAAGTGAAAACATTTTCAGCCTTATCAGTTGGACATTCCGGTTTTTATACTGTTTTTTTTTTTTAATTCACTAACGCTCTAAAAATGAATATTTCAGCCGCAGTAAAGGATCAACGTTGGCGGATTTTGGTTCTTGACATCCTTTACGATCGGTTACAATGCCTACAGTACGGAGACCTGTACGATTTCGTCAACTTAGAGAGTTTGATAGGGGCCGTATAGTGGGACTTCGGGAAGCTGGACTTTCTTTTCGGGCAATTGCAGTTAGAGTGTAGACACTGTGGTTAGGTGTTGTCAGGCATGGCTTCGAGAAGGCCGTACGCAAAGAGCAAGGGGCACTGGACGCCGCCGTAGAACAACAGACCGTGAAGATCGCCGCCTAAGACTATTGGCCTTAAGGGACCGTTTCTCCACTACCAGGTCCATTGCAAATGAATGGTTTGCAGAACACGGAAGACCTATTGGCATGCGAAGTGTTTACCGACGAATGAGAAGTTCTGGCTTGTTTTTATACCGGCCACACTAGGTCCTCCCTTTAACTCGAGAACACCGACGTAATCGCCTTGAGTGGTGCAGACAACGGTCACTCTGGGATCAGGAATGGAACAGTATTGTCTTTAGTGACGAGTCTCGATTTTGTTTAGGCATGCACGATGGTCGTGCCAGGGTTAGAAGGCGACGTGGTGAAAGGTTGAACCCACAGTTTTTTGTTGAAAGACATGTTGATCACACTGTTGGAGTTATGGTTTGGGGTGCTATAGCTTATGGTTCCAGGTCACCTTTAATCTTCATCAGAGGTAACATGAACGCGCAGCGATATATCCACGAAGTTCTAGAACCCCATCTTTTACCGTATCTTGACACCCTGGCAGATTCAACTTTCCAACAAGGTAATGCCCGACCACATGTTGCAAGAGTCACAATAGGCTTCTTTCAACATAATGATGTCACATTGTTACCATGGCCACCAAGATCTCCCGACTTATCCGCAATTGAGCACGTGTGGGATGTGATGGGTAGGAGATTGCTCAATGTGCAACGTCCTCCTCAGACTCTAGAAGCACTTCGAGAGGAGTTGGTGGTTGCCTGGAATGAGATACCACAGGAGGACATTGACCACCTGATCAGAAGCATGCCTATGCGCGTGGGAGAATGCGTAGCACATCAGGGTGCATCCACACATTATTAAAGGTCAAAGGGCTTTAAAGCATTGCAATCATTTTGAAATTTTTATCATTTACTTATTATGCTTCATTAAGTACATATACAAAATTTTATTAAAATAAAACCATTTAAACTGGGTGTTCGGATTTATATGTCACTTAGTATATTTGACGTACAACCCATCAGAAAACCCAAGTCATTATCGTCCTCTGTGATAAATAGAAAATAGGGTGCACCTGTATGGCGTAGAACACGAAGTTATAAATAACAAAGGATAACGTAATAGCCAGGGGAGAGTATCCCTGGGTTTTAGGAGGGGTTGTGGTCGGCAGTAAGTCAATACCTGTTTGATAATTCGCTGTTCATTAATTCGCACGCAAAGTTTCATTTCGGTGATGTCATTGATATAATGAGACTCAAGGTACGGCAGCTGATGGGGTGAACTGTGTCACGGCAAGTTATAACATTAAAAATACCGGAAGTAGAATATACGGGGTAGGTACCTGAGGTGTTACAAATTTAGGAAGATATTTTGGAAATGATCAAGGACGACCCAGCAATGTATATTTACACCCAAGATAGAATGGATGCGTGATTGCCAAAGCAAAGACGGCGTCCAGGGCCGCATTCAAGGCTACCTCCAACGTGTTGTAAAACAAAGATGACAGTATTTAACGAAATTATCTGATATAGTGAAGTAGTTATAGTTAAGGGTGTCGCAAAATCAAATTTTTATTCTTGAAGGGGTGCTAAGTTTTTCTACAGATTTTTCAATCTAGACAACATGGAGAAATACATACCAGAGGTAACCAGCTGCTCACTATGCAGAATGAATCCGTAGTCAACGAGGGGTAGAGATGACACTTTTGTACATGGAATAAATATAAGGCTCTTCAATCAATTGAAAATAGATTTTGAAGGTGCACTTCGGACTTGCATTGTCTGTAGTTTATCTGTAAGTTAATATTTCACTATAACTTGGATTCCCATAATATGTATTCTGTGACAAAACAAAAACGCGAAACTTACTCAAACTCACTTGAAGAGCTATCGTCATTAATGTTTATGATGATGAATTATGTTGTCCAGCTCCCACATTGCTACCTCCACTTTCTCCTGAACATGCTGCACACATTTTTGCCATCTTTCTGGTGTGACCCTCTGTATAGCAATTCTGAACAGCTCTTGCATGTCAGAAAATGTAAATGTTGTATTGTGTGCAGCAACAAAAATCTTAACATCTGCCCATATGAGCTCAATGGGGTTGAGCTCACAGTGGTGAGGCGGCAAACTGTTTTGTGGTGTGCTTTGGCCATTTCATCTATGACATATTTATCATGTCTTGGTCTGTGGTGTTTCACAATATCTAATAGTTGTAATTTCAGTAAGGAAGGGTCGAAAGTTATATTTTAGAATGTCTAATTTCCTAGAAGCTGAAGTTGGGATTTTTTCTATTTCGCGAGAATGATAGGGAGCATTATCCAAAACAACCACAGAATTGTCTGCGAGACGTGGTAAAATGCCTGGAAACCACTTCTCGAATGCTTCCCCATCCATCTCTTCATGGTAGTCAGTCGTTCTTTTTTGACTCAAAAGACCATAAGCCGTCATCCACGAAGCCATCTACACCCCCAATGTGGCAAATAATGAGCCTTTTTTCTTTGCCTAGAAAGATAAAATCCGCTAAGTACACATGCACGTCTTGTAGGTACGAAGATAGAGAGATATTGTGCGCAAAAATTGATACCGTGAACTACTTCGATCTATTTACCTGCTGGATTTTTCAATCCGGTCGACAGTCCATCTAGAAATGCCCTTCTGGATGAAGTCACAGCTTTGTCAACCCATACCTTCGGAGTAGTGTGCCCAGCGTTAATCCAGGTTTCGTCCAGGTAATAGATCTTCCTGTGCTGATCCCTGAATGATTTAATTTTGGTCAGGTACTCTCTCCTCCGCAGAACAATTTCTTCTCTATCCATAAGTAAGCTGTTACGACCTCGTTTCTTCCATTAGAAATTAAGATGCTTCAATAGTTTATGAATAGTCGAACCTTTGAAATTTGGTAACATAGCATCCTCCCGTAGTACTTTATCAACTGTCGGTATTTCGTTTCTGAAGAAGAACTCGTGCACTTTCCTCCGAATCGCATGCTTGTCAGCGTCATCCAACGATCTTATGATACTTTTGCGATTGTTACCCGTCAATGGCTTGGAAAAGGCATGCTTTTTCTTATGTTCGTTCAACACATTGTACACTGTCGCTTGGCATACCCCAATTTTATCTGCCACTTTCAGAGCTATTTTCGGGTTAGTTGATGTTTCGTCTTCCTTCCGCTCTATCTTGAATGTATTCAATATGACGTCGTTCATGTCTACGCTAAGATGTCTTTTTTTATCGCTTTCCAGAAGGGCTAAGGGAGTAGCCTACAGCCTCGTCAGCAGTATCTGTACTGGACATGTTCAGGATTGGTTCAAAACAAATAATAACGAGGAATAACAATAACGAACAGAAACTTAACAAATTACTCAAATACACTTAACAACAACAACAACAGCAACAACCAAGCAAGGTGAATACGAAAACACGAGCACGCAGTGATACACGCGACGGTCGGTGGCCTGAATGCAACTCTGCCTGCCATGCCCCTGCCCCGCGCATTATTCCGCCAGACGACCGCTTGAAATTTAATGGCGAATTGACCAATAAGAGGCGTTGTGCCCACCTGTTACCGAGAGATCACGCGCTAACTGTTATTATTGACATCTCATCTTGAATTTGGACTCAGTTTAGAGCCATAGCACCTCAAGTTGAAGTTTCTATTACTAAAGTGTCGAAGACAATACGCCAAGAATCATTATCAACGGGTACAAGCGCTTAAACCTGAAGATCATTCTAGAAGGGTTGTATTTTGTCAGCGACTTTTAGAACAGTCCTACAGAAATGAAGATTTTACGAATTTCATTTTGTGTACAGGCAAGGCCACATTTACACCAAATGGAGCGCACACTTTCCAGAACAATCATGTTTGGGCAGTAGAAAAACGCATGCTGCATAAAGAACTCATTTTCAACACAGATTCTTATTAAACGTTTGTGCTGGCGCTACGTTTTTCCACCTCGACTGACCGGTGAAATTTATTTAGATTTTCTTCGGGACAATCTGCCACAATTATTAGAAGATGTTCCTCGAAATGTGAAACAGAATATGTGGTTCCTACATGACGGGGCTCCGCTACATTTTAGACGAGAAGCTCATGAACATCTAAATAATGAGTTTTCGAATAGATGGATACGTTTCTTGGTCTGCTCGCTCTCCTGATTTAACGCTTTACGATTTTTTTCTGTGGGGTTATTTGAAAGAGTTGGTGTATCGTCATGGAGCAGTAAATATTCTAATAACAATTTTGGACAGTTTTTGTAACAACGGTATCAATTTAACTCTTATTATGCGACTATTATATAGGTGATTTGTATATCAACTTCTTTTGACGAGTTTTATAAGCTGTTAAAATGGATGACTTTGAAAACACCCTGTATAATATGTTTTAAAGTGAAGATTGTCAGTCAGTATAAAGAGAGCCAAAAGTGGTGACAGGCAACATGAAGAACAATCCGGAATGAAAGGTTGATTCATATACCGAAAGTTTTGATTGATAGGATTTGATTTTGCCCAAATTGCCCATAAATTGGAAGCAGTGCTCGATACACTCTCTTAACCGAGCATGAATTTTGATAGTAAAATTCAATAATTTGCAAGCGTTGTTCGTTCGTAAGTCGATTCATGGTTAAATTATAGACCAAACTGAACAAGTTTGACAATGACACAAGACACGATTCACGCGTCATCTGTCAAAAACAGCGTTGCCAAAAAGATACTAGCAAAAAAATCACCCATTATAACGACAGAACTACTTTTTTTTGATAAAGAGAGAGAGAGAACGAATATAAAATCTTTTCTATATCTAAGTGTTTTGAGTCTGGAAACACATGAAATCGACGTAGGTGCTAGGTAAAACACCTCTATGCAAAGTACCTACATATATACAAATTAACATTAGGAAACAACTTCATCGTCTGTTACTACCCCTGACATTAATTGTTAAATGTTGATGAATCACCCCCTTACGAGCATATAGAACAGTAACGTCATATCACCCCGGTGGTAGCATACATTTAATGATACGAACGTACAAGTGTCTGTCTGTCGAGTCACCCCACGATAATGGCACCCTACATAGAGCGTGTTCACCCTAAGAGGATGTGGGGTGTGCACTTGACGCCCTCTTTCTGTAAGAACAGGTCGATTTGTCCTCAAATACAAAAACAGGGCGGCACAGATTCAATAGTACATCGTTACTTAAAGTGCATGTAGGTTATACAGGATGAAATTTAATTGATGGCTGAAAATAGAGGATGATTTTAGGAAGAAAAATTGATGTCCTAAACCTATCAACTTTTGAGCTACAGGGTGTTAAAATTTTATCATAACTTTAATACTGTTCTAGATATTTACATGAAATTTGACATGCGAATACTAAGCACCAATAGGCATTTTTTGATGTAGAATATTTTTTAATATTTCCACCAGTGGCGTCCGTACGGAAGGTTCTAAAAAAGTACGGTACGTCATTGCTTTTTTCGAAAATAAAAATCATTTCTGAAATCCCCATTTATTTTGCAATAAATTTGACTTGTTGACTTTTTTCCGTCCGATGCACAGTTTTCGCGTAAAAAATAACATGAATAAAAATGAATATTAAAAAAACGAATTTGCAACAAGTTTTGACAATTTCTGTGGATCTCATAAAGCAATACTATCCAATTTAATTATCAAAAGGATTTTTGAAAATGTCTTCCTTTTGCTAGAATACCGGCTTCAATTCTGTTCCTCATGGATTGGCGATCCCTTTAAAAAATACCAGGAATATTTCTTTCGCTGTACCACAAATGCATGAAAACGGTTTTTATTTTTTGACGCGAAAACTATGCATCGGACGGAAAATAGTCGATAGGTCAAATTTATTGCGTAATAAATGAAGATTTCGAAAATTAATTTTTATTTTCAGAAAAAGCAATGGCGTACCATACTTTTTTGAAAAATCTCCAGTATACATCCTGTACGAAAATATCAGAAAATATACTAAGTGACATATAAATCCGAACGCCCAGTTTAAATGTTTTTATTTTAATAAAATTTTGTATAAGTACTTAATGAAGCATAATAAGTAAATGATAAAAAATTCAAAATGATTGCACTGCTTTAAAGCCCTTTGACCTTTAATAATGTGTGGGTGCACCCTGATGTGCTACGCATTCTCCAACGCGCCTAGGCATGCTTCTGATCTGGTGGTCAATGTCCTCCTGTGGTATCTCATTCCAGGCAACCACCAACTCCTCTCGAAGTGCTTCTACAGTCTGAGGAGGACGTTGCAAATTGAGCAATATCATCATATCCCACACGTGCTCAATTGGGGATAAGTCGGGAGATCTTGGTGGCCATGGTAACAATGTGACATCATTATGTTGAAAGAAGTCTATTGTGACTCTTGCAACATGTGGTCGGGCATTATCTTGTTGGAAAGTTGGATCTGCCAGGGTGTCAAGATAGGGTAAAAGATGGGGTTCTAGAACTTCGTGGATATAACGCTGCGCGTTCATGTGACCTGGAACCATAAGCTATAGCACCCCAAACCATAACTCCAACAGTGTGAAGAACATGTCTTTCAACAAAAAACTGTGGATTTCTCCTTTCACCACGTCGCCTTCTAACCCTGGCACGACCATCGTGCATGCCTAAACAAAATCGAGACTCGTCACTAAAGACAATTCTGTTCCATTCCTGATCCCAGAGTGACCGTTGTCTGCACCACTCAAGGCGATTACGTCGGTGTTCTCGAGTTAAAGGGAGGACCCAATGTGGCCGGTATGAAAACAAGCCAAAACTTCTCATTCGTCGGTAAACACTTCGCATGCCAATAGGTCTTCCGTGTTCTGCAAACCATTCATTTGCAATGGACCTGGTAGTGGGGAAACGGTCCCTTAAGGCCAATAATCTTAGGCGGCGATCTTCACGATCTGTTCTTCTACTTCGGCGTCCAGTGCCCCTTGCTCTTTGCGTACGGCCATGCCTGACAACACCTAACCACAGTGTCTACACTTCTTTGCACTCTAACTGCAATTGCCCGAAAAGAAAGTGCAGCTTCCCGAAGTCCCACTATACGGCCCCTATCAAACTCACTAAGTTGACGAAATCGTACAGGTCTCCGTACTCTAGGCATCGTAACCGATCGTAAAGGATGTCAAGAACCAAAATCCGCCAACGTTGATTCTTTACTGCGGCTGAAATATTCATTTTTAGAGCGTTAGTGAATTAAAAAAAAAACAGTATAAAAACCGGAATGTCCAACTGATAAGGCTGAACATTTTTTCACTTGTTATTTACAGTAAGATAAATACATTCACCAACTTTTATTAAAATAAAACCATTTAAACTGGGTGTTCGGATTTATATGTCACTTAGTATATTATACATCAAAAGATGCTTATTGGTGCTTAGCAGGTACAGGTCAAATTTCATGGAAGGATCTAAATTAACACCCGAAAAAGTGTATAAAATATTGTGTACGCTTACAGTTTCTGTCCTAAAATCCATCCGTAATTTATTTTTTAGAATTCCTAAATACTCCGACCTAATATCTTTCTCCGTAAATGTCGAAAGTTCGTGTGCCATCTGGCCACGTCACCAGCTTCCTGAATGAGTTAACGACTGCATTAGCATTTAGCACTGCGGACCGATGCACATTTTTATCATTTAAATTTATCCAGCCTCTGGTGTTTCGTAATATGCTAGGTGGTATATTCGGCAGCAGCGAGTCCCGTTTTTGTTTGAATTTCCGCCATTGTTTATTTACATTGCTGTTCGCTCCGCGTAAGTACAAGTTAAATATATCTCGACCTTATGATCCTGGAATAACTAATCAGCGTACTGAGGATATTCTTACAACAAGAGCGAGACCAGAGTCGAATATAAGCTTCCATGTCGTTACAAAAACGCAGCTTATATATGAGCCGTCTAAATGCAAACCCCGCCAAGTGCAAATCATACAGTTCCAAGAAAAACGCGAAAAACTGTTTTGGCTAATACTATCCACAAAATGAATTTCCTTTAATGTCGTGTTGATATAGATACTGTTTCTTAATAAATATCATTCATTGTATTACAAGAAAGAGTGCACTAGCACCGTAAAATAAGAAAAATAAAATGCAGTTGGCGGGATTTGAAAATAAATGTGAAAAATGGGGGGTTTTGCAGCCAAAATCAAGGATTTTAGATAAATTAGTTTTAGTTAACTACAACAGTTTTAAACCCAAAAAGAGTCCATTAAGACCAAATAATTCAACAACAAACTATATTAGAAAAGCAGGTACAAGTAGTAGATTGGATCCCACAAAAAATAACACAGTATTCTTCAGCTAATCAAACATGTTATTAATTCTTATTATGGAGCAAACTTATAAGCTAACTATTTCTTTAATAATTAAAAATGAACTTAAATTTTAAAAATACAAACTATATAATTAAACAAAACGTGTGTCATCCACAGGGGTTTGGTCGCAGATGAATTCTTCTGTCATTGTAGAAGAGCCTGTTTGGATTATGTTGTTCTCCATTGCATCCTTATAGAATATTAGATTTTGCAAAGATTTCCAATCAGGACCATAATGATTGGTTAACAAACGGTTAATGGATTGTTTCTTGTCGTTATTAACAGTACGCCCAGAGACTAGTTTTTTTGGTGCGATGGACAATATTCTTTTGCTTTTTTTACAGACACTTCTAGCCATTCCTAAATTTATGCGATAGTTTGCTTCTTCTTGAATTAAAGCAATCTTCTGACTATGGTCTCTTGTTATCAGAAACCTTTTTGTTGGATTGAATTGGAAATGCCAAGTTCCGGGCGGTTTGATAATATTCTGAACAGCCGCTTTCCAATCATAAGCATGCCAGTCTTTTCCCAAAACCTTTAGTACTGAATATTCTTCTATAATCTTGTAATACTCTTCTGGTTCGCAGATAGTTGTATTTTTTTTAATAACACGTTCAATTAGACCAAAAACTCGATCAGGAGGCATGAAAGAATGGCCCACTATTGGAAAGACAAATTCAATTGTTTTCAGATGGGCCAGGGCATATTTTATAAGCCAGACTGAGAGCATTGTTAAAACTATTGAATTTTTATTCTGTCCGCCGCAACCATCGGCGAACAAACGGATTGTATCTTTTGATGCCGAAAATTCTTCTTTTCTTAAAAAATCAAACAACGCTGATGCAATTATACTGGAATTTTTCGGGAGATCCACATCTGTCCACAAGTATGAGGTCACGTTGTAAGGACATAACTGTGACTTCGAAGAACCCTTTACTACTGTAAAATTATATAGATTAAATTGCTGAGAAAAATATGCTGAGGAATCTGGAAGTCGAGGTAAGGCCAAATTTTTCTGACAATCCAAGGAATAATTCACAACATTTTCTTTTTCTTCTTTAAGCATTGCGAAAAAAGCATTGGCTTTCAGTTTGTGTACTCCTTGTTTTATTATTAAGTTGGCTTTTGAAGTGTCGCCCTTCTCTTTTTTTATTTCCTCCTTGAAGTTTAGACAAACAGAGCAAGCATCGGTCTTTGGAGTTCCAAATCCAAGGTTGTAGTTCCTGTTCACGTATTTTCTAAAATGTGATTCCTTTACTTTAAGGTGATTTTCTGCAAATGCATTGTATAATTTATACAATTTTCTAATATTCAGATCACAATTTAGGTAGACTCTGGCATTAGTGCGAATTCTACAGTAGTGGGACTCTGTGCATTTTAAATTTTCTATAAAATGAGCAATTGCGCGCTTTTTTTCTTCATTCTTCAAGCCAATTCTATCGCCACCCCTATTTTCCTTAGGAACGTTTTCGGATTGTTTGACAATTCTTTGAACTCTCTTTTTTTAAGTTTAATATTCCAAGGAAACTATTTCTACAGACACGGACCAATTCTTTGTTTTTTATAACGTTATAGTCGATAGTCACACTTTTCTTGCCCTTTGCGTTTATTGCTAAGCGTGATCTTTTCGGATTTAGCGCAAAGCAGCACTTGTAGATTAAACGTGTCTTGAGCTACTTTATCTTTGTTTTTGTAGAACAATCCATGGAAGCGCTGAATGTGTATCATAGATAATGTTTTGCATTTAATACTTCCTTTTTTGTGATTGCAGGTAAAGACTTCGGAGAATATCTGCAATAACACAAAAATCATGATTAACGTTTTGTCTCGTAAAAGCAACAACAAACTCACCGGTTTTGCTTAGCAATGGCACGTTTATGTTTATGCGATTGTACCATCCTTTTTCGACTATGCTCTGGAAGAGTTTTTGTAACCTTAATGTCACTCATTATTAAGTTATTCACCAAATATTTTAATAAACAGCAACAATGACTTTCACACCTGCTTGCGTTATAACCACAATGATGAGACTGCCAGGAAGTGGCGCGAAACCCTGTAAATAGTCTAAGTACACGGTCACAAGGCCAAAACACGAGTTTCCTATTTGACACACGCACTTGGCGGTTTTTGCAAACTAATAAATCTGCAAATGGCGATGTATTGAAAATTTTGATGCTCGATAGTAATATAAATGTCGGGTTTTGCGAAATAATCTCTTGACAGAATGCAGATATCAACATTTCCTGGCGAATGACAGTGCTATCTCAATTTTTATAACTTTTGCATTTGGCGGGGTTTGCAGTTAGACGGCTCATATACTAAGTGACATATAAATCCGACCACCCAGTTTAAATGGTTTTATTTTAATTAAAGTTGGTGAATGTATTTATCTTACTGTAAATAATAAGTGAAAAAATTTTCAGCCTTATCAGTTGGACATTCCGGTTTTTATACTGCTTTTTTTTAATTCACTAACGCTCTAAAAATGAATATTTCAGCCGCAGTAAAGAATCAACGTTGGCGAATTTTGGTTCTTGACATCCTTTACGATCGGTTACGATGCCTAGAGTACGGAGACCTGTACGATTTCGTCAACTTAATGAGTTTGATAGGGGCCGTATAGTGGGACTTTCTTTTCGGGCAATTGCAGTTAGAGTGCAAAGAAGTGTAGACACTGTGGTTAGGTGTTGTCAGGCATGGCTTCGAGAAGGCCGTACGCAAAGAGCAAGGAGCACTGGACGCCGCCGTAGAACAGCTGACCGTGAAGATCGCCGCCTAAGATTATTGGCCTTAAGGGACCGTTTCTCCACTACCAGGTCCATTGCAAATGAATGGTTTGCAGAACACGGAAGACCTATTGGCATGCGACGTGTTTACCGACGAATGAGAAGTTTTGGCTTGTTTTCATACCGGCCACACTGGGTCCTCCCTTTAACTCGAGAACACCGACGTAATCGCCTTGAGTGGTGCAGACAACGGTCACTCTGGGATCAGGAATGGAACAGTATTGTCTTCAGTGACGAGTCTCGATTTTGTATAGGCATGCACGATGGTCGTGCCAGGGTTAGAAGGCGACGTGGTGAAAGGAGGAATCCACAGTTTTTTGTTGCAAGACATGTTCATCACACTGTTGGAGTTATGGTTTGGGGTGCTATAGCTTATGGTTCCAGGTCACCTTTAATCTTCATCAGAGGTAACATGAACGCGCAGCGTTATATCCACGAAGTTCTAGAACCCCATCTTTTACCCTATCTTGACACCCTGGCAGATCCAACTTTCCAACAAGATAATGCCCGACCACATGTTGCAAGACTCACAATAGACTTCTTTCAACATAATGATGTCACATTGTTACCATGGCCACCAAGATCTCCCGACTTATCCCCAATTGAGCACGTGTGGGATATGATGGGTAGGAGATTGCTCAATTTGCAACGTCCTCCTCAGACTCTAGAAGCACTTCGAGAGGAGTTGATGGTTGCCTGGAATGAGATACCACAGGAGGACATTGACCACCTGATCAGAAGCATGCCTAGGCGCGTTGGAGAATGCGTAGCACATCAGGGTGCATCCACACATTATTAAAGGTCAAAGGGCTTTAAAGCAGTGCAATCATTTTGAAATTTTTATCATTTACTTATTATGCTTCATTAAGTACTTATACAGAATTTTATTGAAATAAAACCATTTAAACTGGGTGTTCGGATTTATATGTCACTTAGTATATAATAAGCTTCAATAGCTAGTTAGCAAACAGTACGTTTTGTCGTGGATAAATCTTTTTAGTATCATCAATCCATGATACTATTTTTTGTATGTGTGTCTATTTGTTTTCTATCACTTGTATAGTGTTTCTCTGTAATTGCATCTTGTATCTGTTGAGAAATATACGAATAAAATAAAATAAGGGAATCTGCGTACTATTCGTTCCACAGTATCAATCTGGGTGTTCCACAGGGCTCAATTCTGACGTCATCGTTATTTCTTCTATGAAGATATCAATAAATTTCCTACCAGAATGTCATTTCTTAATTTATTTTTTTATGAATCCATCTTTAGAGATGTATATGTGTACATATTCATAGCGATGCTTCGATAATACTTTTCTGACATTGTTTTCTTGTTACAGTCTGACGGAAATACAGCATTTCTCCGGGCAGCGCGTAATGGGCAACTGGACAAGGTTTTAGAGTATTTGAAGCAAAACATAGACATCAACACAAGTAATGCTGTAAGTATAAATTTCCTAAAATATATTGCTGATGTTCAAAAAGATACTGTTCGAGCTTTTATGATCTTTAAAAATATTTTTCAACCTACTGCCTCTCTTACAATAAGTGTGGTTCTTCACCTATTCTACCATGAGACGGCAAAATCGTTGTTGCATTTTCCTCCATCTATTTTAATACGTACTGCATACACGTCAGAGATATTACCTAGTTGATGCGTTTATATGCGATCTGTATATCTGAGTCTAAATACCGGAAATTCCTATCTGTGCATATGTCCGCCTAAGTGATCCCAAAATTAATCTCGGGTATTAATCACCTAAACTACACCGAGCAAACATCTCTAGCCTTTAGATCAACATTCAGGAATGGCGCAATTAGTCTACTGACAAATTTGCACCAGGATGGGAAATATTTAGTATACGAGGGATGTCTTTTAAGTTTTGCATATGGAAATAAAACAACACGGTAGGTAGTTTTAAATGATTTTATTATTTTTCGAAGTTTGCTGGCAGATCCAAAACGGCATTTTTGAATGCGTCAACTGCTTCTTCTGGTGACTGGAACCTTTGGCACGCAGCCCGTTTTGAATTTTCGGGAAAGTAAAGAAATCGTTAGGACTGGAGGATGGTCCAATAATTCCACGTTTTCTTCCGTTAAATACTGCCTTGTTTTTTGGGCTGTGCGCGAGCTTGCATTCTCTTGGTGGAGGATGATTCTTCTTTCGGGGTTGATTTTTCGAAGCTCGGTGATGACTTTTGGCAAACAAATGGTGGTATACCAATCCCCAGTAACAGTTCTTTGCTCATTAAGAGAAATTATTGCAATATGAACCGCTTTTGACACAAATGTCGCGACCTCTTTTTCGAAACTCTTCGAGAACGGATGACTTTTGTTGGGTTTTCTTCACCTTGGAACATCCAAACAGCCGACTGTCGTTTATTTTCTGGTTCATAACAGTAAATCCACGATTCATCAGCACTAACAATGCTGTACACATTAATTGAGTTTCCAGAATTGAAACAACGGTCAAGCGTTTTTTGACACCAATTAACCCTGCTCTTCCGTCAACAGGTGGGGTATCCAACGAGAAACTAATTTTCTTACTCCTAATTCTCGTATATCTAAATGGAGTCGAGTTATCTATTATATATTTTTTTCACAGTGAATTGATTCTTGAAATAGTTCCTCAAAGCTCCCTTTCAATTCAATAATGACCTGACATTAGAGTGATCTCAACTATCTAACCAACTTGAACTTGCTCCTTTTCAGTTTGAAAATGACTAGAAATATAGAATATCTTAAAATCGCTGAGAAGCACTTCCAGAATTTCAAAATTTTCGGTTTTCAAAACCCTCAATATTTTCGAATTTTATAAACTTCATAAAATCATTGAAATATACAAATTTTTCAAGATTTTCGATATTTTATAAATTTTCAAAATTACCAGATTCTTCAAAATTTTCAGAATTCCCAAAATTTACAAAATTTTCAAAAGTTTCAAAATTTTCCAAATTTTCAAAATTTTTCGAATTTTCAAGTTTTTCCAAATTTTCAAAATTTGCGAAACTTTCAAAATTTCCAGTATTTTCAAAATTATCAAGATTATCGAAATTTTAAAAATCTTCAGTTATCAAAATTTTCAAAATTTTCGAAATTTTCCAAATTTTCAAAATTTTTCGAATTTTCAAATTTTAAAGCTTAAAGATTACAAAATCTTCATAATTTCCAATAATTTGAAAGTTTGAAAAACCTTTTAAAAGTTGAGAAATTTGCGGATTTTATAAGCCTTTCATGATTACACTGGACAACAAATTTTAGTTTTTTAATTGTATCTTGTGGGAAAAGTGCACTTCTTTGTTAATTTTGGGGCGCTGAATCCAAAAATGACAATGAAATAAAACAATTAGTTGCGGTTTAGAAAAAAAACTTTTTATTTTCAAGGATATATTAAAAAAAGTAACAAGATTCATATACTTATAAGAATCACTATATGCGCTGTCTTTTTGCTGTTCTTTTATGGATCGTTTCTGGAGCATCTCTACCAATAGTCCAACAGTAGTCTGCAAGCATGGAAGGATTCCACTTTCCCTGGTACCTTTTTTCCATTGTTGAAATATCCTGATGAAAACGTTCGCCGTGCTCATCACTTACGGCTCCGCAATTGTCACGAAAAAAGTCCAGGTGTGAGTGTAGGAAATGTATCTTAAAAGACATATTACAGCCCATCTTTTGATACGATGACAGCATATTTTTGACAAGGGTTTTATAGTTGTCAGCTTTTCTATTTCCCAAGAAATTAGTGACCACCAGACGGAAATCATTCCAAGCAGTTTTTTCAGTACCTGTTAAAGTGTTTTCAAACTGTGTATCTTTCAAAATATTTCGAATCTGTGGCCCAACAAAAATACCTTCTTTAACCTTTGCCTCACTTAGTCTTGGAAATTTCTGACGCAGGTATTGAAAAGCTGACCCATCTCTAACTAATGCCTTGACAAAGTTTTTCATTAGGCCCAACTTGACATGCAGTGGTGGTAATAAATTTTTTTTCGAATCTACCAATTATCATATGCTGTACATTTTTTTGACCTGGCTCTAGGAATTCACGAACAGGCCAGTTTTGTCTGGTGTAATGAAGTGCCTTTGCCCGACTGTCCCATTCACACAAAAAACAGCAAAACTTTGTGTAGCCTAGCTGCAGCCCAAGTAAAAGTGCAACATCTTTCAAATCGCCACAAATATGCCATTGTTGCTCATCGTATTTTATTCATGTCAATAGGTACTTCATATTGTCATATGATTCTTTCATGTGAACTGCATACCCTACAGGAAGAGATGGTAAAATATTTCCAATATGCAATAACACTGCCTTTAAACTCAATCTTGAACTGTCTATAAACAATCTCCATTCTTCTGGGTTATAGTTTATATTTAAAGCCGCCAGTAAGCCGTTAATGTTACTGCAGAAAACCAAGTTATTCTCCATATTGAAAAATGGTTCTAAGTGTTTGTGGCGTTTACGAAAAACACATACCGAAACATCGTCTTCTAACAAGTTCCACTGCTGCAGTCTTGATCCAAGTAACACTGCCTTACATTTTGGAAGTTCTAAATCTCTTACAAGATCATTTAATTCTGACTGTGTTATTTTGTGCGGTTGGTGGCATGACGTGCTCGGTATAAAATCAGGATCTCTTGACGTTGATGGCATATCTTCTTCCTGACGAATCACTCGATCGCCATGATCTGATTCGTTTTTTGATTCGCAGGTGTAGGATTCTGGGGGTTTTGGAATAGGATTTTCGTCACTGTGAGGCACAGGTCTCATCGCAGATGGTATGTTTGGGTAGTTAATAACCGATTTTTTTTTTCTTGGACATACCTGTGACTTGTCCAACACAAGGTACCATGCAAAAGTAACAATCATTAATATGATTTGTAGGCTCTCTCCAAACCATTGAGACAGCAAAGCGCATAGACCGTTTTTTGCTATTTAACCAGCTCCTCAGCCTTGAAGCACATGTATTACAGCAGATGTGGGGTGCCCACTGTTTGTCTTGATCACCTAGTTTACAACCGAAATAAAGCCGATATGCCTTTGTTATTAGTGGAGTAATAGACCGTCTCTGAGACGCAAAAGTCACATCACCACACACGTAACAAAACTGATCTGGATTGTTTACACACTTTCGAGACATCTTGCATGAACGCTGTCAGCCAACTGAGGAAAAAATGGCTAATATAAAACAATATAATGTACACGTATGTATAACGTAACACAATCATGCCGATTACATCATCTTTCCTTGCCGAATATAAAAATGTAGCACGTGCATTCTTGTGAATTACAGTAGATATATTAACACTGTCACAGCAGGAACACCGTATCCGTATCTCTAAAACTTGAACTAATATTGAAAAAATAAGTTTCATTCCGGTTTTAGCACATTAAAAATAGTAATATTTTGTTGATTTTATTTAGGATATTTTTTGGCTGTTGATCAGTGTTATTAAAATTTCCAAATCTTTGAAAAATATATATCATAATTTTTGATGTTTTCAAGATATCCAAAACTTCCAAATTTTCAGATTTATCAAAATTTTCAAGATTCTTAAGGTACTCAACATTTTTTAAAAATCGTTAAAATCCTGAAAATGCTCAAAAATTTCAAAAGATTCTTTTTTTGAATTTTCCAAGCTTAAAAATCTGAAAACCCGCAATGAGAACAGCCCCACTAGCCCCCATTCAAATTCCAGAACGCTCGGAAGACTATAACAATGTCCTGACCTACCTATAGAATAGCTCCTTTATTTTTTTTCCGATTCCAGAATGGCCTGAACGCTCTCCACTTAGCTTCGAAAGATGGCCACGCGGACATCGTGGCCGAACTGCTCCGTCGAGGCGCGGCAGTGGACGCGGCGACCAAGAAGGGCAACACGGCCCTGCACATCGCCTCTCTTGCGGGGCAAGAAGAGGTTGTGCGGTTGCTGGTCCAACATGGCGCAGCCGTCAACGTGCAGAGCCAGAACGGCTTCACGCCGCTCTACATGGCCGCGCAAGAGAACCATGACAACGTCGTCAGGTACCTTCTGGCCAACGGGGCTAACCAGAGCTTGTCGACGGAGGTGAGGTTCTTTTTACTAACGTATACTTTATCTGAAGTTACTTGAAACACTGTGAAATACCGGGTGCGTTTTATATATCTATATTTAACACGCTGTGTTGCTGCAAAAATCGCCAAATTTCGCAGTATAAGAGATCAAAGGTAGTTTCACCGGTCCACGTGGAGTAAAGCACGCCTATGCGTGGACATAGCCAATGAGAAAGCGTGTATTTCAGAGCTCGGAACAAGTGCAGGTGGCTACTGAAAATTGAAACAGTTTAGCCAGTGCCGTGTAGCGGTGAATAAACGTGTTTTCTTTAGTCTGTCCGTGTTTTTTCATAGATTTTATTAGTTTGTGTGTTTTTGACTTTTGAATACTCAGTTTACTTGTTGATTTAATTGTTGTGTTGATTGTTCTTGTGTGTCCTAAATATGGCTCTTTGGAGACCTTGGGAAAATGCTCCAAGCCACGAGGAGATGGTTGATTAACCTGTGCAGGCAGAATTCTTTCATAAAGATTTAGAGGAACAGACCCAAAGAGTAATCCTAAATATGTATGATTGTCTGAAAAACGAAAATCCAGATTCCTCGCAAAATCAAATTTTAAACAGAATTTGTATCCTGACAAAAATCAGTCGGTCTACCATTTATCGGGTTATAAAAAGGGGAGATGTAGTCAATCATTCCTTCCACAGAAAGCGCATAGGGCAAAAATTAAAAAGAATAGACGTGGGTTTTCAGGAAGATATTCGTCGTATAATATACGGATTTTATAAAGAAAATTTGGTGCCCACGTTGGAAATGATACGGGATAAATTAAAAGATTATCCTGAAGATTTTTATAATTACAAATGCTTAGACTCACTGCACTGTATTATAAGACTGTGTGGTTTTCAATACAAAAAATTAGATAAAAGAATGGTGATTATGGAGTCGTCTCGAATCGTTGAATTGCGCCAAGAATTTTTGCACAAAGTTAAAATCTATAGAGAGCAGAAAAGAAATCTGATTTACCTGGATGAAACGTGGTATGATACCCATGATGTTGTGCAGTACGGCTGGGTTGACGACAGCAACAAGTGCATTTTAAATGCACCATGCAACCTTGGAAAACGAATCATTATTCTCCATGCTGGCAGTGAAAATGGATTTATACCTAATGCCTTGCTGTTATCTGCCAAAAATATCAAAGAATCATGTGCCGACTATCATGAGGACATGACCTCCGACTTATTTGAAAAGTGGATAGAGCAGCAGTTAATACCAAACATTTCCCCAAATTCAGTGATTATTACGGACAATGCGCCATACCATTCCTGACAGAAAAACAAAATTCCGAATACAGGCACAAAAAAACAAGACATTATTGATTTTATGAAGGATAAGGGAATGGAAATACCACAAAAATCAACCAAAGCCATATTATTGGATCTTATTAAAAGACAAAAATTTGAAAAAGAGTATGTTGTTGACAATCTGCTTCAGCAAAATGGTCATGAAGTATTACGTCTACCTCCCTATTACTGCATTTTTAACCCGCTTGAGTTGGTCTGGGCTGCTTTAAAAAAAAAAGTAAGAAAATATAATCAGACCCCTCAATTAAGTGAATCGCTATTGGCCACAATAAGAGATGCAGTATCTCATATTGCTGCCACAGACCTATGGAAGCAGTGTTCTAGGCATATTATTGAAAAAGAAAATGAATATTGTGTTTTGCCTCCTGTAAATCCCGTTGTAATTCCTCTACAAGATGACTCTAGCAACAGCTCCGAAGGCGAGGATGATATATAAATACCTATAATGTAAGTCTTTATATACCTTTTTATATACCTACCTGCTATGTAAATATTTGCCTATGTCAAACGTTGGAATTCTGTAATTTTTCCATTTCTTAACTTTCAGTCAACATAAATTAAACTCCCAATATAAGTATTTTTTATCCCAAATCAAAAAAATAAGAAGATAGTAAAATCCATTTATTGTGATATAAAAACATTATTATTATCGTTCTAAATAAATGCCGCACGCCTATGATACGTCATGAAATTACAAAGGACGCGCCGACCAAAGGTTTTTATGCTATTTCAAGTGACTTCAGATACACCATACCAGTTTGTAAATAATAAAACACCTCTAAATTTGAAGAGCATCTATTTCGAACTATGTGCTTTGAACAGAACCAGAGTCTTGAATAGGCCAGTTTTTATGCTCCTAGATAGTAAAGCTTCATACAACAAAAACCTGTTGTGTGACAAAAAAGGTAGACACCTACGTATGTGTATCCGATTTCAATAATTTTTCGCATATACCTTTAGTGTCACTCACTAGTAAAATGATTATACATATACCCAAATTGTAAAAGATGTTCCACTCAAGGAAAGTGACAAGATGTGTTCTCTATTTACTTTATAAAGCATTTTTTAGAATAATATTTACGCCGCTACCAGAAACCCAAAAATAGTTCGTATATACTAGTTAAATTTACGGTAATTATAAAAATATACCCACCTTTCTTTACATGTAACCTGGCACAATTCAAGCGCTGTTCTAACTAAAAAAAGAAAAATCAGGTAAACTTTTCTTGAGCGACGGACGAGATCACCGACCCCTATTAATTACAACCATTATATTTTTAAAACTCTGTTGAGATTTGACACGAATTAATCGTCTGGGTCGTAAAGGATATTTATCGTTTTTCTCTACACCTTCGCTCGGCTTTCGATTAACTTTCAACTTTTGATAAACACTCTAAATCTCAGACAAGTGACTCTAAATCGTGTACGTTGTGATGAACAGCCTGCTAATGACTTCGTGAGTGACGTTTATGTTTGAAACCGTTGAAAATGAACACACTCAAAAGTTCCCATGAATCAATTATATGGATTGCGGTGTATTCCTCAGCGCCCTAGCTCTAATTTAATGATTGAGGAAGTTTCAAGAAACCGGATTGACACTGCCGACAAGACGATGGACGATGGATCTGTTCAAGGCAGTCCAGAGCGTTCAGCGAATATGAGTATTGCTCGTACGAGTTTGAGACGAATGTTGAAGAGTGACTTGAAACTTCATCCATATAAGATACAAATCGTCCAAGAATTAAGGGAGAATTTTCAGTGTTTGTGTTTGATCGGTTTTGCGATTTAGGAAACATACTCTTTTCAGGCGTACAGGAAATGTTACCGGCCACTCTGGGTCCTTCCTTTAACTCGAGAACACCGACGTAATCGCCTTGAGTGGTGCAGACAACGGTCACTCTGGGATCAGGAATGGAACAGTATTGTCTTTAGTGACGAGTCTCGATTTTGTTTAGGCATGCACGATGGTCGTGCCAGGGTTAGAAGGCGACGAGGTGAAAGGAGGAATCCACAGTTTTTTGTTGAAAGACATGTTCATCACACTGTTGGAGTTATGGTTTGGGGTGCTATAGCTTATGGTTCCAGGTCACCTTTAATCTTCATCAGAGGTAACATGAACGCGCAGCGTTATATCCACGAAGTTCTAGAACCCCATCTTTTACCCTATCTTGACACCCTGGCAGATCCAACTTTCCAACAAGATAATGCCCGACCACATGTTGCAAGAGTCACAATAGACTTCTTTCAACATTGTTACCATGGCCACCAAGATCTCCCGACTTATCCCCAATTGAGCACGTGTGGGATATGATGGGTAGGAGATTGCTCAATTTACAACGTCCTCCTCAGACTCTAGAAGCACTTCGAGAGGAGTTGGTGGTTGTCTGGAATGAGATACCACAGGAGGACATTAACCACCTGATCAGAAGCATGCCTAGGCACGTTGGAGAATGCGTAGCACATCAGGGTGCATCCACACATTATTAAAAGTCAAAGGGCTTTAAAGCAGTGCAACCATTTTGAAATTTTTATCATTTACTTATTATGCTTCATTAAGTACTTATACAAAATTTTATTAAAATAAAACCATTTAAACTGGGTGTTCGGATTTATATGTCACTTAGTATATTTTCGAAACGTTTATGTCATAAAGCTTTTCTAGGTATTACCTGCTTTCATTTATATTGTAATTTGCTTATACAAGTCAGTTGTATTGGAGCGAAAAAGTTGAAAATAAAAGACAAAATACGCGTACCAAAAAAAACAAACACTACAGAAACATACACACAAATATGGGTAAAAACTTGAAAGTAAATATAAAAGTTGAAAAACGAACGAACTTCAAATTAATCAATAAAGCACTTCAATCTCCAAACTACATTTGGTTCTGACAATAATGGTTATATTAAAAATCGTTAGAATAAACCAAAAGCGATGAGCTAGCAAAAAGGAACACAATGCAATTATTATAAGAGTTAATAAAATGTAAAAAGACAGTCACTCACGTTCCTATCGATACACCTACGGAATTTGTTCCTCATACCTGATGATGATGCAGATATTGTCTAGATATCGAGAATATGTTTTTTAAAAGCATGCCAACTCTATTAAAAACACTGTTCATGTGCTAATCTGATTCTGTTTTTTTTTTTTCAGGATGGATTCACACCGTTGGCCGTAGCAATGCAGCAAGGGCACGACAAAGTCGTAACTGTATTGCTAGAAAACGACACTAGAGGCAAAATACGGCTACCAGCATTGCATATAGCGGCTAAGAAAGATGACGTCAAGGCAGCTAAGCTACTGCTTGAGGTAGGTTCTAAAGAACAGTATCATGCATACTAAAGGGTTGTCCAGTAGGGACGCAGGAAAGTAAACGTCAATTTGACATAGACGCCATCTTTGTTTTCTGTCACCGACATGTCATTTTGTTAGTTGAATGTTTACCATTGATCGCTATGGAGTCGTATTCGATTGAAGACAGCATTAAAGTTATTCAAGAGCACTACAAAAATGGTGCAAAAATAAAAAACACGTTTCGCGCGCTTCGTGAACATTTCGGTCGCAACAACCGCCCAAACGAAACAACCGTCGGTCGTCTGGTGCGTAAATTCGAGGCAACAGGTTCTGTGGCAAATCTGCCAGGCTCTGGCCGGCCGAGGAGCGTTCGCACACCGGAAAATATTGCTGTTGTGAAGGAGAGTGTGAGAGACGATCCAAAACAATCAACAACGCGTCGATCCCAAGAATTGGGCATTTCGAGGACCAGTTTGCTCCGCATTCTCCACAAGGATTTGAATGTACACGCCTACAAGATCCAATTGACGCAAGAGCTGCGTCGGGCCGACCATTTTTCGCGCCGAACGTTCTCAGATTGGCTCCTTGAACACCGCCAAACTGATGCCAATTTTTCATCAAAAATCATGTTCAGCGACGAAGCGCATTTCACTTTGAATGGGACGGTAAACAAGCAAAACTGCCGCATCTGGGCGAACGAAAATCCCCGTGAGTATCAAGAGCAGCCGATGCATCCTCAAAAAGTGACTGTGTGGTGTGCATTGTGGTCAAAAGGCATCATCGGACCTAACTTTTTCGAAAATGCGGCCGGGGACGCCGTTACCGTCAATTCTGAGCGATATCACGTGATGATAGAGGACTATTTTTTGCCGCAACTTGAAGGAATGCATATGGACGATGTTTATTTCCAACAAGACGGTGCAACATGCCACACAACCAACGTCAATATCCATCGACTGCAGTCCTTCTTCGGTGATCGCGTGATTTCGCGCAGAGGAAATGTGCCATGGCCACCAAGATCGTGCGATTTGACTCCCTTGGACTTCTTTTTATGGGGATATTTGAAAAGCAAAGTCTACGTCAACAAACCAGCCACCCTCCAAGAACTCAAAAACAACATCATTGCCGAGATAAATGCCATAGAACCGACCATGTTGCAAAATGTCATTGAAAATTTCGACCATCGCGTGGACGTCTGTAAATCCAGTCGTGGTGAACATTTGAGCGATATTATTTTTCATACATAAATGGTATAAATGAACCTTCAAAATAAAGTACCCAACTTGATTTGAATATGAATCTTTCTTGTTTTAAGATGCGTTTACTTTCCTGCTTCCGTTTTGGACAACCCCATATATTGGAGAACTCATAAAAATTTGTCTCGCTTTTTATCATCAAGTCCATGCATACAATTAGGTACTGTAACGCAAACACCGTCTTTACTATTTGAAGTCTAATTTATTACTCTCTCACTGCAACACCCGCAACTAATTTATTACAAATTTATAACAATGTCGACTGGACTATTCTGATCCGCGCTGCTGACTCATCGCCGCTATCTACTCTGCCTACCTACTCTCGGCACCCGTATTTACTTTCTAATTGCCGAATTCCAGAAGCCTTCCGACGCTTTCTACATAGAAATCGAGTCTTCATTGAAGCCTGATAGATGGCGGTCGATGTTTCCCGATTCATATCGAACGTTCGCGTCGCGCGTAATTTTTCTTGCCTGAGCGAGGGTGTCTCATGTTCTAGTTCCAGGGGCTATTATAATATTTTTCAAAAATCCTCAAGTATCTTCAAATTTGATCCTTGGGTAAATAGTGTTAAATACTTTCTAAAGTTCTTGCCTATCCTCAATCTAGACCAAACCCCGGTTCTTGGACGGACTGGCGATTTTTTACCTAGTTTGATTTTTTGATAGCCATATTCCAAATCAGCGCCCCAAATTTCCTCAGTATCATATTTTGTTTACTTAGTACAATTGGTGGTGCAGTCCAATCTGAGGAAGAACGGGGGAGTTGGGGGAATTTTCGGCTCCAGGGACCTTTCTTTGGAATCAGGTCAAAAGGACATTCTGTGTCTGCGTAAAATCCAAAACATCTCCAAAATGTATTGGCTGACTTCATCGCTCTCACTCGGATGATAGCTGGGATGATCTACTTGAATACTTCGCTGACAACATCGACTTCCTGAACATCGATCGCCCTGCTTCAGAGGTAGTTCTTCTCGGTGATGTTAATGCCCATAATGAGCTCTTGGGCTCAGACAAGGCCGATGCAGCAGGTCATGCAGTTGAAGCGTTCGCTAATACACAACGGCTGACCCAGTTAGTGACGATCCCTGCGTTTCTGTGACTTTACCCCAACTCCAAAACATCGCCAAAATATATTTCCTGTGCGTATTGCTCTTCCGCGGATCTTCCTGAACATCAATGGCTCATTTCCGAGGTTCTTCTCGGTTTTTTCAATGCCCATAATGAGCTCTGGCTGGGCTCCTCAATTTTAAGATGAACATGGCTCCTGAGCTTCCGGCACTTTTTTCAGTGGTTAATTTTAAATTCATCATACGATCCTCAAAAAAGTATTTTCTAGGTCCGACTCTGAAAGTGGGTCTTAGATTTGGTGTAGAGAAATGAGGCTTGAGGGGCTTCCTGTTGATCTCAGATTGATTTCGTTTTTGGTGGAAATTGCAGGTACATGAGAATTTAAAAAAAAAATCCTTCACCGAATCATCCGCGTAAGCGAAACAAACATTTCTCCAAGGGAAGGTGGAGAAAAAGTCTCTGAGCCCCTCTCAGTCGACATATCCGTAATGCCAAGATCACCTCTAAGTATGGCTTCAACCGCAGTGAGGGTGCAGTGGGGCTCAGGTAGCCGGAAGGTCTTTGGAGGGAATAAGCAGGTCTGGTACACGGACGGCTCGGCCACTAAAGAGGACTCTGGCGCTGGAGTCTTTGGGCCCAGGGCTAGGCTATCTCTTCGCCTTGGCGTACCCCGCATTTTGGAGAGGGAGCGCCTAGGAGAAGAATAACAATTTTCTGCGACAGCCAGGCTGCAACGAAGGCACTAAGACCCTTGCATTGCAATGCGGGGAGGCTCTAGGTTCTCTAGCAGCGAGGCATCCGGTATCGTAAGTGTGGGTACCGGGACGCTGTTGAGAAAGCAGGATCAGCCAGCAAGCCCGTTGTTCCTGAGCCAGCCTAAGGGGTGCCACAAAGCGTTAGGAGGAAAATGGAGAAGTGGATTACTGGACGACACTCTCAGAAATGGAGAAGCAACTCCAGATATCTCCGTCAGGCACTCATCGTAGAGCCCAGCGTTAAGGATGGACGCTTTTGAATAGAGCCAACCTAAGGTTGCAGGTGGAACTGTTGTCTGACCATAACACGTTGAGGCGCTACCTGCACGTCATGAGGGTGACTGAGGATCCCTTTTGTGGGACGAGACCTCGGCGCTGTGAGGCTCTGAGCTACTACAGGCAGACTATATTGGGGTCCATCACTTTGGACCCCGAGAACGCCAAGGAGATGGGACTCACGGCCATACTCAAATTTGTCAGAAGGCTTGTGAGGCTTGAGGTCTATGCCTCTAATTTCATAATTCGTTCAGTCAATCAATGCCAAGTTTTGAGGCCTGAGCGAGTTTCCGCTGCCACAGCGGGTTCTGCCTGAAACCTAACTTCCACAGCACCGTGGTCTGAAACAGGACAGCAGTGCTGTAAGGGACAAGATGCTTGATCAGAAAAAGATCCAGCAGGCTACTGGCGTATGACGAAACACAGGGGAAAAAGTAGGGCCCGACAGGACAGCATTGCTGTAAAGGACAAAATGCTTGATCAGAAAAAGATCCAGCAGGCTACTGGCGTGTGACGAAACGCGGAGAAAAAAAGTAGGGTTCGTCACCAACTGGGTCAGTCCTTGGGTAGTAGCGAACGCTTCAACTGCACGTCCTGCTGTATCGGTCTTGGTCGAGCCCAACCAGAGCTCAATATGGTAATTTAAATCACCGAGAAGAACAACCTCTGAAGCGGGACGATTGATGTTCAGGAAGTCGATCTTGACAGCGAGGTATTCAAGATATGATCCGACGGAGAACGATTTGGTTATGCGGTTGATCAAAAGTGGCGGATTTATTAGTCTGTCTTGGGGTTGGAGTTCAGGAAGTAGGGCGTCTCGGAGAAGAGGGGAGATAGCTATTGGGGAAATTGAAGAGCTAGAGGCCTATCCAAAATGGCCATATTCATTGAGATTCTTTAGATAAAAACAAAAATAACCTTTCTTATTAATCGATCTTAGCCGTGCCATAACCAGTTTTTATTTAAAAAACCGATTATATAATTTCCCAGTTTTCCCATACCTAGTGGCAGAGGAGAATTTCAGGTATTGAACTATTTTAGTTTCAAATCGAAAGTGTTCCATGTCAGGGTATCTTTACGGTATTGCCGGCATTTATTCCAATAAATATTATAAAATGTTTGAGTTATTCAAAAATTCCGAAAATAAACCTTTCTTTCCAAAAAGTCCCTCTAAAATTTAGGTTCCGAAGAAGTTCCTCCACGATTCAAAAGGTTCCGCAAATGGAGTCTTACAAAATGCCTTTATTTTCTCGCGTAGTTCTCCATAATTCCCCTTACTTCATTGCGATTCCTGTTACTTCCCCGTAATTCCTGCCATGTGTACGACTAATTCCCCAGCGAATGACCCCTCGCTCTTGGCAATGAACAAATCAAAAACTGATCCAATTATTTATCTTTTTCCAGAACGAGCACAATCCCGACGTGACCAGCAAGAGCGGCTTCACTCCTCTGCACATCGCCGCGCACTACGGCAACCGCGCGGTGGGCGCGCTCCTTTTGGAAAGGGGCGCGGACCCTAACCGCTCCGCCAAGCATCAAATCGCGCCGCTTCACGTCGCCGCCAAGTGGGGAAAAACGCCGATGGCGCAGCTGCTTTTGGACAGGAGCGCCGCGGTGGACGCCCGTACCAGAGACGGACTCACGCCATTGCATTGCGCCGCGAGAAGCGGACACGAACAGGTGTTGGATCTGCTTATAGACAGGGGCGCGCCCATCACGGCGAAGACCAAGGTGAGGACGTAAAAGAAAAAGTAATATTTGCCGTTTCTCTTAAAATAATCAAGGAACTTGTTTATAAAATACAGGCCCCAAAAGGATGTTACTAGAAATTGCTTTGATGAGTTTAGGGAAACCATGTATGGATTTCAAAACCTAATTCTTATTTGATAAATAAAACACTACTTTATTTGTACCTTAAATTTATTGAATATTTGTCATTACTGTCTGTCCGTTTAAAGGAGGTGTCCAAGTGGAATTTCACTGTACATGATTACTAAAATTCGACAGATTCAGGTCACTTTTTCTCAGATAACAAAATGCTACAACTATTTAAAACTTTAATGACTCATACGCGTGATCAGAGCTCGATCCCGGCTTCCTTCCAGTACAGCCGTTTAGCGTACGACATATGTCGTTTCTGTGGCTTTGCGGTGGTCAACAGCACAGACAGAGATGGAAATAATGGCTGATTGTTCTCCGCCGGTAGAACCAATGAAATCAAAGACGCGCCTCGACCGGCAGACTCATAGGCGTCGGCAACGCATTGGAACGTGTTCCGTTGAGCGATCGCATATTGTGTGTTTTTATAAGAATTGTTGTGTGATTGTTATTGTTGTGGTTTCTGTGGTTACTGTTTTGGTTATACTTAACCAGGGAGAGTACAAATGGCTCAAGTGGAAGTACTGAAAGCCAGGGAACAAGTAGACGGCTTCGTAAAGCACTGAAGAGGGACGCGAAAGAAATCGTGCTCAACGTGTTCAATTATCTGAACAGAACTATGTCGCAGGGAGATGCACTCGCGCGTTGTGAAAGTATGACAGGCGTTCCAGAGTGGACCATTCGCAGGGTGGTGGATGAAAAGAAGAAAACTGGAGCTACTACTGATCCACAGTTTAACTTGAAGGGACGAAAGGCCGTTAAATTGAATGACGATAGCAAAATGGCGTTAAGGCGAACCGTACATTCATTCTTCTTTAGGAATGAGATACCAACCCTCAAGGCTGTACATGCAGCGATCAAGGAAAATGAAATTATACCCCAAATGAGCGTCGAGGTAATGAGGAAATCCCTGCACGAAATTAATTTTCGTTACGAAACGCGTAATCGGAAGTCAATATTGATAGAGAGACCTGAAATAGTCGACTGGCGTCGAAAATACCTACGCGAAATGATTGAATATAGGCGACAAAGCGGAAAAATCTATTATTTGGACGAGACATGGGTAAATGCAGGTCACACAGTTAAAAAAACCTGGATAGACAAAAACGTAGTGAGTAACCGACAAGCAAGCATTGAAGGTTTGTCAACAGGTCTTCGTGGACCGTCGGGAAAAGGTCAAAGATTGATCGTAACTCATATTGGTAGCGATAGTGGCTTTTTAGAAGAGTGTGACTTGATTTTCGTCTCTAAGAAAGGAGGTGATTACCATGACGATATGAATGCCAGCTGCTTCGAGAGCTGGTTTCAAGGGGTGCTTCAGCGAGTTGAGCCCAACTCTGTGATCGTCATGGATAATGCTTTCTACCATAGTCGTCGAGCCGAACGTGTACCGACTATAGGATCTCGAAAAAGTGACATGCAGCAATGGTTGCGCGAAAAAGGAATCCCGTTTGACGATTCATGTGTGAAAGCGGAATTGTATGAAAAAATTAAACAGCACAAACTTGCGAACATTAGTTACGTGACTGATGAGATGGCCCGTCAATGTGGTGTCACTGTGCTGCGGTTACCGCCCTACCACTGTGAACTGAACCCAATAGAGCTCATCTGGGCTCAAGTGAAGGGTTATATGGGTTATATTGCGCGCCATAACACAACCTTCAAATTACCAGAGGTTAAGGTTTTACTTGAGACTTCCATACAGCTAGTAACGCCCGAAGCTTGGCAGAATGCTATCCGTCATGTTATGAAGGAAGAAACAAAAATGTGGAAGCTTGACCACCACATGGACACCATCATAGAGCCAGTTATAGTCAATTTCAACGAGGAAAGCGATAGCGACAGTTTATTACTGTCAGATGTAAGTGGAAGCGACGATGAATAAAGGTAATTCCCAAATTTTTTACTTACAATATGTTTCAAACCACTCTTTATTAAGCATGTGACAAATCTAGTTCACCCATGTTAAACATTCATACCCCGCCTATGAACAGCCGACTACTGGTAGTTAAGTGATGTTCACGAGAAAATCGATGAGTCATTACAGTTTTAGATAGTTATAGTATAGTTGGGTAACCGGCTCCTTCTACCTAGTCAGTAAAACGTCTCTGGTACACAACCACCGACCTAACACTTTAACACCTAGACGACACTGATTTGCTTGCACGCTTTTTTTACACGTTTTCCTTCCATCCGCAGAACGGCCTGGCGCCATTACACATGTCCGCGCAGGGCGACCACGTGGACGCCGCCCGCATCCTCCTGTACCATCGGGCGCCCGTCGATGACGTCACAGTCGACTACTTGACAGCCCTCCACGTCGCTGCCCATTGCGGACACGCCAGGGTCGCCAAACTGTTGTTGGACAGAGGCGCGGATGCAGACGCCAGAGCTTTGAACGGGTTCACGCCGCTGCACATTGCATGCAAGAAAAATCGGATCAAAGTGGTCGAGTTGCTGCTCAAACACGGAGCAAGTGAGTATAGACAAGACAAAGCATAAAAGAAGTACTTGCTTTATAATGAGTGCTTGCAATATGGCGGCAAGTAGTGGAAAACACTTTGATTTTTGATCAACGAAAACATTTGTTCTCTTTCAGACATCAGCGCAACGACAGAAAGCGGACTCACACCCCTGCACGTAGCTAGTTTTATGGGCTGTATGAACATAGTGATATACCTCCTCCAACATGACGCCAATCCTGACGTTCCCACCGTTAGAGGAGAAACTCCTCTGCATTTAGCTGCTCGAGCAAATCAAGTAAGAGTTTATTCGTCAACAAAATCACAGGAATACGTCGTTCTTGTTACTTTTCTGATCTTATTTCTTTTCAGACCGATATAATCCGCATCCTCCTTAGAAACGGCGCTCAAGTAGATGCTAGAGCGAGAGAGCAACAAACTCCTCTCCATATAGCTTCAAGACTCGGCAACGTAGACATTGTCATGTTGCTATTACAACACGGCGCTAAAGTTGATAACACTACCAAAGATAACTATTCTGCACTGCATATAGCTGCTAGAGAGGGACAAGATGAGGTGAGACATGCACTCTTATTCTCAAGCGTAAAATCTAGGCTTCAACAAAGAGATAACCGTCTAACTTGGTATCAGTTTTACCCTTTAAAAATGCAATCATTTTCCAGGTGGCAGCGGTTCTTTTGGATAACGGTGCATCCCCAGCAGCGACTACAAAGAAAGGCCTCACTCCGCTGCATTTAGCCGCAAAGCACGGACACTTAGGTGTCGCTAAGTTGCTTCTACAGAAAGAAGCTCCAGTAGACACTCACGGCAAAAACGGCGTCACACCACTGCATGTGGCT
The DNA here is from genome assembly GCA_963669975.1 of Acanthoscelides obtectus. Lineage (NCBI taxonomy): Eukaryota > Metazoa > Arthropoda > Insecta > Coleoptera > Chrysomelidae > Acanthoscelides > Acanthoscelides obtectus. The sequence goes on from CAVLJG010000005.1 coordinate 3,044,100, forward strand.
GCACATTATGATCATCAAAATGTTGCCCTGCTCTTATTGGACAAAGGTGAGTTTCGACGTGCATTTCGGAACTGAAAACTCCCAAACCACTCTATTTTTTAGATAGTGGAACTTCTAGAAATTAGATAACCGGCAAAACTCAGGACTCTAGAGCTTGAGACTGCTAAAATCCTCAAAAATTAAAACTCGGAAAACTCTTGAAACCTTCCAAAACTTTCCATACTCTCAACAATCCCAAAACTCTCATACCTCTAATAATTCTGAAAACCTCAAAACGCTCAAAGCTATTAAAACTTTAGAAACTTTCAAAACTCCCAAAACTGTCAAGGCGCCCAAAACTAAATTTCTCGGAATTCTAAAATTTTTCTAAACTTCAAAATTGTCAAAATTCTCTAAAGATTATAAAATTCTGAAAGTTCTAAAGATCCTAAAAATTCAAAAAACTTTAAATATTAATAAATTAAAAAAATTCTCAAAATTCTCAAATTCTCAAAATTCTCAAAATACTCAGAATTCTCAAAATTCTCAAAATTCTCAAAATACTCACAATTCTCAAAATTCTCAAAATTCTCTAAGTTCTCAAAGTTCTCAAAGTTCTCAAAATTCTCAAATTCTCAAAATTCTCAAAATTCTCAAAATTCTCACAATTCTCAAAATTCTCAAAATTCTCAAAATTCTCAAAGTTCTCAAAGTTCTCAAAATTCTCAAAATTCTCAAAATTCTCAAAATTCTCAAAATTCTCAAAATTCTCAGAATTCTCAAAATTCTCAAAATTCTCAAAATTCTCAAATTTCTCAAATTCTCAAAATTCTCAAAATTCTCAAATTCTCAAAGTTCTCAAAATTCTCAAAATTCTCAAAATTCTCAATATTCTCAAAATTCTCAAATTTCTAAAAATTCTCACGATTCTCAAGATTCTCAAGATTCTCAAAATTCTCAAAATTCTCGAAATTTTCGAAATTCTCGAAATTCTCAAATTCTCAAAATTCTCAAAATTCTCAAAATTCTCAAAATTCTCAAAATTCTCAAGAATCTCAAGAATCTCAAGATTCTCAAAATTCTCAAAATTCTCAAAATTCTCAAAATTCTCAAAATTCTCAAAATTCTCAAAATTCTCAAAATTCTCAAAATTCTCAAAATTCTCAAAATTCTCAAAATTCTCAAAATTCTCAAAATTCTCAAAATTATCAAAATTATCAAAATTATCAAAATTTTCAAAATTCTCAAAGTACTCAAAATTCTCACAATTCTCAAAGTTCTCAGAATTCTCAATTTTTTTTAAATTGTCAAATAAACAAATTTCTCAAAATTATCGAGTTTGACGGAATTGTCAAAATTCGCATAACTGTGAAACTCTCAAAACTTTCAAAACTCAAACCTCTCAAAGCTCCCAAAACCCTCAAGACTCACAAACTGCACTCTCAAAACTACCACGACTTTTTTAAAAAATCGAAGCTTTCAAAACCCCAACAACTCTCACAAATTAGGCTACAACTTGTATGTATCTCTGTGTTGTCAAGTTTCTCAAAAAGAAACCGTAATTTTTTTTTTCAGGGGCATCACCTCACACAGCAGCTAAGAACGGCCATACTCCGCTTCACGTTGCAGCGCGAAAAAATCAGATGGACATTGCGCATGCGCTGTTGGAATTCGGCGCTAAGCCAGACGCGGAGAGTAAAGCCGGGTTCACACCTTTACATTTAGCAGCGCAGGAGGGGCATCAGGAAATGGTGGCGTTGCTTTTGGAAAATAAGGCGAACGTCAATCACGAGGCAAAGGTAAAGCATTTCAATGAAAAGGAGAGTATGCTTCAAGTAAATACTTCAAATCAATAGTTGATTTTGTAGTAATAAAGATTTGGATGAATTGACAAAATATTATAGATCGAAATTAGGGAGAATTCTCGAAATTCTAGAAATGCGCGGAATTCTCGAAATTCTCAAATTTTTCGAAATTCTCAGAATTCTCGATATTATAAAAATGTTCAAAGTGCTCGAAATTCCCGAAATCCTTAGAATTCTCGAATTTTTCAAAATTCTATAGTATCTCGAAATTATCATGATTCTCAAAATTCTCGAATCTCCAGACATTCTAGAAATTCTCGACTCTCCCGAAATTCCAGAAATTTTCGAAATTCCCTAAATTATCAGAATTCTCGAAATTCTCTAATTTCTCTAAATTCTCGGAATGCTCGAAGCCCTCAAAATTTTCGATATTCTCGAAATTCTCAGAAATCTCAGAAATTCTCGAAATTCCCGAAATCCTCAGAATTCTCGAATTTTTCAAATTTCTCAAGTATCTCTAAATTATCATAATTCTCAAAATTCTCGAATTTCCAGACATTCTAGAAATTCTCGACTCTCCCGAAATTCCAGAAATTTTCGAAATTCAATAAATTATCAGAATTCTCGAAATTCTCAAATTCTCGAAATGCTCGAAGCCCTCAAAATTTTCGATATTCTCGAAATTCTCAGAAGTCTCAGAATTCTAAAAATTCTCAAAATCCAAAATTCTCAAAATCCTCGAAATCCTCAAAATTCTCGAAATTTTCAAAATTCTCAAAATTCTAGAAATGCGCGGAATTCTCGAAATTCTCAAATTTTTCGAAATTCTCAGAATTCGCAATATTATAAAAATGTTCAAAATGCTCGAAATTCTCGAAATTCCGGAAATCTTCAGAATTCTCGAATTTTTCAAAATTCTCAAGTATCTCTAAATTATCATAATTCTCAAAATTCTCGAATTTTCGGACATTCTGGAAATTCTCCACTCTCCCGAAATTCCAGAAATTTTCGAAATTCAATAAATCATCAGAATTCTCGAAATTCTCAAATTTCTCTAAATTCTCGAAATGCTCGGAGCTCTCAAAATTTTCGATATTCTCGAAATTCTCAGAAGTCTCAGAATTCTAAAAATTCTCAAAATTTCAAAATTCTCAAAATCCTCGAAACCCTCAAAATTCTTGAAATTTTCTAAATTCTCAATATTCTAGAAATGCGCGGAATTCTCGAAATTGTCAAATTTTTCGAAATTCTCAGAATTCGCAATATTATAAAAATGTTCAAAATGCTCGAAATTCCCGAAATCTTCAGAATTCTCGAATTTTTCAAAATTCTCAAGTATCTCTAAATTATCATAATTCTCAAAATTCTCGAATTTCCGGACATTCTGGAAATTCTCGACTCTCCCGAAATTCCAGAAATTTTCGAAATTCAATAAATTATCAGAATTCTCGAAATTCTCAAATTTCTCTAAATTCTCGAAATGCTCGAAGCCCTCAAAATTTTCGATATTCTCGAAATTCTCAGAAGTCTCAGAATTCTAAAAATTCTCAAAATTCTCAAAATCCTCGAAATTTTCGAAATCCGCATGATTCTCTAATTTCTCGAAATTTTCAAAATTCTCGAAATCCTTAAAATTCTCAAAATCCTCAATTCTCAAAAATTCAAAAAATCTCAAAATTCTCAGAATTTTCAGGATTCTTAATATTCTCAAAACAATGTGCATTATCAGATTTACATATTTATTTTTCCTAGAACGGCCTGACCCCTCTGCACCTCGCCGCCCAAGAAGACCACGTGGCGGTCTGCGAGACGCTGCTAAAGGCGGGCGCAGACGCGAACGCGGCCACTAAAGGCGGGTACACACCTCTTCATGTCGCCGCCCATTATGGAAGAGCGGGGGCGGTGCGCACGCTGCTAACGCACGGGGCGAAGGGTGACACCAGGACGAGCATGGGGTACACGCCCCTACATCAGGCTGCGCAACAGGGGCATGCGCATATTGTCGATTTGCTGCTGGAGAACGGAGCCGACGCCAACGCTGTTACTACGGTGAGTAAATGGTTAAGGTGATTCTAAGTACCAATTTGTGTTTAAATAAATAAATAAGTAGAGTTTAGTGCCTAAAAGTTAAGTAAACCATTTACATTGCAATACCTATAAAAGTTAAATCAAACACACAAACAGCAGGTGATTCTTTCTAAAGGGAAAAACAAACAAGAAGAAGAAGAAGAAGAAGAAGCAAAAAACATATTTCACTCAAGTGAGAAAAATATCATAGATTGCTTAAGTAATTCCTAACTACTCCCAGAATGCTGTTCAAACTGTCAGCATATATAGCAATCACAATAATTAGATATGGTATTAAAAGTTTCACACATTACATACCGTAGTATAGTCAATATCATAACTACGAAACTAGAGGCAGTTTATATTTTCACCTGCAAAATCGTAATAGTAGCATAACTAGCAAGTCTGCATTCAAAAAGGGAGTATTTGAATTTGATAGATTGATTAATGATGTTCGAATTTAATAATGTCTAAGGTGAAAATCAATTTATGAATACTCAAAATGCATAGAGCTGTAATTTCAATAGACAAGAATGTAAAATTGCAGGAAACGATTCAAACAATACGCAAAAGGATAATTAAACAAATAAACATTAATGCTAAATAGATCTTCGACAAACAAACAAATAAAGCATGGGTGGATTAAACCAATCCATATAAATCATTTCTATCACTTGCTCTAGCTCATTATGCTGTTATCAGAGTAGTAATTTGTACTGGTAACCTCTATTTTTAGCCAGAAACCCATTCGAACTCATCTGATGCATTTAACTAGGATAATTGTAGCAAAATGCTACTGAAATGGTTCTAAAATTCCACATTTTATTGTTTACATACTAGCAGAGCGCATACTGCATCTAATTGCTTACCGTCCTTGACAGATATTTCGTTTATACAAACGTACACTAAGTTTGTTCGCGCAGCGTTTTAACAAGCTGCATGTTTCTTAATTCGTATTTACGTACCATCAGTATTCACTAGTATTCAGTGTCACTGTACGTAACGATGTGACTGTACTTGGTCTAGTTAGGACGTGGTTTCTCGACGCAAAGTATTCATAAGAGCTTCAGGCAAAATTACACATTTGCTGCTTCAAATTCCCCCCACGATATTTCGCAATCTTTTAGGATTATATTCTAATTCAGCTCCCCAAATCAACCGAGCGTACGTGGTCTAGTCGCATTCTCTTTTGACAGTGGGAGACAAAGCTGTATGAAGTTTTGTGCTTCTCCCTTTTCGTTGCCTGTAATCAAGACAAAAACCCGTCCGATGGTAAATCTGGCATCGACTTTTTGTCAGTGTAACGCTAGGTTTCAAAGTAGACCCCAAACAGCCCGTACAGAAGGAATAATTTTGTTAGAATATAAGTAGACGCAGAGCTGCTCCTAAACAGCGCGTTCCAATGCTTTTGTGAAATCAGTCAGGTAGCTGATCGGTCTCAGTTAGTAGGATCAGAACATTTAGGTGGCTGAACAACTATATCGAGTTTCCACTGATCTGGGTAATGCCCCAGTAATTACAAAAGCTGACAAGGGTACCAGATAGGAAACTTAATTAGAAGCCGGATTGCCGTTTTTGTTGCCTGCTAGAACCAACCTACTAACCAGCTATACGCGGTCGAGTTCGTGGTCGACGATGTTACAACAAGCTCATATGCATATATTAATGAAATTGGCTCCAGAAATAGAAGTTACCTAAATACCTCGGAGGAGGCGTCAACAACAAAACTATAAACGACCCATTCTTAACGTATTAAACTTTATAAATAGGACGGTCATCCAATCTTATCAACACATTTCCTTGCACACTAGTAATATTTATTAACGGCCTTCATACCTACCCCCTGAAAGACCATAATCCACAAAGTCATAGTGCAATGAATAAATTCATGATAAAATGATACGCCTTGCCCACTATCCCTTAAACACACCTACTCATCGTGGTTTCAGAAAACGACAAATTTCAGTTTCTAGTCTATTGATTTTAGATATTTATATAGTTACTCAAGCCGAATGACTTCTTGTGGCTCCCGTTTTAAAAAGAATGAGCCGTCATACGTGTTTCTGTGTAGTAAAGCAATACTTACCTTGTTTTTGGAGCATTCTTTCGACGTAGACATCTCTTTCCTGACACGTGACGTCTTTTCGATAGTGGAGGACGGGCCTTAGGCATCTTAATCACAAAACAGAGCAACAACAACAAACTTATAACAATAACAATAATCACAGATACAACACTTCGACACTCGAGGAATAAATCGAACGGGTGGTAACACGGTGAATAATTAGCATGCCGAACAAGGCAGCTGTCTTATATCTAGCCACTTGTCACTCGCTGGAGGCGTGGTTTTGCTACGATTAATATCCAATTGCCTCGACTCCTCTTAGACCGTTTGAAGTAGAAAGCTTATTTTTTTGTTGTGGCTTGTTCTATAACTTCTCTATGTTCAGTATGAACAATATCTGAAAAATTGTTTTTCTCCGATAAGAAAAAAATATTTTTGTGGAAGAAAAAAACGTAATCTATCAAATGAACCATATGCGACCTTCCATTATCCATTTGTAATGCAATCACGAAATCTCATGTCTGTGCGACTATTTTTTCTGAAGCTATCGCGGCAGAAAAATTGAGCTTATCACAAATCAGTCATTTTTACACACACCATAAAATAATTAGACAATATGTATTAATAATGCTGCCCCAATCGCACAGTTGAAAAAAAGGGATGAGCGACCTTAAATCACGTAACTGTCAAGGAGCTTCCCTGTAATGACAACTATTTACACGCCTTGTACGAACTGTCATTCCTTTGTGAACGGATAAATTGATGTAATTTCTTATCATAATCCGCCTCTTGCTTTGGAGAATAACAATTAGATCTTCTCATGAACCGCAGCCATTCCGGTCTCCTTGGAAATCTTCATCATAAATTAAACTGAGATGAGAACGAGACAATACAGTTTTTGGAAATATACTAAGTGACATATAAATCCGAACACCCAGTTTAAATGGTTTTACTTTAATAAAATTTTGTACAAGTGCTTAATGAAGCATAATAAGTAAATGATAAAAATTTCAAAATGATTGCACTGCTTTAAAGCCCTTTGACCTTTAATAATGTGTGGATGCACCCTGATGTGCTACGCATTCTCCAACGCACCTAGGCATGCTTCTGATCAGGTGGTCAATGTCCTCCTGTGGTATCTCATTCCAGGCAACCACCAACTCCTCTCGAAGTGCTTCTAGAGTCTGAGGAGGACGTTGCAAATTGAGCAATCTCCTACCCATCATATCCCACACGTGCTCAATTGGGGATAAGTCGGGAGATCTTGGTGGCCATGGTAACAATGTGACATCATTATGTTGAAAGAAGTTTATTGTGACTCTTGCAACATGTGGTCGGGCATTATCTTGTTGGAAAGTTGGATCTGCCAGGGTGTCAAGATAAGGTAAAAGATGGGGTTCTAGAACTTCGTGGATATAACACTGCGCGTTCATGTTACCTCTGATGAAGATTAAAGGTGACCTGGAACCATAAGCTATAGCACCCCAAACCATAACTCCAACAGTGTGATGAACATGTCTTTCAACAAAAAACTGTGGATTCCTCCTTTCACCACGTCGCCTTCTAACCCTGGCACGACCATCGTGCATGCCTAAACAAAATTGAGACTATGTCGGTGTTCTCGAGTTAAAGGGAGGACCCAGTGTGGCCGGTATGAAAACAAGCCAAAACTTCTCATTCGTCGGTAAACACTTCGCATGCCAATAGGTCTTCCGTGTTCTGCAAACCATTCATTTGCAATGGACCTGGTAGTGGAGAAACGGTCCCTTAAGGCCAATAATCTTAGGCGGCGATCTTCACGGTCTGTTGTTCTACGGCGGCGTCCAGTGCCCCTTGCTCTTTGCGTACGGCCTTCTCGAAGCCATGCCTGACAACACCTAACCACAGTGTCTACACTTCTTTGCACTCTAACTGCAATTGCCCGAAAAGAAAGTCCAGCTTCCCGAAGTCCCACTATACGGCCCCTATCAAACTCACTAAGTTGACGAAATCGTACAGGTCTCCGTACTATAGGCATCGTAACCGATCGTAAAGGATGTCAAGAACCAAAATCCGCCAACGTTGATTCTTTACTGCGGCTGAAATATTCATTTTTAGAGCGTTAGTGATTTAAAAAAAGCAGTATAAAAACTGGAATGTCCAACTGATAAGGCTGAAAATTTTTTCACTTGTTATTTACAGTAAGATAAATACATTCACCAACTTTTATTAAAATAAAATCATTTAAACTGGGTGTTCGGATTTATATGTCACTTAGTATAGTTTCATTTTAAGAGCATTAGTTGCTCTCCAGTATCTTGGAAGGTATATACGAGGAACCGAGGACTTAGGATCCAAACTTCTTTGCACGTTCATCCTTTTTCTGGTTTTATTTTTATCATGTTTGTTTCTTTTACAGAACGGCCAGACACCTCTGAATATCGCCCAGAAACTGGGCTACATAACTGTGATCGAAACTCTAAAAATAGTGACCACCGTCACTACCACGACTACAACCACAACAACAAATGTTGAAGAGAAATACAGGGTGCAGGCTCCGGAGCTTATGCACGAAACGTTCATGTCAGATTCTGAAGAAGAAGGTAAGGACTACATGGTTAATGCATGGATTGTGACTTAGTGGCATGCTTGAATTGCATTTTGGTCACTAGATTTTGTTGCAAGAAGATGCAAATATAAATGACATAGAAAATGCAACACCGACTAGGACTGCTGTAATTTTGAGCATACTTTTACAAATTTTATGTCTAATGATAAATAGAAGGTGATTTAAATTTGAACTCGAAATTTCGCAAAGTAGCTGGGATATTATTGCCAATAATATGTTGAGGCTGAAAATTAGCACATCTGCGAACTCTTGGCATGATAATGGAATGCAACAACAATGAAATAAATGTAACCAACACTGAATATCAAATAAACGTGTTCATTGTCCGGATCATGGTATGACAAAAAGAGCCTTTAATACTTCCATGATAGCAAGTATTCATCAAAATCCAATAAACAATTCTGGGTGTTACATTTTATATGCCACTTAGTATACTATTCGTGGAAAATACGTGAATAGAGCGTTGAAGAAATCATTGTATGAATGTTTTTATTTTGTCTCACGGAATAACTTCTTCGCATGTTTTGTTTTTATTTTCTCATATACAACTTTAAAGTGAAAGCAAAAACAAACATATCGCATCTTCCTCTCACTATTTTTGGATCGTCCTGTATATATTGTGACTTCTCTGAAAATCTAGTGACTGAAATTTTTGATGTGGGAATTTTCGAACAGACTTTTTTAACGGCAACCTCTAAATATACCAAATGTCTATGATTATGTTCTCCAAAACCGCTTTTCTACGGGGTGTACCCTGTATATCCAGATAATATTCTTACGCATCTTCTCGCGATCTAAGAACGTGATACGACCGCTCCTTTGTCCCTTGGGTATCACACTTGTTGAACAATCTACACTTGAAAAAACGGCCAAACTATACGAGCAGTTAACTACATAAAATAAAACCACCTGTTTACTTTAATTTATTCTAGGATAGATGCAGAGCTTTGTCATACGCGTATTTATGCCGGTGAGGTATGCTGTGACAAAACAAAAACTACAATTATATTTGTCGTTATATCCTTATTTATCTTTGGAAATTCAACGAAAATAACGCGCCTTACATCAGTGATACATTTAGCCTTTAGCAGATCACAGTTAATATTATCGTGCGATATAAATACAAACCTGTCCTGTTATTGTATCAGCATGTTGTCTTGTAAACACATGAAAAGGTCATTGTAATATTTAAATCGGGATTTATGTCGGATTTAATCGATACAAGCTATCTCGGTGCAAGCTTTTTCAAAACATTCGGCTAACGATGTCAATAGCATGCAATATTAATTTGTTTTGTGTTTTGAATTGTCAAAAGGGTTTTCTTTTTATTCTACGATTATGTGGACCTGTAGCAGTGCATCTCGGGGGAGGACGAGGGTCATTTGATGATTTTTTGTCGGTTTAAGATTCTTTTAGCATGCTTTTAAAAAACTACAACATTTAAGCAATTTACGATCTTTTGCCAAGTCGGAGTTTAGCATTTTTAAAGCAGCGTCTATAATATCATCTGATACTTATCATCTGCGAATATCTGAATTTTACGATAATCTTAAATATCACAAATGTCATTAAAGTATGAAATAAAAAGTAGTCGACCTAATTTACTACCTTGCGGTATACAAAGAGAAACATTTTTTGCGCTTGATAATATATACTAAGTGACATATAAATCCGAACACCCAGTTTAAATGGTTTTATTTTAATAAAATTTTGTATAAGTACTTAATGAAGCATAATAAGTATAGTCAACGCCAAACAAAGTGGCGTGCACGTCATCAAGGTGGGTGTGTTGAAAAATTTACATTGTTGCCAAACTTTTTGTAAAATAATAAAATTTATTATTTACATATCTAGGTTTATAAGCAATATTAACCTCAAATGAGAACAAAAATAATAGTATAATAAAATTATAGATCTGTACTTGCATAATCATTAAGTATGACAATTATTGATCAGATGACACTATGAAACTACCATATTTAATTGATAGCTTAAAGGTACTGAATAAAAATCCAAATGGGGTCCTCCAAATTTTATGCATGGTATTTATTTTACAGAATTCATACAGAAAAATGCATTCTAAAATTAGGTAAGCTACTGGTGTAAGCTTTTTCTGTACAATAAAGTTAGTCGGAGTTTCTTTCTTCAGCGCTGTCTGAATCTGAATCTTCATCACTCTCAAAGTTGATTATTAAAGGTTCGATGTCTGGTCGATCAAAAATTCGTTCTCTTTCATACCATTTAAAAATTTCTTGCTCAGTATGTCGAACACTATTTTTCCACATGTCTGGGGTAACCGTTTGTAGAGCCTCGTTCCACATATCCAAACAGTCTTTTTCACTGTTACCATCTCTACCAATATGTCTGTTATAGTAACCTTTTGCTATGCCCCAAATTAACTCAATAGGGTTAAATATACAATGGTAAGGAGGCAGACGAAGAACTTTGTGCCCATGTTGTTCCGCCAATTCATCAATCACGTATATTTTAGGTGGTTTGTTTCTAAAAAAGCAGTTATTTTAAGAATAGGAATAAACAAAAGAAATATAAACTGTCGACCAAAATATATATAATTAAGAAGCATTATGTACCGAGCAACAATACTCAATAGCTCTGTTTTAAACATTGTGTTTAAAAATGGTATGTTTTGATTTGTCAACCAGTCTTGGATATTTTTTTTTGTCCATGCATTGTTGGGCACTTTGTTCAATATCATGCTGTGATAAGGGGCGTTATCCAGTATAATCATAGATGGACTCTCCAATTTTTCTAATAACTGATGTTGAAACCATTTCAAAAAATTGTCCTGGTTCATCTCTCCATGGTAATCGCTCAATTTTGTTTTCGAAGAAAATATCGCTTCACTACCCTCAATAAACCCATTTTCATTTCCAGCATGTAATATAATGTATCTAAAATATCTTAGTTTTAAATTTTATAGTGCAAATTGTGTAAAAGTACATACCTTTTACCATCTGTTTTAATAGCTTTCACGCTTTTTTGGTTTCCATTTTGCCAAGAGCGACCTATGGTCCCATTTTGAAATATCCAAGTTTCATCGAGGAAGACAAACTGGTATAAGGCCTCAACCTTGGCTTGATTGTATTGCCTTAGAAATTCCACCCTTTTCAAAGCTATACTTGGTAGTTCCATGAGCCCTCGTCGCGGATTGTCCTTAAGCCACTTAAATCCAAGATCTCTAAGCAACCGCCTTAAAGACGTGGCACTACCATCAAATAATGCCCTATCTCTTAATCGAGACCATAAAGTTTGTATCGTAACTTGTTCTTCTGAAACCATGTGTAATATGACATTATAATTTAGTTAACAAATTAATGCAAATTTCTGATAAGTTATTATAATAAGATCTTACTTTTGTGATACATATTATAGATCACTTCTCGAATGGCACTTGTATCCAATGTCGCTGTGTTGGTTACACGTTTAATATAACTCCGCTTTTTCTTGGGCGATTCTAAATTTGCATCACTTTTCACACCCTCGGAAATACGACTAACTGTCCTTAAACTAATTTTTAAAGCAGCAGCAACACGCTACAAAAAATGAAATAAAATTTCACTATTATTAATATACATTACATATAATTATTAGTAACCTACCTCTTGAACAGCATTTAAAGGCAACAAAGGCCCGTTGTTGTCCCTTTCTTGCTCAAAGTAGTGCATTAACGAGGCCACGAGTTCCTTACACCGACTATTTAACTGTTTGGGCATCTTTATATACCAAAATTGCCTTTATCTACTCGTAAAATGAATAATTTTGTTTTGAAACAAACAGTTGTTGATTTACAGTATGCGGGGCCAAAGGATTTATAAAGATTTGAAATGCCACAAATTGATTCAGTGTCAAAATTAATACAAATGTCAGTTCCCAGTTTAAATCAGTTTCAAGGTGACAATGTGTCAACGCTGCGAAATCGGTTTAGTGCGTTTACATGTCGATAAGTGATTGGAGCGTTTGCAAAACATTTTATTTCGCATAATGCGTCTAAATTTATCAGAAAGCAACTTATGTGATATTTTAATAACAATGTTTATATGACTATTAACCATAATAAGAGAGTAATGACCATTTTACAATTTATATATCACATTAATATGAAACTGCAATAGAGCAATTGTTTGTGATAGAAACCTAGGCATTAGGTCGGGGAATTTTTATCGTGATGACGTGCACGCCACTTTGTTTGGCGTTGACTATAAATGATAAAAATTCCAAAATGATTGCACTGCTTTAAAGCCCCTTGACCTTTAATAATGTGTGGATGCACCCTGATGTGCTACGCATTCTCCAACGCGCCTAGGCATGCTTCTGATCAGGTGGTCAATGTCCTCCTGTGGTAGCTCATTCCAGGCAACCACCAACTCCTCTCGAAGTGCTTCTAGAGTCTGAGGAGGACGTTGCAAATTGAGCAATCTCCTACCCATCATATCCCACACGTGCTCAATTGGGGATAAGTCGGGAGATCTTGGTGGCCATGGTAACAATGTGACATCATTATGTTGAAAGAAGTCTATTGTGACTCTTGCAACATGTGGTCGGGCATTATCTTGTTGGAAAGTTGGATCTGCCAGGGTGTCAAGATAGGGTAAAATATGGGGTTCTAGAACTTCGTGGATATAACGCTGCGCGTTCATGTTACCTCTGATGAAGATTAAAGGTGACCTGGAACCATAAGCTGAAGCACCCCAAACCATAACTTCAACAGTGTGATGAACATGTCTTTCAACAAAAAACTGTGGATTCCTCCTTTCACCACGTCGCCTTCTAACCCTGGCACGACCATCGTGCATGCCTAAACAAAATCGAGTCTCGTCACTAAAGACAATACTGTTCCATTCCTGATCCCAGAGTGACCGTTATCTGCACCACTCAAGGCGATTACGTCGGTGTTCTCGAGTTAAAGGGAGGACCCAGTGTGGCCGGTATGAAAACAAGCCAAAACTTCTCATTCGTCGGTAAACACTTCGCATGCCAATAGGTCTTCCGTGTTCTGCAAACCATTCATTTGCAATGGACCTGGTAGTGGAGAAACGGTCCCTTAAGGCCAATAATCTTAGGCGGCGATCTTCACGGTCTGTTGTTCTACGGCGGCGTCCAGTGCCCCTTGCTCTTTGCGTACGGCCTTCTCGAAGCCATGCCTGACAACACCTAACCACAGTGTCTACACTTCTTTGCACTCTAACTGCAATTGCCCGAAAAGAAAGTCCAGCTTCCCGAAGTCCCACTATACGGCCACTATCAAACTCACTAAGTTGACGAAATCGTACAGGTCTCCGTACTCTAGGCATCGTAACCGATCGTAAAGGATGTCAAGAACCAAAATCCGCCAACGTTGATTCTTTACTGCGGCTGAAATATTCATTTTTAGAGCGTTAGTGAATTGAAAAAAAGCAGTATAAAAACCGGAATGTCCAACTGATAAGGCTGAACATTTTTTCACTTGTTATTTACAGTAAGATAAATACATTCACCAACTTTTATTAAAATAAAACCATTTAAACTGGGTGTTCGGATTTATATGTCACTTAGTATAGATCCAATTTTGACTTCTGTCAATTAAGTAGTTTTGCAGAATTTTGAATACAGGTCCTTTAAATCCATAGTGATGCGATTTTGTAAGTAAATTATCTCTGTCAATAGTTTCAAACGCCCTTTTGGTGGCCAAAACGCTGTCACTGTATGTTTCCTATTGTCCGTTCACGTCCTCCAAAATCATTTGTATTCTCGTTTCAGTCGAGCGTTTCTTCCTGAATCCAGCTGGAAATTCCGTTAACATTCCCTCGATGATGTATAAATAATTTCTTCAAAGGCTCTTCAACACCTGACAAAACGTTTATTTGTGTACAACTCAGAATTCTTAAATATCGAAACAGGAGATGTGGTGGTAAATTTTCTTAGCTAACTTATTTCTCAGAATGTTTCAAACACAACCTTTTATTAACTGATGTAATACTCCATAGCCATCACTTCTGCGTGTAGCGAATCTTCATGAATAAGTTGTTAAATGCAAAAATCCATTCTGAGCTTTGTGTTAAGTTTGGAACGGTCAGTGTGTATTCGATAGCTGCAAGGTGAATAAGAATGACATCATATCGCGTATCAATGGGTCATCTAAATATAAACAATGACGTAATGGCGGAGCGAGAAAGTGATGTCGCAGGATATACGATACTACGCAGCAACGCACGCGCTAAAAATTACGCTATATTTTTCAACAAATTCTTCAAACACTTAACGGAAACGGCAATACAAATGGTGTTAGAGGACTTGTCGACAATAGGAAACATAGAGACAGTGTTTTCGGGTGTTTAAAACTATTGACAATTTCACAATTGTATCGCTCTGGACTCAAAGGTTCTGCATTCAAAATTCTGCAAAACTACTTAGTTGACGAAGACAGAAATCCAAAATTGGATCTACATTAACAACCTCAAAAAATATTCCTGTAGGTGTACTGGTGTAGGAAACTAGGAGCACTGCAATAAATGACATTTGCAATATTTTTAGATTATTGTAAAATTCAGATATTTGCTTTAAAAATCAAATTCTGACATGTAAAAAATCATAAATTGGTTAAATATAAATAAATTAAAATTAAATGCTTGTTAAACAAAATGTATCTTAATAGGGAAATACTATCACGGTGAGATAATCGAAAATGTTGAAATAATTAAAGATTTGGACATATCTACAGGGTGGTCCATAAGTCCTTTGAAATTTCAAATTTGAATAAAATTTAACGGGTGAGCGTGAGCGACGCGGGCGAGGTGGGGGCAGTATCTTCAGTGTCTGGGAATTCAGTCGCCATGGAGTGTTTCACTGGAGCGGATCGTGCTTTTTGTGTGCGCGCGTTTTATCAAAATAATGATTCGGCAACCATTGCGCGGCGTAAATATTGAGAATACCACAATTTACACAATTTTACAAAGTGTCCAACAGCTCAAACGATTAAGAACTGGGTTGCTAAGTTCGAAGAGACTGGTTCGACGTTAGATAAACAGCGGTGGGGTCGACCAAGGACAACTCGTATTGAAGAAAACACCAAGATTGTGGCATAGTCTGTTCGTCAAAATCCTACCCAGTCTACTCGTAAGCGTTCCAGGGCACTAAACGTATCCAGAACATCTTTACAGCGGATTTTAAGGAAAGATTTACGTCTGCTTGCTTACAAAATTCAGTTAGTGCAGGAATTAAAAGATAATGACGCTATTCAGAGACTAAACTTTGCGAATGAAACGTTGAATCGATTTTCTTCGCTCAATAATGTGTTGTTCTCGGACGAGGCTCACTTCCATTTAAGCGGGCATGTAAATAAACAAAATTGCCGTTATTGGAGCCCCGAAAATCCAAGGCGTAAGCATCAGAAGCCCTTACACAGCCCTAAAGTTACAGTTTGGGCTGCTATGTCAGCGCATGGCATCGTAGGCCCTTATTTTTTTGAGGACGACAGAGGTCGCGCATTAACTGTTACTTCGGAGCGGTATGTAGCAATGATAGAAGAGTTTTTGACACGAGCGTTGCAGAATTTTCCAGGCTATAATACGCAGACCTGGTTTCAACAGGACGGAGCAACTGCCCACACCTCCAACACTTCTATGCCCGTCGTCTGTCAACTTTTTCCCAGCAAAGTAATTTCTCGAAGAGGAGACATTTCCTGGCCACCACGTAGTCCAGATTTGACCCCAATGGACTTCTTTTTATGGGGCTACCTCAAGAGTAAAGTGTACGACACCACTCCGCGATCAGTTGATGTCCTGAAAGAAAATATCCGAAGAGAAATGGCAAGCATTACAGTGTTGACTTGCCGCGCAGTCATCGACAATTTTAGACGTCGTTTATATGAGTGCCGTGATCGTAATGGATTGCATTTAGACGATGTGATTTTTAAAACATAATTCCCATTCAATAAAGATGATAACAAAATATAATAATTCTTCATAATGTAACTAGTTTGGTTTTATTCCTTTTTTTCCAGCTCAAAGGACTTATGGGCCACCCTGTATTATTTCGAAAATTGCCAAACAACACAAATCTCTTTTATAGGGCTTTTCATAGTCTTAGTTCATATTCCAAGAAAATAGTTTATAATACAATTATTCTACCGAGTTACATATATTCTTAAACTATCTTGTTCACTGCCAATGAAGCTGTATTTTCAAAATTCAAAGTCCTACAAAATGAAGCTATGAGAATAATACTGAATAAAAATAATAACCCCCAAATAAAATCTATGTTACAAGAATTGCAGTGATTGATTTTTGGTTATTTGGTTCTTATTTTTATATTTAAAATAAAAAATCACCTTTTCCCACAACATTTAGAACATTACATAGAATTGAACAATCACTACCAAAATTATAATGTAAGACGAAATATATATTTTCATTTACAAAATTGCAATAGTAATAGATATAACTAGCAAATCCTTATTTCAGAAACGACAACTTGAATCTGATAACACTGGACAACAAATTTTAGTTTTTTAATTGTATCTTGTGGGAAAAGTGCACTTTTGTGTTAATTTTGGGGCGCTGAATCCAAAAATGACAATGAAATAAAAAAATTAGTTGCGGTTTAGAAAAAAAACCTTTTTATTTTTAAGGATATATATAAAAAAGTAACAAGATTCATATACTTATAAGAATCACTATATGCGCTGTCTTTTTGTTGTTCTTTTATGGATCGTTTCTGGAGCATCTCTACCAAGAGTCCAACAGTAGTCTGCAAGCATGGAAGGATTCCACTTTGCCTGGTACCTTTTTTCCATTGTTGAAATATCCTGATGGAAACGTTCGCCGTGCTCATCACTTACGGCTCCGCAATTGTCAGGAAAAAAGTCCAGGTGTGAGTGTAGGAAATGTATCTTAAGAGACATATTACAGCCCATCTTTTGATACGATGACAGCATATTTTTGACAAGGGTTTTATAGTTGTCAGCTTTTCTATTTCCCAAGAAATTAGTGACCACCAGACGGAAATCATTCCAAGCAGTTTTTTCAATACCTGTTAAAGTGTTTTCAAACTGTGTATCTTTGAAAATATTTCGAATCTGTGGCCCAACAAAAATACCTTCTTTAACCTTTGTCTCACTTAGTCTTGGAAATTTCTGACGCAGGTATTGAAAAGCTGACCCATCTCTATCTAATGCCTTGACAAAGTTTTTCATTAGGCCCAACCTGATATGCAGTGGTGGTAATAAATTTTTTGTCGAATCTACTAATGGCATATGCTGTACATTTCTTTGACCTGGCTCTAGGCATTGACGAACAGGCCAGTTTTGTCTGGTGTAATGAAGTGCCTTTGCCCGACTGTCCCATTCACACAAAAAACAGCAAAACTTTGTGTAGCCTAGCTGCAGCCCAAGTAAAAGTACAACAACTTTCAAATCGCCACAAATATGCCATTGGTGCTCATCGTATTTTATGCATGTCAATAGGTACTTCATATTGTCATATGATTCTTTCATGTGAACTGCATACCCTACAGGAAGAGATGGTAAAATATTTCCAATATGCAATAACACTGCCTTTAAACTCAATGTTGAACTGTCTATAAACAATCTCCATTCTTCTGGGTTATAGTTTATATTTAAAGCCGCCAGTAAGCCGTTAATGTTACTGCAGAAAACCAAGTTATTCTCCATATTGAAAAATGGTTCTAAGTCTTTGTGTCGTTTGGAAAAAAAAAACCGAAACATCGTCTTCTAACAAGTTCCACTGCTGCAGTCTTGATCCAATCAACTATGCCCTACATTTTGGAAGTTCTAAATCTCTTACAAGATCATTTAATTCTGACTATGTTATTTTGTGCGGTTGGTGGCATGACGTGCTCGGTATAAAATCAGGATCTCTTGACGTTGATGGCATATCTTCTTCCTGACGAATCACTCGATCGCCATGATCTGATTCGTTTGCTGATTCGCAAGTGTAGGATTCTGGGGGTTTTGGAATAGGATTTTCGTCACTGTGAGGCACAGGTCTCATCTCAGATGGTATGTTTGGGCAGTTAATAACAGATTTTTTTTTCTTGGACATACCTGTGGCTTGTCCAACACAAGGTACCATGCAAAAGTAACAATCATTAATATGATTTGTAGGCTCTCTCCAAACCATTGGGACAGCAAAGCGCATATACCGTTTTTTGCCATTTAACCAGCTCCTCAGACTTGAAGCACATGTATTACAGCAGATGTGGGGTGCCCACTGTTTGTCTTGATCACCTAGTTTACAACCGAAATAAAGCTGATATGCCTTTGTTATTAGTGGAGTAATAGACCGTCTCTGAGACGCAAAAGTCACATCACCACACACGTAACAAAACTGATCTGGATTGTTTACACACTTTCGAGACATCTTGCATGAACGCTGTCAGCCAACTGAGGAAAAAATGCTAATATAAAACAATATAATGTACACGTATGTATAACGTAACACAATCATGCCGATTACATCATCTTTCCTTGCCGAATATAAAAATGTAGCAAGTGCATTCTTGTGTATATTAACACTGTCACAGCAGGAACACATATAATTACCGTATCTCTAAAACTTGAACTAATATTGAAAAATTAAGTTTCATTCCGGTTTTAGCACATTAAAGATAGTAATATTTTGTTGATTTTATTTAGGATATTTTTTGGCTGTTGATCAGTGAATCTACATAATGATATAGAGACTACTTGTAATTTAAAGATGTTTAAAATTAAAAGAAAAAAGTGAAAATTCTCAGAGACGCAAATTTTGTTTTTCTAAATATCCGTATGTTACGTAATTGTAGCTTTTTAAAAGAATGTGATTGTAACAATCATGCTACATAAAACGTATGCGCGATATGCGAACGCCTCATATCATTGGGAGTCTTGATGCTGAGTCGCGTAGTATATCCTGTGATGATGCCTGCTGTCTAGGGACCCGCCCAGATGCAGACATAAAAAAATAAATTCGTATGTTTTTGTATTTATTCGTGTTCGAGAGCACGTGGTTGGCAAGGCCACAGCACGAGAATCAAATTGCTTCTCGGTTATGTGATGTTTAACATTGAATAGATTTGTATTAAGAAGCCTATTTGAAAATTCCCATGTTCCCACAGCTATTTGAGTTATTTTTGTTTTCGGATATTCATAACGAGGTATGTCAAACGGATAATGGATTTACGGAAGCGCAAGCAATAAAAAACAATGAGATGTGGTCAATTACATCGTAAAATCAGAAAGAATTTATGAGACGAGAGATAGACCTCACATATCTCTCGGATTAGCTCATTGATGTGTCTCTGCTCAAGATGTATACTAAATGACATATAACTCCGAACACCCAGTTTAAATGGTTTTATTTTAATAAAATTTTGTATAAGTACTTAATGAAGCATAATAAGTAAACGATAAAAATTTCAAAATGATTGCACTGCTTTAAAGCTCTTTGACCTTTAATAATGTGTGGATGCACCCTGATGTGCTACGCATTCTCCAACGTGCCTAGGCATGCTTCTGATCAGGTGGTCAATGTCCTCCTGTGGTATCTCATTCCAGGCAACCACCAACTCCTCTCGAAGTGCTTCTAGAGTCTGAGGAGGACGTTGCAAATTGAGCAATCTCCTACCCATCATATCCCACACGTGCTCAATTGGGGATAAGTCGGGAGATCTTGGTGGCCATGGTAACAATGTGACATCATTATGTTGAAAGAAGTCTATTGTGACTCTTGCAACATGTGGTCGGGCATTATCTTGTTGGAAAGTTGGATCTGCCAGGGTGCCAAGATAGGGTAAAAGATGGGGTTCTAGAACTTCGTCGATATAACGCTGCGCGTTCATGTTACCTCTGATGAAGATTAAAGGTGACCTGGAACCATAAGCTATAGCACCCCAAACCATAACTCCAACAGTGTGATGAACATGTCTTTCAGTCTTTCAACAAAAAACTGTGGATTCCTCCTTTCAGCACGTCGCCTTTTAACCCTGGCACGACCATCGTGCATGCCTAAACAAAATCGAGACTCGTCACTAATGATCCCAGAGTGAGCGTTGTCTGCACCACTCAAGGCGATTACGTCGGTGTTCTCGAGTTAAAGGGAGGACCCAGTGTGGCCGGTATGAAAACAAGCCAAAACTTCTCATTCGTCGGTAAACACTTCGCATGCCAATGGGTCTTCCGTGTTCTGCAACCCATTCATTTGCAATGGACCTGGTAGTGGAGAAACGGTCCCTTAAGGCCAATAATCTTAGGCGGCGATCTTCACGGTATGTTGTTCTACGGCGGCGTCCAGTGCCCCTTGCTCTTTGCGTACGGCCTTCTCGAAGCCATGCATGACAACACCTAACCACAGTGTCTACACTTCTTTGCACTCTAACTGCAATTGCCCGAAAAGAAAGTCCAGCTTTTCGAAGTCCCACTATACAGCCCCTATCAAACTCACTAAGTTGACGAAATCGTACAGGTCTCCGTACTCTAGGCATCGTAACCGATCGTAAAGGATGTCAAGAACCAAAATTCGCCAACGTTGATTCTTTACTGCGGCTGAAATATTCATTTTCAGAGCGTTAGTGAATTAAAAAACCAAAGCAGTATAAAAACCGGAATGTCCAACTGATAAGGCTGAAAATTGTTTCACTTGTTATTTACAGTAAGATAAATACATTGATCAACTTTTATTAAAATAAAACCATTTAAACTGGGTGTTCGGATTTATATGTCTCTTAGTATATTATTATTTAAAAATTGTATATGTGGATGATGACGGCATTATCCTTCTGACATACCTCGAACTGGTTACCTGTATACCTCACCTAAGCACCTTCGAGCTGACCTTGCATGTGTGATGTTCAGCCGCTGGCCTCCATCGCCAAGCTTGGAATGATTGCATCCACCGCGAGTAGTCGCTTTTTACTTTAGTCGCGCGAATCCGCGAACACGACGATGAATCATCTCCGTTTTTAACCAATTACCCATAAGATTATTGTTTATTTACCATCGCCGCACAACACGCTGTTGTGATCTGTGATATTCGCTGTCGACCAGTTGCGAACGATCTTTACGAACGAAGGAGCTTTCGGTGCGCGCGTGTTGTGCTTTCGTTTCAGTTTGTGATAGGTTTTTTAACGGAATTTGTGGCGAGTGATTTTTCCGTTGTTGGTGCGCGAGCGCAAAGTTCGGCGTTTTTGCTCGGTGTCAGTGATCGAAGCTTGATGCTGAGATGGGGAGAAAGACGATCTGGTACATTAGGCGGGTGCTTAGTAAGTTTTTCTTTATATTCTCAGAGAGGGAAGTGTCCAAGTGTCAGAATGTAGCTTAGAAGGTTTCGAAATTCCGGAGAGAGACGGAAAAAACAATTTTCCGAAAATCGATTTAGGTTTTTGCTGATTTTTTTTTTGTAGTGGGATTTTGAAATGTACAGCGTGTTCCTTGATGATATGCGAATATTTAAGCGTGTTAATCTACATGAAAAATTAATGTTTGTTTGCTTTATAGACTATGGTCCAAAGATATTTCCTTACAAACATTCGGGGGGTTGAAGTTTTAAGAAAAAAATGGAAATTAATTAATATTTTCAGAACCGCTTCAGATATTTCACTGAAATTTAGTACGAAGTCAAAAGGCCTACCTGGGAAATTTTATTTTTTAAAATAACTGAGGTTTGGTAATATTCATATTATACAGGGTGGCGCATCGAAAACGAAACAGACGCATTTACTGGCAGCTCAGTTTTTTTTTGGAAAAACGCTCAGACCCGTCGATTTTGGCAAAAAATCACGTTAACACGTGCAGCCCCCTTTTTAAATTACTTTGCTGCCAAATGTATTGATCTCCACTAATGATGATGTATCAGTTTTATTTAAGCTTTAAATCAATAAATCTTCAAAACTACTGAACTGAAGTACATTAATTTTATATCATTATAAAGGGAATTGAAAGACCTTTGAAATAAGGTATCACTCGACCCCCCTTTCCATTTAAGATTTTGGGGGTGGTGTCATCCCCGCTTAGGGGGCTGCACGTGCTAACGTGATTTTTTGCCAAACTTGCATCCCCCTCGAAAACTAAATCGACGGGTCTGAGCGTTTTTCCAAAAAAAAAAAAAACTGAGCGGCCAGTAAATGCGTCTGTTTCACCCTGTATATTTCTGGAATCAGAATTAAAAACTCTATTCATCTGTGCCAGAATTCAATGGCGTTCATTAGAAGAAAAAAAAGTTGATGTTGGAGGACCAGAGACGCCTTACTGCTTAGATTGTAAATGCAAGATGGCGCCTCAAATATTAAAATTCAATAAACCCGCGATGTCTTGAATAATTTGCTATCTAGTAATGGTCTGCGAAAATAAACATAGCTAGGAATTATTACGAAACTTCCTCTGAAAAAACATTTTATTTTTAATCTATTTTTAAGAATTGCCGCCATATACTTTTCATTGGAATTGATATGACTCGTTGAGTAAAAATAGGCACCGAAAGCATATAGTCTATAATTACTCATAATATTCGCGATAACTCGTCGGAATTTCGAGTGAAATTAAACCGGGAGCGACATAAATCCGTCAGTGTTTTCTCGTTCATTTATTTCCGCTGCTTATCAAACATTTCACGCATTATAGGCTAATCAGTGTAACATTCGATTATTTTTGGTTTAGCGCCGTAGTACGTCATCAATTTTTTCAACAAGCTGCGATTTTGTGGACAAAAGAATCACGGCACTCAGTCCTAAACGTACGAGATAAATTTGAATATGCATAACTTCATTTTGACCTTTGATGCTGACGAAAAATGATAAAGCCCATACAAGATTGATACATTCCATCTTCACACTAATGTGGTTCTGAATATCAAATACAGGGTGACTTTGAAGTTGAGTCATTAATTTTCAGATAATGATTGTAAAAGGAAGATAAACCAAAATATGTGTGTAAAAATAAAAAAAAAATTAAAAAAAATGTTACCTTGTTTTATAAAGTATCCTCCCGACAAGTATTTCAGTGCGGACCTGTATTTGATCGTGCGGTCTTGGAGCACCGGCATACCCTCCCCTGTGAGGTCTTAAGTCACCTGATCGACGAGCCCTTTGTACTACATTAACAAAGGCACGAGGGGTTGGTTGCACTCGATTGGGACACCGATCCGCATAAATCCGTGATGCTGCATGTCGACAAGTTCAGCATTTTCGTAAACATGTGCCATTTTTGATTTCGTTTGAGCCACGCAACAGACACCACTATTCACTCACGCGTTACCGGCTGACACTGACTGTATACAAATAATTGTAAAAACATCGTTCCAAATTCTTTCGCTTTTTTGTTTCCGATGCGATGAACCGATAAGGCGGATTATATCCGTTGTCGCCAAACACGAGCACATAATATTATTATTGAGACAGGGCGGTACTCAAACTTCCAAAGGGCTATAACTTTGTTACTTTAATTTTACCAGAAAAATGGTAAAGGAAAAAAACATTTCTTTTGATCAGATCTACTCACTGTTAAAATAAATGACTCAACTTCGAAGTCACACAGCGCTACCAAAAAAAGGTCGAGATTCGTGAGACAGACCATGGTATTCCTATGTATTTTGCGACGTAGCAGGTGCATAGTATCACTGAGATCAGAAGCTTCTAAATAAAAGAAAGTCTCACTGACAACAAACTTGAAGCAATTTATAACAATTTACCGTATATAGCTTCTAACCTGCAATTTTCATTCGCTCCAAACAATGTCTGAAAATGACCAGGAATCTCTGAAACATCTACGACTACCTAAACGATGGAACTCGTGACAATATTCGATCTTTACTTCACAAGTTTCTTGTTGCTTAAAAATATCACACAATTCCGTGTTTCTCATTTACAGGGTTTGTCCGGAAACTAATAGGACTGAGTCGATTTAAAAAAATGTATCAAGCCAATCGTTACAATTCTTTAAAAACTTTCAAAATAGGCTCCTTCTGCGTCGATGCAGCGCTGCCAGTGCCTTGGTCAGGTAGCTGTTCACAAGAAAGGCGGTGTGAGTCGGGGCGCAACTTCTAGTCGGCTGCGATGTCTTGTCGGACCCGACTGACCCTTCGTTTGAGTCTCCTGAGCACTTCCACGTAAAACTTGGCGTTGGCGGTTTGTCCAGGACGAACAAATTCATGGTGGACGTCGCCTTTGATGTCAAAAAGACAATGAGCATCGTTTTCATTTTGGATTTGCTGATTCTTCCCTTTTTTTGGCGAGGAGACGCCGTCGTGTGCCACTCGGAAGATTGCCTCTTTGTCTCGGGATCATACTCAAAGATCCACGACTCGTCACCTGTGATTACGTTATTCAAAAATTGGGGGTCACTTTCACACATGTTCAAATTTTCCTGGCACAATTCCTGGTCAACAGTGAGCACTTTTGGGACCATCTTGTATGTGTAGATATAAAAGCAGTTAGGTCATCATTTACAAAAGCAAGTCCAAAAATCCAAACATTTACGAGCCAGCGTACTTCTGAATGGAAGATTCAGCGGTTGAAGTTTGTTACCCAATGCACAGTCGGCAGAGACCTCCTAGCCTAGACGATGCATCAGGCACGTCTGAAACGTCAGAAACCAGCACCTGTGCAAGATTGATATCGGTCAGTAACGGTGACGTCACAAAGGACCACGTCGTGACGTCGTCACATGACAAGTTACAAACGTCGCATAAAATGAAAAAGTTGAAACCAAACACGACCGGTTATGATTAGTAGATCGCTTAAATATTGCTTCTAATATGCACGACACAACATTGACATTGACGTATGACGTTACGGAGAAAATTAGTATTCAATAAACGCGAATCAGGTGACAGAAAATATGTTTTGGGACAGGTACAAATCCGTGTCGAACAGGTGACATTTGTTGTTTGTTTGGATGAAAGAAACGTAGAATGGATAATGCGCGCGTACGCGTCGGATTTGAATCAACATAGGCGCCACAGTTTAATTGTTATTCTACGTGGGGGTTCTGTTTTTGTTTGGGCGCAGGTCGGGGATATGCATCTGTTCTATTTTTAACTAATACTAAATATAAATTCGCTAAAATACGATTTTATTTTTATTCGCAACGTTCGCACATCACAAGTAAACTTCAGCAGCCTGTCCATGTTGGGAGTTTGTCAGTTTGTCATATATAGGTTGATAGATTTGAGTCATTTATTTTATATACCAAAAGTTGCATAAGAGGAGAGTTCGTTTATATTATTAAAAATTATTTAAAAAAAAAATCCATTATCGAGTTAAATGGAGAAAGAACTGTTAACTATTTGTATTTACTGCTCCGTCATGATACGTAGACTCTTTCAAATATCCGCACAGAAAAAAATCGCAAGGCGTTAAATCCGGGGAGCGAGCAGGCCAAGAAATGCATCCATCTATTCGGAAACTCATTATTCAGAGGAACGTCTTCTAATAATTGTGGCAGATTGTGGCGAAGAAAATCTAAATAAATTTCACCGGGCAGTCGAGTTCGAAAAAAGTAAGGTCTAATAAGCATGCCATTTGCCACGCCAGAAAATCTATATTGAAAATGAATTACTTTAGCTTCATTTCTATTCTGGGTTTTCGACGAACACGCGAACGACTAACAAGCTGTGATGATGTATTGCTCCGATTTAGATCGATTCGATGATTTTTTTGAGCAATTATAGTAATAGCGGTTACGTAATTATTTTAAGCTCCGTCTATGCGCGTTAATATTTTTAGAACATAGGGAAATACCGATGAGATGAAGTAATGTTGTTGCAGCTCCTATAGCAAAAGTAAACATACCAGATTTAAATGTTTGAAATATTTACTGCACGTATACACAATTTACAATGTCCTCTTTGTACATAGATAATCCAACATATTTATTTGCCTAGGTTTTGCGAGTAATTTGTATTACACAATCGACACAAACGTGTCGGAATATATACTAAGTGACATATAAATCCGAACACCCAGTTTAAATGGTTTTATTTTAATAAAAGTTGGTGAATGTATTAATCTTACTGTAAATATCAAGTGAAAAAAATTTCAGCCTTATCAGTTGGACATTCCGGTTTTTATACTGCTTTTTTTAATTCACTAACGCTCTAAAAATGAATATTTCAGCCGCAGTAAAGAATCAACGTTGGCGGATTTTGGTTCTTGACATCCTTTACGATCGGTTACGATGTCTAGAGTACAGAGACCTGTACGATTTCGTCAACTTAGTGAGTTTGATAGGGGCCGTATAGTGGGACTTCGGGAAGCTGGACTTTCTTTTCGGGCAATTGCAGTTAGAGTGCAAAGAAGTGTAGACACTGTGGTTAGGTATTGTCAAGCATGGCTTCGAGAAGGCCGTACGCAAAGAGCAAGGGGCACTGGACGCCGCCGTAGAACAACAGACCGTTAAGATCGCCGCCTAAGGGACCGTTTCTCCACTACCAGGTCCATTGGAAATAAATGGTTTGCAGAACACGGAAGACCTATTGGCATGCGAAGTGTTTACCGACGAATGAGAAGTTTTGGCTTGTTTTCATACCGGCCACACTGGGTCCTCCCTTTAACTCGAGAACACCGACGTAATCGCCTTGAGTGGTGCAGACAACGGTCTCATCTGGGATCGTCTTTAGTGACGAGTCTCGATTTTGTTTAGGCATGCACGATGGTCGTTCCAGGGTTAGAAGGCGACGTGGTGAAAGGAGGAATCCACAGTCTTTTGTTGAAAGACATGTTCATCACACTGTTGGAGTTATGGTTTGGGGTGCTATAGCTTATGGTTCCAGGTCACCTTTAATCTTCATCAGAGGTAACATGAACGCGCAGCGTTATATCCACGAAGTTCTAGAACCCCATCTTTTACCCTATCTTGACACCCTGGCAGATCCAACTTTCCAACAAGATAATGCCCGACCACATGTTGCAAGAGTCACAATAGACTTCTTTCAACATAATGATGTCACATTGTTACCATGGCCACCAAGATCTCCCGACTTATCCCCAATTGAGCACGTGTGGGATATGATGGGTAGGAGATTGCTCAATTTGCAACGTCCTCCTCAGACTCTAGAAGCACTTCGAGAGGAGTTAGTGGTTGCCTGGCATGAGATACCACAGGAGGACATTGACCACCTGATCAGAAGCATGCCTAGGTGCGTTGGAGAATGCGTAGCACATCAGGGTGCATCCACACATTATTAAAAGTCAAAGGGCTTTAAAGCAGTGCAATCATTTTGAAATTTTATTAAAATAAAACCATTTAAACTGGGTGTTCGGATTTATATGTCACTTAGTATAATTATGGAATCTGAGACAACGTCCCTTAGACTCGATTTTACTAACGTGTGAACTACAAATAAAAAACGTATTTCGTTGCAACGCAGATTCCATCTTGCAGATTTTCGATTTCGACATCTCGTATTGTGTTTGGAGTTATTTGAAGGTGATTCGAATTTGAAGAATATTATTCTATTAATTCTCAATAGTCGCCTCTAGCAACTTCTCTCAATAAAATTCTAACAGCTTGTCAGTCTCCGAACTATTCAGGCATGATAGCTTTTCAGTATAGACCTGCATTTTCTCTGGATCCACAAGCTGCTCCTTATTTTCGTACTGTATAACAATCGGTAGACGTTCTTCTGTAGACTTGCGTGCATTTAAAGGTGACAACAATTTGTCATCCCAGTGGACAGCTAAGGCGAACACACAGTGGAAGCCGGTACGCATTTTAACACTATGGTATAGGATTCGGCACCAGCCTTAATTTTATTGGTCAATTTTAATTTATTCAACCAATAACAAGCCGGGTGTCGAAATCACTACCGGAGTGTTAAACAGTGCTGAGCATGGGGTCAGAATGTTATCAATTTAAATTTAAATTTACTTACCTTCCGCTAAAAATACGTAAGATAATAATCAACACACGTTGTTTCCTATTACGATATTTAATGATTTTAAAATTAATAATTTGGTTTAGCAATAAGAAAAATTACATGAAAAATTTATATATATTTATATAGGTGAAAAATTAAAGCTTCCGCCTTTTGTTGGGTACTTCGACAAAATTTAAGCAAAGAGGACTCTTTATACTTTTTTAATTCTCTCTAGCTTTCAATGGACTTTGCCATCATCATCAGGAGCTGCAATTACAATGATAACAGTAGCAACAAAAGTGCAAAATTGGAGAACTTACATATCTCCCCAAATTTCGACTCTTCACAACCATAAATAGAATCTGTGTTTTGGCCGATTCCACCAGTAAATTTCATTCCACTCAAAATATAATAATTCTCTTCTCACGATTTATTAATAATTGTTAATTTAAATTCCCATTAATTAAAATATAGTTTATTCAACTGCCTCTGGTCGGTTTAACAATTTCTTACATAACATTCTGAAAATCACATCATCTGAAGTGATTTGGCAACGTTTGGCACACGCCCACAATTCATTCCATCTTTCAACACAGACATTGACAACCTTCGGCCTTCTGTCAAAGGGTTTCATCTCACTCACTATTCCATGACAACCATTTTGTGCAATCATCAAGTGGCTTCACGATGTAATGCTCTAATGTTTTTTAAATAATTTTTAATCTGTTTTTAACTTGTTCTTGTCATATTTTATATAATTTTGACCATTGTACCATCTATCCAGCTCTCACCATGTTACTGGACGTTTCCCTCATCCTATACGTAAACAACAATTAGCAACATCCTCACATACTACTGTAAGTTGAGTCAATTTAAATTCATTTTACACTTTTGTTGCTACTGTTATCATTGTAATTGCAGCTCCTGATGATGATGGCAAAGTCCATTGAAAGCTAGAGAGAATTAAAAAAGTATAAAGAGTCCTCTTTGCTTAAATTTTGTCGAAGTACCCAACAAAAGGCGGAAGCTTTAATTTTTCACCTAATATTCTATACTATACATATACTACCTATATATATATATATATATATATATTAGTAGAAGTAGTTTATTGATAACATTCTGACACTGTTTTCAGCACTGTTTAAAATTCCGGTAGTGATTTCGGCACCCAGCTTGTTATTGGTTAAATAAATTGAAATTGACCAATAAAATTAAGGCTGGTGCCGAATCCTATACCATAGTGTTAAAATGCAGCCGGTACCGGCACCGAATTTCGGCGCTGGTATCGGACAGCACTGTAACTAAAATAATCACTATGAAGAAAGTTGGTATTCACCCCATAAATCGTGAGAAGATACATTATGGTAAACATCATCATTTGTTCAAGGCATTTTAAGATGACCCCGACCACTTTTTTTCCAGTATTTCTTTCCAACATTTGTCAACTACATTTTACTGTGTTGATTATTTTTTTATCCCATTTTCTTCTTGTTGCTAATTATGTCAAGTTACATGGAACCTTGTAAAAAGAACCTTGCATCTTGAAATTTGTATGAACCTAACACCGGAACCCTATACGAGGGATGTCTTTTAAGTTTGTTGTTGTTAAGAAGTATTTTGCGAATATACCCCTGTAGACCGAGATACAGTAACGAACTAGTCTTCCCTATCGAAAATTCGCAAAGTCTAACCCCGTATCACAGAGGTGTTGTATGAAATGCTTCATAATGCTTGGTGTGCTTCAGTATCGTATCGTATAAATGTAAATTTACAAAATTCTATTTGAAATCATATTGAATTGATCGAAACAGGGGATGACGTTTTGGATGGAATCGGTACAGCACCGCACGAACATCACGTCTATCTGCCTTATTTCTCCGGTACTTCGTTAGTCAGCCGTAAGTTTTCAAATTGTAAATAAAAATCATTGACTATACAAACAGAAAAATACCCTACTAGGACTAGGAAATGTTAATATTGACTCATTACTGACGAGATGATCCAAAGCTGAAGACGGGATTCATGGGGCAAGGCCAAGAACTGAGATCTCTGTCTAGGTGATATTCAAAGGCTGTGGTATTTCTAGATTTATACTAAGTGACATATAAATCCGAACACCCAGTTTAAATGGTTTTATTTTAATAAAATTTTGTATAAGTACTTAATGAAGCATAATAAGTAAATGATAAAAATTTCAAAATGATTGCACTGCTTTAAAGCCCTTTGACCTTTAATAATGTGTGGGTGCACCCTGATGTGCTACGCATTCTCCAACGCGCCTAGGCATGCTTCTGATCAGGTGGTCAATGTCCTCCATTCCAGGCAACCACCGACTCCTCTCGAAGTGCTTCTAGAGTCTGAGGAGGACGTTGCAAATTGAGCAATCTCCTACCCATCATATCCCACACGTGCTCAATTGGGGATAAGTCGGGAGATCTTGGTGGCCATGGTAACAATGTGACATCATTATGTTGAAAGAAGTCTATTGTGACTCTTGCAACACGTGGTCGGGCATTATCTTGTTGGAAAGTTGGATCTGTCACGGTGTCAAGATAGGGTAAAAGATGGGGTTCTAGAACTTCGTGGATATAACGCTGCGCGTTCATGTTACCTGTGATGAAGATTAAAGGTGACCTGGAACCATAAGCTATAGCACCCCAAACCATAACTTCAACAGTGTGATGAACATGTCTTTCAACAAAAAACTGTGGATTCGTCCTTTCACCACGTCGCCTTCTAACCCTGGCACGACCATCGTGCATGCCTAAACAAAATCGAGACTCGTCACTAAAGACAATACTGTTCCATTCCTGATCCCAGAGTGACCGTTGTCTGCACCACTCAAGGCGATTACGTCGGTGTTCTCGAGTTAAAGGGAGCACCCAGTGTGGCCGGTATGAAAACAAGCCAAAACTTCTCATTCGTCGGTAAACACTTCGCATGCCAATAGGTCTTCCGTGTTCTGCAAACCATTCATTTGCAATGGACCTGGTAGTGGAGAAACGGTCCCTTAACGCCAATAATCTTAGGCGGCGATCTTCACGGTCTGTTGTTCTACGGCGGCGTCCAGTGCCCCTTGCTCTTTGCGTACGGCCTTCTCGAAGCCATGCCTGACAACACCTAACCACAGTGTCTACACTTCTTTGCACTCTAACTGCAATTGCCCGAAAAGAAAGTCCAGCTTCCCGAAGTCTCACTATACGGCCCCTATCAAACTCACTAAGTTGACGAAATCGTACAGGTCTCCGTACTCTAGGCATCGTAACCGATCGTAAAGGATGTCAAGAACCAAAATCCGCCGACGTTGATTCTTTACTGCGGCTGAAATATTCGTTTTTAGAGCGTTAGTGAATTAAAAAAAAAACAGTATAAAAACCAGAATGTCCAACTGATAAGGCTTGTTATTTACAGTAAGATAAATACATTCACCAACTTTTATTAAAATAAAACCATTTAAACTGGGTGTTCGGATTTATATGTCACTTAGTATATATTGTTCCGGGTCAAAGTCAGCGCTCTCCCATTGTGAAGTTTTGTTTTCTTTTTGAATTATAGGAAATTCCAAGCTTATAAAACAGGTGATATAAATCTAAAGCATAAACTGTTTGATGCAAATAGATATTTGTGACATAACCTCAAAATACGCGCTGACAGGGAACAGTAGAAAACTATGAAAATCAAGGAGGCTATAAAAACAATTTGATTTTTGCATAGCTTCCTAAAAGCCAAATACCATGTTTACATATTCTGTAAGTATACAATGGACATTTCGGTATTATTACAATAAACTTATGAAAGGTAATGAGTCATGACATTTCCTCATAATTCCAACCAACATCACACACCATGATTGCTTACAACAAATACACAAATAGGTAATACAATCGCCTTTTTGTTTCCGTTAAATGTTTGTTTTGCTATTAAGCTTACATGCTTCTTTACTTACTAGTATACTAGTATAGTAGTACACAGTTACCGATAGAGCTTATGATGAATACCAGGTCGACGTCACTGTATTCATATTTCCTGAAAACTTCAGGTATCTTGAAGTTTGAAGATCTACGGCAATACACATTAGATAGACTTATTGATCACTCAAAATACAGTGTATGGTATATCTGAAGTCACTTGAAATAGCATAAAAACCTTTGGTCGGCGCGTCCTTTGTAATTTCATGACGTATCATAGGCGTGCGGTCATTTATTTAGAACGATAATAATAATGTTTTTATATCACAATAAATGGATTTTACTATCTTCTTATTTTTTTGATTTGGGATAAAAAATACTTATATTGGGAGTTTAATTTATGTTGACTGAAAGTTAAGAAATGGAAAAATTACAGAATTCCAACGTTTGACATAGGCAAATATTTACATTGCAGGTAGGTATATAAAAAGGTATATAAAGACTTACATTATAGGTATTTATATATCATCCTCGCCTTCGGAGCTGTCGCTAGAGTCATCTTATAGAGGAATTACAACGGGATTTACAGGAGGCAAAACACAATATTCATTTTCTTTTTCAATAATATGCCTAGAACACTGCTTCCATAGGTCTGTGGCAGCAATATGAGATACTGCATCTCTTATTGTGGCCAATAGCGATTCACTTAATTGAGGGGTCTGATTATGTTTTCTTACTTTTTTTTAAAGCAGCCCAGACCAACTCAATCGGGTTAAAAATGCAGTAATAGGGAGGTAGACGTAATACTTCATGGCCATTTTGCTGAAGCAGATTGTCAACAACATACTCTTTTTCAAATTTTTGTCTTTTAATAAGATCCAATAATATGGCTTCGGTTGATTTTTGTGGTATTTCCATTCCCTTATCCTTCATAAAATCAATAATGTCTTGTTTTTTGTGCCTGTATTCGGAATTTTGTTTTTCTGTCGGGAATGGTATGGCGCATTGTCCATAATAATCACTGAATTTGGGGAAATGTTTGGTATTAACTGCTGCTCTATCCACTTTTCAAATAAGTCGGAGGTCATGTCTTCATGATAGTCGGCACATGATTATTTGATA
Organism: Acanthoscelides obtectus; assembly: GCA_963669975.1. Classification (NCBI taxonomy): domain Eukaryota; kingdom Metazoa; phylum Arthropoda; class Insecta; order Coleoptera; family Chrysomelidae; genus Acanthoscelides; species Acanthoscelides obtectus. The sequence continues at coordinate 3,077,501 of CAVLJG010000005.1, forward strand.
TTTTTGGCAGATAACAGCAAGGCATTAGGTATAAATCCATTTTCACTGCCAGCATGGAGAATAATGATTCGTTTTCCACGGTTGCATGGTGCATTTAAAATGCACTTGTTGCTGTCGTCAACCCAGCCGTACTGCACAACATCATGGGTATCATACCACGTTTCATTCAGGTAAATCAGATTTCTTTTCTGCTCTCTATAGATTTTAACTTTGTGCAAAAATTCTTGGCGCAATTCAACGATTCGAGACGACTCCATAATCACCATTCTTTTAATTTTTTGTATTGAAAACCACACAGTTTTACAACACAGTGCAGTGAGTCTAAGCATTTGTAATTATAAAAATCTTCAGGATAATCTTTTAATTTATCCCGTATCATTTCCAACGTGGGCACCAAATTTTCTTTATAAAATCCGTATATTATACGACGAATATCTCTAAATCTTTATGAAAGAATTCTGCCTGCACAGGTTCATCAACCATCTCCTCGTGGCTTGGAGCATTTTCCCAAGGTCTCCAAAGAGCCATATTTAGAACACACAAGAACAATCAACACAACAATTAAATCAACAAGTAAACTGAGTATTCAAAAGTCAAAAACACACAAACTAATAAAATCTATGAAAAAAACACGGACAGACTAAAGAAAACACGTTTATTCACCGCTACACGGCACTGGCTAAACTGTTTCAATTTTCAGTAGCCACCTGCACTTGTTCGGAGCTCTGAAATACACGCTTTCTCATTGGCTATGTCCACGTATAGGCGTGCTTTACTCCACGTGGACCGATGAAACTGCCTTTGATCTTATACGGGGGATATTTGCTGCGAAATTTGGCGATTTTTGCAGCAACAGAGCGTGTTAAATATAGATATATAAAACGCACCCGGTATTTCACAGTGTTTCAAGTGACTTCAGATAAAGTATACATGTGGCAAGTCCTTGTGACGTTTGATTTTTTTAAAAACAGTCGATTCCGTTTCGAGAAAATTAGACATCGTCTTAATTTGTTGTCATAAAAAACAAAAACACACTTTTTATTTGAATAAGAATAAGATATATTCCAACAGGTAGCCGAAGATGATTTCGATATTCGAGTTCAGATTTGTGAACAAATAACTTCAGCTATTATTGATATTACCATTCATGTAAAGAATATCTGCTTCAGTGATGAATGCACATTTTATCTAAATGTTATTAAATATAACTGCAGGTATTGGAGCAATGGAAATCCACATGCTTTTGTACAAGGGATACCCAGTACCCCAAAAAATTATTGTATGGGCAGGCATTTTAGGAAACAAAGTGATTGGGTCATTGTTCAACAACATGTTAATCGTTGCTTTTGTGGACAACCGTGGGTAACAATTCTCGTTCTCATTTTACCAACGCAAAAAGCATTATGGTATTTTAGCGATGTTTGTGTAGTTCTATTATTATCTAATTAATATTCATATAATCATCAGCAACGTATAGACAGTGATGAGATAATAAGATTAACGACATTAAATCGTATATAAACAGAATCTTTCGTATATGGCAACCAGACAAACATTTTACTGTCAGATTGCTGAGGCTGAAGAATAATGGTTCTTGAACCTTTCTTTTTCGTATCGTAACGATTGTTGGCAATTCAAGTATAGTCAAGGTTTAAACTTGCAAAACAGACTATGGCATTTTGATTATAATTAATCATTATTTTGAGCTTAAGTGAAGCACGAGGTCTGTAAATTATGTGATTATACTGATTCTTTTTTTAATTATTTTGTTCAAATGTAATTTCAGTTTTATATTGGAACGATTGAAGTTTTGCATGTGGAAATAAAACAACACGGTAGGTAGTTTTAAATGACTATATTGACGCTACGTTGCCAGTGTCATCACTTAATTCACAGACCTCGTACATACATATCAAGCATGGATGTCTTTAAACGATTTTCAGTTCATTGTCTGCTATTTTCGAGGCATTTTGACCATGAGACGATTAAAACTATAGCGCTGTTACCATAATCAGTTCGGACTCAGTTCGCGCTTGAGACCTCTAGAGGCTGTCGATCGTGGCGGTATCCCAGAAATCAAATCTAGACCATGCTGATGACTTGCCAAAAAGCACGAAAGATCTGTCCACGAACGAAGGCAGCATGTTCAAGATTAAAACTGTTATTTACCTTATAGTAAATTCTTTAAAAAACAGTAAATACAGTTGATATGTCTGAGCCTAAGTTACATAGGGATTATTAAAAATCTGATAAGATACAATTATTAAATCATTATGTAAATTTCTGAAAGATTGAAAAATATTTTTCGTGTATTTGTACTTCAGCTCCAAGCCCACCGCATTATTACATTTCCTTTGTGTTATGAAAGTAATCGAAAAAACGAATAATTATCAAACTGCAGTGCATTGTTTATATGCATAGGTGAAAGAGACATTCACCACAATGGCTTTACTTTATACAATGTATATCTGTAAGTACAATTACAAACTTCGAAATTAAGCTAAGAGTATGTAACAGTAGAATGAGTCTGGATGAGGTGGTATTTTATTGTAATCCAAAAATAATACAAAACGAGATATCTCAGAATTAGTTGCTATATGTATAGATGTATTTGGAAATTTTACTCTATTGTTTATTCAACCGAAAGCTATTCCTCATCTAAATCTGGATTAAGTATACAATACTTGTTCTGTATAATGATAAAAAAGTGGCAGATAATAAAATTACATACACCTAAGACGCCGTAAAGGCAGAACCTTCATTCCGAAGTTTCGGTCATTATTGCGAGTTTCGATTCAGCTAAATTCAATAGCACTCGATACAGTTGACGAAACCGTCTTATAGTCGATAATTCCAAAAGATCACTAGGCCATTTGTCACAGTAAAGCCTGTAGTTTTCTTCTCATAAATTTTTCAGCAGCGATCGATCTTGTACTTGTAGTAGTAGTATTATTTTTTCATCTGCACGTCTTTTATAATTGCAACTTTCTTAAAGAAGACCTGGGTTCATTATGGGAAACGAGAAATGGTCTCCCGTCAACTATGACGTGATATTGTGAGCAACGATCAAGTTTGTTTTCTAAATACGTCAGGTGTTCCACAGGGCAGCATCCTGGGACTTCGTCTCTTTATTTTATACGTAAACGATTGCAAAAAATGCAAAATTCTAAATTTCGCCGATGACACTTCCATTTATATAAGTACACAAAGTATTCAGACTCTTATATAGATTCAAAACTACAAAATGCGTAGCATCTAACTCAAATTGAATACAAGTAAAACGTAAATCTTTCTACTACTCAAACCAAACGGCGTCAACAAAAGACAAGACTTTTGAGTTCACAAATCAGATCATTATATTAACGATATGCTTTCTGCTTGTCCTCAGGCGAAGATACAGTGTTGGGCGACCACACAACCTACCGATACCTGACAGCAGACGAAATGAAGTCCCTTGGTGACGATTCGCTGCCCATTGACGTGACCAGAGACGAACGGATAGACTCCAATAGGTTGCCAGCCACAGCCAATGGGGAACCTCCGCAGCACATTGAGGACGCCATCAGTCCGGAACACGTCGGCAGGAACTACGTGGAATATGTCAGGAAATGTGACAACGTGGATAACATCGGGGTACATCCTGTCAATATTGGGTGAGTTGATTTTGCGAAAGGCGTGGTTAGATGACAGTTGATTTGGATGAAAGAATAAAATATGTGGACAGTTGTTCAGATTTATGTAAACAACGAATAGTGTTTTTAGCTGTTACGTCATGAATGACATACGAAATGGCTAGCTGAAGCTATATATATATATATATCCTTGAAATATATCCTTGAATTTCTTTGGGTATAAGGCAAAGTAGTGCAAAAGTACACTCTTATAACTTAAACTCAAGCTTTCGAAGATCTATGTCTTCATCGTCTGGAGCTGGAAACAATTATTGACAATAGCAACAATTAACAATTAGGAGGGAAAAATAGTTAGTTACTAGGTCGGCGAGATTGTTGCTGGAATTGTTTTTATACAACAGGGGTTGATCTTAGGAGCATTATTCATATTTCTGAACTCTGTATTGTTAATAATGGCAATTAGTTAAGCCAGCAATGGTATACAAGTACAAGAAGTATCCGTTCATGCTGTTGCTTTACACGAACAATGCATTAATCAGTTTGAACTGCTTGCTGATAATATGTTATAGCACATAATGTGAAAGGTTTGTTTAATAAGGGGTTTATAGTGTATATGTAGAACGCCGTGTAAATAGTAGAATTTTGTAGTTGTACTATTATACGTAAATGCTTTTCTAATATTTATATGTTTTGTCTAATGCTACAGGAAACTTCACTGGAAGAAGTAAGTTTGATGTATATACAAGCACCCAAATTATTCTAGGTAGTGAAAAGCATGCACTTAGAATAGATGTAGCACCTAGTACTTCTAGAATTTACTAGTAAATAACGGGTATTGTCCTGTTGATCTAGACTAGGCGGTGGAAAGGAGCGCTATTCAAGTATTTGTTTGTCTCCTTATTTTGGACCAAAGTGCTCTTGACATAAGTCAATTTTTGACAGTTCTGTCATTAAACTCGTAATTTTAGAGCTATTTTTTAAAAAATAATTGTCAGGACATAATACTTACATAATTTGCAAGGAGTAGCACAAGCCTAATGGAGGTATTTATTATCATTGTGTTGACACAACGCTGTCACTTTGGCAGCATCGCTAGACAAATTAAAAGCCTGCACTACTCAATTTCGGCGACAAACAATGCAACGTAAACATATAAGCTTGGCTCCGTCTAATCTATTAGAAATAGTTTTCCTGAACGTGTAGCAAATGTTCAATAACGACACATAGGAATATTTTGGCGCTTTTGTCCTACTTTCAGGAAACATCCTATACAGAAGACATAAAAATTGACCTTTAAGACTGACAATATCGTTTGGTTCCAGCTTCCTGGTGTCGTTCCTCGTAGACGCGCGAGGTGGCGCAATGCGCGGTCGGCGAGCATCAGGCGTGCGCGTCATCGTCCCGCCGAGGTGCGCGGCCAGTCCGACGCGCGTCACGTGCCGTTACGTGCGCGCGCATCGCGCCCCCCACCATCCGGCAGCGCCGCCTTTGATGGAAGGCGAGGCGTTGGCGAGCAGGGTCATCGAAATGGGACCCGTTGGAGCTAAGTTTTTGGGGTGAGTATCAATAGCGAAATCGAGATTGAAACATAGCGCGTGGGGTTGTCACTCAAGTGTTCCTTACTTGCTTAGTGACTTAAGTATAGGATGGACAAAGGGGAGACCTTAACTTCATGCACCAGCAATTCATGTATTTTCAGCAATTTCAATGCGTGCTCATGCTTGTATAAAAATGGAGGTGCATGTGGTTCTTATCTGTTGACCACTTACAATGATTGACACAAAGAAGTATGTGAGTGACACTTCAAAATATTACGGAAGCTTGTACGGCCCCAAACACCAGTTTATGGAGTAGTACCCTTTCATTTTGCACGTTACGTTTAGTTATGTCGGTTTGGGTGCTACCCCGTCCATTTTCTAATCGTACACTTAAGTGGCAACTGTTGTTACCCATACAGAAGGAGGAATAGGGATAAAAAATATTCGTTTTTTCTTTCAGACCTGTGATCATCGAAGTACCGCATTTTGCTGCCCTTCGTGGCAAAGAACGAGAAATTGTGATATTACGCTCAGACAATGGAGAGTCGTGGAAAGAACATACGGTCGAAGCCACAGAAGAAGTTTTAAATGAAGTTTTACACGACAGTTTTGAAGCAGAGGGTAAGTGGCGATAAATATAGAAGATTATGGGAATCCCTTACAATCTTCGCAAACTTATTCTCTAACGTGCTTGATATGTTGCTAGACTATATATATATATATATATAGTATTCATAGTTGATTGCCTTAACTGTTAGGAGAAATCATCCTTGAATTTCTTTGGGTAGAAGGCAAAATATTGCAAAACGTATAACTTAAACTCAAGCTTTCGAAGATCTATGTCTTCATCGTCTGGAGCTGGACACAATTATTGACAATAGCAACAATTAACAATTAGGAGGAAAAATAGTTACTTACTAATTCGGCGAGATTGTTTCTGAAATTGTTTTTAAACAGTGAAGGGAACACATAGTCGACGAATAAAAAACTGGATTGATGAGGTTCGATTAGGACGGAATTATTTTATTATTAAATGGCAAGTCATAGCTATGTTTTTTATTTCTGAAAAGGTTTTTTACTTAAACGTTGATTGATTTTGGAAGAAATTTGAAAACTGTCAACTATTGAAAATTCCTTCGAGATTTCATCTTTTTTTTCCTCACTGATAATTTGGAGGTTACAATTTCATCAACAATATCGCCGACTTAGTAAGTAACTATTTTCCCTCCTAATTGTTAATTGTTGCATTGTCAATAATTGTTTCCAGCTCCAGACGATGAAGACAGATCTTCGAAAGCTTGTGTTTAAGTTATAAGAGTTTACTTTTGTACCCAAAGAAATTCAAGGATATAATATATATAATAAATTATAATAAGTATAACACTATATCATCCTCAGTGTACTATGATACAGAACAATATATATATATATATATATATATATATATATATATATATATATATAATCTCACATACGACTGTAAGTTAATTTAAAATCATTCTGCACTATAATTGCTATTTCTTCTCAATGTTATTGCAGCTCCTGATGAAGATGGCAAAGTCCGTTGAAAGCTAGAGATTAATAAAGTATAAAGAGTCCTCGTTGCTTGAATTTTGTTGAAGTACCCAACAAAAGGCGGAAGCTTTATTTTTCACCTAACTGGTCTAAACGATAATGACCACGTCTCAAGTTATATATATATATGTTACCAATGAGAAATCCAAAGTGCTTCTCTCTCTTTACTACTAAATAAGTTGATGAATTAATAGCTTTTGACGAATTCAATATTGCCCTAAAAAATGGATAATTCAATGGTTAAAATATAACAACGACTAAATCCCCAAGATCACCAGTGGTTGCCGATTTCTATCAAAATTTCCACAACCCAGCAAACCCCACGCTGGGTGTGAAATTGCTTCACTAACGCAGGCCGTGGCCGCTAAACTGCTACACGAGAGCACCGTAAAATAGCACCATAGTTTCTTCAGTATTTTTTCCTTTATTTGCAGACCTATCGCAGCTGGAGGACGTCTCCGGCGGGCGCATAACGCGCATCGTCACCCAGGACTTCCCGCAGTACTTCGCCGTCGTGTCTCGAGTAAGGCAGGAGGTGCACGCTATCGGCCCCGAGGGGGGCATGGTCAGCAGCACGGTGGTGCCGCAGGTGCAGGCGGTCTTCCCCGAGGGGGCGCTCACGAAGAAGATCAAGGTCGGCCTGCAGGTAAATCTGTTCAAGCCGAGAAAGGGCGTGCCCAAAGAGAACTTCAGAAAGATCACCGTCAATCACGTGCCAAAGAAAAAGAGGTGGTCTTTGATTTGGTAAACGAGGGGAAGGTTATTGGACAATGTATAGGCGGGGACATTGAAGCAAAGAAAGTTTAAAAGTATATGTTGTGGTCAGGTAATCTGATCGACGATTCGATGTTTGAAAAAAGGTAATCTTCGTAAAGTTCTTTAAGGATTCTACAGTTATTAATCAGCGATGACAATGGTTGACAAAGTTTCTTAAAAGACGTTGAATCAAAATTATTGCAGAGAGTGTGTGTTCAAAAATGAGAGAAGTCATCTTTTTTTTAATATAATCCTCTACTGTGTCGGAAAGGTAAACGTATAGCAACACCATGCTTAAGTGTTGTTTTCCCAGTCTAACATAGTTAGCACCGGGATTAACGAGTGTATATCATAATAAAACGATTTTTCAATGACTTCCATATATCACTCAGGATGTGAGTGGAGAGGAAGTTTAACAAGCATTTTAAATAAAAATAGCATCGGTTCGGTTTGTAGCGTTTGATATAATGGATAATGCAGGCGCAAAGTTGAAAATTACAAGCGTAAGTGGCAGGTAAACTGGTATTACCTGAGCAATAACTCTTGCAAACAAAGGTTTTATTTATATAGTTTTGCTGTACAGGGTGATTCACAAGTCGTGACCAAAAATGAAACATGATACACAGGGCCGCATTTCAAGGGGGCGCATCATTGAAAGGATACGGGGAGTTGAAGTTTAAAAATAAAAAACACGGTTAATTCTAATGTAATTTAGGTTTTTCGGGCTGTTGAGCCGTGGTCGGGTTGGATTTGATCCAGAGCTTACGGCTGCATTTGCGGTAGCCATCTTCAGCGTCACTGTCGGCGAGAGCGAAGTGCTTGGCTTGGCAAGTCGACTTAAACTGATCGGTTATTTTTTTTTTTTTTTTGGTGAGGGGGAATGCGTTTACGCACCATAACATAGCCCGAGCTACGGCGTGTGTGGGACTCCAGGTTGTCTTGAGGAGACCACCTAATACCCACTAAACCCTAACCTCCGCGTGGCCCGACTCATCAGCGTCTCGGTAGGCCATGTGTTGTGCGTGACCTGCGGTCTGCTACAACGTCTCCTCATGTGTTTCAGTCTCTGGGAACGCCGGGTTGGTTCCCTTTACCTCGCACATTCTATCGATGTCGTTAAGCGATCATCGATAGAGGGTCTGCTAGGTTCTCTTGAAACTCTTGTTTTCGAAAAATCAAGAGGTTCAAGTCCTCTTACCAATATGTTTCCTGGTCCTGGTCCTGCCAAGTCCTGGTCCTGGTGGGTCCTGGTTCCGGTGGTTCCTGGTCCAGGTGGTTCCTGGTCCCGGTGGTTCCTGGTCCCGGTGGTTCCTGGTCCTCTGCATCCACGCCGTGGGGGGAGCAACCGCGGGTTCTCCTAAACTCCTAGTCAAGGTTCCAGTTAGCGGGTGCCAACTGAGACCTTGGTCTAGGGTACCTGGTTCTGCGATTGCGACGCCTCTCTTCCGGATCGTAGTCCATGAGGAATCTTAGCTGCTCGTTCGGGTGGTCCTGAGCTTTCTGGAAGGTCTTCTCCGCTTTTTTCCTCATGTACTCGTGAATGGTGTCCCAATGCAGGTCCCTACGCAAGGTTGAGTTTCTTACGTAGGATGGTGCACTGGTGGCGATCCAGAGTAGCTTCATCTCTAGAGCAGCAAGTCGCTTGCGGTAGCTGGGAGCAGCGTACCCCCAGACCGCGGAGGCGTAAGCGAGCTGAGGTCTGGCGATGGCCTTGATCAGCCGTAGCTTGGTCGCTAGCGGCATCCGGCTGTGTCTACCCAGTATTGGGTAGAGTTGAGCCATGGCTGCTCTGGTCTTTGCGATGACAGCTTCTATGTGGTCTTTCCAGGTGAGGGACTTGTCAAATACGATCCCCAGATATTCGACTTTGTCGCTCCACTGGATATCTTCGTCGAAGATGGATGCTTCGAGAGGTCTTGCAATCCTTCTTCGTTGGATGAAGATTGCCTGCGTCTTCTGGACTGATCGGTTAACTGGATGAGCGTGCGGTTTTATACGCGGTCAGCGGACTGAGTTGTCTGGTGGCGGTACTCTGGGCCTCTTGAGTGACGTGGTTTTTGCGCTGTGGAACAATCAATTTTATGAACAAACTGACGGCGTCGCAATGGAAACGGTTCGAGGAAACAGCACTGAAGACCGCTCCCGATCGTCCCAGTTGTTGGCAACGGTATGTGGATGATACCTTCGTGGTATGAAGGCACGGAAGCACAGAACTAGCAGAGTTCCTAAATCACCTAAACAGCATTCACCCCAAAATCAAATTAACAATGGAGATAGAAGAGGATAATCAACCGGCTTTCCTAGACGTGTTGGTGGTCAGACGAGAGAACCGAGTCACAGGGTTTACCGCAAAACAACAAACACTGACAGATATCTACACAAGGACTCCACCATCAATCTGGGCAAAAAGAGGTGTCATTAAAAATATTATAGACAGGGCACATCGAATTTGTAAACCTCAATACCTGCAGGGTAACTGGATCATGTTAACATGGTTTTACAAGCAAACGGCTAACGCAGGGAACAAATAGAACACGAGCAGGAGACAAGGAACCACCTGCGGGAGTCTCCTTCCTACCATACATTAAAGGCATCCCAGATAGAATAGGAAGGTTGCTGCAGAAACACAACGTCAAGACCACCTACAAGCCGACAAATAAGATCCAGCAACTCCTAACATCAGTAAAGGACGCTAGGGACCCCTTGAGCGGTGCCGGCGTATACAGAATACCGTGTTCCTGCGGTAAAGTATAAGTAGGCACCACTATACGTAGCTTCCAAACACGCATGAAAGAAACTGTCGACTGGGACAAACTGATAAATCAACGGTGGCCGAACACGCACTCCAAGTCGGCCACAATGTTCTGTTCGACCAAGCTGAAGTCCTATCAACATCCACCCACTACTCAGCTCGAATGTACAGAGAAGCAATTGAAATCTACAAACACAATGATAATTTCAACAGAAAAGAAGGTCTTGCTTTAAACAAAACGCGGTTCCCAATTCTAACAAACACAGCGCAAAAGCCACGTCACTCAAGAGGCCCAGAGTACCCCCACGCTCATCCAGTTAACCGATCCAACCTTAGGACAATAACGCACGAGCCGCAAACCGCGGCGGATGGCGGTCGCGCGGATGTTTATTTATATAGGATATTATGGCAGACAACGCACTGGCAACCGCGTAACCGCGCGAATGGGCGGACGCGGCGAACACGGAGACCGCGCGCACTTTCATAACGACTACCTAGCAACCAGCCATCCGCGATGGTTTCCGTAAAGCAATCCGCACTTCCCCGCGGTACCGCTCATCTGCCGCGGTGCGCGGCTCGTGCGTAGTAGCCCTTAATGCGGGGCTTAGGTCAAAGCCCCCAGCGCAGGACTCCCAAGAAAGAGGCCGTTCATAAAAGTGGAAAACCGACAGTTGGATGAAACGTCCACCACGTGCTTCCGCGACGGGTGCGCGATCGTATCAAATTCGGGAAAAAGGGATAAAATTGGGGAGGGGGTAGCTCGCTCGGCAACACACACTCGGGGAATGCGCAGCGGCCTGAACCACGCAGCGCCACGCCAGGCCTTCGGGCGGGAGAGGAGGGAGGAGCAGATTGCTCTTCCCCCCACTCCTCAAGGGTGTATGATGTTACATTTTTAGTCACGACTTGTGAATCACCCTGTATACTGTCTTGCTATACGTTTCTTTCTAGATGAGGAGTAGGACAAACTAAAATGTACGAAAAATTGCTAAAAAATTCCGGAAACAATCTATCTAATGCCAAACTTATATTTCTAACTTATCCAGATCGCTATCGATATTATTCCGTCGATAAAATGTAAAATATTCAAATGACAACATTACCTAGCAGATCACGGCCAAACTTGTATAGTTTTCGAAAATCAAATTTAGTGGTTGATTTTTATACGAAGAATGTATTTTTACAGTTGAACATATTTTCTGAGCTAGTCGTATTATTCTAGTCAACGTACAGGGTGCGGCAGAGAGGATGCACGGTTTTAAAAAAATCATAAAATAGTTAATTTTTACCCGAAAACAAATTTATTGATGGAATCAGGTTCACAAGGAAATAGCATTTGAGACAGTCAAGTGTGGAAAATCACATCAGGCCTGCGGTGGCCGAAATCGTTGATGCAGTGCTGGAGGCGCGGAGACTCTCTCCAACATCGCTCTCTCAACTTGGGCGAATTTCGCCCTGCAATTCGTCCAGAGTTCGGGACTTGTTCGCGTAAACTCTAGCCTTGCGGTGTACCCATAAGCAAAAATCGCATATGGATAAATCTGGGGACCGAGGAGGCCAATGAACATCGCCGAACCTGGAAATAAGGCGACCAGGGCGAATAACGTCCATAGATGCTCGGGCTGTGTGGGCGGTCGCCCCATCCTGCTGGAACCACGGATTGGAGCCGTTACTTTTGGGCTGTGCAGCGGTCTTTCGTGTAACTGTTGCGGATTTTCATTAGCCCAATAACGACAATTCTGCTGGTTAACCATGCTGTTTAGGTGAAAGTGTTCTTCGTCACTCATAAACAAAATGAGGTTCTCATTTTGATCGATCAGCGCTTCCATCCCACGTGCGAAGTTCATTCGCTGTGCATAATCTCCGGGCTGTAACTGTTGCACAATGGCCAATGTGTAGGGGTGAAAGCGGAGATCCATATGCAAAATTCGCCTTACCGAACGATCACTAAGGCGAAGTGCAGCAGCATGTTTTCGGCCAGATCGAGTCCGACTGCGAAGAAAGACCTGTCGAACGCGTTCAACATTTTCAGGAGTTCGAACTGTCCGCGGCGCTGCTCTTGGTCTTCTACGCCTGCGAAGTGATTCAACCCAACGAAGGATGGTGTTTCGAGAGGGAACAGCTCTATTCCGATGAATGTTGAAGTGGCGACGAAACTCGCGCTGTACGACGATGACTGACTCATTATTTCGGACGAAACAATCATAGGCGAAAACGCGGTGCTCCACCGACCAAGGCTCCGTAACGACGACTGGTAAAATAATGCTAGGATCTCACGAGTCGAACGGCACCCTCCCCACCTCTCTCGTAGACGGTAGCGGAGAGTACTACCCATCCCAAAAACGTCCGTCCTCTCTGCCGCACCCTGTATTATATGCTCATATAATCCATTTATTATTAAAGTAAGTTAAAGAAGTTGTGAGTAACTGTACCATAGTAGTGTAAAAAATACGAATTAAAAAAATAATGAGTCGCTTGTTATATTCAGCGTTAAATTAACTAAAATATATATTTTGGTATCAGGCCTAAGAAAAATAACGTCTACTCTGTTTGAAGATTTGTTAGTGATATGTGTGAAATGTAGATAACACAGAATATGGTATTCAAAAAGCGTATTTGTGTATAGGATTGAGATGTAGTTAAAAACTTCCCATGGTTGTATGATTCATCGGGTCTTTACTGGTTAGTATACTACTCAAAAAAATTAAGGAAGCAAGAAAGAAAGTTGTTCGGTGATGATCTTTGACAGACTGTATTACGGTGAAGACAAAGCACTTTGAAGCTTTGAAATCCTAGTTTTCAAGTTTTTGACGCGAAACATTTTAGGTTGTCATACAATTCGATGTTAACCAACCTAGCCCCCCCTATCAATGTTCAGTCTCCCTCCTCCGGCACAAATTTCTAAATCCGCCTTTGAAAGCCCAAAAAAAATATTCTCTAGGTCCGCCCCTAAACCGCATTTCTGTTTTTTGAATAACAGAATAAAATTTTTCTAAACGCTTTTTTTAAATATTGGAGGTTTTACATACAAGGTGGACCCATTTGTGACTTTCTTGGTATATTTCGGGAAAAACGTATTTTATTCTACATATACTAACTGACATATAAATCCGAACACCCAGTTTAAATGGTTTTATTTTAATAAAATTTTGTATAAGTACTTAATGAAGCATAATAAGTAAATGATAAAAATTTCAAAATGATTGCACTGCTTTAAAGCCCTTTGACCTTTAATAATGTGTGGATGCACCCTGATGTGCTACGCATTCTCCAACGCGCCTAGGCATGCTTCTGATCAGGTGGTCAATGTCCTCCTGTGGTATCTCATTCCAGGCATCCACCAACTCTGCTTCTAGAGTCTGAGGAGGACGTTGCAAATTGAGCAATCTCCTACCCATCATATCCCACACGTGCTCAATTGGGGATAAGTCGGGAGATCTTGGTGGCCATGGTAACAATGTGACATCATTATGTTGAAAGAAGTCTATTGTGACTCTTGCAACATGTGGTCGGGCATTATCTTGTTGGAAAGTTGGATCTGCAAGGGTGGCAAGATGGGTAAAAGATGGGGTTCTAGAACTTCGTGGATATAACGCTGCGCGTTCATGTTACCTCTGATGAAGATTAAAGGTGACCTGGAACCATAAGCTATAGCACCCCAAACCATAACTCCAACAGTGTGATGAACATGTCTTTCAACAGAAAACTGTGGATTCCTCCTTTCACCACGTCGCCTTCTAGCCCTGGCACGACCATCGTGCATGCCTAAACAAAATCGAGACTCGTCACTGAAGACAATACTGTTTCATTCCTGATCCCAGAGTGACCGTTGTCTGCACCACTCAAGGCGATCACGTCGGTGTTCTCGAGTTAAAGGGAGGACCCAGTGTGGCCGGTATGAAAACAAGCCAAAACTTCTCATTCGTCGGTAAACACTTCGCATGCCAATAGGTCTTCCGTGTTCTGCAAACCATTCACTTGCAATGGACCTGGTAGTGGAGAAACGGTCCCTTAAGGCCAATAATCTTAGGCGGCGATCTTCACGGTCTGTTGTTCTACGGCGGCGTCCAGTGCCCCTTGCTCTTTGCGTACGGCCTTCTCGAAGCCATGCCTGACAACACCTAACCACAGTGTCTACACTTCTTTGCACTCTAACTGCAATTGCCCGAAAAGAAAGTGCAGCTTCCCGAAGTCCCACTATACGGCCCCTATCAAACTCACTAAGTTAACGAAATCGTACAGGTCTCCGTACTCTAGACATCGTAACCGATCGTAAAGGATGTCAAGAACCAAAATCCGCCAACGTTGATTCTTTACTGCGGCTGAAATATTCATTTTTAGAGCGTTAGTGAATTAAAAAAAAGCAGTATAAAAACCGGAATGTCCAACTGATAAGGCTGAAAATTTGTTCACTTGTTATTTACAGTAAGATAAATACATTCACCAACTTTTATTAAAATAAAACCATTTAAACTGGGTGTTCGGATTTATATGTCACTTAGTATATCTAACTTTTACCTTAAAGCTTCAAAATATTTTTTTAAAGCCTAGTTACGACCATTTTTCACCAAAATACAGCCTTTCAAAAATCACTGACAAATTTGGACTTTTTCCTTGCTCCCTAAATTTTTTCGACTAGTGTACTTCTTATAAACTGCTAAAAACGTTAATAAAGATTCTATCATTTAACGTCCAGTTTAAGAAAGATGTATCTATGTTTATATTAGTATTAAAATTCGTTATGAATCTAATAATAAGTACAAAAATAGTATTCGGTACACGAAGTGTATTTTTTTTGCAAAGCAAGTTTGGACTGTTTCACACATATATGTGTTCAAAAATAGAGAATATTAGAGCGATTCGGAGATATTTTCATATTTAAGGATGAATGATACAGTGAACATAATCAATTATTCTAGTAGATTACAAATATATGTTTAGCAGAACACTGCAAAATCCACACATTTCATTTTTTGATTGTGTGGATTTTGTAGACACATGATAAGATCTAGCTTAGGATATCCTAGCTTCGTAACACTATCACATGCTGAAGATCATCTTTAACCTAAACGCAATGACTTCCAGCACAACAAATTGACCAAGTATGGTATAAGAAAATATTTTTGAGTATAAGATATTGTTATTGTTATATGTACAAGCTGCAAAAATCAAAAGCCTTTTGTTAAGGCACCAAATACGATAAAAGAAGAACCGTCGAGGTGGTGGGCAGTTTTCAAAGGAACATCCTGTATGTGGATCCGAAACTACTGTTTCAAGAGCATTATGAATACATTATTTCAAAAATATCGAAAAATATAAATTACTCCTATAGAGTTTCCCATAATCTCGAAAAAAAATTTGGTTGGTCTTTTGACTCCAATAAAGTTTTTTATGTTTTTCGGGTAAATTCTGAACAAAAAAATGTATTTAGTAAGTTTCTTGTAAAATTGACCATTTCCGAGTAATAACCGATGCTTGGTATCTTGGTTTAAAAATTATTATTTTTGAGACTGTCAAGTGTCTAATTAAATGCTTAAGGATCTGAAAAGTAGTTTAGGCTTAACTTATTTCGAAGCAATTTGCTTGGTAGGCGAAGTTTTGGTTTTCGCTGTCACTCAAAATAACTTGGAAATTTAATTTAATGAAATTTCTTCAAAAAGTCTTGAGAGTTTCGAAAAACGATCTAGCGGTGGTGTTATGAAAAAATTCAGATCAGCGTCAAATGTTTTTACGATGTTTTCTGATTCTACATTCTAAAGTATCACTAACTGAACGCATTGTCCAAGTTTTTTTAAGGACTACTTGAAACAATTTTTTAATTAGTGCAGACGAAATACGCTTTTGAAGATTTGTTGTGCTTGATATCATTTTGAATGATCGACTAATAACATATCTGCGCATATTAATTCTTGGAGAAATAGCAGAAACATTTTCGTTATTTTTCGATTACAGGCAAACCGAAACGCTTGGTTGCCGTACGTTTTTCATGGTCAAAAGCAAAGTAAACAGAACAGAAAAAATGAACAAACGCAAAGTTTTTGCATTTTTTGGTGTTTCTCGAATGTTGAATTCGAAGCAATTTTTGGTCATCCGTGAGCTTGGATTGAATCTTCAGAGATATTTAATTCTATTTCTACCTATCTCAATGAAGGTTTTGGATAATTTTTGATAAATGCAAGCATTTAATCACAAATTTTGGCTGGCCATTATGCTCGTCGTCTTCCAGCGACCCGAGACTTTCTTTGAACCGTGTCAACCACTCTTGGACTAGGCTGCGAAATAAACAATCATCACCATCATACACTTCACTTCAACATCTGATGCGTTTCGGTAAATGTTTTACCAAGTTTATCGCAGATCTTAATATTGGCTCTTTGTTCGATGCTGATTTTTCGATCAATGCAAGATGTACCTATCCGATAATAGATGGCGCTGCTCGTATCGGATATCTATCAATAGCAGCGTTGCCAGATGTACGATAATTATCGATCTTTGGATGAAATTACTTTAATTAATCTAACTGATCTAGAATTTAGTTTTCTAGGCCGACCACTTCTCTTAGAGGCTTCCAAGACACATTTTTGTTTATATTTATTCAATATTGCCCAAACTGCTTTACGCTTCAGCTTCAAATTTTTGGCAATGTCGACTTGACGTTGGCCATCTTTGTATAACTCAATGATCTTAGTTTTTACATCGAAAGAAATTTCTGGACCACGCGACATGATCTTAAAATCACTCAACTTATTCCACAATACTTGACGAACACAAACTAATCCTCTTCTGACACGAAACTGTACTAAACTAATGTTGAAAAGAATTTGTTCCTCATAAAAAAGTGCTTATGTTCATACTTGTATTGTGTTCATTGCAGATAATGTAAAAACCATGAATTTATTTTTTATACTAATAACGCATTTGTTTATGGAGCAATGAAGTATGAATTCGTTTTCTAAAAGTATTTAGGTAAATATTCATATTTGTCTATATACTTATGTCCATTACTGTACGTTCATTAACACCAGCAAGCAGCTGTCAGTGTTGCCGCTTGGTAGACAAGCGCGCGTACCCCACTCTGTATAATGGGTTGCCTATCATTACGCGGACAATCTCGGGAAAAATTGTCGGCAATCAGTTCTCACGTTCTATTGATATGATGAGACGGAAATTTTCCTTCATCATGAATCCTGAAAGAACCTAGGATAATGTACGATAATTTTGACGTGTTCGCTGATCAATAGTCCTGTTTACTTTGCGACAGACATTTGTTTTGATACCTAGTGAGGATCTTCAACTTGACTGATTATACATGAACTAACAAAAACCTTACTGCTATTTCTCTTGCTGCAAATCATGAATTGTCATCGGTATTTATAGACCATAGCTGATCATATGTGTTCATCACTAATTATTTTCGCACCGATGTTTAAATGTATTCAGTATGAGTGCCCAATAAAATTTACAAAATACTAACAAAAATTTTCATTGAAAAGAGGCCGCAGCTCGTTTTTGGGCACACGTTTTATGAAAAAAAAATGTTGTGGCCAAAAATAATGCTGAGGCTTCCGCGGGTGACAAAGCACGGTTCATGTATAGCAAAATTTTGATGAAAAAGCTGGAAAATGTTTTATTGGGCTCTCCGCTCAAGCCGTTGCTAATCATCTCATTTCTTTTGTTGCACTTTTTGCTGTCGTTTCTTTGTGTTATTTTGCTGTTTTGAACCTTGCTTTGTGTCATGCCTCCTTTACCCTGTCTCTTTCCCCATTTTCGCTTCTATCCCAACTGTCATGCTGCATAACCCGATCAGACTAAACACATGAAGCCTTCTTCTCATAATCCTAGCAATCATGATGATTTCAACAGTAACCATAACTCTTAATAACATGATGTTTTGTTTTTGGTCACGACTTGCGAATCACCCTGTACATGACTTCGAAGTTGAGTCATTTATTCTAACAGTGAGTAGATCTGATCAAAACAAATGTTTTTTTCCTTTAACATTTTTGAGGTAAAATTAAAGTAACAAAGTTATAGCCCTTTAGAAGTTTGAGTACCGCCCTGTCTCAATAATAATATTATGTGCTCGTGTTTGGCGACAACGGATGTACTCCGCCTTATCGGTTCATCGCATCGGAAAAAAAAGCGAAAGAATTTGAAACGTTGATCACGATGTTTTTATTCAGTCTGTGTCAGTCGGTAACGCGTGAGTGATTTGCTGCGTAGCTCAAACGAAATAAAAAATGGCACATATTTATGCGGATCGGTTTCCCAATCGAGTGCAACCAACCCCTCGTGCCTTTGTTAATGTAGTACAACGGGCTCGTGAATCAGGTGACTTAAGACCTCACAGGGGACTGCATGCCGGTGATCCAAGATCTCACGATCAAATACAGTTCCGCACTGAGATACTTGTCGGGAGGATACTTTATAAAAATATTTTTTTTTATTTTTACACATATTTTGGTTTATATTCCTTCTACAATCATTATCTGAAAATTAATGACTCAACTTCAAAGTGACCCTGTAGATTTGGAAATCATTGACAATCATGTACAATGTACCACAACAACGTAAAAGTTTGTCATCTGAGCCTTCTACCATCAGCGTTAATGATCGCTATCATTCGACATATTCCTCTGTCGTTATCTCTACAGATTGCCAAAGATTGTGAAAATAAGGTTTGAAAAAAGCTGAATTGAAAAAGTTTCCGCAAGTGTTGTGGTTTCAAATTTCAGTAACCTTTGAAATGGACACGTTTGCTTTCCGACTCTGTTACCGCGACCAACCGCAGACAGCGCTGTTTCGCGCTCATGCGCCAACAGCCTAGTGACGCCGATTCATAGGGTTCCCTAACACTCAAAAGTCTCGAAACACTGTACGAAGGTGGGCGAAAAATCTGACGATATCCGACAATCCAATTATTTGTTTATTCATGCACAGAAAGCCATTGTTGACGCTCCGTGAATATTTTGTATTCCGTCTTGATGATGACGTGGGTGTTTTCCGTTATCGTCATCGTACGAGACGATGACGCAGATCAACTTGGTCAAATATTGGTAGGTGGATATCGTCGTTCGATAATCTTTTTCAGAACTTCAATTTATTTCGTAAATCACCTTTACTCTACAGTATATTCAGATAAGAGATAGACCGGACATAAACAAGACCACGTGATCATCGAACGTTGTAACATTCGGCAGGGACGTATTAAGAGTCACGCAGTACATATTTTAGATAGTAGATGCTGCTTTGCGTAACTTTGTAGTAAATTAGCACAATTCGATGTGTATACGATTGGTGATGGATATAGGATCATGTGGGGGTGGGGTAAGAAATATATAATGATGTAAATATACATAAGAGTTTCAAAATTTTCGCTTCGATTTCCAGCTTCGGATGCCGCCTGATGTTTGGTGAAATACAGTCGAATATAATCTCAAAATGGCGTTTAAATTAGCCTAAATTAAAAATAATCGTATATCTCTTAAAATTGCTTTTAGAATATTGATTAGTATATTTTTTGATTTCTAGGTAAATATGTAACCAAATTAAAACGTTCAAAACGTAAAAAAATGTGCATGGTTGAACATTGCAAGAAAGTAGATTCTTGAATAGGTTTTGCCAAAATGGGTTCAAAAATGTCAATAATTAATTAAAAAATACAGTAGCTTTATAATTACTTATAACTTACCGAATTTGATGAACGACATCTTTTATTGGAAAGATGAGCTTGATGAGCTTTCATCATCGCTACTGCCTGAAGCACCAACGTCAATAATGAATGGCTCCACTTGTTCCTCTAAAATATTGTCCAGTTCCCACATTCTCTTTTCAACTTTGTCTTTCACGTGCTTAATACAGTTTTCCATTTTTGCGCTGTTATTAATTCTAGTGCTTCTTTGAAAAGTCCTTTGAGGTCACAAAATTTAAAAGTTGTATTGTGCTTAGCTATATAATTTTTAACCTCTGCCCATATGAGCTCAATGGGATTGAGCTCGCAATGGTATGGAGGTAAACGGAGCACAGTTTTATTTTGACTTGCTGCCATTTCGTCAATGGCGTATTTTTGATATTCCGCCTTGTGATCCTTGACAATTCTTAATAATTGTACTTTCAGCATTGCTTCTTCAAAGTTGATATTTTTCGAGCGGAGCCAATTTTGAACATCAACTTTCCTTAAAGCCGTTGTTGGGACCTTCTCCATTCTTCGAGAATGATAAGGTGCATTATCCAACACAATTACTGCGTTTTCCTCTAAGTTCCGTAAAATTTTTGAAAACCACTGTTCAAACGATTCGCCATTCATTTCCTCGTGGTAATCTCCAGTTTTCTTAGACTCAAAGCACCACAGACCGTCAACAACAAATCCATCCTCACTGCCAATATGGCAGATAATGAGCCTTTTCCCTTTACCTGGAAATCGAAGTACTAACTGATGTAGATTTATTTCAATAAGCGAACCTTTTTCAAATGTTTTCATCACATTCAGCGAAAAAACATTGAGACATGAGTATCAGATTGCTATAATTGGGATTATTTAGTCATATTGAAAGAAAGAATATTGAACGTCGTATGATTACTCAATTAAAATGATTAGAAATATTAGGAACGGTACACAATATAAAACTTAGTAACTTTTTTTAAGTTTATAATATTCGACATATTTTAAGATTATATTAAAAAATTATTGAAATATCGAAAACACATAAAAACATGACTTAAAAAAGTTCTAACAAATGAAAATGACAATAAAACATCCACGCATTTTATCGAAAGTTATAAAAGTTTTGTTACTTGTAATATGTTTTATCTGCCCCCTGGAATTAATGTTTAGAACCTTGTTCCCAAGGTTTGAAAAACATCCGATTGTTGTCTATTACTCGTATTTACCTGCTGGATTTTTTAATCCGGTGGACAGTCCATCTAGAAAGGCCCTCCTGGATGAAGTTACAGAATCATCAACCCATACTTTACTTGTAGTGTGTCCTGCGTTTACCCACGTTTCATCAAGGTAATAAATCTTCCTGTTTTGATTTCTATATTTCCCAATTTTTGTTAAATAATCCCTCCTCCATAGCACAATTTCTTCTCTATCCAGTAGTAAACTATTACGACCCCGTTTTTTCCATTTGAAATTTAAATGCTTCAGTAACGCATGGAAAGTTGATCGTTTGAAATTTGGCAACGTTGTATCTCCATTTACCTCCTGCAGTACTTTATCTATAGTAGGTATTTCATTCCTAAAGAAGAATTCATGCACTTTCCTCCTAATCGCATGCTTATCAGCTTCATCCAATGATTTAACAATACTTTTGCGATGTTTACTGGTCATTGGCTCAGAAAAGGTGTGATTTTTTTTGTATTGTCTTAACACATTAAACACTGATGCGCGACACACCCCAACTTTGTGAGAAACCTTCACAACAATTTCTTTGATGGTTGATGCCTCGTTCTCCTCGCGCTCGATCTTATATACGAGTATATTCAAAATGACCTCTTTCATTTCTGCACTCAGGTGTCTTTTTTAGAGCGTTTCCTAGGTGGACTACAGGAGTTTACAACTTCATCGGCAGTATCTGTACTACTGGGCATTTTGCGCAAGCAGTTGATAACAATAACAATCAATAACAAGGTATAACAATAACAACGACAAACTCAACAACTTAATAAGATAACAAACGAAAACGTCCAAGGAAATATCAAATTGCAATGATGCACACGACATACGTAACACGTCTGAACCTGAATGTGACTCTGCCTTGATACGACTGCTCTGCCGCTCGGCATAGGCATTTAATTGCGAATTGACCAATGAGGGCTCCTGTTTTACGTCGAGACGGCGGTGTTAGCGTGAAAATCACCCGAACCTTTTGTTTACATCCGGTCTATCTCTTATCTGAATATACTGTAGTAAAGACACTATGTTCAATTAATGCACTGAGACAGTACGTTGACATTCTTATCTTGTGTGGCAGATATATTTAAAAGAGGAAAAAGAAAGAACACAAAATGGAACATCATTATCAGTATTGTAACTTGTAGCATGTCGTTTTTATCTGCCTTGACAGACTTGACACATGCGCCAGGAAAATTGTCATTCTATACTCAAGGAAGAAGGCTTCCTTATTTCACCATCTTCTTCGAAGCTTGAAAATTGTTTGTTTGCATGATTGCTTTGATTACTGACTACCCATTTTATTAATACTGAACATATATTCCAAAAATTATTGAAATCGGATAAACATACGTAAGTGTTTACATCTTTCTGTCACTCAGTATAGTTCACTTACCCATTGCTTATCATAAAAAACGTACCTGCGTGTCGATTCAAAATAACAGGGACGCTGCAGAGAAAAAAATCGTCTTCTCTTTGACAACTCTCACGTAGCTTCAAAGTGTCGAGACATAAGTATAATATACCTTTTCCTTCAATGTTTCCATGTTGAAAAAAATAACAAAATCATCGGTAAGTATGCTTCTTATTGTTTTGCACAAATCACTAATTTATTGCTTGCAACGGCTTGGCTTGAAATTGACAGTGAAAATGTCACTTTATTATAACCAGGACAGGATCGCTACCACGCAAAATTCAAGTGTCTTCAGAAGTACAGAATTGTACATGTACCATATTTGTGACTAATATCAAAGAAAAAATGTAGAACCACCTCCAAAATGTTCTTTTGCTGGAAGCTGACGGAATATATCTCCTGAAATTCATAAGAATTGGCCAAAATTGTAGACAGTTTATACAGGGTGGCCAAACACGTGACGTCATAAAAAAAAAATTAGATTCCCCACATCGAGAGGAACCCAAATCACCCCCATATATATGGTCCGATTTTGTTTAGTTTAGGAGTTATGATTTTTTTTCGGATTTTTCGAGAATTTTTGAGTTCTGTGTTTATTTTTACCATAACTTCGTTAATAATTGTGATAAATGCCTGCTTTTTTCACGATTATGTAGCTAAGACCTAAGGCTTAACTACCATATAATCATTCAAGTCATGTAACTAATACTACTTTTTAATTTTTTTCAAAATCTTCGAACATAACAAAAAAGTAAAAAAGTGCAACAACTTTGAACGTTTATAAAAAATTGAAAAAACATGTTCTTACTATTCGTAAGTATCTTAAAAACTTCCTTACGGTATCAGCTATTTACCGTAAAAATTTCATCAACCTAGCTTTACTACATGCTACCGTAATTGTGGCTCAAATAGAACCGAACCCAAAATTGGATAACCCTCTGCTCAATAGAAATTGTTAGTTTCGGAAAAAAAAATTGCAAAAACCACAAAAACACGTTTGATTTTTACTGAACAGCAGATTATTATTCATTTATGTTATTTACAAGAGGTTTTCAAAATGTCTGCCTCTAACAGAAATGCACAGTGTACACCTACGTATGAAATTTTGTTTTAAATCTCTAAATGCTTGTGTGTTGTTTTTCAACACATGTGTCGCTTCTTGAATTTTGTTCCTCAATGAATTTTCATTTGCACATTCTTGGGCGAATGTTATGTCTTTAAAATATCCCCAAACAAAAAAATCAATGGGGTTGAGGTCAGGGGAGCGTGGAGGCCATCGTATCGGTCCGTTTCGTCCGATCCATCTGTCTGGGAACCTTTCGTTTAAGTAGTTTCGCACGATCGTTGCGTTGTGGCATGGTGCACCATCATTCTGGAACACCATGTTCCGTCTGGCTTCCAGGCTTGAATCTTCCAGCAATAATGGTAGGCTATTTTCAAGGAAGCTTTTGTAGGCTACCGAATCCAACCTTGACGGCAGTTCAAATGGACCGATAAATTCCATATTGAATATTCCTGACCACATGTTCACACTAAAACGGTGTTGAAATGTCGACGGCCTTGACTGGTGGGGGTTTTCAACAGCCCAAGTATGTAAATTATGGATATTGAATATCCCTGTTCTTTCAAAACGTGACTCGTCAGTCCATAAAATTTTATCAAAAAAATCGGGATCCTCTCGTTGTCTTCGCAGCATTGTCTCGCAGAAATCCACTCTTAACTGGTAATCTGAAGGCATCAACGCTTGAACTCTTTGAACATGATAGGCATGATAACCTTCTTCATGAAGAATATTTTGTATCGATGTTCGTGGTATTCTAAGGTTTTGTGCCATAGATCTCGTACTCGTTGAGGGATTCCGGCTAATTTCTTCAAGTACTACTTCTCTGCGATCCGGATCAGCTGTAGGATATCCTTCATTGCTTCCTCGTCCTGGAATGCGGCCTGCCATGAAAGTGTTATGTGTGTTAATAAAAACACGGTGGTCTGGGTAATGCTCAGGTTGTGGTCCGCCTCGGCGTATAAGTTGTTCCCGGTACAGCTGAGCTGCTAAAGCGCCGTTGCCTTGAGCAACGCCACAATAATAATGCATTTCTGCATATTCACGCAACGTATAATGCATCACAAACTTCTTAGCAAACAAAGTCCAAATCAGTATGCAAAGCAGAGTCCCGGAATATCCAATTTTTTAGAGCTCGAGGTTTCGGCTGATATGGCCTCTTATTTCGTCTGCAGGTGACTTAGCCTTTCGGGGTTATTTATACCAGAACGGCTGACGTGTCCTGTGCCGTAGATGAAGTGGCTGGTCGGTGGTGATGACGTGTCCTCTGTTGGTTGCGAGACAATGCTGCGAAGACAACGAGAGGATCCCGATTTTTTTGATAAAATTTTATGGACTGACGAGTCACGTTTTGAAAGAACAGGGATATTCAATATCCGTAATTTACATACTTGGGCTGTTGAAAACCCCCACCAGTCAAGGCCGTCGACATTTCAACACCGTTTTAGTGTGAACATGTGGTCAGGAATATTCAATATGGAATTTATCGGTCCATTTGAACTGCCGTCAAGGTTGGATTCGGTAGCCTACAAAAGCTTCCTTGAAAATAGCCTACCATTATTGCTGGAAGATTCAAGCCTGGAAGCCAGACGGAACATGGTGTTCCAGAATGATGGTGCACCATGCCACAACGCAACGATCGTGCGAAACTACTTAAACGAAAGGTTCCCAGACAGATGGATCGGACGAAACGGACCGATACGATGGCCTCCACGCTCCCCTGACCTCAACCCCATTGATTTTTTTGTTTGGGGATATTTTAAAGACATAACATTCGCCCAAGAATGTGCAAATGAAAATTCATTGAGGAACAAAATTCAAGAAGCGACACATGTGTTGAAAAACAACACACAAGCATTTAGAGATTTAAAACAAAATTTCATACGTAGGTGTACACTGTGCATTTCTGTTAGAGGCAGACATTTTGAAAACCTCTTGTAAATAACATAAATGAATAATAATCTGCTGTTCAGTAAAAATCAAACGTGTTTTTGTGGTTTTTGCAAATTTTTTTCCGAAACTAACAATTTCTATTGAGCAGAGGGTTATCCAATTTTGGGTTCGGTTCTATTTGAGCCACAATTACGGTAGCATGTAGTAAAGCTAGGTTGATGAAATTTTTACGGTAAATAGCTGATACCGTAAGGAAGTTTTTAAGATACTTACGAATAGTAAGAACATGTTTTTTCAATTTTTTATAAACGTTCAAAGTTGTTGCACTTTTTTACTTTTTTGTTATGTTCGATGATTTTGAAAAAAATTTAAAAGTAGTATTAGTTACATGACTTGAATGATTATACGATAGTTAAGCCTTAGGTCTTCTTAGCTACATAATCGTGAAAAAAGCAGGCATTTATCACAATTATTAACGAAGTTATGGTAAAAATAAACACAGAACTCAAAAATTCTCGAAAAATCCGAAAAAAAATCATAACTCCTAAACTAAACAAAATCGGACCATATACATATATGAGGGTGATTTGGGTTCCTCTCGATGTGGGGAATCTAATTTTTTTTATGACGTCACGTGTTTGGCCA
Source organism: Acanthoscelides obtectus (assembly GCA_963669975.1). Classification (NCBI taxonomy): domain Eukaryota; kingdom Metazoa; phylum Arthropoda; class Insecta; order Coleoptera; family Chrysomelidae; genus Acanthoscelides; species Acanthoscelides obtectus. The sequence goes on from CAVLJG010000005.1 coordinate 3,103,660, forward strand.
CCCTGTATAATATAAGGGATGTCAAGGAACTACACTATCGAGCATTAGAAAGATTTCAGTAGGTGTGCCACAGGGTAACAAATTAGTACCATCACTATTAACGATATTCCTGATGTTGTAGAACACTGGAAAAATACAAATACTGAAACTGCAATAGAGCTGTTAGATGATGACTAACATAATTGGTTGAATGTGAAAAAACTCAAATTGAACACAAACAAAACAAAATGTATGCTTATAGGAAAATTTTTAGAAAAAGATATGAAAAATCTGACGATTAATTATGATACAATTCAGGTACTCAGATCGTTTAAATATTTTGGCATGTATGTAGATAGTGAATTAAAATTTGAACGGCACTATGAATATGTTATTTCAAAATGTCCAAAAAGATAAATTTCATACAGTTTCGCATAGTCTAAGATTACAGACTAAAATTATGTACAATACTATCATTTTTCCCCAATATTTTGTTCATCGCAAAAACTGTATCTGGATTAAAAATAAATATACTAGAATAAATGTTATGCTAACAAAACTAAAATGGTTAAATATATATCAAAAATCTCATCACCTACTTGGTTTACATTTTCATCTTCAAGTTAAAAAATCATGTACCAAATGATTTAGAAAATCTTATTGTAATGTACAATACCATAGTTATTCTACTAGAGGTAGTGTACATTTTCATTTATAAAATAATATACAGGGTGGCGCATCGAAAACGAAACAGACGCATTTACTGGCAGCTGTTTTTTTTTTGGAAAAACGCTCAGATCCGTCGATTTTGTTTTCGAGGGGGACACAAGTTTGGCAAAAAATCACGTTAACACGTGCAGCCCCCCTGGGCGGGGCTGACACCAACCTTAAAATCGACGGGTCTGTGCGTTTTTCCAAAAAAAAACTGAGCTGCAGTAAATGCGTCCGTTTCGTTTTTGATGCGCCTCCCTGTATATAAAAAGGATTGTACGAATTTAATAAATTACGTAATGAGATTTATGCCAGTTTGAAAATGTTCAAAGGGACACATAGATGTGACATTTCATATATAAATATGTAAACTCGTTACTGTGTAACATTGATATTGCAGCATTAATGCTAAATAAATCTACAACAGATTCTAAAAACCACCAAATGTCAAGACAAAAACCTTTCGTTTCCTCTACCATAATAACAACCCTTAATCGAACGCAAACCTTGACATTCCCCGTTGGTGCGCAGGCGCAACCCATCGATCCCGAGTTGACGGCCAAGCTGCTGGGGCACGGCGTTGCCGTATCTCCCGTAGTGACCGTAGAACCCAGACGCAGGAAATTCCACAAGGCCATCACGTTGAGCATGCCCGCTCCCAGGGCTCATTCGCAAGGCATGATCAACCAATACAGCGGCTCGGCGCCCACACTCAGGCTGTTATGCTCAATCACGGGTAAGTCGGGGTTGGATATAGCGGTGTGAGACAGACGGGAGGGGTAACAAGGTTGACAGGCGACGTATAGGAATGGCAGGAGGAGTGGTTTTAGATCAGGCAAACATGCCACTAACAGAATTGTTTTCATGAAGTTTGGAATCGCCAAAGAATGGCGAGTAGCGTGGCGCAGCCTATGGTGGAAAACAATCTTTGTTCGAGTTGAGATACGAATATCCTCTAATTTTTTTTGAGTGCGTGCATACATTACGTGCATGTCTACCATTTCCTCAAAAGTGTAATTTTCCATCACAAAAACTGAGTCAAAATTTCTCGCAAAGAAAGTTACATGAATAATTCTTTTCTATGGGGTTGTCCAAAACAGACGCAGGAAAGTAAACACATATTAAAAAAAGAAAGATTGATATTCAAATCAAGTTGGGTACTTTATTTTGAAGGTTCATTTATACCATTTATGTATGAAAAATAATATCGCTCAAATGTTCACCACGACTGGATTTACAGACGTCCACGCGATGGTCGAAATTTTCAATGACATTTTGCAACATGGTCGGTTCTATGGCATTTATCTCGGCAATGATGTTGTTTTTGAGTTCTTGGAGGGTGGCTGGTTTGTTGACGTAGACTTTGCTTTTCAAATATCCCCATAAAAAGAAGTCCAAGGGGGTCAAATCGCACGTTCTTGGTGGCCATGGCACATTTCCTCTGCGCGAAATCACCCAATCACCGAAGAAGGACTGCAATCGATGGATATTGACGTTGGTTGCGTGGCATGTTGCACCGTCTTGTTGGAAATAAACATCGTCCATATCCATTCCTTCAAGTTGCGGCAAAAAATAGTCCTCTATCATCACGTGATATCGCTTAGAATTGACGGTAACGGCGCCCCGGCCGCATTTTCGAAAAAGTAAGGTCCGATTATGCCTTTTGACCACAATGCACACCACACCGTCACTTTTTGAGGATGCATCGGCTGCTCTTGATACTCACGGGGATTTTCGTTCGCCCAGATGCGGCAGTTTTGCTTGTTTACCGTCCCATTCAAAGTGAAATGCGCTTCGCCGCTGAACATGATTTTTGATGAAAAATTGGCATTAATTTGGCCAATCTGAGAACGTTCGGCGCGAAAAATGGTCGGCCCGACGCAGCTCTTGCGTCAATTGGATCTTGTAGGCGTGTACATTCAAATCCTTGTGGAGAATGCGGAGCAAACTGATTCTCGAAATGCCCAATTCTTGGGATCGACGCATTGTTGATTGTTTCGGATCGTTTCTCACACTCTCCTTCACAACAGCAATATTTTCCGGTGTGCGAACGCTCCTTGTTCGGCCAGAGCCTGGCAGATTTGCCACAGAACCTGTTGCCTCGAATTTACGCACCAGACGACCGATGGTTGTTTCGTTTGGGCGGTTGTTGCGACCGAAATGTTCACGAAGCGCGCGAAACGTGTTTTTTATTTTTGCACCATTTTTGTAGTGCTCTTGAATAACTTTAATGCGGTCTTCAATCGAATACGACTCCATAGCGATCAATGGTAAACAAAATGACATGTCGGTGACAGAAAGCAAAGATGGCGTCTATGTCAAATTGACGTTTACTTTCCTGCGTCCCTATTGGACAACCCTTTAGAAGAACTGACGCGTAAATGTCAAAACTTCATGCAGAATTGATTTTTTGTTTTCCGGGGCACTTGTGATTTTTTAGCAAAAATTAATAAACCAGTGACTTGCAATAGAACGGTTTTTTTTCTCTAAAATGGAGTGAGATACAAAAAAATACAAGAGACAAAGAAGTTGTATTTTTAGATGCTTAATCAAACAACAAATATTAAAGTTACAAAAAGGCAGTGACGTTTGTTGCATTACCGTACCCAAGTTTATAAGTGATTTTTTTCATATTTTTAATAAGGAGTGACCTATGAAATATCCCCGTCTATTTTCGAACACAATATGAATATTTTAGATTCTGAACCAAAAATGTGCTTAGCTTTCCCTGTTATTGCTTCAAAACAAAATCTAAAACGACGCATAAGCCCCTGCGCTTTCTATATGTTACCTGTATCTGCGATAACCCACTAGTTTTCAACGTACTATTTATCATCAGTGAGTGATTATATTACAAGAATATATTAGTCATTTAGAAAACACACTGTATAGGGATTATCAAAGAAACAACCTAGGTACTCCCTCCCGAGACAAAACTATGTTAGCGTGTTATATAATATACTCCAGATTTAAATAAAGACTAAAGAATTCATATTAAACATATTTAAAACGATACTTTTAAACATTCGACAAGCATACGTCTAACTTATCCCTCAAGTTTGAATATGATATGTGATAAAAAATCAGTAGCATATCTTGGATACGTTGGACGTAGCAAGACGATGTGTGGACTAATACCTTTAGGTGGAAGCTTTTAGTCATTTAGCTTCGCTTCAATCATCTAAAGCTTCCCAACGTATCATTGAATTCGTAACCCTAAAATATTATTCCTCACACAGATCATTCTAAAAAACCTTTCAAGTGACAGATGGTGAAACATTTCATAACAATTACTCCCTGATAAATGGTAATGCACATAAAACGTATTTTAAAACATAATATAGGCTGGTGGAAGTAACTGTCCATCATCAAGCCTCTCGATCTCTTGGATTCTTGGAATGGTATACATTTAAAGGTAAAGACAGTCTTGACTTGTACTTCAATAAAAAAAATTCAAGGAGTTATTGTGATGAGATTTTGTAATCTGAAACTTATTCCGGTTCTAGAAGCCTTTCTGTCACTTTTCCTTCAGTTACGTACTTCAAATCTACCCCGAAATGTGTTGGTGTTGTGTCGTTCTCTCTGTATTTTTGTCACCTGTTTATTTACGATGGGGTTGGCAGGCTTTCATCGCATTTTAGTTGCTAGACGCCTTCATAGATAGAATTAGAAAATTCAAACGGATAGTTGAAAATGCCTGTAGTAAATGCTTTCGTTAAAAACTAGATAAAAGAATCACTGGTGGATATCGGATATTAGAACATCACAGCACAAGTACAGCAATCCTTTTTGTTTTTTAATATCCCGAAAGGGGCGATCCAGATCGTCTTTCAACAATGATTTCGAAAAAATTACGTTACGGACGTAAGGACTACAGTAGTCTGAGGTTAAAATTTTCAAAATATACTAATATTATACGGGGTGTGGCTTGAATGAGGAAAAAATGTCGTGTTTAGGTAGTTAACAGAATGTTGCTTAGAAAGTTTCGAGATCCAGAGTACTTTCGGAAAGAGTAAAAAAAAAACCGATTTTTTCCAATTACATATACAGGGTGACCCATCCATGTGTGGACGAAATATTACTTATAAACAAATACATTTTGGGAAAATCTATTTATAGCATGTTTTACATGACATTTGAGGGCGTATTTCTAAAAATAGCCGTAAAAAACCCTTACGTGTCTAGTATCTAAAAAAGCTTATAAAAAAGTGAATCCAAACTTGCACAAATATACAGGGTGATACATTTGAAACTTTTCAGAAAAACTACAATTTGCGTTTTTGGCCACCCTGTATGTGCAAAAATTAAAATTCGAAAGATTAACAAATAAGATAAAAGCTGAGATGTGTGGGTTTTCTTTGATACAACATTCAGCACTCCAAATTTTAAAATGGCGGACTGAGGGGTTGCCGAGGTGGGGGGTTTTTCTAGAAAGAACACCTTATACCTCAGTAGTTAACCACCAAAACCCCATAGTATGTTATATCAATTTTCTTCTTTTGAATTGGTCTATCCAAATATGCAATAAAATTTGAGGCATTCCATTTGAAAAATCGCAACTTTGATATGTAGGTCGAAATTGGGACACCCTGTATAATGGCCAATATTTTATAAATGTGCCGTCAAATGTCATCTATAATATCTCATATCTCAAAATGTATTGGTTTAAGAGTAATATATCGTCCACACATGGATGGGCCACCCTGTATATAGTACTTATGCCATCTTGTAGAGGAGAAAAAGTGGTAATGTCAATCTACAAGTTATTTTGAAATCCCAGTACAAATACTGAACAATTAATACCATTTTTGTAAAATACTTTTTTTTTTCTGTGGAAATATACTAAGTGACATATAAATCCGAACACCCAGTTTAAATGGTTTTATTTTAATAAAAGTTGGTGAATGTATTTATCTTACTGTAAAATAACAAGTGAAAAAATTTTCAGCCTTATCAGTTGGACATTCCGGTTTTTATACTGCTTTTTTTTTAATTCAGTAACGCTCTAAAAATGAATATTTCAGTCGCAGTAAAGAATCAACGTTGGCGGATTTTGGTTCTTGACATCCTTTACGATCGGTTACGATGCCTAGAGTACGGAGACCTGTAAGATTTCGTCAACTTAGTGAGTTTGATACGGGCCGTATAGTGGGACTTCGGGAAGCTGGACTTTATTTTCGGGCAATTGCAGTTAGAGTGCAAAGAAGTGTAGACACTGTGGTTAGGTGTTGTCAGGCATGGCTTCGAGAAGGCCGTACGCAAAGAGCAAGGGGCGCTGGACTACGCCGTAGAACAACAGACCGTGAAGATCGCCGCCTAAGATTATTGGCCTTAAGGGACCGTTTCTCCACTATCAGGTCCATTGCAAATGAATGGTTTGCAGAACACGGAAGACCTATTGGCATGCGAAGTGTTTACCGACGAATGAGAAGTTTTGGCTTGTTTTCATACCGGCCACACTGGGTCCTCCCTTTAACTCGAGAACACCGACGTAATCGCCTTGAGTGGTGCAGACAACGGTCACTCTGGGATCAGGAATGGAACAGTATTGTCTTTAGTGACGAGTCTCGATTTTGTTTAGGCATGCACGATGGACGTGCCAGGGTGGTGAAAGGAGGAATCCACAGTTTTTTGTTGAAAGACATGTTCATCACACTGTTGGAGTTATGGTTTGGGATGCTATAGCTTATGGTTCCAGGTCACCTTTAATCTTCATCAGAAGTAACATGAACGCGCAGCGTTATATCCACGAAGTTCTAGAATCCCATCTTTTACCCTATCTTGACACCCTGGCAGATCCAACTTTCCAACAAGATAATGCACGACCACATGTTGCAAGAGTCACAATAGACTTCTTTCAACATAATGATGTCACATTGTTACCATGGCCACCAAGATCTCCCGACTTATCCCCAATTGAGCACGTGTGGGATATGATGGGTAGGAGATTGCTCAATTTGCAACGTCCTCCTCATACTCTAGAAGCACTTCGAGAGGAGTTGGTGGTTGCCTGGAATGAGATACCACAGGAGGACATTGACCACCTGATCAGAAGCATGCCTAGGCGCGTTGGAGAATGCATAGCACATCAGGGTGCATCAAATTATTAAAGGTCAAAGGGCTTTAAAGCAGTGCAATCATTTTGAAATTTTTATCATTTACTTATTATGCTTCATTAAGTACTTATACAAAATTTTATTAAAATAAAACCATTTAAACTGGGTGTTCGGGTTTATATGTCACTTAGTATACTTTGAATCAACAACTTTGCCCCCATAGAGTTTCCGATATTCCAGCAGTCGAACCTGAAACACCCTGTATATCTATGCCGATAACCGCGCACTGTGTTAATATTCTTCATATATAAAAAATATGAATTTTAGTCCGAGTAGTGTGATGACAAGAAAGTTTGCCAGCCCCGTGCTTCCTGTTCTCTGACGACGAATGACGTCATTGTGACGTCACAACCGTCCGAAATGTAAATAAATATATGTTGTGTAATGCACAGTGTTTGTGGTCCATCTTATATCGAGCAATGAAACGTGGCGCAAGTAAGTGAAAAATTCAAAGTTTGCATCCAAACTCGACATGAATTCTTGAAGTAGCACAACGAAAAAAAAAAATACTGTTTAACAGGAGAGTTTTAGGACAACTACACTTCCCTCCGTCTGAATGACTATAAACGGAATTCATAGAATGTTGTAGATTTCCTCATGCCTATTATTATTAACCATGTCATTGAATTCCAGAGTCATTATAGTAGTTCAGGTACATATAAATTATTTTATTTTCTTCGCAACGATACAGTTTTGATTCACTGCCCGCGATTGATCAGTCATAATGACGTCATTAGTAGTCATCTATCAAGTCATGGTCTGCGTAAAATCGAAAATAGTGATGAGAGAGAAAAAGATAGTTGCTGTAACTCACATGTTGAGCTTGAATCTTATTTATTGCAAGAGAAGTCTTTAAATAATTAAGCGTGATTATCGATGGGTTTTTAAAATTCCCAAACTCTAGACACTTGCCACGCCTGTTTTTGTTAATTAATAAAACACAACGATAAATAATGGTTCACACTGTTCACATCAGGGTTTTTTTCAAGGGGATATTGAACAAACGTCATCAGGACACGCATTAAGGCACGTGGTCCGAAGGTATATAAAAAGAACTTACCGCTGAGGGTTAAAATCCCCTTAAAAAAAATGGAAGACGTAGCACCCAAACCAAAATGACTAAACTTAAGTTACACAAGAAAAGGGTGCTAGTCCATGAATTGGCGCTTGGGGCCTAATATCCCAGAATCCGGAAAATGACCACGACCTCAACGGAAACAGAAAAGCGAATCACGCAGAACACGTAACGTTCTAGAAGAAGGTATCTTGAGTGGCCTTGAAGAAGATATGTTTTATAGGAATCCAACTAGCGGAGAGAAACTACAGAGTTTTTTGCTGATCGTCAACACCATACTGACTCGCTGAGAAAGAAAGATATAATACGGGTGAAATTACACAATCAATAAACTATTAAATTTGCCAAAAGGAAATCATTGAAAAGGGTTTGGCCTACGAATGGGCACTCTATTATCAATTACTTCGGTATTTGGGAAAAAATAAAATTTGGCTAAATTGACGTTTCGTTTTTGTGAAACCATCATCAGCTTTATATTTTTATAACCTCCGAAAAAAGTACACCCGGTATCTAGTAACGTCTTTTTCTACGAATTTAACGATATATCAGATAAAAATAGTAATAATAAAAAACCTTTGCCTAATTTATTTTATCGCAGAACCACAAAGAAGGAAAAAGTACTTAGCATAAAGTGGAATAACAACAGTGAAATTAGTGTTATCACATTGAAAAAATGATTAATGACATAGACACACACTTATATAGTCACAGTCAAAGAATCAAAAAAAAATAAGCAAAAATGGTTTGGCCAGATTTTAGTAGTTTTTGCTTATCTTGGACACCCTGTATAAGCATTAAAAGTCTGAATAATTATATTGAGGATACAAACTCAACAGTTGAAGACGCAGCCTCTCTCTCTCTCTGTATTATTTTATGCAGACATTTTTCGAAAAAAATTGTAACTAATGCGGTGTTAAAAATTTCAAATTTCCACGTGCGCTCCCAGGGGTATTTCGGAAAAGATCTCTCAAAGGTAACTAACTACTAAATTAATATATTGTGATATGGGCTGCCCCCTTTTATTTTAGAATGTCTATTCTTTCATTCATTTGATTATTCTTTTTTTTGTACGTTTCCGTTTTTATACATATATTTAGGTACATGTTGGAAATGAATGTACGCAGTTGATGTCTATCTGTTTATTTTTTGGCCCAGATAAATCACTTGATGAACACTTTTTATAAGAGCCCATTCGGAGTTTTGGTTTGGTTACGTACAGGGCGATCTTGAAAATGTTCAACAAATACACAAATCAGGATTGAAAACTACCCACTACGTAAGTTATAGTAGAATTTTTTCACGATGATGACGAAATTTTTTTATTTAGCAGATGTTCTTAAACTAGCTCCAAAAACATTGTTTTTTCTTGAAAACTGTGCGGGATGGCCTATTCTATGTAGGGGTAGGAGTAGTTTTCACCATTCTCTCAACTTTTATAATATATATACAGGGTGTCCCAGAAGTCTACGTCAAGCCGAAACCGGGTGATAGGCAAAGTCATAACAGCTATCAGAAAAATATTTAAAAAAATTTTATGTATGTGTTTTGAAAATTATAGGTCTTTGAAAAAAATATAGAAATTTCTCATCCTACGGCAGTCTGTCAACTCCTGTTACTACAAATATTAACTTTTATTGGATTTTATTTTTACAATGTAATGATGAATAATGCATCTTCAAACTGGTGTCTCAACCTTACTGCCAACTTTTCTCGTACAGGAAAAATTGCCACTTATTTCCCAACCAAGTATTCCAAAGTAAAACTTTGCTCAACTTTAACTGGATGTACTGGAAAAAAATGTACTACGAGAGTTTGGCAAGTAACCTTAAAAGTTGGCACATTTAATAGGGATTCCAAAATGGTATAACACTTAGAAGATTACTCGTTAACTTATGCACAATTTTTATTTGAAGAAAAACTGATGAAAATTTTTCAAAATTTCCTAATTAAACAGCGATTATGAAAACGCACAAGGACCCTTAAGGATAACTGTTTGCACAACAGTGGGCGTCAAAATGCTGCTGATGATGATTTACCTTTACAGCAAATGTTCAAACTGTTTTCCTTCAGCCGCAATACACGCTCGACATCTTCTTAAAAAAGATCGGGTTATTAAACGAGGGAATCCACGGTTATTAACAAACTCAGCTGCTTCCAATAGTCTTTGCCGTAGCTCAGCTACATTTTGAATCGGCTTGAAATACACTTTTTCTTTTACAGTTCCCCAGTAGAAAAAATCTAAAGGTTTCAAATCAGGTGATCGGGCTGGCCACGGTATTGTACCAGACCGCCTTATCCATCTGCCTGGAAAGTTTTGATCGAGATACTCTCTCACTGAGAGTGCATAGTGCGCTGGGCAGCCATCATGCTTAAACCACATGTCCCTGTAAATACTCAGTGGCACGTCCACCAATAAATTTTGTACATGATTTTTCAAAAAATTCAAATAAACTTCAGCAGTCAAAGTCTCTGGGAACTCAAACGGACCGATTATTTTACCATTTAAAATTCCTGTCCAATGGTTTATCTTGAAGCGATATTGAGATTCATCTTCTCTCATAAAATGTGGGTTTGCTACGTGCCACTCGTGTAAGTTATGCAGGTTCATGTACCCATCTTTCTTAAATGTGGTCTCATCCGACCATAAAATTTTTTCAAAGAACTGTGGATCTTTCCTGTGTCTTTCTAAGATTGTGCGACAAAAAGCAACTCGGGGCTCATAATCCCGGGGCAGGAGAGGTTGAACACGCTGTATGTGGTATGGATGAAGCACATCACTTACTTGCTATTGCACACTTTGATACCGATCAGTACTCCTTCGTTTACTACGCATCTTTACATGTTCGTGCTTGTTGATTTCGTACTGTTACTAATTTTGGATTCGTGAACTGGACTGTTGATCGCTTGTGATTTGGATTTGGACTGTTTAATTGCTCTTCAAAACAACATTTGCTTTCCTTAGAAAGACGTGGTGCCAGGAGCTGTCGAAGAAGACCCGAGTACTTCAGTGCGTGCAATAGAACTAAAAACAGGTGTGCCCAAAAGTACAGCCCATAGAATCTTGCAAAAAAACGTGTTCCATCCATACCACGTACAGCGTGTTCAAGCTCTTCTGCCCCGGGATTATGAGCCCCGAGTTGCTTTTTGTCGCACAATGTTAGAAAGACACAGGGAAGATCCACGTTTCTTTGGTCAGATGAGACCACATTTAAGAAAGATGGGTACATGAACCTGCATAACTTACACGAGTGGCACGTAGCAAACCCACATTTGATGAGAGAAGATAAATCTCAATATCGCTTCAAGATAAACCATTGGACAGGAATTTCAAATGGTAAAATAATCGGTCCGTTTGAGTTCCCAGAGACTTTGACTGCTGAGGTTTATTTAGGTTTTTTGCAAAATCATTTGGAAAATTTATTGGAGGACGTGCCACTGAGTATTTACAGGGACATGTGGTTTCAGCATGATGGCTGCCCAGCGCACTATGCACTCTCAGTGAGAGAGTATCTCGATCAAAACTTTCCAGGCAGATAGATAGGGCGGTCTGGTACAATACCGCGGCCAGCCCGGTCACCAGATTTGAATCCGTTATATTTTTTTACTGGGGAAGTGTAAAAGAAAAAGTGTATTTCAAGCCGATTCAAAATGTAGCTGAGCTACGGCAAAGACTATTGGAAGCAGCTGAGTTTGTTAACAACCGTGGATTCGCTCGTTTAATAACCCGATCTTTTTTAAGAAGATATCGAGCGTGTATTGCGGCTGAATGAAAACAGTTTGAGCATTTGCTCTAAAGGTAAATCATCATCAGCAGCATTTTGACGCCCACTGTTGGGCAAACAGTTATCCTTAAGGGTCCTTGTGCGTTTTCATAATCGCTGTTTAATTAGGAAATTTTGAAAAATTTTCATCAGTTTTTCTTCAAATAAAAATTGTGCATAAGTTAACGAGTAATCTTCTAAGTGTTATACCATTTTGGAATCCTTATTAAATGAGCCAACTTTTAAGGTTACTTGCCAAACTCTCGTAGTACATTTTTTTCCAGTACAGCCAGTTAAAGTTGAGCAAAGTTTTACTTTGGAATACTTGGTTGGGAAATAAGTGGCAATTTTTCCTGAACGAGAAAAGTTGGCAGTAAGGTTGAGACACCAGTTTGAAGATGCATTATTCATCATTACATTGTAAAAATAAAATCCAAAAAATGTTAATATTTGTAGTAAAAGGAGTTGACAGACTGCCGTAGGGTGTGAAATTTCTATATTTTTTTCAAAGACCTATAATTTTCAAAACACATACATAAAATTTTATTAAATATTTTTCTGATAGCTGTTATGACTTTGCGTATCACCCGGTTTCGGCTTGACGTCGACTTCTGGGACACCCTGTATATAGTATCTGTTTTTTTTTTCTGGTAGAAAAATTAATTAGAGGGTTACCGAATCTCGAAACCAAATCAAAACTTTGTGATAAATGAAATGTCATCACTTGAACCTAGGACTATCGTGTCAAAATTCGCATTCACTGTTTAACCGTTAAATTTTAACTAACGCATGACTTTTGAGAAGAACCCCTTACCGCGTACTTTTTTTGTATATAGACCTTGAAACTCACCCTGTAAACTGTGTATTTTCACTTCACGTTTTGATTCTACGGATACGGGGGGTGCACAAAAGGTACACGATACCGAACCGATTTTGTGTGAAAGATGTTCAGTTTGTAGTAACATCGGTTCGGTTCGTGCGGTTTCCGTACGCCTCGTATCCACTTTTGCCTTTTAGTCGTTAATTTTTTTTGTTGTTTTATGAATAAAATATAAAATCACGAAAACACAAACTGCAATTTTTCACCTTTATTATAGATTTGCTGCATCTATAGTGCACTCAATAGACTTATATTCTTGGAAAAAATCGTAAAGTAATTGGAGCGTTCGAGCTTAGAAAATTTCAACTTTGTGACCTTGCACAGCGAAGGGTTATTCAGATTTTAAGCTTGATATCACAGGAAAGACGGTCAGAAACTGAGATATGCATATTAGAACTAAAACAGCTATGCTACAAGATGACAAAATCATGTGGCTACTTATTTGTTAGAGAAATACTACCAGTCCACGCCCAATTATACTAAGTGACATATAAATCCGAATACCCAGTTTAAATAGTTTTATTTTAATAAAATTTTGTATAAGTACTTAATGAAGCATAATAAGTAAATGATAAAAATTTCAAAATGATTGCACTGCTTTAAATCCCTTTGACCTTTAATAATGTGTGGATGCACCCTGATGTGCTACGCATTCTCCAACGCGCCTAGGCATGCTTCTGATCAGGTGGTCAATGTCCTCCTGTGGTATCTCATTCCAAGCAACCACCAACTCCTCTCGAAGTGCTTCTAGAGTCTGAGGAGGACGTTGCAAATTGAGCAATCTCCTACCCATCATATCCCATACGTGCTCAATTGGGGATAAGTCGGAAGATCTTGGTGGCCATGGTAACAATGTGACATCATTATGTTGAAAGAAGTCTATTGTGACTCTTGCAACATGTGGTTGGGCATTATCTTGTTGGAAAGTTGGATCTGCCAGGGTGTCGATATAGGGTAAAAGATGGGGTTCTAGAACTTCGTGGATATAACGCTGCGCGTTCATGTTACCTCTGATGAAGATTAAAGGTGACCTGGAACCATAAGCTATAGCAGCCCAAACCATAACTCCAACAGTGTGATGAACATGTCTTTCAACAGAAATCTGTGGATTCCTTCTTTCACCACGTCGCCTTCTAACCCTGGCACGACCATCGTGCATGCCTAAACAAAATCGAGACTCGTCACTAAAGACAATACTGTTCCATTCCTGATCCCAGAGTGACCGTTGTCTGCACCACTCAAGGCGATTACGTCGGTGTTCTCGAGTTAAAGGGAGGACCCAGTGTGGCCGGTATGAAAACAAGTCAAAACTTCTCATTCGTCGGTAAACACTTCGCATGCCAATAAGTCTTCCGTGTTCTGCAAACCATTCATTTGCAATGGGCCTGGTAGTGGAGAAACGGTCTCTTAAGGCCAATAATCTTAGGCGGCGATCTTCACGGTCGTTGTTCTATGGCGGCGTCCAGTGCCCCGTGCTCTTTGCGTACGGCCTTCTCGAAGCCATGCCTGACAACACCTAACCACAGTGTCTACACTTCTTTGCACTCTAACTGCAATTGCCCGAAAAGAAAGTCCAGCTTCCCGAAGTCCCGCTATACGGCCCCTATCAAACTCGTTAAGTTGACGAAATCGTACAGGTCTCCGTACTCTAGGCATCGCAACCGATCGTAAAGGATGTCAAGAACCGAAATCCGCTAACGTTGATTCTTTACTGCGGCTGAAATATTCATTTTTAGAGCGTTAGTGAATTAAAAAAAAGCAGTATAAAAACCGGAAGGTCCAACTGATAAGGCTGAACATTTTTTCACTTGTTATTTACAGGAAGATAAATACATTCACCAACTTTTATTAAAATAAAACCATTTAAACTGGGTGTTCGGATTTATATGTCACTTAGTATATTAGAGAAATACTACCAGTTCATGTTCAATTGGTTTGCTGTTGTTTGCTGTCAGTTATAAAGTGACACACAGGAAGATGTGACACTTATGCACTTGTTTTGCTATTTTATTGATATACAGGGTGTTTCCATTAGGATATCGGAAACTGTGAGAGATACGAAGTCGCTTCGGAAAAAACGATGAGCCCTAATTTTTTTCCTGACTATTTGTAGTGGACTTTCAAAATAACTTGCATACTAACATTGTCACTTTTTATCTCTACAACATAGCATAATTTCGATTTCAATATGACGTCTCTCGTCCTCCAGCATCAACTTTATTTTTTCATACAGATGAATAGAGTGTTTGATTCTGATTCCAAAAATGTATAATACGTCATACTTTGACATTGCCAAACCTTAGTTATTTCAAAAAGCAGAATTTTCGAGGAAGACCTTGAAATTTCTTCCTGAGATGGCATTTTTAAGTAAATTGCATGTTTTCATTATTGTGCTCTACAAGATGGCTCAGTCAAATTTTCAATTCGACATTCATTGACGGATGAAAATTTTAAGGGAATAAAAGTATATGATGAAATTTGAACACAGCATGAAAATTTTCGTATCTTTTATAGTTTCTGAGATACCAATGAAACACCCTGTATACTAGAATCTATCACGTGGTAGCGCTATTTTTCCACGATTAATATAAAGGTTACATCAGTACTTTGGTGTGATTGATGATCCAACCCTGAAATCGAAACCCTCTTCTTATAGCAAGGCCACAAACAAAGCATTTTTAGACTAAAATTCTGTCTATTGAATGAACTATTATTTAAACTTTTCTTTTCCGTCCCCGTTTTGTTTTTTAGATCAGTCGTTTACGTTATTTCAAACATGAAAGAAGCTAATCATAGAAGAAAAGCAAATTGAGAATGATTTGTTTTAAGTTAGTTACCGACTGGTCTTTTCTGAAACCGTTGATATTGAATGCTTTTGCTTTTGTTGCTTAAAATCACTTTAGCATTGCTTCACTTATACATGGGTATGGTTACACTTACTCTTCGTCATGATTATTGTACGGCAAATTTTTTGGAAGCACACAATCGCTTTATAGAAAAAAGAACGTTGTTTTTGCTCTAGATATCAGCGCGACTATGTCGAAAAACATGAAATATGATCATAAGGGAAACCCTTACACGCTCATCCTCCATGCTTCTCTGGCGAGCACCTGGTGGAAAAGCCTTGAAAACCTTGGGTATCTTTTTTGTGTGCGGAAACCTTCCAGATGGAAGACTGTCCGTTGCTAAAAAAAGTTTCTTTGCACTTGGAAAAGGACTGCAAACACCATATTTCTGATCGCGATCTAGCTTTCTTCTAGCGCTACACCAACGAACTTTGCTCCTCGGATCTGTTCTCCATGATGCCGCGTGCCAGACAGACCCGCCTTACTTCCGCCTCAAAACCTAAGAGCCTAGGCTGTCGAAATTATGGTAAAATTTACACGAGGGGTCTTTCCCAGTTCTACTATCTTTGTGCAGTTCAAAGTTTCTTTAGGATCCTTATAGCAGCTATGGCATTTAGATTTATGCTTGCGCGTCAATTAGCGCTGCATCAAGAGTAAAAACAACTGAACCCGATTTTTCTAATGTATATCGAGTAATGTGTAAGCGTACCCTTATTAGTCTAGGAGGAATTGTACGTTTTTGTCACAATATCAAAATGTCTTTGAAAGTGCTGAAGAAAAATGTACCGCATAACTAGCAGTTATTCAGTTATTTCACGTTCTAACTTGGCGTTTTTTCGAAATTCGCCAACGGGCGGAAGGTATTTCATTTTGAATATATATTTCGCAAACCAAATGTTTACTTCTAGTTATGCATGATAACAGATATTTCTAAACGTTTCTGAAGCGATAACGATATTCTAACAATTTCCACCTGACTACTGAACTGGATCTATCATGCCTGACTGAATGTTGAGGAACGTTGCTTGTGCAAGAACTTGAGCTTCAAGAAATCTCGTCGCTGAACCGGATTTTTTCTCTACACACTTACATTTGCATCTGTACATATATTGTATCTCACTTACGACCAGTTATGGAACTGTTTAGGCGACTCAGCCTTCACTTTTGGTACTCTGGTATAGGCGGTGGGTCATGTCATCCTGTATATCCATAGTAACTGAAACGATCATTGATTTGCTGCTACTCCAGGCAAAAACATGATTACCCAGATCTAATTAGTGCCATTGTACATTCCTAAGGATCTTCCATTTTTTTCAGAAAAAGAAATTTGAAACTACTTTATTTACTCCACGTAACAATCAATACCACGCCTGTACTATAGGAATATATTGAGCATAGCAATTGGTATATTTCACCTTGGTATACATGTAGTTTTTGAGTAGTAAAGAAGATATCTAACACCTCTTTGCCATTCCCAACTTCTCGAAGCAAATACGCATCCTCACAATCGGATCTATTTAATGAGGAGTTTCTCAACAAATGCTTAACATTTTGAGAATAGATGCAAGCATACCGAGGCATTGCTTAATAAATCTTATAATACATTTTCGAAATTTTTCGGAATAACAATACCGGAAAAATGCGAACTAAAACAAATATATAAAAAAAAAATCGTAGCTATCTCGATTCGTAACGAAGGTCTGTATCGAAAAGACATCGGTACCTTTGAGGCGCTGAAAGTTTTTTTTTTGAAATTTGACGGGAATTCTAACAGTCAGGATCGTTTCCTGAGCTCAGTATCTTTATTTTTCAATCGCTATATAGTTTTTATCTTGCTTACGTATAGTAGTAATAGGCCTTGACAGAGCCGGAAACATGGTCATGTATCGTAAAGTAGCACGTAGTCGAGGAATTTAAAAAAACCGAAATTTTTGAACGAAAAGGGATTAAGAAATTAAAAAAACGCTATCTTAATGTCCGATGTTCCGACTTTATCACGCAAAAATCGTCAGGCTCGTATCTCCTTTATCTTCGGAGGAGATAGAAAGTGAACGTCGAACAGCACGAAAATCTACCGTTTTTCCAACTTTGACAGCCGTTTTCGATCGCGTTTCTCTCTAATGCGACGGCTCTCGCCGAGTTTCTAGTTTCCGAAACGGTATCGCTTTCCGTTAAAACCTTTCGCGAACCCGGAAAAAACGGAAAACCCGCGTCGATGTCAAACGCTCCGATCCAGTCTCGACACGCGACGATATACCTAAAACAAAAGATCAGTCGTTAATATAATCGACAAGACGCGAAATCTAAAAAAATCAAGCATATCGAACGCTCTCTTCATTTAGCTGTCGAACGACGCCGATCTCGAGTCGATATTTTGATAAACCGCGAGACGACTGATAAAAAAAGTCTCCGTACCACGCGAAAATCTACCGTTTTCTCGACTTTGACAGCCGTTTGCGATCGCGTTTTTTCCTCTTACCGCGACGACTCTCGCCCGCCCGTAAAGCGCCGAGTTTCCTTTCAAACGTTTCACGAACCCGGAAAAAACCGGAAAAACCGCGTCGATGTCAAACGCCGGATCTGCACCGCCTACCAATACCTACCTAAAAAAACAATCGATCACTCGTTAATATAGTCGACATAGATTTTCAGTAATGTTCAAAACGATTCTTGATATCAAGCCAATGCAGAATAATAACTTTATATCTTTTCAAACGTTTCGCGAACCCGGAAAAAACCAGAAAAACCGCGTCGATGTCAAACGCCAGATCTGCACCGCCTACCAATACCTACCTAAAAAAACAATCGATCACTCGTTAATATAGTCGACATAGATTTTCAGTAATGTTCAACACGATTCTTGATATCAAGCCAATGCAGAATAATAACTTTAAATCCTTTCAAACGTTTCGCGAACCCGGAAAAAAACGGAAAAACCGCGTCGATGTCAAACGCCGGATCTGCACCGCCTACCAATACCTACCTAAAAAAACAATCGATCACTCGTTAATATAGTCGACATAGATTTTCAGTCATGTTCAAAACGATTCTTGATATCAAGCCAATGCAGAATAATAACTTTAAATCCTTTCAAACGTTTCGCGAACCCGGAAAAAACCGGAAAAACCGCGTCGATGTCAAACGCCGGATCTGCACCGCCTACCAATACCTACCTAAAAAAACAATCGATCACTCGTTAATATAGTCGACATAGATTTTCAGTAATGTTCAAAACGATTCTTGATATCAAGCCAATGCAGAATAATAACTTTAAATCCTTTCAAACGTTTCGCGAACCCGGAAAAAAAGGGAAAAACCGCGTCGATGTCAAACGCCGGATCTGCACCGCCTACCAATACCTACCTAAAAAAACAATCGATCACTCGTTAATATAGTCGACATAGATTTTCAGTAATGTTCAACACGATTCTTGATATCAAGCCAATGCAGAATAATAACTTTAAATCCTTTCAAACGTTTCGCGAACCCGGAAAAAACCAGAAAAACCGCGTCGATGTCAAACGCCGGATCTGCACCGCCTACCAATACTTACCTAAAAAAACAATCGATCACTCGTTAATATAGTCGACATAGCTTTTCAGAAATGTTCAAAACGATTCTTGATATCAAGCCAATGCAGAATAATAACTTTGAATCCTTTCAAACGTTTCGCGAACCCGGAAAAAACCAGAAAAACCGCGTCGATGTCAAACGCCGGATCTACACCGCCTACGAATACCTACCTAAAAAAACAATCGATCACTCGTTAATATAGTCGACATAGATTTTCAGTAATTAAACGATTCTTCATATCAAGCCAATGCAGAATAATAACTTTAAATCCTTTCAAACGTTTCGCGAACCCGGAAAAAACCGGAAAAACCGCGTCGATGTCAAACGCCGGATCTGCACCACCTACCAATACCTACCTAAAAAAACAATCGATCACTCGTTAATATAGTCGACATAGATTTTCAGTAATGTTCAAAACGATTCTTGATATCAAGCCAATGCAGAATAATAACTTTAAATCCTTTCAAACGTTTCGCGAACCCGTAAAAACCCAGAAAAACCGCGTCGATGTCAAACGCCGGATCTGCACCGCCTACCAATACCTACCTAAAAAAACAATCGATCACTCGTTAATATAGTCGACATAGATTTTCAGTAATGTTCAACACGATTCTTGATATCAAGCCAATGCAGAATAATAACTTTAAATCCTTTCAAACGTTTCGCGAACCCGGAAAAAACCAGAAAACGCCGGATCTGCACCGCCTACCAATACTTACCTAAAAAAACAATCGATCACTCGTTAATATAGTCGACATAGATTTTCAGTAATAAAACGATTCTTCATATCAAGCCAATGCAGAATAATAACTTTAAATCCTTTCAAACGTTTCGCGAACCCGGAAAAAACCGGAAAAACCGCGTCGATGTCAAACGCCGGATCTGCACCACCTACCAATACCTACCTAAAAAAACAATCGATCACTCGTTAATATAGTCGACATAGACTTTCAGTAATGTTCAAAACGATTCTTGATATCAAGCCAATGCAGAATAATAACTTTAAATCCTTTCAAACGTTTCGCGAACCCGGAAAAAACCAGAAAAACCGCGTCGATGTCAAACGCCGGATCTGCACCGCCTACCAATACCTACCTAAAAAAACAATCGATCACTCGTTAATAAAGTCGACATAGATTTTCAGTAATAAAACGATTCTTCATATCAAGCCAATGCAGAATAATAACTTTAAATCCTTTCAAACGTTTCGCGAACCCGGAAAAAACCGGAAAAACCGCGTCGATGTCAAACGCCGGATCTGCACCGCCTACCAATACCTACCTAAAAAAACAATCGATCACTCGTTAATATAGTCGACATAGATTTTCAGTAATGTTCAAAACGATTCTTGATATCAAGCCAATGCAGAATAATAACTTTAAATCCTTTCAAACGTTTCGCGAACCCGGAAAAAAACAGAAAAACCGCGTCGATGTCAAACGCCGTATCTGCACCGCCTACCAATACCTACCTAAAAAAACAATCGATCACTCGTTAATATAGTCGACTTAGATTTTCAGTAATGTTCAAAACGACTCTTGAAATCAAACCGATGCAGAATAAGAATTTTAAATTTGATTCAGGCAAAGTGAAATAAAGCCAATTGCATGCTTCCAATCTGCGATTCAAGCTTGAGAATTGTCCCTCAAAGTGGTTATCTCTTTGTTTGCCAGGTGGAACAACAAGGGCCCAATGGGAAGACGTAACTGGATCAACGCCGTTGACGTTTGTAAACGACTGCGTTTCGTTCACTACCACGGTTTCGGCCAGGTTTTGGCTCATGGACTGCAGAAACGTTGGTGATGCGACCAAGATGGCTACGGAACTCTATAAGTGAGTATTACGGGTGAAAATGAAAGTACATCTTTTCAAAAGCATATTCTCTAGTTTTTCCATTTGACTGTAGCAAGTTGAAAAATAATTTTTATCACGATCGGGGAACGACTCTCGGCCAAACTAATCGGGAAACCAACTGCTTTATTATTATTGAAAGAACATTATTCTCCGTTAATTCCAGAATCAAATTATACATACCCGACTTAATCGGGAAACCTCGAACAACAACAGGCGACGATGTCGGCTAATTGTAATTTTTCTCACTCTCTCTCTCGACGAATACTAATACTAATATACAACATTCATTTTTAGGGAAGCCATCCATGTGCCTTTCATGGCGAAATTCGTGGTGTTTGCAAAACGCGTCGACCCACTGGAGGCCAGGCTTAGAGTGTTCTGCATGACAGATGACAAGGAGGATAAAACTCTGGAACATCAGGAACACTTTACCGAAGTTGCGAAGAGCAGAGATGTAGAGGTCAGTATTATAGTTAATTATTTTGGGAATTTACAATATTTTAAAATATAAATTTTTGGAATTTCCAAAGCCTTTTAGAAATTTCGAGAATTCTGAAAATTTTGTAAATTGGGAAATTGTTACAATTCCGAAAATCTTGGGAATTTGTGAAATTTTGATCTTTAAAAAAATTGTGAATTTTGAAAGTTTGCGATTTTGGAAAATTTTGAAGATGTTTAAGTTTCTGTAGATTTCAAAATTTTTGTAAATTGCAAATAGCAGAGACGTAGAGGGCAGTTTTATTACTAATTTCAATAGCAATTTAAAATTTAAAATTTCGAACATGCTGGTCACGTTGATTATTTTGATAATCTGGAATATTTTGGTGATTTTCAATATAATAATATATAAATAAATTCTGAGAAATCCAAAGCTTTAAGTTTTGAAAATTGGAAGAACTGTCAAAATTCCGGAAATTTTAAGAACTAAAATTTGGAAACTGCAAAAAATCTTCAAAATTTTGAAAATTTCGAAAATTTACTGTTTTGGAAAATTTAGTTTTTTAAAATTCTGTATATTTCCAAGAGCAGAGTTGTAGAGGTCAGTATTATGATTAATTGCAATAGTTGCTTGAAAATGAAAATCTGATAAATGAGAAATACTTGGAAATTTTCAAAATTCCGTATTTTGATATTCTTGAAAATTTTGACGATCTTCAATATCATATAATATAAATAAATTTTGATTATTTAGGTTTTAGGTATTTCGGAAATTCTAAAAAATTTGTAAAGTGGGAGAATTGTTAAAAAAATGTGAAATTTTAGTTTAATTTTGATAAACTTAAAAAATTTGATCATTTTCAATGTTTTAATATATAAATAAGCTTTGAAAATTCCGAAGCCTAAGTTTTGAAAAATTCGTAAATTCTGAAAATTTTGTAGATTCTGAGAATTATCAAGATTCCAATAATCTTGGGGATTTGTAAAATTATTAAACTTTACAAAATCTTTATAATTTTGAATCTTCAATAGAGATTCTGAAGATTTTTTAATTCTGTGAATTTTAAAGATTCTGTGAATTGCCAAAATTTTGGAAATCTAGAAAGTTGTGATAATTTTGAAAGATATGAATATACTGAAAATTTTGAAAAATCGAACACTATCAGAATATTGAAAAATTCCGACTATTTCAAAATTCTGATTTGGCAAATCTTCCAGGTGTTAGAGGGAAAACCGCAATACGTGGAATTTGCTGGAAACTTAGTGCCTGTAACGAAGAGCGGAGATCAGCTGTCGTTGCCTTTCAGAGCCTTCCGAGAAAATAGGCTGCCTTTTTCAGTAAGGGTCAAAGATCCACATGCAGAAGCTGTGGGCAGATGTTTGTTTATGAAAGAACCTAAGGTAAGTATCAATACAA
The DNA here is from genome assembly GCA_963669975.1 of Acanthoscelides obtectus. Lineage (NCBI taxonomy): Eukaryota > Metazoa > Arthropoda > Insecta > Coleoptera > Chrysomelidae > Acanthoscelides > Acanthoscelides obtectus. The sequence goes on from CAVLJG010000005.1 coordinate 3,126,310, forward strand.
ATTTCAAAATCCGCCACTCAAGTATAAAGTGACACTTAAATACCAAGCTGCACTTAACTTTACACATTAACAACAAACTGAATGTTGCATTTATATATAATCCTTATATTTCGAGAGTCGCTGTCAAAAGTAATAAATGTTGCAGGAGACACTTAACAATTGAGTATCGACGATGAACACCTCGACAGTTACAGTCTATTTCGGAAACGCCATCAATAACTTTCCAAAAAATAAAATTATCAGCTTCTCGGAAGTGACCTTGTACAATTTGAAATCGAGCACTTCCTCAGTTCGCATCGCATCTGATCAAATATTTTGTCACCACCGAAGTATGTGTGATATTTTCGGAACCTAACGAATAACATAAACGCTTTCATTGACTGCATAAACAAACGATGACGAAACTTTTTAATTAGCATGATAATGCGTTACGTGATTCATCTCTAAAAGGAATAATATTAGTCAACAATCTTACTTATGAATTCATTCAAAACATTTAAACGATACTGAGCAATCGATCTGTGCAGGTGCCCAAAGGAGAACCTCCCCAACAGCCAGTTTGCATCCTGAACATAGTTCTTCCCGAAGAGATTGTAATGGACACGTTATCCTTGCCTGACATGGAGCAACTACGAAGAAATACCTTCATCACCGAGAACTTCGACTACTATAGGCCAGATCCGCGGTTAGCTGACATGAGCAACTTGTTAGGTAAGTTGTAGGTTTCTAATTTCCGTTCTAGCTTTATCCGGAACCGGCCCAAAAGCTCTGCATTCGAATCTATACTGAGTGAAGAAATAAGACAAACAACTATACAAAGTCAGACCCCTGGGGAACTCCTGTGGCTGTGTAGTTATTATGTAACATATAACATCCAAAAAACATAATACCCCATTTTTCGAGATTTTCTTCAATTACAATACTTCCTTGCCAGTAGCCTACGAAGTAAAAATCGTTCACTTCGTGTTCCAGGACAAGACTGGGTGCCTCTAGCTACCCAACTAGGTCTGACCACTTCCGAGATAAACGTGATAAAGTCCGAGTACCCGGACAGCGTTGCCAAACAAGCGCAGAGCATGCTGCGCATGTGGCTCTCGTCGCAGTCCGGCAACAAGGCGCAGAGCAACACCTTGGAGAACGCCTTGAGAAGGATAGGAAGGGAGGACATCATACCGCAGTGCCTGAACGCTGACCATCATCAACAAGTGAGCAGGGTCAGGGAGGAGAAACAGGAGATCGTGTACAGGTTGAAAGGGGAAACGGAGAAGAGGGGATTGAAGGACAAAGATCAGGGTAGCAGGAAGATCATCGATGACCAGGCTGAAGGTTTGTAGGCAAAAGTCATGCCGTTGAACTTTGCTCTAAGTTAAATTGATAGGGATATTTTATTAGGTAGATTGAAGGCATATAGTATATCAGGCATATGTAAAAGGATGAAAGTTACACAAATTAATAGTACTATTTCATCAAAAATTGAAAATACACTAAGTGACATATAAATCCGGACACCCAGTTTAAATGGTTTTATTTTAATAAAAATTGGTGAATGTATTTATCTTACTGTAAATAACAAGTGAACAAATTTTCAGCCTTATCAGTTGGACATTCCGGTTTTTATACTGCTTTTTTTTAATTCACTAACGCTCTAAAAGTGAATATTTCAGCCGCAATAAAGAATCAACGTTGGCGGATTTTGGTTCTTGACATCCTTTACGATCGGTTACGATGCCTAGAGTACGGAGACCTGTACGATTTCGTCAACTTAGTGAGTTTGATAGGGGCCGTATAGTGGGACTTCGAGAAGCTGGACTTTCTTTTCGGGCAATTGCAGTTAGAGTGCAAAGAAGTGTAGACACTGTGGTTAGGTGTTGTCAGGCATGGCTTCTAGAAGGCCGTACGCAAAGAGCAAGGGGCACAGGACGCCGCCGTAGAACAACAGACCGTGAAGATCGCCGCCTAAGATTATTGGCCTTAAGGGACCGTTTCTCCACTACCAGGTCCATTGCAAATGAATGGTTTGCAGAACACGGAAGACCTATTGCCATGCGAAGTGTTTACCGACGCATGAGAAGTTTTGGCTTGTTTTCATACCGGCCACACTGGGTCCTCCCTTTAACTCGAGAACACCGACGTAATCGCCTTGAGTGGTGCAGACAACGGTTACTCTGGGATCAGGAATGGAACAGTATTGTCTTTAGTGACGAGTTTCGATTTTGTTTAGGCATGCACGATGGTCGTGCCAGGGTTAGAAGGTGACGTGGTGAAAGGAGGAATCCACAGTTTTTTGTTGAAAGACATGTTCATCACACTGTTGGAGTTATGGTTTGAGGTGCTATAGCTTATGGTTCCAGGCCACCTTTAATCTTCATCAGAGGTAACATGAACGCGCAGCGTTATATCCACGAAGTTCTAGAACCCCATCTTTTACCCTATCTTGACACCCTGGCAGATCCAACTTTCCAACAAGATAATGCCCGACCACATGTTGCAAGAGTCACAATAGACTTCTTTCAACATAATGATGTCACATTGTTACCATGGCCACCAAGATCTCCCGACTTATCCCCAATTGAGCACGTGTGGGATATGATGCGTGGGAGATTGCTCAATTTGTAACGTCCTCCTCAGACTCTAGAAGCACTTCGAGAGGAGTTGGTGGTTGCTTGGAATGAGATACCACAAGAGGACATTGACCAGCTGATCAGAAGCATGCCTAGGCGCGTTGGAGAATGCGCACCACATCAGGGTGCATCCACACATTATTAAAGGTCAAAGGGCTTTAAAGCAGCGCAATCATTTTGAAATTTTTATCATTTACTTATTATGCTTCATTAAGTACTTATACAAAATTTTATTAAAATAAAACCATTTAAACTGGGTGTTCGGATTTATATGCCACTTAGTATATGTAACTGACTGGTTTATATCTTGAATATTTGTGAAATGAAATAAAATACGTCCACTTTTCATCTTAATCTTTTATTGAAACTTAGAAATGATGTCTGAAAAATAATTTCCGTCTCTAGAAGCCTAAGCCCTCTTGATTACATTTTCCAACAGTTTTTGGTAGGTTTCGGAAGAAATAGTTTCAATCGCTTCCGTAATATTGTTCTTTACCTGCTCTACAGTACTTGGGTTTGATGGCATAAACCATATTTTTCAAATATCCCCATAAAAAAAATCAGGAACCGTTAAATCCGGTGACCTTGGTGACCAGTTGACATCACCAAATCGAGAAATTAAACGTCCCTGAAATATTGTTCGCAAAAGATTCATTGCTTCCCTAGCTGTGTGACAAGTTGCTCCATCCTGCCGGAACCACATGTTTTGCAGGTTAGATTTGAGGAGCTATAAAGTGTTGCACCTTATCACGGTAGCGCTCGCCAGTGACATTGCATTTAAATTAGTTATATATTGGCCACCCTGTATATCCGAGTTCCATTCACTGAGGTCCCTACGGGGCAAGGGCTCGATATTAAAACTTTGTTGTTTTGACGGGCATGTATCTTATGACTACATCGGACATCTCTATAAAATTTCAGCGGAGAAGAGAGGTAAGAAAGACAAGTACTCTGCCGAAGAAAAGGTCATCGAGAGCCCCGAAGAAGAGGAGGACGAACCTTTCGATAAACCGGTAGCTGAAAGGAGAGAGAAAATTGAGAAACGACTGAGCGCAGAAAGGACGATTCCTGCTTCTTCGCAACGGAAGGAAATTGTACAGGAAATCACGACGATCAAGCAGGAAAGGCTGGTGGAGGACAAAATCGCGGAAGTACAACAAAAGGTACATACATTTATTCGCAAATCTTTGAGTTTTTTTGGAATCGAGTGAGATTTTCCCAGTACATCAGTCAGGGTTTAGAAAATCATATGACGCCACAACAGCTCTTCTTAATTCACCGGACAACATCATCAGGGCCCTTGATAAAAAAGTATGTGTCGCCTTAGTATCACTAGATTTCTCCAATTGAATCCAAACTGAAATTTTATAGCTTCCATAAAATAACCTGCCAGTCTCAGCGCGTCTGAGTTTCTGGGGTTTTGTCAAATGAGCACTTTATTACCTCTGGTGTGCCTCAATTTTATGCCCTATCTCATTTTTAATTTATGTATCCGATATTGCTAAGTCCGTTCAAAATTCACAGCTGCACTCATGTGCGGATGACACTCACTTGCTTCATTTCCTTTACCCCGAAGACCTCTCGAATCCAATGAATCACAACGAATTTAAGTCTCACGATGTTTGATCTAACCTTGTGATTAGCAGGAACAGTCCCGCTCCGATGAAACCACAAAAACGACGACAAGTACTCGAATAAGCCCCGATAGCGGCAAAACCGTTACGAAGACCGTAGAAACCGTAAAAGCCACAATTCCAACCACTTCCACGGTGTTCGTAACCGGCGAGACGACGACAAAAACAATCACCACAACCACAGTGGAATCACGCACAACGCAGCCCGAGAAACATGTCGGTACGACGAGTACCGCGACGAAAACGGTCAGTACCACGCACAAGCCTACAGAGGATCACGACTTGCTGGAAGGGGTGACGGAGAGCTTCGAGAAGGTCCGAAGGGCCGGACCCAAGTTGATCGCCGACGAAGGTAAATAACTTTATGAGTACAAGCTCAGTGTTGCCAGACCTAGGGAAATTTCCCTATACCTAGGGAATTATGAGCAAGCTAAGGGAAATTTATTTAAACAATGAAATTGGCATTCAAGCACAAAATATTTTAAATGTTCTTCAAAACCCATCTACCATGTTGAATTTACATTTTCTAAACTTTCTGCTGCTAAAATGCAGATTTTATTTAAACGAGTTGAACGTGTGTTAAGAACAATTTTTGGATTGTTACATGGAAAAGGATTATTTAGATAAAACTTTGATTGAAAAAGTAGAATGTAAAAATCCTCATAATTTTGTCGAAATAGAAAACATTTATTTTGGTGTCTACGTAACAGGTGATTTTTTAAGAGGTATAGGATTTGATTTTCAAAAAAAAACACAAAAAACTGGAAAAAACGATTAAATCTTTATTGGATTCGATAGAACGGTCGATATAATTTAATTTTTAAAGATTATTTCATGTAAATGTTGGCCGCGGCTCCGCTTTAGATGGCCCATGCGCAAGGTCCAATTTTGGCACACTCTCTCCAACATATCGGCCGGTATCTCACGAATAAATGCTTCAATATTGGCTTCCAGTCCGTCAATCGTTGCTGGTTTGTCCCTGTAGACGTTAGCCTTAACATGACCCCACAAGAAATAGTCCAACAGCGTTAAATCACACGATCTAGGCGGTCAATTGACGGGCCCCAAACGTGAGATAAACTGTTCACCGTTACGTTCCGGCCATTGTCGTCTTTGCAGAAGTACGGCCCGATGATGCCACCGGCCCAAAATCCACAACCAACAGTGATTTTTTTCGGGATGCATTGGTAGCTCTTGCAATGCTTCTGGCTCGTCTTCACTCCAGATGCGGCAATTTTGCTTGTTAACGTACCTATTCAACCAGAAATGAGCTTCGTCGCTGAACACAATTTTTCGATAAAAATGTGGATCTTCCTCCAACTTTGCCAGCGCCCATTCAGCAAATTGGAAACGTTGTGGGAGGTCGTGTGGCTTCAATTCTTGCACCAGATGTATCTCATAAGGTTTTACACTCAAATCCTGTCGCAAAATTTTCCATTAACACTGGCGGATACAGCCGCAATATTTTCTTCAGTCCTCACTCTACGTCTGCGTCTTGGTGGTTTAATGTCCAATAATATAAACTGGGTTCGAAATTTAGTCACAAGCTTCCGAATAGCTCCCTCAGTAGGCCGACCAAATTGCCCGTAAATCGGAAGCAGTGCTCGATGCACTCTCTTAACCGAGCATGAATTTTGATAGTAAAATTCAATAATTTGCAAGCGTTGTTCGTTCGTAAGTCGATTCATGGTTGAATTATAGACCAAACTGAACAAGTTTGACAATGACACAAGACACGATTCACGCGTCATCTGTCAAAAACAGTGTTGCCAAAAAGATACTAGCAAAAAAATCACCCATTATAAGCAATAATGAACATAAACTAGATGATGCAGAATTATGTGACTTCAGAAAGAGGGGCTTAGATTTTTTAAAAGATTTGATAATAAAAGCAAAACTACCCTAAAACATATGTCACTCATATCACCAGATGAAGTAATTGCAAAAAAACCAAGCATCATTAGGGCCTTTAGTTTTCCACTTTTCCCAACTTGACAACTCATAACGTAAATGAAATAGACAAAGAATGGCGTTGCCTAAGAAATCTTGATTTAAGTGAATATACAAATTAATCAAGTATTTTGGGAAAATTAAAATCTGGTGATGATTCTCTTATGTTACCAACCTTAACTAACTTTGTGTTTAATCTGTTCAGTTTGCCACATTCAAGTGAAAACGTCGAAAGGATATTTCCCATATAAATCTAAACAAAAGTAAAATAAGAAATAAGTTATCGACTGAAAGTGTAAGTGGAATTTTACATACCAAAGTTTTATTGAAAAATGACAGTTGCTGCAACTTTAGCATCCCTAGTGATTTGTTTAGAAGAATGGAACTCAAAATTAAATTATATTACGTACTTTTGATTATTTTGCTTTATTGTTTTCTTAAAAACAAAATATTTTATGTTATGCTATGTTCGTTCGTTCGCTATTTATATATTTTTTTTTATATTTTTAATAATGTGCATACTTAGCTTATCATGTATTTTAGTTTATATTATATATTTTAAGAAATACCTGTTACGTTAATTAAACTAATCATACGTAAAAAATTTGTTTGCATTTGTTTATCAATACTTATACACCAAATTACAAACAATATCAAGGTGAATATTAAATATATAGGTAAAAGGAATTCTAAAATGAATATGATTGTTTAAGTTGTTAGGGAAATCACGGGAAATTTCAACAAAATATCTAGGGAGAAAAAAAATCGTCTGGCAACACTGGCTCTTATTTAACTTGACCTGATCATGACAGTAACTCAGCAAGGCCTTCTTGTTGCGATAGTTGTCTCTGAAAGTTGTAATAAACCATGGCGCGAAAATGTTCTCGGTTGAGTTCCATTTTTCTAATGACTTGGCGACACTTAAAAATTCACTGTCGTGAGAACACTGCACGTATCGTTGTGAAACTTTGAATTTAAGTTTACTAAAGAGTGAGGTTAAGATTCAGTACTGACGTTCGATCCGCGCGGCCTACTATGTTTCCATATGCAAAACTTAAAAGACATCCCTCGTATTATCCGTCAAATAGGGGCAGCTCAGCAGATTAAGGCCAAAGCCAATAATAGCGGTAACCGATACGTGCAGTTGACTGTTCCACAATGTTCGTATTTTATGTGTATTTCAAAATTGTGGAGAAACATTTATTCCAAGCTTATACAGTGATTGTACGTCTCAAGACACTGACAACTTGTGTTTGAATATCTTCCTCTTCTCTTAATGTTGATCGAAACATAGTATGGTGAGTCGCTGTGAGTATTCGTAATTCTTAGATGCATTTATTTCAATCGAAGTCTAGCTGATGGAAGGTTTAATTCGCTATGAGGTAAAAACAAATCTCGAACGTTTGGGCGAATGAATCCACATATATTTTGTTTATGAGATGGTTTTCAGTAAATAATACAAACCTAGGCAACGGTAGGTATGTAGACGTACTCCGTTCCCGAGAACGTTTTTTTTTTAGTATCGCCGATAAAAGCCAGTTTCAGGAGGCATTATCCCACGAGATAAATATACTCAGTGACAATACAAGTGTTACGCCCAGAAAAATAACTTCTTCAAGTTGATTCACAACTAGTTCAATTGGATCATCCGGATCTTGTAATACCAGTCGTTCGTAGTGAACGAGTGAAGGAATTTTTCAAGCAATGAACTATAGTGCTATAAAGAGCGGATCAAAAATAAACGAACTTGGGACCTTTGTCAACTGAGACAATGATATTTCGATCCTGGTTTTCTTCGAATTAAAACGTGTTTGCTTTTTCTATTTCCAGAACCCAGATCTCCGAAAGTATCGAAAACGCCGCCGCCAAGTCCAGCTGACTTTTTGAACAAAGAACAAACTACGACCATCCAAGGTGAGTCGAGGTTTTCGGCTTGGGTTTTTTCTAGGACGACGTGGCTTTTTAGTAGTTTTCGAGGTACACGGAACATTCATTTCCAAGAAACGCGATCGATGATCGAAATGGATGTTCTTTGTACAAAATGTGGCATATCAATACCCAATTTATCAATATCGAACAGTAATAGTTGCACACTTGCGTTTTTTGTAAGGATAAACAAACAGGTTTTAAATGTTGAACAGTCGGACATATATGGAGCATTATAATTTTATTTTCAAAAGGCTTTTTACTTTTTATGCAAAAACTGGCGAGAAAGTATATTAATCGCGAAATTCATATATGTTTTTTGGCTATTATATGATGTATACTTCGATCGTTTAGGTAGTCGTAGACTTTAAAAACTGTCGTCAAATAACCTTGATCAAGGTCAGGTTTGAAAGCGCCATTAGATGAACATTTTTCAAAGCTTGCAACCTTGTTCAACAAGATTATTCTCTAAGAAGCGTATTTTTCGAGATATTTCGATCTATCCATACTTTTAGAACACCCTGTATATTTTCGCGGATAAAACGACATCTATAACCTTTCTCGGTGGTAGCAATCAGCAGCTGTACACATTTTTACGGCTCCCAGTATTGTGGTTCAAAGAGGACAAAAATTCACATCTACAGTATATTCAGATAAGAGATAGACCGGACATAAACAAGAGCACGTGATCATCGAACGCTGTAACATTCGGCAGGGACGTATTAAGAGTCACGCAGTACATATTTTAGATAGTAGATGCTGCTTTGCGTAACTTTGTAGTAAATTAGCACAATTCGATGTGTATACGATTGGTGATGGATATAGGATCATGTGGGGGTGGGGTAAGAAATATATAATGATGTAAATATACATAAGGGTTTCAAAATTTTCGCTTCGATTTCCAGCTTCGGATGCCGCCTGATGTTTGGTGAAATACAGTCGAATATAATCTCAAAATGGCGTTTAAATTAGCCTAAATTAAAAATAATCGTATATCTCTTAAAATTGCTTTTAGAATATTGATTAGTATATTGTTTGATCTATAGGTAAATATGTAACCAAATTAAAACGTTCAAAACGTAAAAAAATGTGCATGGTTGAACATTGTCAGAAAGTAGATTCTTGAATAGGTTTTGCCAAAATGGGTTCAAAAATGTCAATAATTAATTAAAAAATACAGTAGCTTTATAATTACTTATAACTTACCGAATTTGATGAACGACATCTTTTATTGGAAAGATGAGCTTGATGAGCTTTCATCATCGCTACTGCCTGAAGCACCAACGTCAATAATGAATGGCTCGACTTGTTTCTCTAAAATATTGTCCAGTTCCCACATTCTCTTTTCAACTTTGTCTTTCACGTGCTTAATACAGTTTTCCCATTTTTGCGCTGTTATTAATTCTAGTGCTTCTTTGAAAAGTCCTTTGAGGTCACAAAATTTAAAAGTTGTATTGTGCTTAGCTATATAATTTTTAACCTCATGTGAGCTCAATGGGATTGAGCTCGCAATGGTATGGAGGTAAACGGAGCACAGTTTTATTTTGACTTGCTGCCATTTCGTCAATGGCGTATTTTTGATATTCCGCCTTGTGATCCATGACAATTCTTAATAATTGTACTTTCAGCATTGCTTCTTCAAAGTTGATATTTTTAGAGCGAGTTTACAACTTCATCGGCAGTATCTGTACTACTGGGCATTTTGCGCAAGCAGTTGATAACAATAACAATCAATAACAAGGTATAACAATAACAACGACAAACTCAACAACTTAATAAGATAACAAACGAAAACGTCCAAAGAAATATCAAATTGCAATGATGCACACGACATACGTAACACGTCTGAACCTGAATGTGACTCTGCCTTGATACGACTGCTCTGCCGCTCGGCATAGGCATTTAATTGCGAATTGACCAATGAGGGCTCCTGTTTTACGTCGAGACGGTGGCGTTAGCGTGAAAATCACCCGAACCTTTTGTTTACATCCGGTCTATCTCTTATCTGAATATACTGTACCTATGGCGACGCTTGATATAGGCAACCAGTATTGCAATGCAATAAAAAATAGAGTATTACAGATATCAAGCCTATCCGAGAAATTCCGCAATTGAGTCACGTTCATGTCTGGTAACACCGTCGCGTGGCCTTCACTTGAAGGTTTTCATTTCCTATATTGTCAATCCAATTATTCAGCTATTTTCGATTTCATACTGTACGTGAATCCCAAGGCAAGTCATTCTATGCGAAGTCACAGTTACGACGCTGAGAGTCGACTTGGGATTTTTTATTAAAAAATGGGATCAACGACGCCTTCGTTTGAGGTTTCAACGGAAAGGGATGCATTGTTATTTATTTAAGACCCAAAGAACATTCATACATACTACGATTATATGTTTCATCCTCAGCACAATACTAATGGGTGATTTTTTTGCTAGTATCTTTTTGGCAACACTGTTTTTGACAGATGACGCGTGAATCGTGCCTTGTGTCATTGTCAAACTTGTTCAGTTTGGTCTATCATTTAACCATGAATCGACTTACGAACTAACAACGCTTGCAAATTATTAAATTTTACTATCAAAATTCATGCTCGGTTAAGAGAGTGCATCGAGCACTGCTTCCGATTTACGGGCAATTTGGTCGGCCTACTGAGGGAGCTATTCGGAAGCTTGTGACTAAATTTCGAACCCAGTTTACATTTTTGGACATTAAACCACCAATACGCAGACGTAGAGTGAGGACTGAAGAGAATATTGCGGCTGTATCCGCCAGTGTTAGTGGAATGTCGATTCGCCGCCTTTCGCAGCAATTGGGCCTCTGTTACTACACTACGTGGGAAATTATGCGACAGGATTTGGGTGTAAAACCTTATAAGATACAGCTGGTGCAAGAATTGAAGCCACACGACCTCCCACAACGTTTCCAATTTGGTGAATGGGCGCCGGCAAAGTTGGAGGAAGATCCACATTTTCATCGAAAAATTGTGTTCAGCGACGAAGCTCAATTCTGCTTGAATGGGTACGTTAAGAAGCAAAATTGCCGCATCTGGAGTGAAGACGAGCGAGAAGCATTGCAAGAGCTACCAATGCATCCCGAAAAAATCACTGTTTGGTGTTGATTATGGGCCGATGGCATCATCGGGCCGTACTTCTTCAAAGACGACAATGGCCGGAACGTAACTGTGAATGGCGAGCGCTACCGTGCGATGATAACAAACTTTTTTTTGCCCAAAATGGAAGAGCTGGACTTGGCTGATTGACGCACTTTAAGCCAATATTGAAGCATTTATTCGTGAGCAAAAAAATCACCCATTATTAGACGAAGATACCCCTGGTTTGCGAAATAATTCTAAAGTCTGGTTTTTTTTACTGCAAGTTGCTCAAGGGGTATTCAAAACATGGACGCATAAAATGGGTACACCAATTTTTGTGGGAAAACCTTTTATTCGACAACAAAGAATAAGATAACGTGACTTTTGGGATTCAATCTAAATGATTGGCAGGGACGAAAAAACTCTCCTTATAAGATTTTTAAGTGTTTATGTTAGGGATGTTCAGTATTATTTAATATTTTGTCTCACCGATAAAAGTTATTTTGTCTCACCTGATGGTGAGTCTGCTTGATGGTGTTGATAAAAACATTGGATGCCTGACCTGTTTTTGTTCGGTTTTTGCAGCGGTCAATCATGAACGGTCTGTTGACGAGATCAGATGTGAATCGTTTGTGTGCAATACAAGTAGTGTTTTGAGCGATAACTAGTGTAATTTCTACCTGAAGTTAACATTTATGAGACCAACAAAATGAGACCACACGTAAAAAGATGCTACTAATAGCAAAAAAACCGAGGCAAACTGCAGGTCTCGGCACGTGTTGGTAATGCGATATTTGAAATCCCTGAAATTCGTAGGATTGGTATTTCTAAATAACCACAACAAAATTGGAGTAGATTGGTCAAGTAGTTTGTGAGAATTTCTAATTGTTTTCCGGCCATCACTATTAGTTTTTTTGAGCAATATACATGGGTTAGTTCAAAGGGCATTTTACAGCAAAATACACTAATTTACTATTTTCCTGATTGTTTGTTGTATAATTAAAAACCTCTTTTATAATCTCTTCGTCAGACATTTCATGAAAAACATTTTCCTCTTTATCCATTCCACGGCACCAGATTTCCAAATCTTCCGGACTTATCTGTGTTTCAGTAGCGACTTGTTCTGTAACTTCCGAAGTAACACTGATTTGTGGAACGTTGCTAGGAGTGGTGACTATATCTGGCCATAACTTTTTCCAAGACGATTTAATAGTTGATGACGGTAACGCACTCCACGACTGACAAAGACCAAATCTTTCAGATTAAATTCTTTTAAAGTTTTTTTCTATTGGTTGGTCTTTTGACGGCTCTCAGAAGTGTAGGTTTTTCTTATAGTCTTGCTTGACAAACTGAATGATATTCTGAACCATTGGTTGAATCAGTGCAGTGCAATTTGGCGGAAGAAACATCGCAGTGATGCATTTATCCTCAGTTGTTAGTTCTTCTTCAGACGGATGACACTGAGCGTTATCAAGAAGCAACAACGCTTTTTGAGGAAAATTATGATCTTTAACCATTTTCTAACTTCAGGTACGAAGCATTCATCAAACCACTTTCTAAAAAGGTCTTTTGTCATCCATGTACTTTTTTGTCCGTAATAGTGTACAGGTAAATCGATGTTTTTGAATGCCCGTGGTTTATTAGATTTCCCAATGACCATCATCTTAAGCGCGTGTGTGCCTGCAGCGTTACCACATGGTAGTATGGTTACAAGCTCTTTAGTTACTTTTCGTCCAGGTACGGATTTTCCGTTTTGTTAGGCATCACACGCCAAAAAAGCCCTGATTCGTCTGCATTGTACAGCTGTGACGGGTCAAGATTTAAATCGTTCACCTTTAGCAAAAATCTTAATTTAAAGGACTCTATGCAGGTGGCATCGTTAGAACGTCGCATTCACTTGCTAAACTACTGAAAGTTTCATTGCGATTTAAGCGGTATAAGATATCACATTTTTCTTTAATTGTCAATGTTTTGTGCTTTCGCTTCTGAGTTTGTGATGACACTACTAGGTACTACACTTAATACACAATGAATAAATAATAAACAATGAACGCACGCTAGGCCGTACCGCTATCACCAGCAGTCAAATTCAAACTAAGTAAAACAATGCTTACGCGTCGAGCACGATAGCGGTGGCGCGTACAAGTTGTAACCTGTTCAAACCTGCGTGATCTACATTAGCGAAGATTGTCAAATACGTATGTATGTAATACGTATATAGTTTTTTCCAAAGATTTCCAACATTTTTACATGCGGTCAACACCGATTCGAAAACTGAGAAAGCAACAACTACGCCGTGAATCTACGTTCGACAACGAAAGTCTGAAGAATAACTGTGACATTTATATTGATTTGAAAAGATAATTAACTATACCTATTGGTATTTTTATCACCTGCTGATATAATAGAAGTGCTTGATTATGTCAGTATTTACACCAATTACTTGATTTGCTTAACGGTTCAGAGTATTAATCCTTAAGCTTCGTACACACTAGTAGACCCCGTTGCGCAATTTGTTTATAGGCAGTCACGAGACACGATCTATAGATCGTCTATAGACATTCTTCTATGTCTCGTCTACATTGTTTTGTGTGGAATGGCTGGGACTTAAGGAGCAATCATAGGATAAATTCTAGAAGTTCGACTGAGGTAGAAAGATCGTTTGGGTTTGCGAAATCCTGGATCCGCCCTTGTATTCAATCACTTTCTATCTGTGAGTGATGCAGTTCTTATAAGTCACAGTCAGCTTATGCGTTTGTCGGTTCGTGAAATTATATCAATGCCATTAACAAGGCAAGATATATCTAACTTTAGATTCTGCATCAAAACAAGCTATCGATTACCCAGGTTTGCTTTATATTAAAATACCTGCGTATTACGCCAACTTAAGGTATCGTATGGCCTCGCAAGACTTATTGGATTACATTTCATTGTCTTTATTTTGCATCTCGATCATCAGTTGATCAGTATCGGCCTTCGCGAGAGGTTTATCAGAAATCTCGTACGGGTTTTCGGGGGTGTTTATTTCTTACAGATATTCGTCGGATCAGGTAAGTTCTGTTCTGTTAGTCTATTCGATGTCGAGTACCATGTATCCCAACCCGAAAACACAATTGATATGCCACATTTGAAATGGAGTTTGCAGTCGGTTTATCAAGATTTTTTGTTTTAGTTAGATATTTACGTTGCTTTTTTAAGATGACGTAGATACCGATTTTTTCGTTTCTATTTTATCCCCTTGTTGCGTCATACTACCTACCAGCGCAAAATGACAGTATCCCAACTGCCTAGCGTAAATTGCGCATTTGGTTTACGATACTATATTAATAAACATTCGTTCTTACATGCACGCATGGAGTTGGGATAACCGTTATTTTGCGAAATTATTACACAATTTACAAATTGACACACTCAATGTGCAACATGCTTTGGTGCAATTGGCTTGCGCGAAAAAAGTTTAACAACTAACAAGAGAGAACATGAAATTGATACACTAATACCTCATATTGTCTAAAAGAAAATAAATCATCTAGTGTGCTAACGAGACAGGTGTAGAGTTCGCTTTTACTATAATCCTGCGAGTATTTTCTCAGCTTTTTGTAACAAGCCACGCAGCTTTCACACAAACAGGCTATAGATGGAACCAGATCAATAAATGAAAACCTTGAATGTTCAAATACACAAACCACATGATTGCCAGATCTACTCTCAAATGAGTTAGGTGTCCATTAATATAGTTGTCAAATACTCAAAGCGCTATGAGATTGAAATGTTTACTTAGATTACCAACGTGCCGAATTAGTTTAAACAGATTTGTTGTACGAAACATTAACATTATTCCGGAGTTCCGTGTTATAGCCTGTTTGGTATAAATCGCACCTCACATATTAAGCTTTTATCTTATGTTCTGTTACCTGCTCAATAGTAGCATGACCATCATCTCCCAAGCTCATGCGATAGATTTTTCGTTTATCGCTATTTGTAGTGTCGTAACTATAAAATTGATTGTATACTAAGTGACATATAAATCCGAACACCCAGTTTAAATGGTTTTATTTCAATAAAATTTTGTATAAGTACTTAATGAAGCATAATAAGTAAATGATAAAAATTTCAAAATGATTGCACTGCGTTAAAGCGCTTTGACCTTTAATAATGTGTGGATGCACCCTGATGTGCTACGCGCCTAGGCATGCTTCTGATCAGGTGGTCAATGTCCTCCTGTGGTATCTCATTCCAGGCAACCACCAACTCCTCTCGAAGTGCTTCTAGAGTCTGAGGAGGACCTTGCAAATTGAGCAATCTCCTACCCATCATATCCCACACGTGCTCAATTGGGGATAAGTCGGGAGATCTTAGTGGCCATGAAGAAAGAAGTCTATTGTGACTCTTGCAACATGTGGTCGGGCATTATCTTGTTGGAAAGTTGGATCTGCCAGGGTGTCAAGATAGGGTAAAAGATGGGGTTCTAGAACTTCGTGGATATAACGCTGCGCGTTCATGTTACCTCTGATGAAGATTAAAGGTGACCTGGAACCATAAGCTATAGCACCCCAAACCATAACTCCAACAGTGTGATGAACATGTCTTTCAACAAAAAACTGTGGATTCCTCCTTTCACCACGTCGCCTTCTAACCCTGGCACGACCATCGAGAGTCGTCACTAAAGACAATACTGTTCCATTCCTGATCCCAAAGTGACCGTTGTCTGCACCACTCAAGGCGATTACGTCGGTGTCCTCGAGTTAAAGGGAGGACCCAGTGTGGCCGGTATGAAAACAAGCCAAAACTTCTCATTCGTCGGTAAACACTTCGCATGCCAATAGGTCTTCCGTGTTCTGCAAACCATTCATTTGCAATGGACCTGGTAGTGGAGAAACGGTCCCTTAAGGCCAATAATCTTAGGCGGCGATCTTCACGGTCTGTTGTCCTACGGCGGCGTCCAGTGCCCCTTGCTCTTTGCGTACGGCCTTCTCGAAGCCATGCCTGACAACACCTAACCACAGTATCTACACTTGTTTGCACTCTAACTGCAATTGCCCGAAAAGAAAGTCCATCTTCCCGAAGTCCCACTATACGGGCCCTATCAAACTCGCTAAGTTGACGAAATCGTACAGGTCTTCGTACTCTAGGCATCGTAACCGATCGTAAAGGATGTCAAGAACCAAAATCCGCCAACGTTTATTCTTGACTGCGGCTGAAATATTCATTTTTAGAGCGTTAGTGAATTAAAAAAAAGCAGTATAAAAACCGGAATGTCCAACTGATAAGGCTGAAAATGTTTTCACTTGTTATTTACAGTAAGATAAATACATTCACCAACTTTTATTAAAATAAAACTATTTAAACTGGGTGTTCGGATTTATATGTCACTTAGTATAAAACCCAACTATATCTCGGCCAAAGTCTGCCAAATAAGAAGTTAACAGTATTATTACCACACTTATTTTTACTAGGGATATTTCTTCATTATGATCTTTTATTATATGCCTAATTCAATATTCAGAAATTATGTCTATCGCCTGAGCTTAATCCACTTCTGTCCTTCCTCAAGGTTAACTTGTTCTTTAAAATTGCCGAAAGTGCAATTATTAGACACAAGTTAACTCCATGTCTTATAAAATGCTGTACATATAGTATTTTCTAGATAGTAACATATGCCAGGCTAACAGTGCCTAGAATTTTGAAATAATGTGACAACAATAGCTTACTCTATGTAAAAACTGTTCTATTATCATTTTTCAATCTTATTAAAACACGAATAACTGGAAGGACCCCGCACAAAACATAAGAAAAACGCGTTCCAAGAGATTTGTCCAAAAATTCAGGATGATACGAGGGTGATCTGAAAAGTTTCAGACCTAAAAAAGATACAAAACACCTGATTTTTTATTTTTTTTATTTTTCAACATAGTTCCCTTTTCTCTGCAAAATAACTGTGATTGCCTTTTCATTTGACGAAAATCTCTGTCTGCCAAGTGCAATTTTTAGATCAGAGAACAAAAAGAAGTCGCTTGGGGCTAGGTCTGGTGAGTAAGGCGGATGGTCAAGCAGATAAATAATAATTCGCGTTATCGCAATAGCAACCGCTGAGGTGTGAGAAACAGGATGTTCTTTTTCTGCAAACGTGGCCGGTTTTCCGCAAGTTCTGCCTTCAGCATAGTATGCTCCTGTAATGGTTTTTCCTTTGTGGAGATAATCGATTATAACAACTATCCCAAAAGACAGTCACTTAAAGCTAAGCTTTCCGTCCTGCACCACCTGTCGACAATATTCATGGAAAAAACCTTGATTAACGAGGAGACGCCTTAGCATATCGACGCATAGACAACCAGCGTAACACGGCCGCGCATCAAGAGCGGTATACTTTGCAGCTAGAAACGTGAGCGTTCGGCAACCATCGGGAAGCATATATTGTCATCTAGACGTATCGATCGACATCTTGAGAAGGTGAGAAAGTTCAAGTCAAATCGGCTTCTATATCTTTTGTGTGAGGTCCTTTATTGATAATTTGGTAAAAATAGTTAACTCAAATCTATCTACTGCCTGCTTTGAACACTCTAAAAAGCTTCCCCAAGCGTCGATTATGACGAATTTGCACGTGGATTATAATACTTGAAAAATCCAATAAGTGAATTGTGTTTCTTTGGCATATGGTACGATCTGACAAATACTAAATTCATCATCAAAAGTTGTGTCTGTGTCGTGTGGTTCTACAACATTCAACTTCCAGCTTTTCGTGCAAAAATCTACAGATTAACCCTAAAACCAGACAGTCATTCAAACTTGACCGGTTTTATGATGCACAAACAATATTTGGAAAAATGGTGGAAGTGCACAGTCAGAAATAGTGTTGTGTATCCTCCAATTCTCCAAATATTGTACGTACCATTTCTCTTTTTATACAAACATCGTTCCTGGTTGCAATTTACGTGATTTTGCCTAGACAAATCGTATTTGAACTGCGGTAACATTTCCGCAACAACGCCCATAAACCCAACGATAATTTATCAACTAAATTATAGGAAAAAACCAAGGCGTTTACCCCAGCTATGCAATGGTGACCTGGGATTTGACCTTCAAGGTCAAACCCAGACACTGTGATATAACTTGATAATAATAAATGGGCTTTATTTCGTAGAAAAGTACAAAAAAGGCGAAGTGCTTTTTTCATCTTGACTTTCATTTCAACGTGACCTTGGATTTGACCTTGGCGACCACCTTCAAGGTCATTTGAAGGCCAACTCTTCTTTAAATGGGACCCTATGCCTTTGTTTGCCGAAATGGAGAAAAGGGATGTTCGAATATGTCCTTTAATTTTTTTTTATTTGACCTTGCACTTGGCCGTCAATGTCAAACAGAATTTTGCCTTAATTTCTTGATAACTCAGAAAACTATGTAATCTCCAGATAAAATGACTTCTTAGATGAGTCTTCCCTGGCTACAAAAATCCACTTGACCTTCAGATGACCTTTAGGGTCATCAAGGTCACTAGAGCACCCAACAAAAAAGAAATTATTTGAATATAATTTTGTATGCAGTCAGACAGGAGCAAAAAAAGATAGTGATTAAATTTTAATACTTTATACCAAACAATATTAGTTTTACTGGGCTCTTTTTTTTGTAGTTACTTTGACAATATCTAAATTGCAACCTTGAACATCATCATCCACGCAGCCCGTCGTCTGATACCCACTTGCATATCACCATATCCACTCTGCACAAAATCGGTCAACACTGTCCCACATTTTATACCACAACAACTGTCAACCACCAATTTGACGAAAGCGTGACGAAATAAGTGACTTTCAAATATATCCACTATTGGAAAATGTGTCGATGTGCTTGATCAACCAAAAATTGCAAACTCCATGTAGGTTGGTGCGAACATTTTGCGATGTGTGCATGTATATTCAGTTTCACTCACGTTTACCCATAAAGTTGATCCGAATTAGGACTGATGAATCACCAAGCTTTAGAAATAAAGTTTATATAATGACCTGTATGAAAGCGACTAAGAAAAGCTGTCAACATTTTTCTATTTCAGCGACAGTTCGCGTTTTTCCGGAATGCATACTATAAAGAAATAATATGATAATTAAAATCAAATAGATTTTAATTTTTTTCTCTACTATAGACATATATATGTCACCTTTTTCATTAAATTTTTGATGAAGTTAGAACATATACAGGGAAGCGCTGTCCATCACATGAAAATACGTACTTAAAGGGTAAACGTGAGCTTGTGTGCGTTTCTAACAAGACTTATCAAGGCATCGGGCTTCATGTAGCAAAGGCTGCATCAAGGTCAGTGAAACATTTTTTTTATTTTTTGCTTCATGCAAGGACAAATAAATTAACGATGTTTTAATTTATTTCGCCTTGACGTTTATTATTTATAAGACGAGGACTTGAAAGCTACAATAGTTTGGGCGTCATATCATGTATCGAAGTTTATTTGTGCGTGAATACTTGCTATAAATCGTAGTAGAACCAGCTTATGAAGATGCTGAGCGAATGCTATATAGCGCTTACTATAAGTATACAGTATGTTACTGGTAATAAACAGCACCAAAATCAGCATCACAGGAGCCCGTCCAGCAATTTGTGTTTGATATAGTGAACAATGTGATCGACTCAAAATGCCAGATTTCGTCGCTAGTCAGGCAGTGTTGCAATTTAAAGTCTCTGTGATGCTAGAGTTGTATAGTATTAGCGGTAACGTATTGTATAAATATATAAATAGCTGTCGTAATCCTCCATCATCTCCTTTCTCCTTCACCCAACACATACGAACATTCATGCGCCTTATTTTGTATGTGTGGCCTGTGATATGATTTATTTTCTGAACCCGTTCGGATACGATGATACACACTGTGAGTCCAGAGAAGAGACTTGGTAGGGTAAATGTTGACTCCTTCGCTCAGCAGAATGGCAAAGCTTCTGGTTAAGGTCACCTTCTTAATAAAATCTCACACGTCTTATGAGAAAGCATTAAGAACAAAGAAGGTGTGTGACCGTGAACATAGAAGTACGACGTATTTTGAGACTCAAGTCTAGAGTGCGTCAAAATGTTCTTTTTAAAACACATTTTTCAGATATTTTTTGAACGGATAGTCTGGTTTGACTGAAATTCTGAACATATATGTTTTGCTGGTCTTTCTTGTGTGTGTTTTCAAAGTTGACGTTTTTGATTTTTTTGTTTAGCAAATCTTTTTATTTATTTGATTTTTTGTCCAATTCGGATAGTATTCGATAAAAAAAGAGTTGCATCACGAGGGTCCCAAGCGTCTCATTAACCATTTGTGTACAAAAATAAGCAAATGTAACAATGATAGAAAATA
The DNA here is from genome assembly GCA_963669975.1 of Acanthoscelides obtectus. Classification (NCBI taxonomy): domain Eukaryota; kingdom Metazoa; phylum Arthropoda; class Insecta; order Coleoptera; family Chrysomelidae; genus Acanthoscelides; species Acanthoscelides obtectus. The sequence continues at coordinate 3,146,880 of CAVLJG010000005.1, forward strand.
GTGGTATTGCTGCCGAGAGACAGTTTAGTACTAGGCCGAAGAGCACTTCGCTCAAAAAAGTCAGTTACGTAAAAATATTCGTCTTTTTTCTATATCTCGAATTCTACATCACTGGTGTGAATGAATGAACGAATCGTGAAATTAGAGGCATTCCGGCTACAACAAGGAGCCAGTGCATAGGCTGCTTAGACGGGTCCTTATGCACCTCTATATTCCTTAAATCACAAGCCTCGCCCTTTTAGCGAAGTTGAGAATCGCCTTGAGTCCAAGCTCCTTGATGTCCTGACGATCCAAAGTAATGGGCTCCAGTATAGTCTGCCTATAGTAGCTTCACAGCGACACAAAACGTGCGCCGAGGTCTCTTCCTCTAGCCCGCAGCGCTCACCCGAGGAATCTTCAGCCACCCCCATCACGTGCAGGTGGTGCCAACAGTCCCACCAGCAACCTTAGGTTGGGTCTATCCGGAGATAAGTAGAAACGTCGATCCTTAGCACTGGGCCCTTCAATGAGTTCCCGTGCCTGGCGGAGATGTCTGGAGATACTTCTCCATTTCTGAGAGTCTTGTCTTGCAATGCACGTCTCCATTTTCCTTCTAGCTCTATGCGCGGTCACTCCTAAAGCTGGCTCAGGACCAACGAGCTTGCTGGCTGATCCTGTCTTCGTCAGAGCGTCCGCCGTCTCATTGCCCCTTAACCCAGCGTGCCCCGTTACAATCATTAACGATACCGGATGCCTCGCTGAGAGGCAATCCAGAGCCTCCCTGCATTGCAATACAAGACTGGAAGTAATCTTACAGGCACTTAATGCCTTCATTGCAGCCTGGCGGTCGGATAAGATTGTTATTCTTCTCCTAGGGCAACCCTCCTCCAGAATGCGAGATACACAAGCCAGAATCGCAAAGATTTCCTCCTGGAAAATAGTGGTGTATCCACCGAGAGGCGGAGATAGACTAGTTCTAGGCCCTGAGACCCCAGCGCCTGAGCTCTCTTCGGTGACCGAGCCGTTCGTGTACCAGACCTGCCCGCTCACTGCGGCGAGTCTCCGTCTACCGGCGTCCCACTCCTCTCCATAAACTTGCGGTTGAAGCGATATTTAGGGGTAATATGATCACCCCTACCTAGAAGGACGGGGTCCTCCCTTTGCAATTCGTTTAAGATGGCAGTATGCCCCTTGACAGGATTCATGAAGGCACAACTGCCTTGACTCCACAGTCGATGAGCGACTACTCTCGCACTACGGTGGGAGATCCAACAGAGCTTCCATTGCACTCAATGGCGTTGTTCGTAGTGCGCTTGTAATGCTAATACAGGCCAAACGCTGAATTTTATTGAACTTGGCCTTAGTTGTCTCAGCTCTAATGCAGGCCCACCAGACCAGGGAACCATACAAGAGAGTTCGTCGTGTAGAGCCAGTATACCACTTTGGGTTTAAGCCCCCACCTTACACAGACAAAACGTCTACAGGCCCACATGGAATTGCGAGCGTAGCTAACCTTGTGTTCAACATGCTCTCTCCAGTTCAGTTTGCAATCCAGGATAATTTCCAGGTATTTCACTGATTGGGATAGAATCGATCTAGTCCCAAAGAAGGTCGGCATGATCAGCCCGTCAAGCCTTCTTCTCCTAGTGAATAGGATCAGCTCGGTCTTTCCAGCATCAACAGAAAGAGCTTCCCTGCACTACTATTCCACAGAGCGCCCTGCATAATTTCAGATAGTGTTCTACAAAACCGTCCCCTAACTACTATGCTCAAGTCATCGGAATAGGCTTGCACGTAGACACCCACACTGCTGAGCCTAACGAGGAGTTCGTTCACCACGATGCACCGCAGTAGGGGTGACAGAACTCCGCACTGAGGGCAGCCTCTAGCTGCGCTGACGCTGCAGGTTACGTCATTCAGCATAGCTGTTGCTACCCGACCCTCCAGAGTAGAAAGGACCCAATCTATTAGGATTGATCCAACCCCGTGCTTAACCGAGGCATGTCTGATAGAGTCGGTTGTAATTTGGGCCATGAAATTTGTTGCTTGTTTCAGCTATGCATCTCCTACCCGACCCGTGTCTATAGAAACTCTTTGTTTATTTTTTGCCTTTAAGAGCGTTTACTGTACTGTTGATGAAGGAGGCAGCATATCCCTACTAAAATTTCCAGATCAATTTAAAGGCAATGGTTGCACAATGACGATTATCACCAACATGATCCACACTAACTGTTTTTCATACTCACTTAATCGTTCCCCGATCCATCCTGTGTTTTTCCTTTTTTGCGACAGCCTCGAGCGTATCCCCGCAAGACGACGATGATTCCCTGGACACGGACGGTTTCCGCGAAGACCAGTGCCTCTTAGAGACGCCGCTAGAGGGACACGTCGACACCCAGGACGTCACGAGTTGCGATGACGTCACTCAGTACTACCTGTACCAAGCGAGGCTGTTCGGTACCGGCGAACGGAAGCGATTGGCTTCCACTGAGGACCTAGAAGCGCCGGATGTGATAGATATTGACGCTACCTCTAAAACGTTGCCTTCCATTTTTAACGATAGTGAGATATCAGGAATTGGTTTAGGATTAGATAGGTTTAAGGTTAAGGGAGAATTGTTGCGGCCAGTCGAGCTTAAAGTACAGAAATTCGGCGATTCGCCGGAAGAGAAAGGCGCTAAGGACTCGAAACGGCCTGAAGATTGGGAGAGAAAAGAGAGAAAGACTGTTGAAAGACTGCAAGGTGGGGCGGGAGATGATAAAGTGCCACCGGCTGAAGAAAAAGTTAGAGTTAAGACTACACCAGATAAAAAGGTTAAAATCGCTTACACTGAAGTCAAAAAAGAACACAAAGTATCCAAAGAAAATATTTTCCATGGTGTTATCGGTACATCACACAGACCACCAACTTTACCCAAATTTACCGATCAAGTCGAGCAAGTTGCTTTAACGCCAGTTTTTAGCGACAAGAAAGACACGTTCACACACGTCCACAGGAGTACTTCTCCTATTGGCAATAAAGAAATCACACCTTCTCCAGACACCTCACCGCCAACTGTGGCAGATTCTTCCAAACCGACTTTGGAGCTTATCATTGGACGCAAAGAAGTAAGGACTAAGGAAGCACTCGCCACAGCCGAGAGTCGTTTGACTCTGTACGGCACTAAGGACGTAGAGATATCCATCAAGTCGCAATCGCATATATCCGTGACTACGACAAGAAAAGACAACAGTGGCACGGAGACGTCCCAACGTTTCGACGTAGGCGTATCAACAACCGCCGGGAAAGAAAAGTCGTCACCTGAAGAGGTACAAATGACATATGTCGATAAACATGGAGCATACATAGTACCGCCTGTCACTACTGTAATCGAAGCCACACCTAAGAAACGTGAAGAAACTGTGAACTTCAGCGGTACTAAACAAGTGTACACGTACCATGACACAGATTCGCCTTCAAGAGGTGCCTCTCCAGTAAGCGAGAGCGCTTCTCACCATATAACCGATACAGGTATTTCTCTAACGCGAGGTACTGCAACCGGTTCTTCAAGTCCCGTTGAGCAGCCTGCTGAAACTCTCGGCGCTATCCTAACCACCGGTTTTGTGTCATGCGACACCGTTGCTGACAGTGAGATCGAAGAGTTTGAATGCACAGATGCTGGATTAAGCCCGATCCAGCCCGATGAAATGCCAATACAAGATGACGACACCGCTCACTTTACCGATACAGGAACAAGTCCTATAGAGTTCCCCGGTTCTGATCACATATCTCAGGTAGATACCTCAGAAGCGGCAACCATAACAGACCAAATTGATACTAAAGATTCAAGTTGTAGCCCAATCAAACCAGAAGAAAGTCTTATCTCCGCTGCTGACAAAATGAGAGACGAAGATATCTTGCTGAAGAGACGGGGTTCCGGTGATGTTAAAGCCAAAATTAGGATGCTCGAAGAACAGGCAGGTAGATCACCGCAACACTTCAGAAAGAAGAAAGAAATAGTCGATTCTGAAGACGAAATGTCTAGTATGAAAGAAGAAGAGGTTGGCAGAGGATCCACGGAAACTTTAGCCCAATTAGACGACGACGAGTACAGGATGGAATCTATTGTAGAACATGTTGTCAAAGAAAGGGTTGAAGAAACGATTACCGAATTGACGGAAAAACCTAAACCTGCTCCGACTGCACACACCAAACACGTTGGGCGGAAGATTGCAGAGTTACATAAGATATTTTCTAGTGAAGATGTTGGTGCCGATGAAGATTCTAGAAGTAAGTCCCCGATCCGTTTCAGGTTGAAGCAAACCGATGATTTTGCAAGTTTACCAGCTCAAATACGTGAGAAAGATAAAGAACCTGTTAAGAGTCCCAAAAAGGCGGCTCAGAAAGTGGTGGAATCACAGGTGGTTAAAGAAACAGTTAGAGTTAAACGTGAGGTTATGCTACATGATACTCTAGAGCAGGCATCAGCGCCCACTATAGTAGATGAAGAAGAAGATGTGTTCAGGTCCGTCAAAGACAAAACATCGATGTTTGAAGAACTTATTTCAAAATCTCAGGAGTCGACACCGAAAAAGACAAAACCGCATATCAAAGTTGTCGAGGACGTGAAAAAGTCTGCAAGCGATATCGTAGAGATAACGCCAGCCTTGCACGCTATTCCCAAAAAGCCAGAATTGGATGAAGTTGAAACTTTCCAGGAAAAAGAATACACGGAGGAGGAGCTTGGCAAATGCTTAGCAGGAATCGAGGAACTTGTCGTTTCTGAAGTATCAAGGGAACACAAAATCGTAGAGAAGCCTAGAGAGGCTGGTAAGAGTCATATGAAGTCACCCTTGAAACCTTGCACTGAGCCTGTATGCGTCAAAGTATGCGTTGATCCAAATCTTCCACAGCCCACTCATGTTATTATTAAAAGGGCTTATGAGCTCAATGAAGAGCCAGTATGCAAGGCATCAGAGGATGCGTTAAATGTTCCTCAAGAAATAAAGACATATGCGGAGAAGATAGACGTAACGAAGGATTTAAAGGCTTCCCCCAAAGAGCACAAAATGGATAATGAAACCCAGACTACGAAGGAAATACCCAATGCTGATATAGCCATAGGAAAGCTGAGTGACAAGAAACGTAGAGAGGATGTGGCAAAAGTGGTAGCAAAACCTGTCATAGTAAAAGAAAAAATTCCTGTACCGATGGAACCCAAGCTGGTGAAAGAAACAGTTTCTGAGCCAGCAAAAGTAAAAGAGTATACGCTTAAGAGAATAGAAATGATAGAGGAAACAAGAGAACAGGCAGAAGTAAATGAAAAATCACTCGAGCTTATAGGCGCGAAAGGGAAGGAAGAAAAAACGAAAGTGAAGGCGGAGGTGTCAGAATCGACAGAAGTGAAAGAAAAGACGCCTAAGTCAATCGAGGCGGAAGAAAAGACACCTGAGCCAGTAGAGCCGAAAGAAAAATTAGAGACACGTAGAGAACACAAGGTAAAAGCGTCGGAAGAAACGCTTGTAGTAAAAGAAAAGACGCCTGAGTTGGTAGAATTGAAAGAAAAGATACCTGAGCCAGTAGAGCCGAAAGAAAAATTAGAGACACCTACAGAAGACAAGGTAAAAGCGTCGGAAGAAACGCTTGTAGTAAAAGAAAAGACGCCTGAGTTGGTAGAATTGAAAGAAAAGACACCTGAATCAGTAGAGGCGAAAGAAAAGACACCTGAGCCAGTAGAGCTGAAAGAAAAATTAGAGACACCTACAGAAGACAAGGTAACAGCGTCGGTAGAAACGGTTGTAGTAAAAGAAAAGACACTCGAGTTGTTAGAATTGAAAGAAAAGACACCTGAGCCAGTCGAGGCGAAAGAAAAGACACCTAAGCCAGTAGAGCGAAAAGGAAAATTAGAGACACCTACTGAAGACAAGGTAAAGGCGTCGGTAGAAACGGTTGTAGTGAAAGAAACGACGCTCGGGTTGTTAGAATTGAAAGAAAAGACACCTGAGCCAATCGAGGCGAAAGAAAAGACACCTGAGCCAGTAGAGCTGAAAGAAAAACTAGACAAACCTACAGAAGACAAGGTAAAAGCGGCCACAGAACCGGTTGTAGTGAAAGAAAAGACGCCTAAGTTAGTAGAAGTGAAAGAAAAGACACCTGAGCCAGTCGAGGCGAAAGAAAAGACACCTACGCCAGTAGAGCTGAAAGAAAAACTAGAGACACCTACAGAAGACAAGGCAACAGCGTCAGTAGAAACGGTTGTAGTAAAAGAAAAGACGGTCGAGTTGTTAGAATTGAAAGAAAAGACACCTGAGCCAGTCGAGGCGAAAGAAAAGACACCTGAGCCAGTAGAGCGAAAAGGAAAATTAGAGACACCTACAGAAGACAAGGTAAAGGCGTCGGTAGAAACGGTTGTAGTGAAAGAAAAGACACCTGAGTTGGTCGAATTGAAAGAAAAGACACCTGAGCCAGTAGAGCTGAAAGAAAAATTAGAGACACCTACAGAAGACAAGGTAACAGCGTCGGTAGAAACGGTTGTAGTAAAAGAAAAGACGCTCGAGTTGTTAGAATTGAAAGAAAAGACACCTGAGCCAGTCGAGGCGAAAGAAAAGACACCTGAGCCAGTAGAGCTGAAAGAAAAACTAGAGAAACCTACAGAAGACAAGGTAAAAGCGGCCACAGAACCGGTTGTAGTGAAAGAAAAGACGCCTAAGTTAGTAGAAGTGAAAGAAAAGACACCTGAGCCAGTCGAGGCGAAAGAAAAGACACCTACGCCAGTAGAGCTGAAAGAAAAACTAGAGACACCTACAGAAGACAAGGCAACAGCGTCAGTAGAAACGGTTGTAGTAAAAGAAAAGACGGTCGAGTTGGTAGCATTGAAAGAAAAGACACCAGAGCCAGTAGAGGCGAAAGAAAAGACACCTGAGCCAGTAGAGCCGATAGAAAAGTTAGAGACACCTACAGAGGACAAGGTAAAAGCAGCCACAGAACCGATTGTAGTGAAAGAAAAGACGCCTGATTTGGTAGAAGTGAAAGAAAAGACACCTGAGCCAGTCGAGGCGAAAGAAAAGACACCTGAGACAGTAGAGCCGGAAGAAAAGTTAGAGACACCTACAGAGGACAAGGTTAAAGCAACGGCAGAACCGACTTTAGTAAAAGAAAAGACGCCTGAGTTGGTAGAAGTGAAGGTAAAAACACCTGAAACAGTAGAGGCGAAAGAAAAGACACCTGAGCCAGTAGAACTGAAAGAAACACCTACAGAGGCCAAGGCAAAAGCGGCAACAGAACCGGTTGTAGTAAAAGAAAAGACGCCTGAGTTGGTAGAAGTGAAAGAAAAAACACCTGAGCCAGCAGAGACGAGAGAAAAGTCAAAGACACCTACAGACGACAAAGTAAAAGCGGCCACAGAACCAGATGTAGTAAAAGAACAGGCGCCTGAGTTGGTAAAAGTGAAAGAAAAAACACCTGAGCCAGTAGAGAAGAAAGGAAAATTAGAGACACCTACAGAAGACAAGGTAAAAGCGTCGGTAGAAACGGCTGCAGTGAAAGAAAAGACGCCCGAATTGGTAGAATTGAAAGTAAAGACACCTGAGCCAGTAGAGGCGAAAACAAAGACAACTGAGCCAGTAGAGTCGAAAGAAAAATTAGAGACACCTACAGAAGACAAGGTAAAAGCGTCGGAAGAAACGCTTGTAGTAAAAGAAAAGACGCCTGAGTTGGTAGAATTGAAAGAAAAGACACCTGATTCAGTAGAGGCGAAAGAAAAGACACCTGAGATAGTACAGCCGAAACAAAAGTTAGAGACACCTACAGAGGACAAGGTTAAAGCGACGGCAGAACCGACTTTAGTAAAAGGAAAGACGCCTGAGTTGATAGAAGTGAAGGAAAAGACACCTGAATCAGTAGAGGCGAAAGAAAAGACACCTGAGCCAGTAGAGCTGAAAGAAAAATTAGAGACACCCACAGAAGACAAGGTAACAGCGTCGGTAGAAACGGTTGTAGTAAAAGAAAAGACGCTCGAGTTGTTAGAATTGAAAGAAAAGACACCTGAGCCAGTCGAGGCGAAAGAAAAGACACCTAAGCCAGTAGAGCGAAAAGGAAAATTAGAGACACCTACAGAAGACAAGGTAAAGGCGTCGGTAGAAACGGTTGTAGTGAAAGAAAAGACGCTCGGGTTGTTAGAATTGAAAGAAAAGACACCTGAGCCAGTCGAGGCGAAAGAAAAGACACCTGAGCCAGTAGAGCTGAAAGAAAAATTAGAGACACCTACAGAAGACAAGGTAACAGCGTCGGTAGAAACGGTTGTAGTAAAAGAAAAGACGCTCGAGTTGTTAGAATTGAAAGAAAAGACACCTGAGCCAGTCGAGGCGAAAGAAAAGACACCTAAGCCAGTAGAGCGAAAAGGAAAATTAGAGACACCTACAGAAGACAAGGTAAAGGCGTCGGTAGAATCGGTTGTAGTGAAAGAAAAGACGCTCGGGTTGTTAGAACTGAAAGAAAAAACACCTGAGCCAGTCGAGGCGAAAGAAAAGACACCTGAGCCAGTAGAGCTGAAAGAAAAATTAGAGACACCTACAGAAGACAAGGTAACAGCGTCGGTAGAAACGGTTGTAGTAAAAGAAAAGACGCTCGAGTTGTTAGAATTGAAAGAAAAGACACCTGAGCCAGTCGAGGCGAAAGAAAAGACACCTGAGCCAGTAGAGCCGATAGAAAAGTTAGAGACACCTACAGAGGACAAGGTAAAAGCAGTCTCAGAACCGGTTGTAGTGAAAGAAAAGACGCCTGATTTGGTAGAAGTGAAAGAAAAGACACCTGAGCCAGTCGAGGCGAAAGAAAAGACACCTGAGACAGTAGAGCCGGAAGAAAAGTTAGAGACACCTACAGAGGACAAGGTAAAAGCAGTCTCAGAACCGGTTGTAGTGAAAGAAAAGACGCCTGAGTTGGTAGAAGTGAAGGTAAAAACATCTGAAACAGTAGAGGCGAAAGAAAAGACACCTGAGCCAGTAGAACTGAAAGAATCACCTACAGAGGCCAAGGCAAAAGCGGCAACAGAACCGGTTGTAGTAAAAGAAAAGACGCCTGAGTTGGTAGAAGTGAAAGAAAAAACACCTGAGCCAGCAGAGACGAGAGAAAAGTCAGAAACACCTACAGACGACAAGGTAAAAGCGGCCACAGAACCAGCTGTAGTAAAAGAACAGGCGCCTGAGTTGGTAAAAGTGAAAGAAAAAACACTTGAGTCAGTAGAGAAGAAAGGAAAATTAGAGACACCTACAGAAGACAAGGTAAAAGCGTCGGTAGAAACGGCTGCAGTGAAAGAAAAGACGCCTGAGTTGGTAGAATTGAAAGAAAAGACACCTGAGCCAGTCGAGGCGAAAGAAAAGACACCTGAGCCAGTAGAGCTGAAAGAAAAACCAGAGAAACCTACAGAAGACAAGGTAACAGTTTCGGCAGAAACGGTTGTAGTAAAAGAAAAGACGCCCGAATTGGTAGAATTGAAAGAAAAGACACCTGAGCCAGTCGAGGCGAAAGAAAAGACACCTGAGACAGTAGAGCCGGAAGAAAAGTTAGAGACACCTACAGAGGACAAGGTTAAAGCAACGGCAGAACCGACTTTAGTAAAAGAAAAGACGCCTGAGTTGGTAGAAGTGAAGGTAAAAACACCTGAAACAGTAGAGGCGAAAGAAAAGACACTTGAGCCAGTAGAACTGAAAGAAACACCTACAGAGGCCAAGGCAAAAGCGGCAACAGAACCGGTTGTAGTAAAAGAAAAGACGCCTGAGTTGGTAGAAGTGAAAGAAAAAACACCTGAGCCAGCAGAGACGAGAGAAAAGTCAAAGACACCTACAGACGACAAAGTAAAAGCGGCCACAGAACCAGCTGTAGTAAAAGAACAGGCGCCTGAGTTGGTAAAAGTGAAAGAAAAAACACCTGAGCCAGTAGAGAAGAAAGAAAAGTTAGAGACACCTACAGAGGACAAGGTTAAAGCGACGGCAGGACCGACTTTAGTAAAACAAAAGACGCCTGAGTTGGTAGAAGTGAAAGAAAAGACACCTGAGCCAGTAGAGGTGAAAGAAAAGACACCTGAGCCAGTACAGCCGAAAGAAAAGTTAGAGACACCTACAGAGGACAAGGTTAAAGCGACGGCAGGACCGACTTTAGTAAAACAAAAGACGCCTGTGTTGGTAGAAGTGAAGGAAAAGACACCTGAACCAGTAGAGGCGAAAGAAAAGGCACCTGAGCCAGTAGAGCCGATAGAAAAGTTAGAGACACCTACAGAGGACAAGGTAAAAGCGGCCACAAAACCGGTTGTAGTGAAAGAAAAGACGCCTGAGTTGGTAGAATTGAAAGAAGAGACAACTGAGCCAGTCGAGGCGAAAGAAAAGACACCTGAGCCAGAAGAGCCGAAAGAAAAGACACATGAGCCAGTACAGCCGAAAGAAAAGGTAGAGACACCTACAGAGGACAAGGTTAAAGCGGCGGCAGAACAGACTTTAGTAAAACTTAAGACGCCTGAGTTGGTAGAAGTGAAGGAAAAGACACCTGAACCAGTAGAGGCGAAAGAAAAGACACCTGAGCCAGTAGAGCCGAAAGAAAGATTAGAGACACCTACAGAGGGCAAGGCAAAAGCGGTGACAGAACCAGCTGTAGTAAAAGAAAAGGCATCTGGGTTGGTAAAGTTGAAAGAAAAGACACCTGAGCCAGTCGAGGTGAAAGAAAAGACACCTGAGCCAGAAGAGCCGATAGAAAAGCTAGAGACACCTACAGAGGACAAGGTGAAAGCGGCCACAGAACCGTTTGTAGTGAAAGAAAAGACGCCTGAGTTGGTAGAAGTGAAAGAAAAGACACCAGAGCCAGTAGAGACGAAAGAAAAGACACCTGAGCCAGTAGAGCCGAAAGAAAAGACACCTGAGTCAGTAGAGCCGGAAGAAAAATTAGAGACACCTACAGAGGACAAGGCAAAAGCGGCGACAGAACCGGTTGTAGTAAAAGAAAAGACGCCTGAGTTGGTAGAAGTGGAGGAAAAGACATCTGAGCCAGTAGAGGCGATAGAAAAGACACCTGAGCCAGTAGAGCCGAAAGAAAAATTAGAGACACCTACAGAGGACAAGGCAAAAGCGTCGATAGAAACGGTTGTAGTGAAAGAAAAGACGCCTGAGTTGGTAGAATTGAAAGAAAAGGCACCTGAGTCAGTAGAGCCGAAAGAAAAATTAGAGACACCTACAGAGGACAAGGCAAAAGCGGCGACAGAACCACTTGTAGTCAAAGAAAAGACGCCTGAGTTGGTAGACGTGAAAGAAAAGACACCTGAGTCAGTCGAGGCGGAAGAAAAGACACCTGAGCCAGTAGAGCCGAAAGAAAAATTAGGGACTCCTACAGAGGACAAGGCAAAAGCGGCGGTAGAAACTGTTGTAGTGAAAGAAAAGATGCCTGAGTTGGTAGAAGTGAAAGAAAAGACACCTAGGCCAGTCGAGGCGAAAGAAAAGACACCTGAACCAGTAGAGCTCAAAGAAGAATTAGAAACACCTACAGAAGACAAGGTAAAAGCATCGGTAGAAACGGTTGTAGTCAAAGAAAAGACGCCTGAGTTGGTAGAAGTGAAAGGAAAGACACCTGAGCCAGTAGCGCCGAAAGAAAAGTTAGAGACACCTACAGAGGACAATGTTAAAGCAACGGTAGAACCGACTTTAGTAAAAGAAAAGACGCCTGAGTTGGTAGAATTGAAAGAAAAGGCACCTGAGCCAGTAGAGCTGAAAGAAAAGTTAGAGACACCTACAGAGGACAAGGTTAAAGCGACGGTAGAACCGACATTAGTAAAAGAAAAGACGCCTGAGTTGGTGGAAGAGAAGGAAAAGACACCTGAGCCAGTAGAGCCAATAGAAGAATTAGAGACACCTACAGAGGACAAGGCAAAAGCGGCGACAGAACCAGGTGTAGTCAAAGAAAAGACGCCTGAGTTGGTAGAAGTGAAAGAAAAGACACCTGAGTCAGCCGAGGCGAAAGGAAAGACACCTGAGCCAGTAGCGCCGAAAGAAAAGTTAGAGACACCTACAGAGGACAAGGCAAAAGCGGCAACAGAACCACTTGTAGTCAAAGAAAAGACGCCTGAGTTGGTAGAGCCGATAGAAAAATTAGTGACACCTACAGAGGACAAGGCAAAAGCGGCGACAGAACCAGTTGTAGTCAAAGAAAAGACGCCTGAGTTAGTAGAACTGAAAGAAAAGACACCTGAGCCAGTCGAGGCGAAAGGAAAGACACCTGAGCCAGTAGCGCCCAAAGAAAAGTTAGAGACACCTACAGAGGACAAGGTTAAAGCAACGGTAGAACCGACTTTAGTAAAAGAAAAGACGCCTGAGTTGGTAGAATTGAAAGAAAAGGCACCTGAGCCAGTAGAGCTGAAAGAAAAGTTAGAGACACCTACAGAGGACAAGGTTAAAGCGACGGTAGAACCGACATTAGTAAAAGAAAAGACGCCTGAGTTGGTGGAAGAGAAGGAAAAGACACCTGAGCCAGTAGAGGCGAAAGAAAAATTAGAGACACCTACAGAGGACAAGGCAAAAGCGGCGACAGAACCAGTTGTAGTCAAAGAAAAGACACCTGAGTCAGTCGAGGCGGAAGAAAAGACACCTGAGCCAGTAGAGCCGATAGAAGAATTAGAGACACCTACAGAGGACAAGGCAAAAGCGGCGACAGAACCAGTTGTAGTCAAAGAAAAGACGCCTGAGTTGGTAGAAGTGAAAGAAAAGACACCTGAGTCAGCCGAGGCGAAAGAAAAGACTCCTGAGCCAGTAGAGCCGAAAAAAAAATTAGAGACACCTACAGAGGACAAGGCAAAAGCGGCGACAGAACCAGTTGTAGTCAAAGAAAAGACGCCTGAGTTAGTAGAACTGAAAGAAAAGACACCTGACCCAGTCGAGGCGAAAGGAAAGACACCTGAGCCAGTAGCGCCCAAAGAAAAGTTAGAGACACCTACAGAGGACAAGGTTAAAGCAACGGTAGAACCGACTTTAGTAAAAGAAAAGACGCCTGGGTTGGTAGAATTGAAAGAAAAGGCACCTGAGCCAGTAGAGCTGAAAGAAAAGTTAGAGACACCTACAGAGGACAAGGTTAAAGCGACGGTAGAACCGACCTTAGTAAAAGAAAAGACGCCTGAGTTGGTAGAAGAGAAGGAAAAGACACCTGAGCCAGTAGAGGCGAAAGAAAAATTAGAGACACCTACAGAGGACCAGGCAAAAGTGTCGATAGAAACGGTTGTAGAGAAAGAAAAGACGGCTGAGTTGGTAGAATTGAAAGAAAAGGCACCTGACTCAGTAGAGCCGAAAGAAAAATTAGAGAAACCTACAGAGGACAAGGCAAAAGCGGCGACAGAACCACTTGTAGTCAAAGAAAAGACGCCTGAGTTGGTAGAAGTGAAAGAAAAGACACCTGAGTCAGTCGAGGCGGAAGAAAAGACACCTGAGCCAGTAGAGCCGAAAGAAGAATTAGGGACTCCTGCAGAGGACAAGGCAAAAGCGGCGGTAGAAACGGTTGTAGTGAAAGAAAAGACGCCTGAGTTGGTAGAATTGAAAGAAAAGACACCTGAGTCAGTAGAGCCGAAAGAAAAGACACCTGAACCAGTAGAGCTGAAAGAAGAATTAGAGACACCTACAGAAGACAAGGTAAAAGCGTCGGTAGAAACGGTTGTAGTGAAAGAAAAGACGCCTGAGTTGGTAGAATTGAAAGAAAAGACACCTGAGTCAGTAGAGCCGAAAGAAAAATTAGAGACACCTACAGAGGACAAGGCAAAAGCGGCGACAGAACCACTTGTAGTCAAAGAAAAGACGCCTGAGTTGGTAGAAGTGAAAGAAAAGACACCTAAGTCAGCCGAGGCGAAGAAAAAATCGGAGACTACTACAGAGGACAAGGTAAAAGCGACGTCAGAACCGGTTGTAGTAAAAGAAAAGACGCCTAAGTTGGTAGAATTGAAAGAAAAGACACCTGAGTCAGTAGAGCCGAAAGTAAAGTTAGAGACACCTACAGAGGACAAGGCAAAAGCGGCGACAGAACCAGTTGTAGTCAAAGAAAAGGCGCCTGAGTTAGTAGAACTGAAAGAAAAGACACCTGAGCCAGTAGAGCTGAAAGAAAAGTTAGAGACACCTACAGAGGACAAGGTTAAAGCATCGGTAGTACCGACTTTAGTAAAAGAAAAGACGCCTGAGTTGGTAGAATTGAAAGAAAAGGCACCTGAGCCAGTAGAGCTGAAAGAAAAGTTAGAGACACCTACAGAGGACAAGGTTAAAGCGACGGTAGAACCGACTTTAGTAAAAGAAAAGACGCTTGAGTTGGTAGAAGAGAAGGAAAAGACACCTGAGCCAGTAGAAGCGAAAGAAAAATTAGAGACGCCTACAGAGGACAAGGCAAAAGTGGCGACAGAACCAGTTGTAGTCAAAGAAAAGACGCCTGAGTTAGTAGAACTGAAAGAAAAGACACCTGAGCCAGTCGAGGCGAAAGGAAAGACACCTGAACCAGTAGCGCCCAAAGAAAAGTTAGAGACACCTACAGAGGACAAGGTCAAAGCAACGGTAGAACCGACTTTAGTAAAAGAAAAGACGCCTGAGTTGGTAGAAGAGAAGGACAAGACACCTGAGCCAGTAGAGGCGAAAGAAAAATTAGGGACTCCTACAGAGGACAAGGCAAAAGCGGCGGTAGAAACGGTTGTAGTGAAAGAAAAGACGCCTGAGTTGGTGGAATTGAAAGAAAAGACACCAGAGTCAGTAGAGCCGAAAGAAAAATTAGAGACACCTACAGAGGACAAGGCAAAAGCGGCGACAGAACCAGTTGTAGTCAAAGAAAAGACGCCTGAGTTGGTAGAAGTGACAGAAAAGACACCTGAGTCAGCCGAGGCGAAAGAAAAGACTCCTGAGCCAGTAGAGCCGAAAGAAAAGTTAGAGACGCCTACAGAGGACAAGGTTAAAGCGACGGTAGAACCGACTTTAGTAAAAGGAAAGACGCCCGAGTTGGTAGAAGAGAAGGAAAAGACACCTGAGCCAGTCGAGGCGAATGAAAAGACACCTGAGCCAGTAGAGCCGAAAGAAAAATTAGAGACACCTACAGAGGACAAGGCAAAAGCGGCGACAGAACCAGTTGTAGTCAACGAAAAGACGCCTGAGTTAGTAGAACTGAAAGAAAAGACACCTGAGCCAGTCGAGGCGGAAGAAAAGACACCTGAGCCAGTAGAGCCGAAAGAAAAGTTAGAGACGCCTACAGAGGACAAGGTTAAAGCGACGGTAGAACCGACTTTAGTAAAAGGAAAGACGCCCGAGTTGGTAGAAGAGAAGGAAAAGACACCTGAGCCAGTCGAGGCGAAAGAAAAGACACCTGAGCCAGTAGAGCCGAAAGAAAAGTTAGAGACACCTATAGAGGACAAGGTTAAAGCGACGGTAGAACCGACTTTAGTAAAAGAAAAGACGCCTGAGTTGGTAGAAGTGAAGGAAAAGACACCTGAGCCAGTCGAGGCGAAAGAAAAGACACCTGAGCCAGTAGAGCCGAAAGAAAAGTTAGAGACACCTACAGAGGATAAGGTTAAAGCGACGGTAGAACCGACTTTAGTAAAAGGAAAGACGCCCGAGTTGGTAGAAGAGAAGGAAAAGACACCTGAGCCAGTCGAGGCGAAAGAAAAGACACCTGAGCCAGTAGAGCCGAAAGAAAAGTTAGAGACACCCACAGAGGATAAGGTTAAAGCGACGGTAGAACCGACTTTAGTAAAAGAAAGGACGCCTGAGTTGGTAGAAGTGACGGAAAAGACACCTGAGCCAGTCGAGGCGAAAGAAAAGACACCTGAGCCAGTAGAGCCGAAAGAAAAGTTAGAGACACCTACAGAGGACAAGGCAAAAGCGGTGACAGAACCAGTTGTAATCAAAGAAAAGACGCCTGAGTTAGTAGAACTGAAAGAAAAGACACCTGAGCCAGTCGAGGCGAAAGAAAAGACACCTGAGCCAGTAGAGCCGAAAGAAAAGTTAGAGACACCTACAGAGGACAAGGATAAAGCGACGGTAGAACCGACTTTAGTAAAAGGAAAGACGCCCGAGTTGGTAGAAGAGAAGGAAAAGACACCTGAGCCAGTCGAGGCGAAAGAAAAGACACCTGAGCCAGTAGAGCCGAAAGAAAAATTAGAGACACCTACAGAGGACAAGGCAAAAGCGGCGACAGAACCAGTTGTAGTCAAAGAAAAGACGCCTGAGTTAGTAGAACTGAAAGAAAAGTCACCTGAGTCAGTCGAGGCGAAAGAAAAGACACCTGAGCCAGTAGAGCCGGAAGAAAAGTTAGAGACGCCTACAGAGGACAAGGTTAAAGCGACGGTAGAACCGACTTTAGTAAAAGGAAAGACGCCCGAGTTGGTAGAAGAGAAGGAAAAGACACCTGAGCCAGTCGAGGCGAAAGAAAAGACACCTGAGCCAGTAGAGCCGAAAGAAAAGTTAGAGACACCTACAGAGGACAAGGTTAAAGCGACGGTAGAACCGACTTTAGTAAAAGAAAAGACGCCTGAGTTGGTAGAAGTGAAGGAAAAGACACCTGAGCCAGTCGAGGCGAAAGAAAAGACACCTGAGCCAGTAGAGCCGAAAGAAAAATTAGAGACACCTACAGAGGACACGGCAAAAGCGGTGACAGAACCAGTTGTAGTCAACGAAAAGACGCCTGAGTTAGTAGAACTGAAAGAAAAGACACCTGAGCCAGTCGAGGCGAAAGAAAAGACACCTGAGCCAGTAGAGCCGAAAGAAAAGTTAGAGACACCTACAGAGGACAAGGTTAAAGCGACGGTAGAACCGACTTTAGTAAAAGAAAAGACGCCTGAGTTGGTAGAAGTGACGGAAAAGACACCTGAGCCAGTCGAGGCGAAAGAAAGGACACCTGAGCCAGTAGAGCCGAAAGAAAGGTTAGAGACACCTACAGAGGACAAGGCAAAAGCGGTGACAGAACCAGTTGTAGTCAAAGAAAAGACGCCTGAGTTAGTAGAACTGAAAGAAAAGACACCTGAGCCAGTCGAGGCGAAAGAAAAGACACCTGAGCCAGTAGAGCCGAAAGAAAAGTTAGAGACACCTACAGAGGATAAGGTTAAAGCG
The DNA here is from genome assembly GCA_963669975.1 of Acanthoscelides obtectus. Lineage (NCBI taxonomy): Eukaryota > Metazoa > Arthropoda > Insecta > Coleoptera > Chrysomelidae > Acanthoscelides > Acanthoscelides obtectus. Next base: position 3,163,931 of record CAVLJG010000005.1, read on the forward strand.
ACGGTAGAACCGACTTTAGTAAAAGAAAAGACGCCTGAGTTGGTAGAAGTGACGGAAAAGACACCTGAGCCAGTCGAGGCGAAAGAAAGGACACCTGAGCCAGTAGAGCCGAAAGAAAGGTTAGAGACACCTACAGAGGACAAGGCAAAAGCGGTGACAGAACCAGTTGTAGTCAAAGAAAAGACGCCTGAGTTAGTAGAACTGAAAGAAAAGACACCTGAGCCAGTCGAGGCGAAAGAAAAGACACCTGAGCCAGTAGAGCCGAAAGAAAAGTTAGAGACACCTACAGAGGATAAGGTTAAAGCGACGGTAGAACCGACTTTAGTAAAAGAAAAGACGCCTGAGTTGGTAGAAGTGACGGAAAAGACACCTGAGCCAGTCGAGGCGAAAGAAAAGACACCTGAGCCAGTAGAGCTGAAAGAAAAGTTAGAGACACCTACAGAGGATAAGGCAAAAGCGGTGACAGAACCAGTTGTAGTCAAAGAAAAGACGCCGGAGTTAGTAGAACTGAAAGAAAAGACACCTGAGCCAGTCGAGGCGAAAGAAAAGACACCTGAGCCAGTAGAGCCGAAAGAAAAGTTAGAGACACCTACAGAGGATAAGGTTAAAGCGACGGTAGAACCGACTTTAGTAAAAGAAAAGACGCCTGAGTTGGTAGAAGTGACGGAAAAGACACCTGAGCCAGTCGAGGCGAAAGAAAGGACACCTGAGCCACTAGAGCCGAAAGAAAGGTTAGAGACACATACAGAGGACAAGGCAAAAGCGGTGACAGAACCAGTTGTAGTCAAAGAAAAGACGCCTGAGTTAGTAGAACTGAAAGAAAAGACACCTGAGCCAGTCGAGGCGAAAGAAAAGACACCTGAGCCAGTAGAGCCGAAAGAAAAGTTAGAGACACCTACAGAGGACAAGGTTAAAGCGACGGTAGAACCGACTTTAGTAAAAGAAGAGACGCCTGAGTTGGTAGAAGTGAAGGAAAAGATACCTGAGCCAGTCGAGGCGAAAGAAAAATTAGAGACACCTACAGAGGACAAGGCAAAAGCGGCGACAGTACCAGTTGTAGTCAAAGAAAAGACGCCTGAGTTAGTAGAACTGAAAGAAAAGACACCTGAGCCAGTCGAGGCGAAAGAAAAGACACCTGAGCCAGTAGAGCTGAAAGTAAAGTTAGAGACACCTGCAGAGGACAGGGTTAAAGCGACGGTAGAACCGACTTTAGTAAAAGAAAATACGCCTGAGTTGGTAGAAGTGAAGGAAAAGACACCTGAGCCAGTCGAGGCGAAAGAAAAGACACCTGAGCCAGTAGAGCCGGAAGAAAAGTTAGAGACATCTACAGAGGACAAGGTTAAAGCGACGGTAGAACCGACTTTAGTAAAAGGAAAGACGCCCGAGTTGGTAGAAGACAAGGAAAAGTCACCTGAGCCAGTCGAGGCGAAAGAAAAGACACCTGAGCCAGTAGAGCTGAAAGAAAAGTTAGAGACACCTGCAGAGGACAGGGTTAAAGCGACGGTAGAACCGACTTTAGTAAAAGAAAAGACGCCTGAGTTGGTAGAAGTGAAGGAAAAGACACCTGAGCCAGTCGAGGCGAATGAAAAGACACCTGAGCCAGTAGAGCCGAAAGAAAAATTAGAGACACCTACAGAGGACAAGGTTAAAGCGACGGTAGAACCGACTTTAGTAAAAGGAAAGACGCCCGAGTTGGTAGAAGAGAAGGAAAAGACACCTGAGCCAGTCGAGGCGAAAGAAAAGACACCTGAGCCAGTAGACCCGAAAGAAAAGTTAGAGACACCTACAGAGGATAAGGTTAAAGCAACGGTAGAACCGGCTTTAGTAAAAGAAAAGACGCCTGAGTTGGTAGAAGTGAAGGAAAAGACACCTGAGCCAGTAAAGGCGAAAGAAAAGACACCTGAGCCAGTCGAGGCGAAAGAAAAGACACCTGAGCCAGTAGAGTCGAAAGAAAAGTTAGAGACACCTACAGAGGACAAGGTTAAAGCGACGGTAGAACCGACTTTAGTAAAAGAAAAGACGCCTGAGTTGGTGGAAGTGAAGGAAAAGACACCTGAGCCAGTCGAGGCGAAAGAAAAGACACCTGAGCCAGTAGAGCCGAAAGAAAAGTTAGAGACACCTACAGAGGACAAGGCTAAAGCGACGGTAGAACCGACTTTAGTAAAAGAAAACACCCCTGAGTTGGTAGAAGTGAAGGAAAAGACGCCTGAGCCAGTCGAGGCGAACGAAAAGACACCTGAGCCAGTAGAGCCGAAAGAAAAATTAGAGACACCTACAGAGGACAAGGCAAAAGCGGCGACAGAACCAGTTGTAGTCAAAGAAAAGACGCCTGAGTTAGTAGAACTGAAAGAAAAGACACCTGAGCCAGTCGAGGCGAAAGAAAAGACACCTGAGCCAGTAGAGCCGAAAGAAAAGTTAGAGACACCTACAGAGGACAAGGTTAAAGCGACGGTAGAACCGACTTTGGTAAAAGAAAAGACGCCTGAGTTGGTACAAGAGAAGGAAAAGACACCTGAGCCAGTAGAGGCGAAAGAAAAGACACCTGAGCCAGTAGAGCCGAAAAAAAAGTTAGAGACACCTACAGAGGACAAGGTTAAAGCGACGGTAGAGCCGACTTTAGTAAAAGAAAAGACGCCTGAGTTGCTAGAAGTGAAGGAAAAGACACCTGAGCCAGTAAAGGCGAAAGAAAAGACACCTGAGCCAGTAGAGCCGAAAGAAAAGTTAGAGACACCTACAGAGGACAAGGTTATAGCGACGGTAGAACCGACTTTAGTAAAAGAAAACACGCCTGAGTTGGTAGAAGTGAAGGAAAAGACACCTGAGCCAGTAAACGCGAAAGAAAAGACACCTGAGCCAGTAGAGTCGAAAGAAAAGTTAGAGACACCTACAGAGGACAAGGTTAAAGCGACGGTAGAACCGACTTTAGTAAAAGAAAAGACGCCTGAGTTGGTGGAAGTGAAGGAAAAGACACCTGAGCCAGTCGAGGCGAAAGAAAAGACACCTGAGCCAGTAGAGCCGAAAGAAAAATTAGAGACACCTACAGAGGACAAGGCAAAAGCGGCGACAGAACCAGTTGTAGTCAAAGAAAAGACGCCTGAGTTAGTAGAACTGAAGGAAAAGACACCTGAGCCAGTCGAGGCGAAAGAAAAGACACCTGAGCCAGTAGAGCCGAAAGAAAAGTTAGAGACACCTACAGAGGACAAGGTTAAAGCGATGGTAGAACCGACTTTAGTAAAAGAAAAGACGCCTGAGTTGGTAGAAGTGAAGGAAAAGACGCCTGAGCCAGTCGAGGCGAAAGAAAAGACACCTGAGCCAGTAGAGCCGAAAGAAAAATTAGAGACACCTACAGAGGACAAGGCAAAAGCGGTGACAGAACCAGTTGTAGTCAAAGAAAAGACGCCTGAGTTAGTAGAACTGAAAGAAAAGACACCTGAGCCAGTCGAGGCGAAAGGAAAGACACCTGAGCCAGTAGAGCCAAAAGAAAAGTTAGAGACACCTACAGAGGACAAGGTTAAAGCGACGGTAGAACCGACTTTAGTAAAAGGAAAGACGCCCGAGTTGGTAGAAGAGAAGGAAAAGACACCTGAGCCAGTAGAGGCGACAGAAAAATTAGTGACACCTACAGAGGACAAGGCAAAAGCGGCGACAGAACCAGTTGTAGTCAAAGAAAAGACGCCTGAGTTGGTCAAAGTGAAAGAGAAGACACCTGAGTCAGCCGAGGCGAAAGAAAAGACTCCTGAGCCAGTAGAGCCGAAAGAAAAGTTAGAGACACCTACAGAGGACAAGGTTAAAGTGACGGTAGGAACGACTTTAGTAAAAGAAAAGACGCCTGAGTTGGTAGAAGTGAAGGAAAAGACACCTGAGCCAGTAAAGCCGAAAGAAAAGACACCTGAGCCAGTAGAGCCGAAAGAAAAGTTAGAGACACCTGCAGAGGACAAGGTTAAAGCGACGGTAGAACCGACTTTAGTAAAAGAAAAGACGCCTGAGTTTGTAGAAGTGAAGGAAGAGACACCTGAGCCAGTCGAGGCGAAAGAAAAGACACCTGAGCCAGTAGAGCCGAAAGAAAAATTAGAGACACCTACAGAGGAGAAGGTAAAAGCGGCGACAGAACCAGTTGTAGTCAAAGAAAAGACGCCTGAGTTAGTAGAACTGAAAGAAAAGACACCTGAGCCAGTCGAGGCGAAAGGAAAGACACCTGAGCCAGTAGAGCCGAAAGAAAAGTTAGAGACACCTACAGAGGACAAGGTTAAAGCGACGGTAGAACCGACTTTAGTAAAAGGAAAGATGCCCGAGTTCGTAGAAGAGAAGGAAAAGACACCTGAGCCAGTAGAGGTGACAGGAAAATTAGAGACACCTACAGAGGACAAGGCAAAAGCGGCGACAGAACCAGTTGTAGTCAAAGAAAAGACGCCTGAGTTAGTAGAACTGAAAGAAAAGACACCTGAGCCAGTCGAGGCGAAAGAAAAGACACCTGAGCCAGTAGAGCCGGAAGAAAAGTTAGAGACACCTACAGAGGACAAGGTCAAAGCGACGGTAGAACCGACTTTAGTAAAAGAAAAGACGCCTGAGTTGGTAGAAGTGAAGGAAAAGACACCTGAGCCAGTCGAGGCGAAAAAAAAGACACCTGAGTCAGTAGAGCCGGAAGAAAAATTAGAGACACCTACAGAGGACAAGGCAAAAGCGGCGACAGAACCAGTTGTAGTCAAAGAAAAGACGCCGGAGTTAGTAGAACTGAAAGACAACACACCTGAGCCAGTCGAGGCGAAAGAAAAGACACCTGAGCCAGTAGACTCGAAAGAAAAGTTAGAGACACCTACAGAGGATAAGGCTAAAGCAACGGTAGAACCTGCTTTAGTAAAAGAAAAGACGCCTGAGTTGGTAGAAGTGAAGGAAAAGACACCTGAGCCAGTAAAGGCGAAAGAAATGCCACCTGAACCAGTAGACCCGAAAGAAAAGTTAGAGACACCTACAGAGGATAAGGTTAAAGCAACGGTAGAACCGGCTTTAGTAAAAGAAAAGACGCCTGAGTTGGTAGAAGTGAAGGAAACGACACCTGAGCCAGTAAAGGCGAAAGAAAAGACACCTGAGCCAGTAGAGCTGAAAGAAAGGTTAGAGACACCTACAGAGGACAAGGTTATAGCGACGGTAGAACCGACTTTAGTAAAAGAAAAGACGCCTGAGTTGGTACAAGAGAAGGAAAAGACACCTGAGCCAGTAGAGGCGAGAGAAAAATTAGAGAAACCTACAGAGGACAAGGCAAAAACGGCGACAGAACCAGTTGTAGTCAAAGAAAAGACGCCTGAGTTAGAAGAACTGAAGGAAAAGACACCTGAGCCAGTCGAGGCGAAAGAAAAGACACCTGAGCCAGTAGAGCCGAAAGAAAAGTTAGAGACACCTACAGAGGACAAGGTTAAAGCGATGGTAGAACCGACTTTAGTAAAAGAAAAGACGCCTGAGTTGGTAGAAGTGAAGGAAAAGACGCCTGAGCCAGTCGAGGCGAAAGAAAAGACACCTGAGCCAGTAGAGCCGAAAGAAAAATTAGAGACACCTACAGAGGACAAGGCAAAAGCGGTGACAGAACCAGTTGTAGTCAAAGAAAAGACGCCTGAGTTAGTAGAACTGAAAGAAAAGACACCTGAGCCAGTCGAGGCGAAAGGAAAGACACCTGAGCCAGTAGAGCCAAAAGAAAAGTTAGAGACACCTACAGAGGACAAGGTTAAAGCGACGGTAGAACCGACTTTAGTAAAAGGAAAGACGCCCGAGTTGGTAGAAGAGAAGGAAAAGACACCTGAGCCAGTAGAGGCGACAGAAAAATTAGTGACACCTACAGAGGACAAGGCAAAAGCGGCGACAGAACCAGTTGTAGTCAAAGAAAAGACGCCTGAGTTGGTCGAAGTGAAAGAGAAGACACCTGAGTCAGCCGAGGCGAAAGAAAAGACTCCTGAGCCAGTAGAGCCGAAAGAAAAGTTAGAGACACCTACAGAGGACAAGGTTAAAGTGACGGTAGGAACGACTTTAGTAAAAGAAAAGACGCCTGAGTTGGTAGAAGTGAAGGAAAAGACACCTGAGCCAGTAAAGCCGAAAGAAAAGACACCTGAGCCAGTAGAGCCGAAAGAAAAGTTAGAGACACCTGCAGAGGACAAGGTTAAAGCGACGGTAGAACCGACTTTAGTAAAAGAAAAGACGCCTGAGTTTGTAGAAGTGAAGGAAGAGACACCTGAGCCAGTCGAGGCGAAAGAAAAGACACCTGAGCCAGTAGAGCCGAAAGAAAAATTAGAGACACCTACAGAGGAGAAGGTAAAAGCGGCGACAGAACCAGTTGTAGTCAAAGAAAAGACGCCTGAGTTAGTAGAACTGAAAGAAAAGACACCTGAGCCAGTCGAGGCGAAAGGAAAGACACCTGAGCCAGTAGAGCCGAAAGAAAAGTTAGAGACACCTACAGAGGACAAGGTTAAAGCGACGGTAGAACCGACTTTAGTAAAAGGAAAGATGCCCGAGTTCGTAGAAGAGAAGGAAAAGACACCTGAGCCAGTAGAGGTGACAGGAAAATTAGAGACACCTACAGAGGACAAGGCAAAAGCGGCGACAGAACCAGTTGTAGTCAAAGAAAAGACGCCTGAGTTAGTAGAACTGAAAGAAAAGACACCTGAGCTAGTCGAGGCGAAAGAAAAGACACCTGAGCCAGTAGAGCCGGAAGAAAAGTTAGAGACACCTACAGAGGACAAGGTCAAAGCGACGGTAGAACCGACTTTAGTAAAAGAAAAGACGCCTGAGTTGGTAGAAGTGAAGGAAAAGACACCTGAGCCAGTCGAGGCGAAAAAAAAGACACCTGAGTCAGTAGAGCCGGAAGAAAAATTAGAGACTTTAGTAAAAGAAAAGACGCCTGAGTTGGTAGAAGTGAAGGAAAAGACACCTGAGCCAGTAAAGGCGAAAGAAAAGACACCTGAGCCAGTAGAGCCGAAAGAAAAGTTAGAGACACCTACAGAGGACAAGGTTAAAGCGACGGTAGAACCGACTTTAGTAAAAGAAAACACGCCTGAGTTGGTGGAAGTGAAGGAAAAGACACCTGAGCCAGTCGAGGCGAAAGAAAAGACACCTGAGCCAGTAGAGCCGAAAGAAAAATTAGAGACACCTACAGAGGACAAGGCAAAAGCGGCGACAGAACCAGTTGTAGTCAAAGAAAAGACACCTGAGTTAGTAGAACTGAAAGAAAAGACACCTGAGCCAGTCGAGGCGAAAGAAAAGACACCTGAGCCAGTAGAGCCGAAAGAAAAGTTAGAGACACCTACAGAGGACAAGGTTAAAGCGACGGTAGAACCGACTTTGGTAAAAGAAAAGACGCCTGAGTTGGTACAAGAGAAGGAAAAGACACCTGAGCCAGTAGAGGCGAAAGAAAAGACACCTGAGCCAGTAGAGCCGAAAAAAAAGTTAGAGACACCTACAGAGGACAAGGTTAAAGCGACGGTAGAGCCGACTTTAGTAAAAGAAAAGACGCCTGAGTTGCTAGAAGTGAAGGAAAAGACACCTGAGCCAGTAAAGGCGAAAGAAAAGACACCTGAGCCAGTAGAGCCGAAAGAAAAGTTAGAGACACCTACAGAGGACAAGGTTATAGCGACGGTAGAACCGACTTTAGTAAAAGAAAACACGCCTGAGTTGGTAGAAGTGAAGGAAAAGACACCTGAGCCAGTAAACGCGAAAGAAAAGACACCTGAGCCAGTAGAGTCGAAAGAAAAGTTAGAGACACCTACAGAGGACAAGGTTAAAGCGACGGTAGATTCGACTTTAGTTAAAGAAAAGACGCCTGAGTTGGTAGAAGTGAAGGAAAAGACACCTGAGTCAGTAGAGCCGAAAGAAAAGTTAGAAACACCTACAGAAGACAAGGTAAAAGCGACAGTAGAACCGACTATAGTGCAAGAAAAGACGCCTGAGTCGTTAAAAGTGAAAGAAAAGACACCTGAGCGAGTAGAGGCGAAAGAAAAAACACCTGAACCTGTAGAGCTGAAAGAAAATTTATTTAAACCTACAGAGGACAAGGTAAAAGCGGCGGTTGTGGTAAAAGAAAAGACGTCTGAATTAGTAGATGGGAAAGAAAAGACACCTGAGTCACTAGAGGTAAAAGAAAAAACACCTGAGCCAGCGGACAAGGTAAAATCATCGGCAGAACCGGTTGTAGTAGAAGAGAAGACGCCTAAATTAGCAGATGGGAAAGAAAAGACACCTGAGCTAGTAGAGCCGAAAGAGAAGATAACTGATCCAGTCGAGCCAGAAGAAAAGTTAGGGACGCCTACAGAGGACAAGGTAAAAGCGACTACAGAGCCGGTTATATTAAAAGTAAAGACACCTGAGTTAGTAGAAGAGAAAGATAAGACACCTGAGCCAGTAGAGGCGAAAGAAAGAACACCTGAGTCAGCGGACAAGGTAAAATCATCGGCAGAACCGGTTGTAGTAGAAGAGAAGACGCCTGGGTCGGTAGAAGTCAAGGAAGGGGCACCTGAGCCAGTAGAAATGAAAGAGAAGTCAGAGACACCTACAGAGGACAAGGTAAAAGCGACTAGAGAGCCGGTTATATTAAAAGAAAAGGCGCCTGAGTTGGTAGAAGAGAAAGAAAAGACACCTGAGCCTGTAGAGCTGAAAGAAAAATTATTTAAACCTACAGAGGACAAGGTAAAAGCGGCGGTTGTGGTAAAAGAAAAGACGTCTGAATTAGTAGATGGGAAAGAAAAGACACCTGAGTCAGTAGAGGTAAAAGAAAAAACACCTGAGCCAGCGGACAAGGTAAAATCATCGGCAGAACCGGTTGTAGTAGAAGAGAAGACGCCTAAATTAGCAGATGGGAAAGAAAAGACACCTGAGCTAGTAGAGCCGAAAGAGAAGATAACTGATCCAGTCGAGCCAGAAGAAAAGTTAGGGACGCCTACAGAGGACAAGGTAAAAGCGACTACAGAGCCGGTTATATTAAAAGTAAAGACACCTGAGTTAGTAGAAGAGAAAGATAAGACACCTGAGCCAGTAGAGGCGAAAGAAAGAACACCTGAGTCAGCAGAGACGAAAGAAAAGTCAGAAAAAACTACAGAGAACAAAATAAAATCGCCAACAGAACCGGTTATAGTAAAAGAAAAGATGCCTCAGTTAGTAGATGTGGAAGGAAAGACACTTGAGCCAGTCGAGGCGAAAGAAAAGACACCTGAGCCAGTAGAAGTGAAAGGAAGCCAGACTTGGAAAGAAATTTGCAGTACAGATATGGTTATTGTCAAGTCTACTGCAAAAGAACCTACAAAGGAGTTGCAGATGACAACAGGCTTACAGGCTAGTCCTAAAGGGCGTACAATTGATGAAATTCAGACCTTCAAAGAAAAAGAATATACAGAGGAGGAACTCAACAAATGCTTAGCAGGCATAGAGGAGTTAGTAGAGGGAGCCGCGCTTAGTGAAGGTACAGCAATCGAAAAGCCTAGTGACGGTAGTAAGAGTGATATCAAATCTCCATCTAAGCCTTGCACTGAACAGATATGCTCAAAAGTGATTGTAGATCCACATATTCCTCAACCTACACAGGTGATAGTTAAGCAAGCCTATGAGCTAAGTCAAGAACCCGAGGGTGGATTGGCAAAGGAGGTAAGCGAAAAAGTTGAAAAACCTACAGAAATAGTAGAGTTAACGACAGGCTTACAGGCTCCTCCCAAAGAGCATAAATCAGATGAAATACAGACCTTCAAAAAGAAAGAGTACACAGATGAAGAGCTTAGTAAATGCTTAGCAGGCATAGAGGAGCTAGTAGTAACTGAATTACCGAGTCAACACGAAGCTAAGGAGCAACCTGGTGTGAGAGACCCCACATTACCATCAGGGCTTTGTACTGAATCAGTATGTGTTAAAAAGTTCGTAGATCCAGCTGTTCCACAACCTACTCATGTGACAGTTAAAAGAGCCCATGAATTAGGCGCAGAACCCACAAGTCAGGTGCCTGAAATATCTTCAACAGAAGATTATCAACACAAATATTTGACTGAAATCGAGGAGCAAATCATCGGCGAAGCTCCAAAACATATGTCTCAAACGGAGCGAAAGATAGAAGCTGTTTCAGGGCCTAGTGATGTTGAACATAAATCTTATCCGACCACCGCAGAACCTAAATGCAAAGTGTCAGATATTTCTTCAATAGTTCCACAATTCTTGTCAGACCAAATAAAAATTATGGAAACTATCAGCGGTGACACGTTGGAGGCTAAAGAGGAGATGTGCGTAAAACAAGATGCTTGCGAGTTAAAACCGATCAAAACTGAATCTCCTCCATCCTTGTCAAGCAAGGCCGTCACTGAAGATATTGCGGAACAAGCATCTCAACCATCATTGCAGACTGACATAATAAGAGAAGCAATAGTTTCACATGCTAAACTAGTATCTACAATAGCCTTACCCCCTGAGATAGCTGGAGATGAAAAATTGGCAGACGTTGTTGCAGTCCCACAAAAAATAGAAGGAAAAGATCCTAAGGTTGTTCGACCAGCGTTAGATCATGTTATTGAGTCTGAAAAGATTACAGGAATAACAGTCGCTAAGGAAGAACCAACAGCTTTAAGAGGCGACGTTACGAAGCCTGAGGATGTTCCTAAAGTGACAAAAGAAGAAAAAACAAGGAAAACTCACACAATTCGTCATGAGTCACCTGTACACGAAACAATGGTAGATAAAACGTCAAAGACTTTGGATCTAAAAATGATGGATGTAAAGGTGCCGGTAACTGAGCAGGAAGCACTGAAGCTAATGTCAGAAGTTCTGGAAGCTTCGAAACAAATAAGACAGGACGTCAAGGAGTTAAAACCTGACTTGACACCCACACCTGAAGGTCAACTTATTACTATGCTGCCCGCATCTACAACGGAGGATCTAATAAAAACAGTTGAGTCGCAGACGTTAACCAAAGAAGCAGAGGAAACATATACTATGAAAGATAAGAAAGCTTTGTACGTTAAGGTAGAAAAGAGTTCAATAATTGATACTGAATCACCCGAAATGGATACTGAGAGGGAGTCATCAAAATCAGGCGGAAAAGCTGAAGAGGGTAAGGAATCATCTTCGAGCGCTAAGCCTGCAATTGTAGAAAAGGCGGATACGCCAGTGCCTGCTGCCGAAAGTAACGTATTAGCAACAACCGTCGTTCAGGAAAAAATGAGCATAGTGGATGTAAAACCTGTTGGAACATCAGATTCGGTAGTAGTAGCACCAGAATCAGTGAAACAAGATACCCTAGAGTCGATAGAAGAAAAAGAGAAGACATCAGAAGCGAAAATAGTAAATGAGCAGGTGCCTGATCCTGGAGAGGTGGAAGAAAAGACAGCTGAGCCAACAGTGAAGGAAAATTTGCACGAAGCAACTGTTGATACTGCAAAGATAACTGAAGAGCCTATAGAAGTACATAAGGGTATAAAACCAGAACCAGTTGACGAGAAGGAAATGATGTTCAAAGAAGATGTTTATGACGGAAAAACCTCAGGAACATGTACAGAAACAGATGGCACCCGCGAGAAATCTCCTGTATCAGCCTATAAAGTTCTAAAGTCACCACATGAGGAGGAACCATCGGAACCAGCAGCACAAAAAGATATAACACTAGAAAAACCTACATTAGAAGGTATGGCTGGTGAGGTGGTAACAATGAAATGCAAGTCACCTAAACCACCCGTACAACCGGAAAAATCTCCTGAATTCGATGAATCATCAGAACCTGAAGCACAAAAAGATATCACGCCAGAAAATTCTGACGGAACTGAGCTGTTACCTGACAATGACAAGACATTGGAACCTACAGATCAAAGACGGCAATCTTTAGAACCGTCAGCTGTGAAGGAAACGTATTCTGGAACTGACAAAAAAGAGAAATTACCTGTATCAGGAACCGTTAGCGATGATGATGAAAATATGGGCTCAGTCGAAAAGTGCGTTACATTTTTAGAACCCGTCCTAGATTCAGGTCATGCTCACGATAGTATAGAAAGCGAAAAGTCACCTGATCTTGTCCCAGCATCAGAATCATCATCTACGGAGGAACTCGACGGAGTTGCAATATCCAAACGATATGCAATGGAAAGAACTACATCCGGCGATACTTGTACGTGCATTCCTAATGATCCAGATTTGTCTGATGACTCCCTGGAGTCAATCTATCCTGAGGACGGTAGCTCAGGGCGCAGTGACAAAGAACCGAAGCAGGTTAAATCTGAAGTACATGATTCGACCGGAATCACAATGATGTCTTCAAAGGAAATTAAAACCGCCGTCGAGAATGAAGACGAAATTTTGGAAGCAATCAGAGTGAAAAAATCTAAGAAAGAAGCTCACTATCTATCACTATCCGCTAAGCGTACTGAAACAGAAAACGAAGAACGCCGACAATCTGATTCGGAAAGAACCGCAAAACTACTTGCGAAGAGTACCGAAGGTACCGGTTCTGATTCAAGCACTGTTAAGCTTCAAGCTGTCAGTAAAGTAGAAGTAGTTGCTAAAGCACAAAACGATGCTTTCGTAGACGTATGCGAAAGCTTTGAGCAACAAACGACACTGTCGAGAAAATTGAGTGGCTCAGCAAAGCTTTCCGAGACAGACGCAGAACCGTGCTCTTCCGAAACTGATACATCGCACAGACTAGAAACTCTATCTGAAAGTGAATCTCAGGCATCCACTGTTGATTCAAGAGTATTGCGTACGTCGAAGAAGACAGAAGGAAGCTCACCTTTTGGCCAAAGATATGATGTTTCAAGCATCAAGATGGACGAGGACGTTTTAGAAATTATCGTCACCGATGCTCACTCCAAAATTACAGAGGAAAAGAAAAGAATGAAACCGAAGGAAGAATCTGATAAAAGAAAGATACAAACAAAATTCAGTCAAAGGTCTAAGCCTCGCAAAATTGAACATGAGGGCGACTACAGTTCTGATGATGACAAAAAAACACACCCTAAAAGTAAAGTGCAAAAGCGAACTGGTAAGGCGAAAATCGAAACCTACAGAAGCTCAACGTCGTCAGAAACCAGCTTAAAGACAACCACCAAACACCAAAAATCCAAACCTGAGTCATCTATACCTAGACCAACCAAAAAGCTGACCCAAGTAAAATCTGTTGTAGACACTGGCTTGAGGAGTATGCCAGATACTTCATCCAGAAAGGCGGAGACATACAGAAAGAAAGATACCGAATTGTCTTCAAAGGTATCCTCACGGCAAGTGCAAGTAGAGGAAAGTTCACCTAGGAGGTCCGAATATTTGAAAAAGAAAGACTTCGTACCCATACAACCAGTACACACGGTCAGAAAATATGACAATCGTACGCATGGTTACATGCAATCAACTATGTCAAGGGACTTGAAGATCGACAAGGTGAAGGTTCAAACTCCCACCAAGATTGTCGGTGTTAAAGACAAACGAGAAATAGATAGATCTAACGAAACTTTGAAAAACAAGCTGAAACAGGAAGATCAGAACTCGGCAAGGAAGACCCAGTCAAGCTATGGCCATAGCTATGCAAGGACTACAATTTCTTCGGAGCAAAAGTCAAAAGAAGGCACACCGATAAAGAAAAGTAAGACTCGAAGTTCACCTTCAGACGATGACGCTAGAAGTGTCCTGTCATATTCTGGCAAATCAAGAGAAGGTACTCCGATAAAAAGAAGTACTCCTAGACATACTTCCGATGACGACGTGAGATCCACCGTATCATCTGGAATGAAATCCAGAGAAAGTACTCCTGTCAGAAGGAGTAGAGTCAGACGGGATACGGTTAGAGGTACATCCGACGACGAAGATAGATCGAAATTGAAATCCAGAGAAGGTACTCCTGTGAAACGAAGCAAAGGTAGGAGCGATTTGACCAAGACGTCTTCCGAGGAAGAAACCAAAACGAGAGTGTCTAAATCAAAAGATACCACTTCGTCGAAGACTAAGCAAACTTCGATTCCTAAGAAATCTGCGAGTAAATCCAAGGTGGTAGATTCGAATAAAATAGTCGAGATGAGCAAGAGCGTTAGGTCCGAGTACCAAGTAAAATTCGAAAGTCCAAAACCTAGTCCATCTCCCACAAAACTTCGACGTACAGTCATAACAGAACATATCAAATTCTCCACCCAATTGCCCGAGAAACCGTCCAAAATCCAAGACTCTTACGCTGACCGCACCAGAAGTCAATCAGTCATTCCGACGAGCTATCAAGAACTGATAGACAAAGACAGAAAAAGCACCAGCCCCACCTCTCTACCAGGCAGTCCGATCAGAGTGAGATCAGCGAATGGTGGCATCAAAATGATCACCTCTGAGGCGTTTACCAGAACCCAACCGCATTCAGGCTCGATCGAGATCATATACAGACAGCCGTATAGCGATATCAAAAGAGTAGCTTCGACATTGAAAAACGAAACTGAAATGTCCCTGATAGACACAACAGACTCGAGTCTGTCGGAGTCCGTGGCTTTCCCTAGCTCTCCATCCGACCACGATGTTAGCTCAGACGCGAACGGCCGCTATAAGTCCTTATCGCCAACGTCGCCGAAACACCGACGCGATAGATATAGAGTATCAGACTTGGCATCGTGCGCGGATGCCATAGAAGATAACGTATCCCTGCCAAGGAAACTAGTCTTATCGCAATACGAAGAGATGAAATCGGAAATGGCCGGCTCTACAAGCCACCAAAAATCCGAGGAACGCCTCTCACCAATACTAGACGTGGAGGTGGTATCGCCGACACGGAGGAAGTACCAGTTTGACTACGAGGAAGGTGGTACGGACAAAGGTACTTCAACCTCCGTTGTAAACGAACCTGTTGCGATGTCTACCCACAGCATGGCTTCTGCAATAGAAACACGTAAAGAGGTACATTGATGGAAATCCGTAGTTTGCTATCATCTCTTCTAGTCTTACGTACGCCCAAACTATGTAGCAGGGTAGCTTTAGGTATTGTTGTATCGCATGTTAGATAATAGTCGACCGATGCTGAGAACTGAGTCGGAGAAACCGAATCCTATCCAAGGTTCCTGATTTACAATTTCGCAACAACAAGAAGAAGTATAGATGAGAAAGAATGTAGTGTTAGACTTTAAAGGGGCCATTTGAGATTATAAAGGGTGTTTTTTTTTTTGGAGGTATAGAACTTTAGGTTGGTATTTTGAAAATTACAAATTCTACAAGATAAAGCTATGAGATTCATTTTAAATAAAAACGAATATGCTAAGATTAAGTCTATGTTTGAAGAACTAAAGTGGTTAAAAGTAAAAAAATATGCTATTTAGTTCTCATTTTCATATTCAAATTAAAAAATCATTTAAACATTACTAAATAGTCATCATCATAACTACGGAACTAGAAGATTTTCATCTACAAAATTGTAATAGTAGCATGACTAGCAAATCTTTATTTGAATTAAATTGGATTGAAAAAATATAACTGGTTCCTCCATGTCAGCTATCGAGCGTCTTAACTTGAATTTCCGTTGAAAAAGTACCCAGGACACCACTATTTATATCGGTAAGTTCTTGGATAAAATTTAATGTCGTTTTCCATCGACTAAACTTCTTCTAGAACTTCAGGGATACATGGTACAAAATGCGCATATACCAAACGATAATTTCGATGTCTTACAGTGCCTCCAGTATGTCCGAAGAAACGCCTACCGTCACGGAGATTCCAAAAATCGCAATAACTCAAGACGAAGATACTTGCGATGACGAAGATGACACCGCAGGTTATCCTAACATAGCGGAAGCGTTAACAGACGTTGAAGATCTATATGACGATGACATCGCTATGAACCACGTACCCAAAAATCCCAAACAGCTGCGACTTAAAATCAAATTGAACGAAAACCCGGATCTAACAGATCTGGAGGATTTCGAAGCGTCAGATAATGAAGATGAGAGTAAGAGTCTGGTGCTTCATGAACAACCGATATCGATAGATGATCTAGATCTAGAAGCAGCTACTGTTGAGGAATCAATCAAAACCGAACGAAAAAGTAATGGTACGGCCAACAAACTGAAGACCCAACTGTCAACGATTCAAATGGACGCACCAATTGAAAATGAGCATCACGTTGCTGAGGCGCCGACAGATGAAGAATCATTTGATACGGAAAGTGAAGTACAAGCGGAAGATATTCCGGAAATAAACATAGAGCTAGATGGTGATGGTGGAACCGTATTTGACAGAATGGACACATCGAGTCCTTCAAAAAAAGTTCCAACTGAAAATCAAGGAAATCTATTGCAACTGAGTAACCTTTCGCTATCACCGAATCTGTCAGATCTCACGGATATCGAAGTTTTGGATTCTGAATCCGAGGATGTAGATTCCTGCAAGAAAAACAGAACCAAACGGAGAAAGGCACGTATGGGACGAAGACAATCTGTCACCGACGTTGAAGATCTGGATATTTCAGACGAAGACTCGTCAAAGTTCAAGTCCTATACTACAAGGCCTAAAAAGAAAACCATGTCAAAAGCAATGATAAAAAGTCATTCCCTGCAGTATGATTCTGATAATGAAGAACCTGGTCGTCTACCGTTTCCCGTTTGCAAGAGGGTTGTTGAAAAAAAACAATTATCTGTTCCATGCTACGAGCCAAATTTCAGTACTGATGTCGAAGAAATGGCAGAGACTGAAGATATACCTACTCCGGCTGAAGAAAAATTCGACGATACTGCTTTTGAAGAAAAGCTAGATGAAATGGCCGCATGCTATACCAAAATTGAGGAAAAGCATGATATTATCACAGAACAGGAACCTGACGCTAAATGCGCAGGCACTTCCAAGTGCGATGATTCTGAGGAAATCCCTCAGATGAAAAGCACAGATGAAGAGGAAATGGATGAAGCGATTGAAGAGATCGATAGGACTCCAGAGTTGGAGCTTCCCCCTCCAGTAAGAACCCTCGTCATTTTGAATGAGAATGAGTCATTCCCCGTAACGCAAATACTGCCTCTGGATACAGAAGACAACTCTGATGGCGAAATCCATGAAGCTGCAACGGATGAGGAAAACCTTTCAGAACTTGAATTGGCTGACGATGACGAAGATAATCCTGGTTGTAGCCAGGACGTGATGTTGCCAGACTTTGGTAATGTAAGTGCGATAGAGAAGATCAAGAAGACGAACAGAGTTAAGAAAGATACCGAACCACTGACAGACACAGAAGAAATTGTCGTAAAGCAAAAACGCCGCAGAGCTCCGAAGTTCAAGTACATGCACGAGAGGATGCTGGCTGTCAAACAAGCTTACTCGCCGAATAAGAATGACGATAAAACAGACACCGAAGACGTTTACCTAAGTGACGGCAACGAAGAAAGCAAGAGCAATCTAATCTTTCTTACTGAACCAGATGCAGAGGCAATGAACACGAGCCTCTCCCCCTTGATCAACAATTCCGATGGAGGAACCGACTGCGAATATCTAGCAGGAGCTTCTGGCGATGACAGACAGCTCAGTGGAAGTTTCAGAGCTGCGTCTTGCACTCCTCAGCATATGCGGGAGATAGGAGGAGTTACTATGGTTACTAAAGAAGGTATCGGAGCATTCTCTCTTCAAGACAGACTGCTTGTCAACAGGACCTTGAGCAATCCTGAGATCACCGTAGTAAGTCCGACTAATACCGACGTTGAGGATCTGGCTACTTCGGAAGGCGAGGATGCTTTGAGCTACTGTAGAGCTGACACCGCAACTCCGAACCAAGTGCAAGTAGATTTAGACCAAATGAGCGGAAGCAATGTGCACGATGAATTCAAGAAAAAGTTTGAGGAGGAGGGGTGTATGTATCTCAGAGGAGGTGGGTACGTGGAGGGCGGTACTGATATTGAAGAGATTATTTTCGAGGAGGAAATAGGTATTTCACCTAGATGGGAGGAGATGATACGGATGAACTTCGTGGACGGTACGGTGTTATTCGGAGGATGGAAGAACGAGTACGAAGGCAAGGATCCAGGTAAAAAGTTGATTAATATCGCCAGTACGAGGATTGTGAATAAGTATTTATTTTTAGAGCAGAATTGTTTTAATCCTAGTTCACTATGTTGCGTCAATCGTTTATCGCCAAATGCCATTTATGTATCTGCAAATGTAGCTTTTTGAAAAAAGTAAAACAAAAAATAGCGTCAAGTGGATTGACTAAGTCAAGAGGCGGAATCTATACAGGGTGTAATTTAATTGATGAATAAAAATACTGGATAAAAAATTCATTTTCTTATTATAACTTTAATACTGTTCTAGATATTTTCATTAAATTTGAGATACACCTACTAAGCATTTTTTGAGGTAGAATATTTTTTAATATTGCTACCAGTGGCGTTCGTACGGTATGTGTACTCGAGATTTTTCGAAAAAAATACGATACGCCATTGCTTCTTCCGAAATTAAAAATCCTCATTTATTTTGCAACAAATTTGGCCTCTTGACTTTTTGGTTATTTTAATCAATTGACTCTAATAAAAATTAAACATAAATATATTACCTACAAACAGCCACGTGAGATTTTACCGATTTTGCAATGCATGAAATTAAAAAAACTTTGAAACAAGTTTTGACAATTTCTGTGGATTAAATAAGCTCATGCATTGGCGAACCCTTTCAAAAATTCCAAAAGTATTTCAAATATACTAAGTGACATATAAATCCGAACACCCAGTTTAAATGATTTTATTTTAATAAAATTTTGTATAAGTACTTAATGAAGCATAATAAGTAAATGATATAAATTTCAAAATGATTGCACTGCTTTAAAGCCCTTTGACCTTTAATAATGTGTGAATGCACCCTGATGTGCATTCTCCAACGCGCCTAGGCATGCTTCTGATCAGGTGGTCAATGTCCTCCTGTGGTATCTCATTCCACCAACTCCTCTCGAAGTGCTTCTAGAGTCTGAGGAGGACGTTGCAAATTGAGTAATCTCCTACCCATCATATCCCACACGTGCTCAATTGGGGTTAAGTCGGGAGATCTTGGTGGCCATGGTAACAATGTGACATCATTATGTTGAAAGAAGTCTATTGTGACTCTTGCAACATGTGGTCGGGCATTATCTTGTTGGAAAGTTGGATCTGCCAGGGTGCCAAGATAGGGTAAAAGATGGGGTTCTAGAACTTCGTGGATATAACGCTGCGCGATCATGTTACCTCTGATGAAGATTAAAGGTGACCTGGAACCATAAGCTATAGCACCCCAAACCATAACTCCAACATGTCTTTCAACAAAAAACTGGATTCCTCCTTTCACCACGTCGCCTTCTAACCCTGGCACGACCATCGTGCATGCCTAAACAAAGTCGAGACTCGTCACTAAAGACAATACTGTTCCATTCCTGATCCCAGAGTGACCGTTGTCTGCACCACTCAAGGCGATTACGTCGGTGTTCTCGAGTTAAAGGGAGGACCCAGTGTGGCCGGTATGAAAACAAGCCAAAACTTCTCATTCGTCGGTAAACACTTCGCATGCCAATAGGTCTTCCGTGTTCTGCAAACCATTCATTTGCAATGGACCTGGTAGTGGAGAAACTGTCCCTTAAGGCCAATAATCTTAGGCGGCGATCTTCACGGTCTGTTGTTCTACGGCGGCGTCCAGTGCCCCTTGCTCTTTGCGTGCGGCCTTCTCGAAGCCATGCCTGACAACACCTAACCACAGTGTCTACACTTCTTTGCACTCTAACTGCAATTGCCCGAAAAGAAAGTCCAGCTTCCCGAAGTCCCACTATACGGCCCCTATCAAACTCACTAAGTTGACGAAATCGTACAGGTCTCCGTACTCTAGGCATCGTAACCGATCGTAAAGGATGTCAAGAACCAAAATCCGCCAACGTTGATTCTTTACTGAGGCTGAAATATTCATTTTTAGAGCGTTAGTGAATTAAAAAAAAAGCAGTATAAAAACCGGAAAGTCCAACTGATAAGGCTGAAAATTTTTTCACTTGTTATTTACAGTAAGATAAATACATTCACCAACTTTTATTAAAATAAAACCATTTAAACTGGGTGTTCGGATTTATATGTCACTTAGTATAGTTTGGTAACAAAATAGTTTAAAATAATTTCGTTATACCATAAATGCATCAAAATCGTTTTTATTTTTTACGCGAAAACGATGCATCGGGCGGAAAAAAGTCAAGAGGTCAAATTTATTGAAAAATGAATGAGAAATTCAAATAAAAATTATTTTTGAAAAAGCATTGGAGTACCATATGTTTTTTCAAAATCTCCCGTACGGATGCCACTGGCAGAAATATTAAAAAGTATTCTACATCAAAAATCCCTGCTGGTGATTGGTAGGTGCATGTCAAATTTCAAGAAAATATCTAGAACAGTACTAAAGTTATGTTAAGAAAAAGAACTATTTTCTTAAAATTTTAACACTGTGAGGCTCAGAAATTAAGAGGTTTAGGACATATGTTCATATAAAATGTTCTTCCTAAAATGATCTAAGGAATCACATCCTGTATTTTTAGCCATCAACTAAGTTACACCCCGTAAAAAGCAAATCTAACATATTTCTGTTTCCATGGCAGATGTAGGAAAATATGTGTGACTTATTATGTCTGATAGGTGCATAGTATCACTAAGATCAGCAGCCTCTTGAGAATACAAGGTATTTCAGTGACACTAAATTAGTGGACAGACCGATTGACCGACAGACCGACTGAAATGAGTGACATCGTTTTTCGTGATATATGTACACATCATATAACATCCAAAAAATAATATCTCAATTTCGAAAAATATCTTTTGTAATACCAAAGGTGAAATAGTAATTATGCCATCATTACTATAGCAAAGAACCGTATAAATTCTCAAGACATTACTGATATCATTGGATTCCACAAAAAGAAATGCATTAATTTATTTAACTCGATAAAACATTTATATACACCACTACTTATGTCCGATTAATTCTTATGTCGCCATTGACTGCACTAAAGTCCACTCCGCTCTACTACTCTACCGTATTCAGTATTCTGCTTCCATCTCCCGGCCGCCGAGTTATATATAGTCCCGATTGCTGCTTCGAGAAAGGCCGGGTGTACCACAAAGCGACATCTAGAATGTTGGAGGTCACTTCGCGTCGATCTAGAAGGCGATCCACTGTCATGGTACTCACAGACGCCGCCAAGCGGCTTGTACGGTCGTGGTTCGCGAAAAAGCAGAGATCGGCCATTAAGCTCTGGCGGGTAGGAGACTCCAAATACTTGTGACTGATAATTAAAGAGGGTGATTACACCGTTGAATGTCTACGAGACCAGGTAATACACAAAAAAGAATTTAAATCCAAAGTGTATGTTAGCCTAAGAACATATGATAGTCTTTATATCTAAATGCCGATAGAGTGTTTTCAAGATACCTGGGCCAGCTTCCAAAGGTAGTATCAGTGCATGTTTTGCTAGCTCCTATATTTAAATTGCTCGAACGTAATGCAAACGTCCCCTGTAGTGTGTTTTAATCCTAAGTAGTAGATGCGGTTGCAGTTTTATGTGCAAATTAAGTAATACCATTAATGTTCTCTTTCAGAATGGGGAACCGCAAAGCAGGAGATCAAATCTCCGACACTAGACGGAGCCGCAGCACAGAAAGGTAGGAATTGATTTATGTTTATATTCTAAAGATACAGAATTTGTATTAGCTAAACTACGTAATGTTGGTACGACAATTGGCGCAGATTTTATGTAGGATATTTGAAACAGAAGTGCATTTATTTATTCTTCTTTCATTGGTAAACCGTAACACTATTTTCATTCCGACTAACGATGAAGGATAAATATGTACTTCTCATTACTTATATTTATGTTACGAGATGTCTTGAACGCTATTCAGACTTACATTCCCTATCAGTCAAATCAAAAAATTCTAAACTTAAACAAGGACACGTCTAGGATAATGATTCAAGCCATCTCTCGGCGCCAAAGGTATTTTGAATCAAGATACTAACATGCAGGTATTCCCCTTTAACAAAAATAAACCGCTCATCTCACGTTAGGCGCACCGTCATACTCACAATTCCCATTCTAACCGTTCGTCTTTTTGTTTTTTATTTTTTCAAATCGAGCCAGAGGATGCTTCTTGTGCAACATTACACCGCACATAACACACTTTCGCATAATATTGCTCCGGCAACAATTTTTTTCAAGTGCAATTATCACTGAACCTCATAAGCACTAGCTCATTGCCGTGGGACCGTAGGTCAGATCTGCGGAATGCCCGCAAAGGTTATACGGGGTGTTTCAGGAAGACGTGTCGATATTTCTAGAGAAGAACGTTCATCCAAGAATAATAAAGAATGTTCCAAAGATGCTCCGCTGCAGAGATGCAGGGTGATGAAGTTTTATTTACGAAATCTAAAACTATATATATATATATATATATAACTTGCGACGTGGTCATTGTCGTCTAAACCAGTTAGGTGAAAAATTAAAGCTTCCGCCTTTTGTAGGGTACTTCGACAAAATTGTTGCTACTGTTATCATTGTAATTGCAGCTCCTGATGATGATGGCAAAGTCCATTGAAAGCTAGAGAGAATTAAAAAAGTATAAAGAGTCCTCTTTGCTTAAATTTTGTCGAAGTACCCAACAAAAGGCGGAAGCTTTAATTTTTCACCTATATATATATATATATATATATATATATATATATAACAACAAGTAGGAAAATAATGGGCATTGTTGTTATATACCTTTCTCCGCATGATCATATTCTGTCTCTCTATATATATAAATACAATCAGTTGCTAATTGGGAAATTGGCAAAATTGTAATCTTTAGTAAACTCGTTTAATGGTAATCTCGAGCTTTCGGCTTTCTATATGGAGCCATCTTCAGGAGCTGAAAACATAATATAAACGAACGCGTGGATGTGAGCACTTGTTACAAATATGAAACCGAACGGACGGACACATTGGGCTTATTGATAACGACGGAAACCATCGTTAGGTGTTAACACTATATATCAATACACCCGAACACATTAAACATTAACGAAAAGCAATTTTGGGGACAAACACCGGCACAGTCATTTCTAACCTCCTACATCCGTTTCACGTGGAGAAAATGAGAGGACCGGGAGAATGTTGCATCGACAGATGACAGGTGATTATCGCGAAGGAATGTGGAAATGTAAACATCATTGCCAAACTTCAGGTATCGTGTATACGAGGGACGTTCGGTAAAACTTCCGGTAGGGGACACATATTTATGTGTTTTTTTGTACTTTTTAACTTTTAAATATTTTCACGTCTTTCTGAAACACCCTGCATATTATAATTACAGAGTTATTACACTGAAGAATTCAGCGATACGTTTCTATAGACAGTATTTTGCTCCTTGAAAATTTCATATAAATCCTGTTTCATTTAAAATCTTGGCTTTTTGTATTGTCAATAGTTTTGAAGTTTGTAAGAATTTTCTTGAACAAAGCATAAAGAAAAATATCACGTAACTGATGTGCTGTGCTTATGACGTTCTAATATTGACTGCCAGCGAAAAATGGCTTTTGCAGTACTGTGTTTATTGAAGGTTTAAAAAATCCTGTTCAAGGAGATATTGTTGACAAAAATATCAAGACTGGATCAAATTCCGAAAAAAATTGAAGTATATTCAACAAAGGTCGAATGAATTAAATACAAGATCCTCAAAGACTGCTTTTCCGATTTCAAAACAGAACTTGTGATTAAAATTAATGACATGCCTCCATCATAAAGAATTTCTTTCGCTTGGGTCTGATGAAAGTCACTCTTGATGAAATAAAAAATATAATGAACAACTTTGATACATATTGTAACAATATCTCCCTAGAATGCACTTGAGATGCTAAAGACTTGTACATGACAATGTTGTGTCAAGTTTTGCATCTTGAAGACGGATCTCAAAATTTAGCCATGCATTTATTAAGCTATTTTTGCTGCTGCTTCGCAGGTAACTATGCTTTATTGAGCTTTTCTTAAGTATTCAGTCACAACAGACAGTCAAAAGGCATGCGCATGCGTTTTTGTTCCGAAAAAATAATTTTGAATAGTGTGCTTAAGAAGAAGATGGTATTTGCACAGCTTCGCAAACTTTGGCATAGTTGATGGACCGTTCACCTGTTTTTATTTTAAAATAATATATTAAAAGCATTTGTATTGTTCTATATAATCATCATCATGCCAAAATAACGTTGGGATTGTAAAACTTTCTTTTCAAAATGTTACGTATTCATAAGTTTGACATTTGACTGCTGATGATTTGATACACTGAAATGATACAGCTACTGTATTTAATTTCGTCATTAAGACTACAAAATACACAAGTAAGTTTGAAATGCTTTCGTACAGAGACTACGCTTATTGTCCAGTAATGTGAAGAAAGTGACATTTTGATCGATGCCTCAAAGCTTCAAATTTTCAGCATGCTTTAAGTGTGATTTCAAACACGAATATCAATGTTGCACCAGAAGGTGTCCAAAAACCTTATTTGTTTTACCTCATGAGCACTTTTAGATTTTACGACTATCCTAGTTATACTACAATCTTCCTCCACGGTACGAAAACGGTCCATCAATAGTCTTTTTACCAGCATATATATCACATATCATTCGCATTAATTATAACTTTAGCTTACCCATACCGACTAACCAACAAATATTCTTACTACAGTAGAGCGGTTAATGCAAAGATCTAGTTGTATTCTTTCTGCTAGTAGATAAGCTGACGCGACCAGGACCCAATGTTACTTACGAAAGCGCCCCCAAACGCAGTACCCGCCAACTAGTCTCACCCAATGACCATCCGCTCTCTCTGACACATGACACGACTACCACTAACGCTACTCCTCTTATTACTACCAGCTTCTTAGCCTCGAACAATACCACAACGTCATCTGAACAACCTTCACACCAACCTGTATCTATGAGGAAACAATCTAACCTAAGGCTATCTACATCAAGACCTCTAGGTTCCACTAGCAGTCCTACATTCTCAACTTCAAGTCCACCAATAGTACCTACAACATCTTCACTATACCTTGGTGATGCTCCTTTTGAACCCAATGTCTCGAAGTCAGCGATATCAAAACGGTATCCTACCTCTTGCTCATCTACATTACCAGCAAGTGTCCCACTTACTGCTACTCGCACGGAGACTAGCAATTCCTCGTTATATATCACTGATGCACACAAACCACGTTCCTCTTCGCCTCCTGCCAAATACGTGTCTTATGAAAGCGTACTTCTAGGCACTAGCACTCCTTCATTACCAAAGGATATCCCGCTTTCTCCCAGCAGTGCTGAAGCGTCTCCAATTACAGAAAATCCTTACATCCATACGACTACATCTTATGCTCAAATAGACGCAATGTTGGAGAACATGCTATCAGAGGTTGAGAAACAAGAGAAATTGTTTGGTCTCGATCTGGACGTTGTCGACGATCCTTGTGTCAACACCTTGGAACTATATCCTAGTGCAGATGCTGTTATTGAAGTGCCGATAAAAAGAACGATGAAGATACGGAAAAGATACGAAACTAAGCAAGAGATTCTGATAATGCCTCAGGAAGAGGACGATCCTTATGAGGCAGTATCAAAAACTGAACAAGAGGCTGCTTATGAGCCTATTCAGTTTAATCAAGACGTATCATCACTAGATGACAGTTATTATGATCTCATCTCGTTCAATGAACCAAGCAATGCCTTAGAGCAAATCGGACAAGAACCAAAATTCTTGAACTATAAGATCGACTTCGAAAGTGCTACCAAAGCTTCTACAGAATCCCTAGATGACGCTTCTAGTCAATCTGGCTTGCTGGAATCTCTAGAACCAGACGTCACCATGGATGACGATTATGAGTATATTGAAAACACGCCTGTCACTAAAGGTATGCTTTTGTTCGATAACAGAACTGGCGATGACATTTGGTGGGAAGGAACTTATAGAAACTTGAGTGAGATTCCAGAGGAAGACGAAGAGAGTTTGAGTTTGCTTGGAAGCATTTCGAGTAAGGTCTATGTTAATACTAACTATGCTCCCTTATTGGAATCTCCACCCTGCAGCTCTGGAGCTCAGGAAACTTCAGCGTTTTTGCCGTCTATAACTGGCAATGAGTCAGAAGCAGATGATGCTAGTGAAGAAAGCTCTTCGGATGAATCAAGCAGTTCTGAAGGAACTTATGATACTACTACGGAGAAAGTAGTTAAAGCTGAAGTTAAACTGATGGTTAAGACTTCAGAAAGAGGCAAAGAGGCCATTGAAATAAGATCGGTAAGAGAGTTTATGGATATGCCGACGAATAAAAGTAAAACTGAAAGTTTTCCTCTGAAAGACAAAACGAAAAAAGCTCAGACGTTGCCGAGTAAGCTGAGCAGTAGGCTCAGTAACATTTCAAGCAAATTTAGTAATTTGTTGGAAAGGAAAAAGTCAAATTCGTATTCCACACTGGGCAACACAGACTTAACTAAAGGTGGATTACCTGAAAAGTTTACTCAAGCTCCAGTATTTACTCTACCTAGGTTATTCATGAAGAGCGATTCCGATCTGGAAGGATCGAAGCAGCTAATAAAAACCAAGACAGAACTTCTAGCGACAACAAATAAACGGTTTCCTTTAGAGTACGATCCGTCTTCTCAATCTAACCTCTACACGAACGTCCCTTTCTATCCCTGCTATGCAGACGATACGAACAACACACCCAAAGTTGAGTTCACCTCAAACCCCTTCACAAATAGCTCCCAAATTCCAAAAGGGTACTGCGACTGGATGTCCATAGCTGAACCCGCTGGAGGTAAAGTTGAACGATGTGTTCAAACTGATACGCATGGGTTTTACGGTTTTGACTTAGCTGTTTTCCATTAACCAAAAATTTTAGAAACGAAAATCATTAATTATTTTAACTAGACACAGTACTGTACAGAAACGAATACCCCAACTTCCAAGAAACACAGTTTACTTTGGGAAGTCCGTTGGTTTGTCCCTTCAAATCCTAAGGTCAGTCCAGATGGAATGTAGTGTGATGGTGGAATAATAGTTTTTGGGTCACTACTTCAAAATACAAACAGTTGCAGAGCTAACTCTTCCTTTAACATACTTGTTAATGCTTCTTATTCAAAAACTAGCTCTTTCCAAATCAATCCCTAATCGAGATATAGTAGCTCATCATGCTAAATGATATAGAAAATGCAACACCGACTAAGACTTTTACAAGTTTCAAGTAGAAAGTGATTGAAATTTTAACTCGAAATTTCTCAAAATAGCTTAGATATCCCACCTTAATGTAGCTCCTCTGTTCGCTACACATTCGGTTTCGTAGAGCCTCTCATGTTTGTGGAGTGTGCGGTGAATTTTGCAACTTTCTTCCCATCATGTCCCATACATGTTCGATGGAGGATTGGTCTGAAGATCGAGGAGGCCAAAAGTCTCAACGAACACTTGCGACTTGAGGCCGTGCATTGCCCCGCTGAAAAAGTGTATCTTGCAATGTTTCCAAAAAGTTGTGGTTGTGAAACTTGGTGGATATAGCACTAGGGAGTCCTGCTACCCCGAATGAACGCTACTTGTGACCTGCTGAGGTAAGCAATGGCATATCCATACCATAACACCCACAGATGCCGTTCGATGGCATATTGGACGTGTCCTCACTCTTGCACCGCCATCAAGGGTGCCCAAACAAAATCTAGAGTAGGAACATGCAATTCCTCCAAATTACCCCACGATATGTTATCTGAACTTGCAAGTCATTGTTTATGAAGTTTTCCATCTCCCGATGTATTTTCGAGCACCCATTTTTATTGGTCTGTTACTATAAAGAATATTCGTAAAAGAAGCTAGCGTCTTGGTATTGTATTGAAGAAGCGGTTAACTTTGCAATTGTAGCCAGGTAAATATTTTAGAGCTATATTTACTTTGATAAATAATAAGACGCATTAGCCAAAGGTAAGCTAGTTACTGAAGTAAGAATATTTCCCAAACGAAAGTGATATGTAAGGTTAAGGTCTGGTAGATAGAATAGCCTGTTGGAAAGTGCATGTATTTACAGGAACAACCACGACTACTACACAACAAGTACCGAAAGTAGACAAACCCTTAAGTGCGCCGCTTAACGGTTTATCTACCATTAAACCAAAAGCGATTCACGATCAAACAAATGCTCTAATCGAATCCGAGTCACGCGGCGAGCCGTATCATCCTCACACCGAACAGCATTACGTTGTTGGACAAGTCCAAGTTGTAACGAGTCCCGATGCGTCCAAGGATGATAAGAGAAAGAAGAAAGGGATACTTGGAACCATCAAACACATTGTTGGTAAGTCATTCGACTCTGATTCTGATTCAGAAAAGTCACCGAGGAAGGAGAGGAAAGATAAGAAGCAAAGGAAGAAGCCGACTGGGACAGACGCCCCACCTGAAGCACCAGTCAGGCCACCTAGAAAACCCAAATCACCAACGTCTTCGCTAGAAAGAAGATACGAGAACATACCTTATGTTGAAACCACCCCTAGTGCTGCCAATGATGAACGAGAAACATATGTTACTTCAATCACCATTCCTATAACAGATCTAGATGACACAACAACCTACGTTAACACCCGAGCAGCAGCGACTGCAAGGCCACCTTCCAAAAAGAAAGAGACCGTTATCGTACAAGAAACCTTTACCAAAACCATCGAACCAATTCGCATAGAAGAAAAAGAATTCACTATAATCGTTGATCCATCACAAAAAACGAAAGAGACACCTGCAGGATATGAAGAAATTACTTCACCTCCAGTTAGACCCCCACGTCACAAAACGCACGTGTACGAAGATATAGCTGAGCCCAAGGATGTGAAGAAAACCACAGCAGATCTGATTGAAAGTGAAACTACAGACAGGCAAGACGGGGAGTACAAATCACCAACTGAAGAGAAAGCTAGCGACAGCCAAAAGATGAAAAGAAAACATGGTAAACTGTTTGGTCTTTTCGGAAAGTCTAAAGACGTTGAAGAATCTGACGATGACAGCAGTAGAGCTGAAGTCATTGAAAAGCACGACAAAGAAACCTCAAAAGAAGATACAACAGTACCTAAGCCCGAGGAACAGAAATCACCAAAGGCGAAATCAAAACTGAAAGACAAGGATGATAAGACCTTCCTTGGCATCTTCAAAAAGAAGCAAGATATACCAGCATTTTCTGATGCAGCAATCAAAGATATGATAGAGTCTACCGCGTTCTTGAAAGAAGAAGTCGATAAATACCATGACGTCAGACCAATCGTGGCAGAACCCAAAGCTCAGATAGTGGTATCTGAAAGCTTCACCGATGCTTTGTCAACTAAAAGTGAAACCACAATCCCTGTTACTGCAGGCCAGAGTGTGACAGTTACTACTGATAAGCCTGTGATCCGAGAAGTAACTACTGTGGAGGTCACAGAAACAGTAGAAAGCAAGACATCTCCAAGACATACTAAGAAAGATGATAAAGGAGGCTTTTTGGGACTGTTCAAAAAGAAAGGCTCGGAAGAGCCAGATAGCCAGGATATTGCAAGACGTCAAGAGCTTCTGAAGACACAAACCGAAACTGATAGCTTCTTAAAAGGCGAGGTGCACAATTACCACGATGTGCGGCCAACAGTCCGGGAATCGACAGTCGATAAAGACAAGCCGACTGTAGTGAAAGAAGTTATTGTCATGAAGGAAGAAAAAGCGCCCGAAACTGGCAAGAAAGATGAAAAGGGTGGCTTTTTTGGATTGTTCAAGAAAACTGCTCATACAGATTCTGAATCTCAACCAGTCACAAAAAGTGAGGAGCTTGTTAAAACGCAAACGGAGACTAATAACTTCCTCGATAGCGAAGTTAATAACTATCATGATGTGAGACCAGTCATCAAGCAACCCGACAAACCGGGTATTATAAAAGAGAAAACAATTACCAAAGACATAAAACAATCTATCACAAGAGATGGCAAAGGAAGAGAAAAGGTTGTAACCTTCGAAAAACCAGTAGTTATAAAAGAAACAATAGTTATGACCCAAGAAAGCACTGTAACAGAGACAACTAGCGAACCTAAGCACATTGAGCAGTATCAGATTCCAGAGGCAAAGGAAGACACAGATAAATTCCTGAAGGATGAGATCGACAAATACCATGATGTCAAACCTGAGGTTGCGGTTTCTGTAGCCCAGAAATCTCCTTCTAAGGAACATGAAGCGGAAAAGGGGTCTCCCAAGAAAGCAAAGAAAGAAGTTAAAAAAGGAATACTTGGTTTGTTCTCCAAAAAAGACTCAGACTCAGATAAAGAACAAGACAAGGAACTCCAAAAAGTGTTGGACGACACAAACTCCTTTTTGCAACAAGAAGTCGACAAGTATCATGATGTAAAACCACATCTAAGTGAGGTACAATTAGAAAAAGAAGTTTATAAGGAAACAATTGTTATCAAAGAAGAAATTCCTTTAGATGAAGAAAAAGTTGAAGATGTGGCTAAAGTTAAAGCCAGTACGGATACTTTCTTGAAGGATGAAATAGACAAATATCACGACATTAGACCAACTGTTACTGAGGTTTCTGTGGACGAAGAGATATCCAAAGGTGTGTCATTGGTCCAAGAAAGTGTAAAAGAAGAAACATTGGAAAAGTCGCCTAAGAAATCCAAGAAGGATAGTGAGAAAGGTGGGTTCTTGGGATTATTCAAGAAGAGTAAGGATGAACCTAAGGAACTGCAACAGGATCCGGAATTTGTCAAGGTTAAAATAGACACTTTCGATTTCCTGAAGGGCGAGGTTGATAGGTACCATGATGTAAGACCAATTATCAAGGAAAAGGTCACAGAAATTACCGAACCCGTTCTGAAAGAGACAACTGTAATCCAAGAAAAAATGTCTCCCAAAAAAGCTATGAAGGAAGAAGAAAAGCCGGGAATATTTAGAATATTCCACAAGAAGGGATCTGAAGAAAAGGAGTTGAAGAGAAGATCCTTGGAAAGAGATGCTGAACATAAGGAAAACGTAAGACTCAGAGAAGACACCGACACATTTTTGGGAGATGAAATTGCAAATTACCACGACGTTCGACCTATAATCAAGGAGAAACCTACAGCAATTGATGAAAAAGTTTCAGAGACAATTGTGACTGATACACAAAGTGAAAAGCAGTCACCCAAAAAGGCCAAGAGAGATGAAGAAAAAACTGGAATTTTGGGGATTTTCAAGAAGAAAGGTTCGGAAGAAAAAGAACTGAAACGGCGTTCTATGGAAAGAGAGCTTCAACAAAAGATTGAGCATGAAGATAACGTAAAGATCAAAGAGAACACCAACAAGTTCTTAGAGGATGAAATTCAAAAGTATCATGATGTCAGACCAATAATCAAGGATGTAGTCATCGAACAGGCTCAACAAGTAGAAGAGGCCACATCAGTTCAAGAACCGAAACAAAGTCCTAAGAAAGTTAAGGAAGAGGAGAAAGGTGGAATTCTAGGATTCTTCAAAAAGAAAGGATCGGAAGAGAAAGAGTTGAAACGCCGATCGATGGAAAAAGAGCTCCAGCAGAAAGTTGAGCATGAAGATAATCTGAAGATCAGAGAGGGCACCAACAAATTTTTGGAAGCTGAAGTTGAAAAGTATCACGATGTCAGACCAACCATCAAAGAAACTCCTATAGAGACACCTCTTAAAGCAAAGGAAGTGTCTGAGACAGCTGAAGAGAAACACTCACCAAAGAAGAGCGCTAAAGAAGAAGAGAAGGGTGGAATATTGCGAATCTTCAAGAAGAAAGGATCCGAAGAGAAAGACGTGAAACGGAGATCGTTAGATAGAGAGCTCAAAGCTAAAGCAGAAGCTGAAGAAAATTTGATGATTCGACAAGACACTAATGCATTCTTAGAAACCGAGGTCGAGAAATTCCATGACGTTAGACCTACGATTAAAGAAATATCAGAAGAAACTGTTACTCAGAACGAGGTTACAGAAGAGAAACTTTCACCTAAAAAAGCTAAAAAAGATGAAGAAAAAACTGGAATATTGAGCTTCTTCAAGAAGAAGGGATCTGAAGAGAAAGAGCTAAAGCGACAATCATTAGAAAGAGATGTTACACTTGAGCATGTAGAAAATGTCAGAATTAGACAGGATACAGATAAATTCTTAGAGGATGAGGTGAAGCATTTCCATGATGTTAGACCAGTCGTAACTCACGTCCAAGAGGTGGTAACCGAAGAAAAAGTGTCTCCGAAGAAAGCAAAGAAAGCAGAAAAATCATTACTCCCAGGTATCTTCAGAAAATCGGCAGATCGAGAGTTAAAGGATGAACCTACTGACGATTCCGAAGAAGCGATCAAAGCCATACTGGAAACCGAATCATTCTTACAGCAAGAGGTGGACAAGCATGAAGATGTGAAACCTATCTACAAGGAGTCAGCAGCAGCTGAGCAAAAAACCTACCAAGCAAAGGAAGAACCTGTCATTTTCAAGGAAACAATCGTGATCAGAGAAGAAACGTCGTCAGGCACAAAAACAAAAACCAAAGTTAGCAAATTAGAGTCGGAAGTTACTGAGAACGCGACGAAGATCAAAGTAGAAACCGACAAGGTTGTGAAGGGTGACGGCGAAGAGCCGATCCTTTGGGAAGAGAAAGTGTCTAAGGAAGAAAAAGGTGGAGTTCTCAGTTTCTTCAAAAAGAAGGATCACGATTCAAAAGAGAAACGCCCAGCGCATGTCGAAATTCGGGATAACACAGACAACTTTTTGCAAGATGAAATTACCAACTACCATGACGTAAGACCAGTCGTATCACCTCCTGTTGCCCAAAGTGTTGCTGTTCAAGAAGCAAGTGAGATACCTACAGAAAAGAAAGAAAAGGACAAAGGTGGATTTTTAGGTATGTTTAAAAAGAAGGGCCACGAAGATAAGAAAGAAACTGAACAGCAGATTAAAACAAGGAGCGATACTGATACGTTCTTGAATGAAGAAGTTGATAGGTATCATGACGTCAGACCAATTGTCACTGAAAAGGTTACCGAAGAAGTTATCAAGAAAGGTGAAGCCAAACCAGTAATTTTGAAAGAAACAATTGTGGAACAGATTTCTTCTGAGGTTACAAAGAAGGAAGTCAAGGAAGATACAGCTTCTCCAAAACCGAAGAAAAAAGACGGAAAAGGTATTCTAGGACTATTTGGAATAAAAGGTCAAGAAGGCGCTGAACAAAAGGATACAGCAGTAGAAGTAGAAGAATTGGCCAAAATCAAACAACAAACTGACACATTCATAAACGATGAAATTGCGAGGTACCATGATGTTAGGCCAATCATCAAAGAAGTTGTAGTTGAATCCGTAGACAAACCTGTCCTCAAAGAGACCGCAGTGTTGAAAGAAGAAAGTACATTGCCTCCAAAACCTAAAAAGAGAGAAGGAAAGGGACCTTTTGGACTATTTGGGAAGAAAGATTCTGAAGATAGTGGGTCAAAGAGCAAGAAGGACGAACAGTTGGAAGAACTAGTTAAAGCTAAGCAAGATACGGACAATTTCTTGAAAGATGAAATTGATAAGCACCACGACGTTAGGCCTATAGGTAAAGAAGCGACAGATAGTGAACCTAAAGAGAAGCCCATCGTAATCAAAGAAACCATCGTCGTAAAGAAAACGAAAGAAGAATCTTCTGCTGCAAAATCCAAGAAGTCGCACGGTAAAGGGCTGCTAGGCCTTTTCGAAAAGAAAGGCTCCGAGGACAAGGAAATAAAAGCGAAGGAGGAATCAGAACAACTTGCGAAGGTCAGAAAAGAAACGGATACGTTCTTAAAAGACGAAATTGATAAGTTCTACGATGTTAGGCCTGTGATCAAAGCGGATATAACTAAAGTTTCTGAAGAGAAGCCTGTCGTAATTAAAGAAACTGTTGTTGTTAAAGAGTTAGTTCCTGCCAAAGATGTTGAGCATACAGAGAGTAAATCTCCTCAACCAAAGAAAAGGGAAGGCAAAGGAATTCTTGGATGGTTTGCGAAGAAGGGATCTGAAGAAGTTGATGTGGACGTAACAGAACCCGAAAAACTTGCTAAGCTCAGAAAAGATACAGATACATTTGTGAAAGATGAAATTGACAAACACCATGATGTTAGACCGATAATTAAAGAAAAGGTAGATGCAGAAGTAGTAGACAAACCTACAGAGAAAGTTGTCATTATTAAAGAAACTGTTGTCGCTAAAGGGGATGCTGTACCAAAAGGCAAAACAGAAACAGTTGACGTCGCTAAAATTAAAGCAGATACTGATACATTTTTGAAGGATGAGATTGATAAATTCCATGATGTAAGACCCATAGTTCAACAAGCTGCTTTGGAAGAACAAATCGTTGTTAAGGAAGAAACTGTAAAAGAGGGATCACCTTCAAAGTCGAAGCAGAAGGAGGGTAAGGGCATTATCAGCATGTTCTTGAAGAAGGGATCGGAAGAAAGGGATGTGAAACCAAAAGAGGTAGACCATGAACTGATCAAAGCTAAGCTTGATACCAAGGGATTTTTAATAGAAGAAGTTGATAAGTACCATGATGTAAGACCAGTATTACAAAAGACCACAGAGGAAGATATAGGAAAGCCTCTAGTGATAAAGGAGACGATTCTTCTTAAGGAGGAAGTCGCTCCAACAAAATCAAAGAAGAAAGAAAGCGTTGCAGAGACTACACCTCCTCAGCCAAAGAAAAGGGAAGGCAAAGGAATTCTTGGATGGTTTGGAAAGAAGGGATCTGAAGAGGTTGATGTGGACGTAACAGAAACCGAAAAACTTGCTAAGCTCAGAAAAGATACAGATACATTTGTGAAAGATGAAATTGATAAATACCACGACGTTAGGCCGATAATTGAAGAAAAGGTAGTTACAGAAGTAGTAGAAAAACCTACAGAGAAAGTTGTCATTATCAAAGAAACTGTCGTCGTTAAAGAGGAGGCTGTACCAAAAGACAAGGCAGAAACAGTTGACGTCGCTAAAATTAAAGCAGATACTGATACATTTTTGAAGGATGAGATTGATAAATTCCATGATGTCAGACCC
Organism: Acanthoscelides obtectus; assembly: GCA_963669975.1. Classification (NCBI taxonomy): domain Eukaryota; kingdom Metazoa; phylum Arthropoda; class Insecta; order Coleoptera; family Chrysomelidae; genus Acanthoscelides; species Acanthoscelides obtectus. The sequence goes on from CAVLJG010000005.1 coordinate 3,198,918, forward strand.
ATAGTTCAACAAGCTGCTTCGGAAGAAAAAATCGTTGTTAAGGAAGAAACTGTAAAAGAGGGATCACCGTCAAAGTCGAAGAAGAAGGAGGGTAAAGGCATCATAGGCATGTTCTTGAAGAAAGGATCAGAAGAAAGGGATGTGAAGCCAAAAGAGGTAGATCATGAACTGATCAAAGCTAAGCTTGATACCAAGGGATTTTTAATAGAAGAAGTTGATAAGTACCATGATGTAAGACCAGTATTACAAAAGACCACAGAGGAAGATATAGAAAAGCCTCTAGTGATAAAGGATACGGTGATTCTTAAAGAGGAAGTCGCTTCAACAAAATCAAAGAAGAAAGAAAGCGTTGCAGAGACTACACCTCCTCAGCCAAAGAAAAGGGAAGGCAAAGGTATTCTCGGCTGGTTTGCAAAGAAGGGGTCTGAAGAAGTTGATGTAGGCATAACAGAAGCTGAAAAACTTGCCAAGCTCCGAAAAGATACAGATACATTTGTGAAAGATGAAATTGACAAATACCACGATGTTAGGCCGATAATTGAAGAAAAGGTAGTTACAGAAGTAGCAGAAAAACCTACAGAGAAAGTTGTCATTATCAAAGAAACTGTCGTCGTTAAAGAGGAGGCTGTAGCAAAAGACAAAGCAGAAACAGTTGACGTCGCTAAAGTTAAAGCAGATACTGATACATTTTTGAAGGATGAGATTGATAAATTCCATGATGTCAGACTCATAGTTCAAGAGTCTGTTTCAGAAGAGCAAATCGTTGTTAAGGAAGAAACTGTAAAAGAGGGATCACCTTCAAAGTCGAAGAAGAAGGAGGGTAAAGGCATCATCGGCATGTTCTTGAAGAAAGGATCAGAAGAAAGGGATGTGAAATCAAAAGAGGTAGATCATGAACTGATCAAAGCTAAGCTTGATACCAATGCCTTTTTAATAGAAGAAATTGATAAGTACCATGATGTAAGACCAGTATTACAAAAGTCCACAGAGGAGGATGTAGAAAAGCCTTTAGTGGTAAAGGAGACGGTTATTCTGAAGGAGGAAGTCGCTTCACCAAAGTCAAAGAAGAAAGAAGGCATTGCAGAGACTACACCTCCTCAGCCAAAGAAAAGGGAAGGCAAAGGTATTCTCGGCTGGTTTGCGAAGAAGGGATCTGAAGAAGTTGATGTGGACGTAACAGAAACCGAAAAACTTGCCAAGCTCCGAAAAGATACAGATACATTTGTGAAAGATGAAATTGACAAATACCATGACGTTAGGCCGATAATTGAAGAAAATGTAGTTACAGAAGTAGTAGAAAAACCTGCAGAGAAAGTTGTCATTATCAAAGAAACTGTCGTCGTTAAAGAGGAGGCTGTACCAACAGACAAAGCAGAAACAGTTGACGTCGCTAAAGTTAAAGCAGATACAGATACATTTTTGAAGGATGAGATTGATAAATTCCATGATGTCAGACCCATAGTTCAAGAGCCTGCTTTGGAAGAACAAATCGTTGTTAAGGAAGAAACTGTAAAAGAGGGATCACCTTCAAAGTCGAAGAGGAAGGAGGGTAAAGGCATCATCGGTATGTTCTTGAAGAAAGGATCGGAAGAAAGGGATGTGAAGCCAAAAGAGGTAGACCATGAACTGATCAAAGCTAAGCTTGATACCGATGCCTTTTTAGTAGAGGAAGTTGATAAGTACCATGATGTAAGGCCAATTGTGAAGGAGATCACAGAGGGTATAGAAAAGCCTGTAGAGATACAGGAGACAGCTGTTTTTAGAGAGGAAGTGGCCTCACCAAAGTCAAAGAAGAAAGAAGGAAAAGGTATTCTCCGTATTTTCGGCATGAAAGGTCCTGAAGACAAACAAACTGAACCAGCAAAGGATGAACAATCTCTTAAGATCAGGGAAGAAACCAGCAAGTTTGTAAAAGACGAAACTGACAAGTATCATGACATTAAGCCGCAAGTAGAAGAAAAGGTGCACACGGCTTTAGAAGAATCTGTGGTAGTTGGTCAAGCAACTGTTGTGGAACCTAGTGAAGATGCAGTAAAGAAAGAGAGCAAAGGTGGACTCTTCGGTCTTTTCAAGAAAAGGGATTCCGAACATAAAGAAGACACTGTAAGCGAATGTAAAGTCACTGAGGGAGTGATATCAACAGTAGTGGAACAGCCAGTGGTTATGAGGGAAACTATAGTAGTCAAAGATGAAACTCAAACTATAATAAAGGAAAAAGTAGATGACGGCAAAGGCGGGATTATGCATATTTTCAAGAAAAAATCCCATAAGGATGACCACGCGGATCATCAAGAACACGAGAAAGAAGTCAAAACCAGAACCGAAACTGATGAATTCTTGAAAACTGAAATTGATCAATTCCATGACGCTCGACCAATTGTCAAAGAAACGATACAGCAAGCCGCAGAGACAACTGTAGATACATCTACACCCAAACCCGAAAAACGAGAAGCTAAAGGATTGATCACAAAGAAAGACTCACAGGAAAGAGATACTACAGATGTTATTGCTCTTGAATTAAAAACTAGCGAAGAATTTGAAAAGGCCAAATCCCATTCAGATAGTTTCTTGAAAGATGAAGTCGAAAAGTACCATGATGCAAAACCAGTTGTGAAGACAATTGAAGAAAAAATCACTGTCGAACTGGAACAACCAATGGTTTTAGAAAAGACCATAATTATAACAGAAACAGAAGAGTTCTCCGAGAAACAACAATCATGGCCTGAGCGGCCATTTTTGGAACAAAGGGCAGATACCGGGAAGTTTTTGAAAGAGGAAGTTGATCGATACCACGATGTCAAACCAGTTGCTCCTGAAGCTCCATCTAAAAAAGTAGAAGATCATAAAGAGAAAGGCGGGCTTTTTGGATTTTTCAAAAAGAAGGGATCTGAAGACCGGGACATTAAAGTCAAACATATCGATGAAGCTAAAGAAAAGGAAGTTGAGAAACGTCAAGAGCGAAAGGCTTCAGAATCTCCAGTCAAAGAATTGGTTAAAGTTACAGCTGAGCAACAGGAGAAGGCTTCTCCGAAAAAAGGAAAGAAAGAGGATACCAAAGCTGGAGTTTTTAGTATTTTCAAAAAGAAGGGATCTGAAGATAGGGAAATCAAGGAGGACGAGCAGACTGCGAAAGATAAGGCGAAATCCGATGAATTTATCCAGGGTGAGGTAGAAAAGTACCATGACGTGAGACCAATTTCTAAAGAGAAGACAGATAAAGAAGAAACTGTGGTTATTAAAGACATACAAGTGATAAAGGATGCGATTCCAAGCCATATCCAGATCGAGATTGTCGACAAATCCGCAGACAACAAAGAAACTGATGTGATCATAAAAACTGAAGCTGGAGAGCCTCACGAAGTCAAAAAGGTTCATTCAAAGGAGACAACGGTTGATGATAGTAAAGTAAGTCAAATGGATTCGCCCAAACCTACTAAAAAGGATGAGGTCAAGGGTGGACTGTTCGGCATTTTCAAGAAGAAAGATCACAAACCAACAGTATCGAAAGATGAAGCAGAGGAAAACGCAAAGATAAGAGAGGATACTGAGACATTTTTGAAAGATGAGATTCACAGGTTCCACGATGTTCGTACAGTTACAAGTGAAGGAACATCTGAGAAACATATAGAGAAAGGAGTTCTTTCTGGATTGATAAAAAAGGGAGGCGGTACAGACAAGGAGACTGACGATAAAAAGAAAGTTGCTTTCAAGGAGGACGTGCAAGAACCTCAAACAGGTCACATGAAGAGGACGGAACATCTAGTCCCTGAAGCGTCCTCTGGAAAAAGCGACGACGGTAAAGACAGGGAAAGAAACGTAACCGATGAAGATTTTATGGTTTTGACACCAAGTCAAGTAGACTCTCTGAAAGAAATCGAGATCCACAGGGTAACAGAAGAGATCATACGCGTAAAGCAAGGAACAGCAATACTGAAGACAGAAAGTATCGCAGTATCTAGTCCTACTGGCGAAGAACCCCAAAAGAAGACACCCGAAACAGAAGATGTTCAAACTCCGTTGTCAGATTCAGTCGTAAAACAAATGATAGATTCTAGCGACTTCCTCCGCGGGGAAGTTTCAAATTACGAAGATGCAAGGCCAATAATCAAACCGAAAGAAGATGTAAAGCCAGAAGATCACTCGGCTAAGGGTACCAAATTATTCGGGCTATTCTCTAAGAAGAAATCGCAAGACGAACCAGTAGACAAAGAGAAAACGAGATCGAAAAAGATGAAGGAGGTAGAAGCGACATCTGCTGCATCCGAAAGCAAAGATTTCTCAGAGAAAGAAGTCGACCGCTTTCACGAGAAAGAATCAAGTAGTGGTTTCTTTGGTCTGTTTTCTAAGAAAACCAAACCACAAGAAAGGAGTGCGAAACATGCTAGTGATGCTTTATCGAGAGAAACGCTGCAGACCATGAAGGACAGTTCTGATTTCTTGCAAAACGAGGTAGCCCTATACCATGACATTAAGCCTGTACCAGATAAGGTACTTACTGATATCGAAATCTTCGAGCCAATCCAAATGAGTCCCATTGATATTTCGGAAAAAACACTCCATGACATAACTGAAACTAATAAGTTCATCCACGAGGAAGTTGACGGTATTCCTGAGGGGGTTTTGAAAAAGATGGAAGCTCCAAAAGAAGAAGAACATACTGTAGAAGGCCCCACTCGAACCATTACATACACTACTAAAGTTGAGGCAATACCACATGGTGAACGAACAACTAGAGTATCCGACGAAGTCATTACAGGCACCATACAGTTAGGACCAGAAGTTCTTTCTGATCTTACAAAACTGGAAGAAGAAATTAACAAAAAGCTGGACGAAATCAGAAAAGAGACAGTCACCAAGGAAGAAACCCATTCTAAATCTTCGCGTGAAGACATTGCTGACACTCAAGAGCCCGCGGAAAAAGTTAGCAAAAGCCCCCAGAAACAACCCTCTCAGGAAAAGGTGTCTGAAGAACCTATGTTCACAAAATCTGGAAGTCCCTTCAAAATATTTGGAAGAAAAATGTCAGAGGAAGAGGTAAAACGACTGCAAGAAGAAGAACATAGTGTACCAGGCACCTACAAAGTAAAAGACGGAGATCAACTTCACGAAAGTCCTAGGAAAATTTCAGAAGAATCACTGAAAAAGATGAAGGATGCACATGACTTTCTTTCTACCGAACTAGAGCACTACGAGAGCGGCAAACCTGAAGTCATCACTGACCTGGATGATGAAGTAGGAAAATCTAAATCATCCGGTCTCTTTAGCATCTTCAGCAAAAAAGATGCTAGCCCTAAACCAACAAAGAAAAAAGTGAAGAAGCAGAAATCCGGGAAAAGTCTAGATGAACCCTCAGCTGATGGGGACTCTAAAAAGACGAGTAAATCGGTTGGCATATTCAGCAAAATTGGTGAAAAAATAACTGGCAAATCTGAGACAACGAAAGCAGGAGATGTATCTGCAAGTTCTTCCAGAGAATCTAGCCCGGAAAAGAAATTACTCCGCAAAGATACAGGAGAAGTTATCAAATCGTTGGACGATATCCAAACGACTGTGCACACGGCTTGTGATGAAACATCAAGCTTTGCGGGAGATTTGATCAAAACATTTGAAGGCAAACTAGACGAAACTCACAGTGCGGCTGAAAAACAAAGCGAGGACTTCAAGAAAGCGATTGATGAAAAGTTCAGCGATACAGTGAAGCTTGGAGAAGAGATAAAGAGGGAAACTGAGAAGAAAGTGGAAAGTGCAAAAGATAAGTTGGAAGAAGATGTAGACAAAGTAGGGAAAGATATTGGCAAAACTGCAGAAAACATCGGAAGAAAGGCTAGAGAAGGGTTAGATGACTTGCGGGAAGACGCGTCGGAAGCAAAAGCAGCGGTTGCTTCTTCAGTACAGAATGTAGAAGATGCTGCAACAGCTGCTGGCAAGAAATTGCAAGAAAAAGTGGAAACCGATGCAAGGAAAGCTGGAGAAAAGGTAAAGCAAGATACCGAAAAGGCATCAAAGGAAACAATCAAACAAGCTAGCGATATTTCTAGTTCCATCTCAGAGACGAAGCAGTATGTTGAAGTTAAGGGTAAAGATATAGGGAAGGCAGCTAAAAGTGCATCTGAAGCTGTTGAAGCGGAGCTTGAGAAATCGGCAGCTAAAGTAGATAAGACAGTAGATCATATTAAAAGTTCCACCCAAGAAGTGGTTGCGGACGTTAAAGATGCAACTAAGGAAGCGCAGTCGGAAGCGCAGAAGGACATCGAGGAAGCCAAGAAGAAAGGCAAAGGTTTTTTGGGCAAACTGACTAAGAAATTAGAATCTGCAATTCATTCAACGTCAAAATCTGTGGAAGATGTAAGCCAAAAGACAGACCAAAAGGCACGTGAATTGAAAGATGAGACTAAAGCTGTACTAGATAGCGCCAAAGATTCAACTGTCAAAAGTATTGCTGAATCAGAAGCAGGTACTGCTGAAGATATGAAGGAACTTGCATCAAAAACAGTCAGAGATGTTGAAGATAAATCGAAGCAAACTGAGGAAGAACTTTTGAAAGCTGTTGATTCATCGAACGTTAAAGCAAAGCAGGTAGTTGATAAAATTGAAGACACTAAACGCTTCATCGAAACAGAATCCGAAGAAGCTGGCAAGGATGTCCAGCAAAGACAAAAAGAAGTGATTTCTGAAGCTCAAAAAGGTGTTGAAGAGACTAAAAAGAAAGGAAAAGGTTTCTTGGGTAAACTAAGTAAAAAAATCGAATCAGCCGTTCAGTCAACCTCTAAAGACGCAGAAGATACTATAGCAAGCGGGGAAGCGAAAGTCAAGGCTGCTGTGGAAGACGGTGATAGACAACTTCAAAAAGGGGCACAAAGTACTGGAGAATTTATTGAGCGTACAGAAAAATCAGCAAAGGATGGAGCTGAAGAAATTGGCAAGAAGATAGGTGATGCAGCAGATAACGTTGCAAAATCAGCATCAGAAGCTAAAAAAGATATTGAAGATAAAGGCAAGTACATTGGTGAAACAGTAGGCGACAAAGTTGACAAAGCACATGAAAAAGTTGATGAGATCAAACAAGAATCAAAAAGGGCTATCAAAGAAGCAGAACTCAAGCAAAAAGAACTTGAATCTGATGTACAAAGAGAAGTGGAGGAAACCAAAAAGAAAGGCAAAGGTTTTCTGGGTAAACTAGGTAAAAAATTCGAATCAGCTGTTCACTCAACCTCCAAAGCTACAGAAGATGCTGTATCAAGTGGGGAGGCAAAAGTAAAAGCTGCAGCAGAAGATACTGATAAGCAAGTGCAAAAAGGAGCACACGCGAGTGAACAGTTCATTGAACGTACAGAAGAATCCGTAAAAGGTGGGTTTAAAGAAATTGGAAGAACATTAGATGATACCGGAAAAAGCGTAACAAAGTTAACATCAGAAGCTGATGATAAAGGCACGCAAATCGCTGAGAACGTCGAAGATACAATTACTGCTGCAGTTGACAAAGTACATCAGAAAGCAGATGAAATTATAGATAAATCAGACAAAGTTGTGAAAGAAGCAGATCACAAGCAGAAGGAAGTTCAGTCAGATGTACAGAAAGAAGTGGAGGAAACCAAGAAGAAAGGTAAAGGTTTTCTTGGTAAACTAGGCAAGAAAATCGAATCTGCAGTATCATCCACCACAAAGTCTGTAGAAGAACCTGTTACAAAGACGGGGGCAAAGGTACAAGAGGCTGTTACAGAGATCGATAGAGTTGACGAAAAAGTCGAAAAAATCGAAGAAGACTCGGTGGAAGCGGCGAGAAAAGCAAGTGAAAAACAAAAACAACTTGAGTCAGACTTGAAAAAAGATGTTGATGAAGCCAAGAAGAAAGGTAAAGGTTTCTTGGGTAAATTGGGCGGAAAAATCGAATCAGCCGTTTCAGGAACTGCGAAATCCGTAGAAGCAACAGCGTCAAAAGCTGATTCAGAGATTCAGAAAGGCGTAACGGCCTCTAGGGATGAACTTGAAAGGCAACGTAAAGAAGCTCAAAAATTTGAAGAAAGATCACACAAGCAGATTAGACGTATGGACGAGAGCGCTGCGCAGTCTCTTGAAGAAGCAGAGGAAGGCATAGTAGACATTGCTAAAGGTATCACTGATTTTGCGGTCGAAACCAAAAAAGAGATTGAAGATAGAGGTAGAGAGTCCGGCAAAGCTGTAAAGAGCAAAGCAGGTGCCGCTGAAGCAGACATAAAGAAGTCTATGCAAAAGGTAGATGAAGCTGTAGAGCAAATAAAGAAAGATGCAGGATCTACCAGCAAGGAAATCGCAAGTGAACATGAATCGGTAGTTCGCAAAGAGGTGGACGACGCGAAGAAGAAAAGCAAGGGTTTTCTGGGTAAAATCGGAAAGAAACTAAGCGGAAAGAAAGATAGCTCCGTAGACGAAGACGTAAAAATAGTAAGAGGAGAGTCTTCGAAAACTGGAATATCCGGCACGACAGATCAAATTCCAAATATCAAAACAGACGACGCCGAAAAAAAAGTGATGGGCCATCCAGTGTTCAGAGAAGCGACAATGTCCGACGTCAAGCAACGCACAATCGATTTCATTGAATCAGAATCACTCAAAGTCGATGACCCTAAAATGACCAGAACTTTATCTGACTACGGATGTCAGATGAAGGAACAACAAAGAGTACCGGGCGCCAGGAAAATTTCAGAAGTCAACATGGACTTGTCTAACTTACCAACAGACACAGAAGATGTATCTCCGTTGAGCGACAAAGCACACTCTTATGTCAGCTCGCCCACGTCGTCCAGAAGAACGCATTCGGCTCACTTTTCGAAAACTAAAGGACCTCAAATAGTCGAATTGAGAAGTACCACAACGCAAGAGAGCGCCGAAGATGAATTTTATATCATAACGGAGCCCAAAGAGGTTCTTACGAAGCTTACTAGCGAGGTCACGTCAAAGAAACCGTTGTTCCATATAGAATCTGAAGAAGATGACAGCTTCAGCAAATCCGAAGACGATAATAAAGGTAGTACGCGATCGAACGTGCTCGAAACCTTGACCGAGCAGAGGATAGAAACCATGTTGTCAGATATGACGAGAGATATGAATGAGCCGATCGAAAAAATGCAAACCGTGATCAAGAAGGAAGAAAAGAAGTTAGTAGAGCATAAAAAAGAAGCAGAAGCAGACGTAAACGCGATAGAACAAAAGTTGCGTGATTTAGATACAGCACTGGATTCGTTAGAGCAAATACAAACGAAAACCGAAACTATAACGATAACAGACACAAAAACAGAAAAGAAACTGAAACGAGTCGAACGAAAATTCGAACACATGGCATCGGAGGTACTTGATAAAGAAAAAGCCGATGCAAAAACTAAACAAATAACCAGTCCAGAAGTGGAAGCAAAGCAAGAGACCGAGTTCAGAGAGTTGGTGTCTCAGCTGAGCACGGAGGAGATCTCAGACTTCCAGAAAGAATACAGCCATCTGTGGGACGAACACACCTTCTCAAAGAGCAGTGACCGGGAATCGAAAACGCCAGACAGTCAGGCGGACGTTCAAGAACTTCCAAAAGGTAGATAACAACTCGATGTTGCTTTCAAGCCTTCTTACCCCCTCTCACGTCTCATCAATATCACGCCTCTAATTAGAATGGTCCGACACAATGTTAGAATTCTATATGGAAAGCATGTTCCGTCTATATTATATAGCGATCGATTCAGATCTTCATGTAACTTTCCTTACCCTGCAAACATATCGGGACGAAATGGTTCTTGGATTTTAATATTGCATGGTGCAACTATTCTATACTAAGATTAATATGCGGCGTATAACGTTGACACGATACTCATCAGAAGCTGCAAACACAATACTGGAGATACTCGATGCAAATAACAGTGGTATTCAGCAAATTCTGATGACGATATCTTCAATGTTATTGCCTGACTCGTTCGGTAATACTAGGAAACCTAATTCAAATAACTGGCTTATCTTACTAACTGTAACTCTTCTCTGTGGACGTCGTCGTGAGTTGAAAAGCTCGTATCGTCAGTAACGATCAGTTTCAGAACTGAGTCGATTTAATTCAAAAAGAGAAAAGCTCTTTCTCCTTTCGTTGATAGGAATGCATGATTGGCAATAAAGCACCGTTGTCACGTGGTAGATTATGTTTTGGTGTTGTAAATATACTAAGTGACATATAAATCCGAACACCCAGTTTAAATGGTTTTATTTTAAAAAAATTTTGTATAAGTACTTAATGAAGCATAATAAGTAAATGTTAAAAATTTCAAAATGATTGCACTGCTTTAAAGCCCTTTGACCTTTAATAATGTGTGGATGCACCCTGATGTGCTACGCATTCTCCAACGCGCCTAGGCATGCTTCTGATCAGGTGGTCAATGTCCTCCTGTGGTATCTCATTCCAGGCAACCACCACCTCCTCTCGAAGTGCTTCTAGAGTCTGAGGAGGACGTTTCAAATTGAGCAATCTCCTACCCATCATATCCCACACGTGCTCAATTGGGGATAAGTCGGGAGATCTTGGTGGCCATGGTAACAAAGTGACATCATTATGTTGAAAGAAGTCTATTGTGACTCTTGCAACATGTGGTCGGGCATTATCTTGTTGGGAAGTTGGATCTGCCAGGGTGTCAAGATAGGGTAAAAGATGGGGTTCTAGAACTTCGTGGATATAACGCTGCGCGTTCATGTTACCTCTGATGAAGATTGAAGGTGACCTGGAACCATAAGCTATAGCACCCCAAACCATAACTCCAACAGTGTGATGAACATGTCTTTCAAGAAATAACTGTGGATTCCCCCTTTCACCACGTCACCTTCTAACCCTGGCACGACCATCGTGCATGCCTAAACAAAATCGAGACTCGTCACTAAAGACAATACTGTTCCATTTCTGATCCCAGAGTGACCGTTGTCTGCACCACTCAAGGCGATTACGTCGGTGTTCTCGAGTTAAAGGGAGGACCCAGTGTGGCCGGCATGAAAACAAGCCAAAACTTCTCATTCGTCGGTAAACACTTCGCATGCCAATAGGTCTTCCGTGTTCTGCAAACCATTCATTTGCAATGGACCTGGTAGTGGAGAAACGGTCCCTTAAGGCCAATAATCTTAGGCGGCGATCTTCACGGTCTGTTGTTCTACGGCGGCGTCCAGTGCCCCTTGCTCTTTGCGTGCGGCCTTCTCGAAGCCATGCCTGGCAACACCTAACCACAGTGTCTACACTTCTTTGCACTCTAACTGCAATTGCCCGAAAAGAAAGTCCAGCTTCCCGAAGTCCCACTATACGGCCCCTATCAAACTCACTAAGTTGATGAAATCGTACAGGTCTCCGTACTCTAGGCATCGTAACCGATCGTAAAGGATGTCAAGAACCAAAATCCGCCAACGTTGATTCTTTACTGCGGCTGAAATATTCATTTTTAGAGCGTTAGTGAATTAAAAAAAAGCAGTATAAAAACCGGAATGTCCAATTGATAAGGCTGAAAGTTTTTTCACTTGTTATATACAGTAAGATAAATACATTCACCAACTTTTATTAAAATAAAACCATTTAAACTGGGTGTTCGGATTTATATGTCACTTAGTATAGAAAGTGTTTAAAAATGTTAACTCCAAATTTTGCAAATAGCTGAGATATCCCACCTTAACGCTAAAGGTTCCCTATACAGTCGTTAAGTCGTTGCGGCATTAACTGGATTAGGTGATTTATGTCTTCTGGGTGTATTGTATTCCAGGCTATCTGAATTTGGTTTCGTAGAGCCTCCAATGTTTGTTGAGGGTGCGGTATTTTGCAACCTCCAAAAAGTGGATCTTGCAGTTTTTCCAAAAGGGAAGCAGATGTGGTTATAATTTCGTGGATAATCGTGACCTGCTGCTGTTAGCAATGGTACCCCAAACCATAACACCAACAGTGCGATGAATATCCCGTTAGATAAATCATGTACAATCGATTTATTTTGAGTCTAAAAATACGTGATACCTGTATATGGAGACACATATTCAAAAAAGTATTGGAAAAACTGCTTGTAAGGAAAGTTGTAGAGCATGAAATTAATAGCCAAACCTTTGTGATGATTAACATCAAGAAAAAAAGGCATTAAAAAGCTCATCATTTTCTAAAGAATTACAATTGCCTCTAATTTTATTTTTAATCGTTAATGGCCATCTTTCACGAGCTATCTTACAGTGTAGGCGCTGCAGCAAATTGGACGTATGTTGCTTTAAAAGTCATTCTATCCTCTTCAGTAAACCACTGCAATCAATACTTTATATTTTTGAGTGTACGCGAAAAAGAGGTTTTTCCAAATTTGACGTTTAAAAGTTGCCCTGCAAAGGTTCTGCTACCTCTAGATGGAAAGATTTTCCATTTATCCTTACACAATTTTTTTCTACAACACGGTGCTCCGCCATAGGTTGATTTAACACTGCAATCCCTATCTATACAGGGTATTTTCAAAGTTGAGTCATTTTTTTATTTGCTTGTAGAACTCGCCAAAAGAAGTTGGTATACCAAAAATTACCTATATGTACAGGGTGTTTCAGAACTAAGGGATCAAACTTCTAGGGGTTATTCAGTATAACAGTAGAAAACATTTCAGTATAGGGAAAAGTGCACTACGGCACTACGGCCCTAAGACGCGTTAAAATTTAAAAAGACGATGAATTGCCTAAATAGGATTTAATGCATCTAATTTTTACCTTTTGTACATGATATCATCACAACAATTGTTCAAAATATCTTCCTCCAACCTGAATACACCGATTTAAACGTCGCACATGATTTCGGCGGACTTTACTAAAAATTTGATACTGGTTTTGAATGATTTCAAATGCTGCTGTAATTCGTCCAGTTAAGTCTTGCTCTGTTTCTACTGGAGTTTCGTAAACCAAAGACTTTACATGTCCCCACAGGAACGGTGTATTCAGGTTGGAGGAACGCACTATTAAAAGACTGATACAACTGATCGAACCAAAGACTCGTACTGAAAGCCATACAATAACACAAACGTGCCAAATTTTGATAAGCAATAAGAGGAGTAAACAAAAACGCTAAGATTTTACACGGCAGTGGTTGAGAATATCAAAAATCTGTGCAACAACATTCCTATTTTTTAATTTTTTTAATATTTTACAATAACAAATAAAAACAAATGTATTGACAGATCCTCTATACTTTAGTAAACGTTTCAATCATAAAGGTCATCACGCTTCATACTTTATGACTATTTTGAAATAATACTGTTCAAGGAATTTGAACGGCCTTCAACCAATTCACCTTCCGGACCAAAATCTCCACAAAATTTGTTTTCCCCGTGGAGGCGAATCACCAGACTACCAAATGATTTTTATACTCAGGCGATGAATTGGTGAAGTAGGCATCCTTTCAGTAGTTCATGAATTATTTTAAATCCGTCTAATCGGCATGCGCCATAAAGTAAGAAGTTATCTTGAAATATTATTCTGCTATCCAGATGGAAACCATATAACAAGCAGAAGTTTCAACTGCTAATGTCCCTAATTGTAGCTAATCCATATATGTAAGGCTTAATTATAACAAATTACTGGGAAATTATATCATAGTTGTACGAGTAAGAATGAAATTGCACGCATTTATTTTACTTTCGCTCTTGATCATTTTTTAATAATGTAGAAATTAATTAGCAACAGAGAAGTCAGTATTATACCTCGTACATCTACTTGTAGCTATAAAATTTTTATTGGTATTATAAACGTAGCATCATTAGCGGGCATGGGTCGTCTGTTCATCGTATAGAGCATGTAGATAGGTGTATATCCTACAGGCGTTGTCCCATGACCTCATGACTATCTCTAGCTTCATCTCATGGAGATAAGAGCTGTGAAGAGTTATTAAAATGTATGAAACCGCCACAAGGTAATATGAACAGAAAGAGAGAGAGAAACATTATACAGTGCTTTTCAAAAACGTCCTCTACTTAGGCGTTGTTCCATGACCTCATGCCTATCTCTAGCTTAATCTCATGGAGATGAAAGATGTGAAGAGTTATTGAAATGATATAAGCGCCACAAGTCAATACAAACAGAGAAACAGAAGGAAACGTTATACAGTGCTTTTCAAAATGTTCTCCACACAGGCGTTGTCCCATGAACTCATGCCTATCTCTAGCTTCATCTCATGGAGATAAGAGCTGCGAAGAGTTATTGAAATCAATAAAATCGCCACAAGCCAATATGAGCAGGAGAGAGAGAGAGAGAGAAAAGCGTTATACAGTGCTTTTCAAAAATGTCCTCTACACAGGCGTTGTCCCATGACCTCATGCCTATCTCTAGCTTTGTCTCATGGAGATAAGAGCTGCGAAGAGATATTGGAATGAATAAAATCGCCCAAGTCACACACAGAGGAGAGAGAGAGAGAAGCGTTACTCAGTGCTTTTCAAATATGTCCCACACTTATTTTTTGAATGGGTTAGATTATGAAGCTGAAATTCGGAGTGATGAC